>OW386290.2:149760434-151079272 GCA_936432065.2 Rutpela maculata | reverse complement strand
ATTTCTTTTAAAGTCCTACAATTCACAAAAAGAAGCAAGTAATACTGGGTGCTCTACTTTTTTTGACCATTGCCTTGATTTTACATGATATTAAAATTCCAACTCTGTTGTTTATGCAACATTTATATGCTTGAATGCAAGCTTTCACGGGCGTTGTCCAATGCAGTGCAGTGATTTCTTCCTATTGCAGGGAAATTAGACAAAAAAATGAGGAAACCTGGACAAAAGTAATAAAAATCTGAATTTGTGCAGATGTCTTTGAGGTTTCCCAAACCCAAATCCACAAAAATCCCAACATGGCTACCCAAGATATTGAAGGTCAAAGTTTTTTGCAAATATCTCGCGTCCTATGCATCAGATGGTCAGTATGAAAGTTGTAGAGAATTAAATTATCTACAAGTTGTTTTTTTTATTTTTTACCAAACTGCCCCCCCCATTTTTTTTGAGATATTCAAGGTTAAAGTTTCAAAGACATGGTTTTTTGTGAATATCTAGCGCCAAAAAATCTGGCAGCAATAAAGTTAACACGAAACCTGTAGAGAATTCAATTATCTACAAGAGGTATTTTGCATTTTTTCCCAAAACCTCATCCTTTTCGAGACATTCAAGGTCGAATTTAAAAAAAAAAAACGGTTTTTGCATGTAGACTTCGTCACAGTTTAATGCATAGGAAGCAAGATATTCGCTATTTTTAAGTACCTTCGTGTACTACGTTGCACGATACTGTTAAAGGGCATAGCCGGGTAAGCATGGTGTGACTGCCCCCAAGCGTCTGGCGCTTATATTTGTGCAGTAGGAAGCAATCTTGGAAAGTAGCAATTTCACAAAATACTAGCCCGAAAAAGGGACCGGTTTGGGGTGAGTAAGGGAGGGTTGATTTTAGCAAAACTATTTTTTTTCTAAGAAACGGCGCATTCAATCGTTTTGTAAAAAATATATGTTAAAGAGAAAGTACTAAATAAAAAATCATGCTCAAATTCCGAAAACAGATACAGTAAAAAAAACATATATTTTATTTTCAAATTTTTTTTAGGGTAACTTATCCCTGGGGTACCAGCCTGAATTTTTTTCTGTAGCATGTCTATGGACTCACTTATGTTATGTTTTTTTCCCAGTCTTGTGCGAAGATTACGCCATACTTAAAAAAAATGCCGAAGTGTGCAGTGTCGTATGCATATTTTGTCAACAATTAACCCCTTGCACGTAAAGAAGGCCAAAATGCAAAGTAAATATGGATACCTGAGTAGTGTATACATACTAGTGATTAGTGATTATGGAAATGGTGAACGTTGTAAGAGAAACCAATATAACGCTGCAACGCTGACAGTTAATTAGGTGATCAATAGAGTTTAACTCTCTTGCGCCGCAAAAATCAGTTTATGGTCGGAATGTTAAATATCATTAAGGATAAAAACTAAAGTCAGCGGTACTATCGATATTACCGTCGGCGGGGATAAGAGCTTGGTCTTAACAGTCATGTGTTGTTAACAATTTGCAGCACTAAATCGTAGCATTACTAACCTGAGAAGGATATAGATGTTAATCTTCCTCACTGTCATCTGCAATCACTGTACTCATGCTATCCTTCTGGAACAATAGGGAGAGAACTTCTGCCGGTTTAGGTATGCTTGCTAGATATCATCCGTACGAAAGGTAATACACGACAGCAGCTACATGGGAACAACATCCAACAGTTTGATACCCATTGGCATATTCACAGAAATGTCTTCCAACGCCGACACTGTGGGGAATATAGTCGAGGAAACATCGGTAAACCTTCGTTTTGATGTGACGTGAACAAACTTGTATTTTGAGTACATTGGACTGGTCCTTAGCGTACTGAAGATTAAGTGTTCCGTCTTCATTTATGACTTCGAGGTACGAAATCGTTTGTTTATATTGATACGATCCGGTAAAAAACATTCCGTTATTTCTGGGAAGTCCAGTACATCTTTGCTGGAAATATCTACAAAAGGCAGTTTTGCAATTTCTTTGAATGTGCCAGTGGGAATTGAACTGTTGGATGTTGTTCCCATGTAGCTGCTGTCGTGCATTATCTTTCGCAAGGACGATATCTATCAAGCATACCTAAACCGGCGGAAGTTCTTTCTCTATTGTTTCAGAAGGATAGCATGAGTGCAGTGATTGCAGATGACAGTGAGGAAGATTAACATCCATATCCATCACAGGTTAGTAATGCTACGATTTAATGCTGCAAATTATTAACAACACATGACTGTTAAGACTAAGCTCTTATCCCCGCCGACGGTAATATCGATAGTACCGCTGACTTTAGTTTTTACCCTTTATGATATTTAACATTCTGGCCATAAACTGATTTTTGCGGCGCAAGAGAGTTAAACTCTATTGATCACCTAACTGTCAGTGTTGCAGCGTTATATTGGTTTCTCTTACAACGTTCACCATTTCCATAATCACTAATCACTAGTATGTATACACTACTCAGGTATCCATATTTACTTTGCATTTTGGCCTTCTTTACGTGCAAGGGGTTAATTGTTGACAAAATATGCATACGACACTGCACACTTCGGCATTTTTTTTAAGTATGGCGTAATCTTCGCACAAGACTGGGAAAAAAACATAACATAAGTGAGTCCCCAGACATGCTACAGAAAAAAATTCAGGCTGGTACCCCAGGGATAAGTTACCCTAAAAAAAATTTGAAAATAATATATATGTTTTTTTTACTGTATCTGTTTTCGGAATTTGAGCATGATTTTTTATTTAGTACTTTCTCAGTAGGTCTTTAACATATATTTTTTACAAAACGATTGAATGCGCCGTTTCTTAGAAAAAAAATAGTTTTGCTAAAATCAACCCTCCCTTACTCACCCCAAACCGGTCCCTTTTTCGGGCTAATATTTTGTGAAATTGCTACTTTCCAAGATTGCTTCCTACTGCACAAATATAAGCGCCAGACGCTTGGGGGCAGTCACACCATGCTTACCCGGCTATGCCCTTTAAGCCTTTACCCATTAGGCAGGACAATTAATTTTCGTCACTGCCAAACCGGACCCTCCCCACCCAACCTCACACCCACCCTCGGCAATGTTCGCAGTAGCTGGCTCCGGGCCGGACTCCGGAATGACGCATTATTGTATGTGAATATTAATAAATGCTTGTTGTTGTTGGAAGCAAGATATTCGCGGAAAACCGTTTTTTTTTAAACTTCGACCTTGAATATCTTGAAAAGGGAGAGGCTTTGAGAAAAAATGCAAAATACCAATCTTGTAGATAGTTGAATTCGCTACAACTTTTGTGTTAACTTTATTTCTGCCCAATTTTTTTTGGCGCGAAAAACCATGTTTTTTAAACTTTGACCTTGAATATCTCAAAAAAAGGGGGGGGGCAGTTTGGTAAAAAATAAAGACAACTCGTAGATAATTTAATTTTCTACAACTTCCACATTAACCTGATGGGCATCCGATGCATAGGACACGATATTTGCAAAAAAACTTTAACCTTCAATATCTTGTGTTGGGATTTTTTTGTGGATTTGGGTTTGGGACACCTCAAAGAACGTCTGTGCAAAAATTCAGGTTTTACTAATTTTGTCCAGATCAAATGCTAATTTCCGTGGCCTATTTGAGTGTTGCCAAATTTGACTTGACGTTTCGCTGACCATGCTGTCAAAGACTGAAGTTGTCTTCTATTCCTTGTTATTTACCTTGGCACTGCTTCGCTTCGCCATTGCTAAGTAGATATTCTTTGAGGCCATTTCGGATAGTCATTGGCTGAAAGTATCGTTAAAGTCGGACCATTTTTCCCATCATACACATCTCCGCCATATTCTGGACAGGCCTCAGGAAACATTTTAATCAATCTAAAAACTAACGATTCATCAAGAACTCCAGTTTTTTTATTTTGGACAGCTGAGGCTCCAGTCTCATCTACAACAGAAGTGGGATGCTGTTCACATGTGGCAGCCGTGATATGCTAGGTATCTCTTTGGAACAGCTAAGCCAGCAGAAATTTTGTCAAAAATATTCAAAAAAGACACTGTATCTATTGTAATAAATCATGATATTGATGATAAAAAATATAAAATAAAGCTAGTATTTATTATTTGAGTCGAATAATTACAACCTGTAGAGTGGGAGAAACTGTGGACCAACTGGACATTTATTTATTTTTCACAATCTGACTGATGAAACTGTATAAAAAACCATATTTGAAAAATTTTGTTGTTAAATAGAAATACTAATAGCTAAGCAAGATAATTGAAAAAATATATTTAATTTTCTTCGTAATACTCCCGGTTTTGTTTCATCACTCTCTATTAGATTCAGAGAGGAAAAAAAAAGGTTAAAAAATACATCTTAAAATGCATACTTTTCAACGTTACTTGGTATTGTTACATTTCATGGGGTTATCTTCTTCTTTATGAACAGCGAAACGTCAAGTCAAATTCGAAAACCACAGCAACACCCGGAAGAACCACTGCATTTACATGCTTCGTGAGGGAACTTGCCAAAAAGTGTTTCGATTCCCTTCAACCATAAGGGAGAGTTGCAATTTCCTTTAATAGCATCCGATTTGGCTACAAAACGTCGTCATACACAATACTTACAAATAAAAATATCCGTTTGGCTGTAAGCGCACTTGGTGGCTTTTGTAACGGGGGGGGTAGTGCATCCAGCGGAAAACACACCTTGCTGTTGCCTACCACTCAATCTCCACTAAACCTAAGTATTTTCAGTCGTATTGTAAGTAATAACGGCAATCTAAATATCCACAGAGAGAGAGAGCACAACCCCGAAAGTGACAACTTGAATTATTTTCGAGGTTGTGTTTCCGGCTAATTCATCTCAAAGGTTACACTACAACAAGGTATGCGGGCAACTCGCCTACGACAGCCACCATTCTGCATTTATGTACAAAACAAAAGCCTGATGAGTTCAGTCGTTTATTTCCTATGCTACACGCATTAAAATAATGATGGAAATACCTATTTATCAAAGTACGACAAGCGGACCACGGTTTAAGTATTTGGTTTCTAACTGACTGGTAAAAAAACGTACAAGGCTTTAATGGAAAACGGAGAAATCATAAATTAAAGTTGTCTTTTACGTTAAGGTAAACAAAAACGGAGTTTGTATCAACTTAATACAGCCGAAACATCAATCTTTGTCTAAATAATTTGCTATATGGACGAGTCCTCATGGGATTTAAATAGAAGCTGTTTCCAAAACGCTGCTGTTTTTGCATTTATTGGCATATTTGAATGTCAAGAAAGTGCACCTAAGTTTGCGGAAATGAACTTAAGGAAAAGAGAAAAAAAAAAAAAAAGTAAATAAGGTACAATTTCTTTCTCGTTAAGTGTAGAAACTTCCATTTGCTTTACCTTATTCAAAGAAAATGACCCTTGTCTGACCTACATTGAATATTTTTGCAAATATATCAGACCGAATGTCAAGAAATAGCGAAAACTGACCCAAAAATGGTTCCATTTTCTTCCTTATATAATATAGTTTCATAAATGCTATAATAATTTTTAATAAACTATTCATATTTGAAAAAACAAGATGTAGGAAATGATTCACTTCCATTTTCACTATTCCTTAACCTAACCTCAAAATCTCCAAACGCAGTTATTATCAGACTAGGCTTATTTTCTTTGTAAAAAAGTACACTTTTTACACTACTTTGGATTGTTCTCATCCAAAGAGAAAAACGAAAAATGAACTTCATTACGGCCATTGATAATCATAAACTGCCCAGTTATCTAAACTTGATTGCTACGGCAGAAATAACTGCTTACGATGGTTAGACAGTTATTTATTCGATAGAAATCAATTTACTGTTATTCAAACTTCCGAAAATATCGACATGTCAGTGTCTTGGCCTTATTAATTCTGGTGTACCGCAGGGGTCAATTTTGGACCCTTTACCATAAATAATGTTACCAACAAGGTTTTGTTAGCATATTTTGTGCATTTATCGAAGACACCGAAACCTTCATCACTCTGGGCATATTATTAGATGTTGCAGTGTTATATCCATGAAGAGACGTGGATATCAGTAAATTTATACAACTGCAAAAAAAAATGTGAAGGACATCAATCTAAAAATCCAAGATTTTATCTAAGCAGAATATTGCTAGTAGTTGCAAAAAGCTGACGACAACACAGTTTTAATGAAGAAGGTTGCGTTCATTTTTGGACTTACTGGTGCATGCAGAAGAATTGACAAAATTACTAGTAGAACAGATGAAGGTCAGTGTTTTCGGATTGTAATACCATTCACGAAGACAAACATTTCTCGAGAATTTTTTATAGTTTTAGGAGGTATAAACTGTCACATCGTGCCCTTACGACTTGAGAAATAAAGGTGGAAATAGAAGGAAAAAAAAAAAAGTAAATACGGTACTTTTTTTTCCCTTTTTGTGCTCGAACTTGAAAACTGTCCAAAATATTGTTAAAAGTGTGGGATATCTTCATTTTCTTTACTTTTCTATGAAGAAACCAAGCCCTGTCCAACCTGCAGCGAATACTCCATATTAAAGGTCAAGAAACAGTGAAAATGGTCCCATTTTCTTCTTCATATATTATAGTTTCATGGATGCTATATTAATTTTTGATTTCCGAATCATATCTGACGAAACAAGATGTAAGAAATGAGTCACTTTTGGTCCATTTTCGCTATTCATTAACCTAACCTCAAAATCTCCGAAAGAACTTATCAGATGTGGCTTATTTTCTTTGTAAAAAAGTACATTTTTTACATTATTTTGGATTGGATTCAAATCACAGGAAACGAAAAGTAGCAGAAATAACTGTTTACGATGGTTTGACAGTTATTTATTCAACAGAAATCAATATACAATCATTTAAACTTCAGAAAATATTGACATGTCAGCGTCTGGACCTTATTAATTCTGGTGTACGGCATGGGTCGATTTTGGGCCCTTTACTGTAAATAATGTTACCAACAAGGTTTTGTTAGCGTATTTTGTGTATTTATCAAAGACTTCTTTCTGGGCATATTATTTGATGTTGCGGAGTGTTATATCAATGAAAAGAAGAGTGGATTTCAGCAAATTTACATATGTAATCGCGTTTTTGAAAAGAAAATGTGATGGATATCAACCCAAAAAATCCAAGATGTTACCTAAGCAACATTGCTAAGTAAGTATTTCCAGGAAACTGACGTCAACACAGTTTTTGTTCCGTCTTGGTGGTTGTGTTTAATTCAAATTTAGTTGTTTCTATTTACTTCTGTTCTAAAACTTAACTCAATTCACCAATCAGAGCGTTACCTTTTAGTGCATGAGCGGCAGTGTTGGAGGAAAAAGAAGAGGACTTGCCATGTAAATTTTGTGCGAAACACACACGTCTTACCGCTCCGGTGCATTTTTCTATAGAAGAAACAGTTGTTATTGGTCCCTTTTTGTCTCTTGTGAACCCCCTTTCTTTCATGCTGTATATATTGAGCCTGGATCTGCTAAAAACAAGTACCTGTGAAGCCTATATAAAACATTATTGTGAAGCCATTGGAACCTCCTTGAAATCAGAACGATCTATTTGAATGCTAGTTGTACCCAAAAGGTAAGATTGGCCACACAAAAGCTTTGCTTGTCATTTCAAATTGGTGAACAAAAGGTTCACCTGGTCCTTCGTTAATTTATATATATATTTTTTTCTTCGAACAATCATAATGGTACACTTAACATTTACTTGAAATAGTCCCGTTTGTTATTATTATTTTGACACAATTTGATAGATTAAAAATCTGAACTTTGAAATTGTTTTCAAAGATTACAACACGGCATGTTTTAATGTCGGTTTTTCGCACATTTTTTAATTGTTTAAACAATTATTATTATTATTATTATTACTATTATTAAAAAATGTACCCTTCTTGTTTTTTTTAATGTTCTCCAATAAGAGCCTTTTCTGCAAGAGTAGGTGCAATTTTTTTAACATCCAAATATACCAGAAAATGTAAAAAAACAGCGGCTTGGAAACAATTCCTACCTGAGTCAATAATTTCCGCCCGAGGACCGGTCTAACAAACGTCAATCGTGTCGGACGACCAATCCACTATTTCCATCGCCCTTGGAACGGGCAACAGCAAAAACCTCGGACCTCACCTAAATTTAGACTGTCAGAACACTCACGAAAATTAAACAATGCAATTAGTGTATGTGTGTGTAAATCCTAACCTTAAAATATAGTAAAAAAAATTATAGGTAATTACGTATTTGTCACTTATCACCCAGCTCCCCCCCTCGTATCTTTTTGCTGGACGGCTGGATGGACTCCTCGTCCAGGGGTCGCTTGGAATAGTCGCCCAGACTGTTCGAGTCCTCCGACACGATGGAATCCTTGGTGGACTCGGAGACGACGCTGTCGTTTGTCTCCTCGTTGGGGTCGATGGATGGGGGGCTGTTGTCTGTGAACGAGGTGGTGGTGTCTTCGTCTATTATGGTCTTGCCGTTGATGGGTCCCTGGTTGCTCTCGTCGGACGTGGTGGTGTCTAGGGAGTCGCCGTTCTGGAGGACGGCCGGCGGGAGGGAGTTGCCGTTTTCTAAGGGGGTGCCTGAAAAAGTACCTGGAATATGAGGGACTATTGCGGGGCACGACTGGAAAAAAACAATCAAGCAAGCAATACCAGTCTTGATAACAATCATGATTTTAAAAAAAATATTAAAAATCGCTGATTTATTATTTTAAAAAATCATGTTTTTCCAAATAAAAACATTTATTTGACTTCTTAACTGTATTTTATTAACAAATAATAAAACAAATCTCAATACATAAATTAAAGACTTTTTAAAGTTTTATTTTTACAAATAAAGTTTGTGGGTATTTGCTTGTCTTGGGAAGTCATAAACAGTTGTCAAACGTATCACAAACTATTCAGGGTTTTCAAAAAATTAGTAGTCTGGGGATATTAGGAAAATGTTTCAGAAAGTTTTGGGACTAGCCAAAAATTAGTCTACCCTCTACAGAATTTCCTCAGGAATCCGAAAAAAAATGTTCAAAAACGGCGGCCTTAATTGTTATTTAACTTTTTGTAAATAAAATGAATTTGGCAACTAGTTATTTGCTTATATCTTTGCTTCTAAAGGTCGTAGAAGAACGTTTGACCCGTTAATTTCTTTGACATGAGCTCCCCTATAAGGTAGATATAGAACGAATCTTTGATTGTTAATAACATTTTATGGCAAAAAACTGAAAAAATTGAATTTTTCAATCCTCGAACTTTGAAGTACTGTAGAAACAAATATAAAATCTGTATGTTAACGATATTATGAGAAGTGGTACATATGTTTACCCTCAATAAAATGCACTTTGTCCCGTTGCAAAATATTAATTATTTTTTTTTGTAATTAATTTATATATAAAAAAAAATTCAAACTTATATTAAAAAATCAAATTAATATTTTACAGTTCTATTTTGGTAAATACATTGTATTTGACGTACATTTACATAATCAAAAAGAATTTTGCAACTTAAACAAATGTAAATATCTCAGTAGATTTTGCATCAAATTTATTGCAACCGATTGCATTTCAATTGTCATAAAAAGGCACGTATTAAAAAAAAAAAATCTGTGTTATCACTTACAAAAAGTGCCATGTCTATATAGACTGTCTCCCACGGTAACACCTACGTAGCTCAATTATTAGTCATCCAATTTCAACCAAATTTGGATCGATATCAAATACCATTACTATATCCTTTTTGAGTAAGACAAAACTTATTTCAGTCATTGGCGTGCATTTTTATTAAGAAAAAAAGGGTCGATTTTTAGAGAAGTCATATTAGGCATTTTTTTGTTGAAAAACTAATGCAATATTATTGATCGGCATGCTGTGGAACCCCCATATTCAGAATTTAACATTTTGATTTTTGGTTTTTGAATTACGACTCACTTAAAATTGCCTATTTTAAACATTAAATAATCAATAAATTGGTAACAAATCTTTTTTCGAAAGAAAGTCACTCTTTATTTACTCTTTAAATTCATTTTTTCTACCACCCTATATCATCAATACCTTCAAATTCGGTAATCCTTATAGCCCGAATAATTTACAGGTCTGATTACCCAAAATTTTTCAATGAAAATTCGTGGCCTTCGAAATTTGAAAGTTTCGATAATATGGGATAGTGGAAAAAGTGAATTTAAAGAGAAAATGAAGAATAACTTTTTTCGAAAAAAATTTCGTTACCAATTTATTGATTATTTAATGTTTAAAATATGTAATTTTAAGTGGATCGTAATTCGAAAACCAAAAATCAATATGTTGTTAAATTCTGGATATAGCGGTTCTACAGCATGCTGATCAATAATATTGCATTACTTCTTCAACAAAAAAATGCCTAATATGATTTCTCGAAAAATCGACCCTTTTTTTCTTAATAAAAATGCACGTCAGACTGAAATAAGTTTTTTCTTACTCAAAAAAGAAATATTAAAGATCTTTGATAAAGATCCAAATTTGGTTGAAATTGGATGACCAATAACTGAGCTACGTGAAAAGCAGGACACACTGTATATAAATGGGCCAAAAAATTGAGAAAATTGCATCTTTGCTAGACGCCAGATCCCCCTCCCCCCCTTCACTGCGAGCGGCAGCTTTATTTCACTTTTCTCGGCTTCAGGAGTGGCTAGATGGCATTTTTTTCTAATTCAACTTATTTTTCTTTCAGCTCTCTGATTCTTCGATTATTTTTCAATCATTCAATTACGTTGCTTCATAAAATAAATATTTAAAGATTTACATACAATTTATTTGATAATACATTGATGAGTGAATAGTCTTTACTCTTATTGGGGAATAAAAAAATGTATACATTTTGTATTTAAAAATTAATTTATTAAATATATTAATAAAGTTTATTTTTCTGTCATCATTTTTTTTTTTTAGGTTGATTTCTTGCGTCGGACTCGCTGTCCGTTTCGTCTCGCACTTCTCCGTACAGACAATGATTGTCATCATCATCGTTATTTAGATTAATATTTCCAATAACTTCGTCAATTTCTTGCATCTCATCTATTAAATTTACACTAATAGGTGTATCCACATCATTATCATCTTCAGCTGTTTTGTCAGCGCGAGCGCCAAAGATGCAATTTTCTCGATTTTTTTGTCATGACCCATTTATATATATCACTTTTTGTAAGTGATAACACACACTTCGAGGAATATTCAGTCAAATTTTCAAGTAAAAATATTTTCAGATTTCGCCGTAATCGCAAAAAAACGTGAATTCTTCATATCTCGGCTACAAAGCATCGGAGCACAATTTTTTTGTTTTTTTAATTCGTATTTTTTTATGACAATTGAATTGCCATTGGTGGCAATAAATTTTATGCAAAATCCACTGAGATATTTACATTTGTTTAAGTTGCAAAATTGATTTTTTGCGTAAAACGGTCGTAAATTAATTTTTTTTTGCAAAGTTCTTTTTGATTATGTAAATGTATGTCAAATACAATGTATTTAAACAGAACTGTAAAATGTTAATTTGTTCTTTTAACATAACAGTTTGAATTTTTTTTTGTTATAAATTAATTGCAAAAAATAGTTATTAATTATATAAGGGGATTAACAAGCCTTTAATTCATGAGAAAAATGTGCACTCGAGGTGCAGCCGAGAGTCACATTTTTTCGAGTATATTGAAAGGCTGTTAATCCCCGAATGTAATTCAACGTTTTATCCACGACCACGGCCGTGAAAGCCGTATGAGAACAGGTGAAAAAAATCTGATTTTGAAAAACATCAGATTTGACAAGTTTATTTTGACTAAGAACTTTTTGATTTTGAGCAAAAAAATTTTTGAATGATTTCTATGACATGAGTTTGTTGATTAGTTGACAAAAGCGAAAAAATTTGCAAAATCTACAGAAAAAATGAGTGAGAATGCTGAGAATTTCTTCATTCCGGCTGAAATCATGCAAGAAGCTCAAGAAGCAGCATTACGTCTGTTACCAGCGAAAAAAAGGGGCATAGGAGAAGGAGCAATTACAGAAGAGTTGCTTTTTCAATGTGGAGAAACGGTTTGCTGCCTCTTCAGTGTGGACAAAGTATTCCATAAGAGGACTACTCATTGATATTCTAGCTTGATCAGATTTAGATCAATAATATATGAAAGGAACGAATGATTTCTTTGAAAGTTATCTGCTGAATACCCAAAATAATATTTTATAACAAAGTATTCCATGTTAAAATCAATGTTGAAAGTGCACAAAGGTATTGATATTTCAAAGTATGGTAAACTTACTTCATATTTGAAAGCCGAATCAAGAAATTATAAACCAAGGAAGGCAAAGATACTGAAAAGAAACCAAACCGAAAAATTTTTGAAAGAAGCACCGGATGAGGAATATTTACAGTTAAGGTAGGAAATACACGATGTCAATATTTCAATTTATATATTGAACTTTTTATTTTGAACTCATTACAGGTTGCAACGATCCTGGGAGTTGCAGGTACTTGTCGGTGTAATGAATTAAACTTTTTGAATATCAGCCATGTTCAAAACAAAGTACTCATTCCGGATATGAAAACTAACATTTCAAGAAGTTTTACGGTCATGGAAGAAGCTTTTTCAGTTAATGCTGTAGAAATGTGTCGAAAATACATCAATTTGCGACCCAAAACTGCCGATGGGAGATTTTTCTTGCGATATGTGGCTGGAAAATGTACTACACAACCTGTAGGCATCGACACAATTTTGAAAACCTTTTCAAAAGTGGTTTCATTTCTAGGGTTCCTTGATCCAGAAAGTTTTACCGGACATGGAATGAGGCATTCCTACCGTGTACATCGACTAGCACGGTTACCAATGTCGGCGAAGTTGTGGACCCTTCCAATTCTTATTCAGAAAAACCCTATCGAATTAATTCGATTAATACCGGTCAAAATGACAAGATCGTTCTTGATATAAATGTTAATATCAATAATAATTCTAAATAAAATTCTATAAAATCGAAGTGTGGTGTTATGAATTTTAATCCACTAGTATATTACGTATTATATCTTCCTAATATAGTGGTCGTGGATAAAATAATTAATATTTTGTAACGGGACAAAGTCATTTTATTAAGGATAAAAATATATACTATTTCTCATAATATCGTTAACATACAGATTTTATATTTGTTTCTACAGTACTTCAAAGTTCGAGGATCGAAAAATTCAATTTTTTCAGTTTTTTGTAATAAAATGTTATTAACAATCAAAGATTCGTTCTTTGCATATACCTACCTTATAGGGGGCCTCATGACGAAGAAACTGACAGGTCAAACGTTTTTCTATGACCTTTAGAAGCGAAGATATAAGCAAAAAATTAAGTTGCAAAATTCATTTTGTTTACAAAAAGCTAAATAACAATTAAAGCCGCCGTTTTGAGTGGTCAACCTTGTTTTTTCGGATTCCTGAGGAAATTCTGTAGGGGGTAGACTAATTTTTGGCTAGTCCCAATCTTTTCAAAAAATCTTTATTTTTGAAATCACCGGATTATAGAAAATATGAAATAAACCAATTAAGCAAAGTAACCCTTTTAATTTTTTTTGAAAAGCCAATTTCATTCTTTTAGAACACCCTGACAAGCAAAACTTTTATAAAGAATGGCTTTTGCTCGCTAAATCAATAATAGAAAAATTTACAAGAATGCGGTACCCCATCCAGAACACATTGTATATCGCCGAACTCTTATCCTACATAACAAAAAAGCACTTACTAGAGAGCAGTTCTGGTTTGTGTTCCGAAACCACGTAATGGGTCCATAAAGCTAATTCTACTTTGTGTGGCGACCAAACGACGGCGTCTGGCCTTTTGCTCTCGGTCGCATCCTTGTTCAGCCTTTCGGCAACAGAGTTGATGTGGTTCACAAACTTCAGGTACTCCTTGGTGGTGTAGTCGATACCCTCGATGTCGGGTATCGCCATCAAGCACTCGTCCGCCATGAACGGGGCACTCTCCGGGCACGCGGCGGCCAAGAGCGCTGCAAAAAGTTGAAAAATCATTAAACTTGGGAATTTTAGAAGTTTTTTTGTTGTAGAGCAGTCGATCTGGCCTATCGAGTGGACCGTTTGATCGCCTGATTTAAATCCTCTTGACTTCTCTGTGAGGATTACATACAGGTTGTACAATGACAAATAAATTTGATTTGGACAATTTATCTCCAATTCACGAAAGTATCATTCTCCTTTTATACTTAACTGTTTGACATGTTCTACACCTTAAGGGTATATTTTCAAGAACTAATAAAGATAATCTATCTATCTATGGATGTGGATGCCCTTGATCAGAAGCAGTACGCCTTAGGATTATTTATTGATTTCTCCCGTGCTTTTGATATGGTTGATCATAAACTATTCTTAAATAAACTTGAAAGATATGGAGTCAGAGGGATTCCATTAAACCTTCTCTCTTCCTACCCCAAAAATAAAACGCAAATTGTCAAACTGAATCGTGAGATGTCTAGCGATATATGTGAAATAACACAAGGTGTTCCACAAGGATCTGTTCTGGGTCCTCTATTATTTAATATATAAGTAAATGATTTGATAACATATCCAAGTGGAATATCAAATGTCCATACTATATGTTATGCGGACGACACAAACGTCCTTATCATAGGTAGTGAATTAAATGAAATTGAAAATACTGCTAACCTAGTGTATTCCAACATAATTAAATGGTCAGAACAAGCTGAATTTAAATAAAAATAAAACAAAAACATTATTATTCACATTGCAAAGAGACATAGATATCAATCTCTCTGACAGTGATATAGAAATAAGCGACTCAGTAAAAATTCTGGGAATAACTTTTGATGAGCATATGCAATGGGGAAATCATATGGACTGTCTGTGTAGTAAACTGTGTAGTAGCTGGTACGGGTTATGATTTATGTATAACCCCACCGGGGATTATACTTTGCTAGGCGGCAGCTCTCTCGTCGGGAGCATTGGGGATGGGTAAGGATCTTTGGAAAATTTAATTTTAAAGTCTTCAGTTATTTAAATAGGCGCCACTTAATCTTGTTTTAGTTAAGACCAAGAAAAAATGCCAATCCTAGCCTTTTGGGTTTGCGGGTGTTGCAAAAAAATAAAGTCAAGGTTGGGTCCTCAAATTAGATTTAATAATAAAAATGTATCACAATAAGGTATCCTTATGGGGTAAGAATGTGCTCTACGAACATCAAAATGCTTAATACTTAATTCATTTAATTTCACAAATGGTCCGCTTTTTGGCCCCCTCAAATAGTACTATTTGCGGTTCACAGTAACTGTGGAACTTATTAAAATCGTAATATTAATGAAATTATCTGACTTAAATTAGGTGTAAAATTGGCTTAGTAATTTAGCAAACAAATTCTTTGAAAAGCTTGGTAAATTTTATAGTTCAACGCCGTCGTCTCACACGACGTTTATTGTAAAATCAGAGGCTGGAATTTCACGTCGCCGTTTCTGAGTAATTAGAAAAAACAGTCTGACCTTATTTTTAATTTGTCGACACCTCACAGTACCATGGACATCCAGGGCAATTCCTTATTTACATAACGTGTTACAACCATGTGCTACAACCATGTGTTCTCATCAGGGTAAGCGACTCAGCGGCCGGGCGGCATGCTTCACGTGCGACCGTGGTTATCCAATAGCCGGTTGAATAATTGAATCACACAGCGCTTCCAACCATATAACCGTATTACAGCTCAAATTACATAGATCCAGGATCATACACATTAAATATTAAACAGCAAGTCTACAGGATACGAGTTATGAATTCGAAAATTCCAAGGTGCAAATTACAAAATGCAAGTTAGCCATGTGCAAATTAACCAAACGTAAGTTAGCTATACGTAAATTAGCTATACGTAAATTAGCTATACGTAAATTAGCTATACGTAAATTAGGCCGGCAAATCTACAAAACAAGAAATATTGTTATCGTTACTGCAAACGAGGAACAATTAACAAACTGCCTACACGGCGAAACAAATTTAGACGTACCTTCTCGCAGAATGGCCCTTCTTTTAAATACAATTTAACAAAATCCTCTAAGCCATGTGCTCGGTGCCCCAACAGCTTCTTAAATGGCCGTTACTTCCTTCCAAACCCTTTTTTTTCCACAACCGAATCCATGTACGTTGGAAACCCGTAGTGAAAAACAATTGGTATTTAAAATTCATACATCGCGCAATGACGCGCTCGCCCTATACCGACAGTGCGCTTAGCCAATAACCTGATTCTAAACTAAACGTAAACAACTAACATGGCTGTTTCTGTCCGAAAATTGGCGTAAACAAATGTTAACTGAGAAACTTATGACTTTCATGTAAATAATCCCAGGCATAAAGTGATGGAAAACGCATACAACGTTACGCGGCACCTACTGCCTACATTTTTACAATACTGGGAAAAGGTTTCACTACTGCTTTGCCCTGTTTTAGACGCCCGCATACGCCAAAAATTTATCAACAAATTAATTTAAGCACTATGAGCCATGCTAATTACCAAACAAACTCTGAAGGTTCCTAGTACCATGAGGGAGTCGAACATTCTTCCAATAGGTATAGTAATAATAAGGTAACATGCTACTTCCTTAAATTAACCGAATCAAACTTTATACCATAAAGATATAATTATAAATGCGTTGTGTCACTCCTATGCGCTCAATGAAGAAATGTTCCTACCACTTACGTACAGGACAAGATAAGGTATACCAAAAAGGAACCATGCATACAGGGTTCGCCCCAAAAAGTACTATTTACCCGTTACATATGTCCATGCATTGTAGCAGTGAGATTCTCTTGAGTCTCTGCTATGGAAATTTTCACTGGCATTTGAGGTATGGGATTTTAAACTGGAGAAACAGTGCATACATAAACCGCATATTCATTCTGCAGAAGTATGCCGTAAGAATTATAGCGGGTCTAGGATTTCGTGAAAGTTGTCGTAATATATTTAAAGATTTAAGGATTTTAACAGTAACCAGTTTGTATATTTTGGAAGTATGCCTATATGTTTACAAGAATAAGCATAAGTATTTTGCTAACCAAGTCAACTATGATCACAATACAAGATTTAAAGGACTACTACAGCCAAACTCTTGCAGGACATTTTATCAAAAAAACTTTATTTTACATTGGATGTAAATGTTTTAAGTTTCTATCTGATGACATTAAATCATCAAAAAACATCTGTCTTCAAGAAAAAATTGAAAAAATTACTACTAGAAAAAAACTTAGTATATGATAACTTCTTTACATAATTGGTATTTGTTATCTCTTCTCTTGTCTTTTCACTTTATAATTTTGTTTTAAGTTTCTATGACTGTATTATGTTTATAGTGGATAAAGTAGGCTGAGTTATTTTTTAGCTCCATCTGTTATGTAAAATGGAAGTAAAACATTTAATTTTAGACCACTCTCTGTATGAACTAAGAAAAAGACATTTTCAAACATTTTCAAACTGACTTTCAGTGGCAAACAAGTTAGAAAGTAACTCATATCAAAATAAATAATGACAAAATTATAAACTTTTGTCAGTGTCACAAAAATTTTAAAAGCAATACAAAAAGCAGGCAAAATAATTTTCCAGATATTTACCAGAAGCCATAGTGGTCCCTACTCCTTTCAAATTCGACAAAGCCGTAATGGCTTGTTCAAGATTGGGCAGTTTTCTGAAAGCCTTCTTTGTCTCTGCCATCACAGCCCTGGGTGTGTTGACCTTGACGAGGTAGGAGAGTTGAGGGTAGAATTTACCCCGGATTTGTTTCCATTTCATACACTGCACTAGCTCTTCATGGATCATGTGGGCGTCTTTGCCTCTGCTTTTAATTTTCTTTGGTAGCTCATTTTGATACCTGAAAAACGAAACCAAATTATTTCATGAATTTATTCTAGTTGGCCTTCATTTGTTGCATATATCAGTTTCCAAAAGCAGATAGAGCACCAGAGAGAAATGTCAATGGTCATAACATGACGATACGAAATCAATCATGTCAAATTCACAAAGTTATTATATTACAATTTTGTAAAAATATCCATCTGCCAAAAAGGCACATACCAAGCTAAATATTCGGCATTCTCCCACTAGAAACTGTATTTTCTACTCCATCGTATACATAGTGGTCAAAAATTGTCTACCAATAGTTCTATGGTTAAGAATACATCCAAAATTAAAGGTATTTTTTTATAGAGTATAAAGAAGGAAAGTGTACTATTAAAGCCTTGACAGATATAACTTTTATTACAGATAGATATGAAAATGGAAATATGAACATGACGTCATATTTGGATCTATCCAAGGCCACTGACTAAGTTTCTACTGAAAAACTATTAATGAATTAGAAATTTATGGCATCAGAGACCTACTCTAACTTTTATTAAAAGTTACATTATGAACAGATGCCAGTGTCAGTTATAGTACTACTAAGTCCTTGCTAAGGCCTTTGAAGCATGGAGTTCCCCAGGGATCCATCCTAGGACCAATCTTGTTCATTATATATCTAAATGACATATCGACAAATCTTTGTTGTAAAAATGATGAATAAGCTGATACCACCTTGCTTTCAGTTGACAGAAATTTAAAACATCATCTTCAGTATATCAGAAGAAATGCAGTAACAAGCTACAGATTATTTTAACAATCTTAAACTTAAGTTAAATGAAGAAAAAAAATCAAGCACTTATTTTTAACTCATATCTGCATCGAAAATAATAATCCACTAAAATGTATAGATCTCATTTTTAATAGTAGGCTAACCTGGAAAGCTCGTATAGATTGCTTGTCCAAAAGTCTGTCAAGTTGCATCTACATATTAAAAAATCTTAACAATTTATTTGCTCAAAGTGTAATCTTATTCTGGGGAGGATCTTCACATGCCTCTAAAATATTTAAAATTACAAAAACGTGAGTGATTGACATGTTAAGGACCAGGGTATGTCCCGCCTTCTAGGTTTCAGTTATTCCCTTTGAACGAAATATTTGAAGAGAAATCGAAGTGCTTTGAAAATTTATCAGGTCAATCAGTTTGTATGTCTCTTGATGGTTGGTCAAATGTACATAACGAACCGATATGTGCAGCGGAAAAGAGAATCTACTGACCAACAAGACTCTACAGGTGGCTGCATACGTGGACGACATCAACATCATGGGTCGAAGAGCAGAAGCAGCAAGTCAAGCTTACTCGGAATTAAAAATGCATGCCAGAAATATGGGCCTTGAGATCAACACAACGAAAACAAAAACACTAATACAAAAAAGGGACAACAGAGTAGCACAAATGATCGTAGAAGATAATATCGAGTCAGTGGACCAATTTGTGTATCTGAGAGTGGAACTGAACACAATCGGTACAGAAGTTGGAGAAATCCGCAGAAGAATAAGTATAGCCAATAAAGCCTACTTTGCAATGTCCCACATACTCAAATAAAAAAATGTCCACCGTAACAATAAACTTAGAGTGTACAAGACAATAATAAGACCTATCACAAGTTATGGTAGCGAAGCATGGATCATGACGGAAAAAATAAAAAGCAGGCTCAATATCTGCGAAAGGAAGGTACTGAGAAAGATACTGGGACCAGTTAAGGAAGATAATATCTGGAGATTCAGATATAACTACGAAATATATAATCTCTTTAAGGAACCCCCATTCTCAGAATTCATCAGACTACAACGGTTACAGTGGGCAGGGCATGTGGTCAGAATGGAGGATAAGAGGTTGCCAAAAAGAACTTTAAACAGCCGAATGCACGGAAAGAGGCCAGTGGGGAGACCCCGGAAACGATGGGAAGATGAAGTTCAAGAGGATGCACGCGACCTTCTAGAGATCCAAGTCTGGAAGAGAGCAGCAGGAGATAGACAGGCATGGAGGCAGAAGTTAGAGGAGGCCAGGGCCCGATTTGGGCTGTAGCGCCATAAGAAGAAGATGTGCAGCTGTAATACTAGAAAATGAAAACAGTTTTCTTCTGGAAAGTATAGATATACATCAGGGCATCCACATTCCACACACTGGTGATTATCTTCCAAACTTAGCCATTGATTTAATGAATAAGTGCAAAAAGGAGTATAACTGCAAAGTTATTAGTTTGGTCACAGATAATGAAGCACTCTTGAACAATATGAGGGAAAAAATTGCCAAGGCCCTGGATTACCTCACTACATAATGGGTGTTCTGCCCTTATACTGAATTTGATTTCCAAAGATTTGGAAGTTATAAAAGTAAAATTACACATAGTTCAAATTGTAAAATATTTTCGCAATACATCCTTGCCAAATGCTTGGTACAAAGAAAAAGGGGGTAAGAAATGACATATTCACAAGATGTCAGATGAACTACAGTTTTCGACTGCCTTAAGGTTTATGTCACTGAATGGTCCAAGTTGTTGCCGATCTGAGAAGAACGCAAAGATGACATTGAACCATTGATTTTTGAAAAAGTGTCGAATATTCAAACTAAAAGACTTTTTAAAATAGCTGAACCCAATTTCTGTGACACTTGACAGAATTCAGCAGAAAGGTGCCAGTTTGTCCCTTGCTGTTGAGAAATGGAAAAAATTGAGTGTCATTTTTTATAGTTTTGAAGATGAGCACAGAAATTTAAAGCAATGTCAAATATTTGAAAGAATATATGATCAAGCCTTAACGCCATTTTACTTTTTGGCATATTTGCTGGATCCTATCAGAAATAAAAACAAAAACCCACTGTTGAAAGAAGAAAAAAAAGGCTGCTTTAGATATAGGTTCCCAACATTTTTCTGGCACAGGGTTATTACCGTTAATAATTAAGTTGAAAGCGAAATTCGGTCCGTTCCAAGCAACAATATTTTCAGAAGAAATATTATAAAATGTTAACGAAGTAGTGGTGGAAATCAAAAAGATATTCCACAAATTAACAAACAAAGTACCTACTGGATGATAATTCCCTTTCTGACGTTGCTTCTTATTCTGCAGACGTGGAAAGAATGTTTTCTTCATATGGACTCGTTCATTCAGATATTAGGAACAGATTGGGCATCTAAGTTAGTATTTCTCTTTAAACGTTATAATGTTTACTTAATATGTGTTATTTTGTACTGTTTACTGTTACATATGTTTTTTTTATTTTTATATGTTCATGTTTGTTAAGTTAATGTTTTAAGTCTTTAAATATAAGGCTTCTTAAAGTCTTATTTTTGCAAATAAAAATTTGTATTAATAAAGTTTGTATTTTTTCTTTGTAACATTAAACTGACAGCCATCCCCTAAAACTACCTTTCAAACTAAACTGGTGTCGAGGGCCATATTTAAACTTAAAATATGAATTTTATATTTTAAGACAGATGGAAAATATTTTAGAAACACTGATCCCCTTTTAAAGAGTGTAACTCCCTTATTATCCATTTTAAGAAATAATTACTTCCACGTCCAGAGGTAGTAACGACAAAAAATTTTTTGAAAACTTTTATTGTTTAAATAGGCTTGAAATGTCGAGATTTTAAGTTTGAGAGAAAAAAAATTCTGTCTGTCCATAACTTTTTTGTGCTAACGATTACTCTGGAATCGTTTTAGATATTGACTTGAAATTTGGTACATGTATGTATTTTAACGTGATCTGGAACTAGATTAAATTTTCATCTTATTTCGTGGAAGGGCTGGGGGGGGGGGGGGTAAATTGGGGTAAATGGGTGTAAATAGATCAATTAAGCAGGTAAGAGTCCATAAAATTGATATATAGTATATACAAGAGAAGCTATAAGGTCTTAAAAAAAAATTTGGCATTAGCCACCCCATTATTAAAGGAGGCGAAAAAAATTATGATTTAGTGTGTGTACAAGAACCAAAAACCTCAAAATATTTTTTTACTTCATCGTCCCCCACTACTACCCCCACCCCACTACCGATGTGGGATATCGTTTCATGGTCTTTTAGGGTAGACGATTTCAAATAGCAATTTCAGTTATTAAAGTTCCATAAACAATTATTTCCACATACAAATTTTTTTCGTTGTGAGAGACTTGGATGGAAAATGTGGATGTGGAAGTAGTGATTCCTTGGGCAGCGATTTTTATATTAAAGAGTAAGTATCCTAAATTTTGGATGTACCTAATATCAGCCACAGAAATACTGGTAGTCAATTTTGGACCACCTACATGGTGGGCTTCAATATTACACCCTGTATATATGCGAATGTTAAATATTTCAAAAGTAATTTTATTTAAACAGCGTATAACTGCAAAAAGAAATTGATTTTACTAAATACAAGAATACACCCCGATTTCTGTCGACTTATTTAAGTTAAAATAATTATAAACTATGAAATACAAAGTATTATTCGACCAAGATATGAGTAAAAACAAAACTATAAATCGCTACATATATATATCGCTATTTGCTTTATTAAAAACATTACAAAATGTATTTATCAACCGTTATTTTATATTTACGTCGACCCCTTATCATAACTAAGTATTTAAAACGTTAACATACGTAAAATAAGTGGCACATTATACCCCTGTATAATTTTCCCCAGTATTAGTGATAGGAAACACTCAATAGTAATAAAAACAAAAATATTTGCTGCACATGTTACTTGGAAATTTAGTAAACAACAAAAATATGTTGGCAAAGTATTGATCATGGATGATGGGATTATCTATGCCAAAAATTATTAAAGCACTTCCAAAATCAAAAAAGCCAATTCTGTGCTTATAACAAATTATATTAGCAGAAAATAATGCCTAAATAGCAATATTAAACTAGATATGATTGAAAGTATTGTGAAAGACCCGAAAATACATCTGGGAATTTTCCACGACAAACAGATGGCCTTAAAATAAGTTTTTTCGAAAAAATATCATCTAGCAATAAAGAATTTAAATAAACAAACAATAACAGAGCACGTTATGGGGATAATTTATTAAAAAGTTCGTCAAATAACTAAGAATCGAATCAACGACGGTAATAGAACTCCCCACTACTTCCCAACAACGATTCGGTGAAGATCAATCAATTTAAAGTATGAAAACCGCGCGATAAATAAAAAGTAAACAACCGACAGGATTACTGTGTGTGAATTTGAACGAATTTGGCAAAAATTCGGGGGGTTGGGGCATTAAAACAGGCTAAATTTAAAGCCAACGTAGAGTGCTTTGTTTGAACAGACACCATTTTGAAAGGCCTCTAGATTACATGGCATGTTTTACGTTAATTTCATTTGGGTCTTTAGATTTCACAAAACGACACTCACTAATTACCGTTGCGGATGGTATAAGGGATGGTTTCTGATCATTCAGGGTTTGTTACGTGAAAAATAAAGTGAAAATCGAGCGAACTGCAATGTAAAAAGGACGAGGCCATGACGCCGACATAGTAACGCGAAATTTCACATTCGAAAATGCAAGTATTTGAGTATTTGAGAGCATTGCAGTTGTCATCGATTACCACGTGACGAGCGTGATTTTAATGACCGTCCGAGAAAGATATCGCGGGGGTGCTAAAGCTATTCAGTCGACGACTTAGACAGTGAACACATTAGCAGGGTTCAATGACACAACACAAATTCACTAAAATCCACTTACCAGTTGTCTAATTTGATCAGTTCCTCGGGTTTCTTGGCCCTTCGGTCGGCCTTAAGTCTGAGGGCTTGGGGGTAGAGTTTGAGGACCTGCTCGTATTGTTGACAGGTGCCGTGGGTGAAGAACGTCGCCGTATCTTTCGCGGAGGCCATACCTATAGCTGTTCACTAACTGGCACTGCTAAGCTGGCGTGCTGTAGCCTAGTTGATCGGTTCGCCGTACTTGGCGATGTGGCAGCACTGGCGAGTGGCCTCGATTGTCTGATGTTTCCCCAAGCCCGGCCCAGCAAGACTGACATTCCCCTGCGACGTTGCCAACTACTCGACTGGCCTTTTTTCACGGAAAGACGGGATGAAAATGCAATTCGGAGCGGCTTTCAGGACGGGCGAAATTCTGAAAATAATAACCACCTGTAAAAGCTGAATGAAATTGATAAACAAACATTTGGAGCGTCGTTGACTGTTGTTCTCTATGATTCATTGCTGCTACGTGACCTCGTATGCGTACTTGGTGGAACTGTGAGATTATTGCTTTATTTAGATTGAAATATATCTTACATATTTTTGCTTTTGCGCTTTTTGTTTTGTTGCCCCATTTTGCAATGGATTTATTACACTATTATTTTCCAATGTCTATTGCCTTTCGAACTTTCTGTATTAATAAGACCCTTGAAAAACATACAATTAATTGTTTTTTAAAGTTCTACACAAATTACTTTATAATTTGTTATTTACTGATCATATTTTTAAATAATTGTAAAAGTTCTGGTTTCATTTAATAATTTTTTTAGATATGCGTGTAGAAAGGTTGAGAAGGAACACGACGTAGGTACTGTACATATAAAATTATATTGATTTTTTTTCTGAATCTAGCACATTTCATATTAAGCGTAAAGTGTTTATTACATTTTTAAAAAATTCGTCGTAACATATACAAATAATATACCAATCGATAGAAAAAATAATGGTCTTTATTTTTTATATCTTGTAGAATTTTGATTTATTGGGCCGTTTTAGAGGTATAGCCAAACATGTGTCGTTGTTGGAAGGCTCCTCACCCTTTTTTTTGCTGTGGGGTCTTAAAAAAAAAGAAAATAGCAAAATGCAAAATTTTATACTCTATCGAATGGCGCCAAGATCATTCCTCTTGCTCCTACCGTTTTTGAGGAAAATTATATATATATAGGCAGATACAGGTAGCCCCTTTGAGGGAGGGGGGGGCAGGGGGAGCAGGCTTGAGTTCTCGAGGTGGGTTATATAACTTATTTTGACTAGTTCTATTCATGGTTAAAAGGATTTGCTATTATTCAAAAGTGGAAATATCAAAACATCTAAGTCACTAAGAAATAACTCGTTTTTTGATTATAATGACCTTTTGAGCAGGACATTTTCTGACGGCCTTGAGATTTTGAAGCATCAGTATATCATCATTAATTACTTCCACATCCAGTGGAAGTATAATAACGACAAAAAAAATTGTAAAAATTTTTATTGTTCAAATAGGCTCAGAATGTCACGAAACGTCGAGATTTTAAGTTTGAGCGAAAAAAAATTTCTGTCTGTCGGTCTGTCTGTAACTTTTTTTGTGCGCACGTTTACTTTGGAACCGTTTGAGATATTGACTTGAAATTTGGTACACATATGTACTTTAACGAGATCTAGAACTAGATTATATTTTCATCTTGTTCCGTCGAAGGGTTGGGGGGTAAATTGGGGTCAATTTGGGGAAAATAGGTAAATCAAGCAGGTAAGAGTCCATAAAATTGGTATTTAGTATATACAAGAGAAGCTAAGGTCTCAAAAAAAATTTTGGCATTAGCCACCCCCCTTACCACCCCCACCCCATTATTAAAGGGGATGAAAAAAAATTGTGATTTAGTGTGTGTACAAGAACCAGAAACCTTAAAACGTTTTTTTACTTCATCCACCCCCACTACCACCCCTTATCACCACCCCCACCCCGCTACCGATGTGGGGTATCGTTTTATGGGTTTTTGGGGTAGAGGATTTCAAATATTATATTATTAAAGTTCCATAAACAATTATTTCCACATACAAAAATTTTTTCGTTGTGAGTGACTTGGAATCTGGATGTGGAAGCAGTGATTTCTTGGACAGCGGTTTTTTATATAAAATTCAGCTTGTAACAACGAAACCCCCACAGAACTTATTTTTATGCGTTTATCTGGGCACCGAGCACTCTACTAATAACGGTGATATCTCAATTAATTTTTATCCGAGAAATAAAAAAAAAGCAAAAAAAACCTGGATTTTTGTACTCTAGCATTCTTTACGTGTCTTCTTTAGTCTTTGAATTACTGTGAAAAAACGAAGATTTTTTAAGAAATTTCAAAAATCAAATTTTAATCAAACTTTTTTTCAAATATAAGCATCCTAAACCGGTCAAACTTCTAGAACATATTGTTAGTACTTAAATAAAGTAAATTGTAAATAGATTACGTTCAATTTCAATTCTTGCGGAGAAGCCATTGGTTTCAGTTCTGATTTTTTCTCCGAGAAAATGAGACAACCATTTTATTTTCATCATAACTCCGTTAGTTTTTATGCCAACGACTTTTACCAAAGCTCATTTTAATGGTCTGTTCAAGTAGTTTTAAAAATGTCTTATATGTTGTCCTCCAAAAATGTTTCCGTTCCTTAACGTTGAAAAGTTCGAATTCAGTTTTCGGCGAACGAAAAGTCACCTTCAACGCAGACCTGTAGCTAGAAAATGCTTGAGGGTGGGCAAACAATTTTTCAGAGGAGGGCCCGTGGACCAGTAATTCGTTTTTTCCATTTAAAAATATTGAATGTAATAATTTCCACCCCCGGGAAGGGGTGGCAGGGTATTTGCGCGACTTGGGATGTTTCTGATTTTGAATAGTATTAAAGTAGGAGGCGAATGTTTTTTTGTCCATAAGTAGATTCTAATCTGTTCTATAATAGTTCAGTAAAATTTGGTTGAAATCGGAAAAAAAATAAAAAAGTAATAAGAGTGCCATCTTAAATGTGTCACACTGTGTGTAAAAACACTTTTTAAAAACAAGCTTTTATTATTATTTAAGTGTACTAAAACGAAAAAAATAAGTTATGTTGAAGAAGCAGATGGCAAAACAAAAAAATCAGCAATTATATTAAATGAAGATAAATAGGTACTATCGAATTTGTCAATACTTTTGAAGATTTTTATAACGGGAGAAATATTTACAACGTATTTTTATAACAACAATAAATAGAGAGATATATTAAATACATTGATTATGATGCGTATTTTAGAAACAATACAAATAGTACAATAGGTACCGTTATTTACTGATATTAGTACAAAAATACCTTCATAATTTATAAACGAAATTTCCGACAAGAACAAATAAGATTTATTTGAAAAATCAAGTTTGTTTATATTAGATAAAACTCCGGATCTTCTGTATTCTGAATGAAAATAATAGTAAGCGTAATACTGTTACATAAGTACATAAATATTGATAAAATTTAAATAAGTCAAATCTCAAATGTGATCGTATAAAAGATTACTACTTATTATAAAAATGTAGGTATTCCATAAAATAAAAAAATGCCGTCTCATATATGCAGATTGTTTATTTGCATTTTTCAAATATATGAAAAAAGTCAATATTTTGTAGAATATATGGGGGGGAAAAGGGGGGTGGGGGGATGGGGGAGAACGAAAAATGAGGGAGAGAAAGAGAAGAGAGTTTTTTATGTAAAATTCAAAGATATTTTATAAGAGCGGTGCCAAAAACCTATCACAAAAATTAGTTAACCACGTGACCTTTGCAAGCAATTGTTTTTTTAATTGCATTTAAAAATATATACAGTGTGTCCCCGAATTGAGTTTGCGATAGGTGTAATACACCAAAAATAAAATGAGTACGGCTTTCATTTTCCGCAGTCTTGGTTTGCTTCACGTAAAACGGATTTTTACCAAATTTCAGTTAAAATGGGATCTAACTCGCGGAGTTAATCTAAGAAGAAAATACAAGAAAATAAATAATTGTAGATAAATTGGTCTTTCTGTTAATTTTACGGAAAAATTCTATTTGTATAAAATATGCATTTAAAGTTAGAGCCATATGCCAACTTTCATTGCATTTAAGCAAACAAACAAAAAATACTACTTAAAGGAAATTTTATTTTTTTACAAAATTAACAGTCAACGAATTCAACTAAAACCCTATTCAAATATACCCCACCTAAATTACTACATAATTCCACCCTTCTTCTAATTCTTTGTAACTTCTAATTTCTTCAAGAGGTATTATTATTGTTTTTTGTTCAAATGCAATGAAAGTTGGCATATGGCTCCAACTTTCAATGCAAAATATTTTATCAATAGGATTTTTCCGTAAAATTAACAGAAAAACCAGCTTACCTACAATGATTAATTTTCTTTTATTTTCTTCTTAGATTAACTCCGCGAGTTAGATCCCATTTTAACTGAAATTTGGTGAAAATCCATTTTATGTCAAGCAGACCGAGACTGCAGAAAATGAAAGCCGTAATATATATTTTTTTTGTACATTACACCTATCGCAAACTCAATCCGGGGACAAACTGTATATACAACCTTACAACTTTTATACGATTTTTTTTTAAATTTTCAGTGATAACAGAAATAAAGGGAGGGTCAATATCTAATGAATAATCCTGTACATACGTACATTTTCACATATACAGGGTGTTTCATTAATAATTGGTCACACGCTAACTGAAGAATCCTTAGCCCAAAATACGAAGATTTAACCAAAAACACTTAGATGAAACGTGCCTCCTTACCATGGCCGCCGACAGCTTTACCGGGCCCCGGGCTGCTTATTATTGAGGGCCACTTCCAGGCCCCCCCACGTCAAAAAAAAATTGTCAAACTCCCTGGCGCGGGAGGGAGAAATTAAAATTGTTTTTTTTAGAATCGCCAAATGTGCACAACTGAATGCCTAGTCTATATGACGTAATATCCCCCTGCCCCCCCTGTCGACAGCCCTGCTCCTTACTGAGAAACAGAGTTGTTGAAGATACAAATTTGAAAATTATTTTCCAATATTATTTTAAAGTTACTTAATATTTCTTTACCGTATTTGGTAGAAAGTGTTAGTGGTCAAGGATATATAATATCAGCGAGGGAATTGCCCCCCCCCCCCTTTAATTTGTACGCCACTGGCCATATATCTATTTTCTTGGTTTTCTTTTATTTTCCAATAATTTTTACGCAAAAAAAGGTACTCTTAATACATTGCTCTAAAGTGCCTATTTCTAGAGATATTTGAATTCGAAAAAGTTTGTACGGTATTTTAAATTTCAGTATTACTCATATACTCATAGTAGTTAGATTTCGACTTTTGGAGGCATATGAAATCATTAGTTTATGCACAAGCGATCAACAGTCGTCAGGAATTATGGCAACAAGTACAGAATGCTGCCAATTTTATCAGAAACCAGCCCAACATATTTTTTAAAGTAAGATCTTTTAGGTGACATTTTCCTAATCGTGAATTTAGGAAAATGTATCGAGGTCAATGGAGCCCAATTTGAACATTTATTAAAATAAATTATTACTACCTGTTTTATTTTCAAAGCTTTTTCGAATTTAAATGTCTCGAGAAATAGGCACACTCTAGAGCAATGTATTAAGAGTACCTTTTTGCCTAAAAACTATCTACCAAATATGGTAAAGAAATATTAAGTAATTTTAAAATAATGTGTGAAAATAGTTTTTTAATTGTAGTAAATCCGGCCCTGTGTTTGAGAGGCCCCTGGGCACTTCTTATGTGGGGGCTCCTTGTAATGCGGCCAATTTTAACAGAATTATAAAATTATTTGAGATTTGGATGTTACTCTTGTTGAATGGAAAGTTTAATTTTTTTAATTTGTAAATTAACTTTTTCTTGCGTTTTCATCTCTTTTCATTTGTAATTTTTTCATTTATTCCTAATTTTTTTTACCATTTTTATACATTTGGAGGCCCCAATTACGTGGGGGCCCTTAACTAAATCCCAAGTGCCCTTATGCAAATCCGCCATTGCCTGTATCTCAGTTAGGAAGCACATTTTATCTAAGTGTTTTTGGTTAAATCTTCATATTTTGGGCTAAGGATTCTTCAGTTAGCGTATGACCAATTATTAATGAAACACCCTGTATGACATACATTAGGTAAGTATATGTTTACCTTGTTAAAATTACCTATTGTATCTAGTGGTCACATTTTAGCGAATTTTAATTCACTTCCTAGTTACTCTACCAAATATTCGACTTTTTGCTCTATCTCTAAAACCACTGGTTCTAATGGAAAATGTGTACTACGAAAAGTACTTAGAATAGGGTCGTTGGCCATTTTTTAAAAAATTTTATATTCAAGTACTTTATTAAATTTTATTTGACCCGTATTTTTTTATTTTACAATCTAAAGTCATTTTAATTATTTAAATTAAGAAGTTTTGAATTCGCGCCCATCGCCACGTCAGATGTGAGAGCATAAGCAGTCAGATAGAGAAATAATTGACGGGCGTCGTTTGCTCTGCTTATTTGCTGTTAGCATATAGTCCAGTCAACGGGGGTTTTACCTCCAATTTGAGTGCTAATGAATGGATTTTGATGAAACCTGGTGCAATGTGTTTGTAATGACGTTAATAAAAAAGTTGAAAAAAGATTAGAATACACTTCTGTGCAATAAAATCCCGTACACCTATTTTTCACTAGATGAAATCATTCTTTATTTAGTTGTCAGTGTCAGTGTCAGTGTCATATTTTCGAAATGCCGAAATTAACTGAACATGAAAAAATTCTAATTCTCTCTAAAATTGAAGAGAGATGGTCTACCAGAGCAGTTGCTAATCCATTATCACTTAAATAAAAGTACCGTTACCGTTATGAGTTTGAAGAAAAGGTGGTAGGAGGAAGGTATCATAAAGAGAAAAGACGGCCCACCGAGAAGTTCAAATCACGCTCACGATGAAGCGCTCCTTGGCTATTTGAGGGAAAATCCGTTTCAAATAGCAGTAGACGCTGTGTCCATGACAAATTTTCCAGCATCGGGGTCAACAGCTAGCCGAAGGATAGGAAAATCGGAAATAAAAAACTGTACAAGTGCCAAGAAGACCATATTAATACATTTCCACTGGATGTAAAAGTAAAATTATCACGGACAGACACGTGTAGAACTGCCATGCAGAAAACCGCTTTTTAATGTTTTGAGCTTTCAGAATCTAGCCTTATCTCGGGCACAATTTTTCAATGTCAATTTTTACACTTTTCCAAATACCTTACTTATGACATTTCACAATCAATGTCACTTTTTTATAACCTATATGATAAAAAAAAATCTAAATTCCGAAAAGACTGACTCACATCACTTAATGTTAGTAAAAACTGGATTACTTGATTTTTCAAGTATACGGGATTTTATTGCACAGAAGTGTACCTTTCACAAAATTAGGTTCCATTATAAACAAATATTAAACATACAATGTAAATATAAACAACAAATTAACAGAGCAACACCACCAACATGATAAAGGAAAACATGAAAATTCTGTAGAATTGAATGATCAGCAGATACGTCATCATTTACCGCCTTACCGCCTTATTTTCAAAACCAATTTGTTTTTGCATGTGATGATTAGAACTTTTTTTAATATGATATATGCAATGTATAATTAATATATTTTTTGATCATATAACAATATTTTATAAATTTTGTTGATGGAAACGACCCTTTTAAACATACATTAATAATACTGTACTTTCAAAGTTTCTGTCATCGAAAAATTTCATTCCGACGTCGCGACGCCGCAGGCGCTACTGTTATTGGCAACAGTTCAAAGACAAAATACAGTCACCAAGAATATCTAACGACTGGCTTTTACAGAATTTGAATATCTTTTCTTATTACCACGGAAACTATCTGGGGAGTTTTATGTGAATCACCCTGTATATGACAGTATTTCCAAATTTTGTACATTATTTTACCTCTAGATATTTGAATACCTACGAAACCAAAAAAATGTATTGAAACATTGTAATTGGCAGCGCTCAAAAGTAATTATTTAATTATCAAACAATCAGCTTTCCTTCAAAGTAAAAAAGTAATACCGGAAACCTAGCGAGTCATAATAATTATCCTCAGGAATGCCTAGGCCATACAATATACAACATGAAGTCATTTGGAAAGCCCCGTATTCGACGTGGAATGATCTAACACTACGCCTCTGCTACTATAAGTATACAGTATATGGGAGCAAGATCAGCTTTCGCCGATTGCGAAGCAAACAGCTTGGGGTTTTCAGATGAATTTTCAGCTGCCTCTCATGACAGGCATTTATCGAATAAAAATTATTAAAATCCGTTGCCCCAGGAAGATCAATAAGGCGCATATCGATTCTTTAATAAACAGATCCAGTAGGCATTAATTTACAAACAAAGGCGCACAAACAACTCGTACAGTTCGTTAAACAATTTATAAACATTGCGTTAGCGTTTGTCCTTTGTTGAACGTGATAATTAACAGTCGTTTCTCGCAATTCCCCAGGCGAGGGAAAATCGCCCAATCCGGCAACGCCGCGCCGTATTTCCTGTGATATCTCTGCTAGCAAGCGAATGGTTTTACTGGTCGTACACGCGCTGTGTATTTTCTATGGCACAGCACAACACTGGCAAAGTAATCAACAAAATTATACTCCGTATCGCGGGTACCTGTTAGCTGCTAGTCTGTTACGAGTTGGCAGACACGGCCAGAGTTGATTATTTCCTTTGAGCCCCGAACAGGATATCGGCTGTGGCTTTTTTATTTCACTAAAAGAAAATAGGATGTTGAACATAATAAAGTAACAGAGTTTCACTGGATGTAAATAAAAATATGAAGCGTTCTATTGGGATTTGTTAGAATCGGGAACATTGTACGGGGTTAATCTGAAAGTATCGATAAATGGGTAGGTAGATAGGTAAGTAGGGTACCTAGGTGCATAGGTACCTTGATATTATTTCATAGTATCATGGGTAGGTAGATATCTACCTATTAGTTGTAAGAAAGGAAAGCTACTTGGAATTTCCAAGACCAGCAGCAACGCTGGCACTTTCATCTTGTACAGGGTGATTACTATACGATTTGTCCATGGATTGAGTTGCAAGACTGATTCTTTTTAACACGCTTTTATTAGGTAGACCTCTAGCTATAACTATCTATGTATGTATGTATGTATCAGCGGCGGCTCGTGAAATTTCAATATTTTTTTTTTCGTCTATGGCGCATGGGACCCATACTAAATTTGGGAAATAACATCTAGAGAAGCACTTCCCTAATGACCCCTAAAAAATTTTGAAAAAGCAGTTTGCGAAAAAATTTTTGAAAAATCGTTAGCCTCCCCTGGGTCTAGGTGCTCCTGTTTATTTTTATTTTTTTTTTGTCATATGCATTTGACTTTTCATAAAAATACAACAACAGATTTTGAAGTTTATGAAAATATTTTCATTACTAACTGAGATACAACGAATTGAAATATTGTAATTTGTTAAATTGTAAATTACAAAATTTCAGTTCATTGTATTTCAGTTAGTAATGAAAATATTTTCATAAACTCTAAAATCTGTTGTTGTATTTTTATGTAAAGTCAAATGCATATGACAAAAAAAATAAAAATAAACAGGAGCTTCTAGACCCAGGGGAGGCTAACGAATTTTCAAAAAATTTTTCGCAAACTGCTTTTTCAAAATTTTTTAGGGGTCATTAGAGAAGTGCTTCTCTAGATGTTATTTCCCAAATTTCGTATGGGTTCCATGCGCCATTAACGAGAAAAAAAAAAATTGAAATTTCACCAGCCGCCACTGGTATGTATGTATGTGTGTATGTATGTATGCAAGTAAAAAGTCTAAGGAAACTGAATTTCACCCACTTCTAATTGTTGTATCATCATGAAATTTGGCAATTGTAAGTAACTTAGATGACAATACAATATGGTATACTTAATACTATGATATGTTCAAAATGGCCGCCGCCCCAAGATGGCGGATTATCATTTTCTTTACAACCTCCTTGATATGGATATCAAAAGAAAGGATTTTGATAAGTAGAAAACAAATATTTGATCAAAACTTAAAAATTCAAAACGGCGGATAGGTTACGCATTTCTTGAATTGTGAAGGATGCAATAGCATTTCTTATCCGATTTTTCAATATTTCCACATTATTAAGTAAGTGTTTCTCTGAGATCTGAAGGAATAGGTCGAGTGGCGGACATGCAGCGACCGCTTCATATTTAAAACGCGAATATCCGGTACAACTCCGTTAAATTTGATAAAGCTTAAGTGAATTGTAGCTCAGAAAATTCCGCGTAAATCGGTATGCCATTACAAAAGAAAGTTGAAATAGAAATATTTGAAAATACCTGTTATTTTCATTTCTGTTTGTGTTATAACACAAATAGAAGTTGAAATAAATAAACGAATCTCGGCGTTCGAACTATAATGTACTACATCAAACTGTGCATGTAGAGGCCGTTCAAGGCAAAGTTTTAACAGTTGTCCTGAAGCGGTCAGACGGCTGTATCAGATATTCACTTCAATCGGCTCTTCACTTTTGTTTTATTCATTTCTGAGATAAAGTATTTTTTGGGGAATATCTCTTTTCTTCATGGAACGACATGTTATTCCCATTTTGGGTGTTTATTTGTATTTTTACTTCCACATCCAGCGGAAGTATAGTAACGACAAAAAAAAAATTGTTCAAATAGGCTTAGAATGTCATGAAACATCGAGATTTTAAATATAAGCAAAAAAAAATTCCGTCTGTCGGTCTCTCTAACTTTTTTGTGCGCACGATTACTCTGGAACCATTTAAGATATTGACTTGAAATTTGGTACACATATTTTAACGAGATCTGGAACTATATTATATTTTCATCTTATTCCACTGAAGGGTTGAGGGTAAAAAGGTAAATCAAGCAGGTAAGAGTCCATAAAATTGGTATTTAGTATGTACAAGAGAAGCTAAGTCTCAAAAAAAATTTTTGGCATTAGCTACCCCCATTACTACCTCCACCCCATTATAAAAGGGGGTGAAAAAAATTGTGATTTAGTATGTGTACATACATGTGTACAAGATCCAAAGGCTTCAATTTTTTTTACTTCATCCACTACCACCCCCCTTCCACCACCATATTATTAAAGTTCCATAAACAATTATTTCCACGAACAAAATTTTTTTCGTTGTGAGATTTGGGTAGAAAAACTGGATATGGAAGTAGTGATTAATAATTTAACTGAATATGAAAATTTATTAGCGTTATATGGTGCATACGTTGGTCATGTTCAATTGCATTGCATTAGTTATTCAGAGTATATGCAGACGGCAACAACGAAGATAGTTTTAACTGGGATTCTGAAAAATATTATTTATAGCTAATTATATATATCTCGCTTACCGAAGAGAAGTATGGTAATCGTGAAAAAGGATTTTTACATCTCAGATTTAGATTATGAAATTTTAGATATTTCAGGTCGGTCATTCAGTCTGTCGGTCGGTCTCTTGGCTCTATATCTAAAAAAAGTATTTAACTGAGAAAAATAATATTCGGCAGGAAAAATAAGGCTTATTGCCATGGAAAAAATCTGGCATATTTTGATCGAAAAAGTTTTGACAACATTCCAAAATAGTTGTTTTTGTAACAAGTACCTAAAATCATGTTTTTTGGGACGAATCGTACCTGCTTCAGGACGAGGCGAAGCCGAGTCCAGAATAGCCGATGAGTTTAAAAATAAAAATTTTAAAAATTATTATAGGAAGACAAAACCAAGGCTCTCGACAAGAGCCTTGGTCTTGAAAGGTCAAGTCTTGTCTTGGTCTCGAAATTTCAGAGATGGTCTTGTATTGAAATTCAAGACAAGACCAAGACAAGACCGAGACTAGTCTCGATCTTACGGCATCTCTACTATCGTAAGGGAAAATGTACGGTACAACATGTAGGAATTCATTCTTTTGGGAAAATGCCCTCTATCGTTGCTGAATTTTTTAAACTACCAAACCAACAGAGTATACAGGGCATTGCTTCCGACGAAGTTCTGCGTTTCTTGCGGTAGATGATGACGTCGATTTAATCTCGTTCAAACGGCTAGGAGGATGGAAGCAAGTTTTTTCACAATATTATTGTCTTTTTATAATAATAACTAATTCCAGGTCGTCTTCAGTGGCAGAGTCATATATAGAAAAATTCGTTGAGAAGAAGAAAAAAGTATACAGAATGTTAATGGGGAGAAGAAAATCGAACCATTGAGTAACATAATATCGATTACTACCGAAGCTACTACCACAACATCAAAAGAAACAAGCTAAAAACGTACTCTTCGCCTGTTCACAGATCGTTTTATATAATTGTTACACATTCTATAGTACAGTTACAGTACGAACTTGGTGTAAAATAAAGTAAAAATAAAAAAAACATACCAAATCCCATTTGGGTTTCGAACCCGGGACCTTTGGATTCTGAGTCAATTTCAATTAAAAGGGTAAGAACTACACCACCACCTTACACGTAAAAAAATGTAAATTTTTAGATTATAAGACACGAGCTATAAAATCATATTTTCACGGTTGTATATTACATTATGAAATGTATATTTGTAAAATATATAAATATTTAGATATTAAAATGAAATATCATTCCACCAAATTTCTATTCAATTAAAAAAACATAAAAATCAAATTTTTTTTTTTCAAATTTAAATCGTTAATAACATTTTTATTTACCAATCGATTTTGTTCAAAAAAAATAGGGTTCTTCCTCTAGCTAACACTAACTTACTGTCCTTTCAATACAATCGGATTTTTCTTTCTTGAGTTATCGTGCTTACAAGAAACGTGACGGACGGACAGACGGACGGGCATTTTGAAAGTTGTTCAGAATTCGTTCACTAACACAATTTTTGGTCTGCGAGTGATATTTACGGATTTAGAAATGTGCCGATCAAATACAATATACTCTTCGTTATCGTATTTGCGAAGAGTATAATTAACACGATACCCTCGGGTTCGGGTATTTCGTTTGGGGATAATAGTTTTGAACGTGCTCAAAATCGTCATTTAATTTTCATTTTGGACCATAATCATTTAATTATTATTCATAATAATTAAGTCATATTATTGTACCTATTAGATTAAATAAAGTTGTTTAATTGTTGTATGAGCTATTTTGCATATTTACCTAAATGATCCTCAAAAGTTGCCATGGCAACTTTTTGGGATTGAGTCCAGAAAAGACTCATTTTACCGACTCAATAGCTAAAAATAGCTATTTTAGGGACCGATTACCAAAATAGCGTATTTTGGGATCTGAAATTGCGCCGAAAAAGTAGACATTCTTGATCGATTTCAGAGAAACAATAATATTTGACATGTAGTTAACATAACTGCTAAGGAAAAAAACCTATTTTAGTTTTAGTGAAAAAGATATACGAGGTGGTCACTAAAAGAATAAAACAATGAATTGCACTGAAACACGTCAACATTTGACGGCGGATGTCTGGAGTAGACTCTCTTGTTTTTATGAACTAGGTACTCTAGAAAAAAGTGAGATCATTACGTTGAAACAGTGCCGTGAATTTCTCGAAAATGCGAGTGCTAGTAGTAAGTTCAAAGGAATGCCTTCAAAAAATAATTTTTAATTTCTAATTTCCGTCGAATTTCGACGAGTTCAGTTAGTAATGCAATATAATAAGAAAGGCAGAAGACAGAAACATGCAATTATCATGTATTCAGATATTTCCTGTAAATAGTTTGATATCCGTCAGATAATAATCAATTATTTATCTACTTCCAAGCTTTTTTATTGAAATGTTGACATTTCGAGTCGATCTTCAGACCAAACCAATGCCGTACTTTCCTATCTCAGCCAGCGCAGGCTGCAACAGCGATGAAAATTAAACCGAAATCGCCGGATAGCCATAAAATGTAAAAACTCAGATTGGATATGAATCACGATTCCAGTCCCGGGGTGTTCCCGATACCAAAGCGCCGTTTATTATACAAAAGTCAAACGTAATGCGTAACCGCGGATCACGTTTCGCCGGAAGCATTAAACGATAATAATCATCGTCCCCGTTTCTGTTCTTGTCAATCTTTGCGAGCACTCATTAATTGTTTTTTTCTAATTACAGTATAATATTTAATCATGTTTACTGACTTATATATTGCTGATACATTTTTAAGCACATCTTGTTATGTTTAGTGTAATGTGACCAAAAGTGGGAAACAAGATTTTGCGATTTCGAGAATTTGGTGAATGCGCCAGTGCTAAAAACGCTTCGAAATTGCATTAAAATTGGTGGTAGTATTTGTAATTTTACATTATTATTAGTATTATTAGTAGTCCAATCAATGAATAATCAAAAGTGGATTGTAGAGGACATGGAAGGGGAGGGAGAATTTTTCTCTTCAGGAATGTGTTGGGAAGGTAAACATACTGAAAGTCCCCGCCCCTAGCTTTGCCGCTTCAGGGGTGGGGTGGGGGGGTAGGTACGGAAAAAATGATTCTAGGCAAAATTAAATTAAATTAAATTTCCTATAAGGATGTCTCTATTCATTTTCTTTCTATGTGTTGTAGTTTTAGAGGTATTTGCTAGCCAAAATCGATAATAAATAAATAAATTAATTAGATACCTGAAATGTTTCTATCAAAAGGTTTACCGTGGTCTACTAATAAATCACAGCCACAAAACAATCTTTATTTTACAACACTCGACGTATTTACTAATGTAATATTTTGTCGAAATCTAAACCTTTCCTTAAATAAACAAATGAAGACACCCGTATAACTTTTTTATTTTGTTTTCGATTTGAATCAAATTTTACTCGAGCATAGAACAAATTATGATCTACTTATGACCAAAAAAACATTCGCCTCTTACAAATGCAAAGCCACCTGCGATACCAAAATATACGGAAAAAATTTTTAAAAATCAAGCATTTTTTTTATCGGAAAATTTTATTAATGACACTTGAAGAAAATTCTTCCCCCTTCATGTTCTCTACAACTCTTTCGTTCTAATATCGAATTTGAGAATTCAAAATGGAGAGTCAGATTTACATGAAATTCGATATTTGGATATTTTAGGCTTCTCTGACACAGAGCTTAAATATTCAATATAACTGATATATTTTTATAGCTTTTAATGGGCTGTAGCTCATAAATAGAAGTTTAAACAATAACAATATAATACAGCATAACAGCATAACAAATATAAGATATTGAAGGAGGGCAAGATGCATTTCATATAACAATTGGGGAAACAACGTTTCTAGGGTATTTCGACCCCGCTGAATAGGCCTTTACATCATAAGCGCGCGCATGTGCTGCCGCTATGTTTGTTTGCGGGAACTATGAAATGTTCGGACACTTGGTTGTCAAAATGGCTGGACCGGTATCATTTTTTCACATTAATTTAGACGAAAGTGTGATTGACGGTGCAAAATTAGTACACAGCATTGTGGAAGAACACACTTGTGCTCAATTAAGACGCTAGCTCAAGTATCCTGGACGTAAAATGACTGGAAGCAAGAATAAAGTACTGGTTGCAAGGTTAGAATTTAACTTATCAATGTATATACAAGTGCGTTGAAAGAAAACAAATGTGTTTAGTCTACAATATGCTTAATAACATTCTTCGTGCAGTAATTGATAATGCAGTAAAAATATTTTCTGTTTTTTTACGAAAATGTAGCATCAAAAACGCAATAGGGTCATTTAGTGATATAGCAGTTTCCTACTTTTTCTTCCCCATTTTAAAGTATAACAAACCAACAGCCTCAGAAAAAAATTTCAGCTCAATTGAATCAATAGCCACAGAGATATTCGCATTTGAATAGAAACACGCTCGGCCGGCCAACAGTCCGTAGAGTGACGTCACTTGGTGTGCGCCGATACCTATATTAGAGCAGCGATTTCGTAAGTCTATCGTGTCGTTTTTTTTTTGGCGTAGAACCAGTTCAAACATGTTAGGTTCCTTTGAATATGTCACCGGGCATATGAAATCATATTTTACGACATTTTTTTGTGGTCTCGAACTTTTTAAATCAATAAAAAGTGAAAAAACTGTATTTTTAAATAAAATAGTTTTTTTTGGTTTCCACCGCCATATCTTTAAAACTATTAAAGGTACCGAAATTTGTTTTGTGTCAAATTAAAGCACACACTGTAGAGCTTTTACCAATATAAACGGTTTGGGCACAATTCGCACTTTCATTTCTACTAAAAATCAGATAAACTAAAAATATATATTTTATGTATTGAAATCTTCACCAATCGATAAACTTTTTTATTTTTGAAAATATTTACATACATGCAGCGAAGAAAATAAAGCCTAATAATCACAAAAGTTTTTGAAACAATATATTTTTTCCTAAAATGTACCGTGTGGCAATAGCGATTTTTTTTATCAGCGCTAAATGCGACGTTGGGACACAATTAATACACCTCGCATGCAGGGTTGGTCAGATTAGACAATCGAAAATGTGCTTGTTTTAAGGAAGGGCTAAAATGTTGCAACGAGTGCAAATGTTGTTCCTGTAACAACATTATTAAAGATTTCAAAGCAGATATGAACGAATTAAAATGCTATTAATGTAGGGCCTACATAAACTACATACTACATGTTTATCTATCCAAATAGAAAATTTATTTCAACAATAACTCATTTTATGCGTACGTTTTTACTTTCATTCATTTAAAAATGTATAATAAACTTACTAATTAGGTGGGTAGTTAGTAACACTGATTGATATTTATAGATTAGATATTTTTCTTTTTATTATTAAAAGGAGACTATTTTATATTTATTGTACAATTTCTTAATATTAATAACATATGATCAATACTACTGTACAATATATGAAATATTGATCCCCTAGATGCTTTTGATCGTTGCAGTCGGCAGGCTTGCTACAGCCGAGCGCGCAAGAATATGACTTTGGCCCGTTAAAAAAAATCGCTGACTCAATACTATGAACGGAACATGAAACATTTTTATCCTAAAAACTTTTTTCAACTATTGGCTTCAATTTGTACGCAGCATGTATATAAATATAAATTTTCATAAATAAATTTTTTTCTCGATTGTCTAAAACTTACGCTACTGAAAATAACAGGTTTGAGATTCCTATTATTTTTCCAACTTAAAAAAAAATAAATCGGGTTCACGTGGGACGTTGTTCGAAGCGCTATTGTGTCTACTTTAATCTAAAAAAAAAAATAGCTTGATAGCACAAATATTTTCAGAGATATAGCGGTGGAGACGTTAAAAACATATTTCATTAAAAATCTATTTTTTTTGAGTTTTTCCGAAATAAAAAAGTTCTCGACCACCAAAAAAATGATTTCGTGTACACGATAATCTTACTAAAGAATCCCACTAAGTCTGGTTTGGTTCTACGCCGGTTTTTCTCGAAAACTAAGCTACTTTACTTTCAGATTTTGCTCTACTAACTTGCATTCACAGCCGTGTTCACTGGGCGGTTCAGCCATCTGAGTCACAACTCGACTACATGGTTATCCCGAGCGTTTTTAAGCGCGCCGACTTTAATAATTTTTTTATACATGAAGGCGGCGTCAGTAAATTCTAATTTTTGGCATACTTACTATACTCACCAAGCTCTTTCAGAATATGTAATAATAAAAAAATGTTAAATGAGCCTATTGAAAATGAGACAAAAGTCGATCCTTCTGTGGATAAAGCTAACTCCTTTTTTTTTTTTTTTTTTTTTTTTTTTCAAATGGGTAAACTATACGATATGGCACTACCTATTTTCAGAAAAATTGGTAACAGATTCATCATTATTTGATTAAAAAAACGTAATGTTTATGTCAAATCCAATACTGACATGCGAAAACTGTCCAAAGACATGGCGGAACTCGACGTTTTTTAAACAAATAATGATGAATCTGTTACCAATTTTTTGAAAATAGGTAGTGCCATATCGTATAGTTTACTCATTTGAAAAAAATGGAAAAAAGGAGCCAGCTTTATCCACAGAAGGATCGACAAAAAACCTGATTTTCAATTGCATTTTTGACCCTACATTTTCCTAAAAAAACAGAAAATATTTTTACTGCATTATCAATTACTGCACGAAGAATGTTATTAAGTATATTGTAGACTAAACACATTTGTTTTCTTTTAATGCACTTGTATATAAATTGATAAGTTGATAGTTGAATTCTAACCTTGCAACCAGTTCTTTATTCTTGCTTCCATCAGTCATTTTACGGCCAGGATACTTGAGCTAACGCCTTAATTGAGCACAAGTGTGTTCTTCCACAATGTTGTGTACTAATTTTGCACCGTCAATCACACTTTCGTCCAAATTAATGTGGAAAAATGATATCGGTCCCAGCCATTTTGATAACCAAGTGTCCGAACATTTCATAGTTTCCGCAAACAAACATAGCGGCAGCACATGCGCGCGCTTATGATGAAAAGGCCTATATGTCACATTTAAAAAATAATACTTTTTTTATTCAAATGGGGATTTCTAAAGCTGAAATAAACAAATGGATGTCGTAGGCAGCATTTGTTAGATATTGTGTATAAAACTTTACTGACCGTTTATCGAAAAAGTAATAGGCTCCTATTAATAGTGACGTAGCCAGCTTTTTGGGGGGAACAGTGTGGAATGAAACGAGTCTTTTAGGTCAAAATTCGACTCCTCCTTGGTCATTCAACCAAAATCAATCTATTTGAGCTAAAAATTTTCATGATACTAAGCACTTTAATGAAGAACTGCGAAAATTGCAATCCAGCTTATTTTTGACACATGACAGCTGTCAAACGCCTGTAAAAAATGCGAAAACCCTATAAAGGCAGAATCTAGACACTGTTATTTCCTATATAACTCCTTGGAAGACCATCAATATTATATTTTATCAAGATTTTTGACTTGCAGAATCTGAATTTCAAGGGTCCCAAACCATATACCTAAATAATTTTAGAAATGATCATTTTTTGGTTGAAATTGGTAATTCTTGGGCCCTTTTATGTATGCAACAGAATCTAAAGTAACAAGTACCCTTTTATTTTAAGTTCTTTGATTCTCAGAATTTGTATATAAGTATCACAAACGAAAAAGTCAGCACTTTTAGGTTAAGTTTCCTCGAAATTCTGACGTGATGGCGCAAAACGGACTACGGCATCGTGTTCAGCACGTCAAAAACCTTCAGAGTACGATAATGGAATCCCATTGGTCGGACATTTTCTTTTTTTTTTTTTTGTAAACCTGTTATCCACCTTAGCTTCTCTTATATATACTAAATACCATTTTTTGGATTCTTACTTGCTTGATTTACCTATTTATCCCCCCATTTACTCCAATTTACTCCCAGCCCTTCAACAGAATACGATCAAAATATAATCTAGTTCCAGATCTCATTCAAATACATACGTGTACCAAATTTTAAGTCAATGTCTTAAACAGTTCCAGAGTAATCGTACGCACAAAAAAAGTTACAGACCAACAGACGGGCAGAGGAACGGACGGATGGACCGACAGACAGACAGACCGACCGACCGACCGATGGACGGACAGCAATTTTGTTTGCTCAAACTTAAAATCTCGACGTTTCATGACATTTTAAGCCTATTTGAACAATATAAGTTTTCCACATTTTTTTTCCGTTACTATACTTCCATTGGTTGTGGAAATAATTCAAGTAATAAATGATAGCTATATTCTTATACAGTAACATTAGTGTTATACAGTGTGTCCCCGGGCTGTGTTTGCGATAGGTGTAAAATACCAAAAAAAAAAAATAGTACGGCTTTCATTTTCTGCAGTCTGCTTGACGTAAAATGGATTTTTACCAAATTTCAGTTAAAATGGGATCTAACTCGCGGAGTTAATCTAAGAAGAAAATTAAAGAAAATAAATCATTGTAGGTAAACTGGTCTTTCTGTTAATTTTACGGAAAAATTCTATTTGCATAAAATATTTGGCAATGAAAGTTAGAGCCATATGCCAACTTTAATTGCATTTGAACAAAAAAAAAAAAAAATACTTCTTAAAGTAAATAGCTTTTTATTTTTTAACACAATTAACAATTTCAACGAATTCAACTAGAAACCTAAATTACTACATAATTCCACCCTTTGTAACTTCTTCTAATCTCTTCAGGAGATATTATTATTATTATTATTTTGTTCAAATGCCAAATATTTTATCCAAATAGAATTTTTCCGTAAAATTAACAGAAAGACCAGTTTACCTGCAATGATTTATTTTTGCAGAAAATGAAAGTCGTACAAATTTTTTTTTTTTTTTTGGTATTTTACACCTATCGCAAACAATCCGGGGACACACTGTATAAGCTTTTTTGACTATTACATTCACATGTTCTTTAAATTTTAAATTTTCGTCATGAATTTTTTTTGTACCTATGTCCCTTTTTTTGGTTCTCCGTGTAAAATAACGCTTCCTTGGTCCCCCCGGTATGCACACGGAGACTTTCCCGTTACGCGTCGCCTCGTAATGAGCTAGAATTAAAATACAATGCTGGGCTTTACGTGCCGCTGTAAGAGCCTCGTTTCCATGGAACGGTAAAATACCGAGAAACACTGAAATTTTGTAGGGCTTCACTCAACGGCTGTCGGTATTAACGTGGCAAGTAGCGAGGGAGCTGAAAAACAGAACGTCTTTCCTCCTTATTTTTACGTTTTCTTGTGCTGCAGCTCGTTATTTCCGATTTAATTAGTTTAATTTTAGTAGTAGTCTGCAACATTTAGATATAAAAATAGGATTATATGGTAGCGAGCAAGAAGTGTTTGTAGTTTTTGTAGCAATTAAAAGATTTTTGTAAAAAGCTGCTGAAACTTTCTTGTACCCTTGGTCTTATCTAGAGATAGTTGCATATACAGTAGGGTGGCCCATCTTCTTCGAAATCGAAATTTTTTATTTCTCACCCCTGCAAATGGTTCCATTTGAAGAAAAAACAGTCCCCTCAAAATATTATCGAGGCAAATTGAAGGCAAGGGGTGCCGCAGAATGCATTATTATGCAATAATAAAAGTAAATGGAATTATTTACATTCTTTGGTTGATGCATTGTTTTTTTTTTTTAATCAACAACATTTATCTTTAGAATGACTAATCAAGTCATACAAATATCAAAGACATTATCTGTTGTGACTATGACATGTGTCATACTACTGTAAATTCGTAGTCTAAGAAAACTAGACTAGAAGTTTTTGAAATAAAACTCTCGTTTTATCTTTGTGTATTTTATTATGAAACGTTTTTTTCATACATAGTACCAAATATTATCCTAAATCTACAAGACATATAGTAATAAAAACAATATTTTTTGCACTAGGCCAAAGCATGCGACAGGGTTTCTTTTTTTACATTTGGAAACTGTGATTTATAAACATTTACAACTTGGAGTAAAAACTGTTTTTGGTCTTCATTTTTTGTTAAAATGTCATTATAGTCAGTAATAAGTTTGATTCCTCTCTCAGCGGCATCATTTACAACTTTAATTTTGTTTACAATATTGAAACATCGGGTATAACCTTCATTTTCCCTCCATGTTGTTGGATCATTTTCCAAAAATTCCATAGACAAACCTAATTTTTGAAAAAACTGTTTTGTGTTCTCGCATATGAAGTCCTGAATTTCCTTGTTTTCAACGTCAGTAATGTTACTAATCGTAAGTCGTTTAATACCCTCTTGATTTGGTGCTTTCCTATTCAAAGCTTTAACCATTTCTCTTTTAGTGGTAACAGAAATATCGTCATCAAAGAAAGATAAGCCAACATTTACTGAATTAAGGTACCACAAATGGTTCACTATTTTCCTACTTGCGGCTTGAGATATTTCTTTGTCAATATTTTGATAATTAATGAGTTCTTTACAAAAGACTAAGTCATGAAGCGGTGCTTTACTAGCAAATAACGCTGTAAACCAGGCCTTTACATAAACCTTTACAATAAAGAGACATATATCTTCAATACCAATATTTCAATATTTTTTCTTTTTTAGTTAGTTGGAACTGATCTTGGAAAAAAAATATTTTTAGACAGTAAATGGCTTTGGCCATCCAACGTGCATGATGAAATGCCCCTGGTTGATAGAATGTCGTGTGAGTGGGCTCTTCTTCAACAAAAAGTTTAGAAAGCATTAAAAATTCTTTATAATCATCACGAGGCTGTTGCAAAGTTAAAGCTGCATTTAGAAACTTTACAATTTCGGCTTTAACTGGTTGTAAAATGTGTTTAACTTTTGATACCTGAAATCCAGTTTTTAGTTTATTTTGATCTATTTTAGGCCAAAATTCCCTAAAACGTTTAAATAGTGGCACATTTAGACCAGATGAGGAAGGCATTTTTGTGTCAAACACACTTCTCAAAACCACTTCAAAAATATGATGTCTACAAGGAAAATATAGAATATCTCTTTCTAATTTTTGTTGCAATAGTGTGGCTGCCCCATTTATATAACCCATATTTGATGCTGTTGTATCACAACACAAAGCTATTACCTTTTCGTCCAAATTCCATTCACAAAGCACATCATAAACTGCTTCAGTCTGTTCTCTTCCAGTTGAATTGGGCAAAGCTGGTACTCCAAGTAGTTGTTCAATATCTCCACTAGTAACTAAGATAGCAAGTCTATCGATATTTCCCATTCCAGTGAGAGAAGGTAAAAGTTTTCCATCCCAATGGATGACTGGGGCCGGCAATTCAGAATTACCGAAGGCAGTTTTTAATATTTCAGCTCTTTCTTCGCGGATGCGTTGTCTAGAGCGCTGAAGTGTGGTTCTGCTGATGGACAAAATGTGGTGTCATGTCCTAGTGCTTCTGCTACTGCCGTCAAAATATGGACTCCATACCTGTCGCTTATTTTGCAAGCATCAAATGCAGCGGCTATTTTTGGTGTGATGATGTTACATGTTCCATACAATCTCCTCTTTTTTGGCTGGGACGGGCCAGGCTGGTCTTGTAACAACTCTTCTTGGGCTTCGATTATTTCATCTTCACTTTCGTTGGAGTCGGCTGAATTACTACTTGATGATGGACAGGTGACTGTTTCCTCTAATCTAGCTTTTTCTTGTTGACTTCGTTGCATTCGTTCGGATAATTTCTGTAATTTCTCCTCAGCTGATTTCTCTTGAGAAGCAAGTTGGTAATCAATACCATGCATAAATCCAGGACGTCCCTTTTTTCTTTGGTTAATTAAAAACTGCTTATCTTCATCTATTTTCATCAACTCCAATGCATTTGCATGAGAAATGTCAAAGAGATCGTCCAATTTTTCAACGATTTTTTTTTCTTTACTCCCGCACTGGCCCTTTTAGCCGATTTTTGTAAGTTCCTCCACTCTGCATAAAGTTTATCTAGTTGCTTAACACAATGAAAATCCTGACGTGTCGGAATGCGAGCTTTATCCCAAAAAACTGACACCTCTTTTATTGTTAATTTAGCACTTTCATGTACACTTAGCTTCACTTCACGAATGTCATAAAAGAGCACTTGTAATACTTGTCTATTAGGCGGCAATTTATTGCCAATGATTTGTGACGAATAGTGTCCAACTAAGTAAATGAAAGTATCCTTTCGTAAGGATCTAACATCAGCCATCGTTAAATGTTTTTTCAAAAAGGAACGTATGCTAGAACTTATAATGTCACCACTGTAAAACAAACAAATTCATCTACAAATCTACAACACATCTACAAATTTCTACCTGAATGCGGCACGGGTTACCGTTCACCGAATTATCTGAAACTTTGACATACATTATTCCTAGTATAATAGTATATTTTCGTGGGGTGAGACTTAAAAAATACGCAAAAAAAATTCACCCCTATAGAGATAGGCCACCCTAATATACAGTGTGGATTTTAAAAGGCGAAGGCAGGCCCAGATGTTTCTGTACGATTCCATTCTTTCTCTGAATTTGTGAGCGGACGGTAGAGACCAGTACATGTTACCTGCCAAAGTCTGTTCGCTGATAGAATCCTGGTCTTATAGGGTAAGGAATATCGTCCGGAGCTTTACCCTTCCTTATCTCTATTGAAATATTGTTTGTAACCTAATCTGTAACGTAAGTTTTAATCTTTGTGGTCAAGTTATGACCGACGTGCGGCATTTCTATCGTTCGACAGTAAACCAATTTGAGTAACGCGAGTCGTAGTCGAATGTAGCTGGCGATTTCAGAGGCGGGTCGATTTTCTCGGAAGTCGGGTATAGCAGGTATAGTGTACTTATTTCAATTAGCGCCTAAGAGGGCAATGTTAGTCTTGTTCTATTGTTAAAACAGTAAACATGCATCCTGGTGAATTTTTAAATACGCAATCACAGCAGTTAGTTTTGAATTTGTTGGAATATTTTCAAAAGGAAAATGAAAATGGTGGACCTTTATTGTCAATAAAAGCTGTTCAAAGGCGAATGGGTGAGGACTTAAAAATCGATGAAAAGACTGTGAGAAAACCAAGCTGAAAACGTACTCTTCGCCGGATTACTAAACTTTTTATATAACTGTTACACATTCTATAGGATATTCTTCGCAGTTTTTTGTAAATATTGTTAGTTTTAGACATTTTTAATTTTATAGTACGAACTTAGTTGGTGAAAGATTCAGTGTAAAATAAAGTAAAAATAAAAAAAAAACGATATCATACCCCATGTGGGTTTCGAACCTGGGACTCTTGGATTCCGAGTCAAAAGCGTAAGAACTACCTAACACGTAAAGAAATTTTAAAAATGTAAATTTTTACAAAAACATAAAAATCAAAAAAAAAATTCTCAAATTTAAATCATTAATAACATTTTTATTTACTGATCGATTTTGTTCAAAAACAATAGCCAACACTAACTTACATTTAAAGCCGAATCGCTCCAAATAGCCAGAGCTAACAGAACAGAGTAGCACTATGTTGTCATCAATTTAATTAGAGAGCATGGACACGAACCACATAACTGTCAGTTTAACCCAATAGAACTTGTTTGGGGAATTTGTAGGAGTATTACGGCAAACACATCGGGAAAGATGGTTTTAGTGACGAAGCCGTTCTTGCTATGTGGAATGAGGCTTTATCTCAAGTGTCAAGTTCAATTTGGCCCAAGTGTGTAAATCACACAAATAAATTGATTTTAGAGTCATATGTTCGAGAGGTTCATACTGAAAAAGTTATGCCACTCATTATAAGTGTTAACAAGCTAAAAATGAACTCTTCGCCTGCTCACTGAACTTTTTATATAATTGTTACACATTCTATAGGATACTCTTCGCAGTTTTTTGTAAATAATGTTAATTTTAGACATTTTTAATTTTATAGTACGAACTTAGTTGGTAAAAGACTCAGTGTACAATAAAGTAAAAATAAAAAAACTATGCCATACCCCATTTGGGTTTCGAACCCGGGACTCTTGGATTCCGAGTCAAAAACGTAAGAACTACACCACCTACGTAAAAAAATGTAAATTTTTACATTATAAGACACGAGCTAAAATCATATTTTCATGGTTGTATAAAACATTATGAAATGTATATTTGTAAAATATATAAATAATTAGATATTAAAATGAAATATCATTTCATCAGATTTCTATTCAATTACAAAAACATAAAAATCAATTTTTTTTTTCAAATTTAAATCATTAATAACATTTTTATTTACCGATCGATTTTGTTCAAACACTAACTTACTGTCCAAATTTCAATACAATCGGATTTTTCTTTCTTGAGTTATCGTGCTTACAAGAAACGTGACAGACGGACAGACGCATATTTTGAAAGTTGTTCAGAATTCGTTCACTAACACAATGAAATGTGCCGATGAAATGCAATATACTCTTCGTTTTCGTATTTGCGAAGAGTATAATAATGAAAGTGACGATGAGAACTCGGGAGAATTATTGACGAAGAAAACTAAAGGACCCCGCACAAATCTTATGGGAAATTGGCCCAAATTTTGATATGTTGTTTTACTGATTCCGTAGATCAAAAGTCTCAATGGGCACGAGTCCCAAAAACACACCCTTCTACCTTTTTTTTGCCCTCTGTTGAGGTGAAAAGCGCTCGTATACATTTAACAACTACATTTCTCTAAAAAAATATTTGTATCTTTCAGCGCGGTAAAAAACCTTAGTCGTAGGATCTGACTTACATTTAGACACTTCCACCCTTTTCCACCTCTTCCGGGAGGTGAAAATCGCTTTCACGGCTGCACAGCGGTATCTTTGTTCCAAAAAAATATGAAACTACTCAGTTGAACACAGAACCTTAAAGACGATGCAAAAATCACTTTGAAGTACCCCCTAACGCTTTTCCACCCCTTACGGGGTGGGGGATGAAAATGGCTTAGTAGGCATTATTGGTGAAAATACAACTTTAACTCTTTTTTAAACTTTACTTTGTTTTGAATAGTATGCAGATATGAAGGAAGGTGGTTATATGCTTTTATTGCCATATAGTGAGGCCCTTTTTCGAATAGGGTAGTTCGGTGATTAGGCACACTCATACGATTGAAATATCTTGTTCTTGTGTTGTCATTTAACATTCCATTGGTTACAAAATATTGATTATTCTCTTTTACAAAGAGTGCAAGATTGTATAAGTACAGAGAGTATACTGTCATTATTCCCAGCTTTTTGAATAGTGGTGAACAATGATCTAGATAATTGGTGTTAGATATTAATCTTATTATTCTTTTTTGAAGGATAAATAATCTGTTTGTTTCACTCGAGGAACCCCATATAATTATGGCATAATTTAGATAGCTCTGTACACTTGCATAGTAGAAAAGAAGAATGGAGCGTAGGTTTAACGAGTTCTTCAACATGGATATTGCATAGTGAGCACTCTTAAGTTTATCTGCTACATTGTTTATGTGATGCTTCCAGGTAAGATGGTTATCAACTTCCACACCAAGAAATCTTGCATGCTCGGCAACACCAATACTCCTATTTTGCAATCTAACTAAGGGACTTGAAGGATCTGCCCTGCTATGTATATTTGTAAATTGTACTATTACAGTTTTTGATGGATTTAATAGTAGTCCATTTTGCACACACCAGTCTGACATCTTATTTGCTACCTTGTTGGACAGAGTCGCTAAGGTATTTTCATTGCCGCCTCTGACAATAAAGGAGGTGTCATCAGCAAATTGACATACATCAACTTCTGTTATAGATTGGAAATTGTTATTGAGGTCATTACTAAATAAAAGGAAAAGAAGAGGTGAGAGTATGCCTCCCTGTGGTACTCCATATTTGTTTTCTAGGACATCAGATTTAACTTTGCTATTATACACATTTCCTTAAGTTGAACAAATTGATAACGACCTGTTAGATATGATTCTATCCACTGAAGTGCCCCGCCTCTGATCCCATAGTTCTGAAGTTTTTTTAGCAGAACATCGTGACTTATAATATCAAAGGCTTTTGATAGGTCGAAGTAAATGCCAATGGTCTGTGACTGTTTATCAATAGCATTCATTATTGAAGATAATGAATCAAAAAGTGCAGAGGTGGTAGATTTTCCCTGTCTAAAACCATGCTGTGTGTTGGAAATAAGTTTAAACTTGTTGACGTAGGAAGTTAGTCTACTGAACATAGACCTTTCAAATATTTTAGCGAACACAGACTGAAGACATAGGGGGCGATAGTTGTTTAAATTGTCTTTGGAACCTTTTTCTATGCAGTGGAACACATTTTCCCTCTTTTAGTTTATCTGGAGACACACCTTCCACGAACGAATGGTTGATGATGTTTGCAAGTGGTTCAGCTATTAAATCGGCAACGTAGCCTATTACTGTACACGGTATTCCGTCAGGGCCCTCTGATTGTTTCTTGGTACAACTTTTAATCAGATCCACAAGTTCAGTTGCATCTGTTGGCATCAGGAAGAAGTTATGGCTAGTGATTTTTGCTGATCTATTTTCATATGGAACTATTGCTGGTACTGATTCTTTAACCGATTTAATAAAGTGCTGGTTAAATTGCTCACTAATTATTTTGAGGTCGTTCATGAGTACTACATCTCAAAAAAAAAAAGATGTAGGAATTACTCTGTCCCTAACCATTTTCAGCCCTCGCGCAGCAGTAAAAGTGATTTTCAGCCCTCGGAGGGGTTGGAAAATGGTTAGAGATTGGTTCAGAGTCATTGCTATACTACCTCTTTTGAGATGTGCTATCGCTGTGCAGCCGCTTTATTGAGAATCTCCCCGGAAGGGGTGGAAAAGCGTTAGGGGGTACTTCAAAGTGATTTTTGCACCGTCTTTCAAGGTTTTGTGTTCAACTGAGCAGTTTCATATCTTTTTGGAACAAAGATACCGCTGTGGAGCCGTGAAAGCGATTTTCACCCCCCGGAAAGTGTGGAAAAGGGTGGAAGGGTCTAAATTTAAGTCAGATCCTACGACTGGGGTGTTTTACCGCCCTGAAAGATACAAATATTTTTTTAGAGAAATGTAGTTGTTAAATGTATACGAGCGCTTTTCACCCCAATAGAGGGCAAAAAAAAAGTAGAAGGGTGTGTTTCTTGGACTCGTGCCCATTGAGACTTTTGATCTACTGGATTAGTAGAACAACATATCAAAATTTGGGCCAATTTTACTGTAAGCCAATTTCCCACAAGATTTGTGATGTGTGATTTATTTATCTTATACTAGGTATTTGTATTTTCCTGCCATATTTGTTTTATACAGGGCTCGGCATAATTAGTATTAAGTATATATTTTTATTTTAAGATTACAAATACTTATTTGACAAAATTCTATTAATGAATAAAAAAGATTTAGCAACTATTTAAGTGTATTTATTTTGTATATTTGCCCTATCGTATTTTTTACTTGAAACCAAAGCAATTCAATATTATAATTTATTTATTTAACTTAAATTATTATAAAATTACAACAGATGTATTATATATGCTTATAATTCAATTTCCTTTAAATAAATCTAATTAAATGCATCAAGTAAAATATAAAACAAAGCGACGCGACTGTGCATTCGAAAACACCAACGAGCTTACGGCATCTTAGTTCAGACGTTCGTGACGTCACACCGGGACTCTATCAGCGAACAGACTTTAGTCCATAAACCTATTATTGTTCAAATTAAATATTAAGTTTATTGAAAATTAGTACTTTTGACTGGTCCCAGCCGAGGGGGACGCCAATTTGATTTTACCAGTGGGCCTGTACCGGCTCCCCACAGGCTTGGGTCAACATAAAAGAAATATAATTAAATGTGGCCAAGATTCAAACAAAATCAAAATATCTATTTTTTTGCTGGTTCACCATGTAATACGAAATCTATTCCCGTGTTTTTTGGCTCGCCGTACATAAAGGGATCGAAATAGACTCAAATGTGGGTCTTGTGCATAGAGAACTTTAGGAAAGAGCCACTGTCAGACTGTTAATTTTTGAGTTGGGTTATCGCCATCAAGTAATAAAAAGGGAGGTTTATGAAGTTATGCAGACCAGCTTGTGTTGTCTGACTTTGATATAAGACCGGCTAGACATTTTAGGTATAACGTGTACATTTTCATAATGCTTATTAGCATTACCCATTGAATTTAATAAGGATATTCGGTGTTGTTAAGCTTCCTCTATTTTTATTAATCTATTCAAATGGTATGAAATAAATTAAATGTTTACAAAACAAACGGTTGCCTAGATAAACTATCAAATGCTAATAAGTTGTCTATTTACCCTCTTTATAATGGAATAGAACTAAGAGTTAAGCAATTTTTTTGCTAGAACTTGTCGTAATATTACAAGTGTAGCGAAAGGTTTGGAGTCCCGGAAGGCATGTAGCCCAGTGATGGTTATTATGCCGATTAAAAATTCAGGAACTACTTATATGGCCCTCGTCTCTCCATACGTTCCTTCAAATCCTGGCACTTCATTGCACTGACGCAAAAACCACTAGCAAAAATCGAGACACCTGAAAGTCGTTTGGGTATAGATAGTGACTAATAATTTTGTAGGGTTTGAATTTATTTTTTTTTAAGCAACGCAACGTAGTTGTTTTTGGGTTTTGGGATTCCTAAATTTTCCTGTATTTCGCGAGACGATATATTAGGATTTTCTATTAAAGTTTATAAAACAATATTTTCTACAGCTTCTCTACCTGCTTTATTATATATTTTTGCTCGAGGTTTTACAAATGATCCAAACTCTTTCAAATTTTGTTGTAGCTTATTGAATATTTTTATGTCTGGTTTTCTCATTTCTGGACATCTAAAAATATTGTTTAGGCGGCATTTTTGGCACAAAGTTTTGCTGTCTATAACTTACCTACCCAAGGAACAATTTTAGTTTCTTAAATATATACAAACTAAGAAATCATGAATATGCCACAAATAATAAATTATAAACAATATATACAAGGGTGCTATAAAACTATTTATAAAATGCATTGAAAAATCTATTTTGCTCTAACAATATCCTTAATACCATCAAAAAGCGACTTGTAGAGTAGCCCACCCTTATGAAGGTTGTTAAGGCCTTCTTAAATTCCATCATAAAACTCCTTAGTGAGGCATAGTGCTGCTCTTGAAAACCTTGTTCGGGCCGTTTTAAAACCTTTCTTAAAACCTATTTTAAAGCGGTCAGAAGCTTTTCTGTTAGCTTCCTGCATTTCTAGAAAACACCTAGAAGGCTACCTTAAAACTGGTTTAACTCTTATAAGTCCATATTAGAACTGAGAAGCTATAAGAATGTCCACGAAGGAATCCAAATAATTTTATTATTGCATTTATTTTTTCTAAACTGATTTAAGCAAACAAACCATCAGACTTATTGAAGATAAAATGGAATTTGAAATTTATAAAGCGTAGAGTGGCACTATAACATCTCTAAGGCCGATTTAAAGGGTAATAAAAAGACATCAGGTATGACAAAAAATTAAAACCAACGGCAGTTTATCGTTAAAACTACATAAGGAAGGCCTAAAAAACAAGGGCCCCTCAGAAATAATACAAAATTTGCATAGACACGTAATCAGCAAATTTCAAAAAGTGGGCTGCTTCTCGATTCCCACGCTAATTTTCAGTCGTTTCTTGTAATTCTACCTTAATTTGCTAAAGAAAAAGTGATTGACCTTGAATATTTTTATATAACAAGAAAAACATGGCCGGCCAACTAAAAACCTAATTGTCATTTTACAGTCCTCTCATTAAAATATATTCTAATAATGGTAAAATGACCTAGAACATTTACTCTAAATGAAGTCCTTTTAGTCTTTTTGTATACTATCACAAATAATCCCTTCCTTACAAAAATGCAAATGCACTTGGCGAAGATCACATGGACTTGATAAAAGCTGTAATAAAACGTTTGGGACGTTGACATTTGATACAAAAAACTTAAAACTTAACCTCAAAATAATTTGTATGTGTGTGTGTTTTAACCATAGACGTAAGACATATAGACCAAGCCACTAATGCAGATTTGCCGAGAAGCATGTTTCCAACATGTGCAAAATGCTTGACTTTTCTATCTTTGTTGTCAACCCGTATTTATTGATAGTCTCACTCTCTCCCAGAACGCTTGACGTATTTCTCCCACTACCCGAGATTTTGCTTCTGTTGCGTACGTCCTTGCTTGAACCGACAACCTGCAATTTATTCATTTTTCATTTGGGAATGTTGCGCATGATATTATTTAATTTATGATCATATTATTATTTAGTTTACTTTAGTTGATGATTTAAAAGAGTGATATTCTTATTGTGAAACAATGGTGTATAGGTGTTGTGTCTGTGAAACTACGTCGTCTACACGGCAACCTGAAATTTCATTCCATAGTACCTATTATTTTTTAAATATTTTAATTGATTCGATGAAAATAAGTTGAACATAATTAATAATAGAGGGTGCTCCAAAATCGAGTATTTTAATTATTTATACAGCCTATTAAAAAATATTAAGATTAGACCTAAAAGTGCGTGAATCCTAGTGCTTGATATAATGGGCAGCCCATGTCATTTTCAAATTATAATTTTTGTTTAAACACGTATAAAAAAGGATAAATAAATTTGTACGTATTGTATGTTTTATCTGCACATATAAATTCAACTCTTGAAATCAATAATATCCATTGAATTTATATAAACAAATATTCATTTATGCGTTATAAATTCAAGTTATCGCTGAAATAAACAGCGATTTAATAAAAAAAAAAAAAGAGCATTACTAGGGATCGAACCGTCTGCATAAGGAAATCAGAATTGTGACTCATTTCAACTTGACGTTGGGACACACTCCTTGTGATGTGTTCTGTAGAAGTCGTTATTATAAACAAAACACTTTTCCTTCCACCAAGAATCTGCTCGTTTCTATGAAAAAGATAAACTATAGCAAGTACTCATATGCGAAAGAGATAGCGCGAACAGATTATGTCGTTATGTTGGCGACATAGCTTCTTAAACCATCGCGCGGTCTATATGTCTTATGTCTATGGTTTTAACAGTCCTTTTAAAATGGCCACTCTTTTTTAATTTCTTCCACCTTTCCAAAAAAGACTTAATTACACATCAGTAAGTCGTGAAATGCTTTTAATTAACACACACACACACGCACACATGCATCAACGACACTTCAGGCAGACATATTGTTTATTATTTTTATAATAAATGTTTTATTGAGGTTTTGGAAAGTGTTTTATGGAATTAAAATTTGTCTTTTAGATTTATAGAGGCCTTTCTTTCTTCATAACGGTTTCATGACATTTTAAACCTATTAGCAACTTGAAGTGTCGCTGGCTCCTATACTAATGCTAAATGAGCTTTTAAACATAGTGGATAGCTCCAGTAAACAATCAGTCAAATTACACTTTAAAAGAACTTATTTACAACAGAAGCACGAGTAGTAACATGTATTCTTAGAACTTACTAATTTTAATTCCAGCGTGATTAAGTAAAAACAGTAGAACTAGCTACTATCAATTATTTATATTTTAACCAATCTTATTGTTTATCTTATTGTTATACTTAAGTTAGTTTTAATTGGTACAGAATAACAATGCCTGTGATTGAACCAATGCCTTTTATTACAAAAAATTGTACAAATTTTAAACCAGATCTATATGGTTTTATTTATAACATCTTTGAAAATTGCATTGCAGTTTTCATATATGTATTATTCGGTAAAATTTTATAACAAAGTTATTATTTATTACGTTATAGTTATAAAACCGCCCATACGGGGCACTGCAGTCATCAATCAGGAATTGCGAGTTGGTTCATAATGTGGTATATTAAATTGGCTATAAAATGATTGGGTAACTCCGGTAATTCATATCGGATTTTGCAGGCTTCAATTTCGACGGACTAATGTAATAATAACGTAACAATAAAAATAATTTTGAACAGCCAGGACACAAAACTTTCGTTTTCTCTAACAGCGTTATAACAAAAAAGAAACAAATATACAGCAGTATAGTCTGTCTATTTAATCAGACCACGCCCAATATCTCACTTAATATCTATTGTGGAAGAAACATTTTTTAATAGAAGTTATCCCTATTTTTGTGAGCTTTATTTTAGTAAAAAGAAATTAAAAATTCATAGCCTACTGTATGCGATATAGTACAGGGTGGATCAGATTAGATGGGATTTCGGGTTTATTCTAAAACTATGGCAGATAGACAAAAACCAATACAGGTGTCCCGAGCTCGATTTTCGAGACACTATATAGTTTTTATCTACTTGCTGTAGTTTTAGAGAAAACCTTAAATCCCATCTAATTTGGTCCACCCTGTATATCAAAATTGACTCAAAACGATAGTTGCTTTTAAAAGCATTATATTGCTGCAGCCTTGTGTAAAAAAAGATTTCAGCTACGTTTATAAAATAATTACTCATATTAGTCCAGTCGTAAAGTAAAAAATACACCAGAAAAGCTCGCAAAAAATGTTGTCTGAGATTTTCCTTCAGTAACTGTTAGGGAGCGGTTATACTCACAAAACCACAAAAATCCATTTTGGGGGTGTCGCGCAACCCCCCAAAAAACCATCCCTTCGGTGAAAAAAGCCTTAACCATTGAAGATATAAAAAAATTGCTCATTATAAAAAAGAAAGCTTGGCTAATTTCCTAAAAAAAAATCCTATTGTAATTTTGTTGTATATGCCATAGTTTTCGAGTAAATTAAAATTGAAAATATAAGAAAAATTGAATTTTTAGAAAATGCGTTATACAGTGTGTCCCCGGATGGAATTGACAAGAGGAAAAACATCTCTATTATTGATCTTACGACGAAAAGTCATTCTTTATAAAAAATTCTGCTTGTCGAAAAAATGAATTTACCATATAAAAATCTTAGATCAGATGTACCGGGTGTTAATAAATTAAGAAAACATCAAAATGCCTCAAGTCAGAAGTACCTTTATTTATTATTTTGGACAAAATGTTCATAAAACAAAGTTGTTTATAATCCAAAATAAAGCCTGAATACAAATTATGAAGTCTAAATTTTGTGTTCAGAAAACAGTGCTAGCATTTTTTTGTTTCTATAACTAAATTTGTTTTTGATTTTCATATCAACCAAAATTGTATAATAATAACGCTACATAAAAAATAAAAAAAGTCGTTTTTTTCGGTCAACTTAAAAATAATAAAAACCGCTACTTATCACCACGCGAGTGTCTTGTGTACCTTGCCATATTACCATATTGGAGACCTGAAGATTGTTGGGCCCAACTAGAAGAGAACAACACCAGGAAAGTGCCGCTAATACACAAGGTCACAAGGTATTTCAAATTCATTTATCAATATTAGTTCAGTTTGTCAGCATTACGCTGACTGGTCCTTCGTCCGATTTAGTCCCGCGTTAATAAACATTTTGACTTTTATGTTTTTACGTTGAATTTATTAATATGAATAAGAATTCAAATTAAGAAACAGAGTGTGCTGTCGATAATATTGAACTGACAAACGTCATTGTGACATTAGTGTAGAAAATTATTATCTTACATCTGCATTTATTAGTGTTCTGTTGATTATTTAAAAAATGTTTACCAAACAAGAAAGAATTTATTTGATCAAATGTTATGGGATTGGAGACGTCTCTTATCGATATGCAATTAACCTTTTCCACCAAAAGTTCCCTAACACAGCGGTATCGTGCCAATCATTACGCAAACTTGTAAAAAAATTCAATGAAACTGGATTTGTATTGGATATCAAAAAACCCAAGAAAAAGTATAATGAAGGCGATGCAGCAACACTTTTGGCAATAAATTCAGTAATAGAAAACCCGAAATTATCTTTACGGAAACGCTCACAAAGACTGGAAGTAAGTAAAAGTCATTTACAGAGAATTTATATGGAAAGCGAAGTTCGACCGTTTAAGCCAAGGTTCAGACATACACTTCAAAATGGAGCGATAGGATTTTTGTTTATAGGTCGGTGAGAATTACCTCGTAGATAGAAGTTTTCATAGAATGTTTTTTTTTTACTGACCAAGCAACATTTTGTACCAATGGCCACGTTTCATCACAAAACAGTCGTTATTGGGCTTTTGAAAATCCAAACAATGTCATTCACAAACGAAGTCAACGTTATAAAAAAGTGAATGTATGGTGTGGGATTTTTTATGATCGAATCGTTGGTCCATATTTCTTAGAAAAAAATTTAAATCAGCATGTTTATTTGGACCTTTTGGAAAACTTTGTATTGCCATTTATAAACACTCTGCAACCGGAAGTAAGGCGTAACATTTTTTGGCAGCAAGACGGTTGCCCAGCTCATTCCTCAGTTTTAGTACTGCAGTGGTTGACAGATCACTTCGGAGCCAGATGGATGGGAAGATATGCTCCAATTAATTTTTCTGCAAGATCACCAGACCTTACACCAATGGATTTTTTTCTGAAAGTTTATGCAGATGACCTGCCGCATGATCGAGAAACACTAAAAGCACGATTACAAAACGCAGTGAATGAAGTGAATGTACCCTAAACCATTCGTAAGGCCTATGGTGGATTTATTAAAAGGATGGAGAAATGTGTTGAGATTGGAGGAGGCTCTGTAGAATAAATTGTTTTTCCACAATCGTTGAAGTTAATGCAATTATGTTATGTTAATGTTTGAAAAAAAAATGTAAGTTGACATAAATATAAAAGTCAAAATTTAGACTTCATAATTTGTATTTGGGCTTTATTTTGGATTATAAAAAACTTTGTTTTATAAACATTTTGTCTAAAATAATAAATAAAGGTACTTCTCTCTTGAGGCATTTTGATGTTTTCTTAATTTATTAACACCCGGTACATCTGATCTAAGATTTTTATATGGCAGATTCATTTTTTTGACAAGCAGAATTTTTTATAAAGAATGACTTTTCGTCGTAAAATCTATAATAGAGATGTTTTTCCTCTTGTCAACTACATCAGAGGACAGACTCTATAATCGTTAATATCTTCGCTATCTGTCGATATATCTAAGAAAATCAGGAAGTAAATGAAAGATATTTTTATAACCTTCAATTTTTTACCATAGAAAATTATAAAAGTAACTAGATTTCTAGGGTTTTTAAGGTCGTGTTAGTAAAAATTGATTTTTTCCTGATTTTTTTGAATATATATTTGCCAATTGTTAACATATAGAATCAGATATGAAATACATTCATTTAATAACTTTATTTTGTAACCAAAAAAATACTTTGGAGATTGTGTAAGTAAAAATTGTTTTTTTTTTCAATTTTTTTCAAATAGATCTTTGCCAATTGTTGACATGTTATGGAAAAAGAAGCGAATGAAAGATTTAATAACTTTATATCATAAAAAATTATAAAAGTCACTATATTTTTACTAATTTTGAGATCATGTCAAAAGTAACCTCGAAAGTAACAAAATGAAATACTTTAGTAATGAGTTTTGATCTGAGTTTATTTACAAATTTTAAAAAAATATATTTTACAATATTTAACGTTTTTTTTTATATATCCTCAGCTTCTTTTGATATTATTTCTTCGTCGTAATCAACATCTTCTGGTTCAACGGGAGGTGCATTTGCGCATGTGACGTTTGTGCAAGAACCACAGGCTTCGTTACAAAACAGGCCAGCTTTTTTACAAGAGCAAGCATTTCCGCAACCCCTTTTTACAATTGCAAAAAATTATTTTTAGAATTTCACTTGGTGCTGGCGGTTTTGTCATCATATTTGGAGTTAATATTTCTCCTTTTTTCCATCCCCATTGTTCTGGCAATAAATCATTTGGCAGCTATTTCTGAACTTGTAAATATACTCTGAAAAAATGTTGTGCTGCTGCATCATTGGTAGGAGGAAGAGATGCAAGATTCACAGCCTTTTCTTTGACGATGTTTGTCAAAAAAATTACATGTCTCAACTCACTGAGGCATTTAATTTTCTTCTCTGCGTTGTAGATTCGTAGAATACAAGAAATGCCATTTTCTGAAATTGCCCCCCCCCCATCCTTTCAACGGAATCATCTCAAAATATAATCTCGTTCCATATAATACATACATGTACCAAATTTCAAATGAATATCTCAATTTTATTTTATTAAATCCTTTAATAATGAAGAGCAGGTGGTGAGGGGGTTGAAAACATTATAAAAAAAATTAAGGTCTTGGCTTCTAGTATATACAATAAAAAATCTCAAGTTACTGTACTCTTACCAGCTTGCTTTACTTATTTTCTCATATTTACCCCCATTTAACCCCCAACCCTTCATCGGAATTAATGCAAAATATAATCTAGTTCCATATCTCGTCATGGTACATATGTGTACCAAATTTCAAATCAATATCTCAAACCGTTGCTGAGAAAATGTGCGCAAAAAAAAGGTTACAGACCGACCGACAAACAGACAGACAGAAATACGTATTTAAATTTGTATGATTAAACAAAATTATTGTAAATCCAATTATTTTTCACTTGAAATTTCACTAATTTTATTTGTTTAATAGTTAATTTAATTTAATAAAATTTATTATAATATTTCGAAAAAACACGTGGCTGTAAAACGACGCACATAGCAAAAGAATATTTCTTTGCAACTGTTGTATTTGAGTTGTTTGTTGTAGGTTGTAGTATATTATACAATGCACAGGGATGCGCGCCCCTTTTCCATCCATTCTAAACGGAGCGTCACTGTGCGTTAAAATTCTCTCCCTTTCAATAGCATTTTTTTTTCCTAAGAAATATAGTATAATATTAAATGTATGATCAATTAATATGAAGTCTTACCTTTATTTTTAGATCGGGTACATTCAAAAATATTAAAATACAAGGACGCTAGATTAATTAAAAAAAAATTCCAATTTTCTGATATTTTTTTATGCAATTTTTTAACTATTAAATGATTAGAAACAATAGTTATATGATATATATACTCAAAAAAAAAAAATTTGACCTAAATTTTCAAGATGTTTGGGTCTTTTTTTTATTTTTAGGAAGCAATAAAAACTTCAACATGCTGGTAAATTTGTAAATGTGAATATTTTTATTCCTAACTTTTTCTGCATTGAAGTACTATCTTGAATTAAAAAATAATGCATTTATAACTTATATTAAAGTCAGTTATTTTTTATGGGCCTGTGAATAGTTAGAGGCGCAAAAAATTAAGAGATAACTATATTATATTGTTATTTTTATACACTAATAAATACCAATAGCCATCAAAAATGGCAACACAAGAGAATATTTTATATCCCCTTTAAAACCCATTTTGATTTTTCTTCCTAGCTTGTTTGGTTTTCGAGCAATTCAATTTTTTCTATAGGCCGCGCGCAAAAAATTTCAAATAAACGAAAATTCGCGTGCATTAAAAATACAAATTTTGGAATTTTTTTCAATATCGATTTTCTTGAAAACCATGGCATACAACAAAATTACAATAGGACTTTTTTTTAGGAAATCAGTCAAGCTTTCTTTTTTATGATGATCAATTTTTTTATATTTTCAACGGTTAACGAGTTATCAGTAAAATAAGGCTTTTTTCACCGAAGGGGTGTTTTTTTGAGAGGGTTGCGCGACAGCGCCGCCCCAGAACGGATTTTTGTGGTTTTGTGACACTAACAGTTACTGAAGGAAAATCTCAGATAACATTTTTTGTGATGGAAATTTTTATAAATATCGGACTATATCTTTAGCATTAAAAAAAAAGTTTGCCTATTTTGGTGTATGATATTCTATAGAGTTTTTGGATTGTTTCCACTTTCTGACTAAAACGCATAAATTTCAAGTTGGTCCGTTTACTTCAAAATTGTGAAATATTTGAAACTTGGCAATGTGACCACGCTGATCAATGCGAGAAAAATGAAGCACCGAATAGAATAAAATTTCTAGGATCAAATATCGATGACCGACGTTGTATAGTCAGGAAACACGCTTCTATCGGGTTTGGTTTCTTTATTACAGCAAGCAATTAAAAGCTGCTATAAACTAAGTGATTCTAGTTGGGCGGTCCATAAGAATACCTATTTGCATGCGCGCTAAGAACAATCTGAGGACAACGTTTAATATTCACGAGGGGCAAAAAGAATTCGTTAATGACGAATCAATAACATGATTGTTCATTTCACGCTGACCGAAGAGGGTACGTGAAAAAAATTACTTCATACATTCGATAAAATTATAAATATAAATATTTGGCCGCCTCTAGTGCTTATTTTTCATTTCAAACAAGTTTTGGAATCTTGAACCTCTCATAGAACTTGTCTGTTACTTAACCATAACGCAAATGTCAGCAAACCTATTTCGAGTTGAATGAATTTACATAACGCAGCTTTCAACTGTGGTATATCTTCGCCAACGTATTCTGAAAAATATTTGTAAATATGCTATACAGGATGTTTCATGACGAACTGTACATAAAAATAAGGCCTGAACTCTGAATATATCATTTAGCGCATTCAAAGGTCGTCAACTTAATATTCGTTTTCTGTAATATAATCAATAGGGTGGCCCATCTCTATAGGGGGTGAATTTTTTTTGCGTATTTTTTAAGTCTCACCCCACGAAAATATACTATTATACTAGGAATAATTTATGTCAAAGTTTCAGATAATTCGGTGAACGGTAACCCGTGCCGCATTCAGGTAGAAATTTGTAGATAAGATTTTATTACGGTAATACACTTAAATTTTACTTAAAATACAAATATCTACCTCTTTTCTCATAATGTTTTATTGGTGTAATTATTTCCTAGAAATTATTTGTTTTGGAAGTTTGGAAATATAATGCACCTACGGTAGGTTTTTATGTCAGTTTGCAATTGTGTTTTACAGTGGTGACATTATAAGTTCTAGCATACGTTCCTTTTTGAAAAAACATTTAACGATGGCTGATGTTAGATCCTTACGAAAGGATACTTTCATTTACTTAGTTGGACTATTCGTCACAAATCATTGGCAATAAATTGGCCGTCTAATAGACAAGTATTACAAGTGCTCTTTTATAACATTCGTGAAGTGAAGCTAAGTGTACATGAAAGTGCTAAATTAACAATAAAAGATGTGTCAGTTTTTTGGGATAAAGCTCGCATTCCGACACGTCAGGATTTTCATTGTGTTAAACAACTAGATAAACTTTATGCAGAGTGGAGGAACTTACAAAAATCGGCTAAAAGGGCCAGTGCGGGAGATAAAGAAAAAAATTTCGTTGAAAAATTGGACGATCTCTTTGACATTTCTCATGCAAATGCATTGGAGTTGATGAAAATAGATGAAGATAAGCAGTTTTTAATTAACCAAAGAAAAATGGGACGTCCTGGATTTATGCATGGTATTGATTACCAACTTGCTTCTCAAGAAAAATCAGCTGAGGAGAAATTACAGAAATTATCCAAACGAATGCAACGAAGTCAACAAGAAAAAGCTAGATTAGAGGACAGTCACCTGTCCATCATCAAGTAGTAATTCAGCCGACTCCAACGAAAATGAAGATGAAATAATCGAAGCCCAAGAAGAGTTGTTACAAGACTAGCCTGGCCCGTCACAGCCAAAAAAGAGGAGATTGTATGGAACATGTAACATCATCACACCAAAAATAGCCGCTGCATTTGATGCTTGCAAAATAAGCGACAGGTATGGAGTCCATATTTTGACGGCAGTAGCAGAAGCACTAGGACATGACACCACATCTTTGTCTATCAGCAGAACCACACTTCAGCGCTCTAGACAACGCATCCGCGAAGAAAGAGCTGGAATATTAAAAACTGTCTTCGGTAATTCTGAATTGCCGGCCCCAGTCATCCATTGGGATGGAAAACTTTTACCTTCTCTCACTGGAATGGGAAATATCGATAGACTTGCTATCTTAGTTACTAGTGGAGATATTGAACAACTACTTGGAGTACCAGCTTTGCCCAATTCAACTGGAAGAGAACAGACTGAAGCAGTTTATGATGTGCTTTGTGAATGGAATTTGGACGAAAAGGTAATAGCTTTGTGTTGTGATACAACAGCATCAAATATGGGTTATATAAATGGGGCAGCCACACTATTGCAACAAAAATTAGAAAGAGATATTCTATATCTTCCTTGTAGACATTATATTTTTGAAGTGGTTTTGAGAAGTGTGTTTGACACAAAAATGCCTTCCTCATCTGGTCCAAATGTGCCATTATTTAAACGTTTTTGGGAATTTTGGCCTAAAATAGATCAAAATAAACTAAAAACTGGATTTCAGGTATCAAAAATTAAACACATTTTACAACCAGTTAAAGCCGAAATTGTAAAGTAAAACAGCCTCGTGATGATTATAAAGAATTTTTAATGCTTTCTAAACTTTTTGTTGAAGAAGAGCCCACTCACACGACATTCTATCAACCAGGGGCATTTCATAATGCACGTTGGATGGCCAAAGCCATTTACTGTCTAAAAATATTTTTTTTCCAAGATCAGTTCCAACTAACTAAAAAAGAAAAAATAGGTATTGAAGATATATGTCTCTTTATTGTAAAGGTTTATGTAAAGGCCTGGTTTACAGCGTCATTTGCTAGTAAAGCACCGCTTCATGACTTAGACTTTTGTAAAGAACTCATTAATTATCAAAATATTGACAAAGAAATATCTCAAGCCGCAAGTAGGAAAATAGTGAACCATTTGTGGTACCTTAATTCAGTAAATGTTGGCTTATCTTTCTTTGATGACGATATTTCAGTTACCACTAAAAGAGAAATGGTTAAAGCTTTGAATAGGAAAGCACCAAATCAAGAGGGTATTAAACGACTTATGATTAGTAACATTACTGACGTTGAAAACAAGGAAATTCAGGACTTCATATGCGAGAACACTAAACAGTTTTTTCAAAAATTAGGTTTGTCTATGGAATTTTTGGAAAATGATCCAACAACATGGAGGGAAAATGAAAGTTATACCCGATGTTTCAATATTGTAAACAAAATTAAAGTTGTAAATGATGCCGCTGAGAGAGGAATCAAACTTATTACTGACTATAATGACATTTTAACAAAAAATGAAGACCAAAAACAGTTTTTACTCCAAGTTGTAAATGATTATAAATCACAGTTTCCAAATGTAAAAAAAGAAACCCTGTCGCATGCTTTGGCCTAGTGCAAAAAATATTGTTTTTATTACTATATGTCTTGTAGATTTAGGATAATATTTGGTACTATGTATGAAAAAAACGTTTCATAATAAAATACACAGAGATAAAACGAGAGTTTTATTTCAAAAACTTCTAGTCTAGTTTTCTTAGACTACGAATTTACAGTAGTATGACACATGTCATAGTCACAACAGATAATGTCTTTGATATTTGTATGACTTGATTAGTCATTCTAAAGATAAATGTTGCTGATTAAAAAAAAAAAGAATGCATCAACCAAAGAATGTAAATAATTCCATTTACTTTTATTATTGCATAATTAGACTAGTCTATAAGCTTCAAAAGGTGTTAATTCTACATACTATTATTACAATTATGTGGTTTAGCTCATTCGATCCGGAATGATGTCTAGATCATTGTGCCAAATAATTAAATTAGCCCATAAAAAATTCCAAAAGTTACAAACAATTAAACACCTTCAAAAAATAGTGTTTGGTTTATAGCTAATTATTCGTAAATTATAAATATTTTCGAAATTTGAAAAAAAGATCCTTAAAGAGGAGGAAATTTAGTAAAAAAAAGTTCCAACTCCCGGAACTGTACCTCCATTATTTATAATTTTAATTTAACGCTGAAAATAGCCCTCCGCGCGCCATTGTTAGGTTGCGCGCACGGCCTCGAAAGTGAGTACGTCACTTAAAAAAATTTTTTTTAAGTACTTAAAGTTAATTGAAAAATCTAAAAAAATTATAGTATAATCTAAACACTTTAAAGAATTGATTCCCGTTGGAATTTTTCATAAAAACAAATTTTTCAATATGCTAGACGATTGTTAATTAACAAAATTTTTTCAAACTTCCTTCATCGTTCTAAACTAAAAAAAATGTTAAAATAATTGCCGTAAAATTATTTCGCTTTGTGGAGCTCTTCTTATATACATACAAAACAAGATTGCGTTATCAAAGTTTTAAAAATGTTAATACTTTGTTTATAATAATTTTTTTAAGTTAATAAAAAAAGAAAAAACACAATAATGTTGTAAAGAAAATTTTTTTCTTTATTTATTATTATATTTTCGTTTTTATGTCAATAAAAGACATTTATTAATTAAAAAAAATAATTTTTTTCTCCATTTTTTTATAAAAATTTTATAAACAAATGGACTATTTTTATATTTTTAAAAAAATTTTTTTTCTAATTTTATAGAGAACTGTCAATTATGATTTTTGAAAAAAAAAATTTTTCTTAATAATTATTTTTAATTGTTTATAATCGTTTTTTCAATATATTTGTTGTTTAAATTATTAGTTAAGAAATTTTTTTTTTTCTAAAAATCATAATTGACTTTTCTCTACAAAATAACAAAAAAAAAATTTTTTTTCATTGACAATTGCATTGTTTATTAACTTTACAATTTGTTATAAACAAATTCTCAACTTTGTTTTATTTTTTTTCTGAAAGTAATAATAATTACAAAAACGACAAGGTGACAATAACGACTGTGATGATGATGAAGATGATAATTTTGAGTACGGCATGTTTGTTGATCAACAAAATGCTAAGAAGCCAGCTTATAGAAAAATTATTCAAGGAATTTTCGGGTCAAATTCAGATTCCGAATCTGACGAAAACTCTGAGACAGAAGAGGCAGGAGTAGGAGATGAAGAAATGGATGAGTCGAGGGACCAAGAAGAAGAAAAAGAAGAAGCAGAAGAGAGAGAAGAAGATGATGATGGGCAAGAAACCAAAAATCGGCCGTGTAAAAAAGGCAAAAGGATGGCTCATTTACTTTCAGATCCAAATAAACCTAGTACTTCAAAAACTTCCCCTTCTAAAAAACGACGAAAAAAATTGACAAATATTAGTATTCTTCATATGATAAATACGATTATTATTAACACTAAATTTAATATTACCATAAAAATATTTGTATTTGAAAGAAATAAACTGTTTCCAGTCATTTAAATATCAGATCAACTTAAAAATATTATTCAAACCTCTTAATCTGTCATTGTTAAGTACATTTCTTGCATGTTTTTCAGATAAAAAATCATTGTTTATATTACAAACTGAAATACAGCTGGAGAGTAGTAAGTAAATCATCTAGAAATAACATAATTTCCAAAATGTAGCGAAAAATAGTAATAACTGATGATAAAATCAAGTAAAAAATAAATAAACAACTGCAACTGTAACATAATTTAAAGCTTAACAAAATTGCCTTGAAGTTCAATAACCGAATTCGCATTATTTACAGAGCTAGAAGCCGCAGAAGTTCGAACAACCCCAAAAAATCTTCAATTTTTATAAACAAATGCGCAAAACAACAAATGAATAATAGGTAAAAAATATATGACTGACATTATCTGAAAGATAATTTTATTGTCTACAAAAATGACCTGAATGTTAATTGTCGTATCTTTAATAGTTTAAAAGTTATATTAGCTTTAAAGTCAACAAATGGATCAGCTGCTGCAATTTTTGTAGCACGTATATTTTCAAAATTACATAAAAAATAAAATGAAATTTTTTTCGGTATTTTAATGCACGAGGTCGTTTTTGTAATTATTATTACTTTCAGAAAAAAAATAAAACAAAGTTGAGAATTTGTTTATAACAAATTGTAAAGTTAATAAACAATGCAATTGTTAATGAAAAAAAAATTTTTTTTTGTTATTTTGTAGAGAAAAGTCAATTATGATTTTTAGAAAAAAAAAATTTCTTAACTAATAATTTAAACAACAAATATATTGAAAAAACGATTATAAACAATTAAAAATAATTATTAAGAAAAAATTTTTTTTTCAAAAATCATAATTGACAGTTCTCTATAAAATTAGAAAAAAATTTTTTTTAAAAATATAAAAATAGTCCATTTGTTTATAAAATTTTTATAAAAAAATGGAGAAAAAAATTATTTTTTTTAATTAATAAATGTCTTTTATTGACATAAAAACGAAAATATAATAATAAATAAAGAAAAAAATTTTCTTTACAACATTATTGTGTTTTTTCTTTTTTTATTAACTTAAAAAAATTATTATAAACAAAGTATTAACATTTTTAAAACTTTGATAACGCAATCTTGTTTTGTATATATATAAGAAGAGCTCCACAAAGCGAAATAATTTTACGGCAATTATTTTAACATTTTTTTTAGTTTAGAACGATGAAGGAAGTTTGAAAAAATTTTGTTAATTAACAATCGTCTAGCATATTGAAAAATTTGTTTTTATGAAAAATTCCAACGGGAATCAATTCTTTAAAGTGTTTAGATTATACTATAATTTTTTTAGATTTTTCAATTAACTTTAAGTACTTAAAAAAAATTTTTTTAAGTGACGTACTCACTTTCGAGGCCGTGCGCGCAACCTAACAATGGCGCGCGGAGGGCTATTTTCAGCGTTAAATTAAAATTATAAATAATGGAGGTACAGTTCCGGGAGTTGGAACTTTTTTTTACTAAATTTCCTCCTCTTTAAGGATCTTTTTTTCAAATTTCGAAAATATTTATAATTTACGAATAATTAGCTATAAACCAAACACTATTTTTTGAAGGTGTTTAATTGTTTATAACTTTTGGAATTTTTTATGGGCTAATTTAATTATTTGGCACAATGATCTAGACATCATTCCGGATCGAATGAGCTAAACCACATAATTGTAATAATAGTATGTAGAATTAACACCTTTTGAAGCTTATAGACTAGTCTAAATAATGCATTCTGCGGCACCCCTTGCCTTCAATTTGCCTCAATAATATTTTGAGGGGACTGTTTTTTCTTCAAATGGAACCATTTGCAGGGGTGAGAAATAAAAAATTTCGATTTCGAAATATCTAATTCTTGTTCATAATTTTCGCATAAAACTTTATAGGCTACAAGCCCATCGTAATTTTAAAGGGTCAAGTGACCCAGCATGAATTATATCCAGTACAATGCTGGTATATGAAACCAGAACTTTAGGCACTATGCCGTCACTTTTGGGCGGTACAGGTGAGTACACAGGTAAATTGAATTTTCCATCTGAAAGTGCGCTCTTCAGCCAAAATATTTTCGTACGTCTTTCCTCATGTTTGATAGTTCATAAAAAAATAATCATCTAGAACCTACTGCCGTACAAAAATAGTGGGACCGGAAGCCAGGAGAATTTTTTATTTTCCGAAAGTTTTCATAAGGCAAATAGGTGATTTGATACTGTACGGCGTTTACACCTATATTGGATTTTGTCTATCTGCCATAGTTTCAGAGAAAAACCCAGTTCCTATCTAATTTGGTCCACCCTGTACAAGTAAATGTAAGTTAATATAAAAGTTTAATGTTTAATAATTGCAGGTATTCTTGTCAAGTAGAATAAAATATAAAGATATATTTCTATAAATACGAAAATCTAATCTGTTGATAAGTACAAAACAGTAAATAGTAACGCAACAAAACGTATACGATGTGTGTTTTTCTATTTGATTAGGAATACTTTAGATAATACTGCACTTCGTCGATCGGAAAATTTACTTGATTTACTCGGATAAACATAATAGTCCCGGAGCCGGTGACACTGAAAGCCCCCGTCATAGCGAAATCGAAAATTTTTTATGTGATTTGATAGTTAAAAATTATACGAACAAAATAAGCTCGGTATGCGTAGATTTAAAAACCCGAAAAAATGTTTAAAAAAATCAATTATTTTAAAAATGCAATAATGTTTTACTGTCATCGCGGATATTGATTATTTGCAGTGTATTCGATAGAAAATTTCACACCACATTTTTTAACCAATCATAGGCTTGTTTTTTGTTAAGTTACCATGGCAACCCAAAAAATTTCCGGAAATTTTTTACATTCTGTCAAATTAATCAGTGGAAATTTTTCTGTCAATTAAAATGTCAAAGTAAAGACGCGGGAGTTGGAGTGCTTTTAGAATTAAATTTATTTGGCGATGCAAAAGAGGATATTCACGAGTATATTATAAGTACACAAATTAATATGTTAATGTTTTAGGAGCCATTTTTGTGCTATATGCCCATGCATCTTTTGGCTGATAATCAAATTTTGTTATGATTAAAATGTAAATATTAATTTAATTGACGTCTGTAAGTGCAGCAGCCATTACTATCTTGTTACCTTTTATTATTCCACGGCCGCCTAGAAGTTGTTAATTATTGTCTCGGCGACAAGAATGAATACATTCCCTGTGCTCGCATTAAGTAATATCATAAATAAATGATGTTCCACCAATTTTAGTAGATCAAAGTTAATCAAAAACGGAAATATAATATGTTTTTAAGTTATTTATAAAAAGTTCATTAACTAAACTTGGAGAATGGTATGTTATTTCACTAAGAAATTTCGTATTTTATTAAACATATAAATCTTGAAGTAGGTGGGTACTTCAGAATAATTATCAAAAATAAATGATGTTCCACCAATTTTAGTAGACCGAAGTTAATAAAAAACAGAAATATAATATGTTTTTAAGTAATTTATAAAAAGTTCATGTAACTAAACTTGGAGAATGGTATGTTATTTCACTAAGAAATTTCGTATTTTATTAACCACCAGTTGTTATTCCATGGCTCACTATAATGAATGAATTTTTGTCATTCGTAATAAAAATGTTCAATTTTGGCATAACATTCATGAAATAATGGTGTGAAATTTTCTTACCGAATATCCCACGAGCTTAAATTAATATCCGGAAATTTTTCCTCGTTCATGAATATTTTAAGAAAATTATCCCTCGCCTGCGGCTCGCGATAATTTTCAAAATATTCATGACCTCGAAAAAATTTCCGGAAATAATTTAAGCTCTAGGGATATTATAAGTGAAAATTTCGTACTCTTTCAGAAAAAAATTACGCAAACCACTTTATTTGGCCGGACGGGTCTGACATACATTTGAAATGTGAAAGGGGATAAAATTTCTCCATTATCACGTGCAATTTTTTGTTTTGTTTTGTTCGTTTCGATGTGATCTTTAAAAATATCTTGGTATGCGGGCCCAAAAACTGCCAGAAGTATCTGGTATACCAGCTTTATTTCATGGTCTCGATTCACATCTATTACAAAAAGTAGTACGTTAAACAAATTTGTTTTGGAGTAAATGCTTCTTGTGAAACTACTCTTGTTTTATAATTATTATAATCTCGTATATTACATCAATATTAATCCTGTTTCTTGCAAAATTACTTTTGTTTCATGGTTTTTTATATACATAATAGAGTTTAGTATAGAATACCGCCTTAGAGGTGAGTTTCAAGAGCTACAACAGTTTCCTTAGTCCCTAAAAGAGTAAGTGAAAGATATTTGGTTCAGGTTGAAACCCTAAATAGGTTTTTTGATGATATTGACTTTGATGAATATTAATAAATATACTATGCTTGGGCATAAACTCTTGTTAATTATATCAACTTTATTTTATTGTTTGAATCATCTAAAATAAAAATTTTCCTATCCTAATTCCTTTGATCATATTTATCCTCATATAATTTTAAACTTAAAAAAGGAATAAGCCATTTTATTCTATAAAAACTTTTACTCCAAAACAAATTTATTTAACGTACTACTTTTTGTAATAGATGTGGATCGAGACCATGCAATAAAGCTGGTATGCCGGATACTTCGGGCAGTTTTTGGGCCCGCATACCAAAATAGTTTTAAAGATCACATCGAAACGAACAAAACAAAAAAAAAATTTGTCTCCTTTCACACACTTCAAATAGGTATGCCAGACCCGTCCGGCCAAATAAAGTGGTTTGCGTAATTTTTTTTTTTTTTTTTTTGAAAGAGTAGGAAATTTTCTATCGAATACACTACAAACAAGCTAAAAACGTACTCTTCGCCAATTTACTGAGGTTTATATATATAATTGTAACACATTCTATAGGATACTCTTCGCAGTTTTCTTCTAAATAATGTTAGTTTTTGGACATCCTAAATTTTGTGATACCATCTTTATTGTGAAAAAAATTTGATTAAAAAAAAAATGAAAAAAAAAATGTTCAACCTGTGGGATTCGAACACGGGATTGCAACGCAAAGCAATACAATACAATACAATCAAACTTTATTTTTTTTTTTTACGGCATCGACTGCTGTGGTCATTAGCCGTAAACTTTATTATTATTATGTATTACAATATATCCCAGACACCCGTGTCCGAATGCTGTCAAACATTCACGAAGCGCAGCTCCGTGACAGTTGAATGACAGGACGGAGCGGACTCTGGTCAACTTCAAAAAATAAAACTTTGACCTGAACTCCTTTCACCATGGGGCAAATTAAAAAAGGTATTAACAGATAAATTTCCAAAAAAAAATGGATTATAAAACTTAATATTAACTGGAAGTAAAGCGCACTGTTTTAAATTATTACACCTATGCTAATACGGGAAAAAGAACCAAACCAAAAAACCCGCTTCAGATAATGGTGGTTACTGAATGAAGCGGATGCCAAGTCGCTTAATGTATAGTTTAAAATGTTAACAAATCTGGAGGTTAAGATAAAATAAAGATTATAATTAGGAAGAATAATTTAGAACAATGGCAAAGAAAGAAAAGAGGACAGAACAGAAAATAAGGAATGAATGTTATCGTTAATGAAGGATTAAAAAGAGAATATAGGGCTAGATAGGTTGCCTAAAAATAGGCAACGCCTGGTATGGCAAGGTGTGTTTTATTCTAAAGGGGGCATTATGTTCTCTGATCTGGGTAATGTTGTTTGTTAGCGGACTATCACCCAGTTTAAAACCGCTGCCCAAGGAATCACTACTTCCACATCCAGATTTTCTATCCAAGTCACTCACAACGAAAAAACTTTGTATGTGAAAATAATTGTTTATGGAACTTTAATAACATAATATTTGAAAACCAATAAAACGATACCCCACATCGGTAGTGGGGTGGGGGGTGGTGATAGAGGGGGGTGGATGAAGTAAAAAAATATTTTGAGGTTTTTGGTTCCTGTACATACACTAAATCACAAACAATTTTGTTTCATCCCCTTTAATAAGGGGGTGGGGGTGATAATGGGGGTGGCTAATGCCAAAAATTTTTTTGAGACCTTAGGTTCTCTTGTATATACTAAATACCAATTTTATGGACTCTTACCTGCTTGATTGACCTAATAAATTTACCCCAATTTACCCCCCAACCCTTCGACGGAACAAGATGAAAATATAATCTAGTTCTAGATCTCGTTAAACTACATATGTGTACCAAATTTCAAGTCAATATCTTAAACGGTTCCAGAGTAAACGTGCGCACAAAAAAAAGTTACAGACAGACCGACAGACAGACAGACCGACAGACAGAAATTTTTTTTTTCGCTCAAACTTAAAATCTCGACGTTTCATGACATTTTAAGCCTATTTGGACAATAAAAATTTTTAAAAATTTTTTTGTCGTTACTATACTTCCACTGGACGTGGAAGTAATAAAAGTATAGAATTTTTGAGAGATTTGTTGGATGTAATCCGCTAGTGGTGTTATGTCGTGGCAACGTGCATATAATTCTCTGAGGGAGGTATATCTTGAAGAATTTGAAATGAGGCGCATAAACTTGTGCTCCAACACTTTTAGTTTCTTTAGAGTCGTGACCGATGCACTGCACCACACCGGTGCCGCGTATGTTAGGGCCGGCCTCACTACAACAGTGTAAACCAATTTTTTATTTTGTCGACTTAGTCTGCTATTTTTGGCCAGGAGCGGGTACAGACTCCTGGACATAGAATAGACTTTTCGTATAGTTTCGTTCATATGTTTGTTGAATGTCAGTCGTTGGTCCAGATGTACTCCCAAATACTTCACGCATTTTCTAGTTGGAATTTGGTTTCCCCTGACTGAAATAGGTGTTAAAATTTTATTTTCAGTGAACCTGCGCGTGAAGACTATCGCTTCCGACTTTTCAACGTTTACCCGAATCTTCCACCGGTCATAGAACGCCGCGGCACGGACCATGTGGGCTTTCAGTAACATATTTGCCGCTTGAGCATTGTGACTATGTGCATACATGGCAGTGTCATCAGCGTATTTGGCTAGTTTAGTATTAGGGAAAACTGGAAAGTCAGAAACGTACAGGTTATACAATTTAGGTGCGAGAACCGACCCTTGCGGGACGCCCGCTCGAATGTCCCGCAGAGTTGACAAAGCTTTAGCCGCTGCGCCATCACCTTTTGCTAGAAAAATTGATATATATCTTTCGACATTCATACATATTTCACTTTTATGAAATATATATTAGTAAACTTCATAAACAAAAAAAAATTATTATGGAAATAATATCTGGTAAGATTTCCATTTTAGTACAAGCGACAAAAATTAAGAGAATTTTTTTTTTTTTAATTAAATAATTATTAACTTTTTTATTTACTGATCGATTTTCTTCAAAAACAATATGGTTCTTCCTCTAGCTAACACTAACTTACTTTCTAACTTTCAATACAATCGGACTTTTCTTTCTTAAGTTATCGTGCTTACAAGAAACGTGACGGACGGACAGACGGACGGACAGACGGACGGACGGACAGACGGGCGGACAGACGGACGGACAGACGGACGGACGGACGGACATTTTGAAAGTTGCTCAGAATTCGTTTACTAACACAATAATACGAAAATTTTTTCTCTACGAGCGATATTTACGATTTTAGAAATGTGCCGATCAAATACAATATACTCTTCGTTTTTGCGAAGAGTATAATAATAATCAATATCCGCCATGACAGTAACATTATTGTATTTTTATAATAATTAATTTTTTTTTAAATTCTTTCGGATTTTTAAATCCACGCATACCAAGCTTGTTTTGTTCGTATAATTTTTAACTATCAATTCACATAAACAATTTTCGATTCCGCTATGACGGGGCTTTCAGTGCCACCGGCTCCTCGCCTATAACTTTGCGTAATATAGCTAACAGCTCCAAGCTGAAAAGACCCACTGAAACCATTGCGTTTATTTCGGCATTTCGCCGTGCATTGTGCGTAATTAGAAAGCCAAATTCATGTACACTTAAACTTGACACGGATATTTACGGTTTCCAATTTATTTCGACACTTATTTAAGTACACGTAATATTAAGGTGATATGGCACGTTTCAAACACGGCACTACGAAATGAGTTACGTGCCTGTACAACCTCATGCATTTCTGACAAGGTAATTCGAGGCCGTTTAAAGAACCTCGAATGATTTTGTGCACTGGAGTGTGTCTGCTGTAATAATTGGAGCAAATTTTAAAGTTCTTAATGGCAATGAAGAAAGAGTGCGCCTAACAGCATTCAATAATAAAAAATAATGCATCCACTTCTGCGATATCACCAGATCTTAATCCTATCGAGCACACTTGATATTTGCACGCCTTATGCCGGCTCCTCATGTTATAGTCCACAGTACACCACCCTGTTTTTTAATGATTAGTAACAGGCTGAATTATCGTGAGTAGCTTCGTTCTGACGAGACGCTCAACTTTTCTCTCTGCGAAAATTCTCGGTAGTGGTAGCTATATGAGCTGCGCTTGGGTACATATGTCGATTGGGTAATTATTCAAATTTCATTACTAACAGTTAGTTTTTTAGTTAAATGTTAAGATAATTTGATAAAAACCACGAAAAAACGTTTGTCCTACAAAATCGATGGTTTGACCGAAGCGTCCCCCACCCCCAACATTTCAAAATAACGAGGTCAAAAAAATGATTACTAACAAGCTGATTTTTTACTATTGCTTAATAAATGTTTTTAAAATCAAATGGCCACATTATCCTACAAATTGAATGGTATGTTTTTCCAGTCCTACTCTCGGAAATTGTCAGTCCCACGGTAATACTTTTCTCATTACTAACTGTATGACAAAGATAACACATGACAGGTTAGTGTATTCTCTGCCCAAATAAAATAGTGTCCTACAAAAAAAATGGTATGTATCGCTAGTCCGACAAAAATTATTTTAAATAACGAATTTTTTTATAATTGTTTTGGTGAATTAATATATGTACTTTTATTACTTAAGCGGAACTCTGATATCTACCAAATTTTGTACATAGATTCAGAATATCAATATCAATTGATTTTAAGCCTTAATTTGTAAATTTACATTCGTTGCGAATTTTTGAATTTTTTAGAGAAAAAGTCTATGGGGTTAGATCAGGCGACCTTGCAGGCCACCTTATGAAACTCTGGTATGAAATAAGTTGGGGACCATAAGCTTCATTGAGATTATCCATAACAACGCGGCTGGAAATACAACAATCGGTATTGTACTAGAGGAACTTGTTCGATTTCTTGCCAAATTTGATTTTGTAAGAATTCGAGATACCTTTGTCCTGTCAGCGTACCTTAGAAGAGTATTGGGCCAATGATTCGCGTTCCATAAATACCTGCCCATACATTTATATCAAATCTTTCTTGAAACCTCCCTTGTCTAACTAATCTTTGATTTTGTTAGGACCAGTATCTTACGTTCTGCCGGTAGAATATCGCATTATCTGTGAAATGTACTTCATCAGAAAATTATTGTCTCTTTGAAACTCATTAATTAACCACTCGCAAAACACAATTCGTCTTACAGAATCTTCTTCGTACAAATGTTGGTGCAAATTGTACTTTAACGAGCGATAATTATGTTTTTTTCAAAATTCTTCTTATTGTTTCCCTATTTGATCTTAGTCCTTCCGCTATTTCTCTAACAGAGGCTAATTTATTGTGGCGGACGTACAGTAGTACATTAATCTCCAACTCTTCATTTACAACAAATTCTTGATTTTGGACACTTTTCTCTCTAATTTCTTGAAATAATGAGGAGGATGGATGTATCATTTCAGGAAATCTGAATACATTTGACCTGCAGGTATAGAATTCTTTCGACATTCGCCATAAATTAATATCATGTGCAAAAATAAAAATTATTTTGAGTGATTTCTTATTTTTAAATAAATTAAATTAAATAGAAAAACAAATAGTATAGATTCGAAATGAATATCAATGAATTCAAAAAAAATCTATAATTTATTGAACACATCCTCGCATTTGAAAAAAAAAACGTTTTCGATAAAAAAAAAGTGATATGTTCAACTTTGGAGGCTTCGTAACTAGTTATTAATAAAATTAAACGAAAAATTATATTTTTCCCATGGACTTTACCTCCGTAGTACAAATTTTGGCATTTCAAAGTACTCTAGACGAATGTCTCAAAATGTTTAAAAAAACTGAACATTGACTCAAAAATTCGCGAAAATCTCATGGTATACTCAGAATGTTGTCTTGAATCCAAATATGTAAAAATACACAGCGTGTTCCATTTAAAAATCGAAATTTGCGGTCATTTCCGGGTAAACCGGAAATGGTCTCATATCGTTTCTTATGTCCAAAAATCCATTTTTACACGTAGTTTGTGCACCCCGAAGTTAAAAAATAAAGGAAATATGGGAGTGAGCCCCTAGCCTGTGTCACTCGGTATTATTCAAAGATATAGCAAACAAGTAAGAGTCCATTAAATTGGGATTTAGTTACCACTACCACCCCCACCCTCACTACCGATTGCACATACCGTTTTATGGGTTTTGGGATACACGATTCCAAAGGGTATAGCCGGATAAGCATAGTGCATGTCAGGATTTTTTTTCAGATTTTTTGGCTTAAAATTTGGCTTGCTAAAAATTTTTGAAATTTTGAAAAAATTTCTTTTTTAGGATTTTATCAACTGACTACCTTAAATTTTTTACAGTAATAACTACTTCATATGCTTGTTGGTTTGTAATTTTTTCAGATTTTTAAAGTGGTGGGCCATGGTGTAAAAAATTAAATTTCGATTTTGAGATGTTTGCGCTCTTAATCTTTATTCTTGAATATATTGTAATTTGTAACATCAAAAAGTTTACTTAGCATTTCTGCAGGTTTTACAATTTTGGAAATATATCGAGCGTGAGATAAATAATAAATTATTGCAGTTATGTGTGAACAGCACCCGACTGGGCGTCTACCATTTGCACACTCGCAGTAGTATCGCCTAACTCCTCGGAAACCAACGGAATTTGGCTCATAATCAATAAAACACTTATAAGTTCTGCTACTAACATGTTGCGACCTCACTTCTACTTTAATTATATTATTATTGTCTTTAACAAAAACCATAATAACTGATACGATCCAGTGAATAAAATTTTCAAGTCGTTCTGTGTCATTTCTGGAAAATCAAGGAGGTATGAGGATTTGAACTGTTGAAATGGAACCTTTTGCCTAGTCCAATGTTTCATCTCGATCTCTAAAGTTAAATTATTCTTCACAGTTTGCTGCGATGTCATTTGGAAAATAATGTTTTCGGAAAGACTAACATCTGAAAGGCGTTTTGTTTTCCAAATCTATTAATTAAAAAACAAGCTATCCGAAAGTATGCACGGATTCTAAGAAGCAATTTGTTATCCAACTGCTGATGAAGTAATCGGTACTTTTGTCCGATTACGCTGTGAATTGCTTCAGCGACCCAGCGAACTTTTGTTACTCAGCGTGAGTTATTGGATTCGGCTGTGGTCAGCTGACTACGTTTGCCTTTAAGAGCAGCCATAAGTACTTTATATTTTCATCCGCATCATTCTGCGTTGGGTGAAAAGGTCCGAGCATTTCGACAATGACTTGCACCACGATTTGCACCACAAACGGCTATATTGTCGAAATGCTCGGACCTTTTCACGCAACGCAGAATAATGCGGATATCATGAAAATTGTCTTGCAAGATCCGAAGGAGTTGCAAAATCTTCTGAAGGAAGGTGATATTTGTATCGTCGATCGAGGCATTCGCGATGGAAAGGACCATTTGGAACAACGAGGTTATAAAGTACTTATGCTTGCTCTTAAAGGCAAACGTAGTCTGCTGACCACTGCTAAATCCAATGACTCACGTCGAGTAACAAAGGTTCGCTGGATCGCTGAGGCAACTCACGGTGTAATTGGACAGAAGTACCGACTACTTCATCAGCAGTGGGATAACAAATTGGTTCCTAGAGTCCGTGCATACTTTCGGATAGCTTGTTTTTTAATTAATAGATTTGGAAAACAAAACGCCTTTCAGATGTTAGTCTTTCCGAAAACATTATTTTCCAAATGACATCGCAGCAAACTGTGAAGAATACTTTAACTTTAGAGATCGAGATGAAACATTGGACTAGGAAAAAGGTTCCATTTCAACAGTTGAAATCCTCATACCTCCTTGATTTCCCAGAAATGACACAGAACGACTTGAAAATTTTATTCACTGGATCGTATCAGTTATTATGGTTTATGTTAAAGACAATAATAATAATATAATTAAAGTAGAAGTGAGGTCGCAACAAGTTAGTAGCAGAACTTATAAGTCTTTTATTGATTATGAGCCAAATTCCGTTGGTTTCCAAGGAGTTAGGCGATACTACTGCGAGTGTGCAAATGGTAGACGCCCAGTCGGGTACTGTTCACACATAGCTGCAATAATTTATTATTTATTTCACGCAGGATATATTTCCAAAATTGTAAAATCTGCAGAAATGCTAAGTAAACTTTTTGATGTTACAAATTACAATATATTCAAGAATAAAGATTAAGAGCTCAAACATCTCAAAATCGAAATTTAATTTTTTACACCATGGCCCACCACTTTAAAAAATCTGAAAAAATTACAAACCAACAAGCATATGAAGTAGTTATTACTGTAAAAAAATAAAGCCGAATTTTAAGCCAAAAATTCTGAAAAAAAATCCTGATATGCACCCTTAAGACTGTATGGATCCTGATTTTTTTCAGAATTTTCAATGCAACAGGAAAAGCGAAATTAAATATAAACTGAAAATCACGTCTCCCTCTATAACTGGCCCAACCGTAGGGGTACGGATTTAAAACTCGGCAGAAATTCTTTATTAATAGAGAGCTAACAAGCCATGTATGCAAAGTCCAATTTGGCTCAGGGGCATATTTCACTATGCTTATCCGGCTGTACACTTTTACTTTATTGAAGTTTTCTGAACAATTACTTCCACATAGTGGAGTGCAAATATAGTATCTACATTTTTCGTTCTTAGAGACTTGGGTAGGAAAGCTGGATGTGGAATTTTCAAGAAAATGAACTCGTACTTTATTATTTTTCATTCTTCCGTAGATTTTTTTAGAAATTACGAAAAGAAATATTTTTGCGATTACAGCGCCATCTCACGAATCGAAAAAAACGTTCCAGACAAACTTGACGTAATTTTTCCCATACAATCCGATTCTGCAATAAAAAATAGGGGTACTCATTCAAGATTTTAAAGTTGCCCCCGCCCCACTCCAAGGGATGGGGGTGGGGGGGTCGCGTTTGGTATCATTGGATAGCGCTTTTAAAATTATAAAGGACGTGTTTTTTCTTTTTTTGGATCCAATATGTATTTCCCGAAATATTTGACCGTTTCCAGACTCTTTGGACACCTGGTAAGCGCCCCATTTATTTGTCACACAACTTATTTTTGCTTTTGGCAAACGGGCCTATCTGTGCATCGTGCCTAGTTGCAAATTCCGAAACCGTCGTTTAATTTTGTGACCCGGGTGTATATCCAACGGAAGTCTCGAACGGATATTAATTTTATATCAAAAACAATATTTGCTTTGCGCGCGGTACAGTTATGAGAGCACGTTCAGTTGACAAACGTGAATACAGTTTGAGCGGTGCACTTCTAAGCAGAAGAATATGCAAAGCAGCTTTTTTGAAGGGAGCCAGGTTCAGAGGCGGAGCAAGCGTTCAATCTTCTCAGAGCTGTTTATTAAATAAACGTATGACTTTTTTTCTATAACTGTTAAAAAATGTTTAATTTTGTGCGTAAAATATGTGTTTATATACGACTGACAAATAATATGAACATTAATCGGGTGGTTTTTGGTATATAATGCCATCAATTAATCCCACAGGGACTTATGAAGAGGGAATTCTGGTCATTATACCCCCTCGTATACCAACCAGAAAATTATGTATGAATCAGTCTATCTGTGCACATTAAAAATGCCACAGAGACCGGTAAATATGAAAAAAAAAAAAAAATTAACAGTCACCGTAAACAATAAAAAAGCGGGTTTTGTGGAATTGTGTTTGATTGTGTTAGTTTTGTGGTTGAAAGAATGGAAAGTGATTCACAAGATACTATCCTCTTTACACCACCAGAAATAACTGAAAGAGTAGAAGCAACATCTAATTTACTACCACAGAAATAACAAATTTTTTATGATAAAGCGTACCAAAGTTTCATGGACTAGCGCATACAGGAAATAACTAAGTAACTTGCATTCTGAAAATGTAGCCTATTTTGGTGACTTAGCTGACAGATATAAATCTTCATTATGGTCATTTTATTCCATGCTAAAAGCAGTTTTGAAAATAAAACACGACATAGATTTGGAAAAGTATTGAACATTACGTTCTTTTCTGAAAAGAAAATTGAGGCGATGAAGCGAAAAAGGCCAAAACTTTAACACTAGAAGAAATTATTAAACTTATAAAAGAAGCATCTGACAGAGTTTATCTTTTACACAAGGTAAGATTGCCAGGTACTAAATGTCTCAAATCTAACATATTAATTTATTTAAGGTAGTATTAATCATGGAAATTATGGATGGATGTCGCTCTAATGAGCTCAAGGAAATGAAAATTGAAGGCGTGAAAGATCTAAGTACAACATTATTAATAACTGTATGTAAAACGAAAACCAGCGGCGGCTGGTGAAATTTCAATATTTTTTTTCTCGTCTGTGGCGCATGGGACCCATACGAAATTTGGGAAATTACATCTAGAGAAGCACTTCTCTAATAACCCCTAAAAAATTTTGAAAAAGCAGTTTGCGAAAAAATTTTTGAAAATTTGCTAGCCTCCCCTGGGTCTAGGGACCCCTGTTTACTTTTATTTTTTTTTGTCATATGCATTTGACTTTTCATAAAAATGCATCGACAGATTTTAGAGTTTGTGAAAATATTTTCATTACTAACTGAAATACAATGAATTGAAATTTTGTAATTTACAATTTAACAAATTACAATATTTCAATTCGTTGTATCTCAGTTAGTAATGAAAATATTTTCACAAACTCCAAAATCTGTCGATGCATTTTTATGAAAAGTCAAATGCATATGACAAAAAAAAATAAAAGTAAACAGGGGAGGCTAGCGAATTTTCAAAAATTTTTTCGCAAACTGCTTTTTCAAAATTTTTTAGGGGTCATTAGAGAAGTGCTTCTCTAGATGTTATTTCCCAAGTTTCGTATGGGTCCCATGCGCCACAGACGAGAAAAAAAATATTGAAATTTCACCAGCCGCCACTGACGAAAACCAAAGTGGTAAGAAGTTCTGTCATTACTGGTCAATTTTATGGGATTGTAAAAAGTTCATGGATCCTCGGCCGTCGCACGTGACAATAAGCTCATTTTTTTTAAATTACTAAAGAAGTAAATGTACCATTCAACGAATTGGAAAAAATAAGTTTATTGTACTTGGAAAACAAATAGCAACTTATTTGATTTTGCCAAATCCTGACACCGCTCATTGCTTTCGGAGATCTTCGGCTACACTATACGTAGATGAAGGTGGCGATATTAAGGGGCTGAAACGTCACGGAGTCTGGAAGTCCTCACTCGTAACTGAAGGATACATCGACCAATCTGTTAAAAATAAATTGATAACAGCCGAAATTATTTTAAAGCAAGTGAACAATGCTACGGCGCGGCGTCTACTTCTACAGCTGCTAGAGTGGTTAATGCTGATAGTATTACTACCGTTGAAAATAGTGCTAATCATATACAAAATATGCCCTCATCAGTTCAGTTTATTAATTGTAGTATCAACTTACATTTTGTTGAAAAAAGATAAATAATTTAAAAATTAACATTTCTTATTATTATGTATGTATCACTATATTTTATATACAGGTTAGTCGTATATAAAGTATAGTATACAACTGACTATAATGGCTATCATTACCTCGGATGGTTACAACACTCGCTCGCTGCACTCGCTCAAATTGTAATCTCAATCCTCAATAATAATATAGTAACTTTATACATCCTACCTGACATCTATGCTTTTTTAATATGTTGTATAGGATTAAGTTCTTGTCGATTTTGACACTTAAGGCCTACTTTTTTGATAAAAATAATTCAGTATTTTTTAAAAGTAGACTAAATTTGCTACAAATTGATACTAGAGCGGACTCTGTAGATCAAATAGTATCCGAGATACAGATGTTCAAAGTTTTGCAAAATTTTCATTTTTCGACATTCTTAACAATTTTTAACTTAAAAATCTGTGAAATACGTACTATTACAATGACTAGGTTGAGAAAATTCATTTTACCCCGAACCCCAAGCCCCAAATGGTGTCAGAGGGCCTCCTCTGCATTGTCGCATGACTGTCCACTGCAATGCGTGCAAACCGTAGAACATTTTAATCCAGATTTCTTGCAACTACACCCACTGCAACAGCCCCTCTTGCAGCTGCATGATATCAACTGGAAGATTTGTTGCGGTGCTGCATCTCTGGATATTATTTTGAGAGTGAGACTTGGGACGTTCGCACCCAGCCCTTATCAACAGGATTCTTTTAAATTAAGTCCCCAGTACATCTAACATAGAAGCTAATCGCGAAATAGTCGTTGACGGCGTTTCCGCTGCTAGCGCATTTTTTTTATGTCAACCTAAAATAAATTAAGATCTATTTCCCATTTTAATCGAAAGGTGGGCTCTTCAGCTTTAATTTAAAAAAGAAATTAAGTCCCTAGTACATCTAACATAGAAGTATGTAACATACAGAGTGTAATTCTTAATTTTCAAAAATGCATTGAAAAAAAAACAGATTTCATTAGACATTTTTTGTTGTAAACAAATATTTCAAATATGTATTCAATTATTCAAAATATTTCGTATAGCTTACATTTAAGAGAAACACCATCATCAAGTTTATTTTTCAATTAAAAATGAAGAACCCACCTTTCGATTCAAATCGGTCCGAAAAGGGCCACATTTTATTTTAGTGTAACATAAAAAATGCGCTAGCAGCGGAAACGCTGTCGACTATTTCGCGGTCAACTTCTATGTAAGATGTACTAGGGACTTATTACATATTTTTTTAATTAAAGGTAAAGAGCCCACCTTTCGATTGAAATCGGTCCGAAAAGGGCCAAGTTAATAGTTCTCATTTTATTTTAGTGTATCTTAAAAAATGTTCTAGCAGCGTAAACGGTGTGAACATCTGTTTCGCGATTAACTTATATATTAGATATACTGGGGACTTATTTTTTTTTTTTAATTAAAGCTAAAGAACCCACCCTTCGATTAAAAGTGGTCTGAAATGGGTCAGGCTATTTAATTTTTTTATATTAACATATTACTTGAGAAATTACGCTCTAGCAGCGAAAACGCTGTCGTCTGTTTCGCGCCTAACCTCTCTATGTTAGATGTACTAGGGACTTAATTTTTTCAAAAATTAAAGCTACAGAGCCCACCTTTCGATTAAAATCGGCCCGAAAAGGGCCAGGTTACTATTTTCTTTTTAATACGAATTTTATCTGAAAAATACGCGTTGGTCGTCAAAATTATTTTGAGAATTTAAGGCTAATAGCCTCTTCATTAGCTCTTGGGTCATAATATAATTTGTAGATAAAAATGATATTGTCATTACCTACGAATATATGTATTCAAAAATGCAAAAAAAAATTGATATATAATTTTTAAATATTCCTTCCTCTTTTCCGATCCATTCACTATAATAGTACTATATATTGGGGAAGGGCTCGAGTTTGAGGTAAAATTAATTTTCTGAACCTAGTTATCGTAGTAGTACGTATTTCACAGATTTTTAAGTTAAAAACTGTTAAAAATGTCGAAAAATGAAAATTTTGCAAAACTTTCAACAGCTGTATTTCGGATACTATTTGCTCTACAGAGTCCGCTCTGGTACCAATTTGTAGCAAATTTAGTCTACTTTTAAGAAATACTAAATTATTTTTATCAAAAAAGTAGGCCTTAGGTGTCAAAATCGACAAAAACTGAAAAAATAACAAAAATCTCGCAGTTTTTTGGATTTTTGACCAAGACCCGGAGGTCTGCCGAGGTCGTAAACTTTGATTTAACATTAATTTTTAATCCTATACAACATATTTAAAAAACATAGGTACCTGATTTAATGTCCTTTTTTTGATGTTACTGGATTATAATAATAGCCTTCATTATAGCATCGTTGTATAATATACCATTATCTACGACTAATATATAATATATGTTTTATATGTGTCAATTTTGCTAGATAATGCCATATATTATTCCCGCGGGAATTAATGATGAGACAATAATGGATTATAATTCCCTTTCGTAGAACAATTGAAAAACAGTACTTAAATCATAATGTCTTTGAATAGTAGCCATTATATGCAAGTAGAATACTATACTTTGTCCACGACTATTAAATATTTTTGATTAAATTGTTTACTGAAGAAATTAATTAATAAATTAACTAAACGTTTAAATTTAAGCAAGCCGTTCCTTTGGCACATAACGCCTACCCATTAACATTCCATCATCTCTTCAATTTATCAATGGGCAAGTATACAGTTTTTTTTATTAATATTAATAACATCTACACATAAAAACAGTTGACCCATATTTTTTATTTTATTTTTTAAATAATGTCTTAGTAGTATAGTAAAAAAAAAATACTGAAGTTTAAACTGTGTTTAAAAGGTTAGATAATTCCACTAATTTTCGGGCTATTCTATTGGCTATGACGTAATAGCGTAATCATCAGATTCTAATGTGTGCTTGAATAGAGAAACGAGTGCTACGTTGCCATATTTCGATAAATAATGTAAGATATTCTGTACTACTAAACGGAATCCTCTGTAATATTACAATTCTGTATTTGCAAGTTCAATCAGCCTTAAAAATTAATATTAAAATTTATTTCAGACAGTGCAGTACTGCACATTCTTTTTTTTTAGAAATGTGGCAACCTAGCTAGTTACTGTCAAATGTAAAATTCCCCTGTTTTAGAGGTTATTACGCTATTACCTCACGAGATATCCGGAAAACTACATTATTTTAAATCCACTCTGATTTTAAGCATATTCATTTTACAATAAAACCAATAATAGTCGGTAAAATTACTTTGAAATTATATTTATAACATTTTAGTGAGTCATACTACAATACTATATTATTAATACTGTCGTTTTCGTTATTGTCTACTAGCCCATTGTAGCAACATTAATATACATTTTAGTGCAAAGTAAAAAAAATGCATCATTTTTTATTTCCAACAATTAGTCGTAGATAAAGTTTAGTATACAACTCGCTATAATGAATACTGTATTCATTATAGCATTGTTGTATAATATACCATTGTCACTAGTTTCTCGGTAAAATTCTAAATTTACCCACCTAACCCTTTTCTAGTACCCCACTGCCATATGGGCCTCTACCACTACTCCGCACGTTGAACAAATTCTCGCATTGAGACTGGCATAAGGGTACATCTGACAATAATAGTTCTCTCTGCATGTCGGACGAACCTTTTTTCGACCCTTACCGTTTTACTCCGGGGTAGATTAGCCCTGGTCGGGGTTAGTTTGGCCACATCCCCATTTCTAAAGCTTATAACGGATTGTTTTCAATTCTTCGGGTCGGGAATTTGGGAATCGCTTTCAGCGGCACGTAAAAGGTACTTAACTTCGATATAAAGACATACAATCTGCCTGGTTTATCTTTGAGCGGTAATAAACTGGCCAACAAAATAGGAATAAATGCTTATTTTGATAATTTTATTGCATTTGTAGGTATATACGTAGGTAAGTATTTGCTTGCAAATTTTCTAGAGATGATATTAATGGAGATATATGTTATATCTATTTAAGCCTTGTAGATGTGTTTTCGATGGCTTTCATTTCATATAAAAAGTAACCGAATTGGGTTTTCTGTTTATATGTTTATACGGGGTGTCCCACTAAAAACTCCCAAGGCCATTTTCTCGATAACTAGAAAATATATTTGAGTTCTGTAAAAAGTATTCGCTAGAATATATATAAATGACTTCTGTTCTGAGTAAAAATGATCATTCTACAAATTGACGTATTGATGACGTTGCGATGCACATAAATTATTCCATTCCAGGAACTTTAAGGATAGGATTTTGCAGAGTGAGACGGAAACATGCGTTTACTTTCGATTATTACAAATATTTAAAAAACCAAACATATTTATAATAAACTGAAAATAAATACATATTTCTCGCTCATCCTGCAAACTCATATCCTTAAAAGTGCATGTGATGGTCACTGATTTTCCAGATATTTGAACTTCAATATAATTTTTTCAGTAAATCGATCAGGAATGTCTACTTTTTCGGGGCAATTTCAGATCCCAAAATACGCTATTCTAGTATTTTAATCCACTGCCAAGCAAATATCAGAAAACAGTCTGGGAATAGTATATTGTGTATTTAGGTGTGAAAGCACTTCGATGCTTGTTGGTCGAGGCGCTAGCCGAGCATCGTCGTCCGGGAATGTGCTTTCACACCGAAGTACACATACTATTTTACTTCCACATCCAGTGGAAGTATAGTAACGACAAAAACAAATTTTAAAACTTTTATTGTTCAAATAGGCTTAGAATGTCATGAAACGTCGAGATTTTAAGTTTGAGCGAAAGAAAAAAATTCTGTCTGTCTGTCGGTCTGTAACTTTTTTGTGCGCACGTTTACTCTGGAACCGTTTGAGATATTGACTTGAAATTTGGTACACATATGTACTTTAACGAGATCTAGAACTAGATTATATTTTCATCTTGTTCCGTCGAAGGGTTGGAGGTAAATTTGGGGTAAATAGGTAAATCAAGCAGGTAAGAGTACATAAAATTGGTATTTAGTATATACAAGAGAAGCTAAGGTCTCAAAAAAAATGTCGGCATTAGCCATCCCCATTACCAACCCCACCCCATTATTAAAGGGGATGAAAAAAAAAATGTGATTTAGTGTGTGTACAAGAACCAGAAAACTCAAAATATTTTTTACTTTATCCACCCCCACTACCACCCCCACCCCCTATCACCACCCCCACCTCACTACCGATGTGGGGTATCGTTTTATCGGTTTTTGGGGTAGAGGATTTCAAATATTATATTATTAAAGTTCCATAAACAATTATTTCCACATACAAAAATTTTTCGTTGTGAGTGACTTGAATAGAAAATCTGGATGTGGAAGTAGTGATTCCTTGGGCAGCGGTATTTTCTGAAATCACAATCAATATTATTATAAATTAAGGAATTTGTATTAATGCATAACATTTCTTCATTACAATCTAACTGCTTACTAATAAATGCAATTTTAATGTGAGTTGGTTTATCTGCGTGTATTTATTTACTGTCTAAAATATACATAAAAAACCGTACGGGAATGTTGATCGTTGCTTGGTAACGGACTAAAATACTGGAATTGTGCATTTTTCGATCTGAAATCGCGCCGAAAATGTAGACATTGCCGATCGATTTCACAAAATAGTATATTGTATATTTAGGTGTGAAAGCAATACATTCCCGGACGACGATGCAAGTTGTTGGCCGAGGCGCTAGCCGCGAGGCCAACAAGCATCGAAGTCCGGGAATGTGCTTTCACACCGAAGTACACATACTATTTTTTCTGAAATCACAATGAATATTATTATAAATTAAGGAATTTGTATTAATGCATAACATTTCTTCATTACAATCTAACTCTTTTCTAATAAATGCAATTTTAATGTGAGTTGGTTTGTCTGCATGTATGTATTTACTGTCTAAAATATACACAAAAAAACCGTACGGGAATGTTACTTTCCCGGCCTAGGCCGGGAAAGTAACATTCCCGTACGGCTTTGTTGATCGTTGCTTGGCAACGGATCTTTTCCGGTCTGTTTTCTGATAGTTTCTTAGCAACGGACTAAAATACTGAAATTGTGCATTTTTCGATCGGAAATCGCGCCGAAAATGTCTACATTGCCGATCGATTTCAGAAAAAGTTACTTTACCGGACTGTTTTTATATACAATGTGTCCACGGCACAGCGGTATTATAGGTGTAAATGACATTTTTTTTTTGGATTAGAAACGCAATTTTTTGTATTCTGCCCTTGCTTCACCCAAAAACTATTGGGTATCTTGGACTTAAAAAAAAATATTTATAGAGGGCGCTGGTAACAGCTTAAAAATAAAAATCGCATCAGATAAAGTGCCTTTTTTTGTGCGAAATATTGAAAAATTTTATTAGAAAAACTTGCTCAGAATTAAAAAATATGACGCTGTACTAAATTACAGAACTAAAAATTTTTTTTCTAATTTATAAAATTTTAATTTTTTTTAATATAAATGTAATAATTTAAATTCATTTATTCTACCCATGTTCCTCCATTTTCAGCACACATCTCAACTCTGTTTTTAAATTCTTTATAGCTATTTTGAATGGCTTGAAGGTCAATTGAATTTATAGCATTTTTAATTATCTCTTTCAATACATTTATATCCGTTGTTAAATCATAGGAATAAACAATTTGCTTCAGATGACCCCATAAATAAAAATGGCAAATAACCAAATCAGGTGATCTGGGTGGATACGGAAAGGATCCAAATCGTCCAATCCACTTTTCTGCTGAATTATTATTCAACCAATTCCTTACTATGGAGGAACATGGGTAGAATAAATGAATTTAAATTATCATTACAATTATAATATTAAAAAAAATTAAAATTTTATAAATAAAAAAAAATTGTTTAGTTTTGTAATTTTGTACGTCATATTTTTTAATTTTGAGCAATTTTTTCTAATCAAAGTTTTCAATATTTCGCACAGAAAAGACATTTACCTGATGCGATTTTTATTTTTCAGCTGTTACCAGCGCCCTCTATAAATTTTTTAAAGTCCAAGATACTAAAAATAGTTTTTGGGTGAAGCAAGAGCAGAATACAAAAAATTGGGTTTGTAATCCAAAAAAAAATTGTCATTTACACCTATAATACCGCTTTGCCGTGGACACATTGTATAAAAGCTATTTTTTCTGAAATCGATCGGCAATGTCTACATTTTCGGCGCGATTTCAGATCGAAAAACGCACAATTCCAGTATTTTAGTCCGTTGCTAAGAAACTATCACAAAACAGACCGGAAAAGATCCGTTACCAAGCAACGATCAATAGAACCGTACGGGAATGTTACTTTCCCGGCCTAGGCCGGGAAAGTAACATTCCCGTACGGTGTTTTATGTATACTTTAGACAGTAAATAAATACACGCAGACAAACCAACTCACATTAAAATTGCATTTATTAGTAAGCAGTTAGGTCAGATTGTAATGAAGAAATGTTATGCATTAATACAAATTCCTCAATTTATAATAATATCGATTATGATTTCAGAAAAAATAGTATGTGTACTTCGGTGTGAAAGCACATTCCCGGACTTCGATGCTTGTTGGCCTCGGCTAGCGCCTCGGCCAACAATTTGCATCATCGTCTGGGAATGTATTGCTTTCACACCTAAATACACAATATACTTTCCCGGCCCAGGCTGGGAAAGTGGCTTTCCCAGACTGTTTTTATACTTATATATTTTAATATGTATATATTTTTTTATTTTTATATATTTTTTATAATATTGATTGCGAAAAATAGTATGTGTACCTCCCAGTAAAAGCACATTCTCGAACTTCAGTGCTTGTTCCAGAAAGTATTGCTTTTACTACTAGATTAGATTAGATTAGATTGAAGGGAGGAGCTGGCCGCTTGGCCTTGGCCACCGCGTCCCCTTTGGATCTATTGTGGCGCTCCTAATCTAATTCATTTAGAGTTCCTCATCCAGCTTTGTCTTTTGTACCAGACTCCATAGCCTTGATAGGGGCTCCTTGGTATAGCTATCTGCTCTTGGTTTTTCCTCACCAAGTATTTGGAATCTCAGTCTGGCTACGCCTTCACAATGGCACAGCACATGTACTGAGGTTTCCTCTTCCTCTTGACAGAATCTGCATGTTGCATCATCTGCCAGACCCATTAGACTCATATGCCTATTGAGTCTACAATGTCCAGTTAGAAGACCCACTATTATCCTAATGGCCTTTCTACTTTGGCCCAGTAGATCTTCCGTGAATTTGGCCGACCGTTCTTTAATGAACTCTTTGGCCTGTCTCTGTCGCGGGAAACTCTTCCACCATTCTAGAGATTTGTCCTGTACCCATTTATTAATGGATTCTCGTTTGCATGGCTTAGCCACGCCACAAAAGGGTTCAGGGCCTACCAGGGCATTAGATGCGCCTTCCCGAGCCAGCTCATCAGCCTTTTCATTTCCCCTGTGTCCCTCATGTCCTGGTACCCATGCCACGGTCACTTTGTTCTGACTTCCTAGGTCCATAAGGGCGTTAATGCAATCCCATACTAGTCTTGAGTCGACCTGCATGGAATCGATTGCCTTTAGCGCTGCTTGGCTGTCGGAAAAAATGGCAATTGACTGGTTGACAGTTCCTTGCCACATTATTTCCCTTGCACACCACTGTATAGCGGCCACCTCTGCCTGAAATACTGTGGCATGTATTCCTAGACTTATCGGGATTTCCGTTTTCGACCTTATCCCGTAAATCCCAGCTCCTGCTCCATGTTCTGTCTTGGAGCCGTCCGTGTACCAGACTATTTGTGCTGATATCGGAGGGCCATTCTTCCAGTCCCCTCTGTCTGGTATCTTGATTTGAAAGTTTTTATAGAAGTTATACTTTGGGACCATGCTGTCCGTGGGCATTCCCAGAATGGGGTCTGCCTTCAGCTCTGAGTATAACTTTAGGTGCTCTGTACCGTGTTGCTGCCTTATGGGCGTTGTGCCTTGCATTAGCCTGTGCAACACCGAACGAGCTTCCCCCTGGATGAAAATGTGTAGTGGTGGCAAATCTAGAAGGACCTCCAAAGCCGCCGTGGGAGCAGATTTTATGGCCCCTGTGGCGCACAGGCAAGCAAGCCTTTGTGCGCCACTTAATAGCCTTACTGCTCCCGGCTGCAATGTCTTGGTCCACCATACCACGGATCCATAGGTTATCATGGGTCTAACGACCCTAGTATATAACCATAGGGACATCTTGGGGTTTAATCCCCAGTTTTTTCCACACATCTGCCTGCACCTTGCCAGGGCAATCGTGGCTTTTTGTGTGACTTTTTGGATGTGGGTATTCCATGTCAGTTTTTGGTCAAAAATGACTCCTAGGTATTTAGCCTCACTGGCAAATGGAATTTCCACTCCATTGAGCCTTAGGGGTTTTAGGCCTCCCAAGGATCTTTTTCGTGTGAAAGTGACCACTGTGGTTTTGTGAGGATTTATGGATAGTCCTTCCTCACTACACCACCTGTCAACAATGTTTATGGCTCTTTGCGAGCGCTCTGATATGGTGTTCGCAAATCGCCCCTTGACTACTATTGCTAGGTCGTCAGCGTATCCTAGGCAATAAAAGCCTTCTGCGGAAACTTTCCGGAGGAGTTCGTCAACGAGGGTTGCCCACAGTAGTGGAGATAGTACTCCTCCTTGAGGGCAGCCTGTACTCACCTTCGCCTCAATGGTAGCCTCGCCCAGATTGGATACTATTACCCTCTTATCTAGGCTGGCCTTAATCCACTGGCAGAGTACTGTTGGGACTCCTCTATTTGACAACGAGTTTGTTAATGATTGCGTTGTCGCGTTGTTGAACGCTCCTTCTATATCAAGAAATGTTGCCACTGCTATTTCTTTGTCATCCAATGACTTTGACAGTAGCCTGTTCAAATCATCCAGCGCGAGGTCTGTTGACTTTCCCGGCTGGTATGCATATTACTACTAGATACGCAAAGTATTGATATAGCGTCTTGTAAGTGCAAATTCCAACAATCTAATTTTTACATGCTGGGAGTGAAAATAGTTAAAAAGTAGCCAGCTTAGCACTTGATGCGAACAAGAAACATTTTAAATGTATTTTCTTTGTAGATATTTTACCAGAAAATTTACGGGAATGTTATTTCTAATAATTATTTAACAAAATCTTTCATAAAAAAAAATCATTCCACCTAAACTAGCCCCATCCAAGGCCTATTATTGGTTACAACGGTGTGCCCTGGAGCTGCCTTTCGAACATCCCGAATAGCAAACAAATAATAAAAAGCGGCTTTATAATTAAAATCGAGCGCCATCGGAGCGTGAATTATTATATTTTCACCTTCACCTCTACTATTCTAAATCCTTGGCTGTGGAGTGGAAGAGCGCCCGATCGCTCGGCTTGTTTTTGGAAGCAAGCAAAGCAAAATTGAAAATTAATGGATACAGGCGAGCCGGAGTCGCGCTGCTTACTTGGAAATCTGTGGGCTGAACGAGCTCCAACAGAAAATCATTAGACCTCTGGAAATATGAAATACTTATTTTCGAGAAATGGGATGAATTAACAGAGCCGTTCCGGATAAACGATAGATTTGTCGTAGAGGTTGCTGTTCTAGTCAATGTGTGCTGTTTTCTGTATCATATGCACTAACAGTGCCTACATGATATGGGTAACATTTTTTGAAGTAAACTATTGGGGTGGACAGCGACAAATCACATGATCTGACACAAAATAGAATTTAAAAAATTTGTGAACTACCAAGAGATTGTTTGTAGAACCTCAGAAAATCGACCTAGGTTGAAAGAAAAAATTCCGTTTATGAAAAATTTATTAAAAAGACGCTTTGAGAATGACTAATCATAATTAGGAAGTTTCCATTTTTCTCATTTTCTCGTAATAAATAGTCGTAAAAATCTAAAAAATATCTGTAATTTTTTTTTAAATTTATCTCTATAAATAAAGAAGTTATGGTCCTTCCAAGTTTAAAATGCTGCGATCATCTGGGCTGAGGCTCGATTACGTCACAATACATGATTCCGCCAACAGCAAGCGGGCGCGGGCACCTTTATACTCGCTGGCAGGCACCGGCAGTTTATAGCCAGCTTGCATTTGAGAGCCGAAAAAATTGCTAAAACATGCAATCTTGACACGTTCATATTTTTCTAAAAACACCATTGGGACGGCCGTATGATGTCGCGACGTAAAGAGGAAGTCTTCCAGATAAACCTGATCGTAAATTGCACGGCGAAATTCGAAAATTCGGCTCGGTACGAACGAATCAAAAGTGACATTTTGTGACATTTCAGAAAATCGAGTACATACACTAAATAAAGGGAACATACGGCGGGCCGCCGGCATGGCAAGTCAGCGCGTTATGTATTGTGACGTCACGGTGTACTTCAGCCGAGGCGAAGTATTCAAATAAGAAATTGAATAAGTTCGTGAATTTTTCAGATATCGAGATAATTTTTTGTTTGTTTGACTAGTTATCTGAAAGACTACTAAATGAGGTTGAATGCAAATGATATTTCTAAAATAGGAAACTTCCTAATTAAGGCATCGCGCCGAAGACTGTTCCAAAAAGATTCAAACGCGTTTACAGATGCGTAAAACACCAAAAGTACTGTCCTACGGTTTATTGTTTACGAGGCGAAATTCTTAATATTCTAGATTTTCGTGGTAAATAACGGTAAGAACCAACGTGGAGGTTAAAAGAATGGTGAATGTTACCAAATAGTTCAAACAAGATATTAACAATACCATTTGTGGTTAAATTGTAAAAAGACATTATAGTGTAAGTGTTCATTATACCTAAAATGGTATAATAATGCCTTTATTTGTGCATACAACTGCTACTAATCTATAACTGTGTGCTGCAGTCATTCTCATAGTGTATACTTTAAGACCCAGCAGATTCTGTAAGTACATAAACAATTATTATCTTCCATTTGGTCGTCAACGATTCATAGAATCAAGGGAGAAATGAGTCCTTATTTCCCATTGTCCGGCTTTTCAACATTTTGATCGCCAGTGCAGTGCGTTCTTTTTACGTCACCCTAAACTTTAAGCCAGTTTAACCTATTATCTCTCTATTTTCTGTATAAACAAGCAGACAACATTGTTTTCGCGAGTGCTAAATTTTGTACTATTTAGTTAAGTCTGTTATACTGCTTTTGATTTATAACTTTTGTAAATATGGATGAAGTAAAAAAATATTTTGAGGTTACCGGTTGTTGTACATACAAATCACATTTTTTTTCATCCCCTTTAATAATGGAGTGGGGGTGGTAATGGGGGTGGCTAATGTCAAAAATTTTTTTGAGACCTTAGCTTCTCTTGTATATATTAAATACCAATTTTATGGACTCTTACCTGCTTGATTTACCCATTTACCTCCAATTTACCCCAATTTACTCCCAACCCTTCGAAGGAACAAGATGAAAATATAATCTAGTTCCAGATATCGTTAAAGTACATATGTGTACCAAATTTCAAGTCAATATCTTAAATGGTTTCAGAGTAAACGTGCGCACAAAAAAGTTACAGACAGACCGACATACAGAAATTCTTTTTCGCTCAAACTTAAAATCTCGACGTTTCATGGCTTTTTAAGCCTATTTGAACAATAAAAAATTTGTTGTGGTTGCTATACTTCCACTGGATGTGGAAGTAATAACATACTGGCATCATTGGGAAATGATTAAAATTAAGAATAGGTAGTATATATTGTTAAAAAATTAACATGTTTTTAAAAAACCGTTGAGAATATTCTATAGAACGTTTAACAATTCTATCAAAACTTCAGTAATCTAACGATGACTAGTATGTTGGTTAGATTTAGTTTTTATTATTTTCTATGAGACCGACTGCTTTACTTGCCTCCTGAAGGATGGTATATCTACTACGCAATCCTCGCCTAAGATTGCACAGCTTCTGCATCTTCACTGATATACAATCATGACTCTAGAAAACGTTCAGAAAAAATAGCGACCTCTCCCCATCATCTAGCAGGTATATGAGCGTATACGCAGAGTCGGCCCTTGACTAGGTATTAGGCAAGTAGAAAATGCCTACTCTTCTAAAGAGAAGAGGTCAGGCAAAATTTCCAGGTTGGAGTTGTTTATCTCCTGACGTCGGTGATTGGCCACGGTAGCGGAAATAGGCAATCGTTAAATAAAACAAGCTAGAAACGTAGGTACTTTTCGCCAATTTACTTTTTATATAATTCTTACACATTCTATAGGATACTCTTCGCAGTTTTCTTGTAAATAATGTTAGTTTTTAGGCATCCTAAATTTTGTGATACCAACTTTGTTATGAAAAAAAATATAGGTATGAAAAAAGTTGAAAAGAAAAAACATCCAACCGGTCTGGGATTCGAACACACTATCTTTAGATTGCAAAGCAAAACTCAACTCAACTCAAGATGATTTTGGAAGATCACATATTGCTAGGAAAATTGAATGTCTGTAATATGTATCTTTCGAGAATCATATTTCAACGCATTAGATGTATTATTATGAAATATATTATTAGTAAAATGTATCAACAAAAAAAACATATCATAGAGATATAGTTCAGTCGAATTGTAATTTGACACGGCGAAAATACATAACCGCGATTTTATTGTTTTAAGTTAATGGATTGGACATCCAAATCAAGCCCTTATAGTTTGCCAACAGATGTCATACCGGATAAGGGGGGGTGGGGGGTCGTAAAGTTGAAAAATCGGTTTTTCCCGTTTACATAGAAGGCTAATAATCTAAGAGGATAGTTCAAATGGGAAAGTTATAGGTATTAAAAAAACCTATAAAATGAGCCCCGAATATTAATATAGCTTTACTAGGTCAGGAGTAAATTCAAAAAAACCGAATTTTCGAAAAGAATTTTAAATTTTAGCAATATTTTAGAAAATTTTTTGAAAAGTATGTGCTATATAGGAGGGAACATCTGATAAAAATTTCAGATCGATATCTGCATTATTTTTTGATATATTCAATTTTTTTGAAAAAAAAAAGGGTCTTCGAAAAATGGCTATAAGTACTTCATTTTCTGTCAGATTTTGCTATGGGAAGAAAAATTCTATTCTTCGAGAGTTGTTCAATATTTACAAATTTTTTCTATATGGTCATTATTCAGAAAAAAGTGGTGAAAATTTAATTTGAAAAAATAGAAATTTTTATTGTATAAAAAAATCCTATTAAAATTAAATATCTTTTGAATGGAATGCAGTATTTTTTTGAGGTGAACCAAAAAACAGCTCTTCAAAATGGTAGACATGATTTTTCGACACTGCAGTTTATTCAAAACATATTTAACTTTAATTGGATTTTTTTATGCAAAAAAATTTTTCTATTTTTTCAAATTAAATTTTCACCACTTTTTTCTGAATAATGACCATACAGAAAAAAATTGTAAATATTGAACAACTCTCGAAGAATAGAATTTTTCTTCTCATAGCAAAATCTGACAGAAAATGAAGTACTTATAGCCATTTTTCGAAGACCCTTTTTTTTCAAAAAAATTGAATATATAAAAAAATAATGCAGATATCGATCTGAAATTTTTATCAAATGTTCCCTCCTATATAGCACATATTTTCGTAAAATTTCAAAAATTTTTCTAAAATATTGTTGAAATTAAAATTTGTTTTCAAAATTTCGTTTTTTTTTTTTAATTTACTCCTGACCTAATAAAGCTATCTTAATGTTCGGGGGCTCATTTTATAGGTTTTTTTAATACTTATAACTTTCCCATTTGAACTTTCCTCTCAGATTATTAGCCTTCTATTTAAACGCGAAAAAACGACTTTTCAACTTTACGACCCCCCACCCCCCTTATCCGGTATGACATCAGTTGGCAAACTATAAGGGCTTGTTTTGGATATCCAACCCATCAACTTAAAACAATCAAATCGTGGTTATGTATTTTCGCCACATTTTAATTCTATTCGTGATAATTCGACCGGACTAATAACATTTCGCAAGATTTCTATTTAAGTATAAGCGACAAAAATTAAGAAAATAATTTTGTTTTAATTAAATGATTAATAACTTTCTTATTTACTGATTGACACAATGATCTGAAATTTTTTTCTCTACGAGCGATATTTACGGTTTTAGAAATGTGCCGATCAAATACAATATACTCTTCGTTTTTGCTCGCGAAGAGTATAATAATAGAAAATACATATTTCCTGCAAAATAGGTATTCGTCTTCTAATTTATATGAATATTTTTTTATTAAAAGTTTAAAATAACCGGTACTTTTGCCCAACACCGCATAATCACCACATCAAAAACAAACAAAAGAAAAGAACTTAAAGAAATGTCACTCGTCAAATTTATTACTCCGAAAACCCACGTCACTGCATAAAATTAAAATTAGGCAAATATTTGCATACAACTGTGAGACCACGCTGACCAAAAACACCAGTTCGGCTTAGAATAAAACTACGCTTACCTATACAAGCCTCACTTCACGCAGGCCTTGCCTTGTGGTGATAAACGCCACCTTGTATAATACTATAAAAAATAGTGAGCGCAACATCCTGCATCCTGTCCAATATATTATTATTTTAAAGGAAGCGTCAAGTTACCTCTGCCGAGCAAAGTGACTTCGATGTTATAGTTGGGGCTCGCGTGGTCGAAAACCGTTTATTGAAAAAAGTTTGTTCGCGATTTTAGATAGTTTCCTGTAATGGATTTACATATTTTTGTATAGCCGATTCAGTTACGTTCAATTTTCGTATCTAGAATTCTTAGATAACAGTGACTTATCCCACCTGTTTTAGTTAGGTAATGTAATGATCGATATTACCACACTAGTGCGTTAATAAATTTATATACGACTAACAAATAACACAGTAAGAGAATATTATTTAGGTATTATGCAAATCACAACTTACACACTTTTTTATTTACTATGAAAATACCTACTTTCTGTATATTGTTGCCCTAATCTGGGCACGCTAATATACTAGTTAGGTAAATACTTTAAAGCACGCATTATTGGAGAACCGATATACAGAAAGTAGGTATTTTCATAATAAATAAAAGCAAATAAATAAAAAATAATTAATTGTAAATAACAGTCAAGAAAACTTTTTTACAGCTACATTTTTGTTCGGTACGTATTTTGAAGTAATAAAATTGTTCCTCGCAGCTGGTCAAAAATTACTATCTGCGCATAAGATCCCAAGGAACAATTTTAGTTTCTTAAATGTATACAAGGGTGCTATAAAACTATTTATAAAATGCCTTGAAAAATCTATTTTGCTGTAACAATATCCTTAATACCATCATAAAACGACTTGTAGACTAAAAGGGCCCACCCTTATGAAGGTTGTTAAGGCCTATTTTAAATTCCATCATAAAACTCCTTAGTGAGGCATAGTGCTGCTCTTGAAAACCTTGTTCGGGCCGTTTTAAAACCTTTCTTAAAACCTATTTTAAAGCTGTCAGAAGCTTTTCTATTAGCTTCCTGCATTTCTAGAAAACACCTAGAAGGCTACCTTAAAACTGGTTTTTAAAACCATATTATAACTGAGAAGCTATAAGAATGTCCACGAAGGAATCCAAATAATTTTATTATTGCATTTATTTTTTCTAAACTGATTTAAGCAAACACACCATCAGACTTGAAGATAAAATAGAATTTGAAATGTATAAAGCGTAGAGCACTATAATCTCTCTAAGGCCGATTTAAAAGGTAATAAAAAGCCATCAGGTATGACAAAAAAATTAAAACCAACGGCAGTTTATCGTTAAAACTACATAAGAAAGGCCCAAAGAACAAGAGCCCCTCAGAAATAATAATGTTTTTGCATAGACACACGTAATCAGCAAATTTAAAAAAGTGGGCTGCTTCTCGGTTCCCACGGTAATTTTCATTCGTTTCTTGCAATTCTACCTTAATTTGCTAAAGAAAAAGTGATAATTATTGATAATAATTATAATTGTGAGATTGACCTTGAATATTTTTATATAAGAAGAAAAACATGGCCGGCCAACTAAAAACCTAATTGTCATTTTACAGTCCTCTCCAGTGTTGCCAGGTCTAGTGAAATTTCACTAGATCTGGTGATTTTTTTTAAATCTAGTGATTTAGTGAAAACTTTTATGAAAATGCCCATTTTTAATGATTTTTGAATCATCCAATTTATTGCCCTCTACTGGTAGGTAGACAAACATTAAATTCGAGTTGCGATCCATTTCATACAGAACTGTTCACGTTAATCGCTACCACGGTCAGTAAACTCTACGGTTACCTCGATCAGCAGCTCTTAGACGAGAGAGACGCGCGGAGCGGGGAATCGAATGAAAGAGACAGACATATCTGATTTCCGTGCAAGACACAGACAAAGATGCCTGTAGTGTCTACAGCTGACGTAGCTGTAGACCCTAACAGAATATCTTTTATTCGATTCCTCGCTCCTCGCATCTCTCTCGTCTAAAAGCTGCTAATTGAGGTAACCGTATAGTTTATTGACCGTGAATCGCTACAATCGAATAGCCTGGGCTCGTTGCCCTCTAGCGTCTCGTAGACAAACAGTACTTTCTAGTTACAAACCATTTAATACAATACAGAGTACGAAGTCTGGCAACGAAATAATCCGCTCAAAGCAATGCTGTGCTCAGAGAGCTCAAGAAAATTACGTGTCCTACAGACACTGCAACTTTTGAAAATTAAAGGTAAGAGCTTTAATTTCAAATCTAGAGAAATTTTAGTAAGATTTAGTAATTGTTTAAAGCGTCGTCTGATAACTTTTAAAATTTTGATCTGGCAACACTGGTCCTCTCATTAAACTATATATTCTAATAATGGTAATGACCTAGAACATTTACTCTAAATGAAGCCCTTTTAGTCTTTTTGTATACTATCACAAATAATCCCTTCCTTACAAAAATGCAAATGCACTTGGCGAAGATCACATGGACTTGATAAAAGCTGTAATAAAACGTTTGGGACGTTGACATTTGATACAAAAGCTTAAAACTTAACCTCAAAATAATTTGTATTTCTGTGTGTTTTAACAGTCCTTTTAAAATGGCCACTCTTTTTAATTTTCTTCCACCTTTCCAAAAAAGACTTAATTACACATCAGTAAGTCGTGAAATGCTTTTAATTAACACACACACACACACACACACACATGCATCAACGACACTTCAGGCAGACATATTGTTTATTATTTTTATAATAAATGTTTTATTGAGGTTTTGGAAAGTGTTTTATGGAATTAAAATTTGCCTTTTAGATTTATAGAGGCCTTTTTTCTTCATAACGGTTTCATCACAACATTTATCAAGGATGTTTTAAGAGACTAGTTTTGTAATGGTCTTTAATAAGTACTAATAGGCATTGAAAATGTCTAGTTTTAAAAAGGATTTAAAATGCATTTATTGCAAATATGATAAAACCATAAAGAATAATTTAAAGCCTCTTTAAATCTAAATGGAATTTAAGACGTTCATAAAACGAATTAGCTTTATGGAGAGTTTTATGTAGGTTATGATAAATCCATTACAAATACATATTATCCTAGAAGCAAATTAGCTTTATAATTAGGTCTTACAGAATGCTTTAAAACTTACTATTAAGAGCAAGTATACTTGAAGCCTAAAAGGCCTTAACTACAACATCAATAAAGCACATGACTATTTCCTAACCCTGACAAACCTTTCCTAAAACCTCCTCAAGTCCAAATGACTTTTAAATTGTTCCTTGATGCTTCAAAATATATTTTCTGTACATACAACGGCTTACATCTTGTCAATTTTACTGATATTGATTTAAAACTTTTTCAATATTACGAACATTCTTATTTTTTTATATTTCGCAAATATTTATATTATATTTATAATTTACAAATATCATAAACTTCCAAGAGACTCATCAAAAGTTACCAAATTTTATTGACGCTTTTCGACCCTCGAACCCCAACTATTATTTAACATTTTAATAGAAGCGTCAAGTTACCTCTGCCAAAGCCAAAGCAAGTGACTTCGAAGTTACAGGTGTGCACGTAGCAAAAGTTGAACGTTACCACACCAGCTGTTTCGAAAAGAAAAACAATACAATTTATTCAGTCGGTTTGAAAAACAACCGACACCGCAAGATACAAAGCAACAACTTTAAACAATTGTAAATGTGAACACCTAATTACTAAATATTCAAGTCGAACTATTCGAGTTGAAAGCTGAGCAAATAGAAAACACCTCACTCGGCTAATATAAATGGATAAGAAGACTTTGTAATATAGTCCAGTCGAAAAGACTTAAATAAACAATTTTAAAAAAGCGCTGCCTAAATAATCACTATTTCCACATCCAGATTTCCTAGCCAAGTCACACTTACAAAGAAAAAATTGTTGATACTATATTTGCACTCCGCTATGTGGAAACAATTGTTCATATAAGTTTAATAATACAGGATGATTCTTTTAAGGCGGCCATTAGAATATTTCCCACTTGCAGATGAGATAGACATTTGAGATTTGGTACCCTACCATAGTCGACCATTGTGAGTCTGAAAATAATAATTTCAAAATGGCGGCATTTCCGGAAATACCGGAAGTTGATACCAACTTGCTTATTTTAAATGGAACACCCTTTCTCTATATATTTTCGACTTTTCGAAATGATCATAAAATTCTGAGTTAAAATATGAAGCACACCATATACCTAAACCGAGCAGTTTCGAAGATTATTTTTGTGTTTTCTTTTCTAAATTTGCGGGGGTTGTGGGGGTAATTTTTGGTGGGAAGTTAAAAATTTGAATTCAGCGGGCCAAAAAGCATAAAGTAAGCTTATCTCCAGGACTACCATGAATTTTTCTAGGTAAGGGGCCTATATGATCTCTAATGCCTGGAGTACAAACCGATTTTCGAATTACCGTTACCAAGGGATTTGTCGTGAAAATTCGTATTTAACTACTGGGTGTCTAAGAGATGTTAGTTAAATAATTCGTCATAACTTAGTCAGTGGCGAATTTATACTTTTGCCGCCTATAGGGCTAACGGCAACTTGCCGCCCCCCAGCCCCTTCCCACTCTTTGCTCCTTGCCCTCAGCATTCAAAAATGATATTCTCTCTACACTTCACCTCCCCTTTTAACGGGTCAATTTCCTCCCCGCTCACTCCCTTTTACGCTTTCTCCCCATAGGTTTGTCAACAGCACAAAGCACAAAATCATTAGTACTAGCAACAGTGGTTTTGGATAAATTAAAAACCAGATCGATATATAATATTGTTTATTTTGTCATATAATATGAGAACGAAAATAAAATAAAATTTGAAATAAATTTTGGTATGCATTTAAAATGTTATTCATTTAGACATACCTAAGCCAAATAGGCCTAGGCCAGATAGGCTTATCAGCAATCATAAAAACAACTCCTACTAATTTAAGTTCTATAACAGATATTGAGAAAATTCTATGTACAGGGTGATTGCGCGAACGTTAGAACCTCATTTAACTTCGTTATTTTTGGAGTTACGTAAAAAACTGCAAAAATAAAAGTTATAGAAAATCACATATATTTTCCAAAAATTATTTCAGAATAGCAATTGAAAGTCGCATTTCGGAGATAAGAACTTTACTTTGTTTTTAATAATATGTATTTACATCATTTGAAAGGCCATAGAAAGTTTTTTAATTATATATAATACATGATATTTATCTTAAAAAAATTTTGTCTAATTTACTATAAATTTACAATTTATCAAATTAGCCATGGAAAATAAAAGTATGTAAATTAAAATAAACAATATGTTAGTTCTGTCAAAATACCTGTTAGTATCTAATTTCACTTTATTTTAAATAAAATGGAGAAGTTCAATAATTGATATATATTTTTCGGACTACCATGACTTAATATAAGAAAATATAAAACTTAATATCTCCTATAGTTTTTAAGAAAAATACTACGTGTCATACATCATTGAAAAGGTTTTTCTATGGCCTTTTAAATGGTTTAAAAATATATGGGGTGGGAGTTCGATTTAAAAAAATCAAAGTGAAGGTCATATTTCCGAAATTCGACTTTTAATTGTTTTTCTGAAATGATTTTTGGAAAATACATGTGATTTCTCATAACTTTTATTTTTGAACTTTTTTACGTAACTCCAAAAATAACGTTAAATGAGGTTCTAACGTTCGCGCGACTACCCCGTACAGTTGACTATAATAAGGAACTCTAGCATATAGTTCAGGAACAGGGTCGTCAAGGGGGTGATAGTTACTTTAAACGAGGTAGTAGATTTTTTATATGTATGTATTGTAGAGAGTATGTAGAATCCAAGTTTTAGACCTCCAAACTTGGCCAATTTTTGTGTGGACGAAAAACCTCGAATTTTTGGCACTTTTTTCAGTTTGTGGCCTATAACTTAAAAACAATGCATTCAATCGAAAAGTCATCTATTATCAAAATTAAAGAGCATTAAATTTCACTTCGAATGAGTACCTCAAAATTTCATCAAGAGGTATGGGCATATTTTTTTTATTTTATTATTTTTATTTTTAAAAATTTTTTTTCATTTTTTTTAGAAAGTTGAAATTTCATCAAGAGGTATGGACGTATTTCTTTAAATTTTATTATTTTTATTTTTATTTTTTTAATTTATTTTTTTTTAAGTAATCTATGAACAACTTTGGCGTAATTGGCAGTCAAATAATAACAATTTTTACCAACTTGTAAAAAATTCACACTGGGTACTTTTTAAACGTCTTCAGCTCTGAAACGGCTAATCTAAATGAAAAAATCCATAGAATGAAAGTTGTAGGGCATGTAACTTTAAGTTCATAGGTTACCTAAAAAAAAAAAAATAAATAAAAATAATAAAATAAAAAAAATATGAAGTATTCGAAGCGAAATTTAATGCTCTTTAATTTTGATAATAGATGACTTTTCGATTGGATGCATTGTTTTTAAGTTATAGGCTACAAACTGAAAAACGTGCCAAAAATTCGTGGTTTTTCGACCACACATAAATTTACCAAGGGCTTGGAGGTTTAAAACTTGGATTCTACATACTCTCTACAACATATACAAGAACTATAAAGTACCCCGTTACTGAGCTACTAGTGAAAATAAGAAACACGTCCTCAAATAAATTTAAAATGTTCTGATAGTACATACTAATAATAATAATTTTTTGTTTTTATGTGCCTTTGGTATTTTTCAAAAAATTTGCCCTGGGCTATAGCCCCTATAGACCCCCCCTTAAATCTGCCACTGAATTTAGTTACTTTTAAAGATAAAGATTAATTGTAAAAATACATAATCAATTTTTGCCTAAAAGTTATTACGGTCTTCGTGATCCTTTTCAACAATGGGCCTTTTCCACTAAATTGAATTTTACTATTTTGTTAATATCAAACGTTATACTGGTACATAAGTAAAGGTAGAGTCGACCCAATTTATTAAAGAATTATAATTAAGCAAACTTATCCAAGTACAAAGTGACGGGTCTTCATGAATCATTTCAAACTGCGCGGTTCGGTGACATCACACTTCAATAGCCAATAAAATGTAGAGAAGTTAAAGAACTGTTCCACGTTGCCACATATATTTTTACTTTTCTGTTGGCAACGATTAATTCTACATTCTGATAATTTTGAAATAAAAATATTATGTATTTTTAGGTGAAATGGTAATTTTGAAATGAAAATATGTATTTATAAGTGAAATATTCTGCATAAATTAATACTAAAGCAAATCAACATGATTATTTTACGATTTATCCCTTGAGCAAATGATTTTTAGGTATTTTTCGCCAAAAGTGACAACACTGCACAATCTATGCTAGAATCAACAAATATCGTTTTCATTTGATTTAACAACTTAGGTTATGGTTTATGTTTTGTGTAGTGTTTCGTCGTGGTTTGTTTTGTAATTTTGCTGTGTTCTGTATTCTGACTGCTCTGTAATCACTTTAAAATGCCTATTAGAATAGTTCGTTATATTTCAACTTGTTCAAATACTAGTGAAAATAGCAATAAGTTATTTCTTCTTGTTTTAACATTGCGCACTTAGAAAGTTCATATTTGTCAGAGCTGGGTAATTCCTGGTGAAAAAGTAATTAGCAATTACAATTCCTTTTTTTTTCGTGTAACTGTAATTGTATTTAAGTACTTTTTTTATTAATTTGGAATTGTAATTGCAGGAAAATTGTTATAGGAATTGTAATTTCTAATTATATTATTTGAACTATCTAAGTACAATTACTTTTTCTAATTACAATTACTTTTGCCAATTACAATTACTTTTTCCAATTACAATTACTTTTTCCAATTACAATTACTTTAAGAACATGCGTATGTGGTTAACAAACAAGAATACATTAAAGCAGAATTTTACAGTTGCATAGTTTAAAATGAATCTGAAAAGCTCAAAAAAGGGAATTGGAAATCAAAATTTTATTATACTCGTCATGATAAACAATTTCCGCAGGGTCTGCATCCATCTTAAAAAATTTCCCAATCCTTTTCTAAACCGACTCCACTATTAAGCTGCCTTTTCTATATGTTTATTTAATTTTTCCTGATTACTCTTAAGGTCAAACATTCTAATAACGATTCTAATAAATATTAAAACGCAATATTACACAACACTTTTAATTAAAATTTTTAACGTACCTTTTTGTCTGTTTGGTCACTATAATTTACTTTATCATAAAAGTAATTAGAAAAGTAATTGCTAATTCCTTTTTTAAAGACATGTACTTTGTAATTGTAATTAGTTTCTTTTTAAAAAAAGTAATTTGTAATTGTAATTATTTTTAAATTACAAGTAATTACCCAGCTCTGATATTTGTTAGGTAGAAATCGTTCACCATTTCACTGTCAACTCTTGGTAGGTTGTCTGAATCCGCCTTAAGGTATCCCTCTTCAATTTTATTCATTTTAAATCAAATTAAGTTAACCAAAATACAAAACAAAAGTTAGGTTAAGCACACTTCACTTGACAGAACACAAAATATAAATGACAGTGATGGCGGCAGGGCAGTCAACAGACAACAATGAACTGGAGTATGACGTCAATAGCGCGTTATTTGAAATATATGGTAATTTTAGCAATTTTTTAAAAATATGTGGCGAAGAAAAAAATTTAAAAAAATACTTTTTAGGCATAACTAAGTATATATTTTATAATAAGCGAATAAAAAAAAAATGTGGAAAAGGCCCATTACATGAATGCAGTTCTTTAAATACATTCCGTTTATCCAACGACTCATGAGGTTATGTAATATTAAAATTGTGTTAATGGCCTATGAATTTGTCAAGCCAGATTTCCGATTTTTGCCCCTGATTTTTCAAAATTTTTGATGAAAGTTCAAATTTCTTTGGAAAATTTGGAAAAATTAGGGTCAAAAATCGAAAATCTGACATGACAGATCGATAGGCAATTAAAAAAGAAAATAATAAAAAAAAACTTTCCGATTGCTTAAATATTAAGACCTGCAGACTGATTTGAAAAAAAAGTCGCTTTGGGACCACCACACGGTTATTTTTGTATTTCATTATATATATTTTTTTATTTATATTTTTTATTTAGTTGTGTTTATCAAGCTCAAGGCCGAGATCCACCCTTGTAGTGAAACCACGCGAAAGAGGGACATTTTGAGGGACACTCACATTGGTGGACAGCACCATCAACCGGGACTACCTCTTAATGGGGGACGAATGGTCACTTTAATTAAAAGAGCACATTTGAACTTTTTCAACTTTCATATTTGAGCAAAACAGAGTTGATACAAAAGGTTTCATTCAAATTCGTCCAATAAAGTTGGATTACAACGTGAAAACCGCTTACGGACTGGACTAACATTGTAATAAACAAAATAGTATCGCCTGTGTCGAATACGACCTTGGTTCGCGGCACAGCACACTACGGTTTCCCTAGAACGGCGATCGCTGGCACGAAACAAAAGCCGTCCCACCGCTTTCGAAACGGCGACGTGTGATTCGTCTCAGGTATTTTTCGAAAACGCTTCAATGTTTAATTCGGTGAATTATCCGAATAAATTCAGAGATGCGAGTTATTTTGGGGCGGCGTTTCGATGTTGTTGTTGTGTTTTTTAGGAGGAAATGGATATGACTGGCGTTTCCATTGTTTTGTCACGGAGTCCGCAAGGGTAACTAGAACGGGTGACCAGTGCCGGCGAGAAACGGGGGCAGGGGTCATTAATTATGAAAATATTGATTGATTATAGGACAGTTTATTTGAAATTTGGCCTAATCAAATCGATTTGATTAATATTGTTCGCTGTGTGTGGCATTTAGTAAGAATGTAGACCAGTTTTGGGATATTAGACATAACGAATTACACAAATAAAAGCAAAAATGGTATCCAGGGTGTAAGACTGTCTCTCATTCGTGTAGGAAATGATTCTACACGCAAAATAGTAAAAAAAATCCTATAAACATCCCACGTCCAGTCAACGAAGGAGTGATAGAGGACTGGGGGGGGGATTTTTCTCTTCGGGGTGGTTATTCTTAAGCGCGAGAGAAATTGTTACTCCCCGGCGAATTAATTCCCTCGCCTTTCACTTGAAATTCCCCTACTCGAAAAATATGTATTCTTGAACAAAAGGAATAACGAGGGACTGGTGAAAGTTTGAGGGAAAAGTCTACAGTGTTGTCATATTGTTCTTCACAATATAACCAATCAGAACTCTCCTATATCTGATATTTATCAGCTGTGGTGGCCAAAAATTGTTTGGTGGTGGCGTGATAGTTGACAGATCAAAAACATATTTATTCTAGTGATCTAAAAGCAGGGTGTATTAATACACCCTGTCTAAAAGTTAATCTCATATCACAGTATTATAGTCCCATACGAAAAGCATTGTTTACTGTGTATAGAATGGACCGGATTATTTAAAAAAATCGTGTCAGGTCACACGCACCCAAAAAGATTTATTAGCTAAGCACATCGAGGAAAATCTACAAATGTACGGTGGAAAATTTAGTGCAAGCTATACTAAATCCGAATCGGAAAAATTATGCCGATCTTCGGCTAGGATGACGAAGCAGTGGGTTTAAAATATCTCACCAATGTTTTGGACAACCTAAATAAACGAACAAAAATTTGATCCGTTTTTCCTAAAATTCGAATATTTTTCGCATTTTCAAACTGTTTCATCGTATCTTCTAAATCATCCAAAACTTGTCTAGCCACTAAATCTTCGACATCCATTATTGAAATAAAACCGAATTAATATGATACGTCTCCACACGCACGATCATATCCTACAAAGTACTTAAAAAATGATTATTTTCTGCTTTCCCTCGACTTTCTCTCACTAAAAGTAAGGGAATTAGTAGGGAGTGTTTTCGTCTACCTGGCTGGGGAAAATAAATTCAAGAATACAAACTTTGCATGAGGGAGTAGAAAATGATTATTTTCTCTTACACATTCTACTCCCTCAAGTTCAAGAATAGCCACCCAGGAATGTGTTGGGGATAGTCACATGTTTATTGTTTCCGCTTTGTTTTGGGGTTATGTTCTGTGTGTTCCTTGACGAATTGTGTTTTGCTTTATTTCTGTATGATAGTGGAAGAAAATGGAGTTAGGATTTTCTAAAGGAAGTGCAGAAAATCTGCCGAAAGTTGATTGGACAATTTATGTTGTTATTTGTACATGTTGGTACAAAACACTCTTTAAACATTTTCTAAACACAAAAATCTAAACTAAAGAGAAACGACTGTCAAAGTGTCAATTTCAACGTCAACTGTCAAAAAGGAACCAACTTTATGAAGATCGTAGGCTCGTCCACGTCACTAAGGTGAGTGCGTGACGTCACGTTCAAAGCGCGCGCTTTATTTCCATCCACATCCACATTTTTTTTTGATAGAAATCATGCTAAAAAAAAAATACGGCAAATTTTTTTATAAAACACTATCACATAAAGCAATAAAAAAAATCCGATGATTCCGATGAGAAATTGATTTTTTTTTTACTTCTTTTTCGAAAGCAAAATCGGCTGAGAAGAAACAGCGCTCCCGACGATTTTCTCTCAACAGAGAGAAGGCCATGGAAAACATTTAAATAGTAAAATGTTAACAAGTTGCCTATGGAGTGTTCGTAGAACAGTGCATACAAATATTTAACAATAAAACGACTGCATTTTCTTTAACTTAATATTAGTACTTACTTACTTAAAAAAAAACTTACTTACTAATCCGCGGGAACCTATAGGGAGTAAAAAGCAGTATTTTTAATAAAAAAATCGATTTTTCTACATTTTCTCAGGAAATATGGCATTTATAAAAAAATAGTTCAAATAGTTGTTTCTGGCAAAATTATCTTTAATTTGGTGTCTTTAAATTAATTTTATAGCGACAGTAAACCGAAATACGGCTCTTTTTCGATGGGGGGATGGCGGATGGAGTTTTTTCTAAAACAAGTGTTCTAAAGGGGCAAAATAAATTAAGCATCTAGGTGATGCTGTATATTAACGAAAAACAGCATTTTTGAAAAAAAAGTTAATTACTGAGCAATCAGAATAACAAAACGCCGACATTTTGTTAACAAAAATGTGAAAACGGACATTGAATCAGCCATAACTTCTTTATTTGTTATGATCTAGAAACAAACAAAAAATCATTTTAAAGATTGATTAATTACCTTTAATTTTGTTTCTTAGAACTTTTGATGGAAGAGTCACATTTTCTAAGATATTCAACCTTTTAAACTAAATACTTCATCCTAAAAATGGTCATGTCATCTATAAAATTAAATGTCTTCGAAACAATCAACCCTACTAGTCTAGGTGTCCGCGTACATAAATGCAATTTATACATATCCTCTTATAGAAATAGAAATAAACTTTATTGCTGTAGATCTTGCAAAAAGAAAGACATTAGCATTGTTAAAATAATCAATGTATACATATCCTCGTATAACTTCTTGTACGGCATAACTGCGCCTAGTCTATCACTTTTTTCCTCTGCGAAAATTTTCGTAAACGCGGCGTTCCTCCTCGGCATGAAAAACTGGAAAATCGGCAAATATATTTTGTCGGACAATTTGAGAATTGGATTCTACGATTTTTCGAGTTACAGTAAAGTTTTCCTGTACTATATGTTAATTTGAAACTTGTTTTAGAAAAATTGAATTTTAACAAATTATCGCTGCCCCCGCGGGCCAGCACTGGCTCGGAACCAACGATTTGGAAGTTAAATGGCCTTATAAACACACACTGATGGGTTAATGTGTCCCGCATGCCGCATGCAAGCTGGCGTCCACTTAAAACCAAAAACAACATTGTAATAGGAACGAAAATTCAAAAAATACTGCTCCACATAGCAACATATTGACGTCACAATTCTAAAGCCACGCCTACCGCGGCAGCAGCTCGCTATGAAATCATGGCACATAAAACGAATGAATGACACATCAAGTCGGCTTTTTGCTTGCACTAATGCTAATGCGGTGAATTGTTGACGAATTACGCAAATCGCGCTTTATAACTAACAGTTGGGAAATTCGAAATACTGCGCGGTTTTCGTTAATGATTTAAAAGCAGAGCTCGTATCTTCGGTTGCAATTCCAGAAACGTATTTTGTGTTGTGGACAGGCCTGTAGCTAGAAAGTGCTTTCAGGGCGGGCAAACAATTTTTCAGGACGGGCCCGTAAAAAAAGTCCGAAAAATTTTTTGATGGGCGGGGGGAGAGAAATCCAAAAAAGGGAGAAATCCAGAAAAAATTTCTTAACTTTTTGATGAGCGGGGGGGGGGGGGGAGAAATACAAAAAAAACTTTTTCATCCGAAAAATTTAGACAATTTTTACCCAATCTCTTTCAAAATATTAAAAAGACAGTTAAAATTGCCCCCATTACGATCACCGTAGGTCGGGCGAAACTTATTCCAGGACGGGCATTGCTCGTCCTTAAACAATTTTGCGAGAAAGGAGCGCGTAGTTTAAAATTTTAAATTTATTTTCAAGAAAATTTCCATTTTCACGAATTTATCTGCTGATAAGTTATGGATTTTTTTTAGGTCATGTCAAAATACTGACATGGTGGGTGAAATTTAATCATGAAGTTGATAACAGCGCCCCAAAAAATATATAGATACAGTCAGAGCCGGTTTTAAGCAGTTTTTATGGGGGATGCGAAATTGTTATAATGCCGAATGACTTCTCCATTGCTCCTTTATTTTCTTTATATATCATTAGTCGCGTCAAGATAGATATTTTCTGAGAAGTTATCTGGTATAGGATTAATCGGCCTAGTTTTTTTTTGCAAATTGTTCATGGAAGTCTAAGGAACATTGGTAACAAGAAAAAACAGGCCGCTGGGACTTTTCTCATTTTGTTATTAATAAACAAACAATTTTAAGCACTAAACAAATTAATTAAATCTGTTAATTTGCTATCTCGGAAACTGTTTGAGAAAACGGACTGAAAATGTATAGTCAGGGGATTTTGAGGTCGCTGATTACAATTTTGAAAATTGAAAAATTCAAGATGGCTGACCCAAAATGGCGGCGATGAAGTATAGAAAGGAGATTTTCTGGCTTATGTTTACATTTTTGGGAAAAATTACAAGAATAAAAAAGTGTTTAAAATGCCATGTTGCATCTAAACGTACGATTTATGAGTAACTCTCCTTCACCCCAAATGGGGGTTAACCTCAGTTTATTTAAATAATGTAATCATTTTCTCAAAATATTCGAGTAAATCACTCAAAATTTTTTTAGTGAAAATATTTTAAACAGATGTATAATTTAATTTTACCCGTTACTCAATTAATTTTACTGTTAATTAGTTCAAAGGGCATACAAATTTTAAATACAGCACGCTTTTTTTATCCCGAGATTTACATACGGTAAAGACACCCTCCTTAGTACCTCCTTAATATTAGTACCAAACTTTTCAATAGAAAGATAGGTGATTTATCTCAATACTATGTTGAATACATTATTTTATGATAATGAAATTGACGATGTTCAAGAAGAAGAAAGAAATGAAGATGAAGAACAAGACGGAGCAATATTTCCATTTATAAACAACTCGAATGAAATTGAAAATAATATATTTTAAAGAATAGTGTTTAATTAAGTTTATATTTTTATATATTTTTTAAGTAAACAATTTTTATAATTGTGTTGAAATGAATAATGAAAAAAAATTGTACTTAACTTTTTAACAATTCTTTCCTTACAATATTAAAACACTCTTTACTTCTGTAATTTCCATGCACGTAAACAAAGTTTAAATTGTCTATTAAATATTTACTATTTTAAGACCATTATTTTCAATTTAAAAAATCACATATTACATTAAAACAATAATAATTACCTTAAAAAATATTAAATAATGCATTAAAAAATATATTACGTTTTTATACTGTATAGCCGCCAATCTTGAATTTTCCAAATTTCACTTCAAAATCGTATAATCAGCGACATCCAAAACTCCCGAGTATACATTTTCAGTCGGTTTTCTCAAATACTTTCCGAGGTAGCAAATTTACTTAATTTGTTTAGTGCTTGAAATTGCTAGTTTATCAATAGAAAAGTCCCAGCGGCCTATTTTTTTCTTTTTACCAATGTTCCTTAGACCTCCATAAACAATTTGCAAAAAAAATATTCCGATTGGTCCTTTGCCAGAAAACATCTCAATTTTTAACTTTTCTCTATTGACGCGACTAGATAGTCATTTAATTTTTGGGATCCAAAAAAAAATGTAAATCAGATTGAAGACTTTTGACGAATCATGTTTACGTATCCAGCAAATACGACAGGGCACTGTAGATATACACATATACTCATATGCATACAGCACTCGGGGATAGAGACTAAAACAAGAAGATTTGGCCATGCTGTTGCCAGCCAGGAAGATTTAAGTCAAATACAAGGCAGGGGTTGCTCGAAAAGTAATAGTAATTTATGGTATTGAGTTTTCATTGTTTTGAGTTTTTTTATGATTTTATGTACATAATTGCCAAATTCCGAAAATGCCGAATGGTGACCGATTTGCCGAATGGTGACCGATTTGCCGAATCGGCTTCAAAGTTGGGGGGGGGGGGGGTGTCACACCATAACCCCCCTATATCCGGCCCTGGATACAGTAGTATGCACGATTAAATTTTAAATGTATTTATAAACGTATTTTCGGTCATCTTTGAGAAGTTTTTTGAGGTTATGTCGAAATCCTTGGGTGATGGATCAATTCTGGCTTCGGATTCGTTTTCAACACACAAAAAAAAACATACGGCATGCTACCTCACCTTTCAACTACAAGACTTTTTTTTGAGGGCTTCTGTAATCAATAGACGTGAAACGTAAGGTTTAAATGAGATAAACAAGATGAAATGCTATCAAAAGGCAGTGGCTATGGTCAGGACACTTTTTCAAAGTTGCCAACAGAACAAATATTCTAAAATTTGAGCTTTACTAACCTGCTTCATGGAACAAAATGGCCTTTAAGAAAAAGAATTTAAAATCGATTTTAACATAAAGTTCACTTTACTTAAAGGAACCTTTTGTTCATATTTATGTAAAGTGACCATTCATTCCGGATTAGGCGGGACAGTTCCGTTTTTCGAGTAGCTGTCCCGCAAAGGTTTTAAATCCCCCCTCCGCCATTTTTTTTCAGATCCCCCTCTCGTCAATTTTGAAAATATTTGTCCATTACGTCTCGAATTAGCAAGATTCAAATATGGTCAGTGGAGGATCCAGGGGGGGAGGGGGCACAGGGGCACGTGCTCCCCCTGTCGTTTATTTTGGTATTCATTTTTATTAAATAATAGTGATTTGTGAACAACAATATTAATTGTTATTGTATTATATATACATATGTACTGTACGTGCCATCTCTGCCTTTTATTTCGGCAAAAAGCTGAGCATAAAAAACTTGTTGATTTTTGATTTATGAGCGAACAAATTTTTGGGTATTTTCTTCCACCCGCTCATTACTTTAATTTTCATTGGTGAGTGGAAAATTTTGTGATTCCCTCTGCTCATTAATTCTCATTGCGGAGGGAAAAAAATGTTTTGCGGTTTTTTCAGCCGCTCATCAATTTTCAGTGCTGAGTAAAAAAAAAATTGTGATATTCTCCCCCCAGCTCATCATTTTTTTCATTTCACAGTGAAAAAAAAATGTTTGTTCGCTTGCGGCGGCGCATTTTTAATGGATGTGCCCCCCCCTGTTAATTTATTCTGGATCCACCACTGAATATTCCACGCAGCACAAAATATTTTCAGAATATTTTCATTAAGTGACAATATTCTGTAAACAGAATATTTACCTGAAATATTCCTAGAACCTCCATAAATATTTTTATCTAGTTTGGAATATTCATGAAACATTTTTGATCAAATATTTCTGTAATATTTTAAAAGGACGTTCGCGGTACGTTCCACAAAAAATATTGTACTGCAAAATTTTAATGCGATACCTATATAACAGTGGTTATTATTTTTAACTATTATTATAATTATTTTGGTATACTAAATACAAATATTTATTTAAGTACCTATTTGTTTCTCAGAAATAATGATAATCTTAATTTATATGTCTTTTTTTTTGTAATAAAAACTTCTACGACTAAGAGGATCATGAACAACTATTGAAAGAATAATGACTAATACACTACTAATTATATCCAAAATAATTTATATTCGAAAGAGTTTGCAAAGATTCGACAGTTTATTTGTGCAGATATCGAGCTTTTTTGATAATAAAATTAGATTAAAATGTATTAAAAAGCAAAATCTAGCCGTTGCGTGTTCCAACTATAAAGTCTTTAAATAAAGAATTTCAGAGAGGTTAGTGGTCGAGTGAGTTAAGGTGTCGTCTTGCAAGTCATGAGATCGGCGGTTCGACACCTGCTCATTCCGTTTTTTTTTTTTTTTTTTTGTTAAAATAACTGCGAAAAAAATTTAGTTGTTTTTTTAAGGTAATAATTGCTTATAAAACCGATGTACGAACGTACTTTTTTTCAATTTTAGGTCTGTTTTAGACCATTAAATATTCTATTTATGTTGTAGATGACGATATTATACCTTTACCGTTTTTTCTCCAACACGTTTCCCAGGTTTGTATAAGTACCTCAACTTAAAACTTTAATTCTTAAAATAGTCGACTACTGACTCCCCCCCCCCCCCCCGCTCATCAAGTTTGAGATGAGGAAATTTTTTTTTCGGATTTCTCCCTCTCTGCTCTTCAATTTCGAGATCTGAGGACAACATTTTTTTAACGAACTGCCAGTAAATTAATGTAATAATTACATTGTTCAACAACTACTCGTACTTCTCAGGTGACACTGGTGACAGTTTAATTAAATTAAATAAGTTCTTCTTAATAATTATAAATAAATAAAAATACTAATAACTCGAAAAATTCAGGTCTGGGAACACATAAAAAATAGAAAAAAAAAAGAGAACCTGAAAGATTTTCATATATTTTAAATAAGGCTAGAAATTCAATATCACATAATAAAGACTTCATACACATCACCATAAATACTGCTTTTAGCATCCGAAATAACGGTCACTTAGTTCAGTTGGTAGAAGTGTCAGTACTGTAATACGGACAACGGAGACATGCAGGTTCGGTCCCTACCGACCGCAATTGGTAAAGGTAAGTAAAAATGAATTTAATAACTTAATAAACATTATAATTTGCAGGCAACCCTTGTGAGAAAAAATTAGAGTGATGGTAAACAATATTAGATATGTTAATGCAAATAAAATATACGGATGGCTAACAAACAAATTCATAGGGCAATATTTATTTATGCATTAATTACTTCATTTTTATCAAGTAGACTACTAACTAGTCACGTCATTTTCACGTGCCTTTGCTACCTGGGAAAACATACCTGAGATGTTCTAGGAACATTTAAAAGACTCCACTTTGTAATGTGCATGGCACATTCTATGGTAATGATTTTCATGTTGTGAGAACATTCTTAGAATATTGAAACGTTCCGAGCAAACATTCTGTGCACATTCTTAGAATATTTCTGTGATGTGTGGGATGGTCACTTTATATTTATGAAACTTGCTGTTATTTATTCACTTTTATTATTGTGCCGCCATAGATTAACAGTTTTGGTGCCCCAAGTGCTGCATATTGTATATTCTACCAAATTTTAACATCATCACATTGACAAGGTATGACTGTATCATTTTTGTAACCCGTCTGAGTCCGCCCCTCATAATTGTAAAATTGCAACGTAAGATACGAGCTCCGTAATGATTTAAAAGTGGTATCGATCAAGCTCTCGCAACAAAATCCAAGGGTACCCGCCAGCACGTACAATTTCCACCGCATCCACTTCTGGTTATTGTCTTATCGAGGGATTACACGTTACACGGCCTACTTCTGATTTAAATGGAATTAAAAGGCTGAAAGCATTTTTATTCGTTCATTTGTCTCGGTTCGTGTGCGAAGTAGGCATGGCATGTTCTGTTCGATCCCGTTACAGACGTGGTATCGATGGTAAACATTGTAAACAGATTGTGCCGGTTTAAAATTAGACATATAAACCGACACTTGTTGCTAGAAGCAGCATGCTCGGGTGAAACGTTTTATCTGGTCTGGTGTTTTACTTTGTGACACTGATAAAAGCGTCAAGTCCAAATAAATCGTCTGATAGGATGATACAACACACACCAACAATTTCACGTCATCTGTAAATTTAGGCATCTATCGTATATTTTACACTTCTGCATTTAGTACAGGGAAAGATTGAAAAAAAATTTGTGCAGACTTTAAACTTTGGTTATAAGTTTAAAATATGCCGAAGTTCACGAAACAAAAAAGTTTAGGAGTTTTACGGATCCGCAGGAACCTATAGGGGGTAAAAAGAGGTATTTTTAATATAAAAAAAACGATTTTTATTTCTTTCGGGAAATGTGGCATTTACAAAAAAATAGTTCAAGTAAAAGTTGTTTCTGGCAAAATTATCTTTAATTTGGTGTTTTATAATCAATTTTATAGCAATAATTAACTAAAATACGGTCATTTTTCGATGGCGGAATGGTGGATGAAATTTTTTTCTAAAACAAGTGTTTTAAAGGGACAAAATAAATTGAGCATCTAGGTGATGTTATATATTAACGAAAAACGGCATGTTTTAAAGAAAAATTAATTACTGAGCAATTCGGTGTTTTCACAAATTTTAAAATCTTATTGACTGTGAAGGTAATACTTAATTCCCATACAGCACACCAAATAACGATTACGAAGTGTTCGCATTGTGACGATGTATCTAGATGCAGACACAAGGTTACACAATTCTACGATGTAAATGTGCTACGTTTACACATTGTAGGCAAACACGTATGCACAAAGGTTAAACGTCCGCCTCACAATGTAGCCACAGTATACCATTTACATACACACAAATAATTTGATCCACAGTGTGTTATCGGATGCACAGTGATTGACTTCCTAATGTGTCAGACGAATGACGTCTTATGCTAGACGTTAATTTTTTCAGGTTATATTTGGTAATCCCGCCACAGGTTTTTAGCAATGGGAACATATAAAACTACATACTAGTTAGTAAGTCTACTTGATAAAAATAAAGTAATTAATGCATATACGTTTTGTCCTATGAATTTATTTGTTAGCCATCCGTATATTTTATTTACATTAACTATCTAATATTGTTTACCATCACTCCAATTTCTTCTCACAAGGGTTGCCTGTAAATTATAATGTTTATTAAGTTATTAAATTCATTTTTACTTACCTTTGCCAATTGCGGTGGGTAGGGATCGAACCTACACGTTTCTGTTGTCCGTATTACAGTACTGACGCTTCTACCAACTGAGCTATCGTGGTGATTGTTATTTCGGATGCTAAAAGCAGTATTTATGATGTGTATGAAGTCTTTATTATGTGTGAAATTGAATTTCTAGCCTTATTTAAAATATATGAAAATCTTTCAAGTTCTCTTTTTTTTTCTATTTTTTACGTGTTCCCAAACCTGAATTTTTCGAGTTACTAGTATTTTTATTTATTTATAATTATTAAGAACTTATTTAATTTAATTAAACTGTCACCAGTGTCACCTGAGTTAAGAATTAAAGTTTTAAGTTGAAGTACTTATACAAACCTGGGAAACGTGTTGGAGAAAAAACGGTCAGGTATAATATATCATTTACAACATAAATAGAATATTTAATGGTCTAAAACAGACCTAAAATTGAAAAGAAGTATATTCGTACATCGGTTTTATAAGCAATTATTACCTTGAAAAAAACAACTGAAAGTTTTTTCGCAACTATTTTAACAAAAAAAAAAAAAACAGAGTGAGCACGGATCGAACCGCGTACCTCTTGCTCCGCCGCCTAACAACAACAACAACAAAACAAATTTATTTGACATTTCTTGTTACAAGAATGCACCTCATCGGATCCCGGCCCGGAGCCAACCAGACAACCACGGCGCGTAGCGTCGTGGAAAATGTGTGGTTGGACGAGGCGGGTCCGATTTGGTTTAACGATAATGTTTGTTGCAGCTAGGACACCTGTCCGCCTTAGGCAGACTTAAAACTAGGTTAAAATTAGGGAATGTGCTCGCACGAGCCTAAAACTAATGAATAAAAAACTTAAAACTAACACTTGCACTGCACTTACAAATTTTTGGTTGCTGATACGGGAAAACAGAATTAAACGAAAAAACCCGTTCGAGCAAATGACGTCCTTGTGGTCTGATCGCCGTCAAGGAAGGTAGGGTAGTTAAAAGGGTTGAATTTAAAAAGTTTGGATTTACAGGATGTTATCGGCCTAGAGGGAATTTAGAAAGACAAAAAGGGAACAAAAAGGTTAAAAGAACAAAATTGTACAAACATAAAGAAGGGGTTGGAAAGTTAAAGTTGAGAAAAGATAAATAATAGAGTAGGATTAGGTTTTCGTAGAAGGAAGTGTGGCTAGGGAAGCTGCCGGAAGATAGGCAACGCCTGGTACGGTAGGGGGTGTCTTATATCGAAAAGTATGGCATTATGCTGTCTGATTCGGGTAATGTTTAACTCACTCAACCACTGACTTCTGTTTGAATACCTGCTTAAAGACTTTATAGTAGAACACGCAACGACTAGATTTTGCTTTTTAATGCATTTTAATCTAATTTTATTATTAAAAGAATTCGATATCTTTAAAACTGCCGAATCTTTACAAACTCTTTCGAATATAAATTGTTTTGGATATTGTTAAAAAACAAAAATGCCTGTTGTGTGTGTGGCTATGACCACTCTTATAGAGGAAAGAGGACACATGAGATACACATGGCTGGTATGCTCACGCTGACGCTTTGCGCGCGCACACTGTTCCATGCTCGAATAGTCGAATGTAGACACGACAAGACACAACTAAAAAGTGTATATATAGTTATTTGTATCATGTATATATATCGCACTTTTATGTGGTGTATGCAGTAGGCACAAGTATTATATAAAGCATCACACATACATATGACTTAAACCTTGTAGGCATCTTCTACGGACGTCAAATTGCAACATTCTAATGATCCTTCTTTACGTTATATAAAAATGTTTAGAATCTTGAGTGCATACAGTATACAATTATTAAACGTTGTATCACATAAATCTGTCAATATAAACATAAGTGTATCTCATATGTGTACGTCAGTACTAGTTTAACAATTAGATCTACCTTAACATATTTTGTTTCTCATGTATATATCTTGTAGAGACGTAATTACAATTGGACGTGCTGTTTGGGTTATAACTAAAAACATTTTTCTCGATTTTTTCCACTTATCGATAGCCGTTTTTCTCACTTTAAACAAATCCTATTGGTCGATTTTTTTGAAAATGTACGTTTTGATTGGTTAATAAAGTAAGAATATATTAATCCTGTTTAAAATATCGAAAACATATTAAAAATATTCACGTGGTACAGGGCCATGAGTCAAATTATAATGCTTGAATAATAGAAAGAGATGGAAAGTAAAACAACATCTTCGCGGCAAGCAGTACGCATCACCTAAGAAAAAGTATTTTTAAATTTGAATTAAAATTTTACCGCCCAAAACACTAAGCTATATTGTTGACGTCATCGGTCATAAACACCTAACCTCAAAAATACGTATTAAAAATTCCGAGTAATAATGTCACTATTATGAAAAATTCCTCGTATTTTCAACTAAAATCTTGTTCAATGTAATGTTCATAAAGTTTTAAATATCTTCTTCCAATAAAATAAGGCGATTTTGGTAGGTTGGAAATCCAATCTATAATTAGCAGCCCATTTTTAGTAATCAACAATACTGAGACATTATATGCGTCAATTTTTAAATGATTGCTTGGAGCCATACTGGTTTCAAATGAGAAGTGCGGATATAATCATTAAAAATGACAATAAACTTAAAAAAACCTAAAAGTTGAGGTTATGTTAATGCAACGTCACAGCCCGTTTTGTATAATTTCCGTTCAGTTATTCAGTTTTGTTATTTATTTGTTGAAATTTTAAATTAATAGATGAAAGAATGGTGTTGAAATATTGGTAAGTGCTTTAATGTATGGAGTACTTCATTTTAATAATATCAAAAAAGCAAATTTTCATACAGTGAAAACGCACATTGAATGGGCCATAACTTCTTTATTTTTTCTGATGTAGAAACAAACATAAAATTGTTTTAAAGACTGATTAAACCCCTTTGCAGGCGCGGATTTATGGTGGGGGGGGGGTAACGGGGTAATTACCCTCCCAAGATTCTGTAAATCATCAACTTTTGTTTTAAAATGTTATGATTTTTGTTAATTTTGGGAAAAAAATTTTTTTAACAGGGTAATTACCCCTCAAGAAACTTATTTTAAAATTTTATTTTTTTAGGATGAAAAATTTTTCGGATTTTTGCCCCCTGCTCTTCAAAAAATTTTTTTTCGGATTTCTCCCCCGTCGCTCTTCAAAAAAATTTTGGATCGAAAAAATTTTTTCGGATTTCTAAAAACCATTTTAACTTTACAAAAATTAGAAAAAAAAAAAAGAAATTCATCCTTAATGTAGTAGTTTTCCTATTTGTCTCTAGCATGTTTTTGCTCATTGTAATACCTTTCGAGTTATTTGACGAAAACGTATTTGAAATACCACTTTTTCAAGCTAAAAATCCCAAATTACTTCCACATCCAGTGGAAGTATAGTAACGACAAAAAAATTTTTTTAAATTTTTATTGTTCAAATAGGCTTAAAATGTATGAAACGTCGAGATTTTAAGTTTGAGCGAAAAAAAAAATCGCTGCCCAAGGAATCACTACTTCCACATCCAGATTCTCTATCCAAGTCACTCACAACGAAAAAACTTTGTATGTGAAAATAATTGTTTATGGAACTTTAATAATATAATATTTGAAATCCTCTACCCCAAAAACCCATAAAACGATACCCCACATCGGTAGTGGGGTGGGGGTGGTGATAGGGGGGTGGTAGTGGGGGGTGGATGAAGTAAAAAAATATTTTGAGGTTTCTGGTTCCTGTACATAAACTAAATCACATTTTTTTTTCATCCCCTTTAATAAGGAGGTGGGGGTGGTAATGGGGGTGGCTAATGCCAAAAATTTTTTTGAGACCTTAGCTTCTCTTGTATATACTAAATACCAATTTCATGGACTCTTACTGGCTTGATTTACCCAATTTACCCCAATTTACCCCCCAACCCTTCGACGGAACAAGATGAAAATATAATTTAGTTCTAGATCTCGTTAAAGTACATATGTGTACCAAATTTCAAGTCAATGTCTTAAACGGTTCCAGAGTAAACGTGCGCACAAAAAAAAGTTACAGACAGACCGACAGACAGACACAAAATTTGTTTTCGCTCAAACTTAAAATCTCGACGTTTCATGACATTTTAAGCCTATTTGGACAATAAAAATTTTTAAAAATTTTTTTGTCGTTACTATACTTCCACTGGACGTGGAAGTAATATTTCTGTCTGTCTGTCTGTAACTTTTTTTGTGCGCACGTTTACTCTGGAACCGTTTAAAATATTGACTTGAAATTTGGTACATATATGTACTTTAACGAGATCTAGAACTAGATTATATTTTCATCTTGTTCCGTCGAAGGGTTGGGAGGTAAATTGTGGTAAATTTGGGGTAAATAGGTAAATCAAGCGGGTAAGAGTCCATAAAATTGGTATTTAGTATATACAAGAGAAGCTAAGGTCTCAAAAAAATTTTTGGCATTACCACCCCCACCCCCTTATTAAAGGCGATAAAAAAAAATTGTGATTTAGTGTATGTACAAGAACCAGAAACCTCAAAATATTTTTTTACTTCATCCACCCCCACTACCACCCCTCTATCACCACTACCGATGTGGGGTATCGTTTTATGGGTTTTTGGGGTAGAGGATTTCAAATATCATATTATTAAAGTTCCCTAAACAGTTATTTCCACACACAAAGTTTTTTCGTTGTGAGTGCAGGCCTGTAGCTAGAAAGTGTTTTCAAGGTGTGCAAACAATTTTTCAGGACGGGCCCGTAAAAAAGTCCGTCGGGCGAAACTTATTCCAGGACGGGCGTCGCCCGTCCTGCCCCCCCTAGCTACAGGCCTGTATGAGTGACTTGGATACAGAATCTGAATGTGGAAGTAGTGATTCCTTGGGCAGCGGTTTTTTCTAGTAGTTATAACTTAAATCTATCAATTTATATGAAAAGTTGCATAGAACCGCTTCTTCTTAAAATTTAATTCTCTCTCAGCTCTAATGTTTTTTTTTTTTTTTTTAGGTGCCACCCCCTATAGATTAGCAAGCCCTCGCGTAAAATAGAAAGTTATTTTTTTATGCACTTAGCTGCCTAAAATGAACGACATCTAATTCATATGACGTTACTACGAAGTTAAAACCTCTAGTATTTCGGTTAATTATTATTCTAAATTTAAATTTAACACCAAATTACAGATAATTTTGTCAGAAACAATTTTTATTTGAACTATTTTTTTGTAAATGCCATATTTCCCGAGAAAATAGAGAAAAATCGATTCTTTAATTAAAAATACCCCTTTTAACTCCCCTATAGATTCCCGCGGATCCGTAAAACTCCTAAAATTTTTTGTTTCGCGAACTTTGGCCTATTTTGAACCTATAACCGAGGTTTAAGGTTTGCACATATTTTTTTCGAGTTAAAGTAAAGTTTTCCCGTACCTACTAATTTTGAAACAAAATGCATCTACAAGTTTTAAGGTTTAAGGAGTACTATTCTGTGATATGAGAAAAAATTATTTGAATGCTATATAGCTCTGTTTACACAAAATAATCCAAAAATCTCCTTATCAGCTACGTCTTGACAAACTAATATCCGGGAGAAGGGGCATATCTAGAAAGTCACTCATATTGGAGCATGGAGGTAGAATATATTTATTCAACCTCCTTGTACTGGAGTTGACTGAGTTTAGAGGCCCGGGCTTCCGAGGGGCCCGCCAAAGATTTTGGCAAAAACATTTTTTTTCAAATTTCTCCGCCCGCTCATCAATTATTAAGCGCGAGGACCCATAGTAGGGGCCCGCCAGAGATTTTGGCAAAATTGTCTTTTTCCAAATTTCTCCCCCCGCTCATTAATTATTAAGCGCGAGGGAGGGCCCGTACTGAGGCCCGCCAGAGATTTTAGCAAACATTTTTTTTCAAATTTCGGAGCTATTTAAGTTTACATTTGGCATCCAAGTGTTCATAAGATAATTATTTAGAGTGAGAGTTAAATATCTCAGAAACTGACACCTACGCCAAGGATGCTAATTAGCTTTCAACTGTTTTTTTATTTGTTTCTATAGAATAAAAAACAAAGAAGTTATGACCGAAGCAATGTGCGTCTACACATTTTTTTAATAACAACGTCGCCATTTTGTTACTGTAATTAGCCAGTAATTAAAAAAAAGGAATTTCAAATACTGTTTCTCATTAATATATAGCATGACGTAGATGCTCAAATTTTTTGGTTTGTATACAGCACTTGCTTTAGAAAAAAAGACAGTTTAAACTGAAAAGGTATTTTCGGTAAAACGCATTTTTTTTTCTTTTCCAAATATCTCAATAAATATTAGTTTTATTGAAAAATGGGTAGAGACCAAAAATAAAGCTCATAAACTGATAATGAATTTCGCTTGCTTCTTTATTTACATAGATTTAATAGTTTCGGAGATATGAAAGTTTACGAATGGCGTCCGAATGATTATAAGACGAAAAATGCAGTTTAAATGTTAAATATCTCAGAAATTGTGACACCTATGTCACACATGCTACGAAATTAAATTAAAGACAATTAATTGCACTTTCAAATTATTTTTTACTCGTTCCTGTAGCATAAGAAATAAAGAAGTTATGAAGGAAAAATGTACGTATTTATATTTTTTTATATAAAAAGGTCGCCATTTTGTTACTCTAATTAGCCAGTAATTTAAAAAAATTATCTCAAATACAGTTTTTCGTTAAGATGTAGCATTACTTAGAGGCTCAAATTTTTTTGCTCTTGGTTTAGAAAAAAATGCATTTTAAACTTTAAAAGGTAATTTCGAAACACTTGGATACCAAATATAAACTTAAATATCTCCGAAATTATTAATCCTACATCAATAAACAAAAAATATAATTAATTCCTAGTTTGTACTTTCTGTAATTGGTCTGTAACATTTTTTCGATAAAGTAATACTTTTCGAGATATTTGACGAAAGCCGTTTGGAAATACCATTTTTTTAATGCTAAAATCGCGATTTTGTCGTTATAACTTAAAAACTATCAATTTATGTGAAAAGTTGCATAGAACCTTTTTTTCTTAAAATTCGATTCCACTTCAGCTCCAATAAATATACATATTTTTTAAGTGTGCCGCCCGGGTTGCCCGGCCCTTAAGCCGCCCCTGAATATATAAACTTTTCTGTGAAGCATTTACTATTATACTGCCAAAAATGAACGAAATGCGTTCAATATGACATTATTCCGAAGTTAAAACCTCTAGTTACTGTACTACAACGTCAATGAATGGAATTAATTTAAAATGTACGCCAGCGCTGTGCGACTGCTGATACATGACGTCACGCGTCGTTTGCGCGCCTAACAGATTTATTCAAACTTTAATGTTGAATACCGCCTGTAAAAGAAAAAAATAACAAAAAATCCTTTACACACTGTGTAATACTTTGTATTAAGTAAAGATCCTAAAAATGCTAAAATTATATTTTGTGCAAGCCTGTATTTTTTATTAATGCAGTTTTCAAAATATTGTTTGCATCTCGAATACGAAAGCCTTCTTGAACGCAAAAATTCTCGAACGCAAAAATAGTATTTCGCACTTTGTAGATACAAAAATAATTATTTTCGTATTAGCGTAATTTCGTTAAAACATAGGCAGGTACATACAAACGCACCCGATAATCTAAGACATCATCATATCATGTCCAATATGTTCTGTACCAATAGGTACAATATAAGTAATAAAAATAAGCACAAGTATGATCAAATTTGATTAATGTATCGTCTTCATACATGAGTCCTCATTCCAATATATTACTTTAAATAAAAACAATAAAGTAAGTACTTATTAAATTTATTAACAGAAATAATCAATATTGATACTTGACTTCTGGTGCCACAATGTTTCTTTCTTGATAAATATGAACCGATCAAATATCTTAAAAATAATTACAAAATAGCAGTTAAGTTTCGGTGCAAGAAATGAGAAATTGATTTTACAATTTAAAATAACTCCACAAATTTCCCAGTAATGAGTTTCCAATATTCCCTGGAAAAATATCTCCGATTAAAATTCTGAATACACATCCCACGATATACCGCAAGTAAGCGCTACGATCATGGCACACAGATCAGTCAGTCATCGGGATTATGAAACCTTATTAAAATCTCCGACAAACGAATAACGATTAAGTTTATCAAGTAGCGTGTGCTTATTTTTATTTGTACAACAAACAAATTGGTCCTGCGCATTACAAATAAAGACACGTGTGGAGATAACCACGAACAATTGCATGTGGGTACTTACCAATGCAACTAGATGAGGATGTTGACAACTGTATTTGGTCGATTTGAATCTTGAACCCCAACCAGGCGATTCTTTTACGGCAGCCGATGTTGTGTTGATTACGTACACAGTGGCCCCTCGTATCACGGATAACAAGTTATCGACGACGTTGGCCTTGGCATACGACAGTGCGGCGACATCTGGCGGTCGCAGCAGCACTAAACGGACAGAAAACAGCTTTATAAGTCGAGGTTTATTTCAACGAGGTCTAAAGTATAGAGGGGCAATCCCAATTGAGTATACATACGGTTTGTTTGGTCATAGAATAAACGCTCGAGGGACGCAGTGGGGGGTCATTTGTTGGCCCTAGTTGCCAAGATTTGCAGTGGAGTACTGCTTTGAGGTATACAATTCATGAATGGATATTGTTTTTTATTGCTGTTCTATTATTAGTTGACCTCAAATATATTAGTCAAATTACTGTAGAAGTAGTAATAAATTAAATAATAATTAGAAACGGAGTAAATGCTGTTCTATACATTTTTAAAATATTCGCAAATTCCATAACGTTAAGTTAAAGTGACGCCCATGGGGACTAGTTGCTTGCTCAAGGTCGAATATATTCTGGCCATGTGCCACGCCTACTTTTCCAGTCTCTCCTTATTATGTCGCTGGTTTATTTGCAAGTCATGCAGTAGTCATTCACGAAAAATTCACTAGATGGAAAATCGTAAAAATTCTTGCATCCGTCAATGTCAGATGATTCAAACCACATTTAAATAATTAGCTTTAAAATTATTGGCACAATATTTTATTTATATTTTACTGTACAATTTTCTGAATCAGTTCAAATCTTACACTAATAGACTAGTACCTAGATGGTGACAGAAAATCAAAACTGATAGCCTACCGTCTGCAAGTAATTTAGTCAGTATTATGTATACAATAAAGCTCAATTTTTGGTACTTTCAAGGTTTGCCCGCATGCACGGGATGTAGGAAACGATTTCCGGTTTGCATAAAAAAAACAATGTTTTCAACTGATACACTACCGTCTGCAAAGTTCATAATTCGAAATTAAAGGAATAAAAATATGTCGGAAGCGCTTTTGCAGACAGTTCTGTCATGCACCAAACCTTATACAGGGTACTCCAAAATGTATCGAATTTCAGTAAAAAAAAAAAAATGATAATTTACCGTCTGCAAACAATACAAAATGATGATTCTGGTTCATGAAGACGAGTAGGGGAAAGTTGCAGACGTTTACGATATGCATATCGCCATATTGTGCGCATGTCAACTTATTTTTTTTTATAACTTTGAACAATAGTTTACCATTTAATTATAGTTTTATTAGAAAATTTAGGTTGCAAAACTATTGTAAACAATGTTTTCAGATGAACCCAATATGCACGGTTGTCCATTGAATTCTATAAATTTGTAAGAAAATGGGGGTAACTTTTACCGATTATTAACTGTCTGCAACTTAGTACAAAGAAAGGTTATTGATTCGATTATGCAATTATTTAATTTGCAGACAATGCCCACATGTACGAGAGCCACAATAGAGTCAAAACTCGGTGAATTCCGTTTGATATCTCGTGTGCAATATGCACCAAAAACAACTCTTTACCTTCTGCAACACAAAATTGTGTAAGCTAACTTATGCAAGTATATTTTTTTTGGATGGCAGACAACATGCAGATGCACACAGACCAGAATTAGTGCTGGTATTCGATAAAGTTGATCGATAATTCGCGTCGTAGTTAAATTCAATTGAAAAAATATTATTTTATTAAAGTTGTAACAAAAATCTTGTACATATTATCATAATAATAATTATTGTTTATAAAAAATTTTGTTCGCTGTCTGTTTCTTCTTCAACATCATCATTCTCAACCACTGACTCCTGGAACGTTTTCCAGTAATCCTCAGTGAAATGATACCGTGCGTGTAATTTCCCATTAGGCATGTACATTCACGTAGCGCGAGAGATTTGACAACACCGTCAGCCGTAAATTCGTCCGTCGATAGAGCATTCCAGCTCTGTTATTTCATTTCAGTCAGCTGACACGCGCGATGTTGTAATTCTTCTCCCCATGCCTAGCCCGCGACTACACACATGGTATATATCTTCCTCGCTCTCACTGATATGTTCTAAAAACAAGTTTTCTTCATTTGAATCAGTATCAGCATTGTTGTCGGTGAGCATTATTTGTTCGTTATCGTCCTCGACCACACTGTCACTGGTAACTGCGACTGTAATTTTAAAAATTAATCAGCATTTGAAATTCATTGGAATTAACAAGAAAACTATGGTATTTTCGTACCGTTGTCGTTATCAGCTACAAAAATTTCTTTGACGATTTGTGGCATTTCATCTCCATCAAACAGTCCTCCGATTTGCACCAGCCATACTCCTCAACTTTTAAGCTTGATGCTTAGGCAAAGATGCGTTGCTCAATATTTTCGACACTTTATTGTGACTCTCGTGCATGTGCGCATTGTCTGCAAACTAAATAATTGCATATTTGAATCAATAATCTTTCTTTTTACCAAGTTGTAGACAGTAAATAATTGGTAAAAGTTACCTCCATTTTTTTACACAAATACGTTAAGCGGCAAGTGCTTTGTACACATTTAATCTATCTGCAAATAATTCTTTATCGAAGCTCTATTTTTAAATCATGTTTTCTTTTTAGCTGCAGACGGTAAACAATTGTTCAAAGTTGTAAAAAAAAATAACAAGTTGACATGCGCACCATATAGTGAAGTGCATATCGTAAACGTCTGAACCTTTCCCCTACTCGTCTTCATGAACCAGAATCATCATTTTGTACTGTTTGCAGACGGTAAATTATCATTTTTTTTTTACTAAAATTTGATACATTTTGGAGTACCCTGTATAAGGTTTGGTGGATGACAGAACTGTCTGCAAAAGCGCTTCCGACATATTTTTATTCCTTCAATTTCGAATTATGAACTTTGCAGTAGTGCATCAGTTGAAAACATTGTTTTTTTATGCAAACCGGAAATCGTTTCCTATATCCCGTGCATGCGGGCAAACCTTGAAAGTACCAAAAATTGAGCTTTATTGTATAGATAATACTGACTAAATTACTTGCAGACGGTAGGCTATCAGTTTTGATTTTCTGTCACCATCTACTAGCCTATAAGAAAGAATGTCTTTCCTAAATTAAGGTTCAAATCAGCGCTTGCACGACATCTATCGATTGATATATTTGTTTACTTTGCAGCAATTACAGATTTCTACAGTCCAAGATTTAGTGAATAAGTAATTTTCTAATATTACCCCAAATTAGGAATTTAATGAGAATTGTCAGGTCAGGGCAGTTTTTCTGTTTTAACATATTCAGGGGGCCAACTTAAGTTCACAGGTCAGTTTTGCAGTTTCTGCGAGGTCGGTGTATTGTTTATCTAAACAATTTAATTTTTTAGACCGTATTTTCCATCAGTTTTCTTTGAATATCTCGAAATCTATAAGTCCTGTGGAAAACAATAAAAAGAAGGAAAACGTTCGTTTTGAGCTGTACAATAAAAGTACATAAACTATAATTCATTCCAATTGTTATTATTGTTTAAACAAAATTGAACATGCAAAATTATGCGTTTTTTAAACAAACCACTGTTCTTTGAAAAATAATGAATAATATTCAATAAAATTTTGGAAAAATATAGCTTTTATAAAATACAATTACCACTTATAATTTCAAATCAAAATGGTTACTAAAACGACTCAAATATACTATTGTTGCTAAAACTTTGCACCCTTGTGAACAGGAAGAGGGGCGTCAGAGGGCAAAATTTTTTCGGATTTCTATAATAGTACCTTCTCCATGAGGCGATAAAATTTTTCTCAGATTTCTAATCGCCTCCCATGAGGCGATAAAATTTTTTTTTTAGATTTCTAATAGCACCCCGCTCCATGAGGCGATAAAGAATAGTGATCGCGGAGTCCGAAGGGATATCCTTGTATTTTAGTATGAAGTATGTCCGTGATGACCTCAGGAAAGGGCGCCAAAAAGTGCTCCCGCCTGGGTGGAGAATTTACCTTGAGTCGCCTCTGCTTGTGAAATCCTGCCATCAAGACCAAGAAATGTGTATGATGGTTTAAATTGTAGCATTCTATAAGTACTTTAAGATTACGAAGAAAAACTTTTTTTTTTCAAAGTTTAAACTTTTTATTGCAGTTGTTTATAGTCTTCGAATTTTTAGTTATAAACAAATTCAAATAACTGGTTTTTTTAGGAAATAAAAAATGGTAAATGAGTAATGAGTAGATTAAAAGTCAACTTTTGAAAAAAAAGAAACAATGCTCCACTTGCACTTGGAGATGAGATACGTTAGTTTTTACATTTAGGTCACTTATAAATAAACAAATCGATTTCTTCTTGAAATTTAGGCTGGTTGTTCTCCAAAGCTTATTATTTTGTTACTTCTATTTGAAGATAATCCAAAGCTACAATTGTTAAAATAACATCAAATAAAGCGGCTTTGAGAACATAATGCACATTTTCAATTTTTGTCAGGAAAATGGTAAACCAACCTAACTTGAACAAATACTCTTATGTTCATATACACAGCTTTGTAAAACTTTTTATATTACTGATACAATAAAAAAAAATATTTCGCGAGTAGGATTTGAACCCGAGGCATCCTGAATAAAAAGTGTTAGTCGCCTTACCCACTAGGCTATCTAGCAACTAAAGTTCAGTTTGTAAAAATATAATAAATCATTTAAACATATTTGGTGATCTTGAACGAAATCGCTAAAGACTCCACTTTTGGGCCTCTATACAGTATCTTTTAACAATTGTAGCTTAGGATTATTTTCAAGTAGTAGAGACAAAATAATAGACATTCAGGCCTGTAGCTAGGGGGGGGAATAGGTTTTGCCCGACCTACGGTGATCATAATGGGGGCAATTTTATTTTAAATATTTTAAAAGAGATTAGGTAAAAATTGTCTAAATTTTTCGGACTTTTTTTACGGGCCCGTCCTGAAAAATTGTTTGCCCGCCATGAAAGCACTTTCTAGCTACAGGCCTGTAGACATTGGAGAATTACCAGTCCAAATTTCAATATGAAATATCGATTTGTTTATACTAACGTATCTCAGCTCCAAATGCAAGTAGAGCATTAATTTTTTTTTAAGTTGGCTTTTTTAATCTACTTTCATTACTCCTTTAGCATTTTTGATTTCATAAAAAGTTATTTAAATTTATTTATAACTACAATTTCGAAAATTATAAACAACTGCAATAAAAAAAAATTCTCTCTCCATGATCTTAAAGTACTTATAAAAAGCTGCAATTTGAACCATCATACATATTTCTTGGTTTTGATAGCAGGATCTCACGAGGGTGCAAAGCTTTAGCAAGAATTGTATATTTGAGCTGTTTTAATAATCATTTTGATTTGAAATTTTAAGTGATGATTGTACTTTATAAGAGCTTCTCCAAAATTTCATTGAATATTATCTATTATTTTTGAAAGAACAGTGATTTCTTTAGAAACGCATAATTTTGCAATATTAAATTTTTTTTTAATAATAATGATCATTGGAATACTTTATAGTTTATGTGCTTTTATTGTATGGCTCATAACAAACATTTTCCATCTTTTTGTTGTTTTCCATAGGACTTATAGATTTCGAGATATATAAAGAAAACCGATGGAAAACACAATCTAAAAAATTAAATTGTTTAAATACAATACAATACGGTGAACATGCCGACCTCGCAGAAACTGCAAAACTGAACTGTGAACTTAAGTTTATCCCCTGAACACGTTAAAACAAAAAAATTACCCTGACCAGACAATTTTTAGTCCTAATTTGACTCCACTACATATATACACACAGATTCGGCAAACGCAGTTTATTGGTTCTGAGATAAACGAGTGTAAGAAAGAAAACATGCCTTGCATTGATACACGACACTCTGATAAAAACAAGTCTTGAAATTAATAATGATAAAAACATTAAATTTTCAGAAAAAGAAAAATTGACTTGTCTATCCAATGTAAATTGGTTAAAGATCAATAAATTCTTATTAATCAATCAATCAAAACAAGATTTCACGAAGTATGGAACGTGCTGGCAGCCGTACATTCGTCTTTCTTTTCCTAATTTCTCTGTTTTTTTTCTTGCACTCATTTATCTCAGGATATATAAAATTATATTTGCCGAATCTGTAAAGTTGACATGATTTATTAGCAGACCACGGTGAGCCGCTTTGATAGAAAAATTCCATGAATGTAATTAATTTATTTATTAATATAGATTTTCGCTGGCGAATACCTCGGAAACTATAACACATAGGAAGAAAATGAATATAGACACTCTTGTAGGAAATTTTATTATGTTTAATTTTGCATAGATTGCCTTTTTCCGTACGACGCATCGTTTCCGAGTTATAAACGAAGAATTGAAAAAAAGAACCTTTCCACCCCCCTCCCCCCCTGAAGCGGCGGGGCTAGGGGCGGGGATTTTTAGTATGTTTACCTCCCAACACATTCCTGAAGAGGAAAATTCTTCCCCCCCCTGCAATGTTTTCTATAGTCCCCTTTGGGGCATTCATTGATTGGACTAATTCTGATGTTCCAAAAAGGGTAAAAAAAAAAAAGAGTAAAACTGAATTTCAGTCTTTTTATTATATTTTATTCAGAAATACTGCCGTCCTAAGTAAAAGCGTACTATCTACAAAAATTGAGCCTTTTCGATTTTTGCGTTCTTGGTCCTACACGGATATGTTCTTTCAGTTAAAATGTTTGGTATATAGAAAGAAGAGGTTATTATTATTAATTATAGATAATAAGTATTATCTTGTTTGTCTTAAGTTCACATAACAGTACGTTTACATATTATGATACTGTTCTAGTTGCACTAGTTGCATTATCCTGGAATGTCAGATAGAACACTTTTACTTAGAATGGCAGAAAACATTAAAATAATTTATTAAAAAATAAAAATGGAACAGGAAAACCGTAATTACAAAAATGTCAATATGAATTAATAATTGAAATATGTATTAGAAAAAAATTAAATAATAAAAATGTAAAAACGATATAACAATAGGTAGAAATTATCATTTCCTTAAATAAACTTTGCAAAAAAGTTTCAAACTAATTTATAATCTAATGAAACAAATTTAGGAAAAATGTTAAACAGTTGGTTCTAAACAATAAGCTAAAAAACTCACAGACTGGTAAAAGAAAAAGCAGGGGTGTAGCCAGTCAGATTTGCCAAAAGTTTCATCAATTTTTAGTTCGGCGGAACTTGGCAAAAGTTGGGAAAAATTTGGAAATTTGAGACGTAAGTTGGCAATTTTTATTGAAAAAAATTGTCACTCATCAATTTTTATTTAGGCGGAACTTGGCAAAAGTTGCCTAAAAGTTGGAAATTCGAGACGTAAGTTGGCAATTTTTATTAATTTTTTTTTTAGATTTTTCCCACTACACTAAAAAGCAAAAAATAATCATCGAACCTGTTCTCACTCTCTACCCCGTAAGGGCCTTAGTGTAAGCCGTGTTTGTAAATAAGTATAATATTTGAGTATAAAAGCGTGGGGCGTTTTTCATTTAATCTAATGATGTCTTCAGCATTTTAATTATCGAACCTGTTCGAAATAGCGTTCGAAAATGCAAAAGTAGCCTGGGCGCTCTACACCTTTCTCCCCTTTAAATCACCAGGTATAGACGGTGTCTTTCCAGCTCTACTCCAGTGGGGGCTGGAATACATACACCACCATCTGGTGCATATTTACCGGGCGTGCATTGCTTTTAAATACACCCCAGTGAAGTGGAGGGAAATAAAGGTAATATTCATACCCAAACCAGGACGTACGGACTACTCCCTACCAAAATCATATCGGCCCATCAGCCTCTCCTCCTTCCTATTGAAAGGTCTGGAGACTGTGTGATCAAGAAATTAGAATACAGTGTTAGTTTTACATCCACTGCATCCAAATCAACACGCTTACATCCCAGGGAAATCAACAGAATCGGCACTTCACTCCGTGGTATCTCGTATCGAGAGATCGGCGGATATGAAAATGTCTACCCTGGGAGCGTTTATTGATATCGAAGGTGCTTTTGATAAAACAACCTTCGAGAGTATAGGTGTTCCCAACACACTTAGTGAATGGATAACACACATGCTCAAATGGAGAGCCGTACGAATAAACGTGGGGAACATAGAGACTAGAGGCATGGTCAATAGAGGCTGTCCACAGGGTGGCGTCCTATCACCCCTACTGTGGGTTATGGTCGCTGACAGCCTCTTACACCGCCTCAATAACTCTGGTTTCTTCACAATAGGTTACGCAGATGACATTACCATCTTGCTAAATGGAAACTTTGAGGGCTTGCTATGCGAATTTATGCAAACAGCCCTCAAGTTAGTCGATAATTGGTGCACAGAACACTTTCTCTCGGTTAACCCCCAGAAAACTGAGCTAGTACTATTCACCAAGAAAAAGAAACTACCAAATATGAGAATGCCCAAATTATCGGGCAGTCAACTCCACTTAGCGAGTGAGGTCAAGTATCTGGGGGTCACAGTTGATCGCACTCTGAATTGGAAAAGACAGTTGGAAGTTAAGATAAACAAGGCATGTGCGGCATTCTGGCAGTGTCGCAGGGCGGTCGGTAGGTCCTGGGGTTTCTCACCCAGAATCTCCCTCTGGCTGTACACTGCTGTGATAAGACCCATGCTTTGTTACACAGCCATAGTCTGGTGGCCCAGAGTAAAGCAAAAAACAGCAGCATCTCAACTGGAGCATGTCCAAAGACTGGCATGTCTCTGCGTTACTGGTGCGATGAAAACGACGCCTACAGCTGCAATGGAGACAATACTCTGCATCCCCCCTCTAAATCTGTACATAGAGGAGGTGGCGTTGAGGACTGCTCTGAGATTGCGATCTGTAGGCCAATGGTATATTAAGGGCACGGCTACGAGACATGCCCGTATTCTAGAGGAGGCTACAAAACAAATTCCTCTTCTGGGAATGGGAACTGACCGTATCCCCCCTATATATAACTTCAACAAGAACTTTGAGGTGAGTTTGAATGTGTCCGGTAATGACGAGCCGGACATATCAATCTACACCGATGGTTCAAAAATGGACTGTGGATCAGGAGCTGGGGTTTACTCAGAAGACCTAGATCTACATTCGATAATACCACTAGGCACACATGCCACTATCTTCCAGGCGGAACTAGTAGGGATCCTGCAAGCGGTAATAGAAACCACGAAGGCAAACGTCAGTGGTAAAACAGTGCGCATATCAACGGACAGCAGAGCAGCCCTGCTTGCCCTAAACAATTGTAGGACAGGCTCGGGGCTGGTTCTGGAAATTAGGAAGGCCCTAGATGTGCTTGCACAAAACAATAGTGTCCAGCTCCGTTGGGTGAAAGGACATGACGGAATTCAGGGTAACGAAGAAGCGGACGCTTTAGCCCGCAAGGGATCTGAGAACGCCTTGCATGGTCCTGAACCTGCAATAGCGCTCTCAGATTCAGTCCACAGTTCCCTGCTAAAGAACTATACACTCAAACGCCATGCGGACGGTTGGAGTGGTCTGAGCAGCTGCAGACATGCAAACACTGTCTCCAGATGTCCAGGAGTAATCTGCGCATTTATGTAGGATTACTAACAGGACACTGGAGACTAAACAAACACCTCCATACACTGGGAGTTATAGACAACCCCAAGTGTAGAGGGTGTAATCTGGATGACGAGACCGCCGAGCATGTGCTTTGTCACTGCCCTGCTCCCTCAACAAAAAGAGGATCCATACTGGGGGACTAGTTTATCCACGTTGACTATCTAGTTTATTCCAACCTATCATCATTCCGGTAGAGACAATTTCAACCAATTGTATTCAGTGGGAGTGGCCTACATTCTTGTTAGGAAATATGTGACAATTTTTTTGTGATGATAATAAAATAAGCCGAAAACTTATGCAGTCGGTACCCCTTTTATGTTTTTTTACGAGGTTTTTTATATCGCTGAATTATATGTGGGCCTTACTATAGTAGGTAAGCTTTTAGAGGGCAGAATATTCACTAACGTAATATTTTGTCGAACTCCTCTATACATTTCCTTAAATATATAAGAAATAAAATGTTTTTTATATATTGTTTAGAACCAACAAACTCATAGATACCAAATTTAATTTCACTTTATCACTTTCATGCCACACTTCCAAAACCTACACAATTTTTTTCGTGATTTTCTCATTAGCATGCGTCCAATTTCCATTCTGTTGCTTGGTTTTCTGCTCCTGTAAAATCCTTCGCTGCAAAAGATGTCGTGCAAGGAAGTATAGTCCTATGTACAAAATAGGTATGCAATGATACACGCAGTTATAATACTTCATTATTTTTCCCATCTCTTGGAGCATGAAGGAGGCAGTTTGGTAGGAAAACATTTGCATTTTCAAGAAATATGTGGCAACCGCAAAAATTCTGAGAGACTAAAAAAAAAAGAAAGGTGTTATTAATGACTTAATAATAACAACATGTAACTGATAAATGGTAAATTTTACAGGAAACAAACAAAACAAAACTATTTGTAATATAAATTATATGCACAAAATCAATGATCTTACCACTCCTGTATTGTCTTTCAGCAACAACCTCACCCAAACATCTTCATATATCAGGGTAAAAGGCACAGTAGCTATAGAAACATAATACCCTGGATAAATGCCATGCCATGCTGCAGACATGAACAATGTAACGTGAACACGGAACTTCTTATACGGGAAGCGTTTGTATATGTAGTTGGCCAGCCAAAACTGCACTGTCATGTTCCAATTTTTCATCGATTCACGCATTGTTGGGGTAAACTCAGCCTCGTATAAGTTCAAGGAGCGAGTTGTTTCATAATTATATTTGAGTTTTTTCAGTACTTCAGGGTCGGTCCTAAAATCAGGAGTGCCGGTCACAAAAGTGCTACCAGTTTTTAAAAACTGATAATTACTTCCACATCCAGTGGAAGTATAGTAACGACAAAAAAATTTTTAAAAATTTTTATTGTCAAATAGGCTTAGAATGTCGAGATTTTAAGTTTGAGCAAAAAAAAATTGTCTGTCTGTAACTTTTTTTGTGCCCACGTTTACTCTGGAACCGTTTAAGATGTTGACTTGAAATTTGGTACAAATACGTACTTTAACGAGATCTAGAACTAGATTATATTTTCATCTTTCGTCGAAGGGTTGGGGGGTAAATTGGGGTAAATTTGGGGTAAATACGTAAATCAAGCAAGTAAGAGTCCTTAAAATTGGTATTTAGTATATACAAGAGGAGCTAAGGTCTCAAAAAAATTTTTGGCATTAGCCACCTCCACCCCAATATTAATGGAGATAAAGAAAATTTTTATTTAGTGTACAAGAACCAGAATCCTCAAAATATTTTTTTACTTCCCACCCCCACACCACTACCGATGTGGGGCATCGTTTTATGGGTTTTTGGGGTAGAGGATGTCAAATATTGTATTATTAAAGTTTCATAAACAATTATTTCCACATACAAAATTTTTTCATTGTGAGTGACTTGGATAGAAAATCTGGATGTGGAAGTAGTGATTCCTTGGGCAGCGGTTTTTTGTTTATAAGTCTATTTGTTTTTTTTAATGTACTATGTTAATTTAGTAGTCATACTTTATTTGGGAAAATTAGGTTTTTATTATATTCTATTGTTAGATTTTATTACATGTTTAACATCTATATTGATTTATTGTATGTACTTATATAAATGATTTTACGATGACTTGCTACAAATATATCGCATAATGTACCCAATAAATGATAATCTATTCTACAGGTACCTGGGTAAAACTAGTATTTTGTCTTCCCTTCGGTCCTCCAAAAAAACCATAAACCCCCCACAACTTAATAGAACCATAAAAAACAAAAACGTCTGTTAGCCAGATTATTGATACATAATAAAGCAGTTATATTGCCTGAGAATGAAAATAATGATTTTTACACGGTCTTTTGTTCTTTATGTGTTTAGTCTTATAGACTTCATTGTTGCAAGTGAAGCTAGGTATTCTTTATAATTAACATAACATTGAATTTTGACGAATAAACACTTTTTGGGAACTTTTGGCAATTATATTGGCTGGCTAATTTCTATAGCAAAGAGATGTGAGAAGTGTCAAATTAAAGATAATTGAATACATACAAGTAGAAGCCCATCGTCACTTTTAAGCGACCCAGCATGAATTATATTCAGTACGATGCTGGTATACGAAAAACCATAACTTTAGGCACTATGCCATCACTTTTGGGCGGTACAGGTGAGTACACAGGTAAATTGAATTTTCCATCCAAAAATGTGCTCTTCAGACAAAATATTCTTCTAAGGCATTCCTCATGTTTGATAGTTCATAAAAAAATAATCACCTATAACCACTTGCCGTACAAAAATAATGGGGCCGGAAACCAGAGGAATTTTTGATTTTCCGAAAATGTTTCCAGGCATATAGGTAATTTAATACTGTACAGCGTTTGTACGATTAGATTTGTATGCTTCCATAGATTCATTATTCAGCAATCCCGTACATATTTAGTGGTTACAGGTTGAGAAACCCCGGGCGCAACCCTATCCCTAACTAGTATAGTGGTGGTGATTTGAACCAACATCAAATTCAATGATCTTAATGCTTTTTCATGAAACGAAGACATTTTTGCCACGCCGAACATGTTTTATGGAACACATGGCTGCGTCAGGAAAATTTATTTCCCTCTGAAAAGAGCAATTTAAGGGTGAAAAATTTGTTTACGGCATTAGCATAGTTTGTTAATACTTAAAATAATAATCAATAAAAACTAAATGTTGTATGAAAAGAATGATTCCAGATGGCTGGAAAAGTGTTTTGTCACCCCTAGGATTTTATTTTATTTTTACTTGCAACTAATTTCTACTTCATACAGGTGATTTAATACTGTACGGCGTTTGTACAATTCAATTTTTACGTTTTAATGGATCTGTTATTTAGCAACATATTTGCTGGTTACAGAAACCAACGCAACCCACTACCCTATAGTTGCACTACTTCTCTTCTATCCCCAAAGGCCGAAGGCGATAACATATAAGAGTGGGGAGACCGTTGCCAACGGTGGAGATGCGCTGTTGTCAACTCTGTTGGTTCACAGTACCCCCCCGCCCGCATTTGGCAATACCGCAACATACTGATAATGACAGTCAACATAATTTTAATTTAGATTTAGTGGAAGTGATAGTGGGATGTAACATACCGTGCTCGAAACTAGATAATGTTAGTTCAATGTTTCTCCAATACCTCCTCTTCAAGTGATTCTTTATAATAAAGTGATCATATTAACTTTGAATATCAAAGGAATTCCCTATAAAAAGTACAAGGTAAAATATATTTTGTCATACTTGTATAAAAATCTTTCCGCGCTGGCAGAGCCAACCCAGGCTTTCACGTCATCGAGATAAAATTACTGAGCTCTGTTTATGAAAGATAAACTGCCCGTCACATTCAGTGATTAATATATAATTGCCTCGTTCAAGCTAACAATAAGCCAATATGGCTGCCACATTGAATGGGCTAATATGAACGGCATCACAATTTTCAATTACTATTTGATATAGTTGATAACATTTTGTAAATACCGTACAGTAATTAATGACCCTAAAGGCCGGTGAAAATGTTATGGAAAATTTCATCAGCTGTGGAAAATCCCAAAAGTAAAAATGAACGGCATCTATTTTTCTTTATATTTCTACCTTTAAAGTATTCAAAATAGCAATAATTTTAGAAATATTACTCCTTTTATTAACACACAGCGCACTTTGAACATCTTTTAAATTTTGAAAATTTTATTTATTTTTTTTAATTCATATTTTCATTTGGTTCCATTAATTATAACCGGCTATAATGTACAACGATAATATTTAGTTACATCATGTCAAAAAATCGGTTGCCGTACAGGAATTTATGATCTTATTGCCCGGGTCAACTGGAATGATATTTACATGATGCAAGATATTAATGATAAACTGAAGTCATTTAATGAAAACATCCTGCAATTCTTTGATGTAAATGCTCCACTTAAAACTACTAAAATAAGTCAAGAAAATGGGTACCTTGGATTACATATAATATTAAGTGTCTGATCAAGGAGAGAAGTAAAGCCAAGAAAAGTTATCTAAAAAATCGGAATAATGAATCACGTGGATATTATCGAAGTGTGAGAAAAGAAGTGAAGAAAGCGATTAATAGGGAGAAAGTTGCTTATTTTAAGCAAAAGTATAATCAATAAGAAAATAATAGCACTAACATATGGGCAGAATGAAAAAAGCTAGGTATTAGAGAGAAAGATAAAAACTTTGAATTACCACAAGAGTTAAATGACCCTCAAGTAATAAGTGACTCTTTTCAAAGTTGCGTGTTAAAACCAGAAATTAACCAAGTAATATTTGATCATTATAGCGCTAAAGATGATGTCCCTACTTTCAACTTTCACTATGTAGATCCTGAATGTATAAAAAAAGCACTTAACAGAATAAAGTCCAAATCTGTTGGAATTGATGGTATATCTGTGTATATGCTACAACTTCTCCTGCCACATTGTTTACTTCCCTTAACACATATTGTTAATGTATCTTTAGAATGGGGAATAATTCCGAATGAATGGAAAACGGCCATAATACAACCTATACCTAAATCAGACAACGTGAAAGAAGGTAAAGATTTCCGTCCAATAAACATTTTGCCCGCTGGATCAAAAATACTTGAGAGAATTGTATACATCAACTATATGATCACTTAAACATGCACAGTCTATTTCCTCCAAGACAGGCAGGATTTAGGAAAGGATATAGCACTGTCTCAACACTAGTGTGGATGATATTATAACAGCGAAAGATAAAAGTATGGCTACTGTACTTGTTCTACTTGACACGTCAATTTTGATTCAGTGAATTTGGACCTATTGCAAGCAAAGCTACAGTCTTATGGAGTTAGAGAAAGTGCCTTATCTTGGTTTGCTAATTATCTCAGTGGTAGAACAGTTATTACTAGGATTCAGAAACAAAATGTGAATGTTTTCTCACAGCCATGTGTAGTTCAATCAGGTGTGCCACAAGGATCAATACTTGGGCCATTATTGTTTAATGTGTTCACATTAGATGCACCAGAGGCTCTAAGACGTTGTGGATTATATATGTATGCTGATGACTTCCAGGTACTTATCAGTTTTTCTTATAATGACACCGAAACTGCATTTGATGCACTAAATGAAGAAATTGATGATCTAGTGAATTATATAGCGAATAATGGTCTACAGGTGAATCCGTCCAAATCTCAATTAATTACATTTGGCCCAATAAACTTTCGAACAGAAATTAAATTGAACTATCAACTCAAAATCAAAGATGAACTTGTGGAGTATAGTGAGAGTGTAAAAAATCTTGGTTTGATAATGGATGAAAATTTAAATTTTGAACTGCAGTGCAAAATAAACTTAAAGCGGCATTTCTCAGGATAAAAACGCTATATCAATATAAAAATATTCTGCCTAAGAATGTAAAACTTTTATTTGTTGATTTGCTGACTCTCTCGCTATTCAATTACTGTGATTGTGTATACTTATACTATCCATGTTAACAGCAAAGACAAAGAAGAGAATACAAAGAGTGCAAAATGCTGGAACCCGGTACTGCCTGCAATTGCCAAGACGAGAGCCTACTAGTCACCATATACAAGAGATAAACTGGCTACGAATGGATGAAAGACAAAGACTGCATTTAGTGTGTTTTCTTTTTAAAATTATTCTGGATGAAATTCCTGAATTCTTATATAACAAGCTAAAACTCCGGTATGAAGTGCATGACCGTGTATCAAGAAACAGAACTAAATTTGACATTCCACGGTATCACACAACAATGTTTAAATCAAGTTTTTCTTATATTGCCACTAAAATAGCTAATGCTATACCTGAGGACTGTTATGATATGAACATTGCCACATCCAAAAAATATGCCAAGCAAGAAAAACTCTATCTATTGATATAAAACCTCAAGTGAGCTTCAAAATTCTGTATAATTATTATTATTTTTAGCATACTTCTTGAATTGTGAAACAAGGTGAAGTTGAAAAATGTCTTTTTGGACAATACTTTTACCTATTATGTGTTAAGTTTTATTGTTTGTCAAACATCTTACCATCTTCTTCTCGTATGTTTTTATATATTTATATTATTGTAGTCTATTTTTTTTAAACACATAATAAACTAATTTATTTATTTATTTAAAATGACGGTAAAAACGACGGTAATTGTTTATTTATATTTATAGTTATCATAATTTTTAGACGGCACAATAGTTAAAAATTATTGTAGGTGTTGAATAATATTTTAGAATCGATGCCATACATTTCGCAATGATCTTGCACCTACGGGTCTAGGGTTTTCTCACTCTGTAACCACCAAATATGTATGGCTGAATAATGAATCTATGAAAGCATACAAATCTAATTGTACAGACGCCGTACAATATTAAATTACCTATATACCTGGAAAAAAATTCGGAAAATCAAAAATTCTTCTGGCTTCTTGTCCCATTATTTCTGTACGGCAGAAGGTTCTAGGTGATTATTTTTTTATGAACTATCAACATGAGGAATGCCTTACAAGAATATTTTGTCTGAAGAGCGCATTTTCAGATGGAAAATTCAATTTACGTGTGTACTCACCTGTAGCGCCCAAATGTGACGGCATAGTGCCTAAAGTTATGGTATCATATATCAGCATCGTACTGAATATAATTCATGCTGGGTCACTTGACCCCATAAAAATTACGATGGGCTTGTAGTCTACAAGCTTTCAACTTTACTTTAATGTAGGGCACATTGTTTTTGAGTAAATTACGAAAAAAAATGTAAAAATTATATTTTTTTGAGCACGTGAAAGGCCATAACTTTAAAAAGCCGTCTCTCAGTCAATTTTTATCGAAAATGGACGTAAATTAACGTAAATGTTATAAATTTTAAAATAGAATTCTTAGCAGTTTTCACTAAGTTATTTTTCGAGGTATTTGCAAAAAATGCATTTACCTCTCACTCCTGCTCCTCAAAAAAATTGCTAAATTTTATTCATTGATTGTTTTCATTTCTCTTTATCTTCCCTATTTTCACCTAACTACATTGATAATACTATTTGCATTTTTTCCGTGGATATTTTAATATAAACAATAGACGTCGTTTCAGTACTTACAGTTCTTTTAGTTTTTCCAAATTCTCAGTCGGCCCACGCCCTGGCTTGGCCTTGGAGAATTCAGGATACACACCTAGGCCGCTCGTGATGCAGACCATTTCAGTTAACACCAGTCCAAAATAAAGCCTAGATCTAAACACTAAATATATCGGCCAAATATACCAGTATCTATACAAAAATGGCCTGTCCAAGAACTCATCTGTACAGACATACTGAAATTAAAAATAAATTCTGTTATAGCATATATGCTAGTTGTCTTGGGGTTACTTGGACTTTTTCTTACCGATAATGGCCAATAATAATTGGTGATTAAATAAATTCCACCCAGAAGTGGGATCAAATATAGTTTCTCCAACACGGCTTTTTTATAATTATCATATTGGTGATATGGTTTATTTAAATGGTCCAGGTATGTTTTATATTGATAATAAGGACCTACAACACGAAACAAACTCCTGTGAAATTAAAATTGTTATAAACAAAACTGAAAATTATTCAATGAAACCAAGTATCTAGCAGTATTTACAATACTGTTACGTGTTATACCCCTTAGTAAACGCCCTGTGAGTTTGGAAATTATAATGTCAGAGTAACACTAAACACTGCCCCCACCTTAAGTCTGGTCAGGCAATTTAGTGCCTTCCACATACTTTGGGAGTCTATCCAAGTGTAGGATTTTCATCATCGATTTTTTACTTCTTTATATACAATAAATAACGTCATTGATTCGGGTGATGACGGAATATAGTCCTTCCCAAGGCGGATCAAGTTTCGGGGACCTTCCCTTCTTTCTCTGCGGGTTGTACAACCAAACCAGTTCTCCCGCCTTAAATCCTCCTGAACTGGCCTTAAGGTCATACTGAGCTTTCATTCGGTCACTGGTCATGGTGATTTGACCTCGAACCAATTCATGGATATTTCTTAACTCGTCTCTAATTTCATCTACATAATTGTTCACTGCGAGGGATTCCCTGCATGGTGTTCCAAGCACTAAGTCACACAGCAGTCTGATTTCATGTCCCAATATCACACAAGCCGGTGTCTGTTTCGCAGTCTCATGGATGGCAGCCCTGTATACCAAGAGGGAAAACAGTAGGTTAGGTTAGGTTGATATGTGAGTGGGCTAGTAACAGACCCTCCACCGCGACCATCTGGTCTATTGTGGCTCACTCCTAATTATATTTCACCCAATAGGTTCAGCTTTTTGATAAAGTCGACTACCTTATTGGGTGAGAGGTTGTCCAGATCCTCTGGCAGCAGTTGCCCTTTGCCAAAAAGTGAGAATCTGGTTCTTTCTGCAGCAGGACAGGTACATAAAATGTGCGCTGCCGTTTCATCCTCCTCCAGACACAGTCGGCATTCAGCGTTGTCCGCTATTCCGAGTCTGTGTAGGTGGTGGTTAAGTCTGCAGTGCCCAGTGTATAGGCCAACTAGAGTTCTTAGGTGTAACCTATTTAACTCTAATAGTTTTTTAGTTCTTGATTTCAAAGGGTATGTGATGAACTCCTTTGAATGAACTAATCCTGGTAGTTCTTGCCAGTACTGGAGGATTTTCCCCTCAGTCCAGGCCAAGATGGTGGTTTTCGCAGTGCTTGCCGATATGCCAAGCACTGGCTCCGGTCCGATAAATTTTGATACCGCACCTTCCCTGGCTAAGGAGTCGGCTACTTCGTTGCCCTCCAAGCCAGAATGGCCCGGTATCCAGACCAGAGTTAATTTGTTGTATCTGCCCAATCGGGCTAGAGCCTTTTGGCAATTCCAGACCAATTTAGAATTGCAGCGATGTGAGCCAAGAGCTTTAAGAGCTGCTTGGCTGTCTGAAAAGATTTTTATTGATCTGTGTCTAGGATGCATCTGCTCAAGCCTCCTTGTACACAGTTCAATGGCATGAACTTCTGCCTGAAAGACAGTCGCATAGTTACCCAGGCTCGAAGTGATTCTTACCTTTGGGTTGCGACTGTATGCTCCAGCTCCAACTCCCTCAGGGGTTTTGGAGCCGTCTGTAAACCAACAGATGTCTGCTCTTTGTAGGTCAGTTTTATTCCGATCCCATTCGTCTCTTCCAGGAAAAAGGACGGTAAAAGGCAGTTCATAGTTGGTCGCGGTAGGCATCACATCTGAAAGCATTCCCAGGATGCCATGACACTCCATGTCATCTGACAGCCTGTTGCGTTCCATGATGCTAGCCTGCGGCATATTATTTGCCGCTTGTTGAAGTCTGTATGTTGCCCACCTGGCCTCTCTCTCCAAGTAGATGTGGAGAGGAGGTAGATCCAGGAGGATTTCCAGAGCTGCTGACGGTGTGGTACTTATCGCACCAGTTACTGCCAGACATGCTTGTCTCTGTAGACAAGAGAGTTTGGCTTTGGTCGTTTGTTGTAGCCCTTTCGACCACCAAATTATGGAGGCATACGCTACCATTGGTCTTATGACCGTAACGTATAGCCAGTATATTTGTTGGGGACCTATACCCCAGGTTTTTCCACAAATTCTGCGACATGTCCACAAGGAGAGTCGCGCCTTGTGGATTACCTTTTCCAGATGGGAGTTCCAGTTGAGTGATTTATCTAGTGTAACCCCTAGATATTTCACTTCCCCCGCAAATGGAATAGTTTCACCTGCTAAGGAGGGCGGCACTAAATTGTTCAGCCTCCTTTTTCTGGTGAAGGGTACTATTACAGTTTTGTGGGGGTTCACAGTCATCTGCTCCCTCTCACACCAAATATGGACTGTATTTAGCACCTCTTGAAGGGTATTAGAGAGTACCTCTTCAGATTTTCCTCTAACCATAATGACTAGATCGTCCGCATATGCTTGAATCTCGGCTTCCCACAGAGAGAGAATGGCCAGCAGATCATCCACAAGCAGTGACCATAAAAGGGGGGAAAGTACCCCGCCTTGTGGACACCCTCTTGCGGCCCTGAATCTGACCGTTTCTCCCTGTAGAGAAGTCGTTATGATTCTGTTTTCAAGCATAGCTTGAATCCAGCCAGTTATAGTTAGCTCAACCCCTCTAGCAGCCGCAGCTGTATATAGGGAGTTGGGCAATGCATTGTTGAATGCTCCTTCGATGTCAAGGAATGCTGCCACCGCAATCTCTTTTTCCTCAAGAGATTGTGTGATTTTCCCGACCAGGTTATTTAGTGCTAGTTCTGTTGATTTGCCGGGTTGATAGGCATACTGGTGAACATTCAGAGGATAGGTGCTCAGGATGTTTCCCCTGATATGTCCATCCAGAACCTTTTCTAGGCCTTTCAACAGAAATGATGTCAGGCTGATGGGTCTTAGCGATTTGGGGTCTGGTTCTGTCCGACCCACTTTTGGTATATATACCACTTTTACCGCCGCCCAACTGGATGGGATATAGTTCCATACCAGACCAGCTCTGTATAGTCTGATGAGGAAAGGTAGCAGTATTTCCAGTCCGTTTTGTAGCAGCGCTGGAAAAATGCCATCCTCACCAGGCGATTTGAATGGTTGAAAAGATTTGATCGCCCATTCAATCGCTGGTGCTGTGATAACCTTTTTGGCCACCAGCCAGTCGTCTTTGTGAGGTCGTTTGGTTCGGCCTCCCGATGGTGGTGGTTGTTGGTTATCCAGGATCGAACTCCCTGGGAAGTGGTTCAGTGTAAGGAGTTCAAGGGTTTCCTTTCCAGATTCAGCAAATGAGCCATCTGGACGTTTTACCATACCAAATTCTCTTGCCGGCTCTCTGGAAATGATCTTGTGGATTCTAGTGCTGCTAGGTAAGTCAGTAATACTCTCGCAGAACCTCCTCCAAGATTCCCTTTTTGCCCTTCTGATTTCTTTATTATAGTCCGTTAGCGCAGATCTATATTGTTCCCAGTTGCCCGAATCTTTAGCTCGATTACAGAGGCGTCGAACTTCTTTTCTCATTTTATCTAATTTTTTGTTCCACCAAGATGCCCCTCTGTTGTCTTTTTTCGTTTTTAGTGGAGAGTTTTCATGATATGCTGAAATAATTGCGCTCCGGGTCTGTTCCGCCGCAATTTCTATTTCATCACGATTCCTGATTGTGGTGAGAGTGGATTGCAGGTGTGCCTGGAGGGATTGTTTATACCCACTCCAGTTAGTACACCTAGGATCCCTGTACGTCACCACAGGTCTTGGTCCAGTTTCTATGTTAAATAGAATGTGTCTGTGGTCTGAACACGAGGGTTCAGAGGATACTTTCCAATCAGTAATCTTGTTGCTCACAAAGCTTGAGCTGATTGTTAAATCCAGTACCTCTCTTCTATTTCTAGTGACAAAGGTTGGTTCCGTTCCAATGTTATTCACAATTAGCCCTTCACCTAGTATGTATTCAAAAAGTGACTCACCTCTTTGGTTAATGTCTGTGCTGCCCCATGCCGTATGGTGGGAATTTGCATCACATCCAATAACAAGGTGAATGTTGGTCCTCTTGCTGTAGGCGATTAACGACCTAACCGCAGGTGGAGGAGGTTGATCAGCACCCCTGTCTCCCGGGAAGTATGCAGAACAGGCTATTATGTCCATTCTGCTTTCCCCCACTGGTAGCGATAAGCGGATGGCTACAACATCCTGGGTGCAGTAACCTGAGAGTACAAAATAATTGATGTTATTTCTGATCAAGATACAGGCTCTGGGTCTTTCTCCAGAGCCGACTGATACTATCTTGCCAGAAGTGTTTCCTAGTCCGTTTACTCGGCCTGTATTGGTTGTCCAAGGTTCCTGGATAAGGGCAATGTCAATCTGCCCTTCCTTGAATCTTCTGCCAAGGACGTATGTGGCGGCCTTGGCATGTTGTAGATTCGCCTGTAGGCACCTGACGTGCATAGACTTCAGGTTGATTCCTTCGGCGACTACCTTAAAGGAGGGTTTGACAGTTTCACTTTCGCAGGGATTCTTTACCCGCTGGTCATGTGAACTGCCGTTGGACTGTAGACGTTTTCCCGTTTCAGCTCGCTCAGAGAAAGTTTGTTGATCCCTCTCTGGCGGCTGGTTGGTGTCACGTCGTTCCAACACTGACTGCAAGGCGGTTTCATATGGTATTCCGCTCTTGAGTGAACGGCTAAGGAGCTTTGTTGCAGCCTCCCTTAGCTGTTCTCTTTCAGAGGAGAGGTTGTCCAAAGCTTTGGATTCCTCTTCCCCTGAATTGTCTTCTCCTTCGGACTCAGAAACCGGCTTTAACAGCTCCCTTTCCTGATCCGACGGGATCGGATGTGCTTGTGGAGTGGGATTTATCCCAGTCTCCAAGGGTTCTTCAATTTGAAGATCGAGGGTTGTACCCCTCTCGTTGGGTTTTTTAGAAGAGAGATTGCCCAAAGCTTTGGGCTCCTCCTTCTCTGATTTGTCCTCTCCTTCGGACTCAGGAATCGGCTTTAACAGCTCCCTTTCCTGATCCGGTGGGATCGGGCGTGTTTGCGGAGTGGGATTTATCCCAATCTCCATAGGTTCTTCGATTTGAAGATCGAGGGTTGTACACCTCTCGTTTGGTTTATTTTTGTTAGTCGTTTTCACCATATGGTTCCCACGAGTAGCAAAGGAATGTTGGTCCGCCACAGTAGAGCCCTGCATTGCTGTGGTAAGGCAAAATACTCTGGAAGATTGCCCAGTTTTCCGGAGGCCCCGTTAATGACACCTTTCGCCCCGGTGCCATTCAGCCTTCGGCACGGGTTGCGTACACCTTGGCTTGGAGGATTTTATCGACTTACCTTGTCTAGATCCGCCGTGTTTAGCCGAACGCAGGGTCACCTCGGGCAGGATGCGACATTGAGCCGCGCACGGACGATCTTGAGAGAAGCTTCATAAAGGATGGCCATTTCCCCTCAGCTTTTCTCCTAGAGTCAGTGGCCAAGTAGCTGACTCCTTGACCCCTAAGAGGGAAAACAGTAAGTGACGATCCCAATCATCCTAATTTTTATGAGCCACCTTAGAAAGATGTTCCTTCATGGTTTTGTTATGCCGTTTCACAATCCCATCTGATTAAGGATGAAGAGCTGTTGTCCGTGTCTTGTAGATTCTCAATAATTTGCAGATTTTCTGATTCAAAGTTTCTCCCTTGATCTGAATGTAAATTGACATACCAGGTTATCCACCAAAACCTTAGCTACAGTAACAGCCTCCTGATTTGAAATGACATAGGCTTCCAGCCACTTAATGAAATAATCCATGGCAACTAGGATGTATTTATTGTTATCAGTGGTCACTGGGAACGGGCCAGCAATATCGATTGCAATTCTCTCAAATGAAACTCCGACATTATATTGCTTCAATTGACCCTTACTCCTAGTCTGTGGTTCCTCACTGGCCGCACAAATCTTGCATCTGTGACACCAAGCCACATCCTGTCGACTATTGATCCAGTAAAATCGTTCCCGCATCTTATTCAGGGTCTTATTAATGCTGAAGTGTCTGCCAGACATTTCATCATGCATCTCCAGAAGTACTTTTGGTACTTGACACCTGGGAATCACTGGACACATGACAACTTCCTTGCCATCCAGGCTTTCCCATGCTCTTTTCAATAGCTTGCTTATGACTCTAAGTGAATCCAATTGTGCCCATAAAGCCTTTAGCCCCACTCCTTTCCCATGCTCTCTTCAATAGTTCGTCTACGACTTTAAGCAAATCCAATTGTGTCCATAAAGCTTTCAGCCCCACTCCGAGTGTATGATTTTCATCTTCAACTTTTTACTTTTTTGTATTCGATAAACGTCACTGCACAACTTTCCCCTTCTTTTGCTCTTAATATAGGCCCAATTTCTGCATTGTCCAATTGCTCTTGCCTTAGAGCTTCCTTTGCTCAATCGTCTGGAAGATCTATCTTGATAGTGTTGACTACTACCATACCCTGCAGTTTCTCTACACATTGGCAGCTTGCACTCTTCCTTGCAGGGCATCTGCAATTTTTTGAGATGTTCAATTTTGAAATCATACTGTGGCAACCTCTGTATCCAGCAAGCCACTTGACCTTCTGAGGTTTTGAATTTTATCAGCCATTTTAACGCAGCATGTTCCCAAACATTCTGTAATTTTCAAGTAGGCTAAGACCAGCAGCTTTCAGATGGTTTCTAGATACAGACACTGCGCGCCATCTCTGGGACGATTGCCGAACTAACTAGCTAACTTAGTTTTCTATTACTTATACATGGAATTTAGAGAGAATTCTTATAGATGTCTACAGGGGTATAAAGCTGTAACATTATTTAAATGAAAAAAAAAGTGTAAGGGCTTTCTTCAAGAAAAGCTCTTAATTATACAAAATGTCCCAGGAGTATGGAACAAGCAGAAGCACACACAGGGTATTTGAGTAAACATCAGACTTTCTGAGGGGGTAGAGTACTCATTAAATAATAATAAAAGTTTAAGTCAACTCAATCTTCTTATTCACAACGTCTTGTTAGATGTTTTGTGATTCATGCGTTATTCTGGTTGACCGCCATCTGCTGTATGGTACGTTTGACAGCATTTGTCGTGATTGCTTGTTAGGCCTCACCAAAGATCATGATTCTCAATCTTGGCTATTTGTACTTCCCACTAAGCAAAATTTAAACGTTATACAACTATTTTGTTTTATTGCAATTTTATAACTGTAATAAAATAGCAATAAAACAAAATTGTTGTAGAAATGACAATTATAAAACAAATTTGTTTATTGGGTTATTACCGTATGTTTACTCTTCGAATTTTATTACAATGAATTAATATAGTAATTTGAAAGTTATGCGCCTTGTTCAAGATTTAACCTCCAAAGGGAGGGCGACCTGGGAAAAAACGTAAGGTACTTTTAGTGTTATCGTCTCATACTCCTGGAACACCATATTAAGACAAGTGGATACCTGCCAATACGCCACAATAATTGAGAGCGTAACAAAACACATCAAGGAACTCTAAATTATCAAATATGTCCTCCGATTGCTCTCCCTTTTCAGTCTTTTTCGCTACATCTCTCTTTGTCTTGGAAATATAAGAATCATTAACTTCGAAAGCCAACCCAGCCAACTTCAATGTCAACATCATTTGTACTAAGTTGGTATGTGAGGGAGGGTACGGAATTCCAAAATACACCGTCGTACGGAAGAAAAGCAAATACACAAATGCAGACATAAAAGTGTAGATATGGCATTTTCTGAAAGAGATTAGATTTTAGATTTTATCCCACAAAAAAAGTTTTAATGTTTGTTTTATTATCTATATACAGGGTGAACCGTTAAGAATGGGACATAGAGTAGCTGGAAACTCCTTGGCTCAAATTGGACCAGACATGCTGAAGTAAAATGTCACTAGTTAACGAGATACAAGGTGTTAATGTATTTGAAGTGTGTTTAAGTGTCTTTTTGTCTGTGAAGTATAAGTTTTAAACGCCCCGCCAAGTAAAATAAAGGATATTTATTGTTACTATTAAATATAACATTCGGGAGCAATAAAATAAGTCAATAAACCTACGCCTTCTTGTTTCAGATGATTTATTTTTTTTTTTAATTTTACGTTCAGTTTTTATGGAGAAACACATGGTCTATCCACCTGTATTTTTTATTTTTGCCTACCGATTTGATTCAAAAACTTTGGAAAAATGGATGAAAAAAAATTTTTTTTCACTTTCTTTTCATGTTCTGCATCTGAGCGGAATGTAAACTTTCAGGGTATTATTCTATACACTTTCTTAAACTCATTGAAAAAAAAAATTATTCATTTTGCAAGTTTTTGTAGATTTCACTACAAAATGTTCTCTGTCGTCTGGGCTATAATATGAAATTATGATTTCTCATCATGAGAATCTACAGTAGGTACAGATTTTCAGCTTCATGTCAAGTTACACAAAAAAAAAAAAAATTAAAGTTTACTTTTAATACTGGGGACATTTTGCTGAAGCATTTTTTTGTTAAATCTTCATATTTTAAGCCAAAGAATGTCCAGTTGCTCTATGGTCCATTCTTTATGACTCACCCTGTATATAGACAATTAACACATTAGTAAGATACGCAATTTTAAAACAATAAATGTACTTATACTCACCGTTTATCTGTATACAAAATGATACAAGCAGTTATGAATATACTGATTAAAACATGTAAAGAGTGTAAACCAGATACTATAAATACTATGACTGACCCTATCAAAGCCCCCACTTTCTTTTTATGATCTGTATTTTGGATAGTTCGATAGTAAACACCGAAGCCGATAGAAAAAAACAATGAACATAGGTATATTATGTCTTCTCTGTTCATGTTTACTTGGCTACATGCAGAATATAGACAAGTTTTACCTTTGTATTGGATTAAGATTAATTGAGAGATAAGATAAAAATGTGACATTAAGTAGACATTTTTTTCTATAAAAATTGATTTGGGTTATCTCTTATTTTACTCGTAAAATGTGACAAAAAGGATCATCATATTTTATTTGTGAAGTACCATTAATAAAGATAAAAAAACAATGATAGGATAATTAGCATAGCAAAATTGGCCTTTTATTTGTTTTTCGATGTGCAACGCCCATTTACGAATGCCAATCAACGATATAAACACAGGCCCAGACTGGTACCATTGGGCCCCCCAAAAAAGCATAATTTTGATTTCCCCACCGAACACCAAGTATAATTCCTTTTGAAAATGTTTTACCGAATATAAACATAAAATATTCGTTCTAAATAAGGTTGTTGACCGTTTTTTAAAAATTTTATATTCGAGTGCTTTATTAAATTTTATTTGACCCCTATTTTTTTATTTTACAATCTAAAGTTAGTTTAATAGTGACATTAATTATTTAAATTAATAAATTTTGAATTCGCGCTCATCGCCACGTCAGATGTAAGAGCATGCGCAGATAAAGGAATAATCGAAGGGTGTCGTTTGCTGTTAGCATATAGTCCAGTCAACAGGGGGTTTCACCTCTAATTTGAGTTCTAATGAATGGATTTTGATGAAACCTTGTGCAGTGTGTTTGTAATGACATTAATAAAAATAAGAAGGGGTAGAAAAAAACATCCCTTTTATCATGGGTTCCGTAACTCGTAGAGTTAGGTCAAAAATGAAAGAGAAACAATAAATTTACCTATTTTGGCCCAAAATAGTTTTTACTCTTGTGAATTTTTTCGAAAATTCCTAAAATTGGGAGAGGGGAAATGTAAAAGTTGAAAAAAAATCTGAAAAAATTCAGGTGCATGTGCTATCGAAATACAAGACTTTTTCTATTTGCAACTTTTCTGTAAAGTGCGTTTTCACCAAGTTATTCCGGAAAAACATGAAAACCTTTTTTTCTTTGAAATTGTAGCGCTTTAAAAATATGCAATTCAAAAATTTGAAAAAATTCAGGCATATGCATTGTCTGTCCAACTTGACGTGTCTATAAAATGTATGTTTTCGGAAGATAAATAAACTATTATTATTATTATTGTTATTATTGAGGCCTTCTAAACATTTTCTGTCTCTTGGAATTTTTTTGCAACTTGCTAATTTTCCGAGTTACAGGCAGTTTTTCACGATAAATTATGTACCTACTACATTTTTTGCACAAAAAATACATGAAAATTCGAAAAATAACGTCATTTATGTATATTATTATAAAAAAATATGAAACCTAAAAGTTCAATATAATTTTTAAATTTTCATGAATTTTTTAATGTGCACAAATTATAGTAGTCCAGTCGAATTAGACATCATAAAAAATTTTGCGTACTGCGGACTTTTTTTTGTGGAAGTTGTTTAAGAGGGCATAATAAGCAAGCACAGAAAACTACACCCTGCTACATTAGGGTTGAAACTTTGAAATTTTACTTATGTGTCCATATCTGTTTCCCTATTGCCCGTAGGGCTCTTTACCAAGTTACACTTTTTGAAGATTCATCCCTCCTCTACATAATATATATGTTATTCATTTGCCGTAGGACAAACGGTTTTGGCTGTACCAGGCCGGAAAGGTCGCGCTGTCCGAATTTGGGAGTCTTCTGTACAGGACAAACGGCTATTATTTCCAATCTACAATACTACACATACTAATGCCTTAAGGAGGGATGATGATTTGTGAAAAAACTTTCATCGAATACCGCGCGGTTTTCATGATACGGGATGTTGAAATTTTGAAAACCCTTTTTTAAAAAAAAAGTGAACCTACTTTTTTTCGCTCATTTTTCTTTCATGCATGTACGACCCTAATATAAGAAAATTTACGTTGGTTTCATTTTAATACAACCGTTGGTTTAGGAGCTAGACAGCAAAATATGCCAAAAATGGCTGTTTTGGTATTGTTGCATTAAAAAAACCAGAACCAGTATAATTCTGGTAAATGTTTTTGTTTATTCTAAAAGTCCAATTCATTGCGCATAGAAAATGTATTTTTGTATTTAAGTAGGATCAACACTTATTGTGTAATAACGATTTATGTCATGTGTTCTCCAGTCTCCTTTTTCACAATTTTTTTTGCGGCCTTATGGTTCATAGTAGGGCAGAAAGCATACACGTGGACAGGGCACATAATAGGATGTTAAAATGGGTCTCTTGTTAAAATGCGATAGGACGTACCGTTTTCGAGTAAAACGCACTTGTTTGGTTATGTTTGCTTTGAGTTTTCATTAAGTTCTGAATTGTGATCTGATAAATAAATTCTACATTTTGGTGTTTTCTTTCTTAGGAGTTTGTTTTTTTAAATCATTTTCCGATGAAATGGACATATAATAGCTGTTTCTCGAGGAAGGTAAAATTACTGTGGATTTTGTTATAGACACAAAATAAGTTGCAATGATAATTCGAGACAAGCGTGAACCTTTAAATAGGGGAGTGATAACTCCTTATTCCGTCCGAGTCCCTTCATTTTTTCATTAGCAATGCCCTCATAAACAGAAAAAGCAAGAAGCGACACATAGTTTTATTTTTTCGTAATCAGCGGTGAGTATTTACTAGTCAGTCGATGTAAAGTGTGATCTGAAATAATTTTTTGCAAACAAGTGCATTTTATTCGAAAACGGTACGTCCTATCGCATTTTAACAAGAGATCCATTTTAACACCCTAATATGTGCCCCGTTCAGGTATACATTGCTTTCTGCCCTACTATGAACTATAAGGCCGCAAACACAAAAATGTGAGAAAGGAGACTGGAGAACACATGACATAAATCATTATTGCACAATAAGTGTTGATCGTACTTAAATACAAAAACACATTTTCTATGCGCAATGAATTGGACTTTTAGGACAAACAAAAACACTTACCGGAATTATACTGGTTTTGGTTTTTTTAATGCAACGATACCCAAATAGCCATTTTTGGCATATTTTGCTGTCTAGCTCCTAAACCAACAATTGTATTAAAATGAAACCAACGTAAATTTTCTTATATTAGTACATACATGAAAGAAAAATGAGCGAAAAAAAGTAGGTTCACTTTTTTTTTAAAAAAGGGGTTTTCAAAATTTCAACATCCCGTATCATGAAAACCGTGTGGTATTCGATGAAAGTTTTTTCACAAATCTTCATCCCTCCTTAAGGGCATTAGTATGTGTAGTATTGTAGATTGGAAATAATAGCCGTTTGTCCTGTACAGAAGACCCCCAAATTCGGACAGCGCGACCTTTCCGGCCTCGTACAGCCAAAACTGTTTGTCCTACGGCAAATGTGTAATATATATATTATGTAGAGGAGGGATGAATCTTCAAAAAGTGTAACTTGGTAAAGAGTCCTACGGGTAATAGGGAAAAAGATATGTGCACATAAGTAAAATTTCAAAGTTTCAATCCCTAAAAATAGAGGACGCACATGGTGTAGCAGGGTGTAGTTTTCTGTGCTTGCTTATTATGCCCTCTTAAACAACTTCCACAAAAAAAAGTCCGCAGTACGCAAAATTTTCTATGATGTCTAATTCGACTGGAGTATAGTATATTAGTTATCGTGAAAAACTGCCTGTAACTCGGAAAATTAGCAAGTTACAAAAAATTCCAAGAGACAAAAAATGTTTAGAAGGTTTCAATGCATATGTCTGATTTTTCAAATTTTTAAATTACATATTTTTAAAGCGCAAAAATTTCATGTTTTTCCGGAATAACTCGGTGGTAACGCACTTTACAGAAAAGTTGCAAATAAAAAAAAGTCTTCTATTTCACCTGAATTTTTTCAGATTTTTTTTTAAATTTTACATTTCCCCTCCCCCCACTTTTAGGAATTTTCGAATGGCCATATCTCCAAAAATAAGCATTTCTCGAAAAAATTCACAAGAGTAAAAGCATCTTATTTTGGGCCAAAAAAGGTAAATTTTTTGTTTCTTTTTCATTTTTGACCTAATTCTACAAATTACGGAACCTGTAATAAAAGAGGTGTTTTCTACCCTTTCCGATCATTTCCTACTCTAATCATTTTTTCAACTTTTTTATTAACGTCATTACAAACACATTGCACAAGGTTTTATCAAAATCCATCGGCTGTCAAACGGTGCACGAGCCCTTTAAGGGGACAGCATTAGAAGGAGAATGATTGAGGTTAACGAGGTTGTATGACCTCCAAGAATGTCGGCTGTCAAACAGTGCACCAGCCCAATAACACTCAAATTAGAGATTTTGGTCATTTTAACGCTCTGCTGACTGGATTAATAGATTAAAGAATATTATATGTAGCTGTTAGTGTTAGTATTGATGTGAGTCATTGTATTTTAAAGAAATACTAACCTCAAATTCTTAACATTTCGGGATTCGGCACTTAAATAGTTCAAATTGTCTACATAAAACTTGTGTACCATATGAAAATCCACTATGAAGTACCTTTCACAAAATTAGGTTCCATTAAAAATAAATATTAAACACACAATGTAAACGTGTAAACAACAAATCAACAGAGCACTACCACCAACATGATAACTGAAAACACGAAAATTCTCTAGAATTGAATTCTCATTATATACATCATTTACCGCCTTTTTATTTTCAAAACCAATTTATTCTTGCATGTGATGATTAGAACTTTTTTTAATATGATATATACAATGTATATTTAATATGCTTTTTGATCATATAACGTAAATTTTGTTGAAGGAAACGACCCTATTGCTAAATGTTGATATTGAAAGAATCTTTTCAAATCGCTACATCCGATGTTCGTTTCACCCATCAAGTTGACATCATCAGAAGATTAAAAAACAACTTAATCTAGGAAAGTAGCTTATTTCTACCTAAGTTATTATCACATATTTATTCATATAAAGTTTACAACAATGAACTAAATAAAAACTAATAAATTGAATTAAAAAGTCTAATAAAAAATAAAAGCAACACAAATACGTACTCAAAAAATGAAAACACAGGAATATACAAAATTCTAAGCCTGTTTAAAAAGCTTAATTTGTTTAATGATAAACACTGATAAACACTGAAGATGACCTTTTCTATGGGGGTAACGAAACACCTCTCTAGTAGTCTAGAGAGGGTGAAGAGAAGAAAAACTAATATATACAACAATATTTTATTATATTTTACTCCAAAAATACATTAAAATCTACATTAGAAATCATTTTGTTCAAAAAAAAATTGAACAAAAACATTATAATATAAAACTTTGTCATGATTATGATTCGATGAATTAAAAAATGGTTAATAGAAAAAAGACTTTACCCTCCAAAATTATAGCACCAACTAAACCGAGGGGACCAGAAGTTTTGGAAAATTTCAAATTTACTTGACTGGGTTAGTCCTGACCTGTTTATTTAATCGAAAATTTTTTTTCAAGTAAACAAACGTGTCAAATTTTGTGTACATAATGTTTAACTGTAAATGTAAATGAACATAATCAATAATAATTAATTTATTAACGTTGTTGCTGATATCACAATAACAATTAAGGGACATGATGCGGTACGCTTTTATTACCCCAAACATTAGACAAAATTTAAAAATGGTTATCTGGAAGACCATTTGATGTTCCAAGAAGACGAAGCCTCCACGTTAAGCTTACTTTTTATAGATAAGGGATTGAAAGAGATGCTATTGAATGGAAGAGCAGATCTCCACATTTAACTCCCCTCGATTTTTTGTTGTGGAGTCATTTGAGAAGCAAATCTATTCAATGGAATCGGAGTTTCTGGAAAAGTTGTGACTTTGTATTGTTGAAGAGTGCTGTCAAATAACCCCACACTTCAAAATGTAAGTACTCGTTTTGAGAAAAACTTACCGTTATTATTATTAAATAACCAGAGCTGAAGCGAAACATCCGATCAGCATTCTGATATGAAATGTTGCAGGAAAACTTTACTTTAACTCGAAAAAAAATTGTGCAGACCTTAAACTTTGGTTATAGGTTCAAAATAGGCCAAAGTTCACGAAACAAAAAAGTTTTACGGATCCGCGGGAACCTATAGGGGGGTGAAAAGGGGTGTTTTTAATTAAAAAATCGATTTTATTTATTTACAAATAGTTCAAATAAAAGTTGTTTCTGACAAAATTATCTGTAATATGTGGTTACGCGCCTTAATTTTAATTGTAAATGTTAAATGAGTATTTTCAATTTTTCTATATATAATAATAATAATAATAATAAATTGACTTTATTTTTTTAAATGTACAAAATTTAATATATTTGGTATTAATAAAAATTTCACGGTCTTAATGCTGACAAAAAAGGTGCGTAAAGAAAGATAGCACCGGGCGAGAGAGACGTGGATTGATAGAATAGCATGCGGTTTCAAGCATATGTATATAGTTTCAATTATAGTTATAAAACGCACTAGAAAAGTGAATTACAATATTTTTATAGTTTTTATTAGCCTACTTAGTAATAATTTAAAGTGTTTCACATCCTTGATTTCCTATCCTTTCTACCTTGTCAACATCGACGGTGAAACCACGGCATTATCCTGAAAATAGGTAAGTTTTCGATATCTTTAAATTATTGGTTCTTTTTTATTTGGAATCTCGCACCTATAATACACATTGGCGCAACTAGGGGGGGGGGGGGGGGGCAGGGTGGACCGGGCCCACCCCAAACTAGCCACGGCCCACCCCAGAGGAAAGAACAAAAATTAGCAAAAAAAATTTTAATTTATCGACTAATGTATCACTAAATTATTCGGAATCCATAATCCATCTCCGACTTCTATACCAATTTGACACAAGTGAGGTCAAACATTTTCACCCGTCGATTATAACGGTAAATGTCGGAGAGTGTCAGCTCAGCCGTTTTGTTTTTAAACTATGCGCGTTCCGCGTTGCGAGTCCCGAGTCTGAGCCTGTCTGCTGGCTGACTTGACTGCTGTATCTCTTTCGTTCTATCGTTCATGCCGGAGTGAGTGTATAAGAAAATAATAGCGTATTCGGAGCGAAATGTTACTATATACCAAAGGCGGCCGGCTCGCCTTTTGGTCAGCGTTGCCAAAGCACGATGACTTCTTTTGTCAAGGTCAAGGTCATTAAATGACCTTGAAATGACAAAAAAATTTCGCCTGCGGCGCTATCACTGACCTCACCGTGTACACATATTCATCTACAGAACATCTAAGTATCTTATGCATGAGCAGCCACTTAACTTTGCGTTTCAAACACAAGGGGCCTGGCCACCCCCAGAAAAATTGTGTAGTTGCGCCAATGATAATACCGTCCACCCAATTATTTAGACGCACCCGCTGATAAGGCCCATTCAATATGAAGTTTTTAAATTTAATTTTATAACAATAATTAACCGAAATAGTAGAGGTTTTAACTTCAAAATAATGTCAGATGAATTAAATTTTTGACCCCAATATGACAAAAAATTTAACTAGGTATATATTTTTTTATATTTCTCATTATTTTAGTAAAATACAGGACACTAACTTAACGCTACAATGAATTAAAAGTAAAAATGACGTTTTTTTCACAAGAAAAATCGACAAACTGAGGTCAAAATGGCTTTTTTTGGAAAATTGTACCCTTTTTTTACTAATCGAATGTTTTTAGACATGAGCGCATTTTTTTAGCAGTTTAATCTTTGTATTTTTATATTTGTTGACGTCTAAAGAACAACATGTAAAAAAATCACCATGCTAAAAAAATGCGCTCCTGTCTAAAAAAACTCGATATAATAAAAAGAGTTTCGGAGATTTGGAAGTTTAAAGGTGACGTCGGAACGTTTATAAGACGAAGTATTTAGTTTAAATCTTAAATATCTCAGAAACTATGGCATTTAAGCCTAAAACGCTAATAACCAGTGACGGCTCGTGATACTGTCTGCAGAGGAGGCTTGGTATTTTGAAAGACAATTAGAGACATTTCTACAAGTAAAAGATATTAATTTGGAAGATTGGAAGATATGCTGCTTCTTCCAAAGGGAGGCCAGCCTCCCCTGACGAGCCGCCACTGCTAATAACCGAAATGAAAAACTAATAATTAGGCTTTCAAATTATTTATTTCCTATTTTTATAGCATAAAAAACAAAGAACAATGAACTTATACTTTTTCACATTTGTTTAAATAAAACCGTCGCAATTTTGTTAATTGTAGTAGTCGGTAATTAAAAAAATATACTCCCATATACTGTTTTTCGTTAATATACATCGTGATCTACCATGATATGCGGAAAATAAAATGGTGTACCTAGTCCTCAATGTGGGAAAGCCCCTGCAAAATTTTAGAGAGTTCTGAGGTAATTTAGTATTTATATTACTAGTAAATTTGCGAAGATACACTACTGTCGTTGACTAGGTCAGTAATAAGTCGACGAACTTACTTGTGAAAGAGCGTATTGGAGATGTTTACATTTCCTTAATTGGCATAAAAAGTGAAGCCGGCAAGTGCGATCAAAGTGCCGCGTTTTTTGCTTTCGGTCGAACAATCAGGACACCGGCCTATTATTGGTGGGTTTAAGTTTATATCTACTTGTCTTTTCGATTTATTTCACTATTTTTGTAGTGTGATTTGATTAAAACCAAAAAGTCACTTCTACCCTCTCCAGCTTTGACGTCAATAGTGTCAATCCCAAGTCAGGTAGCAAAGGCACGTGAAAATGACGTGAAAAAATGGTCAGGGGTGACGAGAAATGACGAGTTAGATGACGTAAATGAAACGTGAAAATGACTTCCTAATGTCTCAGACGAATGACGTCTTTTTCAGGTTATATTTGGTAATCCCCCTACAGGTTTTTAGTAATAGGAACATATAAAACTACATACTAGTTAGTAATCTACTTGATAAAAATAAAATAATTAATGCATAAATAAGTTTTGTCCTAATGAATTTGTTTGTTAGCCATCCGCAATTTTATTTACATTAACATATCTAATATTGTTTACCATCACTCCAACTTTTTCTCACAAGGGTTGCCTGCAAATTATAATGTTTATGAAGTTATTAAATTCATTTTTACTTACCTTTACCAATTGCGGTCCGTAGGATTCGAACCTACATGTCTCCCGTTGTCCGTATTACAGTACTGACGCTTCAACCAACTGAGCTAGCTTGGCGACCGCTATTTCGGATGCTAAAAGCAGTATTTATGGTGGTGAATGAAGTCTTTATCATGTGAAATTGAATTTCTTGCCTTATTTAAAATATATGAAAATCTTTCAGGTTCTCGCTTCGAGTTACTAGTATTTTTATTTATTTATAAGTATTAAGAAGAACTTATTTAATTTAATTAAACTGTCACCAGTGTCACCTGAGAAGTACGAGTAGTTGTTGAACAATGTAATTATTGCATTAATTAGTATTAGTGGCGGTTCGTTAAAAAAAATATATTTACCCCAGATCTCGAAATTGAAGAGCAGAGTGGGAGAAATCCGAAAAAAAATTTTCCTTATCTCAAATTTGATGAGCGGTGGGGGGGAAATCAGGAGTCAACTATTTTAAGAATTAAAGTTCTTAGTTGAGGTACTTATACAAACCTGGGAAGCGTGTTGGAGAAAAAACGGTAAAGGTGTAATATCGTCATCTACAACATAAATAGAATATTTAATGGTCTAAAACAGACCTAAAATTGAAAAAAACCAATAAGCAATTATTACCTTAAAAAAAAAACAACTAAAATTTTTTTCGCAATAAAAAAAAAAACGGAATGAGCAGGAGCCGAACCGCCGACCTCATGACTTGGAAAACGACGCCTTAAGCACTCAGCCACCAACCTTTCTGAGGCTGCTTACCTAAAGACTTTATAGTTGGAACACGCAACGGATAGATTTTGCTTTTTAATGCATTTTAATCTAATTTTATTATTAAAAGAATAGATAGAAATATAATTTAAACAAATAACCTGCCGAATCTTTGCAAACTCTTTCGAATATAAATTATTTTGGATAATGTTAAAATACATTATATATCCTCGAATAAAAACGCCAATACTTATCCCTCACGACACGGTTTATTTTTTTTTAAACTTTACACTCTGCTTACGATAACAAAATGCTATTAGCATTACAAGTTTGTAATTCGATAAAATATAAATAAATTTAACACCGAAAAAAGATGACAATATGACGTGATGTGTAGCACGTCATTTTAATGTCACTTATATGACGTCATTCTGTCGTCGATTTTTAGTGCCCTGACGTCTTTTTGACCAGAATCACCAGATTTTGACGTCATTATAACGTACTCTTGCTACCTGGGATGGTTGTACCGCTTTACGTCAGATTGATTAGTCATTGGCGGTGCATTTCTACAAAAAAATAAGGTAATTTTTTTGGTAATTCTTTTTTTATTTTTCATTTTTTTACTCTTTTCGGTGGGGACAACCTACTGTTAAATTTTCCACGTCATAGTAGATCACGTTGTATAGTGTGACCTAGACGTTCAAATTTTTTCATCGGCGTTTGCTTTAGAAAAAAATTGCATTTTAAACTGAAAAGGGATTTTAGAAAAAACGTAACATTCTTGTTTCTCTGCAAATATCTCAATAAATATTAGTTTAAGAGAAAATATGGTGGACATCAAAAATGAAGCTTATAAACTGAGAATGAATTTTATTTGTTTATATATTTGTGTAGGGTTGATTATTTCTGAGATATTTAATTTTATAGATGGCATTTGACCATTTTTAGGATGAAGTATTTAGTTTAAAATGTTGAATATCTTAGAAAGATGCTCCTATTTTGTCCCTTTAAAACATTTGTTTTAGAAAGAAATTCCATCCATAAGACTCCTAAACTTTTTTGTTTCGTGAATTTTGGCCTATTTTAAACTTATAACCAAAGTTTAAAGTCTGCACAAATGTTTCGAGTTACAGTGATTTTTTTCAATCTTTCCCTGTACTATATGTGTTACAATCTGACCACCACTAGTGCATTACAAATTATTGTGCTCTACCCCCCACATTTAACACAATAAAACTGCTATACTAAAAATAATTACGACCTCAGACTATTATTTGCATTCAACGATTCTTAATCCTAGTTAACCTTTTTCGTGGTCCTCTCCTCATCCTGCACCCACTTTTCGTACCCTTGCTTAGCTTTTTTCTCCGCCAATGCCTTCTCCTTTAGCAGGAATTTCCCGAGGAAGTAAAGCCCGACGTACACAATGGGTATGCAATGATACACGCAGTTGTAGTAGTTGAATATCTTTCGAAGCTCTAGGAGGACAAATGAGATGGCTTGATAGGAAAACATTTGCATTTTCAGGAAGAGCATGACCAGCTTGGAGATTTTCAGAGACTGAAATAACAAGAATCGATAAGTAATTTTCGCTTATATTCTTTTAGTGCAGTGCATTTAGATTTTGACTTGGAAATCGGTGAAGCAAATTGTTGTTTAGAGACTCATAAACGTGTAAAAAAAAGTTGACAAAAACCGACTGCCAACTAAACTTTTGGGGAAGGGGAGAAAGGGTTAAAAACGGTTTTTTGCCAAAAGGTGAAATTACCTTGAATTTGAGATTAGTTCTGTCTACGTTAGTAAAAAATTAGCCAAGACTTGTTTTCTGTCCCTTTCTAAAAGTCAGAGTGACCGTAAAATAAGCCGGAGATTCGCCTCTTTTTGCGTAGTATATTGATGTTTGTTACTAAATAAGGAAGGAAAAAGAAAAGCTATTCCATCCAATCCATTTGTTTGAAAAATTTTCATTAAGGCACCTACGGTCAGCAACCGAATAATGTATAGAACCGCTATTTATTTACAGAATACCTTTTCTTTTTTCTTTTCCATTTAGTATCTGATGTTATTTAAGACCAATGACTACTTTACCTTTTTAGTAAACATAACCGACTTTTATAAAGGGGCAGTTGAAAAGTGAGAAATTTTAAATTTGTCTATTGAATCCCAAGGAACAATTTTGGTTTCTTAAATATACACAAGGGTGCTATAAAACTATTTATAGAATGCCTTGAAAAATCTATTTTGCTGTAACAATATCCTTAATACCATCATAAAGCGACTTGTAGACTAAAAGGGCCGACTCTTATGAAGGTTGTTAAGGCTTTTTAAATTCCATCATAAAACTCCTTAGTGAGGCATAGTGCTCTTGAAAACCTTGTTAGGGCCGTTTGAAAACCTTTCTTAAAACCTATTTTAAAGCTGTCGGAAGCTTTTTTATTAGCTTCCTGCATTTCTAGAAAACACCTAGAAGGCTACCTTAAAACTGGTTTTAAGTCCATATTAGAACTGAGAAGCTATAAGAATGTCCACGAAGGAATCCAAATGATTTTATTATTGCATTTATTTTTTCTAAACTGATTTAAGCAAACACACTATCAGACTTTTGTAGATAAAATGGAATTTGAAATTTATACAGTCCTTAACTGACAGTGATAGAGTGAACACCTGTTGATATTTACTCCTAGTACTGCACAGTTAAAAGTGAAAATTTAATCCAAAATGACTTCAGAAAGTGATGGTAGCTACAGTGAAATGGAAATAGATGACATAGGACAATGGAAAAAAGTGAAACACAAAAGGAAATCAGGGGAAACTGCATCAGGGAATACAAATAAAAAGAATAAAATAACACAAAAAGACATCAATGAAATAATAGGAACAACTTCTTATAACACAAAAAACACACAGATAAATACATCCACAAAAAACCCACCAAACAAAAACACAACAATGCCGGTACACAAAAACCATTCAGCAAAAATGTATGAATTAACAAATAAGAAATATAAATACTTATTTTACATCACCTGACTAGAAGGGATATGTCTGAGTTATGAGAAAAAATGCATCCTCAATCAGACGAAACCATAATACAAACAAAAAAAGGATTCCTCATAAAAACAAATAGGGAAAAGAAAATCGCAACCGAAACTTTAAATAAACTAGTATCTGATAAAAAAATTAAAAATTATCAAGAAACCTCAGAATCACACACCCCTAGTCAGAACAGGACAACAACGTCAAGCTCATACTCGGTTATAACAGGATCGGTTGAACATGAAATTTCGGATCTAGAAATAAGCGAACACCTTAATGGAATTAGTATACGACATAGATACTGCAAAAGAATAATCGCAAAAGCAAATAACAAACCCACACTCATGATTAGGATAATAACGGACTGTCTAAAAGCTAGCGAACAATTACTAAACGAGGGAATATTCTACCAACACAAGCACTACCCCATCTTTCCGAGCCTTCCGCCAGCACCAATTCCACAACCATGTGCAAAATATTTACAATTTACGCACACTAAAGAACAATGTATAATTCCGCCAAAATGTACGAAATGTAATGGACCTCACCACTTCTCCACATGTAATTCCACACTACCAATGAAATGCACAGGGTGTAGTTCAGAAGACCATGCCGCATGGTCACTCAAATGCCCAAAAAGACCGACTCAACCAATACAGGGGCTTCCAAATGCATAGATAAAATCACTCAACAAGCAAAGCCACGAAATCGACAATAGAATAACAAAAAACTCCAAAATACACTCACCAGTTACAGTACATGACATGATAATCAACACATATATAACAAAACTAAACAAAGAAAAGAACAGAGATAGGGAAGAACTATTAAGGAAACTTAGAAAGAGATTTATAACACTATACAACATTGACACAGTGGCAACGTTCTCTGGTAACAGAGTATATATCTTAATGTTCGACCTAGACGAACCTCTAACTGTATCACCAACGGAACCTATACCTGGAAAGACCAATGTTCAAGTTCACGTCGATGCTTAGGATACTATATGCCAATGTAAACAGCTATTCACCTAAAAAACAGTTAATTAACAACACAATGGAAAAAAATAATATCAATTGCTCACTTTTCGTGGAGACCAAAACCAAAGAAAACAGCAACACTCGGTACCAAAACTGGGACGTGCTACAATACAATGGAAACATCATAAATAATAACACAAGAGGAGGAAACCTAATACAAGTAAATCCCCTTTTGAAAATGAGAAAAGAAAATCCGCCGAGGGTAAATAATCCACTCAACGAAGCCACACACATTTCAATACCATTCCAAGGAGACAGATTGCATATAATTCTGATATATGTACACCCAACATCTAACATTGAAGAAACCATCTTCAACAAAGCAGCACAATACAAATTTTGCTTAATAATAGGGGACTTTAATGTAAATAGAACAAAAAACAAGCAAATACAAACATTCATAAATAACACAACATTTAGGAAGGCAGACACCCCCCCAACATTCTTAATGGAAAACAACCCCGATTCGACACCAGATATAATACTCTACACAGAAATTATTCATAACAATATATGTAAAATAGAAACTCTCCCAGACATAGGGTCCGACCACCTGGCGATAGAGATTAACATAGAGCTAGACAAAACAACAGAAGAGGAAGTGGAAGAAAAAAGAATTAACCTACATAAGTGCAACACGGATGAAGTCAACAATACAATAGAAAATTATGTAGAAGAACAACAACACCTTCCAATTGACGAACAGGCAATAACCAGATTCAACGAAAAACTAACGGCAACGATAATACATAACTCACCCACTCGAAGGATTAGATATTACTCATATGAACTACCACCATTCATCATCAGATTAATAAAACATAAAAGGAAAATGTATAGAGAATACCTAACAAATAAAGATGCACAATATAAAAGACATATTAACGATTACAACAAAAATATCCAAAGGCTAATTAAAGACTATAAGGAACATAAATGGTTAACAGTATGTAATGAAATCAATCAACAACAAGGCAGAAATTACTGGCAACAAATAAAAAAATTATCCAGATATAAACAGTCGACATCCATAGCCACACTAGAAGAAAATAATACACTTTATAATAGCAACCCCGAAAAAGCAGATCTGTTTGCGGAACATTATGAAAATGTATACACAATTAAAAATGATAACCAATTCGACGAAGCACATCACGAAGACGTAAAAAATTGGCATGACGATTTCATTTCTGAAGAATTACCAAACCAAAACATTTCAATAAGCGAGGAAACCTATTATGACATACTGAATAAAGGTAAAAGCACAGCCCCCGGAAAAGACAGCATATCTAAAAATATCATCCGTAAACTTGGACACAAAGTACACCTATACATAATAAAATTATACGAATACTGTTTGAACAACCAGTACTTCCCTAAGGAATGGAAACACGGTATTGTCATCACCATCCCCAAACCCAACACCAACCCACACCGAACAAATAACTATCGTCCTATCACACTACTTCCAGTACAGATTATTAAAAGACTCATTTCAGATGCAATCGGGCACAACATACCCAACTACCAATTTGGATTCCGGGAAAAATCATCCACCACCCACCCGCTGATGATAATCACTTCAAATATTCAAACGACAAAGCTCGAAGGTCAACATAGTGCGGCAATATTTTTGGACATAAATAAAGCATTCGACAGTGTTTGGCACATGGGCCTACTGTACAAGCTAGCATACCTGAACTGTCCAAGATACTTAGTACACATGATAAGCACATATTTAAAAGAGAGAACATTACAAATCAAAATAGACACATGCTACTCTAAAACATTTAAAATGCAACAAGGACTACCACAAGGTTCGCCGCTATCGCCACTACTATACAACACCTACTGTTTTGATATTTACAACTTCGAAAATGACCCAGCGCACTTCAACCCTAATCCATATATACTACAATATGCTGATGATACAGTATTAATTAGTCATAACTGCACTATGAAAAAGACTGTGGATGAACTACAAAGATTAATGAACACGACGATGATATGGTTCAACAAATGGAGATTGAAACCAAACCCGACAAAATCCCAATACATAATCTTCAACCATGCCCCCAACATCAACTCCCCAAAAATAACCGTCAACAATCACTCTCTCCCACCCAGTACAACAGCCAAATATCTAGGTGTAAGCCTTAACCACAAGTTGAATTTTAATAATCACACCAAAATCATAAAAAAGAGATGCATCTCCAGAGGCAAACACTTCCGTAGTTTGACCTTTAAAAACAGTATGAAGACAGCAGTACATATCTACAAATCCATATGTAGGCCACTACTAGAATACAGCCATCCCCTCTACCTTAATGCAAAAAACCCGGCACTGAAAAATATCAATGTAGCGGAGACATCAACACTCAGAACGATCACCAAATGCCGACACCCTGACAATCCACTCCATAACCCGACTAATGACCTCCTGTACCAAATCACCAATATTGAACCAATTTCACAAAGACTTTCAAAATTGTCAACCAAGTTTGCCAAAAATGAAGACAATATAGATAAAATACAACTCTTATGCAAAACAAGAAGTCATCAGACACCAAGACGCAGGAAATATCCAGAACGAACCTTGTGGGAACACATTAAGGACTTAAGAGAACCATAAACAACGTTTTTCAATACATATACAATTTTTTTTTTTTTATATATAAATACTTACCACACATGAAATACACAATGTACAAGTACTTATTTTAACTTTAATATTTTTGTAAACAGGCTGAAGGACTTCGGTCGATGGCCTTTTGGGTTTATGCTCAATAAAGAACTTTTATTATTATTATTATTATTGAAATTTATAAAGCTTAGAGTGGCAGTATAACCTCTAGGCCGATTTAAAAGGTAATAAAAAGACATCAGGTATGACAAAAAAATTAAAACCAACGGCAGTTTATCGTTAAAACCACAAAAGAAAGGCCCAAAAAACAAAGACGCCTCAGAAATAATAATGATTTTAATATTCATACAAAATTTGCATAGACATGTAATCAGCAAATTTAAAAAAGTAGGCTGCTTCTCGATTCCCACGGTAATTTTCAGTCGTTTCTTGTAATTCTACCTGAATTTGCTAAAGAAAAAGTGATAATTATTAATAATTATAATTGAATATTTTTATATAACAAGAAAAACATGGCCGGCCAACTAAAAACCTAATTGTCATTTTACAGTCCTCTCATTAAACTATATATTCTAATAATGGTAATGACCTGGAACATTTACTCTAAATGAAGTCCTTTTAGTCTTTTTGTATACTATCACAAATAATCCCTTCCTTACATAAGTGCAAATGCACTTGACAAAGATCACATGGACTTGATAAAAGCTGTAATAAAACGTTTGGGATTTAAAAGAATCGCCTCCATTTGATACAAAAAACTTAAAACTTAACCTCAAAATAATTTCTTTCATAAAAGACAAATTACACATCAGTAAGTCGTGAAATGCTTTTAATTAATACACACACACACACACACATGCACCAACGACACTTCAGGCAAACATACTGTTTATTATTTTTATAGTGAATGTTTTATTGAGGTTTTTTTAAAGTGTTTTATGGAATTAAAATTTGCCTTTTAGATTTATAGAGGCCTTTTTTTCTTCATAACAACATTTGTCAAGGATGTTTTAAGAGTCTAGTTTTGTAATGGCCTTTAATAAGTACTAATAGGCATTGAAAATGTCTAATTTTAAAAAGGATTTAGAATGCATTTATTGCAAATATGTTAAAACCATAGAGAATAATTTAAAGCCTCTTTAAATCTAAATGGAATTTAAGACTTTCATAAAACTAATTAACTTTATGGAGAGTTTTATGTAGGTATGAGAAACCCATCACAAATACATATTATCCTAGAAGCAAATTAGCTTTATAATTAGGTCTTACAGAATGCTTTAAAACTTATATAAGAGCAAGTATACTTGAAGCCTAAAAGGCCTTAACTACAACATCAATAAAGCACATGACAAACCTTTTTTAAAACCTCCTCAAGTCCAAATCACTTTTAAATTGTTCCTTGGGATAACAATCACCTTATATGAGGTATCGAGCTAAAATTTTCTGTAGAGGTATTTGAGACAACTGTGAATCGAATACGCTATCCAATTTGCCGAAAAAAAAATTGCTTAACAGTCCATCTCGAAATTTCAACCCATTTTTTTTAACTTTTGACAATTATATTTATTTTTCTTTTATATAATGTGTTCTCTTGTTTACGTGCTGTTTTTTAATCTTGTTATTTGTTTCTTCAACGATAATATTGTACCATTTTTTATTTATCTGTTCCTGACTTACCATATATACATAATCTGTATCATAACAAATGGCGAATAAAGATTATTATTATTACAAGAACTTAGTAGGCCTTGAAAATATGAAAACTACAAATTTTTCAAAACAGTCATCAGCTGCGAATGCAGATTACTAATCTCTGAAACAATTGTTTCAGAGGTTAGTAATCTGCATTCGCAGTTATAGTTGATGGCTTTTAATAGTCTAACATGTAAAACATTTACTTATAAACAATCTTACCATCTTACTGTGAGTGTTGTGCAATTTTATTACGATCAAAACTATTTATAGCTAAATGTAGACAAAACAAAAATGATAAAATGTTCCACCACCCCAGAAGAGATCATAAAACTCCATTTACACGATGGGGAAATTTCCTTATCTTTTTACACAAAATTCTTAGGTATAATGATTGATAGAAGAATTAATTTTAAAGAGCACATAAATTATGTGGCCCCAAAAGTAAGCTCCATTTGCTATGCTCTGAAAGTGATGTCATCGTCAACTGATGAAAGCACATGTTTAATTGCTTATCATGCATACGTGAACTCTAAAATAAAATACGGTATTATCTTTTGGGGTAACACATCTAATGCTGTTTGTATTTCATCCTTCAAAAAAGATGCATAAGAAATATATACAATCTCAAGCAAACTGACTCATGCAAGTCAATTTCTGCTGAAAAAAAATGTACTTGCTCTTCCATCATTGTATATATTTGAAAGTGCTTGCTTCGTAAAGGAAAATTACGAATTTTTCGTCATGCATGAAATGGGACATATATGTAACACACGTCATAAAAGTATGTTAAAACCCATAACAACTTGCCCACTTTCGTCCAAAATAGTGTTGTTGGACGGTTCATAAAATTTATAAAATTCCTTAAAAAATGCTGCATAAAAATGTATTTAAAAAAAAGTTAAAAGCTTTACTATTAACAAAAACATTATATTACGTGTAAAGGTTGTAATATAGAATTCAATGGCTTAAAAGAGTATAGTTACAAAATAATTATCATTGCGGAATAGAAACGCCTACCAAACAGGTAAAACAATGATTATTATGTGTGTCGACACAAATGACAAAGCTACATACTTTTGCTGCAGAAAGGCATAAATGTGATACAATTAGTGATTTTAGATATGATAAAATCTTACCAGTCCTTTATTATCCTTCAGCAACAATTTAACCCAAATATCCTCGTACATAAGAGCAAGAGGCACTGTCGCTATGCAGCAGTAATATCCTGTGTACATCCCATGCCATACAGCCGACATGAACATCGTAACGTGAATACGGAACTTCTTATAAGGGAACCGTTTGTATATATAGTTGGCTAGCCAATACTGTACGGTTATGTTCCAATGTTTCATTGCTTCTCGCATTGTTGGCGTGAAATCGGCTTCCAATGGGTTGAGGCAGTGAGTCGTTTCGTAATCATATTCTAGTTTCTTTAATTCGTTCGGGTCTTTACTAGAATCAGAAATATTAATTGCAGATTTTTTGGATTAATAATAATAATATTATTTATTAGTGTATATAACAGGGACTGTTTTACGCGAATCAAAATAAAAACAGAAAAGAATTGCAAAAATATAATCAAGAGTATACAAAGAAAAATTATAAGAGTAAACTAATTCAGTCACTAATAATAGCAATGCAAAACAAATCCCCGGGGAGGTAGCGACAGTTTTCGTGAAATCATTTCTATAAAGCTATATTTTTTTCCAAGAAAGTGATAGTACCTATGATGGTGAAGGTGCAATTCTACCAATCTATAAGGGTTGCAAAAATGTGTAAAAAATTGAACATGTTGCAAAAGGTTGCATAAATGTATTATATCTAGAAGACTGGAATTTTACATACTCACAGATGACATAAAAACATACTGAAAAATAATATTCTACCGGGTCGGAAGCGTTGCCATGTCAGGTCTACCACCCACGCAAAGTGTGGAAAAAACGAACATTTTTGATTTATGTATTTACAAGGCTGACATTTCTATCTGGAATAGTTTATTGAATAAGACATCCAAAAAATACAGTTTACCGATCGTGTCATGTTGCTAAAGCCTAGGTAGATGCAATGGAATAAAAGCGCATGACTGCGCCGATGCGCTACGGGCCATTGCAGAATAATTATCTACAAAGTTGATTTTTTGTCTACAAGCAGTTTATGCACTATTTCGATTAAAAATCACGTTCTACCTTCGCTGAAAGGTGGCTAAATCTTTGGTAGACGTAGCTGAAATTACAGGACATAAAAAAGTTAAACGATTTGGAACGTTCTGAATTTCTTTCCCGAGTGCATAAAATTTTAGTTCCCATCATTTCAATTGCTTCTTTTTAATCAATTTTCAGTACTAAAAAGCATGTATAAAAATTTCAGGTGGTATAAAAACGTTGTGGATATATATGTGAGAGTTAAGGCAAGCTTATTTTCAGTGAATCAGTGAATCGAAAGTAACTTTTTTACTTGCACCCATTATCGATACATTATTATAGTTTCATGTGATATTTTTTATATAAATTAATAACACAATATTTTAATAAAATATGTTTAATTATCATAATTGAATTAGGGCACACATAGTATTTTTATAATCAAATTAACTTTCTAATTTTTCGCTACTCGTATCTGAATCTTCATATTCACTCTTGTAGCTGATATCATCATCTGAATAATTTTCGTACGAAACACCGTCATTTCCTTCCGAAATATTAATTAACTGGACTGTCAAATCATGACTTGTAATAATTTTAGTATTTAATTGACAGTAACATTGGTAAATAATAAACTTTTAAACAATGAATTTTTTGATTAAGTTATAAAAAAAAACAATATTTTTTTACAATGAAATTTACATAGGATCGTGAATTTATTATTTATTAATATGTTGAATATTTTTCCTTTGACATAAAAAAAATACATACAAATTAAAAGATAAACTTCCTTACCGAAACATAGATCATAGAGAGAAACAGTCACTCTCGAGCACATGAAGGAGTACATCTCACTAAAGTGGCCAAACTCATCGATTTTATGCTACGACTTAAAGTCCAAGGGACGTAAGAAGTGCTTCAAAGTTGGCAGTTCTAAAATGTCTACCGAGGAGCTTATGAAGTCGGAAAATTGGCCTGAGGAGGTATTAATTCATCCCTTTCTCGCCAGATCAAAAGCAGACCATGCTGGATAATTTGCAACAATCCTGTACTTCAAAATCTTGTTTTAAAATAGCTCATGTCAATGTACAATGTTTAAGTAATAAGTTAAACATTATTGATGTTTTTAATCACACTGAGAATATAAACATTTTATGTATATCAGAGCATTGGGCTACTTCCGATGAAATCGAGAATCTAACTTTATCCAATTTAAACCTGATGGCTAGCTATTGTAGAATTAATAGACGTCATGGTGGTGTTGCTATTTATGTTGACAATATTGTTAAATCAAAAATTAATACTGCTACATTTTTGAGTAACTTTAACTCTGAGATGAATATAGAGCTTTGTGGCTTAGTTTTGTGTCTTAAAAGAAAAATATTGTTATTAGTCATTTATAGGCCTCCTTCTGGAGACTTCAATATTTTTTTGGATAAATTGCAGGGATATTCACACTCAAATTCACATAATAGACAACTACTATCTGACATTTTTGAATCATTTAATATCTCCACGTATCTCAATGAACCCACTCGCGTAGTAAGTAATATATATGGCATGTTGTCTGAATCTGCCATCGATTACATGGTCACTGATCTTCCAAGTAATATGGTTGACATATATATGAGCTACCCTTGCATTGCGGACCACGCTGCCCAAATTATGTGTGTTAAAGATTTTTTACCATATTCCAACCAATTTATTAAGCAAACTATTACTACTTGCTATATTACTGAGGTTAACATAGCCAAATTTCAATATCTTTTATATAATACAAATTGGGATTTTATTTACAGTATGGACCCAATAAATGTTGATGAAGCCTTTATTATTTTTTTGGAAATTATGATTAACAAATTAGATGCTTCTTTTCCTCTTGAAACTAAGCAGATCAGTAACAATTATTACAACAATATTACAAACACAAAAAACTGGGTTACGTCAAACATCAAACGTGAAAGTGAATACCTCAAAAATTTGCATTGGCTCATCCAACGTTATAGCTCTCCTGACCTTGTTAACCTCTATAAGTGTAAGAAACGTGAATACAATAACAATATAAGAAACGCCAAGCATGAGTATTTCTCAAATAGAATTTTAAATGCCACAAATTCCACAAAGGAAATCTGGCGGCTCATTAAATCTGAACTACATACCAATCATTCTTCTCCAGTAGATGTTAAGTTAAACATAAATGGCAAAGTCACAGACAATCCTAATGATGTTGCAGAACATTTTGCAAACTATTTCGCGTCAGTCACTGTAGACAAAGTAAAAAATCACTTTGGGGCTAATTTATCACATACTTGCACTTCCAGTGAACTCAATGATCAGTCCATCTTTATTTATTCAGTTACACCCGATGAAATAAGGCAAAATATATTTGAATTAAAAAATAAACAAGCTCTCGGTCCCGATGGATTGTCCACTAAGTTTATCAAGTATGCATGTGATTTCATAATTGAACCATTGTGCATTTTGATCAACGCATCTTTTCAATCGGGTGTTTTCCATCCCTATTAAAAATAGCAACTGTTATCCCCATATTTAAAAAAAATGATTCTTTGGAACCAGAAAATTACAGACCAATATCCATCTTAAGTGTTATTTCTAAAATAATGGAAAGAATTGCGTTTAATCGAATAATGGCATTTTTTAATTCTTTCAAAATACTAACAGATCGCCAACATGGTTTTCGCAAAAATCATTCTACTGACACTGCTACAATTCAGCTTTTACAATTTGTTTATAATGAAATGGACAAAGGTAACCTCGTCATGGGATTGTTCTTTGACCTATCACGAGCGTTTGACTCTCTCAATCTGTCTTTTGTTAAAGAAAAATTATTTAAGGTAGGCATTCGAGGAGTTTTTCTACAGTGGATCATGTCATATTTAACGGACAGATCTCTTCAGGTAAAAATCAACCAAACGATTTCAAATGAACATGACGTTAGTCTTGGAGTGCCACAGGGCTCGGTGCTGGGCCCTTTGATTTTTTTGATTTTTGTAAACGACTTACCGTCATTCATATCAAAAGGTAACATCACCATGTTTGCCGATGATAACTCCTTTGGCATATCTGCACCGAGCCTTGTGGAGCTCCTTGATAATGCTATGGCTGTTATGACAGAATTTGGTGACTATTGCTGCAGAAATAATCTCATATTAAACCTTGAGAAAACTGTGTGCATGTATTTCTCACAAAGAAAATCATTACCTTCCAACACTCAGTTAAATTTTAACAACATGACCCTGCCATTTAGCTCGAATACAAGATTTTTAGGTATTTCAATAGACACAAAACTAAGCTGGGATATTCAAATCGAAGAAGTATGTAAAAAACTTAACAAAGCGTATTACTGCATACGCCAGCTCAAGAACTCCCTAGATACCGAGGCTTTATTGCAACTGTACTATTCAATGGCTTATTGCCATATATCCTACAATATTATAATGTAGGGACGTGCGAATAATTTGCAGCGAGTTTTTGTCTACCAAAAGCGCATAATTAGATTAATTTTTAATCTTGATTTCACCACATCGTGTAAAAACTCTTTTAAAAGTCACAGAATATTAACGGTACCATCCATATATCTTTTTTCTTTGCTAAAGTACATTAAAAGTAACATTAACCAATTTAAAACTACTGCTAGCTACCATAATTATAATACTCGTCATGACGACTTGTTAGCTCTTCCTCATCATAATACGTCTCATTTTGAAAAATCACCTTATTACTCTGGTATTAGTTTTTACAACAAATTACCTAGTGAGATTAAAGATGTCAACAATTTTAATAAATACAAATCTAGTCTCAAACAATTTTTACTTGAGAAATGTTTATATTCATACAAAGAATTTTAATCTGTATTTGTCATATATTTTGTTTATTGTGTTTTATATTTACTACTTATTGTCTCACCTTGTAAACTTTTATCTTATTGACGTTCACATCTGTATTGTAACAGCCCAAGTGATTATATATATAAATAAATAAATAAATAAATAAATAATGGAGTAAATAAAAGTGATTATTAACACATCTATAAGATAACTTTCTGTTCGTTAATATTAATGAAGAATATAATTGCCATGATTTGATTATGTATTGCCATTTTGGCAACGTCTACCAAAGATATAGCCACCTCTCAGCGAAGGTAGAATGTGATTTTTAATCAAAATAGTGCATAAACTATTTGTAGATAACAAACCAGCTTTGTAGATTAATATTCCGCGGCGGAAAATGAAAAACTTATCCGCAAACCTCATGGTCCGGAGTGCAGCAGCCGCAGTCATGCGCTTGCATTCAATTACATCTACTGAGGCTTTAGCAAAATGAGACAATCGGTAGACTGTATTTTTTGGATGTCTTATTAAATAAACTATTCCAGAAAAAAAAAATTCAGCCTTGTTGATATAAGTAAAAAAGGTTTGTTTTTTCCACACTTTGTGTGGGTGGTAGACTTGACATGGCAATGCTTCCGACATGGTAGAATATTATTTTCCAGTATATTTTTACGTCATCTGTGTATGTAAAATTTCAATCTTGTAGATATAATACTTTTTTGCAACTTTTTATAACATTTTGTTTAATTTTTTACTCATTTTTTCAACACTAAAAGTTTGGTAGACTTGCACTTTCATCATTGATACTGTGTATCATCCATTTCATACCAATGTTTTTCCAGTAATAATTTTTTCATTTTGATTTGAAAATATGGACGTTCGTAGAAAAGTCTATATCACGATATAAAAAATTAAAATATTTCCAAGCACTATTTTGTAAAAAAAGTTTTTTGGTAAAAAGCTGTTCGGCAAGAGTTCGGCTGTAGTAGACATTGAAATCTTGTATCGTGATCATGGTTAACTTGATTAGCTAGAAACTTATACTTATTCTAGTAAACGTACACAGCGTGATTTACCATGATATGCGGAAAATAAAATGGTGTACTAGTTTTCAATGTGGAAAAGCCTCTGCAAAATTTTAGAGTGATCCGAGGTAATTTAGTATATTATAAAAGGTTAAAACTTATGATGATACGCTACTGTTACGTGTCTGTGGTCAGAAATAGGGCGATGAACTTACTTGTGAAAGAACATATCGGAGATGTTTACATTTCCTTAATTGGCATAAAAAGTTAAGCTGGTGGTTGCGGTAAAGTGTCGAGTTTTTTGCTTCCGGTCGAACAGTTAGAACACCGGCGGGTAAAAAGCACCACCGAAGGTTGGTGTTTTTGTGTTATTGACGGGTTTAAGTAAATATCTCTTATATCTACTTGTTGTAGCATACAGTCAATGTCTTATTTCGCTGTTTTTGTAGTGTGATTTGATTAAAACCAAAAAGTCACTTCTACTCCCTCCAGTTTTGCTATTAATACCCAATAAACACAAAAGATCGGCCCATCAGCGGGGCCATCACTGGGCCAGAAATGAAACTTCTGGCCCTGCGATGGCCCACTGGAGGGCCGACCTTTTGTGTTTGTAGGGTAGTCTCAATCCCAAGTCTGATAAAGTGATGTGGTTGTACCGCGTTACGTCAGATTGGTTGAAGTCATTGCTACAAAAATATAAGGTAATTTTTTTGGTCATATTTTTTTGGTTTTTCATTTTTTTAACTCCTTTCAGTGGGGACAACCTACTGATAAATTTTCCACACATCACGGTAGATCACCCTGTATATGCAAATTTCAAATATGTATAAATTAGTTGCAATTAAATTTTTTTAATTGTTAATGTGAATGTTTCCTATAAATTTTATTATTATTATTATATTTCATGAAAATAGTTAGTGTTTAAGCTTGAGTTTAAGTACTTACAGTTCTTTCAGTCTTTTAAAGTTTTCCGTAGGCCCATGACCTGCTTTAGGTTTCGAGAACACAGGATACACTCCCAAACCACCCATAATGCAAACCATTTCGGTTAGTACCAGTCCCAAATAAATCCTAGATCTGAATGTTAGAAATGTAGGCCAGATATACCAGTATCTGTACAAAAATGATCTATTCAAGAACTCTTCAGTAGAGACATACTAAAAACAAAAAAAAAGCAGTTTTTTATATAACACAACACAAAGAAGGAGGAGTTTAAATTAAATTATTAAGAACCTCCGATTAAAGAACGTATATCTAGATACATAACAGGCTATCTTTTCACTATATACCTTGTTTGCTCCTAACATAGTCACATTATATGTCCATTAAAAAGAATAGATGAACATCACATCCCATAGGCAACAGTGGCGTTGTGTGTGTAGAAAATGTGTAGAATGGTAAATATTTTCATTAAAATGAATTATTGCAATTCCTGCATTACCGGCTCTTTATATAACGTGATGTAGGCATACGATATTACAGTAAGATAAAACAGTAAGATAAATATGTATTGAAAGCATATTAAAATTTAATTGCTATTTACTTTATAACTGTAAACTGAACTTCATCATGTTACGACTATGGAACGATCGATTTTCTTCTTTTCTAAACTGCTTTCTGCAAACGGCACAGCACCTCACTATTTATTTGCACAAAATATATTGTCACTAAACTGTGTAAATATGAATAGAGAATATTATTTAGGTATTAAGCAAATCACAACTTAAAATAAAATTACTTTTTCACCAGTTTTTGGTCGGAGAACACGAAAAACATTTATTGACATTAATGGCCGAACTGTCAATTGCGATTATGATAATCGAACTGAAGCCGATCGTGCACGAGCGGCCGCGAATACGCCGATGGGCCAATCAGCAACTTATGGGAAGAAGTGCCTTAGATTGTGAGTCTTTCAGCGACAAATAAATCAATGCCATTATGTATCTAGATATAAGTTCTTTAATCGGAGTTAAGAACTTATATCAAAAAGCAGGTTGATATTGAATATAAAAAATACTGGGGTGACACTGAAAATCAATCCCAATAAGTTTCGGTACTTTCATCAACAGTGAGAAAACTTTCTCGAGCAGTAGTACACACCGCTAATACCACTTGATAAATATGTCACATAATGAAGTATGTCAACACTGTATAATGACTCTACTTGACCCATACAGAAAAATATTTGAATTGTCAGTGGAACCTATGTAGAAAACGAACATTGATTTTTTACATGTTAGTGGATAAAATAATAGTGTCTTAACGGAAAAAAAAAGTTACCGCAGCCAACAGCAGAAAAATACGTTGGTGGAGTTAGTAAAGACATGACATACATTACATTGCATTTTGTCTGGTAAACTCACTGTTAAGTTTACCTATTTATGTTCTATTTCTGTATATTACTCATTAACATTATTATTATATTATTATTATTCCCTTATATTTTTCTTTTTTCCTTTCATTAGTTAGCCGGGGTTCGATTACCCAAGGCTAGCTAAGTCGCACAATTTTGGAGATATGGATGTTGATGATCAATTTCGACAAGTTATAACGACAGGAACATGTAAGAAGTCAATTTAAATAGAATTTTTTCTCACCGATAATGGCCAATAGTAACTGCTAATTAAATGTATTCCTCCCAGAAGTGGGACCCAATATAATTTCTTCAAGAACGCTTCCTTATAATTATCATATTTATGATACGGCTTACTTAAATGGTCTAAATAAGTCGTATACCGAAAATAGGGACCTACAAGGCAAACTGTACCATCTATTCAATATAAGGCGCAGATTAAAGAGCATACCTGTCAACACCCCACAGTAATTAAAGGTATAGTAAAAAACATCTAGAAAATTTAAATTTATATCACATGTTTCGTCTTCTAATTTTTCCTCTTCAGTCTTTCCTGCTGTATCTCTCTTTTTCTTGGAAGTATATGAACTATTAACTTCGAAAGCTAGGCCAATTAGCTTCAACGTTAACATCATTTGTACTAAATTCGTGTGGGAAGGTGGGTAAGGAATTCCAAAATGTATCGTTGTTCGGAAGAAAAACAAATATAAAAACGAAAATACAAAGGTGTAGATATGGCATTTTCTGAAACAATGAGGTAATAAATAGTAGTTTTAAGATGTAAATGCTTTCAATTCACAACAATGAAACTTATTTATAGATACCTACTCACCGTTTATCTGTGTATAAGATTATACAGGCGTTTATGAAGGTACTGATTAAAACATGTAAAGAGTGAAAACCAGATACTATAAAGACAATCATCAGTCCCAACAAAGCTCCTATTTTCCTTTTACTATCTGCATTTTCAATAGTTCGATAGTAAACACCAAAACCCATAGAGAAAAACAATAAACCTAGGTACACAATATCTTCTATATTCATTTTTATGTTTTTAATAGCACTGATTATATGTAAACTATATGCATTTCACTGCTATCTTAATTAGATTAAGACTGAAGTAGGAAGTAATGAAGTAAATAGGTTGAGGTACAAAGTTTACTTTACTTTTATAGATAAATGTCAGAAGTTGGACTGAAGTTAGAGGTTATGTTATTATTTTGTTGTCATTCCCATGGAGGTAAATGAAGAACGGAAACTCTGTGGCAAACTGGAGCAAAACGTACTGTGCTCCAAGCAAAATTTGTACATACAAGGCTGTCTCTTTAGCCGTATTTCTTTGACAAGATTTTTTGGATCATGTCAGTTATTCTCCTTTCTGATTGGTTTAAAATATTGGTATAAATTGTTCCAACCAATCAAAAACTAGAATTCACTGATCTGATCTAAAATATGATGTCAAACAAATACGGCTATAACTCAAGATCCTCACCAAGAAATGTCATTAGCCAATGAGCTGCTGGTGTGAAATCACACCAGATGTAGGGCCTGATTCAAAATATTGTAAGAATTTGAGTAATGTTAATAATTACGCAAAGAACTCGTAATTGAATGAGTTCGCAATGAACCGCTTGAGGTAGGGGGTAATTAGTCTCGCATTTTGAGTCATCGTTTTGCGTGGTGGTAATCAGGATAAGTTGTAGAATGTAACGATAAAGATCATAGTACACTTCAGACCATATTTCGGGTCAGTACTCTCCTTCTAGAGTGAGATAACAGCTAACCTCAAAAATATATATTTTTTAAGATTTAAAAGTATTACCTAGCAGCTATTTTTATTAATCAACAATATTGATAAACTATTTGCGGGAATTTTTAAATATTTACTTGGAGCCAGTGGCTCCAATGGACCACAATAGTCGTGACGTCATGCATGAGGCGGTTAATTTGAATTGCATTCCATGCAGTTTTTGAAGGATGCCTTCTGTACATGTGTTTTAAGGGTCAAAATAAATTACTTTAAAATGTATCTAAGGATTGGTACGTTATTTTTTATATTTAGCTATTGAAACCTAACTACTGATATAAAAATAGAGCTGGATTATAGGTTTTTTACATGCGGTAATCAATTTTCTCTACCGAAAATTATAAAAAAAATATTTTCTGGATGGCTATTTCTGCGCATGCGTTCTACAAGTGTCTGGAAAATTATTCGGAACGTAGTTCTTTGATTATTTCTTTGTATTCTAACCTCAAAGCCAGTTTCATTTATTTTCATTTGAAATTGAATTGCTTTCCATTATTTTATACTATTATCATAGATTTTCAACCTATAACTTCGTGTTTAAATATTTGTAAGTATTTTCACTTAGAAACACAAATAAATCAAAGAAATTACATATTGTATCATTTATTCACAACTTATTTCTATTATCTATAAATGATTAAAATAGTTTAAAATTGAACTGTCTAATAAATACGACATATTCCATGAACATGCTTCATCTGTTTGGGTACGAACATGCCAAAGATGCTACCCAGCTAGAAGTTCATGCCGCAGTTTCAGAAGATGTATCGAAGCCATCAACGTGTAAAACAAACCTATACATTTAAATGTGACCGCACATACCGTGGATGCTAGCAGAGTGAACTGCTGTTAGCACAAATTGATAGCTTCGATGCATCGACTGAAACTGCGGCCTGAACTTCTATATCTGCATAGTATTTTCGGCATGTTCGTACCCTTACAGAAATATTATAGTGTGCAAAGAGAGCCAGAGCAGCTATATATGATGTCATAACCATAATCCCCTTGGACAAGTACATTCTGCATCTGTTATATTTTTATCGTTATTTAAAAATATCTGAAAACAATTAATTACGTTAAAAGTCAAATATGATGTTTAAAAAAAAATGCACACACCTCTACTTTATAGATTCTATCTCTCATGCTAGCATGAACTTGTCCCTTAACAATCGGTACTTCGGGATCATAAATCATTCCTTTCACATGGCTCGCTTCAACAGAACTTTCTGCCTTGACCATGAGTTTTCCTTTATCTTTAAAAAATTGAGCAATCGCAGAAAAATGCAATACGTGTTTTTGAACTATTTTTCAATGCTAAAAATAGGTAAGTATATTGATACATACATATTTAAAAATTACTTTGTTATAATTTCAATCACAAACGTAGGTACTTACGATGCCGTTGAAATATATTATTATTGACTCCAGTACAAATTTGGAATGCAAACGCTTTAAATACTGTAAAATCCTTGAAAATTATAAAAGAAATAATCCACTATACATTAGTGTTGGGCGAATTCGAATTAAAATACTCGGTTAATCCGAGTATCAAAATACTCGCTTGATTCCGAGTATTAAAATTTCATCCGAATAAAATATACTCGGATTAATTTTAAGTACAAAACAAAAAACAACTGTCAATCGTGCACTTGGATAATAAAATGTTTTTTAGATTTCTCCCCCCCCGCTCATCGATTCTGAGATCTGGGGAGAAAAATTACTAACATCAGTGCCACTTGCATTCTCTTTAACCACGATCGCAATTACTGTTGACAGAGTGATTGAAAAATCGCGACATATCACATCACTAACACCTATAGCGAAAATTTAATTCGACATCGGATGATTAATCCGAATATTCTTGTCATCCGATTCCGTGTAATCCGAGTACCGAAATCATCCGAATATCTGCATCACTACTATACATAACCTTAAATTTCATCTAGTACAGGTAAACAAATAAAAAGATGCAGATATGTTCGACATACGTATACACGCGTGCGCAATAAGAAATTAATTTCTGAAAAAAATTCAAGAGGACTTTAAAAATTACAGTTTAATTACAAGAAGGCGCAGCTTTTAAAGTTAAAACATTTGTATGTTAATTCAATAGTTAAATATTCACAGATTTTCTGAAATTTCAAATTCAATTTTGACCAGTGTCTTATGTACAGTGGTAATAAGGTCGATGTTAAAAATAGGATGGAATAGTTAGAGTGGGAGTGAAACGTCACCACTGACCTCTATATATTAAATGGATAGCCTATACCATAGGGATGCGCGTGAAATTTTAGCCAAAATTGAAGAATTCAATAAAGGCGAAAGTCGTCTGCTACGGGGCTTTACGTCTTGCGCAGTATACCTGTTTTTAGTTCTGAAGTTAGCAACGCGTTGATGGCAACGCGCTGCTAACAAAGCAGTCCGGCAACGATCAGGTCGGAAATAAGTTTTGAGACATTATTGGAAAAATAAATCTATCATAAATACATGATTGCCTCAAAACTTATTTCCGTTGCCAAAAATTAATTGACAATGTGAAGTTGGCAACGTGTTTCCAGCAACGAGTGGCTAAGTTCACTCTTCCTACTGCGCAAACTCGGCAGCCCCGTGCGCAAATTGTATTTGTACCATTTTTCAGCTCACACATCGGCTATCCATTTAATATATAGAGGTCAGTGAACGTCACACTATTTCGGTCCATAAACTTGATAAACTTAAAATTTGAGGTTATGTTAGTTACATGATGCAAATGCCCTATAGATCATTTCCAGTCACGTGACTTTGACGCAGCTGTCTCCATCCAATAACAGGCAATGAAAATGAAAACAATAAATTAGAGATGAGTTGCTATTTAACGACCTATTATCTTATTAAAAAATAACAGCTTGTACCCATCTCATAATTAGTTGGGTGTCCTCCACACCGATAGCGTGACGTTAACCGAAAATGATCTATAGACCATTTTAGGATGACATTCACGATAAGTCGGCCATATTGCCTGAGGGACAACCAAACTTTTTATTCCATTGTAAACAAAGAAGTAAATCTCAGTTTTAAACGTGAAATAAAATTAAAATGCCATGCTTTTGTGCGATAAGGTGCGATTGTGAGATAAAGTTCATTTTGAATGTAAAAAAAAGCTTAGGAGAAGGGTAAAGAAATTACTTTCTGGCGAAGTGAACGAATACATTTGAGTTTATCTTTCTTGTACAAACTTTTGCACAAATCCAGCCTCATAATATTTATATGCTTGTAAAGATTTGTATGCCTTTAACTGCTGGCCTGTGTACAAGCTGTAAGTCAACACTAAGTAATTTACCATATTAATTACGGATACACAATAAAATAGACAAATCTGCAGAAAGGCCTCCATTCTCCCCTCCAAGGGTGTATGGGTCAATATTGTCTATTATTTTGATTTTCTCATCATAGCGACACTTTACATCGCCCATAAGGGTTGAACAACATTCACTACATGACATTATTACGAAAACACACAGTTTCTCAAGAAAAACTAGAAAAAAATATATAAAACTGCGTTTGGTTGAGCCTCAAGCAAAGTAGCCGACTTACCAAAACCACGTGACCTAAAATGGTCTATTGAATCTGCGCAGGATATTTTGTAAGCCCTTGCATTGAGCAAGGACGGTCGGCTTTTGAAAATTTGACCTAAGAATAGAACTGGCTTTGCAGATTTGAGCCCCAATGGGAAGAAAATAAGCGACGCGGTAGCTCAATCGGATAAGGCGTATCGAGTGGCGAATATGCTGATCGACTGCCTACCGCGGTATTGACAACACCGGTGGGTGTGGATGTATGTCTGCATTTTTCCAAATGTGTAACCCCCTTCCGCACAGCCTTGGCTATGGATTTGGGGGTTGCCTACTATCTGTGGTGTGTTTTTTTATATTTAGATCAATGCGTCCTAAAGAAATGAATAGTATTATTTTCATAAAAATTTTTTGTGTCATATGCAATACATATAAGACATACTTGTATTATAGGTTGCATATGTAATGTAAGTTCTCAGAATACTATGTTTAGTAGATACACTAGAGGGCACGAGTGACAAGCCAGCCAAGGCAACAAGTTAAGTTTGTAATATGTGCTGTTGAGCCATTAATAAGTAATAAATAATCTTCCGTGTATTCCAAGTGTTTTAATAACAATCATTCAACCTAAAGATGATACATTTTTCTTGCAAAGAACAGCGTCAATTTATTTACATACATTTACATTTTATTTTGTGCTACTAGGATAATTTTGTTGACATGTTCCACACCCGTTTGGGTATATGTAAAGAACTAATAAAGACATCTATCTATCATCGGATGAGTTGTGCGCATTCAACAGATATCCATCCACCCCATTGGTACTGCGTAAATTAGACAGGAATATCAAACAAGGATCAGATGAATAATCGATTAATAAAAGATCAGGGCGATAGCATAGGGATTTCAACCAATCACAGAAGGTATAAAGATACATGGCGTTCTTTATACCGCTTGTGATTGGCTGGCCTTAATGAAGTAGGTAACCAATTAGTTCCAGAGGACGGTTGATAGATGGCGCAACACAGAAAAGTACAAAATTGAAAAATAAACAACAATTCCAATATTACTTTAAATTGATTATGTTTTCTTCAAATAAATAAAGCATTTCTGATAGATATGTTATACATTAACACATAAAAATATAAGTGGAAGTATATCCGGGTTTTATCTTCTTGGTCCACATCCTCTCCGACCCTTAGTAGAAGGCCCAGGTTTAGGAGAACCCACAGGTCCACAGGTTTTAGGAGCTTTAGGAGGCCCACAAGTTTTAGGAGGCCCACATGTTTTAGGACGCCCTTTGGCAGACGTCTTTTGTCTACCGCTCGAATAAGTTGAAAGATCAATTTCCTCGATTTCGTAGATTGAGTCCTCACTATCGGGTCTCTTGCAGACGCAAGGAGGCCATTCTTCCAAATCAGCTGGAACAATGGCTTTAACAAGAAAGAAATATTAATTAAAAATCAATTATTTGTCAATCACGGGACCCTAATAGCACAACATTGTCCTATGGATATCTGAAGGACGTCCTCAACAGACATACAGACATCCGAAGGACGTTCGTTTTTGGTTCAAAATACACCCGACTGTCAGCCAAGGGATGTCCAAATGTCACAACTTTGAACAATATTAACAAATGTTTAGTATCAAATAATATCATTAATAATTTACGAAAAAGGTTAAAATTAAATTATTAATAAAAAATTACAAATTTTACAGAAATAGTGGTCAAATATAAATAAAAACATTGTAAAATTGAAAAACCAGTTTTGTTAACGTTTTTTTGTTTTTATATTAAATAGACGTCCTGCTGCTGTCCTTATAGGGACCTAAAATGTGTGTACTTACCAAACATAAGGACGTCCGTTGCGGCACATAGTGTGTGGTATTCGCTGGTATGTATACTTATCTCGGAAACGTGTTGGAGAGAAAGCGGTATGGAGATATTATCATTTATTACAAAAATATAATATTTAAATCAACGGACACGAAATGGACGTCCCTATATGGACATGAAAAGTACATACTTCCCGTGCATAAAATGGACATTCAGAGGACGTCCATTCCGTACAATTTCAAAGTAAATCCGATGATAGACTTCCGGTAGACGTCCAATTTATGTCCATGGACGACAGTACATTAAATGGACATCCGGCGGACATCGTGTGCCATTAGGGGACTTACGTAATATTTCGCTTTCAGAAGATTCCGAGCTGACTGCATATTCCAAATCGGTGAGGGTAGTTGTCTTTTCCACAATCTCATCTAAACACCTCTGCCAGTAACCGGCGCAGTTCATAGCTTCGGTAAGCGCTTCTAATGTCTCGTGAGCGGTCACGACGTTCTTTATTAGATGGTCCTAAACATTCAATAATAATTTAGACAAAATGCATGTATACAAAAATTTTTGAACAAGATATTGAACCTCCGTCAAAAAATGTCTCCAAAAATTATGAAATAAAATTTCATCATCGCCCAGTTAATTAAGCCTTATATATTTCTTTTATATATTTCTTTTAGGCCATTTGTAATGTTTGTATATGAGGATTTTCCTATTAAGAGTGCGTTTGCACGCCACAGTAAATTGTATTAGTAACAGTATCGCAACGTGGTCATTGCTATTGAAATTAGTACAATGAGGTCGGTAGAGACGGCAGCTTACCATTTACTAAATTTTGTTTATAAAGAATTAGATAAAAAGAAATCAGTAATATCATTCATGTTTGACCTTTCTCAGGCTTTCGATATCAGATTTATGGACACCAAGCTGTACGCGATGGGCATTCGTGGAAAGTTATTAAATTGAATTATGTCATGCATCTCTGACAGGAGGATTAATTGCAATAAAGCGGTATCTGACACAAGGAAAGTTAAAATTGGTGCCCCCCAAGGATCAGTTTTGGGGTCACTCTTATTTGTATTATACATAAATGTTTTACCCCAACTTATTACAAATGGTATGGTTATAATGTTTGCAGATGATATCACAATTACGTTATCTGCAAAAAACCCAGAAGAATATTATCATCATACAAAGTGACCCATTTAAAAGCTGAACACGTCTTTAAAATTTTTATTTATTGTACGATTTGACTCAAATTTTACCCAAGTATAGAAAAAATTAGGACCTAATTATGACTAGAAAAACATTCGCCTGATACAAATGACCTTGACCTTGATCTGGTCGAACGGACCTCGGACGAAGTAGAGAATTAGACCTATCTGAGTATCTAGAGCCTAGCCTCATCTGCTTATCATGTCACACTTCGCCATTAAAAGATTATTATTTTATTAAAAAACAAACAACAAATAATAATCTTACCTGAAGACACTTCGGGCAACAATTAACTCTCTTCCCATGGAAGTTTTCTATGATACTGGTAGACAGTTCCTTGACGTGCGCACTGTACTGTCGCCACGCCACAATCATCTCATCAGTCTCTTTGGCAAACTTCCGCCAGTCCTCCTTGTACAGCATCTTCTTCTGTCCACTGGGCAGTACAACGTCCCCTCTAACAGTGGCCGCAAAGTCTTTAACTTTCAGTATGATGCCGTGCACCCACTGGGTCCAATTATGAGCATTGTGTGTGATCTCCAGCAGCCACACGGCCCACGTCTTGAGAGAAAGACAGCATACCATGCTCGGGGAGTGCTCCACGACCGCGGGAGGCTTGTGGCCCTTGATGATTCTACCTGCCATGTCGGCTGTGATCTCCATTCCTGGTTCGTATATCACCGATATTTCTTTCTCTAATTTTGGTAAGAGTTCTTCCTCTTCCATGCCGTATGCTCCTTCTTCGCCCTCTAGCATCATCTCTTCATCCTCTGAGGAAAAAAACAAAAGCAACAGTAATTATTAAAATAGCATCCAAAAAACTGAATGAAACTGACCACTGGCGAAGATAAAGTGCCTGGCTTTTTCATGAAAGACTGTCCGAAAGAAGTAGTCAAAGATACATTCTAGGTTATGCCCCAGGTAGCAAGGGTACGTTATAAGGACATCAAAATCTAGTGATACTGGTCAGAAAGACACGTCAGTGGACTAAAAATCAATGACATAATGACGTCTCATAAATAACATTATAATGACGTGCTACATATCACGTCATATTGTCGTCTTTCTTCGGTGTTAAATTTATTTACATTTTATCGGATTACAAACATTCTAAATCTACAGGTGAAATAAATGGTAGATGATGACGTTTTTTTAACGTTTTACTACTCATCTATATTAACGCATAAAATGCTTGCTTACTTACCACGTAGTTTGTGGCAGAAATTATTTCTAGATGGCACCACATACAAACCACTGACAATAACTAGTCATACTTTATCTTATACTCTTATGAAGTTATAGAAAATAAATAACATCTATTGCAATGTTCAAATTCTTTCAGAGAACATTTTGATTCATTTGGATGGATCTTATAATAGTCAGGTTAACTGTAGCTGGGCTGAGGCAGCATATAAGTTTATGCTATCTGTTTAATGGGTTAAGCACTCACTGGTTTTCTGATAAAACCAGCGGGTGCGCCTAACCTATGAATTGTCCATTCATCTACACCTAGCGGCTCATCCATAATTAGTGAATATTTAACGTTATTTAAACCTTTAAAAACCCAATAACAACGTGTGGTTTTCAATCCTTTTTCAACGTTTTTTAAACGTACGTGTGCCCATTGGTAAAAACCTGTGGGGGATTACCAAATATAACCTGAAAAAGACGTCAAATTAACGTCTAGCATAAGACGTCATTTACGGTTTATTTTTTTTAAAACTTTACACTCTGCTTACAATAACAAAATGCCATTAGCGAGTTTTAAAGTTTGTAATCCGATAAAATATAAATAAATTTAACACCGAAAAAAGACAACAATATGACGTGATGTGTAGCACGTCATTTTAATGTCATTTATAAGACGTCATTCTGTCGTCGATTTTTAGTGTCCTGACGTCTTTTTGACCAGAATCACCAGATTTTGATGTCATTATAACGTACCCTTGCTACCTGGGAGGTGTAAAGGAAGCACCGTAAGTGGTTTTTATTGTTTGATGATAAAGAATAAATAAATATATAAATGAAATAAATAAATGTTCTTTTAAATACATACTTATTATATCCATATCCATTTGCACTTCTGTATCACCTCCTTCTGCTCCCATTTCCTCCATTTCTTCTTCTGCTTCACCAATACCACCTTCTTCACCCTCATGCCCACTTTCACTCTTCCTGCTACTTTTACGTCTGCCACCCATTCCTTCACTGTCATCTCCTTCTCCTTCTCCTTCACCTTCTCCTTCTCCTCCTTCTGCTCCTTCTCCTACTTTTTCTCCTTCTGCTCCTTCTCCTTCTTCATCCTCACCTTCACCAAGTCCATGACTACCTCTACTACCACGACTACTTTTACTACCTCGACCTCTACTACCAGTGCTACCCCTAGGACCACTCCAACCACCTTCGCCTGCTTCGCCCTCTTCGCCACCTTCGTATTCTTCACCTTCACCTTCACCTTCACCTTCACCTTCACCTTCACCCAGAATGCCCCGTTCGCTTCCTTTACCAACACCTGAAAGAATACGAATATTATTGCAGAAACAGAATAGTTACCGAAGCATTTTTTTTTTTCTTTCAGAATTGTAAGGGGGTATCAAACATCTTTTGTGCCTTAGTGGAATTGCGAATTGTTAAAAAGTAATTACAAACATTTTCTGGGGATCAAAACCTTCCTTAGACTAGGAAAGGTAAGGACTCGTAGCAGAACATTTTCGCCACGCCAGTGTCCAAAATCGGTGTTAGGTTGGTGTCAAAGAATCCGCGAACACCAAAGTGAATTTTTTGAAAATACGGGTGATTCAAAAATTACTTAGTGCAATTTTTAGTGTGTACATATTCATAATGTGTTCAGCGTATTGCTGTAAAAGTTGCAGCGGAAAAAAACGGCAGGAGTAATGTACGTTTCACAGGTAATAAAATAAATGAAATTTTCCGTTTCTTAACTAAATTAGCTATAGACTTTTTTATTTACATGATTATGTCCATCCGCATTCAGTGATACAAAGAAGCATAATCTACTTTTCTGGGACGTAATTTATGCATTGTTTAATTAAAGTTTTCATTCATGTTTTCTTCGTTGAATATAAGGCCATTCTTCCTTAAGCGTTAAGGTATAAGTAGTTTACATAGGGTATTGTTACGTAGAATATATACTGTATTGATTATGAATTAGAAGGATAGCATTTCTTTCTTCTTCGTCATTTAGTAACATCAACATCAGGTACTAAATGAGGAAGAGAAAGAAAGGCTATTCCGTCCAATCCATTTGTCGAAAAGCGGAAAGTTTTAAAATTTGCTATTGAATATCAAACAGGATGAGGTATCGAGCTAAAATTTTGTGCGAATCAAATACACCTAATTTGCCGATAAAAAATTGCCTAATAATCTATCTCGAAATTTTGACCCATTTAGAGGAACTTAGTAGGCCTTGAAAATATGAAAATTACAATTTATCAACGACAGTCATCAACCGATGAGAAGGCTCGGGTTCCGCAATGTCATGGAGGAGCACAAGAAAAGTTTTTTTTTTTTTATGTGGAAATACGAGAAAATAAAAAAATACGGTGGTAGTATTTTTTTTACAAAATCTCATAATATAAAATAAATATGCGGGATGGCCTCATTTTGAGGGTCAAAAATTTCAATAAAAATTTACAAACCAAATCCTCCCATTCCAAAAAAGAAATCGCCCAGTAAAGGCACAACCTCATGAATCTTTTTCAGTAACGGCTGATCCACCTTATCAGGATCATTTCTCATTGCCCATTCTATCATAAGTTCCTCTAACATTGGTTTCTTATGTCCCCCCTTTTCGACTAGGCCTTCCCTGAGCAGTTTCAACTTGTTCAATATATCTGAGTATCGCACGTTAGGCATGTTTTCTACCATACTCTCTAGGAAATCATCAGAGCAATTCGATAGTATCGCTATCAGTTTGTCTAGCAAGTCGAGGTCTAATTTATCCAAGAAGTTATCCAATTCTTCTTCTCCTTCACCCTCGTGCATTCCGAACAAATCGCTCATTAGTTGTTCATCTGCTTCTTTATCTCCTATTCCATAGTCAGGACCCCACCCGACATCCATTTCGCCCTCTCCCCAGAATTCATGCTCTCTAATTTCTTCCTCCGAGGAGATAGTCGTTTCACCTTCTTCTTCTTCTTCCTCTTCTTCTTCTTCTTCCCCTTCCTCTTCCTCTTCTAATGAAGATATAGTTAATGGAGCAATATCTTCTTCACTGTCAATCGCCTGAACATCAACGAATCGGGTAAGGGTATCCATCCAGACCGCCATTTTATCGCTAACTTCGATGATAGTTTTCATATGGCTACATTTGGTGTTCCTACTAGGTTTCTTCAGTACATTAGTTTTGTCTAAATGTTCTAGGATACCATCAGACAGCATCAGTTGCTTGTAGTTCAGGGAGAACAAAGGTTCATCTTTAATATATTGCAATATAGCTTTTGCAGTAATGTCTATCTGTTCATTTAGCCACTTCTTGTCCCCCCTTTCTTTTTCAAGTTTCATTTTGTTACGTAATCGTCGCCTTGCCTTCTTTAGCTTTTTCTTTTGCTTATCAAGTTTCTTGTAATAATAACGAGCCTCCTTGGGCTCTAGATTTTTGTCTGTGTGAAGCAGCGCCTCATATCTCAATATCATATCTGTTGGTACAACATCATGGTAGTCTCTCCAGTTCATGAACACTTTGCGTTTCTTAGGTAATGCCAATTGAACTACACGGGGTGGGCAGGGTTCTATATCACACTTATGCTTTCGTTTCTTCTTTGGTGGCTTTACACAATGTATGTTTGGAATCGCTAGTAAGTCCATGTACCTACTTTGAGACATGATGCTTCTTTCTAATAATGATGGCGATGGTGGCTTAGTTTTGCCTTTTTTTAAGCCATGTATTTTCTTGCATTTCTGCTGTTTCTGCTTTTCGCGGCATAATTTGAAAGGGATGTCGATGGGGGACTTTTTCGTCGGTATTGGTGCGTTATCTTTTTCCTTTTTCTTATAATTTCTGTACGATAAACCCCATACTAATTCATCCTGTATAATTACTTTCAGTTCCTTTTGAGTTACATCAGAGCTAGTTTTTGACCCAACTGAATTCTTAGGATGGTGCTCGCACAAAGACACAGACATTGCAATGAATTAGTGTATATAACTGGACAATTTTAAAAATGAGTTAGATACATAAAAAATATAGCTAATTATGTTGATATGGGATTTCGGAAATTTCAAACTGTCAATTTTCTTGCGCGTCAAGGCGTACTATAAGTTACTGTCAGTTTGTTTGGAATGACCATCCTTTACGTTGATCCGTACTATACGCAATCGTTGTTTAGGTTATGGTAAATGTCAAGAATGTGTTTTTGTTGAATTATTTGCTGAAATATAGATTTTTGTTGTACTTTTTAGGTGAAATGGGGTCCAAGGATAAGAGTTTTCATGACAGATTAAAAGATTATTTCAAAAGAAACAGGGGACATACAGGTAACACTAAATTTTTCTGACCGTTCTTTTTTTACTAAAAGTGTATTTAATAGGAAGTTTTGCGGGTAGGGGTGAATACGTTTTAAGTGAAGATCTGCTGAGAGACTTAAGCAAAGGTTCCCCAATCACTACCAGAACAAAAACTCTAAAGGATGTCACAGATAAAGTGTCGATGAGCAAATTGGAGAACGTAAGTATCCCATCACGTGTTTTTGCTTTTTATTCAATTTTTTTGTTTAATTTGCGGAAATTTACAGAGTAACATATCCCATTTGTAACAGTTCTGAAGATTAAAAGTTAAGGAGTTCCTCACTGCATGGCCAATTTAAACTGATGCTTTTCTTTATCTTGTTTTAGTTATTCATTTTTACTTTAAATTGTAGAACGCTATTGAAAAGCTATGGAGTTCAGTGGAGGACTTGTTTGGAAGAGAGAATTCAACAGAAACTCGCCTGCTGGCATTTGCATTCCTGCAAAGTTTGATAAAAGGCCAAAGCGACAAATTAAAGCTGATGAGGGCTCAGTTCTTTCGTTTTATAAAACATCATGACCATCCGGAAGATGTGGCACATCGTCTGGAATTACTAAACACACTGACGTGTAACGGCAAAGATATTCTTTATTTCGAGGAAGAAGTGGGTACTTTCTTGTTGAACTGGCTCCCTGATATTTCGAAAGCAGGCAAAATGGAGGATTATTTGAGTATGATCGACAACGTCGTTAAATTCAATGCAGCCTATTTGGACGATGAAGTGATCACTGGTTTCATACAGTAAGATAAACTGAAAATTTGATGGCCAAAACGATCACTTCTGATCTGTGTTTATTTCTAGGCATATCTGTGTCTTGTGCTGCAGCACCAGCAACTACAAAACGGTGATTTCTTGCCTACAAATTATGTCCACAGTCGTAGCTTACAGCAATATGTCGCCTGATTCTTTGCCAAAATTTATCGGAGCCCTATGTCGAACTGTGAACGTCGAAGACTACTGTATGCCCAGTTGGAGGGTAAACGAACAGATATATCAAAATGTATGTTCTTAGTTGAAACAAATGGTATTTTGCAGGTCATGAAGAACCTACTTGGGACTGACATGGGACATTCCGCCCTCTACACGATGTGTCGCATTCTGCAAGAGCCAGCGTTAAGGTCTGATACTGACCTGTTGAGAGGTGCAGTATTTTATATACATATGGCCTTGTGGGGTTCGACACCACTTCCCAATCTACATTGTCCACCTAGTTCCGTATTGCCCTCGTTTTTGCAGGTAAATACCAATTAATTCTTAAAATTTTTGCTTAAAAAGTCTCCGGACCTTTGTTTTGTGGAGGACAGCTTAGTTCAAAAGCAACTTTTGATGCTATGAAATGTAGTACAGTACAGCGTGGACCAAGTTAGATGGAATTTGAGGTTTTCTCTAAAATTATGGCAGATAGACAAAAACCAATATAAGTGTCCTGAGCTCGATTTTCGAGCGCAAACCGCGATCGTCTATCTTTTTCGATCACCGAGCTACAGAGCGTTTTTGGAAAATTGGCATTTTTGGATGACCTCTATATCTCAATTACCAAGTGTCGAATTAAAAATCCAGTAACACATTCTTAAGGCACTTTTTTGTTCCACCCTGTACACCGACTGTGTGAAATTCTAATTTACACGAATTGGTTTTTTTAGGCTGTCAAGTGTAAACAAGCAGCTGTCGCGTACGAGGTAATTTTGGGACTTCAGCATCTGGTGAACAGATATGGAGTAGAGTTACAGGAACCAGCATGGTCGATTTTGCTTCAGATTGTCTCTTACATTGTGAAAGAAATAGGTAATGTTTTATCAAAACATCACGGATATTCAAATATTTGAAATGAGTATATTTTCTCGTGTGTAGAGTTGAGTTGAAGCACTAAAAGAAAAAACTTGTCCCGCAGTACTCAGGCTTAGCGGCCCATCGTGGATTCATGAACAGCATGAAATTTTTAGTGATTCATTTAATGTTTGTGTCTCGATATCGCCAAGCACATCAATTTTTTGGAAATTGTTTTCTTGAACATTGGTTTGTTGTTTTCGTTATTTGACAAGCAATAAAACCTCCGTTCGGTATAAATTGTGTTGCACAAATGAGTATTTAAGGTATTTGCATACTGATAAGAGCGAGTCTAGTGGTCGATTTAATAAATTAAAACGCGAGAGAGATAGAGTAAAAAGATTTGACAACACTGTATTAAATACGATTGTCATATACTAATCTGCTTGTCACTGCTTGGTAATTTTTGCAAAATGTATTTTCAATTTAGATCACGTTAGAAACAGATAATAACCTTAAATAATAATACAACATATTTAAGAATCTCAGAACAACTAAAACATAAAGGCAAATGTATTTAAAAAAGTGCCCCAAAAAAACAATTAACACTTAAAAAAGGTATTAGAAATAATAATTCTGATTCTAACGTTTCAAGCGAATGCCAAGATCATGTTTGTGAAGGAAATCGCATGATTAATCCCAAGAAACAATTTAAAAGTTATTTGGACTTGAGGAGGTTTTAAAAAAGGTTTGTCGGGGTTAGGAATAGTCTTGTGCTTTATTGATGTTGTAGTTGCTCTTATATGGTAAGTTTTAAAGCATTCTGTAAGACCTAATTATAAAGCTAATTTGCTTCTAGGATAATATGTATTTGTAATAGGTTTATCATACCTACATAAAACTCTCCATAAAGCTAATTAGTTTTATGAACGTCTTAAATTCTATTTAGATTTAAAGAGGCTTTAAATGATTCTTTAAGGTTTTAACATATTTGCAATAAATGCATTTTAAATCCTTTTTAAAACTAGACATTTTCAATGCCTATTAGTACTTATTAAAGGCCATTACAAAACTAGACTCTTAAAACATCCTTGGCAAATGTTGTGATGAAACCGTTATGAAGAAAAAAAGGCTTCTATAAATCTAAAAGGCAAATTTTAATTCCATAATAAAACACTTTCTAAAACCTCATTCATTATAAAAATAATAAACAATATGTTTGCCTGTCGTTGGTGTATGTGTGTGCGTGTGTTAATTAAAAGCATTTCACGACTTACTGATGTGTAATTATGTCTTTTATGGAAGAAATGATTTTGAGGTTCAGAGCTATTAAAATCTAGAAAATTCTCATGCATGCTTTAAAAACGTACTGACTGTTAACACTCCACGTCTGGTACGGCTCAGGTAAGGCTAAGGAATTTTATTTTATTAAAAAGTTTAGGTCAAGAATAAGCAAAAGTAAGCAAGAAATAACAACTCTCCAGAAAACACAAAAACAATGTATCTACTACAGAACGTAAGAACGAAGACACATCAATTACTGGTACAAAAAATTGACGGCGACGGAAACTGTCTAGAAAACCAATTGACAGGAGAAGAATTAGATTGGACATCAATGGGCGCATAAATAAAAATTGCAGCAAGAAAAACGTTAAAAAGGGACAGATCACCTATGAGCCCGACAAGAAAGGAAAAAAATAACAAGTACGAACAGCTAAAAAAGATGAAGGCCACAGGCGAACAACAGCCGACGGGGAATATAAACGAAAAACTAAAAGAAGCACTGAGGGAAAAAAGAGAGGCGGAGAGAAACCACGACGAGGAAAAATACAAATCATTCTTCGAAAACATAGAAGTACTTCCAACAGGACAACGACTAAACCAAACCTTCAGATATCTGAATAAATATAGAAGAAACAACAGTACCCACAGGAGAAGATACATGCCAATACAACATTGGACCAAGAAGCTGGAGGAAGAAGAGAAAGCAACTAAAGAACGAAAAAAACTAATAAAAGAAACAGACCACTGGCCCTTGGACAAGCCACCATAAAAAAATTAACTGCTAGAAATAATAGCCAGAGCTATAAGAAACACCGCACCTGAAGTAGATAAAATAAACAACGAGTTAATACACTACGGCACGGAAAAGCTAAAGGAGCAAACCCTAGAAATCATCACTAGGGTATGGACAGAAAACACACCTCTGCCTACGGAATGGACCAAGACTATACAAATACCTCTCCCAAAAACCAACTCGCCACAGACCATAGAAGACTACAGAAGAAAAACACTCTGCAGCATAGGATACAAATACTACGCACAATTCCTGCTCGAGCAACTAGAGATGTACATTGGAAGACCGCCAGACCGCCAGACTACCAGACAGCATTCATCAAAGGCAAATCAATGGACGACCACATGTACACCACCAGAAGAATACTGGAAGAAAATGGAGAGAAGGGAAAAACTGCACATAGCCGCTATAGATATCCAAAAGGCATTCGATACCATCAGTCACGAAGCCATAGTCAACACCCTCTATAACAAAGGAGTGCCGCACTATCTAATAAACAAGATAATAAAGGCCTGCCTCCATGAAACAACTGCCATACAATGGTTCGGACAAATGACGGAAACTAGACAAAAGAACAGAGGAGTCAAACAAAGATGCCCCTTATCTCCCCGACTATTCACCACGGTCCTAGACCAAGCGATACAAAACACAATAAGGGAAACACCAAATTTTAACGAAGACACGGAAACACTGAGAACCCCAATCGAATTAGCTTACGCCGATGACCTAATCGTCGCAGAAGAAGAGCAACAAATTCTCAGCTTCCTAGAAAACATGAAACCGCATTTGGACACATCTGGGCTGAAAATAAAGTTCAAGAAAAGTCTAATAATGGAGCGAGACCCATCAACAAAAGAGAGTCGGATCAGTGGAGAAGAATACAAAATAGGTGACTACTCCCTAAGAACAACGAACAAACTGAAATACCTAGGAACACATCTGACGAACCAACTGAAAAGAGAGAAACAAATAAAGGAGGGAATAAAAACAGCATACAGTCACAAGAGCAATTATACCGTTCATTGAGAAAAACAGACTATCATGGGGCCTGGCTGTACATAGCCATCATACTGCCAACAATGACATATGGAGTTAAAAACGCGGCAACAACAAAAGCCAACAGAAGAAGTTTGAGAAGAGCTGAAAGAGACATCATCCAATTACTCAGAAAAACAACAGGGCAAAAACAACGACATAAAACATCAACACTACTAGAAGGGAAGACAATCACAAAAAGGACAGAAACGTATGCAATGAAGTACTGGGGACACGTCCAAAGAAGGGAACCAACACACCTACTGAAGAAAGTACTAACACTGAACAGCAGCAAACTTAAAATTGGGAGACCATGTTACACGTGGAAAACAATCGAGAGGATCATGAACAAACCGGGAAAGGACCAAACATACTGGGAAAAAAAGCGAGGGGAAAAAATGATTTCCACAAAGAAATCGGAGCGATATATACTTTACCAGAATCAGAAACGGAGGAATCAGAAGCCTCAGAAGAAGAAGAAGACTTGTAGAAACAGAAGTACAAAAATAGGAGCACAGATAGCAGCGCCACAACGTGGCAACATATCTCACAAGAAGACCCAGAATAGGCAAAGCCCAGAACCAAAAATACAAAAAAAAAAGGGGCTTAAACGCTCCCTCACGACACAATGCGGTAACGCATCTCACAAATACCTACACCTCCCATCCCATATTCCTTTACCATGCGCCATGTGGCTCTCGCTGCTGGCAACAAGCATGACCTTAGTCCAACCCAGCGTGGACGTTGCAGGCCCAGCTGTATAACTTGGGCGTGGCAGCAATGCCTACCGCACGCTGGTAAATCAATCAATCAAGTTTTTTGTATCAAATGTCAACGCGGTTCGTCTTGGAGGTGGTTCTTTTAAATCCCAAACGTTTTATTACAGCTTTTATCAAGTCCGTGTGATCATCGTCAAGTGCATTTGCATTTATTTAAGGAGGGGATTATTTGTGATAGTATACAAAAAGACTAAAAGGACTTTTTTTTTTTTTTTTTTTTTTTTTTTTTTTTTTTTTTTTTTTTTATGGCATCTGGCCACTAGCCATACAGCCAACCGCTACCCTAAAAAAAACCATTTATTCCAATTAACCTATGTCGACAATGAGAAAATAAATATTGAAGATCAATAACCTAAAAGGACTTCACTTAGAGTACCATTATTAGAATATATAGTTTAATGAGAGGACTGTAAAATGACAATTAGGTTTTTAGTTGGCCCGCCATGTTTTTCTTGTTATATAAAAATATTCAAGGTCAATCTCACAATTATGTTATTAATAATTATCACTTTTTTTTTTTAAACTATTTAACGTCGGCCTATTTCCGCTACCAGGGCCTATCACCGACGCCAGGAGACGAGCTACCCCCAACCTGGAAATTTTGTCGAACCTCTTCCCTTAAGAAGAGTAGGGATCTTTTACTTGCCTAACATTTAATAGACAAGGGACCGCCTGCTTTACATCCCCTCCGAAGGATGGTATATCCACTACGTAATCCTCGTCTGAAATTACATAACTTCCGAGTATACACTGATATACAAGCCTCTAGAAGGTGGGGCAAGAACGCTGTATTTCCCAAGATAGGTGGGTCGCCCATCCAAGTACTAACTGCGTTCGACGTTCAACGGAATATCGACTGATATCACTTTTTCTTTAGCAAATTAAGGTAGAATTACAAGAAACGACTGAAAATTACCATGGGAACCGAGAAGCAGCCTACTTTTTTAAATTTGCTGAATGCTCATTGATTCTTTCTTTGGAAGGCGTAAAAAGTAAAAAACATTGTGGTTTATTTTCAATTTGGAATGTTTTTTGCAAAAATTGATCATTCGTTTCGGTTGTACGTACGGTACGTACGTAAGTAATTTTGTCTGGCTGACCTAAAAGTCAGGTAAATTCGGTAAACTTTATTAAAGTAGATATGTATCTAGTTAACCTACCTCTGTAATTTGCAGCACTTATGTAATCTTTATCATTAAAATATTCCATAGTCATAAAAAAGTCTACACACAGCAAAATGTTGAAATCAGCCTAACATATCCATTATAAATAAAATATCACTAAATGAGCCCATTGTGAAGTCCTAAAGAAACTTCCAAATATGTATATTTAAAAGTGTTCTCCCTTCTAGACATTACGTCAAACTTAATGCCGAACAAACTAATAGTAGGCCCGTTGCACGAGACCTTGAACGCCATAGAAGTCCTCCTAGAAGACGGCAGCTACAACGGATCCGTGAAGCAACTGTTTGACGTCATCGAGGAGTGCTCTGCTGACCGCCCTGAAACCTCGATCTTAAGACTTATCCTACACCTATCACGCAACATAGTCCCCACAGAACACCTGTGGCTGACAAATTTATTCAATCTGCTCCATAAATATTTTAAACCAGAAGTTAGGACGAATATTCGCCTGAAGGTTTTGGACATATTGGCGAACGTTATTAAACTAAATAGGTAATGTCAATAAAAGAGATAATATTGTTTCTTCGATGTGTTTTTTTCCTTTTAGGAGGCAGTATGAAGACGAGTTGATCGATAGAATAGTGATCCCTCATATGGTTAACGTGATACACAGCACCGATATCATAGTAAGGTCGTCAGTGGCAAAGTTATTGATCGACTTGTGTATGGACTGCGAGTCGAAGAAATGCCTAGAACTTCTGGATATCCTAGAAAGGGTAGCTAATAGAAAATTGTAATAATTTTAAACTTTGAGGAATTGAGTAGTCGGAATTCAAATGCTAGTCTCTGTTTTATTTCTCGATATTATGTCTTTTTTACACAGCGAGTTGAAAAATAGATTATTTAAGTGATTAAAAATAAAATAAAAAAAATGGAAATTTTAATCGCTGTTTGTTTAAGTGCACGACGTGCAGGAGGGCAATAAATTATTTCAAAATATAGTTTTTTACATGTATTTTATATTATGTAAAAAAAATGTTTTCCTCATTTCAACCATATTTTGGGATTAGTTTACAATTTTTAAAATTGTAGTTACAAATAAATTCAAATAATCCTGTTAATTTTTTATGAAACCAAAAACGAAAAACAAATCATGTAATTAGATGAAAAAAACAACGTTTAAAAAAATGTTCTACTTGCATTTGGAGCTAATATTTGTTAGTTTTTGTGTTTCAGTCACATAAACAAATTGATATTTCCTCTTGAAATTTGAACTTTGTTCCCTAATGTTTATATTTCGGTCTCTCTGTGGGTTGAAAACAGTCCAGAGCTACAACTTTTCAAATTTCATTGAATAAAGCGTTCTTGAGAACATAACAGACAGTTGACATAAAAAAATTTTTACATGATAACTTTCTTAATTTTTGTCGCAGAAAAAGGAAAACCAACTTTTTGCCATCCTAGCGCAAAAGCTTCACTTGCAATTTTGTTTTTTGCCCTTGTTGCACAAATAACTATTAAGAGGAGACAACGGCAATTACAAAGTTTCATCGGTAAAGATAAAGCTGAAGTGGGGCGAAGGGTAGGGAGTGTGGCTATTATAGGACATCTGCACGTGACGTCACAGCTAACCTCAAAAATATGTGTTTCTTAAGATTTAAGAGTATTATGCAGCTATTATTAAAATTTCTGCCTGGTTCTGGTATTTTCAACTAAAATTTAATTCAGTGTAATGCTTATGAAGTTCTAAATACTTTGTCCTAATAAGATAGGACTCTTTGTAGGTTGGAAATCTAACCTGTAATTAGCAGTCTATTTTTATTAATCAATAATATTGAAAAATTATTTACGTGAATTTTTAGATATTTGCTTGGAGCCAGTATGGCTCCAAGCTAAAAATGCGTATACAATCATTAAAAATGAGAATACTACACTTCTATAGGCGTCTGAAAATAAGGAGTACGCCACCTGGTGGTCTATAGTCAAACTAATTATGGGCTTTTCTGTCATTGTCTCTTTAGTGTACGATGATATCAACAATAAGTAAATGATAAACTGAGATGCTAAGTTATTAAAAATATGATAGCGTTTAAAGGGGCTACAATTTGCTGGAGCCAACCTAGTCGGTATCCTTTGTAGATTGCAGGGACAACTCGTGAAAGTTGAGTTTGCACGACAATGTTCAAAGCATACCCTCTTTGATGTAGACACCTTTAACCAGGCATTGAGATGAAAAAAGCTGGTGCAAATAACCGTGGCCCGAGTAGCAATAATAATGTCCTAGACAATCACACATTGCAAGTGAAAGTTTTGAAATAAGTAAATATATGTAATTCCAGTATATTTAAAAGTAATATATACTACTGCACCATGCACTATTATGTTTTACCTCTGAATATTTCTATTTCATATTTTACAAAATACTGTTTCATTTATTTAACTTAAAGAATTAATAAATATCTTTTCAGTTATATTCAATGTACCACTAATTTCATGGGTATTTGAATCAGACACTTGTTTGTAAACAAAGAGCATACACATTTATTAAGTTTTGTGTTGAATATGGGTTGTACCACACAAAATAATGTGTCCCGCATTTAAAGCATATTCCCCTTCATACACACACTTAGAATTTTTACATTTTTAGTGATTCATAAATGTTCCATACATTGCAATATGCTTAACCTAAATGTCACTCATGTTTCCTGAAAAAAAAAGTGATTTAAACTACAACTGTATATAAATTTAAAGAAATATTTAAGTTTATTAATATTTAACTAGCCAGACACCCATTATTTCGAAGAAACTGTAATTTTCAAGGGAAAAACTAGATAACCTAAAAAAATATGAATTTTGCTGAATAATGCCATTAACATCATGCAAATCACTTACAACAAAATCTTGCAAACCTTTAGGTCATATATTATTAATGTTATTATTTTTAACGCCAAAAACAACGATAAACAGAAAAAAAATCAATATAAGTATTCGCCATAACAAACAAAAAGCCTATAATTAGTTCACGAGTTCTCCACTTTGGCGCTGGCATCTTAAATTCAGACGCCTATTGAAGAAAGTTTTTAGCTAAAATTTGTTTATTACGAAGATTTCTCTTCACACTTTGTAATAAACAAATTTTAGCTAAAAACTTTCTTCATTAGAAGTGTAGTATTCATTTACTTACAAGAATATCTTTCTTTCAGTATAATAATGCCAGCCGTTTGGCTAAAAACTGCTTTTTCCCAGTCAAGTCTTTTAGTACAGTGCCTTTTAATAGATGGTGCCACCTACAGCAGCATCTGCATCATGTAACCAACACAATTTTAAGCTTTTGTTATATATTGTGAATGTGTCGAAGACATGCATTAGGTTTGTCCTATTATTTAATAAAGATTACTACTACTATTACTATTTTCAAGTTTATTCTCATTTTTAATGTTTGTATACGCATTTTTAGCTTGGAGCAATACTGGCTCCAAGCAAATATTTAAAAATTCACGTAAATAATTTTTCAGTGTTGTTGATTAATAAAAATAGACTGCTAATTACAGGTCAGATTTCCAACCTACAAAAAGAGTCCTATCTTATTAGGAAAAAGTATTTAGAACTTCATAAGCATTACACTGAATTAAATTTTAGTTGAAAATACCGGAACCAGGCAGAAATTTTAATAATAGCTGCATAATACTCTTAAATCTTAAGAAACACATATTTTTGAGGTTAGCTGTGACGTCACGTGCAGATGGCCTATAAGAGCCACACTGCCTACCCTTCGCCCCACTTCAGCTTTATCTTTACCGATGAAACTTTGTGATTGGTGTTGTCTCCTCTTAAGTATTGTGACATAATGATCACTTTGTCGGAAAATTGCCACATAACCACAATCATTTGGTTTCAAAAGTATAAACGTTTCTAAAGTCGTGTTAATTTTAGGACAAAGTTAATTTCATGTTTTTTTCCAGTTGCTTTACAGGCCTTTTGAGACCCATCCTCCAGACAACATCCCATCGAATGAATCTGAACATTGCGATATTAAGTGTTTGGTGGCAGGGTTGGTAGGTGTTTTCACTTACAAGATACACAAATTACCATCTTCTCAAGCTGTTAAAATTTACAAAATGCTGGTGAATTTCCTAGAACTGCACTACGGCCGCCCAAAGATATTTGAGAATTGCCCGCAAGTTCGTTATATGGTAAGCTATTTTTAAAACATTTTAGGGCAACTCCTCCTAACTTTTCGAAGCGATTTTGAATGTCGTTAATGCATTTTTCCTTCTCACAGATTTTTGACTGTTTTTTGAAAATGAGGGCCGACTCCCTATATCACTTGGGCTACCCGGAGGGTAATCATCTGAAATTCAGCTCCTATTTGTGTGTCATTTATCGAAGCACCGATAGAGGTCCGTTGGGATCACCGCCACCCCAATCCCCAGCCATCACCCAGCAGCCCCCTTGCACGGTAACTTACGTCTCCCTCAGGCGGGCATTTAAGGTTTTCATTACCTGCCTGAAATTGGAAAGAGGTGAAAATATATTTATAAAGTAGTAGTCCAGTCCATGGGGGGGTTCACCCTCTATATTTGAGTGCTAATGAATGGATTTTGATGAAAAAAAACCTTTTTTGGCCCAAATAAGGTGTTTTACTCTAGTGAATTTTCTCGAAAAATGCATATTTTTCGAGATATGGCAACTCGAAAATTCCTAAAAGTGGGGGAGGGAAATGTAAAAGTTGAAAAAAAAATCTAAAAAAATTCAGGTGAATGTATGATCGAAATACAAGACTTTTTTTATTTGCAACTTTTCTGTAAAGTGCGTTTTCACCGAGTTTTTCCGGAAAAACATGAAAAACTACCCCTTTCTTTGAAATTGTAGCGCTTTAAAAATATGTAATTTAAAAATTTGAAAAAATTAAGACGTATGCATTGAGGTCTTCTAAACATTTTTTGTCTCTTGAAATTTTTTTGTAATTTGGTACTTTTCCGAGTTACAGGCAGTTTTTCACGATAAATAATGTACTACATTTTTTGCACATTAAAAAATATAAAATTATATTAAACTTTTGAAAATGGTATAACTATATAGGTTTCATATTTTTTTTTATAATAATGTATATAAATCATAATTTTTCGAATTTTTATGTATTTTTTTGCAAAAAATGTAGTACATTATTTATCGTGAAAAACTACCTGTAACTCGGAAAATTAGCAAGTTACAAAAAAATTCCAAGAGACAAAAAATATTTAGAAGGTCTCAATGCATACATCTGAATTTTTTCAAACTTTTAAATTACATATTTTTAAAGTGCTACAATTTCAAAGATAGGGGTAGTTTTTACAAGAGTAAAAACATCTTATTTTGGGCCAAAAAAGTTAAATATATTGTTTTTTTTTCATTTTTGATCTAATTCTATAAGTTACGAAACTCGTGATCATTTCCTACTCTAATTTATTTTTCAACTTTTTTATTAAGTCATTACAAACACATTGCATAAGGTTTCATCAACATCCATTCATTAGCACTCAGCGGAGCGCTAAAATGAAAAAATCTTCTAGATTTTTTCATTTTAGCGCTCCTTTGACTGGACTCTAGAATAGAATAGAAAAATATCTATTGTGTTGTATACAGGGTGTCCAGAAATAACGTTCGAATATTTCGGTAGGTGGTTTTACACACAAAAATGTGAAGAAAAGTTCATATGAACAGGGTCAGGAAATGCTTCCTAACAGAGCTACTCATCTCCGAATATGGTATAAAAATATGAAATCATGTGGTAATTTTATGACGATAAATCGTCTGATGAAAACGGGGGGGGGGGGGGGTAACGACCAGGGGCGTACGAAATGGGGGGGGGGGGGGGTAACGACCAGGGGCGTACGAAATGGGGGGGGGGGGCTCCTGATTAAAATGCCCATAGCTTTTTTGCTTTGACATTTTTTTTTATTTTGGACTTTAAATATGATTTCTTAGGCGAATTTTGAAAGAAAATGTACTCTTGGTGAAAATTCGTAGAACGTATTGTTTTCCTTTAAAACCCGATTGAAAAGTTCGATGTAAAAAAAAAAATTAATTAAAATTACTTTTTTCTTCAAGCGTATTAAAATGTTTAAATTATGTCACCAAAAACAGAAGTAGAAGTAGGACATTGTTTTACTAGTAACAAAATTTTAGTACCGAACGCCACCGAAGTGGACATTGTTTTACTAGTAACATAATGTTAGTTCCGAAAGCGCCACCGCAGTGGGTATTGTTTTACTAGTAACATAATGTTGGTGGCGGTGGCACGCTATCCACTAGCCACTTGTCATATTGTGTCAACATGTAAGACTGTAGTTTGAATATTTGTATATTTATGATAAATAAATGAATTTTTTCATTTTAATACGCTTGAAGAAAAAATAGTATACCGGGTGAGTCACGAATTGCGCTCGCCCCGATATCTCCTAAAATATTTGGAATAGAAAATTGAAATGTGGAGGGCTTATTACACGACTAAAATGCCATCTTTTCAATAAAAAATCAAGTTTGGTGCACATCCGGTTTGACCGGAAATGCCCACAACTTTCGATTTTTAAATGGAACACCCTATATATTTTTACATTTTTGGAATCTCGAGGAAATTTTGAATACAATACATCCATTTTGGTCACTTTTTGATAAACATTAAAAAGTTTATTAAAAAATCTATTTCTGAATCCAGAGTGCTGTGGTGCCCAAAACATATTTTAGTTTGTGTGCTACGTTACTATAAAAATACAAAGAGCAATATGATTGCATTACTTAATTGTCTAGAGGCGTTTAAAATTTTCAAATGTGACTTTTACCCACTAAATCGGTTTTTTTAAATGGGAAGTTAATCGTTCACCAACAATTTTAAATACCTCATTTTCATACGAATCTAATGATACCAAAATTTTGAAAATCCGCTCAGAAATATTTGAGATTGCAGCCAAAATACAATGCAACCAAGCTTTCAGAAACATGCGGCTAATAGATAATAGATTAGTGGGCTTTGGAAACTAAAATGACACATTTCTGTGTAAATCTGGTAACCTAATAACATTGGAAACATCATAGTAGCCATTAGGCAATCCAACGACCTGTCAAAATTATTTTTCAATATGGCGCTGAGGGCAAACATGGGGTTTATTTTAATTAACTCGCGGAAACGTAGCCAAGGCAACCGAAAAAAAAACTCATTTAACGAAAGAAAATAAAGGATTGCCGGATGTTTGCCCTCAGCGCCATGTTGGAAGTCACGTGGTTTGGATTGCCTAATTGAATGTAATAAAACAATATCAGCTGCCAGACAGATAAAAAATAAAGCGTTGCGGAAATCTCTTTTATTAAAAATTAAAGAAAATGAATAATTTTAGTAGAAATGAAAAGGTCGATATGTTACTGATATATGGAGAGTGTCACAAAAATTCAACTGCAGCTGCAGGACTGTATCAACAACGATATCCCAACAGACGTGCTCCAAGCAGACACTTGTTTGCCAGAGTGGAACAAAAATTAAGAAACGAACCCGATCAACAAGATTACCATCAAACATTTATTGTAAGTGAGGACAAAGAAATTGATGTATTAGGATTTGTGATGGTACACCCAACAACATCAACAAGGGAATTGGCAACGGAATGCGACATTAGTCAGTCTTCGGTTTGCAGAATTTTAAAGAAACATAAGTTTCGGTCTTATAAATACCAAATACACCAACATCTTTATGGAGATGATAACGACAGGAGGCTAGTATATTGCAACTGGTTCTTAAATGCAGTACAACAAAAGCCAGGTTTTCCTTTTCATATTTTATATTCAGATGAAAGTAGATTTACGAACCAAGGTATGTTTAACAGAAATAATACTAGGTACTGGGCTCAAGAAAATCCGAGGTTGGTAGGGCGGGGGAATATTCAGGAAAGATTTGGGTTTAACTGTTGGCTTGGAGTACTTGGAGATCGAATAATTGGACCCATATTTTTTGATGGAACACTTACTGGCGAACGATATTTATTCTTTTTACAAAACCAGACAGCAGAATTTCTTGACTTACTTTCTCTCGCCTATTTACAAAATCTGTTTTTCTAACAAGATGGTGCTCCCCCACATAATTCCAGAAGAGTGATGGAATATTTAAACAACTTGTATGGTGAACGCCTTATCGCAAATCAAGGTCATATCAGGTGGCCTCCTAGGTCACCTGACTTAACACCCCTCGACTATTATGTATGGGGCACTCGCAAAAATAAAGTTTATCAAACTTCTTCAAATACCCGTGAAGAGCTGCAAAATAAAGTTGTACGGGCTCTTAATGAACTAACGCCGGCTGAATTGCGTAGAGCCATTCAAGCAACTGTACGCAGAGCCGAATTGTGTATAGAAAAAAATGATGGACATTTTGAACAATATCTATAAATCTCAATTTAGGGTTTAATTATATTAATGATTTTAATATGGATACCTATTGTTACCTAGTTTAAGTTTAATTGTTCAAACGGAATTGATTTTTGTTTATTTATAGGCCCGATATTTATGTTCATTTAAATAAAACTCTGAAAACCGTACTGATGTTGCATTCTATTGCTAATTTCCTTGTGGATGTAACTGTGTTTACCTCAACATACCTATGCTAAACTTACTTGTAACGTTCTTTGCGCTCACAATTATTAAATGTTTGATAGCTCAAGATTGCCTATAACTACACGAGTCTGTCTGGCAGCTGATATTGTTTTATTACATTCAATGGCTACTATGATGTTTCCAATGTTATTAGGTTACCAGATTTACACAGAAATGTGTCATTTTAGTTTCCAAAGCCCACTAATCTATTATCTATTAGCCGCATGTTTCTGAAAGCTTGGTTGCATTGTATTTTGGCTGAAATCTCAAATATTTCTGAGCGGATTTTCAAAATTTTGGTATCATTAGATTCGTATGAAAATGAAGTATTTAAAATTGTTGGTGAACGATTAACTTCCCATTTAAAAAACCGAGTTAGTGGGTAAAAATCACATTTGAAAATTTTAAACGCCTCTAGACAATTAAGTAATGCAATCATATTGCTCTTTGTATTTTTATAGTAACGTAGCACACAAACTAAAATATGTTTTGGGCACCACAGCACTCTGGATTCAGAAATAGATTTTTTAATAAACATGTTTATCAAAAAGTGACCAAAATGGATGTATTGTATTCAAAATTTCCTCTAGATTCCAAAAATGTAAAAATATATAGGGTGTTCCATTTAAAAATCGAAAGTTGTGGGCATTTCCGGTCAAACCGGATGTGCACCAAACTTGATTTTTTATTGAAAAGATGGCATTTTAGTCATGTAATAAGCCCTCCACATTTCAATTTTCTATTCCAAATATTTTAGGAGACATCGGGGCGAGCGCAATTCGTGACTCACCCGGTATATTACACGGAGTAGAACGCCTTTTTTGTGTTTCGCCCAAATCCTGGGCTCAACACAAAAAAGAGTGCGTTCTACTCCTAGTAATATAATATACTATTTAGATGTACATAAAAATGTTTATGCACTTGATTTCCACTTTTCTTATATTTGTTATATGCTTTATCTTTTAGTTTAATAATCTTATATTTGTGTAGATATTTTTTCCTTCTCCAATGGTTAATAATAATAGTAATAATTGATATTTCAGATTGGGAAGTCTTGAGCCTTGTTTTACACGAAATGACGAAAGGACTCCAGAATAAGTCTTTGATTCTATCTAAACATGGCAACAACGAGTTAGATCTGCTCGTAGATGTCCTGTGCGCGATGGCAAGTCTCGTCACCTTCAAGACGTTTATTATTTATACTAATCATTTTCATTTTTAGATTAGCGACAGATCTCTCAACCTTCCCGAGTCGCTGAACGTCAAAGTAAGCAAGCCGGACTTCCATGCCCTCGTTCTATTAGTTTTAGTCAACTTGGCGTCATACCACAACTATCTGGATCAGATGCACCAGCAGAAGATGATCCGTTGTTTGATGAGGTGTACCAACACAACCGGCCCGAGAAGCTCCAAGCATTGCATCGCCGCCCTGACGATATGCACTTTGGAGATGAGGGAGGTCATGGTTAAGCTCTTGCCTGAGGTGCTGTTGAATCTGTCTAAGATATCGGCGACTGTGCACATCGCCATTCCTGTTCTGGAGTTTCTATCCAGTGAGTAGTTTTTATTTTTGCATTAATTATGTATTTATTTTTTACATCTATACGTAATAAAATTTTTAGTAATGCCATTTTCTATATCTTGTATTAATTTTCTATATTTGTTGACTTGTATATACTGGGTGGCCACGAGTCAATGTAAGCCCCCCCAATTTGTATTGTTCTTTAATTTAAAAAAAAATTGTTTTCGGTACGCATAAATTAGACAAAAGTGGGCTATTTTTAGACTAACAGGAGTAAAAATATCACTTCCGAAGTGACATCAATTTTTTTTTTAAATAGAATGACTAAAGACAAAATATAATTAGTTATAAATGATATACTAATTACACATACAAATTTAATTGCAAATAGCTTTGTGAATTATTTTGGTACAGTATCAGAGATTAAACTTCAAAATCACTTTGGAGAAAATTTGTCTTTGCCTTGTACTAAAATGGCAAACCAACCTAATTTTCTCTTTGTTCCATTTATAGACCAATATGACGTGAGAAACGAAATAAATCCCTTAAGAAATAAAAAAAGCACTAGACTTGATCTAATAAAATCTGTACAAAGCATTAATTAGTGAACCATTGGCAATAATTATGAATAAATCTCTCGTGGTAGGAATCTTTCCAAACATACTTAAAATAGCAAACACCATACCGATATGTAAAAAAGAAAACCCACGTGATATTGAAAATTACAGACAAATCTCATTCCTAAGCGCTCCATCAAAGTTGGCAGAAAAACTTGTTTGTAATGTTATTATAAATTATTTAAATAAGCTGAAACACCCCTAACCCCAGTCGTATATTTATCTCTCTTTTTTGTTGAGACAGAAAAATATACAAATTTGGCAGTTTACGTGATCGTCTAGATTTTTAAAAGTAGGACCCAAATTTACGTTGTGATAGTAGTTTTGTTAAACACAGATTCTTTATAAAGTTTGATATTACTTGTTTCTATTTACTGATTAATTTATTTATCTTAATTTTGGAAACACTCATTTAATAGTTGATTTTACTTTGGTACCTTTTATTTGACTGTACTTTATTTAATGCTGATTTTACAAATTGCATTTGTAATTGATTTATTTTGTCTAAAGAATTATATTTTTATTTAATCTCACTTATTCCTGAAAAAGTAAAATATTGAAAGAAAACACAGAAAACGTTTTAATACGTTTATTTTAGACAATTGTCATATTTCTTTGTATCATTGTATTATATAATTGTTGGGCAATTGCCACAGTTTACATGAAAAGACGGAAAGTATTCGTAGGGACAATCGTCACATTAATTCGTAGAATAATCAGGTCAGCTACGTAAACTATAAAATAAATTGTTTACAATGACAATTGTCATTATACTGAAAGTTTTATAATTGACGGCGACATATGTAAAACTTGACACAGCTCGGGAAATTTCCCAGTCATGATACTATTGTAAAAGGCAATCAACAAAATCTCATCAAATTGCCACGACAACTTGTCGTAGATTTCGATGTTTCGAAGCGTAGAATTGTTTGTTGTGGCTAGTTACAATTGCACTTGGCCGAGACCAATTGGTCCCATTTCGTTGTATCGTTGTTATTTGTATATTCGTAGTATCGATGATATAGTGAAGTGACAACCAACAAAATCTTGTGTTTGCCTTTCGAAAATCTTCGAAAATAAATTGATAACAAAGAGCTGTGTTCAAATCTTATCATATGTAAATGATAACATTGATGAGGTATAAATTACAGAGATGGCAATCAAGACTTCTTAACTGCAACTGCTGAGGAATAATTAACTTCAAAATCTGCAATAGCCCATTCGCGGCTGTACTAAAAATATTATTTACATAGCTGATCGGAGTAATCATATTAAACAACAATCGTTGTATTAACATTTTAAAACCCAAAGAAAACTTTCCATCAATTAAATTGCTAAAATAGTTGAAAATCACAATCGTGAGTTATAATTAATTAGAACATTGAAATGAATTTAAATCAGTAAGCTATAATCAAAGTACCACAGTTTAGCATAAAATCGATGTAAATAGAGTTGACGCAGGAATAGAGTCGCAATTTTAAAGAGTTGAACTTCATTTAATATTGCCATTTTATTGAGTGAATTTAGAAAAATAATCTGAATATGTAATTTAATTACTATTTCAAAGTTACGACCAAAACAAATGACAAAGGATATTTAATAATTAGGTAATTTTAATACTTAGGCTCTGACAAACGGCGAAGTCCTGAAGGGTGACACTCACGGGCCCAGATCTCGACTCGAGTATGTTGTCCATTTTTACTCTTTTAAGCGGCTTCGTAAATCGCCCTGCGTTTCCCACCCCCGACTGACTGTTGGACTACGACGGCGAATATTCAATCGCTTAGCCTGTGAACGAAGCCTTCTCCAGAAGGTTGCAGACAGACGGCGACTAAATATCCCCCGGAGTAATGCAATTGACTCTCAGTGTTTACACCGCTATGATGTTTAAACTGTGCTTCTATGAACGAAACCGTAAGGTCGCAGACAAAAGAACAGAATAAATACCAAAGAGTGATAAATAATTTCTGGGCACACACAGCCAAATATTCAACCTGTATTTCAATGAACGTTACCATAAAGGACGCAGATGAAAAACACAGGTGAATACGGAGATGGGTGCACCAAGAAGGTTGATCAAATAATGATAATTTTGTGCTGTGTTTCATGGTATTTATACACGATAGAATAAAGAAACAAAATTACGTTATACGCGAGAGTAACTGGAATAGTTAAAAAAAGGAGTGAATTTTGAACGGGTCGTAATTTAGGCTGTTTTACAAGAAAATCTCGGGCTTAACTGCATTAGAAATACGGCCTGTAATCGCTTGCGTTTCTGACTTGTTTGTTTATATAACACATTCCTTAACCGATACGCTCAGTGCGAAGTTCGACTTTCGACGTCGTTTTCAACCCTAGTAAAATGCTTTAAAAAGTATTATAATGAAATAATATTTCTATATTTAAGGAAATTATGTATGAAATATTTTTAATGGTTATTTTGAAATATTTAATTTTGATTAGAATTGTTTTAAAATTTGGAAATAAGTAAATTCTATTTAAAATTTAGGAAATTAATTTGCAAATACACGACCTAGATACGGGGTGTCTCAAAGCAAAAGTTATTTACACCCTATCAGCATGCATTCAGAGAAAAGAGGTCGGTAAAGACAGCAGCCTACCATTTACTAGAATATAAAGAATTTGATAAAAAAAAAATCAGTAATATTACTCATGTTTGACCTTTCTCGGGCTTTCGACACAGTTGATATCGGATTTATGGAGACCAAGCTGTACGCAATGGGCATTCGTGGAAACTTACTAAATTGGATTATGTAATAATAATAAATATAATAATAAATGTTTATTGAAATAGGATAATCTAATATACATATATAGACTCATAAAACAGCTTAAAATCAAAATGTATAAAACAATAGACAAAAAAAATATAAGAAATTACAATACAATACAGGATTGATATATAACAGAAATATATTTATAAAGTTTAATCGTCGCCTTTAAGGTATTGCAATAAATGATTTTTAAATAAATTTAGACTATTACATTCTTTAATAGTTTTTGGTAGCATATTATATTGCTGAAAACCATCATAAAATAATATGTGCATATATTTGGTACAGTTTTTTCTTTCAATGCGTAGTTGATCATTTGACAGTGTTAGATGATTGTGAACATGATTATTAAAAACGACATATTTGTTAAAGTAAGACGGTAATACATTATTTAGGATCTTATATATGAAAATTAAAGTAAAGTATCTTAACCATTGTTTCACAATTAGCCAGTCGAGTACATTTAGCATTGTTTTAATAGGAGTATATCTGTTGCACTTTAAAATGATCCTCATTCCTCTATTTTGCAGTTTTTGTAATATAGCAATACTATTATTATCCAAGAAGTTTAAAATACTTGCACAATAGTCAAAGTGAGGTTGGATTATTGACTTGTAAATAGTTATTAGTGGAAGACCAGACCCTCTGAATTCGACACCCTCTATACAACTCGCGAACACCCACCTACAAAATAGGTAATCTGATGTAAAATAACCTGCTAAACTTGATTTTTGAATTCGCCCATTGATTTGAGATTGCCAAAATGACCAAATTGGCAATTTTCTAAAAAAAATAAAAATTATGTGTTATTTTTTGTTTTTCATATAACACGTCATATATTTTTTATTTTACTTCAGAATTTTTTAATTTTTTTACATAATATTCTCTAACTATTCTTTGATATGTTGAAAGTAAAAAACTTTACCTAAAAAATAATTAGTTGGCCAAAAAAAAATAACAACTTTTCTTTGATGCAAAATCTTTAAAATTTGAAGAGTAAAATGACCGATCGAGGTATCTTTTTTATTTTTAAAGTTAGGTGCCTACTATAACCGAAGAGAATGTTCCGAATGAACTAAATAAAATCTTTTATAAGAAGTTTTTTTTGAAATTTTGCTCCCTTATCGAAATATTCATTGATTGTTTCAGCGTCCGAACAAATACGCGCTACTATGAATCGGCCGCAATCGCATCTAGAGCTAAACGCAGACACGTGCCGGGTGATTATTATTTTCCATTTATGTCCATTTATGTTAAATTGAAAGTGCTTTTTGTCTCAGTCCTTATATTTAGTGCGTTATAAACACATAGTTTGGCATAATAAATTATAATTACTCGGATAGGAAATCAAAGGAAACAAGCTAAAAACGTACTCTTCGCCTGTTCACTGGATTTTTATATAATTGTTATACATTCAATAGGATACTTTTCGCAGTTTTTTGTAAATAATGTTACTTTTAGACATTTTTAATTTTATAGTACGATCTTAGTTGGTAAAAGACTTGGTAAAAAAACTATACCAAATCCCATTTGGGTTTCGATTCCGAGTCAAAAGACCTACACCATCACCTTACACGTAAAAGAATGTAAATTTTTACATTATAAGACACGAGCAAAAATCATACTTTCACGGTTGTATATTACATTATGAAATGTATATTTGTAATAGTATATTACGTAATGAGTGATGTAAGAAGCATATTACGCACGAATGGAAAAGTTACGCACGATGCCGCGGAGCGGCGAGTGCGTATTTCCATGAGTGCGTAATTGCCTTACAACTCGAATTATTTACTATACTTTACCTACGATCATATTTATTTAGTTATTTAGTAAAATCTGGATTTAGTTTACTAGTCCACAATATTGTTCAACAAATATTATGTCAGTTTTGACAGCGTTTGAAAATTAAGTAGGCGCATTTGTTCTTTGAAACCCCGCGTCAGCGATATAAGCCACCTATAATTGCGTGTCCCGTGCGTTCTGTTTACCGTACGATTTGTTTACAGTGCATTTTGTTTACAATACATAAAATTCAACTTACATAGATGGCAGGTAGTGTTTTTTACTATTTACAGTAGTGATCGTAGGTAAAATATATAAATATTTAGATATTAAAATGAAATATCATTTCACCAGATTTCTATTCAATTACAAAAACATAAAAATTACAAATTTTTTTTCAAATTTAAATCATTAAGTAATAACATTTTTATTTACCGACCGATTTTGTTCAAATAGGGTTCTTCCTCTAGCTAACACTAAATTACTGTCCAAATTTCAGTACAATCGGAATTTTCTTTCTTCAGTTATCGTGCTTACAAGAAACGTGACGGACGGACAGACGGACATTTTGAAAGTTGTTCAGAATTCGTTCACTAACACAATGATATGAAAATTTTTTGTCTGCGAGCGATATTTACGGTTTTAGAAATGTACCGATCAAATGCAAAATCCGATGACATTTCTGTGGCTCTAAAACAATATTTAGAACAGAAAAATTTATTTTTATCACTAAATCCAGTTTACCATGCACAATGTAGAAGATCGTATACCTGAAATGCTTATAAAAGAAAATCAGAAATTGTAAATCCTAGTACAGAGAATACAAGTAAAAATGGCATTTCTGCAATGTACTAGTTACAAGACAGCCTACTAAATTAAGCCCAGAATTCCAAATGTTTAAATTTTGGATGGTACCTAAAGGAGGAAATCTTATTTCCAAAGATGATTTCAAAAAGCCCAAAACCCAATTTTATTGAGTTAACTCCATTTTGTAAATGTAAATTATATAACTGTATGACTGTACTACAAGCTGCAAGTGTAGCAAAGCAAACGTGCAATGTAACATAAGTTGTTTATGCGAAAGAAAATGTAATCTTTAGTACCCACTTGCTGTTATAATTAATGAAAATATATTTTTTTAAGGGTATGTTTCGAGATTATCTACATAATTTTATAACATTTAATTGCAAATAGAAACTAAATAATCCGTAGACTTACTTGATCGCTTAAACGACACCACAGATGGGCGACGTTGACAGAAATTATGCTTTAAATTAATGCGGACGAGTTGCGCGGCCGCATTCAACAGCGTCATCTCGTTACATGAGCCGATTTTCAAAAAAATCTCTTTATAAAAAAGTTTGTTTAAAGTATATGGAACATTTTTCTCGTTTATACTATAACTTTCTCTTTAAAAATAAAAAAGTTACCTAGATCGGGTATTTTTCAATGCAAATTTTAAAAAACCGCGACAATAGAGGGTAATTGTATTTTTTTTAGGCACTATATTATTAGTTACACTATATTCTTTGCCGTCAGCCTGTCCAAGAATATTGGAGGGATAATGTGTAAAATATTGGTCTTAATCGGAATTCAAATAAAAAAGATATGATGTGTTATGTGCAAAACAAAAATTAACACACAATTTTAAAATTTTTCAAAAAATTTGCGAATTGACCGATTTGGCAATCTCAAATTAACAGGCGAACTCAAAAATAAAATCCAGAAGGTCATTTTACATAATATCATCTGTTTCTTAGGTGGGTGTTCGCGAGTTGTATAGACTACTTTTAAAATGCTTCCTACAGATTGGCTGCTCTCCGACTATATACTTGTTGCAACCACTGAACTCTACTATTATAAATGGAAGGCCAATATAGGTATATGCGCGTGACCAAAATACGGCAATTACGCCACAGATTAAAACTCAATATATAAAGCCACGCGTCGACGCAGTAGAGAAATTGATGTCGGCTGTCTACGGAAGTTATGCGCTGACGCGATTCTGTGTTTTATTCGTTTCCCATAGATTCCGTAGCGTAAGTCTTGGATTAGATGTAATTTCCAGAGTCGGTGTCACTCATTTTATTCTTTGTTTATTTCTGTCATTTATGTAAAGTTGTTATAAATTGATTATTTTGTGAAATATATTTTGTGACTGTTATAAACAGTTAATTAAAACAATATGGTGCAATCTTGTATGGTACTGTGTTGCAAAGTCCCGGGTTTTAAACAGTTGCAGTAACAATAAGACCGGCTCTGGCGTATTTTGTAGTGCGATTGCGCTCCGCTTTAAGGTCGCCATACTTGCGCGAGGTTCAATTTCACATAAAAATTGACCTTCCATTTATATAGTAGAGTTCAGTGGTTGCAACCGATACAATTTGCGATACACGTGAGAAAAAGAATAGTTTTTTTAATATTTTCTTTTGTACATACATAAAATGACTCTTTAAACTTAAGTCATTGCTAATAATAAAACCTAAGTATTTGATTTCGGTAACCAATTCTAATTTATCATTGTTAAAAGAAATATTAATATTATTTGTATTCAATTTAGTGTAATTATATTTTTTTGCACAAATCATTGCTTTGGTTTTGGTAATATTTAATTTTAATTTATTACTATTTAGATATTTTGAAAGTTTATCAAGTTTACTATTCATTTTACTCACGGCAACATCAATGTTAGTATCCGTAATCGAAATCAGTGTATCATCAGCAAATAAGTTAACAAAGTCACAATCGATTGCTAGGTTTATGTCATTAAGATATATAATAAAGAGAAGTGGCCCTAGTACACTTCCCTGAGAAACTCCTGTGTTAATTTGCAGATAGTTCGATGTTACATCATTAACTTTTGTACACTGAAATCGATTACTTAGATGTGATTTAATCCACTCTAGAACGGATCCCCCAATTCCATAATTCTTAAGTTTTTCAATTAGAATATTTCTATCGATTGTCTCAAATGCCCTCTTAAAATCTAAATATACTGCAACTACATACTTGTTATTATCTATATCATTGTTCCAATTTGCAATTGTTAGCTGTCATGCAGTTTCACAGGAGTGTTTTGCCCTAAAACCAGATTGATTACCTATGATTATGTTATTCTTATTAAAATAAGCAACTAGTTGGTGGTATACAGCTAATTCCAATACCTTCTCCTTCTCATACATATCTGACAGGAGGATGTTGGTTAATTGCAATGGAGCGGTATCTGACCCAAGAAAAGTTGAAATGGGTGTCCCCCAAGGATCAGTTTTGGGGCCACTCTTATTTGTGTTATACGTAAATGATTTACCTCAACATATTACAAATGGTATGGTTATAATGTTTACACATGTGATATCACAATTACTTATCTGCAAAAAACCCAGAAGAATTGTCATCATATATTGCAGTCACTTGTGATTATAGGCTTGGTGTCAGCGCAATCATTTAATCTTAAATAAGAAAAGATCCTATATATGATTTTTCATCTAGAAACCTTTATATCTGAAAATAATCTAACACTCTCGCAGACATCAAAATTCCTAGGTTTATGGCTATATGATAAACTGAACTGGAATAGGCACATTGAACATGTTTGTTCTAAATTAAATTCAGCATTCTATGCTATAATGCAATTGAAATCTTGTTTAGCACTGAAGAAGTCTTAAACATCTAGTACGCATTGGCCTACAGTCATATAGCAAATAACATTGTTTCTTGGGGCAAATTAAAAAGAATAAGTGAGATATGAACAATTTTTTATTTTTTATTCACTCGGGGTTATTTACAAAGACCCTAGTCTTTTCTACATGTGTTTTTCCTGGTACCGTATTCACACCTCTAAATAATGAAACCTTTTCAGCATTGACTCAGTTGCCGATGGTATTTGGCAATTTTGTGGCAGATCAATATATGGCCGTGTTTGCCATTTCTTTACCCTACACGAATCCATTCAAGTACAACCACTACACGGTCTCCTTGGCCCATCACGTGATAGCTGTCTGGTTCTTAAAATGCCGCCTACCATTCAGAAAGGATTTTGTCAAATTCATCACAAACGTAAGAAACTTGTTGCTTTGTGTTATTTCTGCAATTCAATATACAATTTGCTTTTAAATTTGATTAATCGTAGGGTTTACAAACGAACGTCTTGATACCATTCGAGGAAACGAAACCTACTATATTCAACCAAAACCTGAGCGATTTGAACCAGGACAGCTCCGATCGCAAACGCAGCTCCAGCTTGACGGAGCAAGGTTCCAGAGGTAGAGCCACAGCTTTATCGTCGGTTAGGATGGACAAACCGGTGTTACATAGACCCAGTGCCAGCAAGTCCCTTATAACGTTTTATGAGGAACTCACCGAGACCTGTATAGATTTGATGGCTAGATATGCGTTTTCACCCTGTAGTGCCTTACCCAGACGGTAAGTAAATGTTACCATTTGTTTTTAGCCAATATCGACAATGTTGTATTCAGTTTATGCACAAGAGAATTTTTTTCAACTGTGCTCAATAAAGTGACAGATGGATTGAGGTTATGTGCCTTTGTCAGAACAAAAAAAATGAAGCATATTTGTGACTCTCCATAGTAAAATGGGGTACTGATTGGTAAATGTTTATGAAAAACGCCATTTCTAAAAACCACGCCACAAGCCAGCTGACTGACAATGCTTATACTATGTTGACACGACATTGAAGAAGCTTCAGCAACGTTAAAACAACACTGCAGGTTGTTTCAGAAATGGTTTTTTATGAACAATTGCTGGTCTTTACTCTGTTTTACTATTTGTTCTCTTATAACTTTTTATTCTTATACCAACAGCGAATCATTGACCATGGGTGGTGTTATACAGAATACGTTTGAAAAACGAGGGGATATTCTATTCTATGGTCCGCCATTCACTGTTTTGAGTTCAAAATTACATACATGATGCCACCTAAATCTGCGTAATCTCATATACACTGACACTGACTGATAAACTGTCACATGAACAGATATCAGCATGTGCATTAAAATTCTCATAACCTCATGTTTTCTGTGACACTAGTTAGATTCAGATGGTCCATTAACGAAAATATGTTGTAGCTCTAGATTTAAAAAGAGCATTTGAAACTATAGAATGAAAAGTATTGTTGGATAAATTATCATGCATGGTGTGAAAGGTAACATTTTGAATTGGTTAAAAAATTATTTGATTATTTGACAGAAAACAGATCATCAAAGTTAACAGTACATATTCTCCAAGTCTTGATGTTGATCTTGGAGTTCTGCAAGGAAGCATTTTAGGACCTTTTTATTTATTATTTATATCACTGACCAGGTACGGAACTGAGGTGGAGCCAAGGAGGGCCAAATTTACCGGGTAGCCGAAGGCTTATCCTCTTTCCGATACCACAGCAAAGATTGTTGCATGCACTTTATTTCAAAATTTTGTTTGTCATTTTGGTGTTCCATTATATATCACTACTGATCAAGGCATCCAATTTGAATTAAAATTATTTAATGAATTTGCAAAATTTTTAGGTTTCCATAGAATACATACCACCACTTACCATCCCCAAAGTAATAGCATGGTGGAATAGTTCTATAGAATTCTTAAAGCTGCGTTAATTGCTAGGGCTAACACGTCACATTGGGTAGATGACAGCGGCGGCTGGTGAAATTTCAATATTTTTTTTCTCGTCTGTGGCGCATGGGACCCATACGAAATTTGGGAAATAACATCTAGAGAAGCACTTCTCTAATGACCCCTAAAAAATTTTGAAAAAGCAGTTTGCGAAAAAATTTTTGAAAATTTGCTAGCCTCCCCTGGGTCTAGGGACCCCTGTTTACTTTTATTTTTTTTTGTCATATGCATTTGACTTTTCATAAAAATGCATCGACAGATTTTAGAGTTTGTGAAAATATTTTCATTACTAACTGAAATACAATGAACTGAAATTTTGTAATTTACAATTTAACAAATTACAATATTTCAATTCGTTGTATCTCAGTTAGTAATGAAAATATTTTCACAAACTCCAAAATCTGTCGATGCATTTTTATGAAAAGTCAAATGCATATGACAAAAAAAATAAAAGTAAACAGGGGTCCCTAGACCCAGGGGAGGCTAGCGAATTTTCAAAATTTTTTTCGCAAACTGCTTTTTCAAAATTTTTTAGGGGTCATTAGAGAAGTGCTTCTCTAGATGTTATTTCCCAAGTTTCGTATGGGTCCCATGCGCCACAGACGAGAAAAAAAATATTGAAATTTCACCAGCCGCCACTGGTAGATGAACTCCTTGTTGTATTTTTAGCTTTTAGAATTATCCCTAAAGATGATTTGCAATGCTCTTCAGCTGAGCTCATATTTGGTCAAACTCTGCGACTACCCTGCGAGTTTTTCACTAAATCATATAATTGTCTTAATTTTCCTTATTTTATCGACAAATTGCGCACTTATTTTAATAATTTAACTTTTATTTCTCCAGTTCCTCACATTAATCATAAATCGTTTGTCAGTTCTGACATTCTCACTTGTGATTTCGTATTTGTTCGGAGAGAACGTTTTACCTAATTTCTCTCCTTTGTTCGAGGGTCCATTTAAAGTTTTGTCCGGTACAAATAAGTTAAATTACTGTTAATAAAGGAACTAGAATCATAACTGTCAATATTGACAGAGTCAAACCTGCTTTTTTGTTAGTTGACAAATGTGATATCCCACCAACTCTTGTTAAAAAAGTGCGTTTTGCCATCGATACTTTAATTGATTGATTGTTTTTTTTATCAACGGGGGAGTGTGTGCAGCAGCTCACTTGCCTCAATTAAAAGATTCTTTTGAGTTACCCGTTTTCGGAGTAACCAAGGATATCGAAGATAACAAAAAATAATAATTTAATTTTATATATATGTAAATATTATATATTCGAATGTAATATAATTTTGAATATATTCAATATTCATATATTTTTGAATTTGAAATTATATTTATTTCTATGGATAAACCATAATTGGTCCGGCTACCGGATAAATCGTTCGCCCAAATTTACGTTGGCCCTTGTGCCCACCCTGACAAATTAGGAATTTTGAGTAATTTTTCTAAAATACTTAAACAGAAAAAAATTGTTCGAACCTCTATCCCCTAGCCCACCTAAAAAAATGTATGCCCAGGTTATTTTTGCTTGCCTTTCACCGTCTAACATTCCAGGCTGCCGGTGGCTGAATTCCTCCTCAACGGCGGCCAAAGTATGTGCTGGCTGGTCGGCAACAAACTGGTCACGGTCACGACCAGCGGTTGCTCCCAGAAGGTGCTGAAGCACGGCCTGTGCGACAAATGCTGGACCCTGTGCAACACCCAGAACGAGAGCAGGAAGGCGAAGAACGCACGCAGCGGCAGCAACGAGAATGAGGAGATTGGCTGGGCTTCCAGGCAGAATTCCAATGAGAAGTCCAACACCAACACCTCGGTCAGTTCTCCGACCGATGAGGGAAAGAAGGTGGGCGACAAACTGGAGATGGTCTCCTCGAAATTGCAGCAGCTGGCGAGCGTCGAGAGGCAAGATAAGGAGACTTGCGCCTGCTGGTGTCAAGGGTGGGCGGAGATTTATGTCAGAAGACCTACAGGTAATAACAGTAATAATATTTATTAGCTCAAGCTAAAAAATACGGAAGTAACAATGTTACAGTACAAGAAACAAATTAAAACTTCAAATTATCACTAAGACTATAAATTCAGTTCTTATCACAAAATTATACTACAACGTAACACTTAGTATTACACAGGTCATTTTTATTTAATACAACGCAGGTACATGAAAATGTTAATGCACTCAGTTTGGATAAAGTGAATCTCATATAAGAAGATATTTGTACCTTCCCAAATTTGGACGTGTTTTGTTTAGTGGAAACGGGGTTCGAATAAAAATATCGGAGATTTTTGACAGAAACTCATTGCTCTGCCAGTAACTATTTGTGTTTTGCTGTCTGTTTTAGGTGATATGTCGTGGGTTATGAGGATCCAAAATCAAATATCATACACTCATTCCATATACGAGTTTCCGCTGAACGAGATCTCCACGCTGTTCATGCCCTCGTTGTATCCGGAATCCAGACCGCTCCTGCGAAGGCAAGGTACATCCGAAGAACACCCCAATCAGGATGAGGAGAAAGGTGTTGTTGATGCGGCCTGCAGCCTACCAGGTAAATATGAAATTTTTAGGTGATTTTATACATTTTTTGAGATAATATTATTATGAAAGGGGTGATTTCCGACAAGTTAAGGGTCGAACCAGCGTAAAACCATTTTTTTCTTGATCAGCACCCTCGAAAGCGAGGGGTAAACGTCTTTAACAGAAAAAAAAAAAGAAACAGTTTTACACCCCCTGACAGGGTAGATTCCATCCCCAAGGGCGATTGCGGTCTACTACCTGACATCACCTTTCACCATCTCTTATATCCCCATGAAAAAACAAAGAATCCCTGCAAAAATAGTCGATGCCAAGCTGTCATATGAGAAATAAGCAGAAAGAGGTGGTTTTTGGCCGTTTCAGGGGGTGAGCATGACTAAAAACTTTTTTCACCCTGTATTCGTATTCAGCACCCTCAAAAACGGAGGGGGGGGGGGGGGGGGGGGATAGGTTTCATAACTTTAGCACGATTTTTCTTTTTTTTGACAAAATCCCGACAGTTTACTTCCACTACTATAACTGATCATTTTTAGGTTCTCCGAAGAACTCCCCCTCTCGCCAGAACTCTCGCGACAGTATGGAAGAAGATATGGAGTATATCTATGATGACGGGACAAAGTCTAGGAACCCTGTACGTAGATCGAATTCCAGTCCAGAAATGTCAGCTAGTTGGAAAAATCCCTTCCTTCATCAAAAGGCGGTGATGGAAGGAGAGGAGAATAAAAGTGTGGAGGAAGATAACGTGAAGAAGAATAAAATGTACTCAAAAGATATGAGGGTCAGTTGTGAGGCCATACCTGAGGAAATTGCTGGAGCAGGTGAAATAATAGGGCTAGATAATATGTAATATCCAAAGATGGATGTTTACAAAAATTTACACAAACTTCCATACCAACTTTCCTTATTGCAGGATTGTTAATTCGGGAGTAGTAACTGGTTAAAAAAAGTAAATAAATAAATGTACATACATCTTTAAGTTAAAAATAAATAATTATTCTTCAAAATAACAACGTAAATAAACTTTCTTTTTGAAATAACATAATTAAAAACCAAATAATATATCAGTAGTTTCTGAAAATCGAAAGAAGAAACGGGGCTTCATATTGTGCTCCATCAAAACAAATTATGGAATTTGTGAAACCTATAAACATTCATGTATCTACTGTCAGAACTTTTCGTCCCTAGTATGTTTCCCCTTGGTTATATGCAGAATTCAAACTCCTTGTTTTATTCCAGGAACAACACCGCCATCTCATGACCCCCTACAGCCTATGAAATCCTACCAGTCCGGCGTCTTCACCCCCGCCCACCATCCTTCCCTCCTGAGTTCCCACAGCTACCCAGGCTCCTCTCCACCCCACGATCCGAACATAGCTCCGAAAGCCTACCAGACAGTTCCGCCATCTCCGAATGTGGTTTCAGTCGGCGGTTCCCAGCCTGAATTTCCCAAAAGACCCAGCAATCTGCCTAATATGAGTAGTTTGGTGCCGTTGAGCAGCAAGCCGCCCCAGAGCCCCACGCAGACGTCCCCCAGATTGCCGAGGCACTTTGGCGGGAGGGACAGAGAAGGTAATTTATTAAATACGCTATCCAACGGAATATATTTCCAATATTACAGGATAAGAAAACGTAAATGGTGAAATGTAAAAAGATATTTATTAAAAACATATGATATAATAATATAAACTAATAATTAAAAATATAACACAAAACAGGTACCATTTTTACACAGCAGTGACAAAAAAAAAACTAGTCATTAATAGATGACAAACTAAAATTAAGTAAAATAATTATCAAAAGTAGAGTATAGGTTAGAAGCGGAACTAACAAATTCCTTCTACAGTATGATGCATATATTTTAATATTTTGTATGTTTATGTTGTTTGACAGGTCACGAAATTCAGAAGAGCTCGTCTTCCTCGATCCTAGAGAAAAACACGTCCAACATAAGCCTAAACCTGGCAAGGGAGAGAGCGAAGGAACGCAAAAACAGCGGCAGCGTTGAGCGCCTCAGCTCCCTCGAATCCGACCAAGCACAGAAACGAGACCGAGGTTACACTATATCCGTTATGAGTCCTGCCACCCGTAAGCCACGTTCCGAGCACGTCCGTCAACCGACTAGATCCAAGGAGGTACCTAGGAGCGGCATCAACCCTAGCTTTGTCTTCTTACAACTCTACCACGCGGCTTATTTCGGGCATAAATCCGAAAGACCGCTCATCGTTGGACCTAGCGAGGTAGTACAGAGGGCTGTGAAGGTTTTGGATCGCATAGCGCCATACGAAACCCACAAGATAGGTGTTCTCTGCGTAAGGGAAGGTCAGATTAATTCGGAGGTGGAAATTTTGAAAAACCGGTTTGGGTCTTTGCGTTACGTCGATTTTTTGCAAAACTTGGGAACTTTGGTGAAGCTGTCTGATGTGGATCCACAGGTTGGTAGTCGCTTATGCCCAAGCAGTAATAATAATAATAATGCACAAATCATTGACATACAGATACGATGTAAGATGATAAAAACCTCTATCTTACATATTTTGTCCATAATCAGCGGAACATTAATTGACTGAAAGTTTATTGAATTATTGGTTTTCTCTATTTTGGGAGTGGGCAACTCAAACATTTTGTACACTTTTTTATATTTTCAGGTGTTTTTCCTTGGTGGGTTGGATCAAAGTGGGCAGGATGGGAAGTTCGCATACATCTGGCAAGATGACGTGGTGAGAGTAACGTTCCATGTCGCTACTATGATGCCGAATAAGGAACAAGACGCCAGTTGTAACAACAAGAAGATGCACGTTGGAAATAATTACGTCACCATTGTTTATAATGAAAGCGGGGAGGAGTTCAATATGAATACGATAAAGGTAACGGTTTGAGCAGTTTACTGCTTCGAAATACGATTTTAATTTTGTCAGAGTGAATAACCTTTAATTTGTAGAATTTTTGAAAATCTCAATATTTATATTATCTTTTTTTCAGAGTCAGTTCAACTTTGCCTCTATCGTTATTCAACCGCTTGATCACAATACGAATCGTGTCGTGGTCAAAGTTAAAGATGAACTTGCCGAATTGGTCGGTATTAGGGAACCAAAAATCGTGTCGGATCAGAATGTTTCTATACTAGCTCGACAGCTAGCACTGCATGCCAACGTAAGTACTACCAGATGTCACTTTGATTAATCCATTATGTTTTTCTTGGGCAAGATTATTGTTCGTGGATAAGTAGTTCAAATGTATCAAGGTTGAACCTAGATCTGCGGTATTTTGATGAATCAATTTTTTAGTAATTAATTTTGTCAGCAAGTAGTTCAAACATACCAAGGCTAAAAGTAGGCCCAGTTTTTTTTGGTTAATAAATTTTTGTGATTAATGATAATAATCTTGTGAACGAGTAATATGTACCAAGGCTAAAAGTAGGCTAATGTTATTTTGGTTCATCATGTTTTTAGTCATCTTGTAAATGAGTAATTCAAACACAGGTATATGAAGGCTAAAAGTAGTTTTTAATTTATGGTTACTTTATGTGGACAAGTAATTCAAATGTACGCTTCTATGCAATGAAATCCCTTACACCCATTTTTCGCTATATTAAATCATTCTTTATTTATTTGTCAGTGTCAGTGTCATATTTTCGCAATGCCAAAATTGAAAAAAATTTTATTCTCTCTAAAATTGAAAGGGGGCGGTCTATCAGAGCAGTTGCTAACCATTATCAATTGAATAAAAGTACTTTTATGAGTGTGAAGAAAAGGTGGGAGGAGGAAGGTAGCGTAAAGAGAAAAGACGGTTCAGGCCGATTGAGAAGTTCAAATCTCGTTCAGGATGAAGCACTCCTTGGCTATTAGAGGGAAAATCTGTTTCAAACAGCAGAAGACGCTGTGTTCATGACAAATTTTTCGGCATCGAGATCAACAATTAGCCGAAGGATAGAAAAATCGTAATTAAAAAACTGTACAAGTACTAAGAAGACCATATTAATAATAATAATAATAATAATATCTATCATGGGACTGAGCTCGTATATCGGACAGGGGAAGGACAGATTCACTCGGATAGTTAAAGTGCATGACAAAGATAAGAAGTTATATTCCATCCAGAAAGAAGCTAATAAAATTCAAGCAGAATACCTGGGTACCGAGACCACTGACGAGGACGCTAAGAAGAAAATTAAAACCAGCATCGAAAAGAGGAAAATAGAAGTACTCTGCTCAAAGCCGATGCATGGACAATTCGTCCGCGACTTCGATCGACCAGCAGTGGACAAGATGGCGTCTACGAAGTGGCTGAATTTCTCAGGACTGAAGGGGGAAACAGAAAGCCTGATAATAGCAGCGCAGGATCAAGCACTAAACACTAGATACCACCAGAGAATGATCTTGAAACAGCCTGTTGACAGCAAGTGCAGAATGTGCGGAGTAGCAGAAGAACATGTCAGTCACGTGGTAGCAGGATGTACTATGCTGGCACCATCAGAGTACACTCATCGACATAACAGAGTGGCCAGATATCTCCACTGGGCCATGTGCAAGCACTTTGATATACCGGTGCCGCAAAAATATTATGAATATACGCCTGAGACGGTTGTCAGTACCAATGACGTCACAACTATGTGGGACATGCCAATTATAACAGACAGAGAAATTCGCGCAAATCGACCAGACATCGTCGTACACAATAAAAAGGAAAAGTCCTGTTTACTGATCGATGAATCCATCCCTAATGACACCAATATAATACTCAAGGAAACAGAGAAGTTGAGCAAGTACAAAGACCTCCAAATAGAAGTTAGCAGAATGTGGAATGCAAGTACCACAGTCATGTCAATAATTGTAGGAGCCCTTGGAACTGTCAAGAAGGGCCATGACCGGAGACTACAACAACTGCCTGGTCAACCGAGCGCACAAGAAGTGCAGAAGATCTCACTATTGGGAACAGCGCATATATTAAGGAAAGTCCTGGATTAGGAGTCTCTGTGATCTCTTGTTGGGATCTGGACTCTGAGCTGTTGGAGTGGACATCACCAACATCGCCTGAAGGGCCCAAAAACCTGGAATGGGCTCCGACAGAGCCGAATTTCAATCGCGCGCAAGGAATTCGGTGAATAGTTTCCAGCTACGGCTGAGAAAGTGTGCCGCCGTTCAGTCTATAATAATAATAATAATCGGCACCCGCCGAGACAAACATCATCTTGAAGGAGGGGGAAAAACGGACTAAATACCGAGATCTCCGGTATGAGCTTCAAGTGCTATACCCAGACTACTCGATCAAGATGGTCGTCCTGATAATCGCTGTACTTGTAGGAATTAAAGGCCATACCAGCTTGCTGAGTGGTTGGCAGGCGAAATGCAGAAGGCAGTTATCCTGTGGGGTCCCTTCGTCTTCTTAGGGCACATGAACTGGCATCTACAGTCACTAACCCTGCAGGACGTGGGGAGTGGCTGTGGACTATCTGCTGGCACTTCTCCCATGAGAATGTAGGAGACACGGGAGAACTGACCAGCGCACGGGAAAAAATAATAATAATAATTTATTGGTGTCAAAATACGTAATACATAATGCTTACACAGTCAAAACATAAGACAATATGCTAGATATATAAAAGATATTGTCGCGTGTTTCCACCCTTAGGAAACTACCCCTTGCAAATCCGTGGGTTCCAAAAATTATAACAAGAGATGTCCACTAACACACTTTATTAAATATTTACTGGATACTTCACAATACTATTGTTAATTTAAATACACTTTACTGACTAAAAATCACAATGTTTATTACTTTGTTTATCATTAAACTCTTAACCTCACTTTCTATATTTTCTGAACTTTCTGAACTACTCGCCGAGAATGCGGTTGGTCTTTTATACCTAAAAATGACAGATCTCGATTGTTCTGTGATGACGCCACCATTCTCTAGAAAATTCCAGATGTCACTTTGGAATCTTCTGGTAGGTTCTTTTTCGAGTAGGTGCAAATACACTACATTCATTCAGACATTCGATCTGTTGAAGTCTGCCTACTTTTTAGTAACATAACCTTAAATTTTAAGGGGTGCAACATATTACAATATTAAAAATACATACATAAGACAATGAATGACAAACAAAATTAAAAGTATTATAAAATTATCTAAACTAATTAACAAATTAAGCAAGGGTAATATGTGGTAATAAGTGTACAGTGGTTAGGTCCTTGTTAAATTAAATCTGAGAAATCGTTCTCAAAAAACTCTTCAGAACTGTAGAAGGCCTTAGTTTTCAAGTAACCTTTAATTTTATTTTTAAATTGCAAAAAGTTTAAGTTTTTTACTGAATGAGGAAGAGTATTGTAAAATTTGGCGGAATAATAACCTGTTCCGTTTCTAGATCTCGTAAGTCGAAGAAAATTGACATTAATTTTATCGTTATTCCTTGTGGTATATTCATGGATTTGGCTGTGCGTTACATATTGATGTTCATTTTGTTTAAGACAAAGTAAACACTCGAGAATATAAACACAAGGCATAGTTAATATCTTGAGATTAATGAATTGGTCTTTACAATCATCTCTGTATCTAAAATGAGATGGTATGCGAATACATCTACGTTCTAAGTCAAAAATGTTGGAAGCATGGACTGAGTGCCCCCAGTTTAAAATTTCGTACAACATATTGACATGAAAAGAACCATAATAAGCCATGAGTAGGTAGTTAAGGAATACTGTGTTGACAAGGTTGCGAAGGAAATAAATATTTTTAGAGATTTTAGTCGATAGTAGATGTTCTTACCAGGACAATATTGAGTCCAAGTACACACCTAGAAATTTTACGGATGCATCAGTCTGTTCTTCTGTTTCGCAATGTAAATGTTAATGATTGTGTCTTGTCATCGTTTAGTTTTAATTCATTGGTTAAAAACCATTGTTCTTCAGTTTCTGTGACAGTCCGTTTTAGTTCATCAGGTGTGAAATTAGTGTTTAGTGCAGTGGTATCATCCGCAAACAGTATAAAGTTTGTGTTATCATCAGAATTGGCAAGGTCATTGCTGAATATCGTGAATAGTATGGGACCCAACACAGAACCCTGAGGAACACCACGAGTATCTATTCGTTTTTGGGAAGTGCATATTGGAATCTATTGGACAAGTAAGAATTAATAAGTGTCAACACTGTCAGGATGAAAATTATAACCTAATAATTTGTCTATGGGAATTTCATGTGAGACACAATCAAAAGCCTTAGATAGGTCAAAGAAACGAGCAGTTGTATATTTCTTGTTCTCAAATGTATCAAGGACAATTTGAACAACATTATTTATTGTGAGAGTTGTGGATCGCTTATTCCTGAAACCATAGTGACAGCAGCAAAGTATTTATTAATTTGATTATTTTTTAATGCTGTTTCAAAAATGTTGGCTAATATTGGTACCAGTGAAATTGGTCTATAGTTGTTAACGTCTTCATATGAACTTCTTATGAATGGGAATTACTTTTGAGAGTTTGAAAACATTGGGAAATACATTATTTTTGATGCACATGTTTATCAAGTTTGTTAAAGAGATTATAATTAAGTTTTTTATACTTTTGATAAGTTTTACATTGATGTCATAAGCGTCTCGACTTTTGCCGTTTTTAAGATTATCGATTATATCACGAACTTCATTGTAAGTAATTTTCCTAAATTTGAAATTTGTAGCATCATTGGTCTTTTTAAAATATTTCCAGTGATTTTGATTGGTTTCTGGGAGTTCGCTAATAATATTATCTGCAATATCAGTAAAATAAATGTTGAAGTCATTTGCTGTTAAAGACTCACTATGGTGATGTTTTTTATTTCTTTCTATAAGATCCCAAAAGGCTGCTTGAGAATTGGAAGAGTTTTTTATGTAGTTGTCATGAGCATTTTTTAATAGAAGAACAGAAGCAAGCCCGCATTCTGTTTTGGTTTAAATTATGTCTATCGCCCTTTGGAGTTTTGTAACAATGTGTTTACTGATGAAAAATTTTTCAGTCTTGTAATGATGGACATATTCGGGTGTACCGTCAAACACGGTGTTTATTTTAATTAACTCGCGGAAACGTAACCCAGGAAATAGAAAAATAAACTCTTTAACGAATGAAAACGAACATTTGCCGGATGCTTGCCCACGACGCCATGTTAAAAGTCACGTGGTTTGGATTGCTTAATTCCAAAAAGACTGGATTACTTTATTTTTCAAGTGTACGGGATTTCATTGCACAGAAGTATACCTAGGCTGAAATGGGCCTTTGTTGTTTTGGTTCATCAGGTTTTTAGTCATTTTGTAAATAAGTAGTTCAAATGTACCAAGGCTGAAACTTTGTTAAAAATAATTTTATATTTTAATCTGGAAGCCTTAATATTTTCGTTTTCAGTTGGCATCTCTGGTGCTCTGCTCCCTAAAAAGTCGCTCGAGTGACCCATATGCCTCAAACTGGCTGGAAAGACTGAGAAAAATCAAAAACATAAGGAATAAAATTATCCAAGAACAGAAGAACGAGGAGTGTATCTACCTTGCTGAGGATCCTAGTGCGAAAAATAAAAAGCACATGGAAGATTTTACAGATTATACATAAGTTTTAATTGTCAAAGCTACATCAAGCAACATATATTTCTAAAAATCTAATCTTATTAAGTATTACTTTGTAAATAATTAATTCGGTTTGATAGTTTATCAATTAATTGTGATTCAAAGTTTTTTATTGATATATATTTTTTGGTAGATGTAATCGTATATTAATATTGTGTTTGTAATTATAATTTCTTCAGTAAATGCGCTTATGGAATTGGACTTTGGTTTTTGACTTTAAAATATTGTTTATAACTTTTGAGTTACCGTCAACCGGGGATATATCGGAGTAATATCGGACAATGGGTATATTTTTTGAAATTCCCGCTCCAGCACATACAGTTGGCCACATTACGAATCGGAAATAAATTGACACATGCAGAAAACCAAGAGTTCCTTATCTCACCAGATGAGCCATCAGGTGGCATTAGAGATGGTGCCGGTCCGCCACAGGTCCGAACTGTTCCGAAAAGTACCATCTCTAATGCCATCTGACGGTTCATCTGATGAGATAAGAAACACTCGGAAAGTTGGTTAAATATCTGAGACAGTGCAGAAATTATTTTTCATTGGTAAGTATTTTTGTAAAAAATGGTTTATAAATGCGATATTTTTGCTACATTTTATTACTTGTAAGAACCTCCTCATATAAGCCAAATTAATGGACATACAGGCTCGGTTCTTTGAGAGAAAATATTAGTACATAACTCATTAACAAATCGTATAGGTTATTTTTAAATTTTAAATCTTGCTTTTCGGAAAAAAATAGATTATACAGATTTTGTGCTTTTCCAGGGTTCTATCGGATGTCTCAAAATCATGCCTCGAAGGCACAAACATATTCTTTTTACGGCATATAGATCAAATTATTCAGAGGAAAATATGGAAAGTGCATTACGTGCGGTTTATTTGTTTTTACCTGATTTGTATGTGTGTTAAAATAAAATATATTTTATGTTTGACGTTTTTACTTTCTTTGAAAGGAATCCCCTCTCCTGCGTTTTTTAATAAGATTTATGTATATTTTTTTTGAACAAACTTATCCGATAAAGGTGTATAATCAATTCTATAATGATAAAATATCACATTCCACACATTTTCTATGAAAAAATTCAACTGTCCAATATATCCCTAAACCCGGGGTTATATTGGACACAAGTAAATAATAAAAAAAAATATGTTGCGTTCTTCAATTTATTTTTTTTGTATTAAATATTTCTTGAATATACCTCTATCAATGTTCTTAATCAGATTTAAATTATGCAGATTCGTTCTTGAGATATTTTAAAAAATGCTTAAAAATCGTCCGGTATATCCCCGGTTGACGGTACAGAAAACTAATAATTTAACACTTGCTGAAATAAATAATAATGCCGAGGCCTTGGGGAACTCTACATTTAACTATTTTTATCAGAGACCTACCAGTCGTTCAACTAATTTGAGTTCGCTGGTAGGCATGACGAAAATAAACACATCAGGATCGTGGGAAAATTCGAATTTTCAGCTAGTTTTATTCAGAACCTACTGGTCAACTGAACTACTTATTTGGGTTCACATGAGAAAAATAAATACATCAGGACCGTGGGAAATTTCACATTTGACTAATTTTATCAGAGATCTACTGGCCTTGGGGAACTCTACATTTAGCTATTTTTATCAGAAACCTACCAGTCGTTCAACTAATTTGAGTTTGCCGGTAGGCATGAGGAAAATAAACACATCAGGACCGTGGGAAAATTCGCATTTTCGGCTAGTTTTATTAAGGACCTACTGGTCAACTGAACTACTTATTTGGGTTCACATGAAAAATAAATACATCAGGACCTTGGGAAATTTCACATTTGACTAATTTTATCAGAGATCTACTGGCCTTGGGGAACTCTACATTTAGCTATTTTTATCAAAGACCTACCAGTCGTTCAACTAATTTGATTTCGCTGGTAGGCATGAGGAAAATAAACACATTAGGACTGTGGGAACATTCGAATTTTCGGCTAGTTTTATTCAGGAGCTACTGGTCAACTGAACTACTTATTTGGGTTCACATGAGAAAAATAAATACATCAGGACCATGGGAAATTCCACATTTGACTAGTTTTATCAGAGATCTATCTACTGGTCAGCTGAACTATTAATTTGAGTACACTGGCAGGCATGAGATAAATAAATACTTATTTCTCAGGACCGTGGGAAACTCCGCATGTAAAGAAATAAATATATCTGGTATGTTTTAAGGTGCCCACCCTGTATTTCTTTTACTAAAAATATAGCAGGTCTCTTCCATGGCAGTTGTATCAATTACATGCCAAATATTATTGTCCTCCATCAAATTTTTTTCGTTAATTATTATTATTATTATTATTTTTTTTTTGGAGTGTCCACCCTGTATATTTTTCACTAAAAGTGTATCCCATTTCTTCATTAGCAATTCTCCCCGTCAACCTTAATTTCCGAAATCTACATGTAGTATGACGTGAGGATCTGAAAAAATCTCGGAATGACTTTTTCACGATTGTAATACTTCTCGTCGATATACAAGGGAAGAAGAAGAGAAATAAAGCAAAGACATAGCAAGAATTTTCTATCGAGACTAAATAAACATACAAAAAAAATAATAATAATTTTAGCTAACTTGAAAACGAAATTGAAGGCGTTAGAAAACCAACATTACGCAGCTGCGAAATGTTGATTGCCTAAATAGAAACATTTTGAACCTCAGATAAACAAAGAAATATATGGATAAATAATACTTTCCGTCTCCGCGTAAGGTATATCACGTATTCATTGTTTACATGTCTATCGAGGCGTTCATTGGTTCTCTTCCGAAGGACGTTGACCGTTGCTTACATTTTCTTGTGCCGCCATATTGTTTTATTGCTTTTAACGCTGTTTTTATCCAGTTATAAACAATTTTGTGTTGATTTTGCAGTTTAATCACGTTTTATACGGTTCAAAAATGACTACGGATTGTTTAATTTACTAAAAGACCTACAAAAGGGAGTAATCTCGTTCGTTTTATATGCGAGCATTGTTGTGTACATAGTCGTAGGTTAGGGTTATAGTTAGGTTTATTGTCTTATTGTTTTGTTGATCTAGCAATAAATAATTTTTCCGTCTGCCTCTCTCGTCTTTACATTCAAGTAAAAAACGTAAAAAGACAGTTGTGTGATTATCAGATAGATAGATTAATAGATTTAGATTTATTTCTGTAAATTTAAATGTTACATAAGAATTATTTAAATTTGGTACGAGTATTTCAAACTTTACAGAATGTTTACATTATTACACAATAATAGACTGTATTAACTTTTCAAAGTACTAATGCACTGGGTTCGATCCCCAGCTTTAAAATTGGTAACGTTGATATGTAATGGATGTATATCTGCGTTTTTCTAAATGTGTAACCCCCTTCTGAACAGTCTTGACTTTGAAATTGTTGGGGTTGCCTGATATATGTAGTACGTTATGTTATTCCGTAGGCTCCCAGAAAATATTACGCTTAGAAAAAAGTGACTCGCTGTCCTACAGGTAACTGACCAAAATTTGAAGCATTTACAATTAGGTATGCTTTAATCGTTTCAAGTTTGATGACTTTTATGTAACCCGGACAGGAAAAAGATGTTTAAGAAAAATGTTTGTTTCCTAGTAGTTTTACCAAGAGACTCATTTCACTTCCGTTATCGTATCAAGGGTATCTCATATAATTTGCTTTTTAATACTAACAAGAGTCGAGTCGAGGCTACTCTCTGCTTTATCTTTGCTTTTACTGGAATTAATTCAGAATCGATACCTACAGACCCGACGAGAGAGGAGGGGTGCGGGGGTGATGCCCCCGGGCTTGTCTAGGGGGCCCGGAAATTTTAAAATTTTTTGAGGGTCCATATTTTCTCTCCACGGCCCTGCCAAGATACCGATATAAATTAAATTTACTAAGTTAGAAAATTAACTGCAATTTATTATATTTTTTAATAGCCATATCAGATTGAAATAATTTGATGCGTTGTATCGAAAACAGATTTGATAAAGAATCTGTTATCTTTATCGTAACTATATTCAACAATATTAAAATTAAAAACTGGAAGTAATGGTTCAGGAGCTAAGTGGCTTTTTTGGGCACTCATCGTTACAAGCATTTTCTATGCGCTGATTAATTCTATCGAACTTGACAAAATAGACTTCTGGCTTATGTCAGCCCGTCGAGTTGGCCATGGTTCAAGATATAAAAATCAGTGAAATTATATCATCGTTACAAAGCCAAGTTTTTTTGTGTGTACACATTTTATGTTTAGAATGAATAAAATAAGATCGCCAGAAAGTGTGGGCCATCAGGGGCGCAACCAGAAAGGTCAAAGAGGTAAAAAAACGAAGTTATATAATATCATCGTTACAAACTTTTTTAAGGTTGAACATATTTTATGTTTTGAACACAGAAAAAAATTCCCAGAAAGAAAATGTTTAGGATTTTTTAAGAAAATTGGATTTTTTTCCGCATATTTCATCCCAGAACTCTAAACTCATCGTTACAAGTTCTATGGCTCCTTTTTAAAACGTAAATAAGCTCCTTCAACAATAGAATAGCCTCCCCATAAACAAAGTCAACAAAAGTACCATAGGCTCTTAAATATACAGGAATTTAACACTTTCGGCTAACTTGACTCCGTACCGTATCTCAAATGTATTGTATCATTATTACCTTTCTGGCTGCGCCTCCTGGCGGCCCACGCTTTCTGGCGATCATATTTTATTCATTCTAAACATAAAATGTGTACAAAAAAAAAATAAGCCTTGTAACGATGACATGATTTCACTGATTTTTAAACAGTGTTCGTGACGCTCCTGACAGGAGGTGCCCCCCCAGAAGTCGATTTTATGAATTATTATCATCCATTAAACCATAAAAATATCTCAAAGTTCATAAAGCGATGAGCTGCCGAAAAAGCCACTTAGCTCCCGCTCTATAAGGTAGTGCATTATGTAGAGTATATTTGTTTACAATATAGAGATTTAAAAGTAATATGATGTTATTTTTGTTTTATGTATATGGTACGGGTAGTGTATGACCAGATTCATTATACAGTATCGGAAAGTCTTGGATTAGGCATGCAAACAGAGCTGCCTACGCATATGTGGTGAGGAAAGCAAGTGGCACGAGTAGGATGTGTTATACGATAAAAAAAATAGCCTTGTTTCGCTCTCGCTTGCTCATATTGTCATACCTAATCAAACGCTTGCCGGTACTGGAGAGTGATAAGTATGTAAACTTTTAGATGAATATATTATACTGTAATATGAAAAAATACTAGTTGGTTTTTATTTTCTTGACCGTTGATATCAAATTAACTTGATGCAGTTATATCCTGGGTTATCGGTCTTTATAATAAAATTACTCTTTTCTTACCTTTCGGTTTATTCAACCATCATCAGAGAACTACAATTAAGTGAAGACCAATATTTTTTTAAATGCTATTTTGTATACACATACAATTTAAATCCATGTGTATAAAAAATAGCATTTGAAAAAATATTTGTCTTCATTTAATTGTAGTTCTCTGACGATGGTTGAATAAACCGAAATGTAGCAAAAATAATAATTTTATTATAAAGACCGCATAACCCCAGGATATAGGTACCTATATCAAGTTACTTTTATATCCTAACCAAAAGTTAATTTTTTTTTACTGAGAAAATGTAGAGTAACTTATCGTTTAAGAACCATTTAACTTTGAGAATTGACAGTTCAATACTTTAATTTCTCTTCAATAACACATTTTGTAAAAATTCTAACCAAACAGTACTCTTTTTGTCTCAATAGAGTCGTATTATTGTCAGATATAGTATTAAGTAATAGTCGAGAACATTAATCGATTATTTTAAAAATTTTAACCCCCTTATCTGTCTACGCCTCTGATTAGGCGACTCCATAAACATAAACATTCCTCTCCACTCTGCCCCTTTGAAGGTTATCCTCCCTACACACAACTTCTGTGTACTTCAAATGAGATTATTTATCCATATTTCTTTGTTTATCTGAGTTTTGAACTGATTTATGGAGCCATCTAGAATAATATTTAGAAGCTCTGCCGTCTAAAACATTTTAGGCAACTTACACTACTACATATCGTAACATTAGTGGCCTACCGTTCAGAGATATTCCATTAAGGATAGGATTTTGCAGAATAAGAGGGAAATATGCGTTTATTTTCAGTTTATTATAAATATTTAAAAAATCACAAATGATATAATCTTTAAAATAGTTCCAAATACTTTCCATTTTGCTCTAAGGAATACAAACATATACAGTTTTTATCATAAATTCTCTATATAGATAAATGCCATGCTATAATAATAATGAAATTAGGAACTATATTTCCATATTGACAAACTAGGTACAATATTCAAATACAACATAAATTTACAATATAAAATGTATACCTTAGTCTATTCGTTGGACAATAGCAAGTATCTAAAACAGTTACTATTATTATACTAATATTATTATATGTTTGGTTTTTTAAATGTTTATAATAAATCGAAAATAAACGCATATTTCCCCCTCGCACTCTGCAAAATCGTATACTTAACTATTAATTGTTTAAATGTTTTTTTGATACCTAAGCAAAGACTAAATAATATTTTTATTATTATACTCTTCTCAAATACGAAAACGAAGAATATATTGCACTTGATCGGCACATTTCTAAAACCGTAAATATCGCTCGCAGACAAAAAATTTTCATATCATTGTGTTAATGAACGGATTCTGAACAACTTTCAAAATGTCCGTCTGTCTGTCCGTCCGTCACGTTTCTTATTGTAAGCACGATAACTCAAGAAAGAAAAATCCGATTGTACTGAAACTTGGACAGTAAATTAGTGTTAGCTAGAGGAAGAACCTTATTATTTTTGAACAAGATCTATCGGTAAATAAAAATGTTATTAATGATTTAAATTTGAATAAAAAATTTGTTGATTTTTATGTCTTTGTAATTGAATAGAAATCTGATGAAATGATATTTCATTTTAATACCTACCTGAATATTTATATATTTTACAAATATACACATTTCATAATGTAATATACAACCGTGTAAATATGATTTTAGCATCGTGTCTTCCCAGTAAACATTCTTGTTATGTTTACGTAGCAGCTATATAATATTGGAAGAACATATTAATGTAAAGTAGTTACGCCAATTTTATATAACATATATATAAAATGTAACACTAAATTTAAATGTAACATTTTTACATAACAATGATATAATATTGGAAGAACATATTAATATAAAATAGTTATACCAGTTTTATATAATATATATATATATAAAATGTAACACTAAATTTAAATGTAACATTTTTACATAACAATGATATAATATTGGAAGAACATATTAATATAAAATAGTTATACCAGTTTTATATAATATATATATATACAATGTAACACTAAATTTAAATGTAACATTTTTACATAGCACTGATATAATATTGGAAGAACATATAAATATAAAATAGTTATACCAGTTTATTTATATAATATATATATAAAATGTAACACTAAGTTTAAATGTAACATTTTTACATAGCAATGATATAATATTGGAAGAACATATTAATATAAAATAGTTATACCAGTTTTATATAATATATATATAAAATGTAACACTAAATTTAAATGTAACATTTTTACATAGCACTGATATAATATTGGAAGAACATATTAATATAAAATAGTTATACCAGTTTATTTATATAATATATATATAAAATGTAACACTAAGTTTAAATGTAACATTTTTACATAGCAATGATATAATATTGGAAGAACATATTAATATAAAATAGTTATACCAGTTTTATATAATATATATATAAAATGTAACACTAAATTTAAATGGAACATTTTTACATAGCAATGATATAATATTGGAAGAACATATTAATATAAAATACTACGCCCGTCCTGGAGTAATTATCGCCCGACCTACGGCGACCGTAGAAAATAATGAGGTAGCTATTTTTAAATGGAAAAAACGAATTTTTGAAAAATTGTTTGTCCGATCTTAAAGCATTTTCTGGCTACAGGCCTGAGGACATCCCGGGATATTTCGGGATGCCCTAAGTATTACGAATAGGCTGTACAAACTACATACTGAAATGTCCCAGAGTATATCCTACGGACTGCAAATAGAGAAGGAGAATCGGGAAAAATTTCACCGCTCATTAATTTTTATTTTCGAAAGATTTTTTCTATTGTGGTTCGAGATCAGAAATTCAAGCTTCAAGTTGGGAGAATTCGAGGAAAATCCCCCCGCTCAACAATATTCATTTTGGAGAAAAATTTTTCCTGTAATGAGAGCTGGGAATTATATTAACCTCCCCTCCAAAAAAAAATAGCGACACCCGTGATCGTTCGACGTTTATGAATTAAGGATGTTTTGCAGCCTGTCTGTATACCGACTATTTTATATATTATAATGTGCATTCGGCAATTTATTAATATATGTAATAAATGTTTAAAAACCGATTACCTACTTGTCTTCTTGTTGTACATTGATTTAAATATCATGTCATTATTGTACTTACTATACAGTATACAGTTACTATTTATATTTAATAAACATATCAAGTGGGTATATTCTATTTTAATTTGGAAACATTAAAGCAATGTGACAATGGATAGAGCTTATTATTATTTGTGCAGATATTGAGTTCCTTTTAGTAAAATTAGATTAAAATGAAAGGTTAATGATAACATAATAAATCTCATCCAACTGTACTATATTTAAGTAAGGTCTACTACATGAGTTCAGTGTTCGAGTGGCAAAGCATCCGCTTACAAATAACTGCTAGTAAACCCCAACTTTTAAAATCATAATCTCCCCTCACCCCATCCTTCCAGAGGCAGGTAGACCACTGGATAAATCCGTGACTCTCGAACGGGTTTTTTCACTAAGTTTTCCCGTATGGACAACAAGATTTTGTTCATAAATTTAATGCGCGCGTGCGACAGTGCGCGTGTGTTAAAAATGCAATTGTTCCTTCGTAGTTCTAGCTATTTCTAAGTATTTTAATATCTTCCCGGATTATTGTTCAACGAAATTGTTAGGTTTAAGTTTTTTATATATGTTAAACAGGAGCCCTAACGCCCAATTGCATCTGTTGTTACAGCCGAAGCTAAACCCCTCCACCCGATCACCTACTTACCGCGACGTTGCACGCCGCGGTGGGGTGATCGGCTCTAGACTGGACCCAGCTGAGGCGCATTCATATCTTTAAACTTTAATAAATATCTTTGATTTGATTTGATTTGATCCGCTTACAAATCGAGAGGTCGACGGTTCAACCCCTACTTACTCTTTCCGTTTTTTTTTTATTTTTGGTTAAAATAATTGCGAAAAAAATTTTAGGTTTTTTTTGCTTATAAAATAGATAAACGAATGTACTTTTTGTTCAATTTTAGGTCTGTTTTAGAGCATTAAATATTCTAATTATGTTGTAGACGACGAGTTAGTCCTTTGCCGTTTTTTCTCCAACACGTTTTCCAGGTTTGTATAAAACTTTAGTTCTTAAAAAGTTGACTGAATTCTAAATAAGGCTTGAAATTCAATATCACATAGTAAAGACTTATTATCACTGATAATCTCATTAAAAACGTTTCACACACATTTATACTATTTTTAGCATCCAAAATAACGGACGCCACAATAGCTCAGTGGGTTAGAGAGTCGGAAATGTTATAGAGACAATACAGGCGTTGAAGGTTCGCTCTCTACTCACCACCGCAACTGGTAAAAAGTTAAGTAAAAATTGAATTTAGTAATTTAATAGACAATTATAATTTGCAGGCCACCCTTGTGAGAATAATGGAATTATAGTAAACAATATTAGATTAGATATGTTAATGTAAATAAAAAATATACATGGATGCTACCAACATTACAGATTTTACATAAAAAAATGAAGTATTTTTTATATAAAAGTGTTATATAACTTTTACATAATAAAGTAATATATTATTTATATAAAAATTATGTACACATGTTGCGGACATTTGATGTTACATTCATACATGAATTTTATGTAAAATGTTACATAACAAAGTAATGTATTTTTTACGTAAACTAATTACTTCATTTTACATAAGAAAATGAAGTATTTTTTATATAAAAATGTTATATAACTTTTACATTATAAAGTAATGTATTATTTATGTAAAAATTACGTACACATGTTGCGGACATTTCACGTTACATTCATATATAAATTTAACTCACATGTTATGTAAAATGTTACATGGGAGATAACGCAATTATATAACAATTACGTAAATATTACATAACAGTGTTTACTGGGTTATAATGTAAAAATTTACATTTTTTTACGTATAAGGTGGTTTTGTAGTTCTTACGCTTTTGACTCGGAATCCAAGGGTCCCGGGTTCGAAACCCAAATGGGGTATAGTATAGTTTTTTTAAATTTTTATACTTTTATTTTACACTGAGTATTTTACCAACTAAATTCCTACTATAAAATTAAAAATGTCTAAAATTAACATTACAAAAAAACTGCGAAGAGTATCCTATAGAGAATGTGTAACAATTATTATATAAAAAGTTCAGTGAACAGGCTAAGAGTACGTTTTTAGCTTGTTTAGTCTTTGACCTAGGATACTTCAACATACCCGAAGATTAAATAGTCAGAAGATCATAATATAACTATCATTTCTAACATTTCTTGTCAAAAGTTATAAAATAAACCGTTTCGAAAATACTATTGCATTATTATTATAAAAAAGTGTACTATAGTGTTGCATCTAATTTTTTTTTATATGTGTGTGTAAAACTATTCATATATTCACAGAATCATAAAAGAAGGAAAATGATGAATAATTTCTAAAAATGGCTTCAGTGTTTTAGCGTGTATATAGTAATATTGTAGCCAATAAAATGATTCCACATTCACGTCTTGTCAGTGTTAAAAGGTTAAAAAAGCCATACAAATAAATTGGATAACGGGTGGAACCGTAGAAATTCTTATCAAATAATTATCCATAGCAGGAATCAAAATAAAAACGAAAACAAAATTGAGACGCGCGATTGGTTAACATCGACACTTCTTCATCTTTCATTGGCTATTAATTTAATTTCCCTCAGCGCAACTCAAACACACGACACCAGCTTATATCTTTCTTCTGTAAGAACTCTTCCCTTATCTATTTATTTATTTATTACATATCTCTCATATCATATCAGTAATAGGGAGTAGTCGCGCACGTATTAAAAATGCACCTTTCAAATAAAACTTCCATACTTTTAGTGTTATTTTTCTGTGTGAGGGTGTATTCAGAGACTGAAGAAGATCATGGGGTAAAATACGCGAATAGGTGCGAAGGTAAATACCCCCAAAAAGATACATGAGATTTATTAATTTTTGAGGTTATGTTGTTGGTACTTTTGTTTACGTTCTATGTAATATGCCGTTTTATTATATGTACCTATGTATTAATTTGTCACATGAATGAAATTTTTATATTGTTTTAGTTTGTAAAGTCTTGGCAAACGAGCTCCAGGACCGCTTGGAGGAAACAGGCAAAACTAGCGCAGTTATAGAAACAGGTTACGCTGTGGATGATGTGAAACCGAAGAAGAAAAAGGAATATAAAAAATCAGAATTGCGTTTAGTAGAGTCCCTCGAAGGTGTTTGCGACAGAATTTTGCAGTACAACATTCACAAAGAGAGAGAAGACAGTACGAGATTTGCCAAGGGAATGAGCCAGACGTTTCAGACTCTACATGGATTGGTTGATAAAGGGGTTAAGGTTGAGCTTGGCATTCCATACGAACTTTGGGATAAGCCAAGTGCCGAGATCACACACATGAAAACGCAGGTGAATTTTATAGGATTGTATTAAATTAAATCAGATATCATCATCCTAATTAGTAAACCTCACAACTTCTTTTTTGGCCAAAAATGACATTTTAGCACCATCTGGTAGATAGAAACGGAACGCGTGTATCTAGAAACTCTCGTAACTTGAATAAGAAATCACAAGACAAAATTGTTCATTTTTATAACCACATAACTGAATTAAGTATAAGTACACTTCAGTGCAATGAAATCCTGTACACTTGAAAAATAAAGTAATCCAGTTTTTGCTAATACTGAGTGGTGTGAATCAGTTTTTCTGGAATTTAGATTTTTTATTATCATATAGGTTATAAAAAACTGATATTGATTGTGAAACGTCATAGATATTTGAAAAACATACATATTTTTGTTTTTTTTTTTACTTTTTTACACCATTCAATGGGAATGATTTCGATTTATAACAAATGTAAAAACTGACGTTGAAAAATTCACAGATACGACTGCTCATAACTGCAATTGTATTTATTGTGAAAATATGAAAATAATGTAACCTAATAATTTGTTCATGGCTCCATTTCCTTCCAAGATGTGATTAAATCTTGTTGGCATAGAAGCAAGAAGATAATAGTTTTACTAGCAGATCCCAGACGTTCTCAGTTGAGTTTATATCGGGACTATGCAAAGGTCATGGTAATAATTCAGTATTATTGTTCCCAAACCATTGAGTAATTATCATGGCAGTTGTCTTGTTGATAAATGAAGGAAGCATAACGTTTTGAAAACATTATGCTTTTCCAAACTATCCCTATAAACCTGTCCATTAAATCTAATAATATGCCACGCTACACCCATGGACACGCACGCTTATCCATGATCAAACATTAACAGAAAATCGCCTGGACCTGTTCCATGAAACCTGGTATTTGCAGGACGTACACCCGAATATGTAGGTCATTACAAATTTGAAAAACTTTTTCATCAGTAAACACAACATTGTTCCAAAATTCCAACGGGCGGGGCGATAGACATAATTTAAACAAAACAGAATGCGGGCTTGCTTCTGTTCTTCTGTTAATATGGTTTTCTTAGCACTTGTACAGTTTTTTCCGATTTTTCTATCTTTCGGCTAGCTGTTGACTTCGATGCTGGAAAATTTGTTATGAACACAGCATCTTCTGCTGTTTGAAATGGATTTTCCGTCAAACAGCGAAGGAGCGCTTCATCTTGAACGAGATTTGAACTTCTCGACCGGCCTGAACCATCTTTTCTCTTTACGCTGCCTTCCTTCGCCCACCTTTTCTTCACACTCATAACAGTACTTTTATTTGAATGATAATGGTTAGCAACTGCTCTGCTAGAGAAAATTTTAATTCTCTCTAAAATTGAAGGGGGATCCCTTCAATTTTAGAGAGAATTAAAATTTTTTCATGTTCAGTTAATTTTGGCATTGCGAAATTATGACACTGACACTAACAAATAAATAAAGAATGATTTAATATAGCGAAAAATAGGTGTACGGGATTTCATTGCACAGAAGTGTACGACACTCATGCAAAATTCCCTTGTTGATAAATTTGATTTCGTTTGTTGCAGTGCGAAACCTTGCTAGAAGAGAATGAAGGCGATATAGAGGACTGGTATTTCCATCACCAAGGCAAAGAGCCTTTAAAGAAATATCTGTGTGAGGATCGTGCACTGAAAAATGAAGACAAAAAGTGTTTATATGAGCAGCTAAAAGGCGACACAGGAAATAAAAAGCCAAAGAAAGAAGAGCTGTGATTTATTTTGTAGTAGTTATCGTGATTTATATTGTGGACTCTCTGTATATTTTGATATGATTTAATATGTGGATAGAATCTCTTCAGATTTATTTATAACACTAACAATAGAGAATTATCTGATGTGGCTAGCTGATCTTAGCTGGCCTGTGTGAACGAGGCTGTAAAGTGTAATGCGTTGTTTATTTTTATTTGCAACGCAGCATTTATGTGTATCCAAAATTTTTTAATAAACATACTTGGTTCCTTTATATTATTTTAAAGTTAAATTTAAAATGATAAAATAAAAAAAAATTAAAAGTTTTATTTTAAAAAAATGGTTTTTTTTTATTGGGAAGACTACAACACTTGTTTTATGCACTAACCATTTATTATCATTTTATCTAAATGTTAATTGGGGCATTCTCTATTCTCTCAATTTTTTTGTATTTTTTTGACAAATAAAAATATAAGGATAATGCATTTTGCTAACATTTTGGAAATGGGGTGTCGATATGGGGGATATCCCCCCCCCCAATATTGTGGTCGAGTTGGGAAATTCCGCCCCCCCCCCGCTCATCAATTTTTTTTATTGTGGTTCGAGTTCAAGCTTCAATTTGGAAGAATTCTAGAAAAATTTCACGCCAAATTAATAATATCCTGAAAAGTTAAAAAAAATGAAAAAAAATTTCTTTCATCTATTTTTTCAAAATTTTGAAATTAAGTTAGGGTAAGAAAAAATAAAAAATACAGGTGGATAGACCACGTATTTCTGAACAAAAAATGTCCTCATAAAATTTATTGCTAAAGTCACGGTATTCCTGGAAAAATATAGTGAAGTAACTTTGTCACTCTGCGCGGCAAAGCGCACGGTTAAATGCATACTATGGAACCTCTAAAAATTCTTAGCAGTTCTAAGTAAAATAAAGCTTTTTTCTCTTTCTGATTACACATTTTTCTTAGTGAATAGGAGGGAAAATATATAATTATGAATGCATACACAGGCACCACACAGAGCTGCAGGATCGAAGCAGAACTGCCGCGTCGTAACTCGCATGAATCTTTACCTGTCTTTACTGCATTGTATTTATTACAGGTACGAACACCTGTCCACATTTCAAGTATATCCAATGGATTCCTTACAATATATTTGTTAATGTATTGGAAAAGTTCCAGAATTTATATTCAAAATTATAGGGAGTTATAAGGATAAGGTCGTGAAAACCACTATTTCTGATCATGATGGGATTGATATATTTTCGAAAAAATGCATACAAGTAAACAAATTTGTGTTTGAACATTCGAAAAGTATATACATTTTTTCTGAAATAGTGATATTTTACTTTTTCCAATGAGTCAATTTCTTGGCAAGTTACAGCCTCTAATATATATATATTTATCAAACAAATCATCAAGCAAGGAAATTAAAATGATTTGAGATGTACTTTTTTTTGAATCCACGTTACTACAATTTAATAAACCATAATAATCATGAAGTGTACATACTTTTTAACAGTTCTCAACGAAACGTTGTTTCCATACATCTAACTATTTTTATAGAACAGTTCCTCGGTGAATTTAAGAAATAACATTTTTTTAACAATTTGGTAATCATTACTCTATTCTTCATTGTTGTCCTCTATAATTGCCTCAGTTTGTAGATAGTCGACTGTTGGACTTTTGTGGTGTGCAAATATTGGGGGTTGAAGACCTCAGTGCAAATACTACAGACAGGCAGGATAGCAGTATTCATGCTTAAGTACATTCAGACTTCAAAGCCTCTGCTCCTTGACCACATTGTACACCATTGGGTAAACTATTTGGATACACATTCCGAGTTAAAATTAATACGTAGTCTGCCGCAAAAACAAAACAACTCTGAAGGTACATAAACTATATTACATAAAGAAGAAACTACAAAACATTTATTTACTGGCACCTTCCTGTTCCCTTTGAGCCTTCGTCTTTCTTATCGGTTTGACTTTACCCCTTAGCGCTCGCATCCTTGTCATTTCTTCTTGGAAATCTGCATGCTCATCCCTAAATAGGCCATAATACCGCAACTTTAACATTAATTGTCCAGTCTCAATATGCCTGGGGTAATAGGAATGAACTTCCCTTCTTAAGTTTACTGGTTTTTCACTGAAAAGCTTCACAACTTTCATGGACTTCGAATTTGTGGGGCGAGCTACTTCACCAAATATCCTGTTGCTTAATCTGTTCATTCTTCGAGCATATTCGGTGGTTCTTTTGGCCAAATCTACGTATTTAGCGTAATTGCTCATTATTGAAAAAAGTTGTGAATATTGAGGTTAAGTTAAAAATCTAATCTATGGTTAAAAACAGGGTTGCCAACAGCTCTGATTCATTTTCCCCTCCAAAACTTGCGCGATTCCCCACAATTCCCCACATCCCAAAGTTTTAAACTAGAACAGTTATAGATCTTTGTAATAAAAAAAAGATACAATGAATTTTCGATGACATAACATAAATACCATAATACCAATACCAAATACCGTACCCGTGTGGTGCCAAGGTCAAGTCAAGACGGAATGCGGTCAGCAATCGCGCGTTTTCCAAATCAATACCAACTCTTTGGGCAAGGGTAAGTTTATGAATGAAAAAATCACGTGTCACGTGTCTCGTGAAGACGTGAAAAAAATATAAAATATGAAATGTGTTGCTTTTTCTGTCTACGTAGTTAAGTGTAACCAAATTCCCCACAATTCCCCAGAGTAATTCATTCCCCACAAATTCCCCACAGTTGTTGAAATTCCCCACATTTTGGGGAATTCCCCACACATTGGCAACCCTGGTTAAAAATGACAAATGACATTTTATTTGTCGGAAAAAGTTTGTGGTCGGAAAATAGAAATTAAGAAAAGAAAACTGTCAGAGGATTCTGAATACTAATTACAGCCATAGATCATAGATGTCAGGCAAGTCAAGTCGCAAATATTTATAAAGATTTACAAATATTGCTACGGTAGATAAAGCTGTAGCAAAGATTAGAGAGTTAATTCTCTAATCTTTGGCTGTAGTACAGTAAATAGATAATTCAGATATATTATTATTCGTGTAATACACATTGCATAATTAATTGTACAATTATTTAGCATAAACACTAAAAGATGTCGCGCACTGGTTGGATTAGTTCATTTGTGCCGTAGTTCAAATGTAAATGTAAATAATTCGTGAGGTTAGCTTCGTTTTTCAAGCTGTTTATTGTGAAAAAGAGACAGCAACGTTCGTTTTTAATAAAATTTTCGTATTTTTGTTAGCATACTGGTCAAAATGAGTGACACAATCCGAAATCACGATGATATGTTATTTCAAATGTTAAAGGAATGTAAAACATTACCAAACTTCTTCGATGAAGTCTTTGGATTCCTACAGAGAAGGTATTTGACTACAGTAACATATTAGGTACTTAATTGTAATTACTATTATTTTCTTAGGACTGATTTCTATCATATTGCGAATGAACCTAACGCTGCTGTGGGCTTACCCGAAGGCTTAGCTGAAAAACTGGTCAGACATACTTTTTATAAATGGAAACCCAAACCGTCAGATACTATATACGCTGATACAGATATCCCTACAACAGCAGAAGAAATTGTCACTGCTGACTGCGAAGAAATTGTGGAAGTAACGTCGACCACTGAGGATTTAAATTTGATTGGTAACGAAATTAATGAATTTGAGTTTACCAAGTCTGAATGTTACAATGGAGCTAAATATGACAATTACTGTTGGTCCCAAACGATTTTAGAGGTTCATATAACTGTAAAAATTCCTGAAAATACAACTAAAAAAGATCTGGACATTGTAATACTCCCTAATAAGATTTCAGTCAAACTCAAAGACGAGTATGTCCTACTCGAGGGCGAGTTGTGCCAAAAATGCAAAGCCAATGAAGCTATTTGGTCTCTAGATGGGAGGAAGTTAGAAATACACATTGACAAATGCCAGGATATGTGGTGGAACTGTCTAATTAAAAGCGAGCCAGAGTTGGACATTTCCAAAATAGATTGTACGAGACCATATGAGGAATTGCCGGAGGAAGCTCAAGCTAAAATTGAGGAGTTACAGTGGAACCAAGAAAGAAAGAGGCTAGGCTTGCCGACGTCCGAGGAAATGGCTCTCCAGGAAAAGTTAAAGAAAGCTTGGAACGCTGAAGGGTCTCCTTTTAGTGGTCCATATGATCCCAACGCCATAGTTACTACTTAGTTTTTCTTGGAAATTATCGTTTTTATTGTTTAATTAATATATTTATTTAATATATAATTTGTTGATAACTTGTTTTTGGTGACAAATGGACAAATGAATTAGGTAGAAGCTTTAATGTTTCAACATTTGTGGGATATTTAGAGTTTCTGATTATGAATCTTAGTGATTTAAAGGTGAAAGATGCAATGGTACGTTGTTTGTTTGATAAATAAAAGCCTTCTTACTATCAAAAGTGGCAGCCAGATCTCCATCAATCCATGGAGTATGGAGTATGACTATGATTTGCTTTATACTCATTAATGAGAAGATTCGAGGTAAGTGACAATTTTATATTTTTTAAAATACTTCTTCTGGTAATGATGGTTTTAGCTTCCAATTGTTAAAAAGAATTAAAAATTGTATCATACTACCCCTGAGGCATTTGATAAATAACTCAATTGAAAGTGGTTCTTTTCCAATTATTTTGAAAATTTCGCACGTGGTTTCATTATTAAAATCAGGTGATCCGTTAGATATAGATAATTATAGACTGATAACTTTAGTTAGTTCTCTGTCTAAAATAATGGAAAAGGTAATTTACGATCAGTTATCGGTATCTATTGAAAAATACCTTATTCTGACATCATGCCAGCATGACTTTAGGGGTGGTAAATCAGTAGACTGCTAGCGTCCAGTTACTAGATACGATTTATAGCATTTTAGATAAAGGTAAATACGTAATAATGCTACAATTCGACTTATCCAAGGTATTTGTTACCTTGGATGTGGATTTTATTACATCTAAGCTAAAGGTATACGGGAAAATATTCTGGAGTGGATTCATTCGTACTTAGTAAACCGTAGAATAATTGTGAGGATTGGTGAAGAATTTAATGTATCTTGAGGAGTCCCTCGGGGGTCAGTACTAGGGCCTTTAGTTTTTAAATTATGTGTTAACGATCTGCCAAACCATATAAAAAAAGGGTCAGTGACGATAGCACTATAACTGTGGCAGACTCAAATATTGATATTCTTCATAAAAAAATTAATAATGTACTAGATGAATTTTCTACTTGGTGTCACCGTAATAAACTTATATTATATAAAATATTAAAATATTAAATATTCTGTGAGGTTGAGATTAATAGGGAGGATGTAGAATGAATATATATGTCAGTTAAGCCATACTATATTTACGGTTTAAAAATACTACTAAAATTCTCTTCTAAGAATACTATGTTCTCTCCTCTCTACTGTCCTTGTTCAGGATTTTGTCTCGAATGCAATCGCTGTGACACAGTGTGATGGCAATCTTAACATGCAGACTAGCAGAGAATAAGTACCTAATCGATAACACAATCATCGAGCTTACAGGTTGATAACTAATAGGTGCAAGTTAAAATATCTACAATTAGATGCTAATCATGTTTTAAAATTACTAACGTAGCCCAGACGACAGAGAACTACAAAAACTTGCAAAATGAATAATTATTTTTTAATGAGTTCGTGAAAGTGTGTAGAATAATATCCTGAAAAGTTTACATTCCGCTCGGATGCAGAACAACAGAAAAATTTCAAAATTTTGAAATCAAGTCACGGTAGGAAAAAATAAAAAATACAGGTGGATAGACCACGTGTTTCTGAACAAAAAATGTCCTAATAAAATTTATCGCTAAAGGCACGGTATCCTGGAAAAAAATAGTGAAGTAACTTTGTCGCTCTGCACGGCCAAGCGCATGGTTAAATGCATAGTAAGTGAGGATTACTTCAAGAAATATTCTTACATCCTAAAGAACGTTATTAATCGAGCAAAAAAGCTAAATAATACTGAATATATTTTAACCTCTAAAAACAAAGCGAAAGCAACTTGGTATTTAATAAAGAAAGTTACAGGAAAGGACAATTCAAAAAACTGCATATTAGATAATTACGATGAACTTAAAAATCATAATGAATTGTTAGACAAAGTAAACAACTTTTTTGCCAATGCATGTCCAGACACGAATAATTCTTCTGAGATAGATCTTACAAAGATTACAGAAAGCAATAACTCAATTTTTTTAAGAGGTGTAACTGAAGGTGAGGTATACGAGTGTATCAAAAACTTAAAAAATAAAAGCTCTGTTGGGGAGGATGAAATTCCAATTTCACTCCTAAAAAAAGTGGCTGATCTTATTTCGGTTCCCTTAGCACATATAATAAATCTCTGCTTCCTAACACGTGTATACCCAGACAGTTTGAAAATGGTGCATGTAAGAGCAATTTATAAGAACAATGGTAAAAAAGATGAACTTAAAAATTACAGACCTGTCTCTCTCTTGTCAAATATCAGCAAGATATTTGAAAAGATTATATATGAAAGATTAATAAGCTTTCTCGATGGTAACGGGGTGATCACGGATTGTCAATATGGTGTTCGTAGAGGTCGATCAACAACAAAAGCTATTTATCAGGCTTTAGTAAAAGTGCTAGACTCAATGAGTGAGAATAAACATACGTTAGCGGTTTGTTTAGATCTCTCGAAGGCATTTGACAGTGTGGATCACGACATTATGGTCGAGAAGCTGGAAAAGTATGGTATCAGAGGAGTGGCAAAAAATCTCATCAAACCATATTTGTTCAATAGAAGGCAGTCTGTAGTGGAAAGAGATAAAGATAATTTAATTAAATCTAGAACTATATACATTAAGAAAGGTGTGCCACAAGGTTCAGTCCTTGGTCCTCTGTTGTATATATTATATACTAACGAAATACCAGCAATTGTTCAACATGATATCATTTTATATGCCGATGATACCTCCGTGATTCTCAGTGAAAATAGCAGGGAAGCCGCCAGTATGGAAATTACAAATACTATGAAAATGCTCCAAACTTGGTTTTCAGAAAATAATTTATTAATGATTGCAGATAAGACACAAATCTTAAATTTTGGTGTTAGAGGCAACCACAGAATGGAACTTAATATAAATGGTTCTCCGATAGAAACTGTAAATACAGTTTCATTTTTGGGAATGAAAATAGATCAAAAACTTGACTGGAAAGCACACATTGATACTCTCGTACTAGACATATCAAAGTATTGCTATGCCTTAAAGTTAGGTGTCATAGCAGCTCTAAACTTGTACCATGTATATATCTAAGATTCGATACGGGATTTTATTTTGGGGAAATTCTGTTGACGCACGGAGAGTGCTGATTTTACAAAAGAGATGTGTAAGAACTATTTTTAGGATGGAAAAAACAAAAAGTTGCCGACCAATTTTCAAAGCAAATCGCTTACTCACAACAACTGCCTTATATGTGTACGAGGTAATAAAATTTATAGTCCAGAACAAGGGTTCTTTTATAAGTAACCAAAGGGCACATAATTATAACACAAAAACAAAAGAGAACCTTTTACCTGACAAAACTAAATTCGGCTTCATTCAAAAAAATGTGCATAACAACCTAATTAAAATTTGGAATAAAATACCCTTACAAAAAAGAAGTTTGCCGGGTGTTGAAAAACGTGAAAGAATATCTATTGGACAATCCATTTTATAATATGAACGAATATTTTAGTAGCGAAATGATATAATGACTGTAAAACAGTCTATTGTATAGTTGTTATATCGTGTTTACGTATATTGTCAACACTAAGAGTGGATATTTTATATGTTTTTGTTTTTTTTTGTACTATATAGACTTTACATGTTTTATATGTTTTTATATTATGTACTTCTTATAGACAATAAGTTACTTTGTTTTGTAAACTTAATGACATGTTCTATACCCACTGAGGGTTGTTAAAAACGAAACAAATAAACTATTCTATCTATCTATCTATCTATCTATCTATCTATCCAGTGGCGCAGCCAGAAAATTCATCTGGGGGGGGGGCCAATAGAACTGGCCTCCCTAGAGGATGAGGAAAATTTTTCAGAAAATGGTTGAAAACGGATGTGTATGTAGATTCCTCTATTAGATAATATTGGCATTAATTACAAAATATTTGTTTCAAGGGATAATTTAGATACTGCTTTGTACTGCTTCTTTATTTTTTGGCTCATGGAAGACGGCTTGGGGGGGGGCCCGGGCCCCATGGCTCCCCCCCTGGCTGCGCCCATGTATCTATCTATCTATCATACACAGACACCACACATTGCCGCATGAATTTTTAACGGGCTTTTACTGTATTGTATTTATTATAGGTACACCACATCCACATTTCAGCTAAGTCCAATGGATTCCTTATACATTTGTTAATGTATTGGAATATTTCCAGAATTTATATTCAAAACAATCAAAGATATTTTAATAGTTATAAGGATAACATCATGAAAATCGCAATTTCTTATTATGATCTGATGATCATAGTTTCGAAAAAATGCATACAAGTAAATGAATTTGTGTTTGAACATTCGAAAAGTATAAATTTTTTCCGAAATAGTGACATTTTATTTTTTTCAATGGGTTAAGTTCTCGAGAAGTTACAGCCTCCAATATATATAATCAAGAAAATCATCAAGCAAGGAAATTAAAATGATTTGATATGAACTTTTTGTAAATCCTCATTACTACAACTTAATAAAACCATAATAATCAAGAAGTGTACATACTTTTTAACTGTTCTCAATGAAAAAAGAATTTTTTTGAAGAGCTTTTATTTTTTCTATATTTTTTATTGCGACGATTGAGTTCGGGCGTGATAATATATATAAGTATATTTTTCCCATCCATCCTTTGCTTGTATTGTTTAAAACAAAAAAGCATTAGAAAGCGACAATTTACATCTTTTAAATGTACCAACACTCATATAGATCGAACAAATTCTGATTTAATGACATGTAATTCAGTGAGTCGGTGTCACACTCATGCGTATTCAAGCGTGCGCACGCATGGATCTCGCTCCAAGTTATAACAGTACACTTGACTATTTTTTCCGGGAAAACCATGGCTTTAGCGATAAATTTTGTTAGAACATTTTTTGTTGGGGCGAGCATAGAGGCGACTTCAATGTGAATATCAGTCGATATTCCGTTGAAGCAACGTCGAGCGCGTTTAGTACTTGGATGGGCTCCCATCTTGGGAAATACAGCGTTCTCGTCGCACCTTCTAGAGGCTTGTATATCAGCGTATACTCGGAAGTTACGTAATTTCAGACGAGGATTACGTAGTGGATATACCATCCTTCGGAGGGGATGTAAAGCAGGCGGTCCCTTGTCTATTAAATGTTAGGCAAGTAAAAGATCCCTACTCTTCTTAAGGGAAGAGGTTCGGCAAAATTTCCAGGTTGGGGGTAGCTCGTCTCCTGGCGTCGATGATAGGCCCTGGTAGCGGAAATAGGCCGACGTTAAATAGTTAAAAAAAAAACATTTTTTGTTCACAAATACATGATCTATCAATCTGTATTTTAAATTTTTTCCTAGCTTGACTTAGTTTCAAAATTTTGGAAAAATGGATGAAAAAAATTTTTTTTCACCTTTTTTTTTATGTTCTGCATCCGAGCAAAATGTAAACTTTTCAGGATATTATTCTATACACTTTCACGAACTCATTAAAAAAAAAATTATTCATTTTGCAAGTTTTTGTAGGTAAATACCTTCATCAATTGGGCTAACGGGATTAATTGTCCACACCTGTTATTATTTGTAATGAACTAACTGATATAAATTTAGGTAATTAGATAAGATACGCTCCCTTTAAAGCCTTCTCTGCCCCCCCTCCTGTATAGTATAAACGATAGTATAAAAAGAAGAGGTCCTAGAACAGAACAAATAAAATCCACAGTTTTTAGAAACACATTTATTTAACATTTTTATACGAATATATAATACATCTGTTAGGGAAAGGGTCAAGAAATATATGTCTAATCGTAACAAATATATATAAGTATAAACATTCACATAATATCAACAATTCGACAAAATAATCGAAACCAGAACATTCAGTTTTAAAGATACAAAAAAATATTCGGTGGTTTTAACACTTCTTTTTACCGTCGTTTGTTGAAAAATAAAACGAAGGGATAAATAAAAATACATGTGATAAAAATTAGGCATGTTTGAAGCGTTAAGGCTCATTTACACGAGACCAGTAGACTTTCTTACCTACTAGCTTCATGTAAACTAGCCTTTAGAATAGTGGTGTAAATTCAACAAACAACTATCGTATAGTTTACAAGCCACATTTGAAAATTGCAAGACAACATTGACAACTATCTCATTTAAACAGAATCAAAGTAACCCAAACACCTTAAACTACGTATTTTTAATGGATTACAGCATCTCCTTACTTAATTTTACACAATTTTCCTATTATCTAATACATCTGAAACGCAGAATGACTATAGAAATTCATAAAATGATTTATGAATTTCCACATCGGAGGGCTCAAAAATTCTTTCCGTGTTTCAGATGGCCTATGTTAATAATATATTAGCCTAGGTACTTATATAATACCCTAGATACTTATATCGGGTATATAGTTTAACACTATTATATATATTGCCTTATAATGTTATGAATACATTTAACATTAGGTATCTTTTATTTGTCAACATGATAAGTTTATATTTGAAAACGAGGGGAATAATATCACCATTGTGTTTCTCTGTATAAGAACCACCGAATATTTTTTATAGAAATTAGGAGCGGGAACAAGCTCAATTGATTGGTCTGAAATCAAGAACATGCACGGAATAATTTTAAGTTAATACGCCTGGTAAAAGAAGCAGTGAGGAATGCTGGTTGTAATTTTGCATCGTTAAATAGGTACACGTCTTCTTTTCAACACTGCTTATTTTACAGTAATCAACAAGGAAATAAATACAATTTTGAGCAGAAGAATTAACAACTTATAGCAGAACTTTAATATCAATAAATAGTTATACCTACCTGTTGATTTTTCCCCATTGATATCGTAGTAGAGGCTGGGTATCATAGTGCAATCATTATAAGTTAGAAATGAAGTCTTTTAAAACACCCTTACACAAGCCAAGAAAATTTATAAATATAGTCTTTGTAGTATTGTGATTAAAACCCTATAAATTCCTCAAAAAAAAAAAGTTGTGCTGGAAAATGGCTGGCAAAATGCGGACCTTGACTTAAAAAAAAACCATCCACTTTAAAAACAGAAGATCAAATAAAAATTGTTAAGCTAGTACTTAGTTATCTACAAATTTTGTTATTACCATTTTTTTGTTGGACCAACCCAGGTACAAATTGGTGTTTAACGTTTCTCCTGCACGGATGTCATGTAAACCTCGCCATTGTGACTTGTATGGCGGGTGAATTTAACAATAGCAATAAGAGAGTAGATAAGGAATTATTATTATTGATAAGAGAGTAGTGATTTCTAGTTCCTGAGATTTCTTTCAAAAAGCCCGCACCACCCGAATTATTAAAAGTAGTTCTTCAACTATATGATTCATATTATAAGAAGCTTTTTAGAAGGGAGAAAAGTATACACCAAATAAACAACGTTAGATGGTTTTGTTGCCAAACAGGGATTACCGCAAGGTTCTGCATTATAACCAGTTCTGTATAATTTGAAGAGCTAAGTGGATAAAGGTGTTATGTGACATTTTTGAAAATTTTGAGATTTCTACACAGACAACTATTTTAACTTATAATCTATCATTTCAATAAGTTTTTGGGATAATAAACCTTGCCTAAATGCGTTTTAATGTTTGAAAAAGGTGTTATGTACATATGGTTTATATATAATTTAATGGATAAAGGTGTCATGATCACATACCACCTTTATCCATTACTGTGCGATATTAAATTGTTTTAATCCAAAACACTTTGCTTTTAAAGTTATGTTATATTGACATTAATGTGACAAGTTGTGTTAAGTGTTTCTTACTATTATAGTGAAAATGGCCAGTCGTAGTAAACTGATATTACAAATGGTAATGAATAAACGATTTCATGAATCATGTAAGATGTTTATAAATTGGCTGATATTTGGAAATAGTGCTTATAGTGTTTTAATCCATATATTCATTTCGTTCAATTTAGAAATGGTTTGAGATGGTACAAGAGTCGAGATGGTACTTGAGTATCTAATTGCTGTAAACACATTTATACCTTTTGGCAATTCAGCAGAAATCAGTCACATAGTGGCAATTTCTTCCCAGACAAGTTTTAATAATGTTTTAAAAACAAGACATTATCAATATAAAATGCAAGAATAAAATACGAATTTACCAAAGTATTCTAGCAAATTAGTCTGTAAATCAGAAATACTGGAAAGTGACGCTTTGCGGTGTTGATTTTTGTACAAACATTTTTATGCTGACAAGTAGAAGAGGGCTGGACCATAGAAATGTTTATGACAAGAGCAAAACTGATATCTGGTATGGCTTCTGCCCACCCAATATTTTGAAAGAGCATTAAATTGTTTAAGGCAAATCTGGTGAATTCCGAAATTCTTGCGGAAAAAATAATAAGTATGATAATTACGCCAATCAAATCAAAGGTCATTTGGGTTTGTAAGGTTATCGTTTAACAATTACAGGGTTCGCTATGCTTACATCTATTGGGTTATCTGTGAAAAATCCCTGCCTACCCAATAAAAATGCTGAAATTACGTCCATGGTATTCAAAATTGTTTAATTGAGATCATGAAATGACTCACATTTTTTCCCAAATGTGATGCTGGAAATAATACTAAAGAATACGGAGAAAATTACAAACTAGCTTTCGAACAACAAAAGCGTGATGGAGCAAAAGTTACAGTAGATAGAACGATTTGCTTTCTTATTTTAGATCTTCAGCAAACCATGCCGCTGCCAAAATTAAGTACATCGAAAGCATTTTACCTTCGTCAAATGTAGTTTTACAACCTTGGCATACATATACATTGAGGAATACTGAAAAAAAAAAAAAACGTTCTTTTTCACATGGACTGAAGATATGGCCAGCCGTGAAAGCCTAGAAATTGCTAGTTGCTTACATACCTTTTCACAAATTTATAATGAATATTTCCAAGAAAAGATCGATCACATTATAATATGGCCCGACTCCTGTGGTGGACAAAATAAAAACTTCAATATCATTACACTTTACCAGTTGTTGATTTTAAAGAGAGAATTTAAAGTTATCGACCATAAATTTTCGGAGGTGGGACATTCATATTTAGATTCAGACAGAGACTTTGGCAGAGTCGAGAAAATTTTAAGGAAACATTAAAACATCTACGTTCCGGACTAGTATCGAGAAATTTTAAGAACTCCCAAAGACGCCGTTGTCATAGATATGAAGAATCATTTCAAGGATATTGATGGAATTGCCTCAAAACTCAATTTGTACAACAGGAAGAAAAACCTGAACAATGAAAAGGTTTATTTTCGCGACGGTATAAAATGGCACCTATGGGTGCTACTATTACATCACTAGATGAAATGACTCCATTTTACAAAGTCGATATTTTAAAGAAAAGGAATATGCATAGGATAAATTCCGACGGTATTGCTCTAACGGTGTTTAATGAAAACAAGGGCAGCCTAAGTGTAGGAAAACTGGCCAATCTTAAAGAACAATTACCATTCATAAATGAATGGTAAGGCCGTATTATCACAACATAAGTACTTGGAAATGACCAAACTGTGGCTCAAAACTGTCTGACTACCTAAAAATTGTACAATGTTTTAATAATAAAAAAATATGTTTAATTTCTTAACACTTTTGTTCACTAATTCCTTATTCATTTCAGAGAAACTTATGAACGGATAAAGGTGTTATGTACATTAATTTTTTAAAATTTTCGAAAATAATGGCAACTGACAACTTTAGTTATTTGTCTCTGAAAAGTACATCAAATGTCAATATCATCGCAAAATGCAAGCTATATATTCGTTATAACAAAAAAGTTCTCGCCTAAAAACTTTCGAGTTAAATTACTCAATAACGTGTTTTTGTGACAACACCTTTATCCACTTAGGTCTTCATTTATATTGCTATGATATTTTTTCATCTGAAACTGATCTAAAGGCTTACCTTACCTGCAATATTCTGATGATACCACTCTAATTTCACATGATGAAACTCTAAGCAAAACCATTGGTGATTCACAATCTATGATTAATAATATTGGGAAATGATTTGAAAAATGGACACTAGAATTAAATCCCTCTAAAGCCCGTTTCTAATTTTTAACCATACAGTTCCCATGGATTCGCCTCAGATAATTAAATTCAAGAATTCTACCTTTTTAATGTGTGAGATACTTGCGATTTTGAAGAGTATGTTGATGAGAATATCTAAATAATCATTCGACATTGACTGCCTGACGTTTAATATGTGGGAGCAAACATTTTCAGAATGAATTAACATGCATACATGCTTCATCAGACTGTTTCGCCATAATCTTAACTTAAATTTTAATTTGAGTTTATTTCTGTTAATAAAGAATATCTTATAATACTCGAAATCTTGTTTTCTACAACCTTGTTACTTTAATCACTACTATCTCTTATTAATAATAATGATAAAGCCTCCTTATCTGCTCTGTTATTACTATTGTTTAAATCACCTGCTATACTAGTCACACTGGCGAGGTTTACAACTGTATCTGCATGGCAGAAACGCCCAACATCATTTTGTACCTCCAGGGTTAGTCCAACAAAAAAAAATGGCAGAAATAAAAATTGGAGATAATTATTTGAACTTTTTTTTTAAAATGGACGGTTTTCAAAAAATATATCAAAAACCATATATTGCCGACCATTTTCCAAGATGGCGACTTGAGTGCAACTTTTTTTGGGGAAATTTATAGGATTTCAATCAAAAGGCTACAGGGACTATGTCTACAAATTCCTTTGCTTGTATGAATTTTTTTCCTGAAATATGTACAATGGTTGGACTATCACTTTATTGAGGCTAATACCAAGGAATTTGTAATAACATCCTTGGCTAATACTAATGTATTTTTCCGCCATTTTGGAATATAATGACCTACAATTTAACGTCGCATCTCGAAATAATAATGCAGGTTGTAAAACCAGATTTTAACAGAATTGGATAGCTTGGCAGAAAACATCAATACAGGAAGACCGAGAGAATTATGGTGAGAAGATATTAAGAGATAAGTACTTAAAAATTCTAAGAGTGGGGATAGGAAGTTCAACTGACTAGCTGATGGAAGAAATTCTTTAAGGAAGTTAAAACTCACAAAGTTCAACAAAGCCAAAGAAGAATAAGAAGAAAACAAAGAAAACGGCATTCGAATTATTAAAGATCGTATTGAAAAATTTAAAAAACATCATTAAAACAAAAGAAAAAACCATTGTATTTGTTGATGTTAAATTTTCAGACAATAAGTTTTTTAGCCATGTACAGAGTGTCCTAAAAAGTAAGCAGCACCAACATAAAATGGTATATAATAATTTTACTATAAAAGTTATATAGAAAAGAAAATGATCACAACTTTTTTCTAAAGTGAATCACATAGATATTTTATAAGACAACGTTGTACACTTTCTGGCGGTACCACATATATAACAAGTCACTGTAGCTTGTAGCGTCGCCACCATTTTTCCAAGATGGCGGCCGAAAGAGACTTAACCAACCTTAATCTTAAAAGACGAATTGTGTAACAGTCGTTCGTTTGTACCCAGCCCCTGCTCCGTGGGTCTCGTTATCTGCTTTAAAATAATATTTATTATTGTACTGTCGGTTTATCGACTTTTCCTTATTATCTATCACAATGAATTTTTCATTATTGGACTTATATACAATAAAGTAAAGTAATACCTATGTAAAATTTTTTAAAATTATACTATGCCTACTCCACACGTGTGAACAGCTTCAAGCATTTTAAATTATCCATGTGAAGAGAGGAGTTCTAAGGACACATTAATTTAAAGTACAGGGTGAACTGAAAATGTGCATCTGATATATTCCTGATAAATATTTAACCTTGTTACTTTTATAAATTTTTTTTAGTTCTGTATATAATTCGCATAAAATTTGCATTTCCAGAATCTTCCTGTAGTTGGAAAATCTCCCCCAAATCAAATCACTTTTAGCCTTTATCTTTTGACTTTTTGATATATATTTTTTTACATCATATTTTTCTTATAGGGAATGTCTTGCCCAAGGTAAATCTACTAAAAAAATATTTAAAAGCTTTATCTACATCCAGGCCCCCCGTATGGGGGGGTCTATTGGGTACTGAGTTTAGGAACCCGGGCTTCCGAGGGGCCCGCCGGAGATCTTGACAATTTTTTTTTCAAATTTCTTCCCCTCGCTCATCAATTATTAAGCGCGGGGGGCCGTTGGCTTCCGAGGGGCTCATAGTGAGGGCCCGGTAGAGATTTTGACAAAAAAAATTTTTCCCGCTCATCAATAATTAGGCGTGGGGGCCCGCCAGTGAATTTGGTACCGGGGCCCATGATTTGATACTGGGGGCATGTCTACATCATCAAATATGCCTATTTGTACCCCCTCCTCTTGTGATACAATATGTTGAAAAAAGTCTACATTATAAGAATTAAAATTATCTTTTTTAAATAAATATTCGTTTTCAATTTTAAATCAAGGGTGGTTTATCTTCGTTTCCACCACATAAAAGCTACTCTATTTCATCAAAAGAACTTTTTCACTATTTTTCCTTTGATTTCGAGGTTGAATTCTATATGAATCCGAAATTTTAGAACTTTATTCTAATTATTTCGTTATCTACCTTCTCAAACTACCCTACTTCATCAAAGATATTTTATTCACTAATTTTTCATTGAATCTCTATACCTATGAAACCGACATTTCAGAATTTTACTTAGTTATTATCCACTCCCTAAAAACCAATTTTTTAGTGGGATTTTTAAATATATTTTACCTATAATCACTAGCTTATAGTGGACCAATTTCAGAATTTTGATCATAAATTGTCAATCTGGACCTACTGTAAAAACTCACGTCGATTTTATGTACTTATATTGCTGGTAATTTTAAAAGTTATCTTAATAATTCAAATTATTTCATGTTATAAAGTAAAATATTAGTATTTAATTTTCAGTTACCTAGATAAATAGCATAAAGTTAAATCTATATGATTTATTAAATGCATCAGAGTCCCTAAAACTAAGTTGTTTGTTTAAACTCGCAAACAGCTTTACTTAGTAAAATAAAGTAGTAGGAGGCTTAGCAAAAACCTGAATAACGCTATTATAGGAGTCAGCGTTTGAATGCTTTGGTGTACATTTTAAGGAAATTGTTATGTGCATGAGATTTTTATGAAGTGTTGATTTTCAGCAGTTTCGAGGTTGCCATGTGTGCAAATTTGCAATCTACAGTGTTGTTACATATCGCAAGTGTATTTTGTGGTCGTGTTTACGTGATGACTATTATAAGTTTAAAGGTAGGAAATTATTTAAATTTTGCCTCTGCATTATAAATATACGTAAACGTTTAATGGTACGTATATATTATTAACCATTAACGAGAATTATAGTAAGAATGAGGGTAGTTTCTAGAAGGTGGCAAATATATTTTTATGCCATGCTCCGACACTACAAGTAAAGTCGTAATTTTCGAATGGAAATGTTTTGGCTAGAGATTTTATTGTTTTTATTTATTTTAGGTGTGACAATAAGTGTAATGAGAAGTTTTCGATTAAATCTGTCCATTGCTTGATATAAGATTTAAACAATTTATGTCGCAAAACTAAAATTTTCGTGATTTTCTTTATTATCCCTGATTCTAGTAATTGCAACGCAAAAATAAAAATACAAATTGTTCGAAATAAAATTTTAAATCAAACTAGATCTACAAATGAACTTTCTGATAATTTGTTAAATGTAAAAAAATAAAAACCGTTAAAAATTTAACTGTTTGGATAATTTAAAAAATATAATGTAATCATGCATATATCTGAACAAAAGAAGGTAAAACCAAGCCCTTTTTTTCTACTACTGGAGAGATACTCTAGGAAATCGACATGGGAAAACATTTATCAATGATAGAAATTTTTTTGCTTAAACTTATAATCTCGACGTTTCATGACATTGTAAGCCTATTTGAACGATACAAATTTTCCATTTTTTTTTGCGTTATATTCTAGGAGCTAGTGTCGAAAAGTGAAAAATTTATCAAACCACTAACCGAAGTGGTTTGATGATAGTATTCGTCCAAACAAGCAAACTTGTCTCTTGTGAATATGGGCCTAAAGGATCGGCAATTTATATTGCGGGCCTGTGAAAAATTGAACGTATTTCATCGTAATCAAAACACTAGGTTCTTCGGTTTGACTGTAGTTGTAGGTGAAAGGATTGCATTGATACAGTCGGCGAGAGTTTTCTCATTGAGCGTTGCGGTGCGCGCACTCAGAAAAAAAACCCGAATCACATTGTAATTGAACCGGCCAATCTTCACTGCAAACTGATTGATTTTAATCAAAATAACATTCGTCCTATAGATTAGTTTATGATTACATGTTTTTGAAGACATGATGATGCAACGGTTATTCATCCCTTTCTTCTAGACAGGGGGTGGGGGATGAGCGGTAAATTCGCCCCTTAAATTTTAATAAAACCGAAAATTTTTTTCTACAGCTATGGGAACGAATATGTACAAAGAAGGATTCTGACTCCCTTGAAACTACTTTTTTCATACCCATTTTATTGGGGGGGGGGGGGGGGGGAGGGGAAGTACTATCCAAAAAATGTTATATATTCCGATTTTTTTTTCATAAAATCGCCAATGAATATCTCATAAAAGATGCGTTTTGAAGTAAAACATCAAATAGGTAAAAAGAAAAATCGAGAAAATTCCTATCGAAATTTTCTAGTCCTATACTCATAGTTTCCAACGGTACGCTCAAAAAAACGTATTAACCAATTTTTCCACGTATAAGAATTTGTGTTAAATTTACTCCTCACCCCCACCCCCTGTGTAGAAGAAGGGTGGCACCTTAGACAAGGCGAAAATCTCGCCTTCGTATGAAAAAATTTTCCCATTCGATTTTTTTGCATATTCACGTTCGGGACATGCCCCTGAATAAGGATCAAGAGTTGCCGACGAAAATCTGGTCCCAATTTGTTCGATCTAATTTATTATAAACAAATTGCAAAAACTACTTATAAACAATTTAATGTTTGAAAAACACGCAAAAACGGCCATTTTCAAAGTTAAAACACAAAATTAAAAAAATGAATTTTTTTGAGTTCACCTAACTTCTTATATATTCTTTGAACATCCATTGACAAAATCCTGAGGAGTAAATGCAGATTATTTCATTCTACAGCTTAATTACTTCCACATCCAATGGAAGTATAGTAACGACAAAAAAAATTTTAAAATTTTTTATTGTTCAAATAGGCTTAAAATGTCGAGATTTTAAGTTTGAGCGAAAAAAAATTTCTGTATGTCTGTCTGTATGTAACTTATTTTGTGCGCACGTTTACTCTGAAACCGTTTAAGATATCGACTTGAAATTTGGTACACATATGTACTTTAACGAGATCTAGAACTAGATTATATTTTCATCTTGTTCCGTCGAAGGGTTGGGGGGTAAATTGGGGTAAATTTGGAGTAAATGAGTAAATCAAGCAGATAGGAGTCCATACAATTGGTATTTAGTATGTACAAGAGAAGCTAAGGTCTCAAAAAAATTTTTGGTATTAGCCACCCCATTAGCAACCCCCACCCCTTATTAAAGGGGATGAAAAAAATGTGATTTAGTGTATGTACAAGAACCAGAAATCTCAAAATATTTTTTACTTCATCCACCCTCACTACCACTCCCTATCACAACCCCCACCCCACTACCGATGTGGGGTATCGTTTTATGGGTTTTTGGGGTAGAGGATTTCAAATATTATATTATTAAAGTTCGATAAACAATTATTTCCACACAAAGTTTTTTCGTTGTGAGTGACTTGGATAGAGAATCTGGATGTGGAAGTAGTGATTCCTTGGGCAGCGGTTTTTTTTTACTTATTAAATAGACGATATATAAGAAGTTTGGTGAACTTAAAAAATTCATTTTTTAATATTGTGTTTCAACCTTGAACATGGCCGGAAACGGTCAACTTTACGAAAAAAGAGACTTTTTTGTTTAAAAATGACCAAAAAAAACTAAAAAAAAAAAAAAAATTCATTCGGGTCAAAAAAGCGGTTTTTGCAATTTGTTTTAAAAAAATTAGTTTAAACAAATTGGGACCAGATTTTCGTCTGGCAAACTCTTGATCCTCATTCAGGAGCATGTCCCGAACGTGAATATGCAAAAAAATCGAATGGGAAAAGTTTTTCACACGAAGGCGAGGTTTTCGCCTTGTCTATGTGTGGTTCTCTAAAATTTTACATTTTTAAAGGTTTTTTGGGAGACAATAGATGTTGTATTTTCGCAAGATATAAGTCGAACGACATTTTTTATTTTGGTCAACATTTTTGGGTACTCTAGGAATCATGCTCAAGGTACACACATTTTTTTTTGGTAATTTTAAAGCTGGAATCATTGTGCGATTTTCATAATAAAGTATGGCTCTTTAAATACTTTCGACCATCATTTACCAGGAATTTTTTATTGCAACATGAGCAGCACATTCAGCATCACCCTGTACTATACATAGCTTGAAAATAAATATGCTGAGTTCAAGTGGGTACAATAATCTTTGTAACAATAAAAAAATATATTTAAACTGGAATATCTACTGGGACCTAGTCCAATAGGCTAATTTTACCACAGATTAAAAATAATTGTAACGTTTTATTTCCTCTAGTCGGTATTAACATTGAATCATCTAAAAGCTGCAGTGGGCAGCGGGCTTTATCTGAGCTAAAGCTCGTTGCACACGATAGGTTTCTCCGATAAGGGCGAAAACAAAGAGGAAACAACTTCACATTATATGATATTTTAAATTTCAACATTTATTCACATCAAACAGTGATAATGGTTAAGTTCTATGTTACAATCACCTATTTTTTTTTCTAGTAAACGCCTATTTTTTTTTTTATCACACTTTGAAGCACATATCTAACTTCTATATAAAAATCAGTCAGAGATTTTTTACATTCAACATTATAAGAGACCGTTTATACAGGGTGGTGAAAAATATTATATAATTTTAAAAAGATGCAGGGCAGTCGCAAAAGTGTGTTCCTCGATAGGATACGTAAAAACGGCGTTAATAGCAGAAATAAGTCGATGTTCGTTTTAAAAAATTAAAGCTTCAGTTATAAATTTTGAATGGAATCGTTTTTTTTTTCAGCGATTTTATGGTTTTAATTTATTTTAGTTGTGATACCAAGTGCAATGAGACGTTTTGGATCAAATCTGTCCATTGCTTTAAATAAAATTTAAATAATTTACGTTGTCAAATTGAAATTTTCTGCAATTTTTCCCTATTATCTCCGGCCCTAGTAATCGTATCGCAAAAATAAAAATACCAAATTGTTCACAATAAAATTTGGAATAAAACTAGCCTTACAAATAAACGTGAACAGTAATTTGTTAACTTGCAAAAAATAGAAACTCATATAAATTACAGTTTTTAAATAATTTAAGAAATATAATAATGCATAAATCTTAACGAAAGTAGGTGAAACCATGCCTTTTATTGAACCTTGCTGCCAAATTTTAGAGCAAAATATTTATTTGTACAGCTAAAAATAAAAAAAGATTTCGAAATTTCAATTGCTTATTTTGTTTAAGTGCCTCGACTCGTAGGAGTGCAATTTTTTTTCAAAATGCAGGTTTTTACATGTATTTTATAATGGTGTTAAGAAAAAAAAATGTGTTCTTAATTTAAACCGTTTTTTGTATTTGCTTAGAGTTTACGAATTTGTAGTTATAAACAAATTCAAAAAACTCTCTGGAATTTGTCTGAAAGCAAAAACGATAAACGAATTATGAAAAATGGATGAAGAAACTAATTTTTATATAAATGATAATGCTCTACTTGCATTTGGGGTCGAGGTACGTTAGTTTTTACGTTTCAGTCGCTTATAAACAATCAAATTGACATTTCATTTTGAAATTTGGACTGGTTGTTCTCTAGAGCTTATATTTTCGTTTCTGCTTGTTGAAAACTATCTAGAACTACAATGTTTCACTCTCCCACTTCTCGAATTTCGCAACTAGGCATCTAAGATAACTACTGAAATATCTCCCTCAATTGTTATTGTATTAGAACGTTTTTTTTTAAAATCTTGTTTCATATTGCGTAAAATTTGATTGTTCATTTAACCTAATTTAAACTAATTTGTTTAACTTTTATTTATAATTATAGTCCAACCAATGAATGCCCAAAAGGTGATTGTAGAGAACATGGAGGAGGGGAGAATTTTCCTCTTCAGGAATGTGTTGGGGGTAGTTCGGTGGTAAACATACTAAAAGTCTTCGCCCCTAGCCACGCTGCTTTAGGGGGGAGGGAATGGTTCCTTTTTTCGATTCTTCGCTTATAACTCGGAAACGATGTGTCGAACGGAAAAAGGTAATCTTTGCAAAATTAGACATAATTAAATTTCCTACAAGAATGTCCATATTCATTTTCTTCCTATATGTTATAGTTTACGAAGTATTCGCCAGCCAAAATAGATAATTAATAAATACATTTATTAGGTACCTTGAATATTTCTATCAAAGCGGTTTACCGTGGTCTGCTAATAAATCACAGTCACAAAACAATCTTTATTTTACAACACTCGACGTATTTACTAACGTAATATTTTGTCGAAATCTATACAATTCCTTAAATATACAGTGTGACTCACTTAAAATGAAGACAACCTTATAAATTTTTTATTTTGTGTATTTAAGGAAATGTATAGATTTCGACAAAATATTACGTTAGTAAATACGTCGAGTGTTGTAAAATAAAGATTGTGTACTTTTTTAATTATCTATTTTAGGGATGCTCCGAAGCTCTGGTACTCGGTACTCGGCAGCTTTGGCTGGATTTTAAATATTCGGCCTTCGGCCGAAGCGGGCCGAAGCACAATATTCTTGCTGGAACTTGCACTTCTTTCTAGGCGTATTCATGTGGTTTGTGTGTTTAGTATTTTAGTTGATTATAAATTGTGTAAGTATACAATTACAATGAGCAGTAAAACAACTAAAAAAAAGCAATATTTGGAAATTCTATGATTTGTGTGAGGATAAAAAATTTGCCAAGTGTAAAATATGTGACACACAAATATCTCGAGGAGGAATTGGAAAAAAAGCCTCATCAACTTCCCTTATAAATCATGTTTAACGCAATCATAGTGATAATGAGGAATACCAAAAAGATAGAGAAACATCAAAGGCAAGTACATCTGCTGAAAGTGGAAATGGCAAGCAATTTGATCAGCCACGACAACAACATTACATGAGGTTATAAATAAATCTAAAAAGTGGAATATAGATGACAAACATACCGTCAAAGACGCCGACGCCCAAGAATTCTGTGGTAGACTTTCTCTACTATTTGGCTTCATAAAATAGAAAGTTTCAAAAGTTTTTTTTTTTCTTAAAAATGTAATTTCATGTGTCATTTCATGTTTCGGCCGAAGCACCGAAGCTGTTCGGCGTCGATGGTCGGAGATGGCCGGATATTCGGTATTCGGCTATTCGGCCAAAACCCCGCTTCGGCGCATCAATCTATTTTCTCTATTGAATATCTCGTAAACTATAACACATAGGAAGAAAATGAATATAGACATTCTTGTAAGAAATTTAATTATGTTTAATTTTTCATAGGTTACCTTTTTCCGTACGACGCATCGTTTCCGAATTATAGGCGAAGAATCAAAAAGGAACCTTTCCACCCCCCTCACCCCCTGAAGCGGCGGGGCTAGGGGCGCGGACTTTTAGTATGCTTACCTCATAACTACCCGCAACATATTCCTGAAAAGGAAAATTCTCCCCTTCTCCATGTTCTCTACAACTCTTTCCTTGCCTGGACTATAAGGTAAAATTGATTTAACTGATTCAAAAGAATTTTTAAAAAAAGATTCTAGAACCCATATACATGATCGGTTCTGGACCCACCAAAACTATTTCGTTGTTGTACCGCAAGTCATATGAAGGACCCACTGTTATAAAAATGAAATTCGACCTGTTTCTGTTTGACCTACAATGAGAGATGTTTTTTAGTTTCTGAGGGGAGGAGGTACTTTGCGACCACTCTGTTACTTACATCTAACCACTTTTTTGTAAATCTCCAAGTGCTCCTCGTTAATTATTGTCTTTAAGAGCGAAATTTTACAGTATCAACAAAATGACCGAGGTACTCTTTGGGATAGGTATTTTTCACCATCCACTGTATAACACATAATGCTTAGTATATTGACATTATTACAATTCAAACTTTTATTATGCTTAAATGAAATTTGTACTCTCGTCGATAACTTAAAAAATAATAATTGCTACAGGTACAAAAAGGAGGAACGCAAACGGTAACTTTTTCCAATAATTATCAGGAAATGAATTTATATTTTTCTCTACCTTTCAACCGATTTTAACGATATTAGAGTCAAATAATAGATAAGACGATAAGATTTGACTACGATGACAAACTTTTTCTGTCATTTCGAAGACGATATAAAGTGGACCAAATGATATAAAAACTGTAATCTTCTTACAAACACAAAAACAGTTACCATATATCGTAAAAAAATAAACAGCTACGGACAAGCGTTTCATAGTTATTGCTTCTCATCAGTCTAGAGAATGTTTTTATAGATTAGGAACAAAACTGTCAAAGGTTGAAAATATGGTGTAACTTTTCATAGTTTTGTTTCTGGTCTATAGAATATTCTTTGCCCGCGATTCTGACATTTTACGCCATTTTTCCAAGCTGGCGGTTCCTACACATGGTGTACATTTTTGCATGAGAGATTCACGCTATTTTTAGCATATTCCACAATTAAACATTGCATTATAATTTTTGTTCTTATGGCTTATTTTAGCTCATTCAATTAATTTTCATTTAGGTCAGTTCTATTTATTTGACTCTAGCCATCGAATCATGATTATGTTCATAGTTTCATTTGACAAAAGGTTATGATGGACAACTAAAATGTAAAACGCGTACAGGGTGTCCCGCGTTGCCGTGACGAATATTTTTCTAAGTAAAATTTTTTTTGCGCAATATATTTATATAATCACTTAATTTATTAGTTGGGCGTTCAGTTTGCGAATTTCTGTAGGGGCAATGGTTAATAAGGCTCCGGATCATCGTTAAACTAAGAAATAATTTTAAAGTCGTCGACCGATGGTTGAACAGCGATAAGTCGTATAGCCCAGATAAATAAGAAAACAAAAGGAAAAGATGAGAGATCAATAAATATTTGGAAAACTGTCGTTTTTACTGCCTCTTTTTGAAGATTTTTGGGAGAATTCTAGCAACATTTAGATTTGGTGCGAAAAAACTTCATTTTGTAAGAAGTAAAGTAAAAATTTGATTATTGTTAATGAAAATCCAAAATTATCGCGAAATTTGGCTAATGCATATTTATAACTGGACACAATATTGCATATTATAAATAAAAACGTTCATTTTGGTATAAATAATTTTAGTTACTTGATATTTTGGCGCACTCAAGCCAATTTTGGACACGAACATTTTCTATCGTGTCAGTTTCCCTAAAAAGGACAAAAATTAGATTTTCCTTCATATATCGACAGTTAGTAGACAATATTTTTTTTGACTTCGCAAAAAAAGACCATTAATCTGCGAAAGAGTAAGTGAAAATGAACATTTTCCCAAATTTTCATTGATACCCCATTTTTCATCCTTTATATGGATTTACTGCTAATTTTACTGTATTGATAACGATCTTTACAAAAATAACTACACGAATACCGGCTTCCTCTTATCCTTCAGGCTTCCCCTGCTGCTGAAACTCATCCGGAACCATTCCTCGCAGCCGCCCTTGAGAGGGTGTCACAGTTCTTCGGGCGGCTTTTGACTTAGAAGACAGCTCTGCTTGGAGAGGGGGCTGTGCACGACCGTTGGAGCGTTCAACGTGGTGAAGTAGCCGCCGGTCTTCGGCTTGACGTGTCTGTTGTTCATCTCCATGTGGACTATCTTCATGAATTCGATCTGGGCCGCAAGCTTTTGGATCTCCTCCTGTTGGTATTAAAGCGACATCAGTCATAGTGCAGTGCCATTGGTAAAATCACATGCACTAATTTCCTGGTATTCGGAAACATTATTTTTTGCTACCTTTAGCTCAATGGGAATAGTATTTCCTAATAGTCTAAGAGCTCGTGGTCAAAAATCGCGGGTATTCTAAGAAACTTAGTTTTTTAATATGTGATTATCTTGAATTGAAAAATGTGAATTCTGTGGTGAGCAAGCTGGGTTCTGGAACATTTGACGTCTACGTGTTTTTACAATGTCGTAAAAACTAATGTATATACCGAGTGGCCACGAGTCAATGTACAGGGTGGACCAAATTAGATGGGATTTAGGGTTTTCTCTAAAATTATGGTAGATAGACAAAAACCAATATAGGTGTCCTAAGTTCGATTTTCGAGAAACAAAATGGCACAAACCGCGATCGTCTAAAGGGTCTAGCCGTACTTCCATGGCGAAACTGCCCCCTATAAGAACCTATATCGTAACCTATGTTATATTGTAGAGGGCACTAATAGTAGTTGATCGAGTAGATATTAGCTCTATATCTTAGTTAATTGAGGAGCTATTTGAAAAAAAGTGTCTGGAGACGACTTTTTTTCAAAGCGATATATCTTAGTTAATTTTAAAGCTAGGAAAATAAAACTAAATGGCAGTGTTATGGTACACTTTATAGTTTATTTTATAGCATTTCCTATGGGCCAAGCCTAAATAAAAGTATTTAAGAAATGCAAAGAAAAATTTTGTAAATCGATTTCTATCAGATCTAATTGAATTACCACTTTGAAAAAAATATATAATAATTGTCTATGTCTTGCCTAACAGCATGCCAAGTTTCATTAAAATCCAAGAGGTGCAACATGTCGAAAAAAAAATTAAAATAAGTGAACCGCCACCTTACGACCACTATGTTGACGCTTTTAATTTGCATTACATTTCAATAATCTTTGGAAAAGTTGCGTTTTGACAGCTCATAAAAAGTATATCAACGGTTGGTGGTGTGAATTAGCCTATTACAATGTTTTTTTGATCTACTTTTATAGTGACTGTAGTCGGTCTCAGTTAAGAATGCAGTTGTTTTCGTTATGAGCGGAGCACAGTTTATACAGGATATGGGAATTCCCAAGTAAGTGGAATCCCCCATGGCCGACTCAAGCCAGTTGACACATAAAATAAAAATTAACGGTTTAAATTGGCTTTTGTTTGGCATTTGGCTCTTTTATAAATATATTGAAATTATTTAATTCATATTGCAGCATATTTTGTTTAGATTAATGAAAGCTCATTATAGATGTAAATCCTCTAAAAATGTCAAGTGTTATAAGAAATAGGTAAACCTACTACTTGCTTGTGCTCGATATCAGGCGAGCTGTTCTTGTCTCTGCCGTTATGAACTAAATCTTTGATTTCTCTCGCGCAGCGCACATTGCACATCGAAGTTTATTTTATTATTTTATGATATTTATGAATATTGTAATGAAGCATTCTTTAAATTCCTGCTCCATTACTAAGATTCCGGATTTACACACGACACCAATGTGCACACGGCACGCAAACCTACCCATCTCCCGTCTAGAGGCATGGATTTGCACACGACACTAAACTATACGCAGTTCTACGTCACCAGTAAGCGAGGATTCTCGGATATAAAAGCCAGGCCGCAAATCAACATAAATGGAGAGTGGATAATCCTGCCAATCTGTCTACAGCGTGCTGAGCTGGACATATTGCAGTTTTGTGCATCTCCCGACGCAAACACGACGGAGCGAATGCAATCTGACCCCGGGTATCCTACAGCGTGTTGAACTGGGACCCCTCGAGTCGTTAGTCATTCCCCGGCGCCGTTTCGCCGCCAAAGCCAGAGACGTCGCATCGCAACCGTTACACTCTCTCTCTCTCTCTCTCTCAGATAATAGAAAAATGTTGTCCTAAGAACCGTAAAAGATACGGACATATAACCTGTACCTGTATGTTATGTAACACTGCCTGTTTCAAGAAGTAAATAAATTGTTTATATCTTTATTGGGCTATCTTATTAACTAATCTGGACCCTGGTTAATCTCCGAACCAGCTACCCGACAAGAAACCGTTACATAATTTGGCGCCCGAGTACATTTTGAGACTTTAGTTTATTCCAGATAGATCAAAAAGAGACGTTCACGAATGAGAAAGAGATATAAAGATATTTCAAGTCAAGAGAGAAAACGAAAATGAAAAGGATTTTGTGGTGGCAATCCAGACTACTACAATTTTAACCCCAGAAGAGACACGATTCCGAATAGTACCGAAAGTACGTTAAACGAACCAAATTCCAGACACAAATCCAGATTACTGCATTAGAGATGATAGATGTACCGTCACATATGGAGCGGTAATATATTTAAATCCAGAGTCCCGAAAATACGTTAAACGAACCGATGTCCAGAAACAAATCCAGATTGCTGCATTATAGACGATAGCTGTACTGTCATATATGGAGCAGTAAAATAATTTAAATTTATGTCCAGAGTCCCGAAAATACGTTAATCGAACCGATGTCCAGAAAAAACTCCAGATTACTGCATTATAGACGGAATCCTGTACCGCCATATATGGAGCAGTAATAATTTTATAGATCCCGAATTTTCCAACCCATGGAAACCCTGTATCCCGCAACCGTAACGAAAACAAGTCCAGTAAAACCAGAGTCATCCAAAATAAGTGATGAAGTCGGAAGTCCAAGTGCCAGACCTGCTGTCACCTCTGCCTCCGACACCCGAAGCCAAAAGGCCGCCCCCAGTCCGAGACGCAACAGCCAACCCTGATGCCGTCCCCAGTCCGAGACGTACCGTCCCCGATGCCATCCGAAGTCCGAGATGTACCGCCCCCGATGCCGTCCCCAGTCCGAGAAGTACCGTCCCCGATGCCGTCCCCAGTTCGAGAAGTATCATCCCAGATGCCGTCCCTGATGCCAACCCCGATGCCGCCCCCCAGTCCGAGACGTACCGCCCCAGATGCCGCCCCAGTCCGAGACGCACCATCCCTGACGCCGTCCCCAGTCCGAGGCGTATCGTCCCCGATGCCGTCCCTAGTCCGAGACGTACCGTCCCTGATGCCGTCCCCAGTCCGGGACGCACCATCCCCGATGCCGTCCCCAGTCCGAGAGGTACCGTCCCCGATGCCGTCCCCAGTTCGGAGACAGCCCCAGCCCCCCGAAGCCACCGACTCCAGGTAGGCCAATTGCCTGCCTCCAGGTGTTTTTCCAGGACGACGACGCAGCCCACCCGGTCCCAGCTCCGCAACGGAAGCGACAGTTAAGGCGCCACAACCAAGATGGCCCCGCTTCCAAGATCTCTGGCACCGTCCCCCCTGCCCGCCATCGCCCCCTGCAGTAGACGTCCGGAAGAACCACATTTGTATTTGTATACCTGTTTCTTGCAATTTTTTTTGTGCTCATTTATTTTAACTATTTTACCTGTACCATAGTTCTAAGATGTTTTACATACTGTTTGTTATTTAAAAATTTGTTTTTCTCTACATATGCACATATATGTATACGTATATATACCAGGTGTATACGAAAGAATTGACCATTATTTCTTTATTATGTTTGAAGATGTTCAGTAACTTGTTTTCTCATTGCTTTATTTTGATGTTAAGTTAGTAAAAATTTTCTCTTTGATAGAATTTTGAAAATTTTTTTTGTAAAGAAAGAGGGGAGTGTAATGAAGCATTCTTTAAATTCCTGCTCCATTACTAAGATTCCGGATTTACACACGACACCAATGTGCACACGGCACGCAAACCTACCCATCTCCCGTCTAGAGGCATGGATTTGCACACGACACTAAACTATACGCAGTTCTACGTCACCAGTAAGCGAGGATTCTCGGATATAAAAGCCAGGCCGCAAATCAACATAAATGGAGAGTGGATAATCCTGCCAATCTGTCTACAGCGTGCTGAGCTGGACATATTGCAGTTTTGTGCATCTCCCGACGCAAACACGACGGAGCGAATGCAATCTGACCCTGGGTATCCTACAGTGTGTTGAACTGGGACCCCTCGAGTCGTTAGTCATTCCCCGGCGCCGTTTCGCCGCCAAAACTAGAGCGAATGAGCCTGACCTGGAGACCTCCTACAGCGTGTCGAACTAGGAAACTTCTTGAGTCGACGATATTCACCCGACGCCCGATGCCACTCCCGTAGCAACAACAAACGTCGCATCGCAATCGTTACACACTCTCTCTCTCTCAGATAACAGAAAATGTTGTCCTAAGAACCGTAAAAGATACGGACATATAACCTGTACCTGTATGTTATGTAACACTGCCACACATTACCTGTTTGGAAAAAGTAAATAAATTGTTTATATTTTTATTGGGCTGTCTTATTAACTAATTTGGACCCTGATTAATCTCCGAACCAGCTACCCGACAAGAAACCGTTACAATATTAATACAAAAGAAATTGTACTAATTGTTCATATATTGTTCGGCTATTTCCTTCCATTTTTATTAAAATCAGACTGCTCTAGTTATATTTATCTCTTTTGTTATAAATAAGGATTCACAAACACGGTATCGCCTGTGCTAAACGCTGTGCGATGTGCGAAGCTCTAGTTGTTGATTTCATCACTCTCATTTAAGAGCATGGTTCTATTTAATTTTATTGTGCGATGTGCGAGGGGCGTCGATATGGCCACTCTCATTTAAAATAATGGTTTATTTAATTTCAGTGTGCGATGTGCGAAGTGCGGTGCACCGACGTGACGACGTGGTCATGCAACTTACACGGAGGTTATGATATTCGTGTACACTTTTTAGGCAGATATATTAGAGAGATCAAAGATACAGTTCAGAACGGCAGAGACAAGAACAGCTCGCCTAATATCGAGCACAAGCAAGTAGTAGGTTTACCCATTTCTTATAACACTGACATTTTTAGAGGATTTACGTCTATAACGAGCTTTTATTACTCTAAATAAAATATGTTGATAAGGTGATTCTTTGAACTTGGTAATATGTGATATATATTGTCAGTAGCATGCGATTTTAAGGGGGTTTCAAAAGCCGATTTTTCAAAAAGTATTAGGAATTTTTTTAGAAAAAAAATACTAAGGTATTCTTAATCAGCACCTTTAGAAACCCCTTTGTACAAGATTGCATCGTAGTGGGTACAAAGGTGTTTGAGATAGTGGCTGTCAAAAATACAATTTTTTCAACCAAAACTAATTTTTATTTCAAAATCAAAAAAATCTATTCTTCATTTTTTGTTCAGAATAATGCATTGTACTAGACTGAATTGATTTTATAACAAAATAAGAAAAAAAGGGGGTGTTGCGATCTCAAGTGGGTCACACTGTATACTTTTTTTTTCTTATTTTGTTATAAAATCAATTCAGTCTAGTACAATGCATTATTCTGAACAAAAAATGAAGAATAGGTTTTTTTTGATTTGGGAATCCGTTTTACAAAAAAAATTAGTTTTGGTTGAAAAAATTGTATTTTTGACAGCCACTATCTCAAACACCTTTGTACCCACTACGATGCAATCTTGTACAAAGGGGTTTCTAAAGGTGCTGATTAAGAATACCTTAGTATTTTTTTTCTAAAAAAATCCCTAATACTTTTTTTTTGAAAAATCGGCTTTTGAAACCCCCTTAAAATCGCACGCTACTGACATATATCACATATTACCAAGTTCAAAGAATCACCTTATCGATCTTTTCTTACCACCAAAATTTTAAGTTAATCAAGTATCAATTAACGGGTATACAGAGGTGTTGCGAAGTGGGTCATACTGTATAGAAGAAAAGTGCCAATTTAAACCGTTAATTTTTATTTTATGTACCAACTGGCTTGAGTTAGCCATGGGGGGATTCCACTTACTTGGGAATTTCCATATCCTGTGTAAATTGTGCTCCGCTCATAACGTAAACAACTGCATTCTTAACTGAAACCGACTATAGTCACTATAAAAGTAGATCAAAAAAACATTGTAATATTCTAGTTGACACCACCAACCGTTGATATACTTTTTATGAGCTGTCAAAACGTAACGTTTCCAAAGATTAATGAAACGTAATGCAAATTAGAAGCGTCAACATAGTGGTCTTTTAAGGTGGTCCACTTACTTAAAATTTTTTTTCGACATGTTGCACCTCTTGGATTTTAATGAAACTTGGCATGCTGTTAGGCAAGACATAAACAATTATTATATATTTTTTTCAAAGTGGTAATTCAATTAGATCTGATAGAAATCTATTGACAAGATTTTTCTTTGCATTTTTTAAATACTTTTATTTAGGCTTGGCCCATAGGAAATGCTATAAAATAAACTGTAAAGTGTACCATAACACTACCATTTAGTTTTATTTTCCTAGCTTTAAAATTAACTAAGACATATCGCTTTGAAAAAAAGTCGTCTCCGGACACTTTTTTTCAAATAGCTCCTCAATTAACTAAGATATAGAGCTAATATCTACTCGATCAACTACTATTAGCACCTCTACAATATAACATAGGTTACGATATAGGTTCCTATCAGGAGCAGTTTCGCCGTGGAAGTACGGCTAGACCCTTTTTCGACTACCGAGCTACAGAGCGTTTTTGGAAAATTGGCATTTTTGGATGAAAATCGCAAAAAAAAATTTCTAGTATAGACAAAAATGTATAAACACAACTAAATAAAATATATATTCAAAAATATAAAATAAAATAAAAAAAATATGAAATTTTGAGACGAAAGTTGATGGTTTACAGAATCTTGGGGGGGGGGGGAGAGGGGGGCAATTACCAGAGATGGGCACGTGACGTGAATTTCACCGTGTCACGGCGTGAGCGTGTACATTTAAGGTACCAAATCACGGAAGATTTCGTGAGTGTGCGTGAGTCAAAAGATCCCGTGCGTGAGATAATATTCACGCCGTGACACGACGCTCTATCTCTGCTTTAAAACTTCAACCTGTCGTGTCGTGGCAAGAATAAGAAGCGAAGCGATAGACGGAAGAAGGAACACGAGCGCGAGAAGGGAGGGAAAAGGACAGGAGACAGGATGAATGACGCAACATTCAAATCAAACTGCGTAATTGCAATCTCTCTCTACTGCATTCGCCAGTCGCCTAGCCCTCCTGGCCTGGTCTGGTCACTCTGGTCCAGAGATGGGCACGTGTCGTGAATTTCACCATGTCACGCCGTGTCACGGCGTGAGCGTGTACATTTAAGGTACCAAATCACGGAAGATTTCGTGAGTGTGCGTGAGTCAAAAGATCCCGTGCGTGAGCGTGCGTGAGATAATATTCACGCCGTGACACGACTCACCATCTCTGCTTTAAAACTTCAACCTGTCGTGTCGTGACAAGACTAAGAAGCGAAGCGATAGACGGAAGACGGAACACGAGCGCGAGAAGGGAGGGAAAAGGACAGGAGACAGGATGAATGACGCAACATTCAAATCAAACTGCGTAATTGCAATCTCTCTCTACTGCATTCGCCAGTCGTCCTGGCCTGGTCTGGTCACTCTGGTCCAGAGATGGGTACGTGACGTGAATTTCACCGTGTCACGCCGTGTCACGGCGTGAGCGTGTACATTTAAGGTACCAAATCACGGAAGATTTCGTGAGTGTGCGTGAGTCAAAAGATCCCGTGCGTGAGCGTGCGTGAGTTTGCCTTAACATATATCAGTCGTGCGTGAGTGTGCGTGAGCTAAAGGTTTAAAGTCGTGAGCGTGCGTGAGCGTGAGTCAAAATTGACTCACGCGCCCATCTCTAGCAATTACCCCGTTACCCCCCCCGAAAAAGTGGTTAATTTTCAAAAAATTTAATATATTTGTGCGGAGGCCATGGAGAACTATTAACAACAAAACTTCTCGTAAAATAAATTTGCCAAAAATAAATTCAAATAAAAAAAAAATTAAAAAGTTGTGGTGATTCATGTATCACGTTATAGAGAGCTGGTGGCAGACATTTTTATCTGATCTTATTGTATGGCTGAAGTTGAAAAATATTAAGACATCATAATAAAAAGCCGGAAAAACCATTTCAGTCATTATGGCGTTGCTGATTTTTTAATTAACAGTTAATTAAAAATGCAGCCAAAATATACAAATCCATTTGCCGATCTCTTTTAGATTATGGACATACTTTATACCTGAACTGCCGTAAATCAATCACAAAAAACATCCAAGTTGCTGAAACCGCTTTGAGACTAATTACGAAAATGCGCCATTCGAGGAATCCACTCCACATAATTATCTAATAATTATTTTTATACCAAGTTGAAAGTCAATCCTATCAGGAGAGACTAAATATGCTTTCCCAGAGATTCCCACGAAGTCCTCAAAATTTCGAGATTATAAATCCTCTCCTAAGATCAAGAACAGTTCAGAGGCCAAGGTGTCGTTTTCCCGAGAGAACTATTCAAGAAATTTTGATTTCCTTATAGTAGCTAATTAAACACTTTCTTTTTGATATTCTCCTATTTGTATTTTTGCTTTCAATCATTCTATACTTTATACTTTAAATTGTAATATGAAATATTCTTTTTTTGTTTCTATTGTATTATGAAATGTTCTTTTTTTTGCACTGAAATTGATCTTACTTTTCACTATATTTAATTTTGGCAATCAATATTAAATAGAATAATTAAATAAGTTACCAGAAAGTACTAGTAATTATTTTAACTTTTACATAAATCTTATCACAGATAAGACTTATCTGTGATAAGATTTATGTAAAAATTAAAATAATTACTAGTACTTTCTGGTAACTTATTTAATTATCCTATTTTATAGAACTTTTACTAAGTAAAGAATTTGCATATGCATTTAATTATCATTGTTATAAATATTAAATGATGTAATGGACAGGCTGAAGGACCTCGGTCGATGGCCTTTTGGTTATATTTGTATTGTTTACTTGTATGACCAATAAAGATCTTTTATTATTATTATTATTACTATTAAAAATGCAATTAAAATGCCGATCTACTTTTATTTACTGATAATGGTGTAAGTGGTCTTCTAATTTCTTGTCTATTACCTATTTCAATTTGGTATCTTTCGAAGTACTCGCACTCGTGGCTCATTTTTTAGAAGAGTACTCTCCAAATTTTGCAAAAGTAGTATTTTTTAGAGTACTTCAAAAACAAGTACTCGTACTCAAGTTTTTACGAGTACTTTTTAAAGGTACTCGTTGTGAAATACTCGTGAGTACTTTAGTGCGGTACTCTACCCAGCTCTGCATATGCCTCATCTGCCCATATAATTGTTTCTTCAAATCCCGGTACTTCAATGCATTGACGCAAAAACCACTGGCAAATATCGAGACGCCTTTGAAAGTCGTTAATATAAAAAAGTTTACCTATTAAAAAATTGTGATCTTGATTTGAATAAAAAAAAAATTGATAATTGCAATAATAGTACAGTACCTAGAAGTAAAAAATATGCAAAACTTCGGAATAATGTCATATTGAATGAATTTCGTTAATTTTTGGCAGTATAATAGTAAATTCTTCACAGAAAAGTTTCTATATTGTGCGGGGGCTTGCTAATTTATAGGGGGTGGATGCCACCCTCTGTCAGGGGGTGGCACTTCAAAAAATATATATTTATTGGAGCTGAAGTAGAATCAAATTTTAAGAAGAAAAGGTTCTATGCAATTTTTCACATAAATTGGTAGTTTTTAAGTTATAACGACTTCAAAATTGCGATTTTAGCTTAAAAAAAAAGGAATTTCCAAACGGCATTCGTCAAGTATCTCGAAAAGTATTGCTTTATAGAAAAAATGTTACAGACCAATTATAGAAAGTACAAACTGGGAATTAATTATATCTTTTGTTTATTGATGTAGGATTAATAATTTTGGAGATATTTAAGTTTACATTTGGCATTCAAGTGTTGATAAGATAATTATTTATAGTGAGAGTTAAATATCTCAGAAACTGTGACACCTACGTCAAGGATGCTAATAGGTAGAATAATAGGTTATTAATTATGCTTTCAACTGTTTTTTTATTTGCCTTAATAACAACGTCGCCATTTTGTTACTGTAATTAGCCAGTAATTAAAAGAAAAAGGAATTTCAAACACTGTTTCTTATTAATATATAGCATGACGTAGATGCTCAAATTGTCTGGTTTGTATACACCACTTGCGTTAGAAAAAAAATACAGTTTAAACTGTAAAGGTATTTTCGATAAAACGCAATTCTTTTTTTTTTTTTCCAAATATCTCAATAAATATTAGTTTTATTGAAAAATGGGTAAAGACATAGATTTAATAGTTTCGGAGATATGAAAGTTTACAAATGGCGTCCGAACGTTCATAAGACGAAAAATGCAGTTTAAATGTTAAATATCTCAGAAATTGTGACGCATGCTAAGAAATGAAATTAAAGACAATTAATTGCGCTTTCAAATACCTTTTTTTAAAGCTAAAATCATAATTTTGAAGTCGTTATAAATTAAAAACTATCAATTTATGTGAAAAATTGCATAGAACCTTTTCTTCTTAAAATTTGATTCTGTTTCAGTTCCAATAAATATATATTTTTTAAGTGCCACACCATGAGAGGGGATGGCATCCACCCCCTATAAATTAGCAAGCCCCCGTACAATATAGAAACTTTTCTTTGAAGCATTTACTGTTATACTGCCAAAAATTAACGAAATCCGTTCAATATGACATTATTCCGAAGTTAAAACCTCTAGTTACTGTACTACAATTCAAATAGTATAATACATATTAGGCTGTAGAGTATTTTTGTATAACGAAATTAAGTTAACGTATCTATTATATAAAGACAGTAATCGGGGAAAAGAAGTAAATTAAGGAAAATTAAATAAAGAAGAAAATTATTAATAAAATATCTGTTTATTTAAACAATTTACATTTTTGTCCATATCAAATATTTTCTTCGACTTCATTTATTTGAATGAAAGATGGAGTATTAAAACAACTATTTTCGCTGCACTGTAGACATGCTACACTACAATATAAGCCACTCTTCAGACATCCACAAGCAGCTCCACATCCCTTTTTGCAATTACAAATAACATTTGCAATAGATTATCCGGAGCCGGCAATTGATTCATTGTTATTGGGATGAACATGTTATTGGAATACTTCCATCCCCAATTTTCAATATCTACGTCATTTCCTAGCCATATCTGGATTTGCAGGTACACTCTCTTTAGGTGTTCAAATGCTGCATCAGTTGTAGGAGGTAATGACGACAAAAGAACACTTGTATTTTTGGCCGTTGCTTTTATGAAAGAATTGAACCTCAACATATTCAAATCTTTAATTTTTGCAGAATTGTTATTGGTCATTTGCAACGATGTAATAACATGCCTCCATCAATGACGTAATGAACATTGTCTAGACTTTTTAAATTAATGGAAATTTCCGGGAATAACTCGTAAAAAGTTGATTTTTTTTGTCTTTCACAGTTCGCTCGCCATTTTCAAATAGAGCAAGCGGATTTGGTGCGAGTTCATAATTCATAAAATTTTTAAGCTCTTCATCGTTTTTTTTTTTAAATACAAATACGATGAAACAGCAGCAATGAATCAACAGGAATCACATCGTCATGAATTTTAATTTTGTTATTTTTCGCCAATAAAGGATTTATTATATCTTTCCTTGATAATTTCAATTCGCGAAAATTTTTTCCCTCTGTTTTCTTCATTACATTTAAACCTTTTTCAAAAGCATCGTAACAATTTGTATCTTTATCTCCAGTAATTCCGGTATCAATGGACGCAACAGCACGAAAAGGGCTGTGTTACTTGAAGAAGTCCACCAATCTTTTTACATCGACATCATCCCTTTCTATTCTAGCATCTATCGAATCACTATGCTGATGACTTTTCTTGAATGATATATCACAAAAATGTTCTATGCCTTCAATAATATCTTGGCTATAACGGACAACTAACTTGATTTTTGCAATTAAAAATCTAGAACTACGTCCGTAAAGTAGAACATTGCAGCTGTCGCTGTCGTTCTCCCCTCCACGTTTTACTACCTGTTTAAGGTCCCTACGACCCTTGTTACACTCAGGTATATTTGAAAGATATTCTTCTATGTATATTTAGGTGAAATTCAACGTATACATAAAAAAAAATATTATTTAAAATAAAAGTATATGCTAAAATATTAATTTTTTATAGTTTTTTGTTCAAATAATGATAAAATCAAAAGCACAAAAAAATTTTTGGTAAACTTTGAAATTTATAGTATAAAAAACAAAATCCCACCTCGACCATATAAATTCATTCACTGTAACAGAAGTCCGAGGTCAAAACCCCCAGGCGCTCCACTATGTAGATGTTGACTAATCCTAATTTTGTAGAGTTTGAATTTATTTATTTTTTTTAAGCAACGCAACGCAGTTGTTTTTGGGATTCCTAAATTTTCCTGCATTTCGCGAAACGCTATATTAGGATTTTCTCTTACAGTTTCTAAAACAATATTTTCTACCTGCTTCTCTACCTGCTTTATTATATATTTTTGCTCGAGGTTTTACAAATGATCCAAACTCTTTTAAATTTTGTTGTAGCCTTTTGAATATTTTTATGTCTAGCTGTGTATTTTCTGAATATCTAAAAATATTGTTTAGGCGGCACTTTTGGCACAAATTTTTGCCTATTAAAATAAAGCTTGGAAGCTAAATTTGAATCTTCTTCGCATTCTATAAAACACTTAATCATATTAAACTGCTAACTGTGAATGTAGTATTCGTCTATTTGCTTTTATGTAGTTTATATTATTCTTTGTATTTAAAAAAATAATCCTTTTTAGTATGGGCCTATTTTGAAAACATTTTGTCTAGCAAACTATGTTTTTAATTTTAAGCTTACTCAACTGAAATATCAGTATTTGTTGACTTGCTACAAATATATGATATGTATAATTGTATATAACGTAGTCAAAGAAACATCTATCTATTCATCTATTATATTTTTCACCATTACTAAATTGAACCATTTTTAACAATGCTCACTCACAATTAACTCACAAATTAGTTTTTGATTATTTTGATTTTCATGGCCTTCTCAATAAATATTAGAAATGCGATAAATATGCATAGATGTCAATGGAAGACAATTCGAACATTTATTGTAGTTTAGTTTTTCCTATTTTTGGCAAAATTATAGTCAGGAATCAGGAGCCACTAAATCGATCATAGGGTGTGAACTCGAAGATATAGTTTTTAAAAAATACATACATTATCCGAAAAGACCTTGCGGATCTGAATCCAGAAGGCGCCATTCTGTCCGCGATTGCAAAAATGCGTAAAAAAAATTTTTCCGAAAATTTTTGTGTCACTAATTATTGATTAATTTTATATTCCCACCGCATTTACAGGCTTAATTTTTAACATTTCTTAATGATTTTCAAACCAACGGAAAGCTTATTCTTTCTAGATTCCGGTGCTGCTAAATACTTCTCATAATTGTTGTTAACAAATGCTACAGAAATTGTTTAAACAAAGAGAGCCCAAAGAGTGCACGGTAAATTTCAGCATCGAGACATTTTTAAAACTATTATCGATAGATGCATACTTCTATGACATGAAATCTGCAAAACATAATGGAGCAGTTTTTAGAGAAAGAATTATCTACATTGCGTTATTGTTGTAAAAGATACGATTATTTTTGTACAGCACGCGTTGTGATCCGGCTCGTCTTTTGGTAGAAAAACAGCGTACATGTATGTCTGGCATTGCCTCGCTCTCTTTAGGCTTGTTGACTACCTGCTGAGGTGTAGTGTAATAACAAAAAAATCTTATGAGTAGCGTATACAGTAACTGTGTTGTTTATAAATTCATGTAAAATATATTTAAAATAATTTTTGTATTAGTTTAATAGCCTGTATATTTCCATTATTATTGCAGAGTATCCGATGAAATTACAAAAAAAATAGCGCAATTGCATTTTTTTCATCATAATCATAATGAAGCCGACACTAGAATATTTGCGATCATCCTATATTATCAAATCTGGAGTATGGTAGAATAATAATAGAAGCTACAACAGATATTTTTGCCTGTATTTTGTGTCTAGAATAATGGTGTCGTAGATTTGATGTATTTATTTATACCGATTCATCATGCTGTGCGAGAATTAACTATAGAGAAGACAAGTGCTCAAATGAATTTGGGTAATTTATTTTTGTGCATTTATGCTTTGACTGACTGTGATACAGTCAGTTTTCTATTTAAAAAAGGAAAAACTAACGCTGTAAAAAATGTTTAAGACATACAGAAGATAAAGAACTACAAAGAATACTTCAATGATTTCATTACTTTTCAAAATCTGGCCCGGTATTTTTTTAAAAACCGCTGCCCAAGGAATTCACTACTTCCATATCCAGATTTTCCATCCATGTCTCAGAACGAATAATTTTTTTATGTGGAAATAATTGTTTATGGAACTTTAATAATATAATTTTTGAAATCGTCTACCCCCAAAAACCCATAAAACGATATCCCTCATCGGCAGTGGGGTGGAGGTGGTGATAGAGGGGTGGTACTGGGGGTGAATGAAGTAAAAAAATATTCTGAGGTTTTTGATTCTTGTAGTCACACTAAATCACAATTGTTTAATTCCCTTTAATAATGGGGTGGGGGTGGTAATGGGGGTGGCTAATGCCAAAAAAACTTTTGAGACCTTATAGCTTCTCTTGTAAATACTAAATACCAATTTTATGAACTCTTTCCTGCTTGATTTATCTATTTACTCCAGTTTACTCCCCATCCTTTCAACGGAATAAGATGAAAATATAATCTAGTTCCAGATCACCTTAAAATACATACGCGTACGTACCAAATTTCAAGTCAATAACTTAAAACGGTTCCAGAGTAATCGTGCGCACAAAAAACATTACAGACAGACAGATCGACAAACAGAATTTTTTTCACTCAAACTTGAAATCTCGACGTTTTATGACATTCTAAGCCTATTTGAACAATAAAACTTTTCAAATTTTTTCTTGTCGTTACTATACTTCCACTGGATGTGGAAGTAAATGTTATATGATCGACGATAAGTCTGATATAAGGAATTTATCGCCTACCGAAGATTCTTTTTATCAACATATGTTGAGAGCTGCGTATCAAATTATTCTGTGGAAGAGTGCAACTGAGATAAACCCAGAAATTCCCGATCCAATTGATTTTGGTTGGGATTTGAAAAATAACGTACTTATTCCTAAATTAATAACTATAAATGTTCGTCCCAATATAACTTCTCAAAATGTATTTTGTAAATGTAAATTTAAAAAATGTATGGGAAACTGCAGTCGTAGCAAAGCTGGGTTGGAATGCATAATAGATTGCTACTGAGAGGGTAAATGTATTAGCTGTTAATTTAGTTTAAGTATAATGTATGTATGTATATTATTATTTTTGTATTTCTATTTCTCAAGCACAAAAAGTAAATTTAAGTTAATTTAATTAGTTATATGGTTTTCTGTCTCTAATCAATATTTTAAGTTAAAATATAATAATTTTGGTTCTCAAGTAAACTAATCTTTAAATACCTTCGTTTTTTTTCATAATGACAAATGATAATATTTACGTATAAGTAATACGCATCGTAATTTTTTTGCAATCACAGTATATTGTCAGCAAGTTACCGATCGGTCACAGCGCGCGAACGTGTCAGCCAAAACGATAGCGGAAATAACGGAGCGCTGTACAAAAATAGTCATATCTTTTACAACAATAAAACAATGCAGATAATTCTTTCACCAAAAACTGCTCCATTCTATTCCGCAAATTTCATATCATAGAAGTATGCATCTATCTATAATAGTTTTTAAAATGTCTCGATACTGAAATTTACCGTGCACTCTTCGGGCATGCTTTGTTTAAACAATTTCTGTAGCATTTGTTAACAATAATTTCGAAAATTATTTGGCAGTACCAGAATCTAGAAGGAATAAGCTTTCCATTAGTTTGAAAATCATTAAGAAATATTAAAAAATAACCCTGTAAATGAGATGGGAACATAAAATTAATCAATTTTCAGTGACACAAAAATTTTCGGAAAAATTTTTTTTATGCTTTTTTGCAATCGCGGACAGAATGGCGTCCTCTGGATTTAGATGCGCAAAGTCATTCCAGATAATGTACTTTATTTTTCAAAAGTATATCTTTGAGTTCACACCCTGGCATTTTAGGAGCGTCTTTTGAGAAGATTGATTCCCGACTATTAAGTGTTGTTGTTAATAGTTTTCCATGGTCACCTCACAAATATATTAAATTTTTCGAAAATTAACCACTCTTTCTAGAGATAAATAAGACATATGGTATATCATTGGATAGCTAATTTAAGTTGTGATCGAATAATGAAATAATTTAGAGGGTGTTCCATTAAAAAAAAAAACACAAGTTATGTCTATATCTCGAAAACTGAGGCATGCATACTTTTCTTCTTATCAGCAACAGATTCTACTCAAGGAAGTGCTTTAAGAATGGGTTACTCGATTTTCGATTCGACACTTGGTAATTGAGATATAGAGGTTATCAAAAAATGCCAATTTTCCAAAAACGCTCTGTAGCTCGGTAGCCGAAAAAGATAGACGATCGCGGTTTGCACCATTGTTTGTTTCTCGAAATTCGTGCTTTGGTTTTTGTCTATCTGCCATAGTTTTAGAGAAAACTCTAAATCCCATCTAATTTGGTCCACCCTGTATTTCATTTGTGTTTCTACTTCTGTATAAGTTTATATTCTAGTTCAGAACGCCCCTTTCGAAACTTTGCAGTAACTTAAGAATCAGTCATATTCAGTTTGAAATATACTAACATTGCTAACTAGTAAAAAATGTATTTTTTAAATAGTTGTTTGCTAATTATTATAAGAAATATTCTATCCTGTTGTATTACATCAATCTGAGCAACTTATTTAACACCAAAAGAAAGAAACAACAACTGAGTAAATGACGCACCTTTAACTCCTCATTCTCCTGGTATAAATCAGGAGCTTCCTCAGGGACCAGTCCGATTCCGTTAAGGGAAAAAGACGCGGTAACACCTCTGGATCTGGCCCGGTTGTCCCACTGATCACCCTGGCCTCTCAGGACCCTTATAACCTGTGAAATAAAATATCTATTTTAAGCGAAATGAAAAAGAAATGCAATAAGCCGGAAGTGGAAAGGAAAACTACTTATTTCGAAGTATATTTAGGGATATAAACTTGTTAGTATCGAACAAACGTTTTTCTGTTGAGAAGGCGTTTTTGTTTTATGTCTTGTTTTATTAAGGTAGTGTTCACTGGGTTTTTGATTTACGATTAGGGACAGTCGTGGGCAAATGTAGGCGACATTCGTCCCTGCAATACACAACATTAGCAATGAGGAACTAATAAGTAGTTTCTTTAAAAGTACATAGAAAAAGGCAATTGCTTTAGGGTAGTAATATATTGTACAGTAATAATTCCATTTTGTTCAATAAAAAGTTTTAACAAAATGTTGTATAGTAAACAAATAAAAAGATCAGTAAAATAATACATTTTGCGCCGCTAAAAAATGGAAATAACCAGCAACTCATGCCCAGTATTTCTATCAAGTTTTGTACAGTATAAAAACATCAGATACAGTCTTTCATTCCAATTACCCAGTAATAAATTAATAGTTTAAAAGACTAAAGAAACACGCTTTTATAAATACTGAACTAAAAATAAAAAACCGCTGCCCAAGGAATCACTACTTCCACATCCAATTCTCTATCCAAGCCACTCACAACGAAAAAACTTTGTATGTGGAAATAATTGTTTATGGAACTTTAATAATATAGTATTTGAAATCCTCTACCCCAAAAACCCATAAAACGATACCCCACATCGGTAGTGGGGTGGGGGTTGTGATAGGGTGGTAGTGGGGTTGGATGAAGTAAAAAAATGGTTTGAGGTTTCTGGTTCTTGTACATACACTAAATCATGTTTTTTTTCATCCCCTTTAATAAGGGGGTGGGGGTTGGTAATGGGGGGTGGCTAATGAGACCTTAGCTTTTCTTGTATATACTAAATACCAATTTTATGGACTCTTACATGCTTGATTTACCCACTTACCCCAATTTACCCCTAACCCTTCGGCGGAACAAGATGAAAATATAATCTAGTTCTAGATCTCGTTAAAGTACATATGTGTACCAAATTTCAAGTCAATATCTCAAACGGTTCTAGAGTAAACGTGCGCACAAAAAAAAGTTACAGACAGACCGACAGACAGAAATTTTTTTTCGCTCAAACTTAAAATCTCGACGTTTCATGACATTTTAAGCCTATTTGAACAATAAAAATTTTTAAGAATTTTTTTGTCGTTACCATACTTCCACTCGATGTGAAAGTAAAAATAATCATCTAACCTGTTCTCTCTGTCTACCCTGTAAGGGCCTTAGTGTAAGCCGTGTTTGCAATTAAGTATAATATTTGAGTATAAAAGCGTGGCCTACGTAAATGATTGTGGTCTACATAAATGATTCCATCAGGCCACCGCATTGCACTCGAATCCGACTGTGACGTCACGAAAGGAGTCCTTCGGTTTTACAAAGCTACTGGGCTGCGGGTGGATTTCGCACGATTTTGCAAGATTAATATTTTATTTTTTCGTATAATTTGTTTAGTATGAAGTTGAGTATGGATTAGTGTCAACTAATTGGGTTTCAATTTGTATTGGAGTCGAATGAAAAGTGAGTTGCTTAAATATTTAATATGCCTAACATAGTAATAATTCAAATAGATGGGGAGAAATACTATAAATAAATGATTCAACCTCCTAATACTTAATAATCATAACAGTTATTGAAATTTGATCTTGATTTATTAATGTATATTTATACTGTGAATATTATGAAAGTGCCCTTAATTAATGAATGTCAATTAAACTCAGGTAAGAATGCCCCGTCGATGTTGTGTGCCAGGATTCAAATCAAATTACAATAAACAACGATATACTACTGTGTTTCGCGTTCCGTCGGACAAGAACCTGGCAAAAAATGGTCTCACAGCATTCATCGAAAACATTTTATCCAGAATAAAAATTCAGTAATCTGTGTTAATCATTTTAGTAAGCAATTTTTAATTACTGAAGATTCTGTCAAAAGAGATGATGGAACTCTTCTAACACTTCCTCGAAAAATCCATAAACTTTGTGAAGATGCTATTCCTACAATTTTTAATGAACGACCCAAATCCAGAGTTTGATATCTGAAAGATTGAAAATGACTTTCTAAACATAAAGTCCAAAAAAAAAAAATATTAGAAACGAAATAGACAGAAACCTGCGATAGTTGTGATATGCAAAGACTGCAACTAATTCGTATTTGTTTGACATACTTTTCTAATATATTGTTGAACAATTATTCTGAAGTGACAAATAATCATATAAGGGAAGAAAAACAAATGAGGTGTAATAAGAAAAAAAAGTCATTGTTAAGAACGCCGACTACTTGAATTTCTCCAATTTTTTTGCATAGATGTGTTCACAGACGTTATAGTAATCGTTTCTGATAGTTGAAATGTTGTGCTTATTTTGGAAAACTACCCCCTACAATGGGGGTAGTTTCGAAAAAAAAAAAAATGCAAAATATCGGAAGTAGTAAGTAGGTGTATTGTCCTCTAAATAATTTTATTTAGGGTAAGGACAATAATTTTTTTTATTAAAAATACCAATATTGTAGGGGGTAGTTTTCCAAAATAAGCGGAACATTTCAACTATCAGAAACGTTTATATAACATCTGTGAACACATTTATGCAAAAAAATTGGAGAAATTCCAGAAGTCGGTGTTCTTAACAATTACCGGAAAAAAAAATACTAGCAATAAATAGATTAAAATAAACTGTGGCAAAAAAAGAAAAGTTAATATTTATAACAATAACTGTTGTGACTTATTATTATAGAGGCATTTTAAATTTTTGTTACCCACAATTTATTGCTGTTAGAGTTTAAAGAAATAATTATTTTTTGTTTTGTTTTAACTATTATTAAAAGTGTTTATTTTATTTTGAATCAATAATCAATCAAGTGTGTATTTTAGTTTTATAGATATATTTAATTTTATAGTATAATACTGATCATGTACAAATTGTTTATTTATTTATTTTTAGAAAACTATTTGTGTTTTTATAATATATTTTATTATTAATTATATAAAGTAAATCATTTTTAAGCATTCATTTACATTTTTTGTTCATATAATTTTATTAGAAACGTTCAAGAAAGCGTTAAAGTTTTCGGTATGTACCGTAATGCTAGGACTCCGACGGCCGCCATTAAATTTAATGCGGTGGCCTGATGGAATCATTTACGTAGGCCACGATAAAAGGGTGCGCTTTTCGAACGCTATTTCGAACAGGCTCGATAATTAAAACGCTGAAGACATCATTAAATTAAATGAAAAGCTCCCCAGTACTATATTAAAAACACCAACTTACCTTCGGTCCAAAAACAAGAGCTATGGTTGTACTGGTCGAAAGTTGCGTCCTTATGAATCCCAACAAATACTTGATATCAGGGCCAGCTCGTGGAAATATAAACAAACTAAAAAGAAAAGAAACTGATAAACTTTGGTGTTATCGTTAATTTGATTTGACTATATTTAATTATCTGACATGTCAAAACAATACTGTGTAATTCTTTTTGACTAATAAAATTATTATATTAATTTGTAGCAGAGTAGATCGAGTGTAGATTCTTCGGACCAAAATAGGAGGATAACCAAACATGCTTTAGTACATTTTTGCTGTGGAAAAAGATACAGGATGTTACGTTCACTTGGGAACTTTACGTGTTTTTATTAAATTCCTATATATCACACCTAATAGTTGAGAAATACTGTACAAGTATTTACCATCTTTGAGGTATTTATGCCCAGACATATTATTATCTTGCACAATATGTTTAGATTTAAGGTCAATACCTTTTTGTATACTTTAATTTAAACCATTATTTGTTATCTATGTTACAGTTTTTGCCAGCGGCACATTAACATCTGGGCTATATGTATAACGCGATACAAATTCAAACAACATTTAATTGTGCCTTTGCTTATTGAGTCTATCTTACACACAATACATTGGGTAGTATAGTGGGTTGCGTAGAGCTTTATCTCCCCTGGTTATTTGATATCTAGAAGTTTCTGAAATATTATAATATAGCAGCATTAGTCTAGTTGGGGGGGGGCTACCTTATTCACTGACACGGAGAGAGATTAATTTAATTTCCAGTTCTGTGGCAGCTGTAGTCAGTCACTTCAAAGTTCACGATAATTAATTAAGCAAACACTTTGCTTCCTTTGTCATTATCGGGTTTTACTTAAGTGAAAAGAACAGTAAAAGGTAATTAAAATTATTTATTAATTTTGTCTCTCCAATATTTGACGGCTCCAAGCCATATTTTTCATAACTGCTATTTTTAAATCAAAACAAACACGTTTTCCACGTGTCCATGCAATTAGATGAGCATACAGCATTCAATGGAAATCATTTGGTTTAGTTTAGTTTGGGTGGATGAATAAAAATTTATATACCACAAAGTCATACTCCATTCAGTTTAGTCAGTTTGAGGTTAACTTTAGTTTAGTCATATCAGCAAAACCCCAGCGTATACAGGTGATCGAGACATCCAGACACATCTTGAGCCACCCGTGTTAATGAGGTCGCTGACAGAAATTGCCAGAATCCATCAGGATCCATCTTGTGGCGTCCATTTCTCCAGGGATCGGTGAGAAGGTGTACAGTTCTAATTTTTAGATAAGTTGTATATTTATTGCATAAAGACAAATTTTTTTACCATCGACGAATTTTTATGAAGTCATAATTTGTAACGGTCATTTTTATTTCCAGGCATAAAAGCCCTTAAATTACATTATTTCGTATTTTCCGTACATAAATTACCTATTTTGTTACCTCTTAAAAAATAAATTATCGCCGCTACTGTAAGGTTCTAGAAGGTAAACATTTGAAAATAATGCCTTTCCTCCAATGAGAAACCATAGTTTAAATTCGCGGGTTTAAGGAGTGAGGTATTTCGACTACTAGTGGGGGAAGAGATAAATACCGAACCAAGCGACAGACATGACAGAGAAGTACTTCCACGGCCGCTTTAAGCGTGCCCACAGTCATCACATTTTAACTTAAATTTGAGGAACTAAAGTAATAGTTCCAGTATTAAAATGTTTAGTCTTTCTCAACTTTTATTATACTACGTTTATTGTCTTTTGTCTCGTACAATTAACCAGTTCTTGTTCCCAAGAATTAGTGGTTATGTTTGCTTTTTCTAGAAAGAGAATATAAAATATTCTTGTGTTTGTAAAATTGTACCTGTTTAATAGGGTTGTAACCCTACGTATACTTTGGTGCCCAATTATAGAGGTGTGCTGCAATCCAGTGAAAGTGTTTTCTGTTCATCGGGAGTTCTGTAAGTAGAATAAACCATTTATCTTCCGTCCAACGATCCAACAATTAACTCTTTAGTGCAGTGTTTTTGGTTGCACTTAACTTTTTAAGCGACATTGTGAAAACTATCTTTTACGTCTGTTTCGTTTTCGCATAAATAGACACACTGTTCTCGTGTGATGCAATTTTAATCACTTGATATAGACATTTGTTTATTCATAAAGAAAATATGTAATTAATAACTGGTGTACATACACCATATTTGTTTTTTTAGTTAAGTTTTATTGTACTATCTTTGGATTCATCATGTGATAAATATTTTATTATTCATTCGAAAACGGTTTGTTTTAAATTTTCTCTTAGTAAACGCGAATGAACAATTTTATAGCTGTTTTTCCTTTGAATAATTACGGAATTGGCCAATATCCCATTAGGTATATTGCTTTGAGTATTTTGTTACCTTTAAATATGTATATAATTTATTTGTGTACAGTTATGTCTGTCTCTCCGTACACCTGTGAATTTGTTTGATTATTTGTTTGTACTTCTTTATTCGTTAGCACAAATTTATTCGCCCATACCCTGTAGTGTTATTCTCATTTGCTCTACCACTTTGTTAATAAATTAGTTTATTGTTAATTTCGTATTTTTATTTATTCAGAATTCATTTTAAATAACCCCAAGAGAGACAGGGCGTTATAATTGGCGGTGCCAACGTGGAGCTAGGTCTAATTAAAAATTTTAATTAGAGAATAAAATTTGTGCTTTCGAAAAAAATATTTTTTCAGGTTACCTACCTATTTGTGATTTTTGTGTATGTACCTATGTAAATTTTATATTCCGTCTTTGTGTAAAGAAATTGTATTGCTTAAAGTTAAAAAAGCAAACATAACCTTGTCGTAAAATTCCGGTTTATAGTACCGTTTTTATCTTTGTTTTGTGTTGATAAATAACAAATTACCTAATGTTTTCAACAGCAAATTAGTAAGTACCTTGTCAGTAAACATTACGTATATCTTTTCGGCAGAAAATTTTTTGTCTTTTCAATAAATTTGTACGTAATCCTTTCCGGTAAATTTCGTGTTTATATTTTTATTGCGTTTGTAAGTTTCTTGTTTCTACATGATGTAAAAGCAGATATCAGGATAACAGAAAAGAGGTTTCCGTCGCGTAATAAATTCTTTGTTGGTGTTTCGTTTTTTTAAAAGAAATTAAATAAAATGTCGTAATTTCGGTATGGTACCTACCTAAATGGTAACATTAAATTCAATTTATGTAGTATGGCTTTAAGTGGCTAGTTTAATTATTTAGATTTGTGTTCAATTTTTCTGGCAACTTTGTGCGTACCTAGTTAACTTTTTATATAGTTTACCTTTTATATTGAGTAACTAAAGTAAATTCTTTATGTTATTTCAGTAGAGTCAGTGCAGTAGAGTTATAATTAAATTACATTTAGTTCAGTCTCGGTTTATTGTAGGATTAAAAGAATTTGATAATTTCTATAGATGGACAGGGGCGGTTCTGAGTTTTTGAATTTAATTATTAATATTTTTTAACTTTGTTTATTAGTATCTTTTCTGGGTTCTTTAAAAATTTTAAGGACTTATTTGTTTTTGAATACGTTATTTGTGAAATGTTAAATTTGCCTTAACTTTAAAATTTTTTATTCCTTTACCTACCTTTTTGTTTAGTTGCCTTACAAACTTTTAAGAATTTTTTGACTTTCGAAGCAGATTTAAGCGTATATGTGAGTGGCTCAATGGTTTCGCCGTTAGCTTAGGAATTTTTAGGTTTTAATGGTTAACTATTTGGTCGCTTGTAAGTATTTATTTAGTGAGTATAGGCCAATAAAAATCGTACAGTTTCTATTTTCCGTTACATTTTAGTAATTTTCAGTTCAACTTTTGCACTTAGTACATTTTTCTTGTTTTTTCGTTTGATGCTACCGTACCGATTTTATTTTTTAGTGATTTTGGTGTCTTATATGTTTATCGATTTTGAGTATTTTTCTAGTATGACTATTTGTCATTTTTGTTTTACTTATCCATTTTGTCTCCCTTGCATTTTTGGATTCCCTTATATTTTTTTGTCGTGTTTTGCATTTCTTTGGTGTTTCTGTGATTCAGTAGTACTTTTCCGCTTTTACTTTTTTGTTTATGTTTGAGTCTGTGGTTTTTGCTATACTGACGCACATTGTTTACATTCATTATTTGAGTACAGTAGCTTACGTCTTATGTTAAAAATATTTTGGTAAAATATTTATTTTTCGTAATAAATTTAAAATGAAAATAGAACTGAATTTTTAAATTCATTTCGTGCGTTATGTTCGGTTTAACGATTTCGTTTTTTGTGCTTATGCATTTTAGTAATTTTGTTGAAGATTACCTTTTTACAATTTAATTTTGTTAGAAATTAAATTATATCTTTTGGCTATTTCAGTAAAATTAGTAGTAGAAATCTGGTTGGATTTAATATTTTTTGAGTTTAGTCTCGGTTTATGTGAACTTTATGGAATTTGATAATTTTTATGTGGACAGAGACGGCTTGGGGATTTTTGAATTAAATCATTAATATTTTTGACTTTGTAGATTCTGTTTAATTTTGTTATTGTGCCGTGTTACTGTACCGATTTTGTTTAAAGATTTTGGCATAACCTTACATTTTGAATCTATTGCATTTTTAAATTTATTTCCTTTTTTGATGTCCTTTATTTTTTTAGTACCTTACATTTCTTGATACCTTTTACATTGTCTTCATTGCTTTTTTGTTTTTTGGTGTATCTGTGAATAAGCAGTGCATTTTATGTTTTACCTTTTCTTAAAGTATGAGTCTATGTTTTTGGTATCTTGTAATGTGTTTTAGTGTACATTAATTTATGTTTAGTTTCAGTGAGTAGTGTGTGACGTCATGTGACATATTTCTTTTCGTTCAGTTTATTACCTTAACCTTTTGGGGTAATTTAAACTTTGTTTCAGTCCAATTCGTACATCTTTTAGTATCTTGTTAGTTGGCAAATTGTTTGTTTCCTTTCTTCGTTCAGTTTTAGTAAGTAAAGGTTTAGTACCTACCTTACTTTGGTTTTTGCCGTACATTTATGTTGAATTAAATAAGCACATTTTGTAACTTATATACGTTTTGAATTTAAATCTGGATTTGTCCAGTGTATACATTTTTACGTATTTCGTTGTGCTTTGGTGTTTTTACCATTTTGTTGTGTTCAGTCTAGTAGTTAAATTTTTACTATTTTATTACGTTTCAGTATACATATTTTGCGTTTGGCCTGGCAATACATTTTTGCTGCATTTCGGTTATATTGCGTTATCTTATGATAATATGGATGTAAGTAACAATTTTGTTAGTGTTTGGGTCTTGTTGGCTTGGGTACTAGTTTGGATATAATTTGGTCCTCTATTAGTGCTTGAGGCAGTTTTAGATTTTTACATTTTCTTAAAGTTCGAGATTCCATATCATATATTTTTTTGAGCAGTTTTTAGTAGAGTTTCTTTTAGTAAATTTCTTGGAGTACATTTTTGAAATTAAGTCTTGAGTCTTTTGCGTTACCTTTCGGTTGGTGTTTCCCCTTAAAATACCTGGCGCCCTTCATTTTCTTTTTGCATTTTACCTTTTCATTTGTTTACCTTCACATGTGTTTACCTTTCTAGTTTGTATTTTTCTGCCCTTTGGTATATTTTCTATTTTGCCTTTTAAGTACATTTTACAGTTTTGGTAACCTGAAATAATTATTATGGTTTTCTTCGTTATGTTTTATGTATATACCTTTTCTGCTTAAACTTATATTTGAGCAGGGCTGCGTTTAGTATTTTTGTATATAGCTTACGTTTTGTACCTTTTTGTTTAGCCTTTTTCCTGGATGGCTAAAATTAGCACAGGATGCTTTTATCTTTTTGTATAGTTTATCCGTTGTACGTTTTGTCGTACATTTGTCTGTATAGAGTACCTTTCCCGCTTGCTGTGTGCAAATGTGGATTTTATTTTGTTCTATCTTTTGATGTACGTTAGCTTATCGTACATTTTGTTACGTATCTTATGTTACCTTTCTGGCTTTCTGTGTGTAAGTATAGAGTTATGTTTTATATTTGTTACCTTACGTTACCTTTTCTGGCTAATCTAAGCATTAGTTCAGATTTACTTTTTTCGTACGAATTCTTCGTGCGATACGTTATCTTTACCTTTTGCTGGCTAAGTTTAGCTTAGTGCAGGATAATATATGTTTTACCTTTACCTTTTTACTGGCTAAGTTTTAGTTAGTGCAGGTTATCTTGTCGTACATACGATATGTGCGATTACCTTTGTCGTACGTTTTGTTTTCGTGCGTCATATTTACGTTTACCTTTACCTTTTCCTGGCTCAAAGAGTTGAGTGCAGAGGTCCATGTAAGTCTTGGCTGACCAAAAGGGTTAGTTGCAAGCTGGGTCTGGCTAGTTTTACACTAGTTTACGTTTCGCTTCCTTGGCTAAAATATATTAGCAGAGGATATTTCCGTTCTTTCTTGTCTAGCTAAGTCTAGTATGGGATTTTTTAGTGATGTTATTGGCTAAAGGCTAATATTTTAAATGCGTTTTATCTTGACTAGTCTTGCCTAGTTTGGGATAGTTATGATCTTTTAGTTAGCTAAAAGCTAACAAGTTGCTTTCTGTATATAGTGTTATTTTTCTGATTGGAAAAATTTTGTTGCTTAGCAGACTGAGTGAATTTGTCTTGGTTTATCTTTGCACCGCTTTGTTTTTGTATATTTGCTTTAATGGTCTTAGTTAAGAAATTTTTAAGGCCAAATATTTTATGTTAATACTCAGTATGATATGACTTATGTAAATAGGCTTATCTTCCATTTTCCCTTAACTATCTATATGATATTATGTTACCTTATTATTTAGTATGTTAAAGCTTATGCAAATAAGCCTACCTTCCGGATAATGAAAACTTTTGTGTCTGGTAAGCTAAATGAATTTGTTTAGTTTATTCTAATACTATTTTGTCCCGATTTAGTCCCTTTATTGGTTTTTATCAATAAACTTTAAAGTTAAAATTTTATATTTCCTCGTGGGTTCGACTTTGTCCATATGTTCGTTTTCATTTTGATGTGGTTCATTTTTATTCAGCTTCGTTTTTAAATTTAATACAGTTAATTACATTCTTCTTCTTACTACGTTACCTTCTACTATATTACCTTATGTTTCCCTTACCCTTCCTGTGTGAAGTATGTGTGAAATCCGAACGTCGAGTATTTAGTTGTGTTGTTCCTCTTTTTAGCTTGAGATGTATTGATGTATGTGACGCGAATGTAGTATGTTTGAAAATGCTAAAGAGATATTCCCTATTATTTTCCTATACCTTAGTTATTCCGGTCTCCATCCTTTTGGGAAGGATCCCGCTAGTAAGGAGAGGGAGAGTGTAACGGTCATTTTTATTTCCAGGCATAAAAGCCCTTAAATTACATTATTTCGTATTTTCCGTACATAAATTACCTATTTTGTTACCTCTTAAAAAATAAATTATCGCCGCTACTGTAAGGTTCTAGAAGGTAAACATTTGAAAATAATGCCTTTCCTCCAATGAGAAACCATAGTTTAAATTCGCGGGTTTAAGGAGTGAGGTATTTCGACTACTAGTGGGGGAAGAGATAAATACCGAACCAAGCGACAGACATGACAGAGAAGTACTTCCACGGCCGCTTTAAGCGTGCCCACAGTCATCACATTTTAACTTAAATTTGAGGAACTAAAGTAATAGTTCCAGTATTAAAATGTTTAGTCTTTCTCAACTTTTATTATACTACGTTTATTGTCTTTTGTCTCGTACAATTAACCAGTTCTTGTTCACAAGAATTAGTGGTTATGTTTGCTTTTTCTAGAAAGAGAATATAAAATATTCTTGTGTTTGTAAAATTGTACCTGTTTAATAGGGTTGTAACCCTACGTATACTTTGGTGCCCAATTATAGAGGTGTGCTGTAATCCAGTGAAAGTGTTTTCTGTTCATCGGGAGTTCTGTAAGTAGAATAAACCATTTATCTTCCGTCCAACGATCCAACAATTAACTCTTTAGTGCAGTGTTTTTGGTTGCACTTAACTTTTTAAGCGACATTGTGAAAACTATCTTTTACGTCTGTCTCGTTTTCGCATAAATAGACACACTGTTCTCGTGTGATGCAATTTTAATCACTTGATATAGACATTTGTTTATTCATAAAGAAAATATGTAATTAATAACTGGTGTACATACACCATATTTGTTTTTTTAGTTAAGTTTTATTGTACTATCTTTGGATTTATCATGTGATAAATATTTTATTATTCATTCGAAAACGGTTTGTTTTAAATTTTCTCTTAGTAAACGCGAATGAACAATTTTATAGCTGTTTTTCCTTTGAATAATTACGGAATTGGCCAATATCCCATTAGGTATATTGCTTTGAGTATTTTGTTACCTTTAAATATGTATATAATTTATTTGTGTACAGTTATGTCTGTCTCTCCGTACACCTGTGAATTTGTTTGATTATTTGTTTGTACTTCTTTATTCGTTAGCACAAATTTATTCGCCCATACCCTGTAGTGTTATTCTCATTTGCTCTACCACTTTGTTAATAAATTAGTTTATTGTTAATTTCGTATTTTTATTTATTTAGAATTCATTTTAAATAACCCCAAGAGAGACAGGGCGTTATAAATTCACTTATCAACCTTTTTATGTGATTTAAATTTAATATTTTATTGCACTTAATTATTAATTTAAGATTTCAACAACGTTTGTTTTCATTTCTAATGATTTAATTTAATTTATAATGATTTAATCTTAATGATAAATTAATCTTAATGATAAATGAATAAAAAGTGATCTAAGATTTTGACAATTTTTGACTATCACCATTTTTCTCGTTTGAATTGTAAAATTTGTCATTTTTGGAAATTCGCTGAAATAAATTGTGATTTTTTTTATCTTAAATTTATTTTCTCATTTTTCTTGTTTGTGTCTGTCTCATAAATACGATCGAATCTCTCCACAGCCGAGGCGCTGGAACTGGAAGGGACGGGAAATAGAAAATAGGTGAGACCAGTTTCATAATTATGCAACCCGCCGTACTGTGGAATCTGTCTTTTTATCCCATTGGAACAAATTGGATGAAAATAAAGAATTCTTGAAATCTTTGCAGCAGTTTTCTCGAAAATGGTTGGAATTATCAAGTTCTATCAAGTGTTCCCTTTTTGTAGAAATGACACCTGCATGAGATTTTCTAGTCAAAAGTGCCACGACGTTTTGTTAAAAAAAGGGAAAAAATATTCAGCTTCCATGGGCTAGCGTGATGTGATACAAAAATTATTGTTTTTTAGATTAAGCTAAATGTTTCCTTACCAAATTGGGAGAAGATCGGCAACAGGGAGTCGAGATGTTGTAAAAAAAGAAAAAAAATTACAATTTTGACACCCTGTATCTTTTTCCACAGCAACTAACAGTTTACTTAAAGCATGTTTGGTTACATCCTCATATTTTGATCTAAAGGATCTACCCTTAAACTACGGCCTATTATTAATGGTCCACCCTGTATATCAAAATATAATACCAATTAAAAGCGAGCTTTCCGGATCCCTTCATTATACCGGATTTAATCGGTGTGAATAATAGCTGTAGTATACAGTACTTACTGGAAGGCTATCATCATGATGTTAACAATGGCAATATTGTAAATGGCATAACTGATTAGTCGGGCTTCATTGTAAAGGGATTCGGCATTTCTAACGTTATAACACACTCTAATGCCCCAGGCCAGAAATAGGACCTCTCCTGAAACCAAAGAAATATTCCACTAAGACTCTCTTGATAAACTTGTGCAAAATTGTCTGCCCTTGCATTTTTATCCACTATTTTTTCGTGTCTTTTACATTATAATATAGTCCTTAAAGCCAAGAAATACGGGGAGTATTTCTTGAATAATTCCTGTAAGAATTTTTTTATACATAATGTAGGGGGATAGTTGCCACAATCATTAATGGCCCAGTCGATGAAGGTATTTACCTACAAAAACTTGCAATATGAATAATTTTTTTTTAATGAGTTTGTGAAAGTGTATAGAATAATATCCTGAAAAGTTTACATTTCGCTCGGATGCGGAGTATAAAAAAAAAAGTGAAAAACATTTTTTTCAACTATTTTTTCAAAATTTTGAAATTAAGCCAAGCTAGGAAAAAATAAAAAATACAGATGGTTGATCACGTATTTATGAACAAAAAATGTTCTAACAAAATTTATCGCTAAAGCCACGGTTTTCCCCGAAAAAAAATAGTCAAGTGTAACGTTATAACTCGGAGCGAGATCCATGCGTGCGCGCGCTTGAATACGCATGACTGTGACACCGACGCGACGCACTGAATTACATGCCAGTAAATCAGAATTTGTTCAATCTATATGAGTGTTGGTTCATTTAAAAGACGGAAATTGTAGCTTTCTGATGTTTTTTTGTTTTAAACAATACAAGCAAAGGATGGATGGGAACAATATACTTATATATATTATCACACCCGAACTCAATCGTCGCAATAAAAAAATATAGAGAAAAATAAAAGCTCTTCAAAAAAATTATTTCTTCATATACAGTGTGTCCCAGGATAGATGTAACAAGAGGTGTAATGGACCAAAAATTTTGGAATTTTGGAATGGTATTTGGGGATTGCGTCCTGCTTGTTGTAAAACTAAAGTATACCAAAAATGACTTGATTTGGTGTTCTACAGGGTGTTTTATAGGCAAATTTGTAAAAATCACCACTAATAAAGTACCTTTATTTTTCAAAATATGAAAAAATTCCACAAAGAAAAGTTATTTAGAATGCAATTTTATACCTCTATACCAAAGTTGAGGAATATAAAATTATTTTTTTGAAACTTCCCGTTTTTCCAATAAATTAGTATTTTATTTTGAACCATTCATTTAAAACTGCATAGAAATTATTTTTTGTGAATTAATATTTAAAGTTATGTAGAAGCTAAAAGTAGGCTATGAGAAAAGCAGTGGATACACATTTATCATTTATTATTGACATATCTGTCAAACGTAGTCAATATTTATCCTTAATTTCTGTTTCAAATTAACGAACCAAGCATAAAAAATTAAGTGAAAATGGTACTTACAGCGCGTGAAAAAATTTATATTGTGCAATGCTACGGAATTGGCGGTAAAAACTCGCTAAGAGAAGTGGTAAGCCAATTTAATTTGAAATTTCCAAACACTGCTTTGTCACGTACTCAGGCTATGAGAATAATTAAAAAGTTTCTGGCTACTGGTAGTGTTCTTAACATGAATAGAAAAATAAAAGCATATGATGAAGACAATGTTGGGGCTATTATAGCTCATGCCTCTGTTATAGAAAATCCTAGGATGCCACTAAGAGAGAGATCAGCTCTTATTAATATTAGTCTGAACTCCAAAGAATTTACAAGGCAAAGAAAATTAGGGCATATAAAGCAAATTATAAACATACGCTTGAAGAGGGAGATGACGGCTGTAAGTTGGATTTTTGTTTGACCATTGAAGAAAAAATAATGGAAGAGAGATTTTTTCATCATTTCATAATTTTCTCAGATGAATCCACATTCACAACCAATGGTATTGTTTCATCTCAGAATTGTCAGTTTTGGGCTTCTGAAAATCCAAATTTTAGAATTCATTGTAGAAGACAATATTATAAAAAAGTGAATGTGTGGTGTGCCGTTTCTTATCACGTTGGAGTTATTGGACCTTATTTCATTGAGGGAAGGTTAAACCAGCATACTTATTTACAGCTTCTTGAAAGATTTTCTGAAGAACATTTAAATATTTTAAGAGATATGCCTTTAGTTCATTTTCAACATGATGGTTGCCTTGGCCACTCTACAGAAATGGTTAATCGGTGGTTGAATTTAAATTTTGGAGAACATGGACCGATCAAGTGGCCGGCGAGATCCCCAGACCTTATTCCAGATCAATATTGCAGTCAATATCCCAGATCAATATTGGATTTCTTTTGCAGTTGGTTTACGCTGAACCACTTCCTAACGATGTAGCAGTATTGAAGCAGAGAATTACAAATGCCGTAAACTCCATACCGTTAGATCATATTCGAAACAATTTTAAGGACTTCAGGCGAAGGATCGAAATGTGTGTGGATGTGGGTGGTAGCTACGTCGAATAATAAAAAAATTGTAAACATTGTTTTGTATTGGCCAATAATTAATTTGTTTCTGAATCTGTTATGTTTTTGACATTTATTACTTGTTATAATTTTTAAACCCCATTAATCTTCTGTTAGTAATTGTTTCTTGTTTTACAATTAGTTCGATTAACATTATACCTTCTTACATCTCGTATATTCAATTTTTTATTTACCAATAGCCTACTTTTTGAGATGATTAACATTTGCTCCTACACAACTTTAAATATGAATTCAACTCTTAATTCGCAAAAAATGGGAAGTTTAAAAAAATAGTTTTATATTCCTGAAATATGGTAGAGAGGTATAAAATTGCATTCTAAATAACTTTTCTTAGTGGAATTTTTTCATATTTTGAAAAATGAAGGTACTTTATTAGTGGTGATTTTTACAATTTTGCTTATAAAACACCCTGTAGAACACCAAATCAAGTCAGTTTTGGTATACTTTAGTTTTACAACAAGCAGGACTCAATCCCCAAATACCATTCCAAAATTCCAAAATTTTTGGTCCATTACACCCTCTTGTTACATCTATCCTGGGACACACTGTAGAACTGTTAAAAAGTATGTACACTTTATGATTATTATGGTTTATTCAGTTGTACTAATTTGGATTAAAAAAAATAAAGGGAGGTAAAAATTCATACGAGTGACGACGCGGCAGATCTGCTTCGATCCAGCTATGTCTGGTGTCTGTGTATGCGTTCATACTTATATATTTTCCCTCCATACTCACTATTTATCCTTCTATTCACTAAGAAAAATGTTAAAAATGTGTAATCAGAAAGAGAAAAAGCTTTGTTTTACTCGTTAGAACTGCTAAGAATTTTTAAAGGTATGGAACCTTTAAAAATTCGTATGCATTTAACCGTACGCTTGGCCGCGCAGAGTGACAAAGTTACTTCACTATTTTTATCCAGGAATACCGTGGCTTTAGCGATAAATTTTATTAGGACATTTTTTGTTCAGAAACACGTGGTCTATCTATTTTTCCTACCCTGACTTAATTTCAAAATTTTGAAAAAATGGATGAAAAATTTTTTTTTCACTTTTTTTTTTGATGTTCTGCATCCGAGCGGAATGTAAACTTTTCAGGATATTATTCTATACACTTTCACGAACTCATTAAAAAAAAATTATTCTTTTGCAAGTTTTTGGAGATTTCACTATTAAATTTTCTCTGTCGTCTGTCATCTATCCCCCCTGTGCCGTCTCTGGTCCGTCCTTAATGAAGCACCCTGAATATAATACTGTACGTTAATACAAGGGGTGATGATATTCGTACCTATTGCTAAGCTGTGATCCCACCAGTTGTACGTGCACTGTTTGAACCTCAGCCCCTCATTGTCCACTATTTCTTCTGCGTTGGGGGTGTCCGACAGAGTCCAAGTTCCCAGATAAATCAACATGACCAGAAGGATAGGCACCATCCACTGCAGCAACTGTTTGTCGGTGAGCTTGACTTTGTGAGCAGACTTTACGCGGTAGGTCAGCGAAACTCTAAAAAATAATGCGTTTCAGCAATATACCGAGAAAAAAAAATGCTTCAGATTTTATTAACCGATGATAATATACTGTATTTAAAAAAAATGACCAATTCAAATGTAAGGAGTAATACACTGATAATATTATTCCAATAAAACAAAATTTCAAAAAATATTTTCTATAATTAGTGACCAATAAACAAGCCAGTTTCTAAATGCGCCATTTTTAGCGAGTCTCGCTGAAAAGTGTGATGTAATTCAAAAATATTACAAAATTAAAGTTGGTTGATATTTATTTTAATTTTGTGTTAATAAAATTGTTGCTACAGTCTATAACTTGTAGTCTATAAGTACTATTAGTATTATACTAGAATATTTCCCTATGGAAATTGTCGAATATTTCCCGTCTCTAAAATGACATATTTAGAGAGGAGAAGTATCCATGGAATCAATAGTGTTGAAGTAAAAAATAAATTAAATATAAAAAAGAACTATGACAATGACTACGCTGGGCTACCTTAGTATAGTTATAATTACCTCCACGTCTTCATAAGTAGCGCTGTGTATGTCACACAAAACCCCAAATGCCGGGACCATTTCGTGGCTATACAAGAATACAAATCTAATACTGGAAAAATGGCTGCCATCTAAAAAGGAGATCTTTCTTAAAAATATAAATTTTAAGCAAAAACAAAAAAAATGGAAGAGAACGGATCTAAGAGGTCTTTTAAAATGTTAAGCAAATACCAAAGTAGCCAATGATATTTTATACAGGGTGTCAACGGAATCATTAGACAAGCCATAGTTTCCACAGTTTTCAAGATATAAGTCTTAATTTTGGCAGGGCTAATATATACTAAAAACGGTAAATTTTTCATAATTTGACACTTTTCCATCACTTCCGGTTTCCCCGGAAATGACTTCAACTTTGAAATTTTAAATGGAACACCCTGTATATTTTTACATTTTTGGATTCCAGAGACAATTTCAAGCACGACTGAGTAGTTTTAAAAATTTTCTAAGACTACTTGATTTTTTTAGGGCTATTTTTATGTTTGCATCTAGAGTACAGTGAATGTACTCAAATCAATCAAATGGACCAAAACAATAAGAGATTTTTCGAATTGGTTTAGTAGGTACGACAAACCAAAATTTCCGAAATCACTAATTTGTAATTACGTCAACTTTTTCAAATGGCAACATCTTTTAGACATCCATTAGTTACATACTAATTTTCACGACAAATCCATTGATACCTTCAAATCGAAAATCAGTTTGGTATTAACCCAAATAGACAAGTTCTTTGGTGGATAATAATTAAAATGTCGAAAAAATACGCTTATCAAGAATGTATGCCGTAGAAATTGAAAACTAGATTCAAAACATTCAGTTTGTCAACAAAACAACACTGGAAATAAAAGCAGGTGTGATGTGGAAACAAGAAGTGTGACAGATAATAATACGTGTGTATTATTAACTAGATAAGCTTGCTCTTTATCTTCAAATTTGTTGTCGTTTGTTAATTAATGTTATTATTGTACACAAGAAATGAAAAGTGGACATGTTATTAATTCCAGAAACGCCGCAGATTTGTATGCCCAAAGGTATCCGAACAGACATCTCTTTGCTGTAAACTTCAACAAAAGTAGCTATAGTTCAGTGGAATTAGAAAATATGCATATTGTAATTCGTTTCAGGATGCCACGTGGATTAAACGATGGTTTTATTGATTACGAACATGACCCTACCCTGCATTTGGTCCACTTTTTGACCGCCGGAACATTGTTTATTTAACGATTTATTGTTGAAAAATTCCAAAAAATCGACTTTTTTAAAGATAACTCAAAGACCTTTAACGATAGGTTTTTCAATTTGTACATACTGTTAGAACTTTGGAAAACGGTTAATTTGAGAGGTGTTTCATTTAAAACGCTTGAAAATTTGTTTAAATAATTGCAAAAAACCGCGAAAATTATCGCAATTTGCAAATATTTTTCATTCTTTAACAAAAGCACTTTAGTGCTTGAAACTTTGACAAAATATGACTTTTATTACCCCAAAGTTACCCCTAAAATTTCATCAAAAAATTTTAATTAGTTTAAGAGAATTTGTTTATTAAAAACATAAATAATGTAAAGTGCAAATTCACCCAGTTCCCGTTATCGTAGAGTGTTGATCCGGACATCATTTTTTTCGTTGAGACTTAAACTTTATGTTTTCATTAATGTTAAATCAAATTTGCATTATTTTCAACTTCAAAATGGCGTTTGAAAAAGTGTCATATTTTGAGGTTAGGTTTTTACTAATAACTTTTAAACAATTGAAGATTTTGCAATATCGTTCTCATATCTTTGTTGCTGGCGTTTTTTCACACATTTCTAAAAAAAATGGCTCTGTAGCCTTACTAGAAGCCGAAATGATTTTTTTTTCAATAAATTTGTAATTTGTTTATTAATAAACATTAACAGCTGAGACTTGGCGCACAACTAGTTTAATAGTCTATCTTTGTAATAGAGCAGAATTTGGGGGAAAAAATTCAATTTGCAACGATAACAATAATTAATTTTAAAGCAGCGTCAGAATAGGAGTGAGAAGCATGAGTCATATCTGTAACATGTTCATAAAATGATCGAGACGAGTTCAAATCCGTCAACCAAAAATTTACCGTTTCTCCGATTTTGACTTTTTTTTTTTTGAAATAATATCTGTCATGTCGATTTTTTCATAATTAAACAATAATTTGCTATAAACAATTATTTTTTGTTAAAAAAATTTTTACGAATTTATTAAAAAAAAAACATCTCGGCTTCTAGTAAGGCTACAGAGTCATTTTTTTTTCTTGAAAATGTGTGAAAAGAACCCAGCAACAAAGATATGAGAACGATATTGCAAAATCTTCATTTGTTTAAGAGTTATTAGCAAAAAACCTAACCTCAAAATGTGACACTTTTTCAAACGCCATTTTGAAGTTGAAAATAATGCAAATTTGATTTACCATTAATGAAAACATAAAGTTTAAGTCTCAACGAAAAAAATGATGCGCAGATCTACGATAACGGGAACTGGGTGAATTTGCACTTTACATTATTTATGTTTTTAATAAACAAATTGAATATCTCTTAAACTAATTAAAATTTTTTGATGAAATTTTAGGGGTAACTTTGGGGTAATAAAAGACATATTTTGTCAAAGTTTCAAGCACTAAAGTGCTTTTATTAAAGAATGAAAAATATTTGTAACTTGCGAAAATTTTCGCGATTTTTTGCAATTATTTAAACAAATTTTCAAGCGTTTTAAACGAACCACCTCTTAAATTAACCGTTTTTCAAAGTTCTAACAGTATCTACAAATTGAAAAACCTATCGTTAAAGGTCTTTGAGTTATCTTTAAAAAAGTCGATTTTTTGGAATTTTTCAACAATAAATCGTCAAATAAACAATGTTCCAGCGGTCAAAAAGTGGACCAAATTCAGGGTCATGTTCGTAATCAATAAAATTATTGTTTAATCCGCGTGGCATCCTGAAACGAATTACAATAAATTTCAGACTTTTTTTTACTAATTCTAGGTACTGGTCTACTATGTATGTAAGATCTGTTGTTATCATGTTTTTCTCAAAACATCACAAATTACGTTAAAATTTAGAATGAATAAAAATTGAAAGTATTTCGGATATTATTTCTGAATCACCTTGTATACATTTCTTATGGTTTCTATTTTGTTACAGACTCTTAAACCGTTTTCTTCTCAAAAATAATAAATATTTTCTTACCTCTAAGTACATGGTTGCACATCCAAAAAGGGTAATACTGAGAAATATAGGACTTGCTACCTTAAATACTTTTAATTTTCGGTGTTTAAACATATACACGTTGAGGACGACTGTACAGAGGACACAACAAATCGTAAAAACCAACAAAGTAATCCTGAAAGAGATACAACATTCAGAAATTATGATCAGAAATTTTAACTTACCTCTTTGAATTTTGTTATTATGACTTTTTTTGTTAACAATATTTTATATATTTTAATCCAGAGGTATACAGAATACGCCACTTAAAACTGCTCAGGCATGTGTTTCTTTACATTTTTAAGCAATGGCCATGCCCGGCACATCAAATTGTGGGTACCTTTAAGTTTTTTAAATGTGCATAGACAGCAATCCCAAAAAATTTTGAAAAACAATTTGAAAACATTGTTACAATAATAAACCTCCATGAAAGCTAAAGTTGTTTTTTCTGATTTTCCTGAAAACGAAAAACACTTTTTCCCAACAAAATTAAACATTTTTGAAAGGAATGTAAAATATGTTGGTCAGTAGAGATAAATGTGTTACACTAATACAGAATGTCCCAAAAGATAGAAATCAGTTTATTAGTGCCCAACATTTCTCGTGTCAATTAACTTTTCCTGAAAAAAACAGTAAAAATAGAAAAATCATTTATTGATAGCAATATACATTTGTATGTTAGCACAGTAAAATGGGCATTTCCCACGTTTTTTTTATTGAATATTTGAGAAGTTCCCTTTAAAAAAACTCACCCGTATTTTTTCTTTTTTGCGAAATTTGCTTCTTTACTACAGAAAAAAATATTATGTTATATGAATTTAAAATTGGCGGCAATATTTCTACACTGATGACACATTGAGAGGAATGACCAATCAGTTTATTCTAGCACCCTTGGTAGAGGCTACATATGACCAGATTGTCTAGGCATTTTTTCGCGAGCTTACCACAACTAACTGTGGTAAGGTGTAAAAGAGATGGCTATATATAATTAAGATGTGGATTGGTTATGTATGTATAGTCATCTCTTTTACACCTTACTATAGTTAGTTGTGGTAAGCTCTCGAAAAAATGCTTGATGTATAAGTGTTTGTCTCTTTCTACCTTTACCGAATTGACAGACATGTCATCAAGCTACACAGTACACACACACACACACACACACACACACACACACACACTTTTAAATAATTAATAAGAACAGTTATGAAGTCAAAATACTAGATCTGTACGATCACAACGTAAATCGTAAATAAGAGAGCATAACCTATCTATTTATTTTATTTCCATCAATGTTGCCAAGTGTCATTTATTTGTTGGGAGCCGACATGTAAGTGTCTTTCGTCTGTTAATTATTATCATTTTTATTATATTAGGTGGTATTACTCAATGAAAATTCATTATTTTCAAAAGCGGAGATAAAAAGTAGGCATTCTTTAATGAAGTAATTAATGCATTTCCTCTAACGCTAAACATTCATATACATTAGGCAACATGAAAATAGTCTCAGACTCCTACTGTCATATTGAACGGATTTCGTTCATTTTTGGCAGTATAATAGTAAATGCTTCACAGAAAAGTTTCTATATTGTGCGGAGGCTTGCTAATTTATAGGGGGTGGCACTTAAAAAATATATATATTTATTGGAGCTGAAGTAGAATCAAATTTTAAGAAGAAAAGTTTCTATGCAATTTTTCACATAAAGTGATAGTTTTTAAGTCAAAATTGTGATTTTAGCTTAGAAAAAAAAAGGTATTTCCAAACGGCTTTCGTCAAGTATCTCGAAAAGTATTACTTTATCAAAAAATGTTACAGACCAATCACAGAAAGTACAAACTGAGAATTAATTATATTTTTTGTTTATTGATGTAGGATTAATAATTTCGGAGATATTTAAGTTTACATTTGGCATCCAAGTGTTCCTAAGATAATTACTTAGAGTGAGTTAAATATCTCAGAAACTGTGATACCTACGCCAAGGATGCTAATAGGTAGAATAATAGGTTATTAATTAAGCTTTCAACTGCTTTTTTTATTTGTTCCTGTAGCATAAAAAACAAAGAAGTTATGACCGAAGCAATGTACGTCCACACATTTATTTAATAACAACGTCGCCATTTTGTTACTGTAATTAGCCAGTAATTAAAAAAAAGGAATTTCAAACACTGTTTCTCATTAATATATAGCATGACGTAGATGCTCATAATTTTTTTCCTTTTCCAAATATCTCAATAAATATTAGTTTTATTGAAAAATGGGTAGAGACCAAAAATAAAGCTCATAAACTGATAATGAATTTCGCTTGTTTATTTATTTACATAGATTTAATAGTTTCGGAGATATGAAAGTTTACAAATGGCGTCCGAACGTTTATAAGACGAAAAATGCAGTTTAAATGTTAAATATCTCATAAATTGTGATTCATACGTCACGCATGCTAAGAAATGAAATTAAAAACAATTAATTGCGGTTTCAAATTGTTTTTTACTCGTTCCTATAGCACAAGAAATAAAGAAGTTATGACGGAATAATATGCGTGTTTATGTTTTTTTATATAAAAAGGTCGCCATTTTGTTACTATAATTAGCCAGTAATTTAAAAAAAATACAGTTTTTCGTTAAGATCTAACATTACCTAGATGCTCAAATTTTTTTGCTTATTTAAAGCATTTGCTTTAGAAAAATCATACATTTTAAACTTTAAAGGTAATTTCGAAACACTTGGATTCCAAATATAAACTTAAATACCTCCGAAATTATTAATCCTACATCAATAAACAAAAAATATAATTAATTCCCAGTTTGTACTTTCTGTAATTGGTCTGTAACATTTTTTCGATATTGCAAATATTTTTCGAGATACTTGACGAAAGCCGTTTGGAAATACCTTTTCTTTTAAGCTAAAATCGCAATTTTGAAGTCGTTATAACTTAAAAACTATCAATTCATGTGAAAAATTGCATAGAACCTTTTCTTCTTAAAATTTGATTCTATTTCAGTTCCAACAAATATATATATATATATTTTTTAAGTCATTCAAACATTTTTAATTTTGTAGTGCAAGTAGTGATTTTCGCATTTTCTGGAAAACAAGTAGCTCCTAATTTTGTTTTTGATAACGTTTGGAATTAAAATTTTAATTGATAAACTAAATTAAAGAGCTTTTTCAATTGCCTGTAAAATATTGCACAACCGACATGTGCTGTTTCACAAACGACCAATTCATTTTCCTTCTTAATAAATAAATACTCCTCTGAGGATAAAATTTCAGACTTACCTAAACGGCCAATGATATGTAGCTAAACACGGGGAGGGGTCTCTACAATAATGACAACCAGGAGCACATTTTAAGCACTGAAAAATTGTTTCCCATGAATTACTGCTGTTCTCCAAACGTTCTGACCAAGCAACTGAAAAATAAAGAGATTACTGCAACAAAAGCACCCAAGCGCGTTTGTATTTATGTCCTTAACGAAAGAAACAAAGTACGCCATGTGAATTATGGTGGAGAGCAAATAAACGTAAAAATTGCCTTGCTTCGCAATATGGTCTCTAAAAATCAATTTGCCTGAAATATTTTACAGTGCAGTGCGTTTTAAATGTAAAATAAATCAAAATTTACTACTTAAGATTTGTTTTTTCTATTTTCAAAAAATTAAAAAAAAAATTAATAACTTTACCAAAATGGCCGACATGTAGGGGAAAATCCTGAGAAATTCCTAAAAAAAAAAAAAAATGAAATACGTAAAAGTGTTGTAGACCGGGTGACACTTTTATTTGTTGTCTTCTGACAACAATCCAGCATTGCCTATGTTGCTAAAATTGTTCTGAAGACAATGAAATTGCTGGAATATGACTGTCTTGTTCACCAGACTTGAACCCCATTGAGCACGTGTGGGATTCTCGGGAAAGACGTATTAAATATCGTACTGGGACTCAGAAACCCTTTGTAAAGCGATTCAAGAGAATAAAGCGATTCAATTCGTTTTTATTTGTTTACACTGACCTATCTTCAGTCTACAATTTCATGATTCTACGATAAGTACGTCAATTATGAATCGATATGTGCCATGAATGCATCGTGCTCGTGTTAAAATGTTTTGAGGATAATGCAAGTTGCAAGAATTTGTCCTTCTCGTTCACCAGACTTGAACCACATTGAGCAAGTGTGGGATACTTGGAAAAACGTATTAATAATTGTATCAGGGCTACTAATACTTTCTAGACCGGTTTAAGAGAAATTTCGATTCATTTGTTCAATCGATCGCCAGCAGAACAAGCGTTACTTTTACTTTTGAACCACTCAATATATAGACGTCGCATTGCTAAATGGTGGACTAGCGCAGTTGCCTCGGAGATTAATAGTATTCCCATAAACATCCGGTAAAAATCTCGTAATCTCAGAAGCTGTACGTAATACTGTTTACGTCGTAAACATTTTATGGGGACTAAAACCTGAATAAATACCTTGGAACTGGCAGCTACGAAATGCTTTTACAGATAAGTGGAGAAGGAACGATATAGTCATCGGAAAATTGACGGCGGAGAGGTATGAAACCAAAACAAATAATTTCTAGCCTCCCAACGGTGTAATTAGGTTGTTGTTCGAAACAAAATCAATAACCAATTCCCTAGGTAGGGAATAATATTATACAAGCGGACAGAGGAGTACACAACATAAGCATCGAGAAACTGGAAGCCGATATAGAATAATAAAAATATACTCATTATTAGCATAATAGTCCTCTGCCAAGTGTACAAAAATAGGCTCCCGTGGGCTCCTTGATGATGCAAGTGTGGTAGTAGTCTGAGTCTCTTTGTTAGGCCTTGAAGAAACATAATTTCGATGTTGGCACTCTCAAAAATGATGCGCATGAGTACTGCGCGAAAAACAAAATGGCCGCCATCGCAAACACTTTTTCCAATTTATCTCAGTAACCATTGGCATTACGAAAAATATTGCTAAACCAATTTTACACAAAAAAGGTTATTATAAGTTTTTATGCAGGACTAACCATTTTCCCAGAAACTTAACAACAAAAATACAGAACGAAGTAAACACCGTGAAGTGTCCGGTAAACTTCAGCAGCGCCAGGATGATAACGTACTTAAACTAAAGAAAACGTTTCAAAACACAACAAATCTCTTTCACTGCAAAACTGATGAGCTCATTAATATCCTAACTCAGCGAGTATTTCCACAGGAAATAAAGAAGTCTTTAGACAGTGTGGCGGAAGCTGGCCAAGATCTGTATAATTCCTTCTTAGAGCAAAGAGTTCATACTAACATTCAGTTCTGGGATCCGTTGAAAAAGAATTTTATTAAAACGTGTAAAACGGCAGCGAAAAAAATTACCCTCAAAGACAAATCTATAGCCATAAAGACAGATTTATTTCTTATTTCAAGACTATTGATAGCATCCAGAAGCAGACCTGACGTAGATTTGAGATACTATTTGAGCAACTACGAGTTCTCAGCACTACCAAAGTCGTTATTTGCAGTTGACGGGAGTATGCACCATTGTCTAGCTAAGTACAAACTTATGGATGCTCTTGAATCAATGCAAGGTATACCTGCCGAAGAAAACGATGATGATCATGCTTCCACCACACCTGCAGTTTTAGAAAAAAATTGAGGAGCTACAGGAAAAAGCTGCGATAATAGATGGCATAGCGCTTCTTCACACCTACCACAAAAATTCAGCAATTACAGTGAGGTTCATGTTGTTTTCGACTCTTACAAAGACAACTCGTTGAAGAAAGCCATGAGAGTGATTCGGCAAAAAGGCTCAGATCCAATCCAGTACAAAATTGGACCAGAAACGAAAATTGGAAGTATAGCAATGAATAAATTCTTGTCCCACGGTAAGACGAAGGATGAACTGACAGAGTTCCTTTCCGGTCAGACTCTTCAATTTGGCGTGACCAATAATAAAATGTTTGTAATCAGTTGGAGGGACCAAGCAGCTTCATCACATGACGATGATCTATCCAGTCTTTCAAGTACGCAGGAGGAGGCGGACACAAAGATCATATTACATGCAGTATATTTAGCACAGAAAGGAATTAAAACTACTCATGTATTCTGTTGTACTTGAATATCGTAGTTTGTCAATGAATATAGTCCCTAATTTCATTATTAGAGTATGGCATTTAATTATACAGGGTGTTTGCTAATTGGTGGAAGTCCTTTTAAAGAATAGTTGTACTCATGAAATAGAGTAACTTTTCTATTTAACATTTTTGTCTACTATGCCAAATAACCGAAATAAAAAATTAGCAAATTTTTAAGATATGTGAAAGACTGATACAAGCCGTCAACGTTGCACGTTACATTTGTCATAGGTCATAGATCGCTCGCAGTCAGCGCTCGATGTAGGTCGATCAGTGTTTATTACTGCGCCAGGCGGCTTCTTATTGGGCGATTTCACTAGTTTGTTGACATTATCAGTAAAGCAGTGCAGATTTTCGATAAGCGAGCTCTAAGAGATTTATTGTTCGTGAATATCACATGTTAATTCTGTACAGTGAAGCCAGGACAATCTTTTCGTGCAGAGGAATTCTACCGCCAACGGTTTTCTAACCGCCGCAGACCAAATGAAAAAACCTTTGTTAGGCTATCGCAAAGATTATTAGACACTGGATATTTACTTCCTCGAAGACGTAATACCGGTAGACCACGCATTCACAGAGTTTTGGACCTAGAAGAGGACGTTTTAAGAATCGTGGCGGAAAATCCAGAAAATCCAGGTTAGTACGCGTGCCATTGGTAGACAGTTAATTTACAGAATGGTTAAATGTACCTATTATCTAATCACCTATTTATTGTGCATTTTTTTTAAGTAAAAAAGTCGAATGTTTAATCAATCTGTGTTTAAAGAAATATAAATATTCATCTAGATAGTACAAGTGCTGGCTTTGACTTTTGCTATGTTGCCACATAAATTATTTTCTAATTTCAGCAGTCGTTTTCAAATGCCTTTTTAAGAAAAATGCCATATAGAAAAGTTATTCCATTAAATAAATACTATTCACCATTATAAGGACTACCACCAATTAGCGAACACCCTGTATACAAAATTTATTATAAAAACTGTATATGGTTGTATTCCTTAGAGCAATGGGAAGTATCTGAAACTATTTTAAAGATTACACCATTTATGATTTTTTAAATATTTATAATAAACCGAAAATAATATTTCCCTCTCGCTCTGCAAAATCCTTAATTACAAACACAGCTTACACTAAGGCCCTTACGGGGTAGACAGAGAGAACAGGTTCGATGATTATTTTTTGCTTCTTAGTGCAGTATTTATAAGAGCGTGTTCGTTTAGGTTTTTAAACTATTAATTTATTTTTTTACTTTTTAGTCTTATATTTAAGGAGATAATTTTGGCACTATCGACATTTATGTAAAAAATTCGACTAAATATTTATAATCTGTGACCTCGAAAATCTCCAGATATCGATTTTCATACGAATCAGACCATAAATTACAAAATTTATCCGCCGTTTTGATGCACCACTTTGAATTGTTAAATTTGGACCGGATAATTGTAATCTGCAACCTCGATAACCCACAGATACCGATTTTTAGTCCGACGATAATTGATAAAATCTATCCGCCATGTTGACGCCGCCATTTTGAATTTTTAAATTTTGATCACATAATTGTTTTCTACTTATCAAGCTCTTTCTTTTGATACCCATATCAGGGGTGGTTGTAAAGAAAATGATAATCCGCCATCTTGGGGCGGCGGCCATTTTGAACATATTATAGTATTGAGTATACATTATATTGTATTGTCATCAGAGCTACACACAATTACCAAGTTTCATGATGATACAACAATTAGAAGCAGTGGCGGATGGTGAAATTTCAATAATTTTTTTCTCGTCTCTGGCGCATGGGACCCATACGAAATATGGGAACTAACATCTAGAGAAGCACTCCTCTAACGATCCGTAAAAAATTTTGAAAAAGCAGTTTGCGAAAATTTTTTTCAAAATTCGGTTGCCGCCCCTAGGTCTAGGGACTCCTGTTGAAAATTATATTTTTTTGTCATATACATTTTACTTTTCATAAAAATACAATAATACGTTTTGGGGTTTATGGTCAGAGGAATTGGTATTTTATTAATAATGTAAATAAAAAGTCCTTTTAAAACTATTTTATATCTGTTCGCAGCATAAAGGTTTATGTTGTGGGAGGAGAGGGTGCTTGTAGTTGAGGGTTGGGTATGTTGGGGTTTTGTATAGTAGTAGGGGGATCTTGGGGTGCAGTTTGTTCAAAGGAAATATGATTTTCAAGTTTAAAAACATCTAAGCATGAGTGCCAATGTAAACTGGTTCTATATCAATTTAATGGGGTTACATGGAGGAAGATGGGTTGAGGGAAGTCCTGTTTGGGGTGGAATAGATTCGATATTGAATATATATGATAAAAAAAAATCGAAATTATTTGACCAATAATAAAAAGGGCCGAACCGGCTTTATAGGAATGTGAAAGGCAAAAGATAAATATTTTTGAAAAAGATATTTATATTTTATTTAAATGTCTATAAATCTTAACTAGTTCTGACGCTTTTTCAGCTTCAAGCTTATTCCTTAGTTTGCGCCAAATATGGCCAAATGCTATATTGTTAAAACAACGCCGAATGAAAGGTGAGAAATTAGGCGGGAAATTTGAATTTTACAAAAACCCAGAATAAACCACAATTACCCACAATTTCCCAGAAAAACCCTCCAAAAATCCATCTAAATACCCAGTGGGTAGTCTTTTTCTAAAGAAGGTGGGTTTTTGCACAACCCTGTTTTAAACAATGTTGAATTTGTTAAGTTCTTCTTTTAACATCGGCAGCCAGGTTGTGCAAACATCTACGGAACAATTCGACACGCATTTATCTTCATTCAATAATGTTATAGCCGCTTCTTTAATTTTTCTTTTCAGTTTATTCTATGTTCGTTCTCCCAAGGGTGTTCGCAAATCTTCGATTTCCCCAATCTAACACTGAATGGTCTGGATGACTCACCCATATAATGTTTATTACACTCACGCGAAATACTATAAATGCCGGTTTTTTAATTTTGCTCATGACGTTTTGATTTTGTTAAAATAGATCTCAACATATTGCCCGTTTGAAATATCGTCCTAATATCAAATCTATTGCCTATACGGCGTACCTTTTCAGATAATCCGTATACATAAGGAATTAACGTTGTGTACCGTTGTTCAGGTTTTTGTCGTACAAAATTATTATTTTCTATATATGTGAAAGTTCTATCAACAAAGGCTTCAGGGTATCGATTGTTTATAAGAACCTCTTTTATAAAGCGTTTCTCATTGTCTAATATTTCATCATTAGAAGAAATTATTTTGGCCCTATCATATAAGCATTTTATGACACCCTTTTTAACATGCATCGACTGATTTGAGTTAAAATTCAAATATCTGTTGGTGTGTGTTGGTTTTCTATAAACGCTTGTTTCAACTGTATTATTCACTCTTTTAATTAAAACATCTAAAAATGGTAGTTCATTTCTATTTTCTACTTCTAATGTAAATTTAATAGAGGGTTTTTTATCATTTATATTTTCTAAAAAATTATCTAGCAAATCGACTCCATGAGGCCAAATTGCAAATCTCCACCAGCTAACCGGTTTGTATATACAATTTTGAACATGTCTAGTTTCAAAGTCCTCCATAAATATATTACTCAAAATTGGCGACAATGGAGAGCCCACTGCCATACCAAAGTTTTGTTGATAGAAATCAGCTTCAAACTGAAAGTAAGTCTTTTTTATACATATTGTTAATAGTTCCATTATGCTATCAACAGTTAATTTAGTTCCAGCTTCCAAATTATTATCATTCAACAATTTATCTTTGATTATTTTTAAGGTTTTATCTACTGGGATATTAGTAAAGGGGCTACCTACATCAAAATTAACCATCAGATGTGCATCATGAATATTGTTTTCATAAATCTTTTCTGTAAGTTGTCTACTATTTTTAATATACGAATCGGTATTTCCAGATAATGGATTAAGGATATTAAGTAAGAATTTTGCCAAATTATGGCATGGCGAATTAATGGAACTAACAATGGGTCTTAAAGGAATATTTTGCTTGTGTATTTTTGGCAAATCATAAAAATGAGGTGGCTTGAGATGATGCGGTGTGAGCTTACTTTGTGCAGAGTCATTAAATTTATTTTTGTGCTTGAATAGAGTTCTATACATTTTGCTCTCAATTGATTTTGTGTAAAGTCATTTTTATATTTTTGTTCTTATTCATTATTTGTCAAAAAAACACCCTCTAACTGATCCTTTGACGTAAAAGTCACAGGCGTAGAGGTTATTTTCCAGTAAAATACTGGTTAATTGTATTATTTTGTAGATTTTACGGATATTTATCACTTTTCGTGATCGCCTTTTACGATTTCATAAAAAAATAATTATTTCCACTTCAAAATAATGTAAGGGAAATATTTTCACTGGCTCTTAGATCATAATAACAGACTCTATATCCCAGATAGTAACAATAATTGTGTTTCATCTGTTTCTTCTTACAAATGTCATAAGTGGTGCTATTGGACTACTCCGCGTTAAGCTGTTTCGTAAATCATATTGACATCATCTGGATATGATTAAAACACGTTTAAAAATCTTGATGATTCAGGAATAACTTGAATTTCTGGAATTACGCGTCAATATTGCGTCGAGGGGAACTTACACTATTAAAATTCATGGCAGTGGCTCTTGTTTCCTAATGAAAACTCGGCTGATTATTCATTAGAATTCCACCTAAACGCTTTGTATCCTCATCAGTCAAGTAAATGAGACCTCCAATAAATTGTAGACGTGAGTGGCACTTTGTCGCGATCGTGAAGACGGTGCGCAATATTTTCAAATAAACGGAAGCTCTCTAGAGAGCGATACTTTTTCGTCCTGAAGTAACGCCACCAAGTGAGAGGAAACAAACGGTGCATAAGTGAAAATACTTAGAGCGTCGTCATTCTGTGCATCCCTCATTTTCTCTGTGGCGGGTAGCGGGGCGATTGCCCTTTTTTGTTAAGTTAAAGGGAGTACAGATGGATGCAAAATAAATAGACCGTGGGATAGTGACAGATTTTTTTAAACGTTTGGTTCCTATCTGGCCTTTTGGGAGCCTTTTGTGCCTGATTTGTACTAACCATTTTCGTGTTTATCAAACGGTTATTCAGGGCCCCTCAGCGGAAAACAGAAAAGAAAATTTCATGAAAATGAGCAATTTCAAACGTTTTGTACCTATCTGGCGTCAAGTTAGACTTACGTTTTAAAGAAAAACATCCGACGGAAGCTTATCGCCAGATAAATTCCGTGGGCCGGAAGGCCCGAAATTTCAATCCGAAGTTGTAAGAAAAAATGGTCAAAATCAAACGATTCGATTCTTATCTGGGAATTGTATATATAGGTAAATAGATTATAATTATCGCGATATAACAAACGCCAGACAAATTCCGAGGGCCCAATAGTGAAAAAATTATTGTTCAAGTTGTCAACTATTCCGCGAAAATGAAACGATTGGTTCTCATGTGAAATGATTTTTTCTGTAAAAATTAACCAAAACGAAAATGTATTGTATCATTCACAGACATTTTTAGTGGGCCAAACATATTTTAAATCTTAAAAGAAGTGCACGAAAAAAAACCATTTTTCAAACGATTTATTCTTGTCTGGCATTTGGATTTTAAAAAGATATGGTAATAAATAAACCATATTTCAAGTCTCAGACAAAAAGCTTGGGCCCAGCCGTAGATATGTTGAGTGAAAATATCGAAAAATCAAAAAACAGTCGTGTGAAAATCGATGCATTTTCAAACGATTCACACTCGCCTGGCATTTCGTTAGCTTGTCATTGTAAAAGAGTATTATACACATTTAAACAAATTTGTTTCTCGTCACTACTTAAATGCCGCAAGCGCGGATTTATGGGGGGTAACGGGGTAATTATCCCCCAAGATTCCGTAAACAATCAACTTCCATTTTAAAATTTCATAATTTTTATTATTTTATTTTATATTTTTGAATATATATTCTATTTAGTTGTGTTTATAATTTTTTTTTGAGATTTTTCCCCCCCCGCTCATCAAGTTTAATTTTCGAGGAAAAACATTTTTGTTATTTTCAACACGCGGCTATATTACCCCCCCCCCAAGCTCAAGGTCCAGATCCGCCCTTGAAATGCCGTTTTTTTCTCACTTGAAACTCATTTGGAATTTGATTTTCTTTATCACTGGAATCAATATAACTGTCACTTTTACATTCATAATCCCTCGATCGAATAATATTTTCAATAAATAAGTTACATACTAGCAAAAAGACAAATATAAATTATTACATATTAATATATAATTTACAACTCTGCACTACACCATAGAAACTGAGAGTCCTCGTAAGTCCGTACCTGTTTCATTCTCCCTTGGCGTAGGTAGCCAACCACACAAAAGTGATTTCTTCTCTCAGTTTAATGCACGCGACATAAGACACGTAAGATGTGATGTGGTAGAAACATATGTGGTATGCATTGCTTGCGAGCGACGCTGCTTTTTATACTCCCCGCTCGTCTCGGGGTGATTTTTATTTATCGTTTGCTAATGGGGAACTTGCCCATTTTTTTTGTATTTCATTAAAGTGTGTGTTTATGTATAAAAACACGCCACCTCGAATATCAGTTCTTAAATCGCAGTACTTACTTTGCAATAAATAATTAAAGTTGAAATCCTCGCTACTCCTCACGAAAAGCACTGTGACGTCAGATCGAGAAACTAGTCTCGCGTAGGGACCCACAGATGGTGTACTTTAGCCGAGCGGTACGTCTTCACCCTAATTAATAGACTGGGTGGCGGTTGGCTTTGAGACGTCCGCATATTTGGTATTTTGCTCTTTATGTTAGAGAAAAAATAAAAAAAAGTGTCGGAAAGCTCAATCAATTCTCTTTACAAAAGCTATCTACAAATTTTTCGAAAAAAACAATAATTATCGAGATATTCGAGGAAATGTAGGAAATTACACGTTTTCCTATAATGTATGTAAATCTAAAAAAAAGTTATTCTCAGAAACCTTTGTTTCGAAGGACCGAGATTAACGGAACGTCAAAGTAGTACATGATATTAAGTGAACATCATATATGAGATCGATTTCAATTAATTACCGATTAATTACGGTGACAAAATGGAGAAATTTTACCGAAAAAAAAAGTCCCAAATCCCGCCCCCCTCTAATTCCTTCATTTTTGTCGGAATTCAAAAAATTAAAAAAAGAGTTTTAGCAAATTTTAGTCTATTTAAATTAGCTAGAGTAGTCTTTTGGCGTAGGAGCCAAGATTAAAAAGTTGCCAACTGTAGAACCTCAAAATTTGCGATATATCTACAGCTGCGCCCCAGATTTTTGTCTGGAACTTGAAATATGATTTGTTTATTAACACATCTTTTTTAAAAAACAAATCCCAGGCGAGTGTAAATCGTTTGAAAATGCATCGATTTTTACACGACTGTTTTTCGATACTTTCGTTCAACATATCTATGTCTGGGCCCAAGCTTTTTATCTGGGACTAGAAGTATGGCTTATTTATTAACATATCTTTTTAAAATCCAAATGCCAGACAGGAATAAATCGTTTGAGAAGCGGCATTTTTTCGCGCTTTTCTTTTTGTCTCGCTATCCAGGGGACCCAGCCAATTCGTCTGGGAATTTTAAATTGAAACTACTTATTGCCTAATATTAACAAAAAAACAAATGCCAGACGAATGTAAATCGTTTGATTTTCGCGGAATAGTTGACAACTTGAACAATAATTTTTTCACTGTTGGGCCCTCGGAATTTGTCTGGCGTTTGTTATATCACGATAATTATAATATATTCATCTATATATACAATTCCCAGATAAGAACCAAATCGTTTGATTTTGACCATTTTTTCTTACAACTTCGGATTGAAATTTCGGGCCTTCCGGCCCACGGAATTTGTCTGTCGTCTATCTTTTTCGACTACCGAGCTACAGAGCGTTTTTGGAAAATTGGCATTTTTGGTTGACTTCAACATCTCAATAGGGAACTTTCCCAAAAAATAAAATTAATTTGAAATACTCAAAATCGTAAATTAACATCATTAAAAACCCCATAGACAACAAAAAATAAAAAAAAATCTCTTCCAGAAATATAAGCGATTAAAATCTGGCGGATTTTACCCACTCCTGAAACGTGACGTCAGATGGAGAGAGTCTGATGACGGGGTCAAGCGACACCGATTCTGCTTTGGCTTTGATAATTCCGCATGCGCATGCGCATTTGTCAGAAACAACTAGCAGTGAACACAACCTAACCTAAAATTTAGAGGTATTCGTTGGAAAAACATCTTCAATATTCTGAAATGTCACAAAATGCTACTTTTGATTCGTTCGTGCCGAGCCGAATTTTCGAATTTCGCCGTGCAATTTACGATCAGGTTTATCTGGAAGACTTCCTCTTTACGTCGCGCCATCGTACGGCCGTCCCATTGGTGTTTTTCGCAAAAATTTGAATGTGTCAAAATTGCATGTTTTTGCAATTTTTTCGGCTCCGAAATGTAAGCTGTTTTTTGCTATTTTTCGCAGATACGATTAAAACATGATTTTTAAAAATTCGCGATTTTTCCACCTTCTATATCTCGTAAAGTATTGATCCTACATAAAAAAATGAATAGGAACTTGCTTGTAGAAAATTTCATATACCTATAGTCTATTGTCCATGTACTGTAGAAAGGAACTAAAACGTTAAAGGGTTTTTATTGTTTCTTATGTTCAATTGACCCCAAGATATGAAAAGACCGCGGAGTGCTACCATTTAAAGTGGTGCGTTTTTGAGATAGAAGTAAAAAGGTCCACTTTTCATATTTTTTTTGCTCGAAAACTATGAATTTTTTCTATAAACACGTCAATAGAAAAGTGTGTAGAGAATTAAATTTCCAATCGAAATGGCACCTTCAGAAGTCAAAATTTTTTTTTTACAAAAATACGTCCAAAAAAACAAAACAAAAAAAAGCGAAAAAATGCAATTTTTTATTTTTTTTTATTTTAGCCTGTAACTATTTTTCGGGTACATTTAGGCATAGACATTGCTGCATAACAAAAAAAGTTGGCGTTTTACCCGTTAAAATGAGATTTTGTAAACAGTTTTACGATTAATAGTGACCAAGATATAGCGCTTCAAAGTTTGCAACTTTTAACTTTTTTTGCTAATTTTTACTATTTTTTTTCAAATTTCGTCCTGTAACTTTTTTCTGAGTGAATTTAGGTGTAGACATTATTATATTAAAGTGAAATCTGACTTTACGCCCGTTGAAATGGTGGCTGGTAAAAGTCTCTACGACAAATAGAAACCTAGATACAGCGTTTCGAAGAGTGTTACTTTTATTAACTTTCTTCCAATTTTTACGTTCTTTTTTAAATTTCGGCCTATAACTTATTTGTCAAATACAGATATTGCTACATGGAATGCACTCGCAGCATTATTGTTTAAATGGTCTGCAATAGAAGTTTATGTGATCAATAGTAACCAAGATACAGTCTAGATATAGTAGATTATTGTACTTAAAAAATAACTTTTTACATTTTTCCACTTCTGAACTTTATTATATCACGTGTTTTTTTTTTGTTCAAATAACTTAGATTAATAACTTACATTATGAAATTATTCAAATGCTAGATTTAACATATTTTCAAAGTCAAAGTCGATTTCTTCATCGGCATCTATGTAAACATCGTCTTCCGTTATTTGAGGTCATCAGCGTTTTCACAGTTCATTTCCATACATTCTTTGCAAAAACTGGAGCAATTCATTCCCAATTTCCTGCAATCACAGTTTTCTCTGCATCCTTTGGTGCATTTACAGGCTATTTTTTCCAGCAAAACTTGTGGTACGGGAGGTTTATTTGTCAAAATTGGTACTAGTCCATTTTCTGAACTTTTCCAACCCCAGATGAGAGGATTTACAATATTTCCTTTCCAATGTTGCATTTGCAAGTAAGTTCTTAATCCATGATGTTTAGCAGCATCAGTTGTTGGAGGCAATCGGGACAATGAGAATTTCGCACCTGTTGAGTACTTCTGAAATAACTTATAGCGACAGGCCATCAATTTTCATACCGTATAGTAATGTTACAATACATTCAGAAGCAGAACCGATGGCTGCTGGACTTGCATTTTCACACAAAAATTCATTTAAATACTTTTCCAAAAGCAAAATATTCTTATTAATGAAATTCAAGAATTTCTTTTTACCAATACCAAAAAAGGAAGGTTGTATCCCAGCCACTGAATGCATGGACGAAGCCAAGGTATTTTTGTAGATGATTAAATTTGAAACTATTATGCCAAATTGTTATATAATTTGGCAGTTACATTTCCTATACTAGGTTTAAAAAAATATATATTTTCATTTTCTTCTGGTAATAATGATAGGATAATAAGAAGATCGACATCTTGACCAACTATAACAACATTTAGCAATATCTGTACTTAAAGCATTTGAGAAATAAGTTATAGGCCGAAATTTAAAAAAGAACGTAAAAATTGGTAGAAAATTAATAAAAGTAATACTCTTCGAAACGCTGATCTAGGTTTCTATTTGTCGTAGAGACTTTTACCAGCCACCATTTCAACGGGCGTAAAGTCAGCTTTCACTTTAATATAATAATGTCTACACCTAAATTCACTCAGAAAAAAGTTACAGGACGAAATTTGAAAAAAAAATAGTAAAAATTAGCAAAAAAAGTTAAAAGTTGCAAACTTTGAAACGCTATATCTCGGTCACTATTAATCGTAAAACTGTTTACAAAATCTCATTTTAACGGGTAAAACGCCAGCTTTTTTGTTATGCAGCATTGTCTATGCCTAAATGTACCCGAAAAATAGTTACAGGCTAAAATAAAAAATTGCATCTTTTCGTTTTTTTTTGTTTTTTGGGCGTATTTTTGTAAAAAAAATTTTGACTTCTGAAGGTGCCATTTCGATTGGAAATTTAATTCTCTACACACTTTTCTATTGACGTGTTTATAGAAAAAATTCATAGTTTTCGAGCAAAAAAAAATATGAAAAGTGGACCTTTTTACTTCGATCTCAAAAACGCACCACTTTAAATGGCTAGCAAGCACTCCGCGGTTTTTTCATATCTTTGGGGTCAATTGAACATAATAAACAATAAAAACCCTTTAACGTTTTAGTTCCTTTCAACCCTCTTTTTTTGTACATAGACAATAGCCTAATAGTTTAATTTTGTATAAAGATACTTTTTCGTTAGAGGTCGTAGTTTCGAGTTATTCAAGGAAAACGTGAAAAGAGGACCTTTCGAAGAAATGGTGGAGGTGCCGGTAGGCATCAATTAAATATTAAGTAACGCAAATAAAGCTGAAGCCCATATCTTTCACTTCTATTTTTCTAATCCTAGGCAAACCTTTCTAAGCATATTCTCCGGAATTTATTACCCCCACACTATCCTCGGTATATATAAGCCATAAATATAAATAGATGGGTCCAACAGCCGCGGGCGCAGCTCGAGGAAACCAAACTGTGGACCTCGTGCAATGTTTTGAGAAGGGCTTTGCATATAAAACGACCATGACGTCTTATACATTTTAAGCAATGTGAGGTAATACCGGGAGCCTCACTAATATTTTAATGCTAGATATGACACTTTGTTGAATATTAATGGCATATTTTGCGACTTAACTGCAGATTAGAAGTTTCGTGACTGGATGGAGGAAATGATTAAAAACTAATTTTAAGTTTCCACGGAATTGGATTTGTGTCAGCAACAGGGCGAGTGATCTGCTTATCTGTATAATGAACGGCGTTAATGCAGATTTTCCGCGGCGAGGGGCTCTCTTTCAACGGTTTATTTGTGATTGGTATTATAGGTATCTGCTCAGTATAGTTGACGAATTCAAATATTCAGAAAGGAGGATCTCATATAATGTGTGGTGAAAATGTATGTCACTACTGTAAGCGTAATAAATAAAACACTGAACTGGTTTTTAAATTTTCAAGAAATGTATTATGCATGAAAACTGTCTCGCTAAACATTAGCTTCATTAAATGTGAGTACGAGGCTATTTATAGTTGAAACTATCATCTAGTTGCCTAGTAGTGCCCACGAAACAAGTTGAAATATCATCTACGATCTAAATTAATATAAACATTTAATATGCAGATCATGATTAAGCCCTCTGTGCAATTTTTTTTAAATATATTAATTCATTAAGTATAACATTATTTCCTCGCTGTTTAATATCAATTATTTTTTTGTAACGTGTTCGAGATTTAGACTGAACCTTATTTATTTAGAGAAAAAAAATGTTACTACCCCAGTAGCTCAGAGACTCGGCAGATGAGTCATGAGTCAGAAAACACTTTACAAATGGTTTTACGTGTTTGATAGATTGTAATTAATATATGACAGATGTTTTTATAATTTTTCTTAAAGAGATGTTAATTTGACTTATATAAAGATAATTTTCCCAGAGAGGTGGGGCGCCAATCTTTCTATATTTATAATTTACACTAAAACTGAAGTTTGATTACAAGAAAGATAAACTAATCAAATTATAAAGAAAGTATACATTGTTGACTAAAAAAAAGAGTGTAAATTAATATTCCTAAAGATATTATCAAAATGGTTTGTATCAAAATAGTTTGTTTCAAAATAGTTTGTTTAAAAATAGTTTGTTTAAAAATAGTTTGTTTCAAAATACCTGAAATAAGTGGACAATGTGATTATAAAATTGATTTTATTATAAACCAATCAAACTGGATGTGTTTTTGTTAGAAAACGTCTAAACTGGGGCCTTAAAAATTAAACAAATTTATGTACAAAGGAGAAAACAAATGGACGATAATATGTTATGTAGATATTATTTAAAATATTGTCTTAAACATGAACCGAAAATATGGTGTTTAAAGGTCAAAATTTATTATTTAAATATAAGCGTTTCGTAGAAATTGTGATCACAAAGTCTTTACAGAACTTTTTATATATTTGTTTTTAATTAGACGTTACGCCGATAATTTACATCTTAATAATAATTGAAAATGGAAATAGTTTAAAAAAAAACATTTGCAATTTGATACTTCAAAGAATTCTAAAAATGTTAAAGCATAAAAATATGAGATATATATATAAAAAAAAATCAGATAGAAATTTTATTTGCGACACTTATCTGGAATTCTTAGTGAATTAAAGTAGTGACTCCAAGTGAGGGATGATGATGGTGAAATCCAACCCACATTGACGTAATCGCTGATTAAGTCAAGAAGTTCCCAGTACCATGTTCGACGCTTCCAGAAATTCCATAAGGACAAATCACATCTATTCTACCATACTATCGTCGCGATATCCGTAAAAAGTTGTCCTAGACTAATATGTACATTCCATCTTCTAATTACGTAGAGGAGAAGAAAAACAACCCCATTGGATGGTTAAAAAAAATTAAAGTTTCCAACTCAAATTAAAATAAATGCATATCTACGATGTGCATCCAAATTTAAGAGATTTGCATCTAATATTAGAAGATTTGCATATAACTTTCGAACCCTGGAAAGAAATGAAGTGTAAGCGTGACTTGCTGCAAAATGGCCGTTGCCAAATCTAAGTTACAAAAAAAATTATTTCTTTATAAATTACTTACGAATTAAACCGGTGAAAAACAATTAGGTCTGCTTCATGTTAAAGAAGAGGGACTATCAACCCTTTCGATGTTGAAGTCGTAAAAAGGAACTTAATGAGAACACATCACTCAAAAATTTAGCAAACAACTCGAAGTACTAAGTACCTTCATGTAACGGAGAAAAATCGTTCTGACTTCCCTTTCATTGCATTTGAATCGTGTCGTCTCTTTACCCTTTCCACTCTTAAAGCTAAGTTAGAATACCCAGCTACCTTGAGTACACCTTAGACGTAACTCTGGTTGCATACCGTTGTGTTTGTTTTATGAAGTAAATTTAAAAAATAACTTCCGCGGTCTTACACGTTTGAGTTAAATTATGTTATAATTTATGAAGCAGCAATATGCATGCTACATAAGTTCTAACTTATTTAATATAAGTTCACTTTGGAAAAGGAAAACAAGAAAATACTATTTTTTTTAAATTTAACAACAATCAATGGAATGAATAAAACACTCATTTTCCAGATACCACAGTACAGTTCAACCCATCCTAAACAAGACCAACATGCGGCATTCCATTCCCAGAATATGATTGTAACAAAAAATTAAGCACAATTAAACAAATCGCCATGATTATTAGTGGTAAACTAACCTAGATCAGCTTTTGACACTACCAACACGAAACATTTATCGTTCTAATTTTTTGTATCGACGCGCGACAAATATCGCGGTAATATTTTGAAGTTTTGTTTCGTGAAATGTTTTCAGCAAATAGGACAACTCGTGTTTTTTTTTAATCTATAAAAGCTTCTCTAGCTTATTGCTAATTGTTAACGTAAATTGGAGTATTGTATTATATACGTAGTAATATAATAATATAAAAATAACCTAAAAACACCACATAAGTTGACAACTCCCAATTTCAAAGCCAAGGCTGTGTGGAACCTATAAGGCTTATAATATCTAACGTAATTACAAAATAATTTTCACAACTGAAATTAAATACAAATGCCGACGAAGCAGACAAGTCAGTTATTTCATGTTAAATGCACAAATGTACTTATCCATATAATCCATCATAAAGTAGACAGCAACATCTTATTCGGAAAATCAAAACTCTGCACTAGCACTACACATTATAATTCGCTGTAGTTAAAGTTCTCCCTACTTAAACAAGCAAACCTTAACTCAAATATTAAACTTCTTAAATTAAAAATAAGGATTAAATACATAAATATGTATTAATAAACACTGTAATATAATAATTCTTCACTGTAAACACAGTTAAGTTAATTTTAAGCTAGCGTTACTAGATGGCGGTATCATTTCATCTGATATCGGCAACCTTAGAACGTAACAGCGAGAGATTGGTAAAATGCAATATTGTCTGGCGTAATATGATTGGTTGAAGCGTGCCCGAGAACTCTTTACACTGAAGACCAGTCTATGAGTTACAATACCTATGGTTTAACGTATATTGTTTTTCTTTATTGTCACTGTCATTACATCATTTATGCCTACTTTATTTTTTATTAGGTGAGTCGCTTAGGAAATGCATTTTTATGTGACGTAAATGATGAAATTGAAAATAAAAATCAGTAAACTCTAAAAAGTGGCAAGAAAACGTATGAAGCAATTAATTACAAACATAATATTGAACATGTACTTAATGAATTATTTAATCGTGAAATATTCTCCCTAAATACCACTCGTACTTCTAAATCTTATCTATAAATTTTTTCTCAACCTAAGTTGCTAAAAGGTAATGCAACTCGTGTAAACTGGTAGTTTATTATCAAAGATTAAATTACTAAAGCGCTCGGGTTTTAATCAGATAATAAACTGTAAATGTACACTCTCTATATTACCAGGCAACAACGCTTTAAAAAAAATTTTACCGATAAAATTCTAAGCACTAGTGATATTACGTACGAAAATTTTTTGCTCAAATAGAAATCCTATTAAACTCGCCCATGTCTAATCACGTGTGCGGAAACAACCAATCAGCACAACATTACACTGATAAACCTCCCTAGGACAATTATCACTTACGTCATCCAGTTTGACAGTTCAATAATTTATAATTTACATTTTGACAATGTCATAATTACGATTTGGCACTGCAAATAATGATTTGGTAAGTATAATAATTGAGGAAAACCGCCAAATAATTATGTTTTTAATAAATAATAGTTTTGAATAAATAAATAAAACAAATTGCAAAATTTTTTCCATGCGAATGCCCCTCGAACTCGAACGTTGATAAATAGCTCATAATTTTATCACAAGTTCCTCAAGTACGTTGCTTTTAGGTAATATAATAAAAGTGATTTCTTCTTACGTTGATTTATGCTTGTTTATAGAAGGAAAAATTTAGATGTACTTACCTTCGACTAAAGTTCCATTGAAAATACCATCGTGGTAGGGCGAGTAAAATCCTGCTTTACAAATACATTGGTACCTTCCTCTTGTCCATGTCATCGAGTTCAATACTGGCCGATAGACACACTAGGAACAAAAAACAAAGGAATTACGTACTTTAGTACAGTTAAGATAATCTGAACATTTAAAATCCTTTGAAAAAAGTAAAATTAATTCAAATTTTGTAAATCATTTTTTAGAAACCAATCATAATTTTTCGTCTATAGATAAATTAGAGGTTTTATATTATTCAACAAAATCTAGAAAGACCAATGTTAAAAAATGGGCTTTTTTGGCCTATCCGTGGTAAAGTGTGAAAGCCATCTTTTTTTTACTAATTTTGGGATGCTGAAAACGAATCAGTCACCAGTTTTGGCGAAAAATTTCGGGAACACATTAAAAAACACCCTTATTTGAGGGTGGCATTGGAATTGACATAAGTCTAAATAAAGTTTCGATAACTAAGTAGAAAAAGTAGAAAAAGAAGTAAAAACCAAATTCAACCCTCCTCGCCATTCCCTCACCACCCCTGAGAAGGTGTAAGCTACTATAATTACTATATAGTTATTTACATATTAAAAAAAAAAAAACAGTACACATCATTGAGTGGTTGCTATCAGAATATAATAGTCTGAGTACATTCATTCACCTTCACCTCCTCACCCCTAAAAGGGTGAGGAGGTGAAGGTGAAGGTGAAGGTGAGACCCACCCGGTGGGTCTCACCTTCTCAGGGATATTGATTGGTATTAATTACAAAAAAATCCTAATACTCAGTTGCATGTTTTTTTATCATATTAATAAGATGACCTGGCCAATTCAATCTGTCATCCGAATTGGCTAAAAACATCGGGAAGGCAGTAAAAAACAACCCTTATTTGGGGGGTGGCATTTAAATTGATATTAAAACTTGCAACAAAAAGTTATTCTTTAGTACAGGAAATTATTTAAAAATACTCAGTTTCGTTAGGTAAGTAAAAAAAGAAGCAAACATTCTAAATTCACCCCCCACCCCTCCCACTCGTTTCCCTCACCCTTCACCACACATAAGAACAGTGTAAGTTACAATATCTAATATACGGTTATTTATTTATTAAAAAAAACAAAACTCCTCATTAAATGGCTATTATCAGGTTATAATGTGATTACTTCTGCATACACCACCAATTAAGGTGGTGGATTTTATCTTTTTATCGGTTTTAATTGCAAAAAAAATCCCTATTACCCAGTTTGACGTTTTTTTATCATAATAAGGAGATTTAGTCAATTCAGATGAATATTTCTCACCCCTAGATTTTCTGAGATAGTAATCTCTATGACACATCCCCACCCCCCACAAAACGGGTAAATGATAATCGAAAGATTCCCATTCCAACAAACAAAATCGCTGCCCAAGGAATCACTACTTCCACATCCAGATTTTCTATCCGAGTCACTCACAACGAAAAAAATTTGTATGTGGAAATAATGGTTTATAGCAATTTAATAATATAATATTTGAAATCCTCTAGCCCAAAAACCCATAAAACGATACCCCACATCGGTAGTGGGGTGGGGGTGGTGATAGAGATGGAAAAATGGTGGCAAAAATAAAAAAATATTTTGAGGTTTCTGGTTTTTGTACACACACTAAATCAAGTTTTTTTTCATCCCCTTTAATAATGGGGTGGGGGTGGTAATGAGGGTGGCTAATGCCAAAATTTTTTTTGAGACCTTAGCTTCTCTTGTATATACTAAATACCAATTTTATGGACTCTTACCTGCTTGATTTACGTATACCCGTTTACCCCAATTTACCCTCCAACCCTTTGACGGAACAAGATGAAAATATAATGTAGTTCTAGATCTCGTTAAAGTACACGTGTACCAAATTTTAAGTCAATATCTTAAACGGTTCCAGAGTAAACGTGCACACAAAGAAAAGTTACAGACAGACAGACCGACAGACAGAATTTTTTTCTCTCAAACTTAAAATCTCGACGTTTCATGACATTTTAAGACTATTTGAACAATAAAAATTTTTAAAAATTTTTTTGTCGTTACTATACCACTGGATGTGGAAGTAAAAATTATTTAAATAACTAAACAATTTTTTACTATAAAAATCAAGCAACATTTAAAGGGGGATACATCCCCTCCTTAGAAGTGTAAGAAATATTCAAGAGTTATCTGAATTGAGTCGACTATTTCCAGAACCGGATATATCCATTTTTTGCGCCAGTTGAGTTAGTAGTGCCATCTTGTAGTGAGTAGCGTAAACTGGTGTACTAGAAATGCGCAGCTCCAAAATTGACTAAAACCTGTTAAAACAAGTTGTGAAAATCAGGCTTATTATCAAAACCGGGTAAATTCTCTATTACTTCTAGTTCAATATCGTCTATAACCCATCTGTTTAAAACCAGTGCTCGATTCGTTTTGTCTCCACTTATTGGTTTTTCGAATAATATTGAAATTTCTGATAAAATTTTATTGCCGTCAAGTGTACAATTTTTTTCAGTACAGGGTTGAAACTTTTCTGTTTATTCATGCATGCGCTGCAGTTTTTCGGCCCTCCTGAAAATCTAGTATCGAAGGATATACCCGGTTTTGGAAATAGTCGACTCAATTGGCCAAGTCACCTTAATATGATGAAAAAACATCCAACTGAGTATTAGGATTTTTTTTTGTAATTAAAACCGATCAATATCCCTGAGAAGGTGAAGAGGCGTATGAGTGTACTAAGAAGTAATCAGATTATTATATTCTGATAGCAACCACTCAGTGATGTGTTCTGTTTTTTTAAAAAATATGTAAATAACTATATAGTAGTTATATTATATATTATATTTTTACTTCTTCTTCTACTTATTTATCGAACCAGTATTTAGACTAATATCAATTCCAATGTCACCTCCAAATAAGGGTTATTTTTTAATGCGTTCCCGAGATTTTCCGCCAAAACGGATAACGGATTCGTTTTCAGCACCTTAAAATTAGTAAAAAAAAGATGGCTTCCACACTTTACCACGGATGGGTCAAAAAAGCCCCTTTTTTAACATTGTTCTTTGTGTTCGTTATTTGCTCAGAAAGAAAATAATTGTAGGAATTATTCACGGTTAACCTTCCTATTTTGTTCTACTGACTCATCATTGTATGCCTGATTGCCTGAAATTCCAACATCTCGTCACTTAAAAGAAAAGTTCGTATAAAGATATATTCTGTGCAAAGCTGAGATTTTTAACTGTAATCGATTGATAGAAAGATATAAATATTTCGCAAAAGAAGCTTTCTAAATTTCACATTTTATTAAGAAAATCATATTTTCATGAAAACAGCTTAACAAACACACTGTATACTGTATATTAATCGAACCAAAACGAATAAATCTGCCAATAAGCAAGCGGCATAAATCTGTAAAGGCACTTTGAAGGCTTTTATTCTAATTTATTATCAGCAACTTCACTGACGTCTTTATTAACATTTCAGTATTAAGCGTGCCTTGGAGGTATTTTCCAGGCCTCGCGGCCCGTTAGATGTCGATTCCCTGATTGTGCTCCAGTAAGTTCCACTCTTATTCATATCTCAATATTATGAATTTTCAAATAAATTCATTTCTGCTGTTTGCACATTTTCGGTGGAAGATTTTGCGGGGTTTTATACGTGACGGACAACCTACTCTTCATTTAATTTCGTTTTGAAAAGGGTATAGTGTCATCTAGGTGGGCGAGGTTGATACATTTTCGGCGTATTGCAGAGGGAGAAATGTAATACATAAAAAATGTGACAGGAAAGTATTGGCTTCATCTGGCACAATCACAGTAAAATAAAAAGTATGTATAAGAAACTAGATTTTTAATATTTTAACTCTTCTATCAATGTCAACTTTAAAACCCTATTTGCATGCACGTCATTTTTGGCGCTTATGTTGAAAAATGTATTTTCTGTTGAAAATCGATAAAGGAAATTAATTACGAACCAACGAAGCACTCTACACTAAATATTTGGTCTGGTTACATGTCGAGAATAATCACCATATTACTAGTAGTGGATTAGAAGGCCAAGACCAATAACGAATTTTATTAAAAGTTTCGTACTTACAAATTGTCCAGGTAAATAGAAGCACTTCACAAATATATTAACACAGTATGACAAAATTATAATCAGTTATCTTCATATACCATGAAATTATACACTGATAAAATTCATCACGCCACTCCAACCTGTTGCTTTCTCGCCGTCTTCCTGTTGAATAATCTCGAATCTCTTCCATTCTTCGCGTGGGTACTTTATGCGTCGAATCATTACTTAATGTGTAATCTCGAATATCGGAAGAAGATATAATCTCGTAACCTCAACATTGGCAACGAATAGACAAGGTCGCCGTAAGGTATTTTTATTATGGAAAAATATAAAATGTAAATCAGATCAAATAATAAATTTTTAGTCATGGGCTAAAAATGGATCGTTACAGAATATATTTATTATTTTTATTCTTTAAGTGGAATGTAACTTGATATCGCATAAAGGTGCCGATATTATCTAAGAGGCAGACATTTTCCAAGTTATATTTCGACGTCAAGTGTGCCAGAAAGTATAATTCATTTCGAAAGCAAAATTAAATTTGTTAGTGTTGAAACATAGAAGAGATCTGCAAGAAGCTCAACGATTTAAAGAAAAAGATTTTCATACTGGGAAAACCATTGAAACTGAATTGAAGTGCATCTTTGCATTATATCGTGTGCTTAATTTAGAATTAAATTTAAATTCATGCAGATACAAATGCTTACAGCTGAAGGGAAAACCAACTGGCATCATCTGGAGACGATTCAAACTCACTGAATCGTCTCCACATGATGCCAACATGGTTGGCTAAACGCGCGTCGAGTAATAGTATGAAGTGTTTTGGTGTTTGTCGAAACTACTTGGTGAAAGAGGTGGGTACGGTGGGTAGTACTACCCACCTGAAAAATCTGTAGGTGGGGAATTACCCACCTGAAAACTTATTATTCTATACTATTAACATGTTTTTTTTTTTAAGAATTCCTCTGCACTACCCACCTGGATTGATCACGTTTAGCCGGCCCTGATTACTTCAAAGGCATTTGATATGTTGTCCCTAGGGGAAGTTTCCTCGATTTTTTTATGCTTTTCTTTATATTGCAAATTTGACGATATTTTGATTGTACTAAAAGATTTTGTATAATTGTCAATTCATTTCGTTGAATATAATTTAGATAACATATTAAAAAAAATCAATTTCATAACTTAGAAATGATGATTTTATAATTTATTCCTACATTTTACTGTTCAGTACATGTGTTCACTATTGTATGTGCACAAAATTCATACATGTGGGTATGTGTTACAAACGTCGAATTATAACCAGCTGTGCTACATCGGTAGAAGCTAGTGATGAATCGCTTATGTACAGTGACGTAGCTAAGGTTTTTTAGCCTAGTCGCAAAATACGTTGGAGATTCTTTGCAATTTTTTATTTTTAGAAAGTCAACTAATTTTTAGTAAGGGACACGCAAATACATCATGAAAAATTTACAGAACTTCTTACAATAATTTAAAATAATCGCTAAAGGTATTTACCCAAAACTTTCCTCTGTGTTTTTCATACTTTATTTATTTTTTTTAATCGCAACGTCTTGCTGGATGTTTTATGATTCATAAATTATTCTATATTTTAGCATTGTATATCTTTCATATTTTTCCTAGACAGTTGTATTAACTGCGAAATATTATCGTCATCCGTCGTATTTTTAGTTTCTTTTTTGGCTGACCACCCTGTATATTTTTTTAAATATTTTTCTTCTTCGACGGTTGTGTTAACTGCTCCGCCACATTTTTAAAAAATATTAAAAAAATATATCATGTAATTTTTTTTCCTGTTTTTCTTTGACAGTTGTATTAACTGCATGCAAGATATATTTTTAGTTTTTCTTTTGGTGACCACCCTGTATACTTCTTTTTTCATATTTATCTTCTTCGACAGTGTGTCAACTACATGCGAAATATTATCGTCCTCCGTCACATTTTTTAATTTTTTTTTTGAGTGACCACCCTGCATTTTTTTTCATATATTTCTTCCTTTTTAGCGATAAATTTTGCTAGGACATTTTTTGTTCATAAACACGTGGTCTGTCCATCTGTATTTTTTATTTTTCCTACCTTTACTTAATTTCAAAATTTTGAAAAAATGGATAAAAGTTTTTTTTAACTTTTTTTTCAATGCTCTGTACCCGAACGAGATAAGATGTAAACTTTTAAGAATATTATTCTAGACACATTCACGTATTCATTAAAAAAAGATTTATCAATTTTGCAATTTTTTGGAGGTAAATACCTTCAACGACCGGGCTAAGAAGGATACGGGCCGAGAAATCTAAAACCTTGACCAAAGACAAATCAATAAATTTCTCACAGAAACGTAAGATGAAGAGTATTTCATGCCAAAGATTGCCATAATTAAATTATTTCAATCATAGTGTATTCATTTCCTTTTGTCGGTAGTCTTAAAGGATCTTTAAAGCATCAGGGCCTCATCTCCTTGCGACCATTTGCGCTACGCTACTGCGTATCTATATTGCAATATCTCGGGTAGCAAATAATAGTTGATATTGCGCTTGCTGGGATGTCGAACTTCGATAAAAGCCTTCGCCAAAATTTACATAACGTGCCACAGAGTATGATTGCCCTGTTTCTGAATTAACCGTCAAATATATGCGTTTTCGACGCATATGAGGTCCACACATAAAATTTGCGTCTTGGATTTGACGACTGGAAAATGGTGTTATATGAGAGTTGAACCATCAAAAAATACCTCTAAGAAGTAAGAAATAAAATTCCACTCAGTTTTACATATACCTGTCTACCTATTAGTCGAAAGTAGCAAGAAACTGTACCTTAATACCAAATATCAATTTGAAGTCGGTGCAAAAAAAAATTACTAATTTCAAAAATACGTTTCGCACCGACTTCAAATTGATATTTGTAATAAGGTACAGTTTCTTATATTTTCCACTAATAGGTAGACAGGTATTTGTAAAACTGAGTGAAATTTTATGTCTTACTTTTTCGAGATATTTTTTGAAGGCGGTTCGAGTTAAAAAAAAAATTCGACCTTTTCAGTAGCTTCACATATTTCAAGGTCCCTGCCTGGAGGATAAACAAATAATACATCATAACCTTTTCTAATTTTTCTCTTGTTTAAAATTTTTAATGTATTGTAACGTAAAATAATTAAGAAAATATCAGAAAATTTTTGTTGAAAAATAAATTGTTAAAATTTTACAAGCCATGGATGGATTTAATTCAAAACTGCTCACAGCACTTGTTATTATACGAAAAACACGTGAGATAAAATGCTTCTTCGAAAATTGTGGATAAAATGCCGTATTTTCAAAAGATGTAATATCGGTTAATTTTTATGGTCGCTTATAAAAAACGTTTAATTTTTTTATAGGTTTCTTGAAGATCAAGCACTTTAAGATGTCCGTAAGATAAATCTATTACGAATTTTCTTCAAATACAATACATATAATATATTTTTACCGTACTTTCCACTAAAGTTATGCAAAAGAAACTTCGCTTGAAATATCTTTTATCTCTTCGCCTTCCGTTAATCTCACCCTAAAGCACTCACCTCAGTTGTTGAGTCGTGGCACTTGTGCGAACCATGGAAGATGGATATCTCGTTGGTGAAACGTTTATTGCCCCTGGCTTCGCATTGATTAACCTCCAGGTGAGAAACGTCCACGTCCAGACTGAGGAAGCCCTTGAGCCTGAAAGAAAATACAATTTTACGGAAGTGCTTTGTGGAGCATCGGTAATTTTGTTACTGGAACTTCGATAAACAAAACAATGGACGGCACTAAAGAGAGTTGTCGCCTTTTGTTCGCAAGATCAATATTTTTTTTTGCTCGAGAGCAAGACATAAGTTAACAATGGCAGTCATTCAGTGCTAAAATGTACCCAACTTCCTGTTACACTTAAAGAAAACTTTTTTGTTTGCTTTTTAAATTAAAGTCCGCGATGAGGGGAAAGTTGATGTACGTTAGGAACAGCAAATCAAAGTAGCGTTTTGATAAATTAGAGGCTGAATAATTTGTTGAAAATAAAATACATTAATGAGTTTATTTTTGGAACAAGTCTGACGCAAATTGAAAATTAAAAAGTTATTAAATTATAAAGTTAGCTGCCTATGTTATTTTTATGCGTAATAGTTGAAGGAAATTGGACGTTAATCTCCTAAATTTCGAACCTGATGTATATAGTGTTTGTAATTTAATCATTAACTCTTCAAAGCTCATGTATCATCCCAACCTCGACCTAGTCAAATACTGAAATCGTTTATTTATTATTTAGGGACTAAAACGGGAGCATATATTCTATACGAATTGTATATTAATTTAGAAACTTTCTAATAAATAATAATAATATCAGTATTATTATTATTATAATAAAGGTAAATAAAGATGTATCTTTATTTACCATAAGAATAGAATATACACGCCTAGATGGCGCTCTTCCAATGGCCTTAACAAAAAGGAAGTTAATTTTCAACCCAAACTAAGTACAATAAAAGTTTGCTACGATGTGACGCCACTGGTGCAGGGGAGGGAGAACAATTTAAGAAAGAAAGAACAATGTTAAAAAAGGGGCTTTTTGGCCCATCCGTGGTGAAGTGTGGAAATCATCTTTTTTTAATAATTTTGGAGTGCTGAATACGAAAAATCTCGGGAGGAGAAAAAATAACCCTTTGGGGGGTGGCATTGAAATTGACATTAGAACTTGTAACAAAAAGTTATTTTTCGGTGCAGGAAATTCTTTCAAAATACTCAGTTTCGTTAGATAAGTAGAAAGAGAAGCAAAAATTCTAAGTATCATCCCCACTCCCCCTCGTTTCCCTCACCCTTCATCGCCCATAAGGACAGTGTAAGTTACAATATCTAATATACGGTTATTTATTTATTAAAAAAAAACTCGTTAAACGGCTATTATCGGGTTATAATGTAATTACTTCTGAATACTCTTACACCCATCCCCACCAATTAAGGTGGTGAATTTTTTCTTTTTAGAGTTTTTATTGGTATTAATTGCAAAAGATATCCCTAATCACCCAGTTTGATGTTTTTTTATCATAAGGTGATTTAGTCAATTCAGATGAATATTTCTCACCCTTGAATATTTCTCACACTTTTGGGGTTGGGGTGTAAGGTGTGTTTATCACTATCCAGAAAATACGTTTTCTATATTAAAAAAATCTTTAATTATTTAAATAACTAAATAATTTTTTACTACAAAATCAAGCAACATTTTTTAAGGGGGAAATTGATACCCTACATCCCTCCTAGAGGGGTAAGAAATATTCAGGAGTGATCTGAATTGGCCAAGTCATCTTAATATGATAAAAAAGCATCCAACTGAGTATTACAATTTTGTAATTAAAACCGATCAATATCTTTGAGAAGGTGAGACCTATCCCTTTTAGGGACGAGGAGGCATATGAGTACTCAGAAGTACTCAGATTATTATATTCTGATAGCAACCACTTAATGAGGTGTTCTGGTTTTTTTATATATGTAAATAACTATATAGTAGTTATAGTAGCTTACAACCTTCTTGGGGGTGGTGAGGGAATGGCGAGAAAGGTTGAAGGGGTGAATTTGGTTTTTTTACTTCTTTTTCTACTTAGTTATCAAAACTAAGTATTTAGACATATCAATTCCAATGTCACCCCCAAATAAGGGTTGTTTTTTAATGTGTTCTCGAGATTTTTCGCCAAAATGGATTCGTTTTCAGCACCCCAAAATTAATAAGGAAAGATGGCTTCCACACTTTACCAAGTATGGGTCAAAAAAGCCCCTTTTACTTCCACGTCCAGTGGTAGTAACGACAAAAAATTTTTTAAAAATTTTTATTGTCCTTAAAGTGTCATGAAACATCGAGATTTTAAGTTTGAGCGAAAAAAAATTTTCTGTCTGTCTGTCTGTCTGTAACTTTTTTTTGTGCGCACGTTTACTCTGGAACCGTTTAAGATATTGACTTGAAATTTGGTACACATATGTACTTTAACCAGATCTAGAACTAGATTATATTTTCATCTTGTTACGTCAAAGGGTTGGGGTGTAAATTGGGGTAAATTTGGGGTAAATTGGTAAATCAAGCAGGTAAAAGTCCACGAAATTGGTATTTAGTATATACAAGAGAAGCTAAGGTCTCAAAAAAAAGTTTGGCATTAGCCACCCCCATTACCATCCCCTTTATTAAAGGGGATGAAAAAAAATTGTGATTAAGAGTATGTACAGGAACCAGAAACCTCAAAATATTCTTCATCCACCCCCCACTACCACCCCCCTATCACCACCTCCACCCCACTACCGATGTGGGGTATCGTTTTATGGGTTTTTGTGGTAGAGGATTCCAAATATTATATTATTAAAGTTCCATAAACAATTATTTTCACATACAAAATTTTTTCGTTATGAGTGACTTGGATAGAGAATCTGAATGTGGAAGTACTGATTCCTTGGGCAGCGGTTTTTAATATTATTCTTTTGTTATTAAAATGGTGCATGTAAGGAAGGGTACGAAGGAAGGGATTTTATGTGGCAACATTTTGATCGGCAAGCAACATACTTTCTATTTTACAATTAAATGTTTTTGCAGATAACTTTTTAATGTTTGGCTCCAGCCTGTTCCACATATGGATTGCATTATACGTGAATGACTTTTGGTAAGCGAAGAGTTTGTGTTTCGGTATTCTTAAATCTTGCATATGCCTTGTATTTTGATCATGATTATGGGGACTAAGAATTTGTTTCCTAGGTAGTGGGGCTCACCAGTAGTCATCACTTTGTAAATGAGTCGGTACATGTGTGATATACGTCTGTTTTTTATATTTAGGATAGAATTTTGATTTAAGCAAGGGAATATTGTACGCAAAGAGCATGCAAGCATTTTGAACTGTTTGTATCAGACGACATGTAGCGGCACTAATGAAGTTATTATATCACCAGAATCAAGGATTGAGAGTATAAGACTCTTGCATATTAGTATATTATGCAACAAGCACAAAATGAGGCTCATTTTGCACGAGAGTGAAAGTTTCGAAAGAAATATCGAGTCATATCAAAAGGTGCTTTTCTTCACAGAATGCCTCTATTTTTCGGATTATTTAAACACGGTTTTTAAAAACTAGTGGATAGATAATTCGGACCTTTGCGATGGCCAGCCAGATCGCCAGATCTAACTCCGCTGGATTTCTTAAGAATCTTTTTTATCAAACCCAATTTCGTGATGCAGATGGTTTGAAAAACAGAATACGAAATGGATGCGTTTCTATTCGACAAAATACTCTCTTACCAACAGCGAATGATGAAGTAGTAAATAGGTTGAATTACTGTATTTGCGGTAATGGATACATTTTTGAAAAATATTTGTAAAAATGTTTTGATTCTCTTTATCGCCAACGCCCGAGATGTAGTTCGGAATCCACATATGTAGGGCCCAATGAAGTTTACAATTGAAACAATTTTTTGAAACGCTCTGTATGCACAGTTACATATTTTTGAGACGAGAAAGACTTGTTTTTTCCATAGTGCGCCGTTCTCGTTCGTACATAACAAATCGCGGGGGCATTTTCAACATTTGCTATGACATTTTGAAGATTAGATTATTATTATTTTAAACGTTTCTTTGTGTTATATTCCATTTTTATTGTAATTTTGTTTTTGTTATTTAAATTTACTTTTGTCTTAATTGAAATAAAAGGTCTAAAAATGAGTCTATCAATAATAACTAACTTTCAGTTTTCCGAAGAATGTGTCCGCAAACAACACCTTTGCTCTCACAAAGATAATCAGAATTGTTGAGGTGAAAGGTGGTGTCACTTTCAGTGAAAAGAATAATACTGTACGAAAAAGTGTCGGTTTACAGATGGGCTTCATGAGTCCTGGTGATATTAATAGTGTGGCTGAACACTTCGATCAGTAGGCCGTAATGATTAATGATTTGCTAAGGCTTAAGGCGAAATCTCTCAATGATAAAGCAAATATATGGTTTTACCAATGTGACGTGACGCTCGCGGTGAAATTTAGTACAGCAAACAATTTATAAATTAGTTTATTAATTTATTTCATTTCAAAATTTAGTTTAAACTTCAAAAGATAGGTAAAGTTTTTAGTTTATTGAAATATTTTACTATAAATATTATCAAATATATTATAAATTGCTCAATATTAAGTAGTAGAGAGTTAGAAATGAGAATTTAGAGTAGAAGACAGTGTATTAATTACATAGGCACACAAGATAAAAAAACACTGGTCTGCTCTTTTGACTAGACCAACTGATCTTTATATACATATTGATTAATAATTACCAGCTAATTACTAGCTGAAATACGTAATAACCATTTTCACGTAATAAAAGAGCTCCATGTAAAATCGCCAACGTTCATGATGCTAATACAAATCACCGGGGCTGGAAGTTGGAATGTTCATCAGTCGCCGTCACAAAAGCCACCTACCTGTTTCCGTTACGGCCCTTTGTGGGCCCTGATTAGATCCTTTGTATTCAATTAAACTCGAATATGACTCGCCCTATACTTTCTACTACTCCCGCCGTTATGAAAAACACGCGGGCCGTATTTTACGAATTCTATCCCGCAAATTCGCGTGGAAGTACTGAAAATATGTAATATATTACTATATGAACCTGTAATAATGCGGAGCAGAGCAAATAAATTCCTTTAAGTCCTTGGCATTAATTACGTTGCAGAACGTTTAAGTGGGTGTATGCAAACTGCCGTTAGATTCAGATCCGGATTACCTCGTAATTTCACCTACTAGTACAGGGAAAGATTGAAGAAAGTCACTATAATTCGAAAAAAATGTGTGATTTTAAACTTTGAATAGGCTAAAGTTCACGAAACAAAAAAGTTTAGGAGTTTTACGGATCCGCGGATGTAGGGGTAAAAAGGGGAATTTTTAATAAAACAAAATCGATTTTTCTCCATTCTTGGGAAATATGGCATTTACAAAAAAATAATTCAAATAAAAGTTGTTTCTGGCAAAGTTGTCTTTAATTCGGCATTTTAAAATTAATTTTATAGTAATAATTAACCGAAATACGGTCATTTTTAGACGGGGGTGGATGGAGTTTTTTTCTAAAACAAGTGTTTTAAAGGGACAACATAAAGTGAGCATCTAGGTGATGCTATATATTAACGAAAAACAGCATTTTTGAAAGAAAAATTAATTACTGAACAAATACGATGGCGACATTTTGTTAACAAAAATGTGAGAACGCACATTGAATCGGCCATAACTTCTTTATTTTTGTGATGTAGAAACAAACAAAAAATTATTTTAAAGATTGATTAAACAGTTTTAATTTTGTTTCTTAGAACTTTTGATTTTGGATTTTTGATGTTCATCATATTTTCTCTTAAACTAATACTTATTGAGATATTTGCAGAGAAACAAAAATGCTACGTTTTTTCTAAAACTCCTTTGCAGTTTAAAATGCAATTTTTTTTTTCTAAAGCAAGCGCCTCGGCAAGCGCTGTAAGTCGATGAAAAAATTTGAGCGTCTAGATCACACTATATATTAACGAAAAACAATATATGGGAATATATTTTTTTAATTACTGACTACTTACATTAACAAAATTGCAACGTTTTTATTAAAAAAAAAAATGAAAAAGTACATTGTTTGTCATAACTTCGTTGTTTTTTATGCTATAAAAATACGAAAAAAATCATTTGAAAGCCAAATTAATATTTTTTCATTTTGGTTATTAGCGTTTTTGGCCTAAGTGCCATAATTTCTGAGATTTAACAATTAAACTAAATACTTCGTCTTAAAAACGTTCGGACGCCAAATCTCCGAAACCATTAACTCAAAAATTAGAAAAAAAACGGAATTCTTCCTTAATTTCGTCTCTAGCGTGTTTTTGCTCAATGTAATACCTTTCGAGTTATTTGAGTTATTTGATGAAACCACTTTTTCAAACTAAAATCCCAAATTTTTTAGTAGTTATAACTTAAATCTATCAATTTATATGAAAAGTTTCATAAAACCTTTTCTTCTTAAAATTTAATTCTCTCTCAGCTCCAATGATTTTTTCCTTTAGGTGCCACCCCCTGAAAAGGGGTGGCATCCACCCCCTATAAATTAGCAAGCCCTCGCATAATATAGAAACTTCTTTTTACTTTCACATCCAGTGGAAGTATAGTAACGACAGAAAAAATTTAAAATTTTTTTATTGTTCAAATAGGCTTAGAATGTCATGAAGATCGAGATTTTAAGTTTGAGCGAAAAAAAAATTTCTGTCTGTCTGTCGGTCTGTAACTTTTTTTTGTGCGCACGTTTACTCTGGAACCGTTTGAGATATTGACTTGAAATTTGGTACACATATGTACTTTAACGAGATCTAGAACTAGATTATATTTTTATCTTGTTGCGTCGAAGGGTTGGGGGGTAAATTGGGGCAAATAGGTAAATCAAACAGGTAAGAGTTCATAAAATTGGTATTAGTCCAGTCATTGAAGGTAAAATACGGCGATACTGTATAATTTTGCCAAACATCACCGATTTGCACAAAAATTTGGATTTTCCGAGAAAATAGAGAAAAATAGATTTTTTAATTAAAAATACACCTTTTCACTCCCTATAGGTTCCCGCGGATCCGTAAAAGTGCTAAACTTTTTTGTTTTGTGGACTTTGGCATATCTTGAACCTACAACCAGTTATTCCATTCCATTCAATTCCATTATTTTGAAAGAACAGTGATTTCTTTATAAACGCATAATTTTGCAATATTCAATTTTTTTAAAATAATAATAACAATGGAAATGAATTATAGTTTATGTACTTTTATTGTACAGCTCATAAAGAACATTTTCCTTCTTTTTGTTGTTTTCCATAGGACTTATAGATTTCGAGATATTCAAAGGAAATCGATGGAGATGGAAAACACGGCCCAAAAAATTAAATTGTTTAAATAAACAATACGCAGAAATTGCCAAACTGAATTCGGAACTTAAGTTGATCCCCTGAATAAAATAAAATAAAACTGCCCTGACCAGACAATTCACATTGCGAGTTTTTTTAGTGCTAATTGGACTCCACTTCTTATTAAACATCGTTTTTAGATATGAAACTGGAAGGTGGATGCTCTGAATCAGAGGAATTGGTCCGCCATCTTGGATTGATGTCAAACTGATGGCCTTATATTAATGCCCTGGCAGGATTGGTTTTAGCAATAGCTATTCCACCTTTTAATCAGGACATGCACACATAGACAGTAACACAACAACCATTTCTTGCTACATTGCCATCTGCCGCAGCTGAGACTCGAACTGAGAAGAATAGAGCGACTATGCTATTTCTCACACAACTGCGGTCTAACCCATTGCCATCATCTCAGCAACATGTGAAAACGCCACTAAACATCCATACCCTAGCCAGGATTCGAACCCCGGGCCTCGTGGTCTCAAGTCTAAGACGTAAGCCACCGAGTTTTCATGACCTTGTTACTCGATTCAGACTCGTTCTGAACAACAAATAACTCCAAAAAAATCTTTAAAACAGTTTTTAGCCAATCTTTTAGGTTCAGTTTGGTTTTGGGATAAGCTCTTTTAATGATAAGCGGAAAATGGTCGATTATTTGTCCAAAAATACAAAAAAATATAGTTTGGCCACTCAAAAGTATCTAATTAGAAAAATTAATTAGAGGTTTAGTGACAAACGTAATTTTAAATAGTTTTTTCCGGGGCGAGCGTAGAGGCGACTTCAATGTGAATATCAGTCGATATTCCGTTGAAGCAACGTCGAGCGCGGTTAGTACTTGGATGACTCATCTTGGGAAATACAGCGTTCTCGTCTCACCTTCTAGTGGCTTGTATATCAGTGTATACGCTGAAGCAACGTAATTTCAGACGAGGATTACGTAGTAGATATACCATCCTTCGGAGGGGATGTAAAGCAGGCGGTCCCTTGTCTATTAAATGTTAGGCAAGTAAAAGATCCCTACTCTTCTTAAGGAAAGAAGTTCGGCAAAATTTCCAGGTTGGGGGTAGCTCGTCTCCTGGCGTCGGTGATAGGCCCTGGTAGCGGAAAAAGGCCGACGTTAAATAGTTAAAAAAAAAATAGTTTTTTACTCTGGCGATTTTTCCTACCACACTAAGAAAATACATCTGTATCTCCCCAAGTAGAAATTATAACAATTTTGTACTGACTAGGTAAAGGTAGTGTGGAAAGGGTGTAGTCAGAGCTCTTTTATTTAGGAAAGGAAGAGAGGTTCTAAAGTGTATTCATGAGTTTTTCTAATGATTATTTCACACATTAGCATGGTAGCCAATGAAAACTTATTAGCAATAAAATAACTAGATCGGTTTTTGATTATTTAGATATTAATTGCTTTATTGCAAATTAACTTATGGCATATCACCTAGTTTCAAAATTATTCCAAAGGCAGACAGTGGTTTACTAGTGTTAATACGGGAAACTCGATACTTACATCGCAAAACAGATCAGTTGTATCCGGTGTTCCGCAAGGATTTATCCTTGAACCACTTCTATTTGATATATTTACAACCGATGTATTGGGACTTCCGTTATATTCAAAACTATACATGTGTGCTGATGATATTCAGTTAACATAATATAGTTTTCTCCTTCGGAATATCAAATGGCAGAATTTTACATCAATAACGATTTAATAGGCCAGTCAACGAAGGAGAGGTAGAGGACATGGAGGAGGGGAGAGTTTTCCCCTTCAGGAATGTGTTGGGGGTAGTTAGGACGTAAACATACTAAAAGTCCCCGCCCCTAGCCCTTTCGCTTAAGGAGGGGGGGTGGAAAGGTCCCTTTTTTTTCGATTCTTGGCTTATAATTCGGAAAGCATGCGTCGCACGGAAAAAGTATTATATACAAAATTAAATATAATTAAATTTTCTGCAAGAATGCTTATATTCATTTTCTTCCTAGATATTCGCTAGCGAAAATCGATAACGGATAAATAAATCAATTAGGTATCTGACATTTCTCTATCAAAACGGTTTACCGTGGTCTGCTAATAAATCACAGTCACAAAATAATCTTTATTTTACAACACTCGATGTATTTACTAACGTAATATTTTGTCGAAATCTATACATTTCCTTAAGTATACAGTGTGATTCACTTAAAACGAAAACACCCTTATAACTTTTTTATTTTGTTTCCGATTTGAATCAAATAGAACAAATTACCCAAGGAACAATTTAAAAGTCATTTGGACTTGAGGAGGTTTTTAGAAAGGTTTGTCAGGGTTAGGAAATAGTCATGTGCTTTATTGATGTTGTAGTTAAGACCTTTTAGGCTTCAAGTATACTTGCTCTTAATAGTAAGTTTTAAAGCGTTCTGTAAGACCTAATTATAAAGCTAATTTGCTTCTAGGATAATATGTATTTGTAATGGATTTATCATAACCTACATAAAACTCTCCATAAAGCTAATTAGTTTTATGAACGTCTTAAATTCCATTTAGATTTAAAGAGGCTTTAAATTATTCTTTATGGTTTTAACATATTTGCAATAAATGCATTTTAAATCCTTTTTAAAACTATACATTTTCAATGCCTATTAGTACTTATTAAATGCCATTACAAAACTAGACTCTTAAAACATCCTTGATAAATGTTGTGATGAAACCGTTATGAAGAAAAAAATGCCTCTATAAATCTAAAAGGCAAATTTTAATTCCATAAAACACTTTCCAAAACCTCAATAAAACATTTATTATAAAAATAATAAACAATATGTCTGCCTGAAGTGTCGTTGATGCATGTGTGTGTGTGTTATAATTAAAAGCATTTCACGACTTACTGATGTATAATTAAGTCTTTTTTGAAAAGGTGGAAGAAAATAAAAAAGAGTGGCCATTTTAAAATGACTGTTAAAACACACACACATACAAATTATTTTGAGGTTAAGTTTTAAGTTTTTTGTATCAAATGTCAACGTCCCAAACGTTTTATTACAGCTTTTATCAAGTCCATGTGATCTTCGCCAAGTGCATTTGCATTTTTGTAAGGAAGGGATTATTTGTGATAGTATACAAAAAGACTAAAAGGGCTTTATTTAGAGTAAATGTTCTAGGTCATTACCATTATTAGAATATATAGTTTAATGAGAGGACCAGTGTTGCCAGATCAAAATTTTAAAAGTTATCAGACGACGCTTTAAAAAGTTACTAAATCTTACTAAAATTTCACTAGATTTGAAATTAAAGCTCTCATCTTTAATTTTCAAAAGTTGTAGTGTCTGTAGGACACGTAATTTTCTTGAGCTCTCTGAGCACAGCATAGCTTTGGGCGTCCTCTATCTGATTATTTCGTTGCCAGACTTCGTACTCTGTATAGTATTAAATGGTTTGTAACTAGAAAGTACTGTTTGTCTACGAGACGCTAGAGGGCAACGAGCCCAGGCTATTCCATTGTAGCGATTCACGGTCAATAAACTATATGGTTACCTCAATTAGCAGCTTTTAAACGAGAGAGACGCGCGGAGCGGGGAATCGAATGAAAGATATTCTGTTAGGGTCTACAGCCTACATCAGCTGTAGACACTACAGGCATCTTTGTCTGTGTCTTTTGCATGGAAATCAGATATGTCTGTCTCTTTCATTCGATTCCCCGCTCCGCGCGTCATGTCTAAGAGCTGCTGATCGAGGTAACCGTAGAGTTTACTGACCGTGGTAGCGATTAACGTGAACAGTTCTGTATTAAATGGATCGCAACTCGAATTTAATGTTTGTCTACCTACCAGTAGAGGGCAATAAATTGGATGATTAAAAAATCATTAAAAATGGGTATGTTCATAAAAGTTTTCACTAAATCACTAGATTTAAAAAAAATCACCAGATCTAGTGAAATTTCTCTGGACCTGGCAACACTGGAGAGGACTGTAAAATGACAATTAGGTTTTTAGTTGGCCGGCCGTGTTTTTCTTGTTATATAAAAATACTCAAGGTCAATCTCACAATTATAATTATCAATAATTATCACTTTTTCGTTAGCAAATTAAGGTAGAATTACAAGAAACGACTGAAAATTACCGTGGGAACCGAGAAGCAGCCCACTTTTTTAAATTTGCTGATTACGTGTGTCTATGCAAATTTTGTATGGATATTAAAATAATTATTATTTCTGAGGGGCTCTTGTTTTTTGGGCCTTTCTTATGTAGTTTTAACGATAAACTGCCGTTGGCTTTAATTTTTTTGTCATACCTGATGGCTTTTTATTACCTTTTAAATCGGCCTTAGAGAGGTTATAGTGCTCTATGCTTTATACATTTCAAATTCCGTTTTATCTTCAATAAGTCTGATGGTATGTTTGCTTAAATCAGTTTAGAAAAAATAAAAGCAATAATAAAATTATTTGGATTCCTTCGTGGACATTCTTATAGCTTCTCAGTTCTAAAATGGTTTTAAAAACCAGTTTTAAGGTAGCCTTCTAGGTGTTTTCTAGAAATGCAGGAAGCTAATAGAAAAGCTTCTGACAGCTTTAAAATAGGTTTTAAGAAAGGTTTTAAAACGGCCCGAACAAGGTTTTCAAGAGCAGCACTATGCCTCACTAAGGAGTTTTATGATGGAATTTAAAAAGGCCTTAACAACTTTCATAAGGGGGGGCCCTTTTATTCTACAAGTCGCTTTATGATGGTATTAAGGATATTGTTACAGCAAAATAGATTTTTCAAGGCATTTTATAAATAGTTTTATAGCACCCTTGTATACATTTAAGAAACTAAAATTGTTCCTTGGGTAGAATCTAATTATGGCCAGAAAAACATTCGCCTACTACTAAGGTAAATCCACCTGCGGTACCAAGATATACGGAAAAAAATTAAAAATCATATTAGTGGGTCTTGACGAATTTTACGTATCCACCACAAATTGCGGAAACTGAGGATCCCCTTTGCCAGATGAGCTTATGTATGAGAAATCCCCCATCAATAACCAAATTAAATTTTGGTGTATGTACGCTGTTGGCGCCGATCTGATGCATTTTTTTAGAATTTTTAACATTCGAAATGTTTTTATTTTTTCCGCAGGTGGCTTTGCCTTTATAACAGGCGAATGTTTTTCTGGTCATAAGTAGATCCTAATGTGTTCTGTACTTGAGTAAAATTTGATTCAAATGGGAAACAAAATAAAACAGTTTTGTATTGTATATGATTTGAATTAATTTTATTAATTGGCTACCACCTGTAAAAATTGTAGTTACTAAGGACACCGAATTAACAATACCGTATCGCAACTTAGCATTTAAAACTAAAGAAAACAAAACCTTAATTGAAGTTTACACAAAATTGAGTAGATACGAAAAGAAGTAATTGAAAATTTCCCTGGCAGAGCCCGGGGCGATAATCCGGCCCTGATTAAATTCGAATTACTCCAGCCAAGGACTTAACTAGGTAGATACTGAACAACTAACTGAACGCCTTTCCGGAATAGTTTCGAGAATAACATAGTTTACGAATGAAAATTTAATTTATCACCGCATATTCCGGGCACGATTTATGAGGAAGTAAGAGCTGCTTTTTATATTCGATGCAGGATCTGGGTTATAGACTAGTTTTCAGACGGGAAACATCGACCCATATAGGAAGTCTTTCCGAATTTCTCTTTTTTTGCATTTTTAGGTGAATTTGGACGTCAAAAAAGTGTCTACAAAAATGAACTCATAAGGTAACATTAAAAAAAAAAAAACGCAAAAGATACATTGCTTCACTTTTCGGGTTATAGTTTGAAAACTATTCAACCGTTCGTGTAAAGTGTAGAATATATTTTTCTTTCTTACTTTTTTACGAAGAAAATTAGCTTTGTCCTACCTCTCTACGATAAACAGTTGCAGAGATATTACTATTTGAAATTAGGGAGAAAAATAGCAATAATCTCCCAAAGTGACTTATTTTCAAAATCTTGTCTTGTCAAACTTTCCATGATATGATCCGGATATTAAAAATTGAGCATTTAATGTAAGAACATAAATTATTTGTGTCTGACATTAGTTTTCACAAAAATGAATTAATTTAGAGTACTATACTCATTGTGAGGTATGTATCCCCCTTTTTTCCGTGTTAAAAAGTTTGAACAGTATTATTAGCAACAAGATAAACAGACTTTTTATGCTTTTAGTCCAGTCAACGAAAGAACTGTAGAGAACATTGCGGGGGGAGAATATTCCTCTTCAGGAATATGTTGATGGTAGTTAAGGGGTAAACATACTAAAATATTACGTTAGTAAATACATCGAGTGTTGTAAAATAATATACCAAGGCCGTGAAATTCCTTTTTACGTACCGAGAGAAAAATTATCGCCGAGACCGCTTGCGGCCGAGGCAAGATAATCTCGAGGACGCTAAAAAATTTCGCGGCCATGGTATAAACACTATTTTTTGTACAACTGTAAATTATAGTCAGTATAGATGGTAAAAATGACACCACCGCTTATGCTATATTTTCCTAAATAAACGCGGTGGCCTTAACGTCAGAGCGTTTCTATGGAAACGGTATTTTGAATGTATACTTGACAGTTCTCGAATAATCGTAAAAATGAAATAATTTATGAATTTGTTGTGAAGTAGGAAATAATCATATACTAATTCTGTTTAATAAGATATAACAATTTTTGTTTGTCATATTTTAGAAATATCAATTTTGAAGCGACTTAAACGTCAATTATTATGAAAGTGACTTAGTTTTTCAGCCGTTACTAAGGGTAACGGCCGTGAAATTGAATTTCACGGACTCTTTTGAGAACGCGAAAAACTCACTTCACGTACGGCTGCACAAAAAGATTGTTTTGTGACCGTGATTTATTAGCAGATCACGGTAAACCGGTTTGATACAAAAATTTCAGATACCTAATTAATTAATTTATTAATTATCGATTTTCGCTGGCGAATACCTCGGAAACTATAAAACATAGGAAGAAAATGAATATAGACACTCTTGTAGGATATTTAATTATGTTTAATTTTGTATAGAATACTTTTTTCCCTACGACTCTTTTCTCTACGATCTTTTCCGAGTTATAGCCGAAGAATCGTAAAAGGGGACTTCCTCCCCCCCCCCCCCCGGCGGGGGGCCAGGGGCGGGGACTTTTAGTATGTTTACCTCCTAACTACCCCCAACATATTTCTGAGGAGGAAAATTCTCCCCCCGCAATGTTCTCTACAATCCCCTTTTGGGCATTCATTGATTGGACTATTTCTCGTTAATATCTTGAAAACTAAACGAAATGGGGCAAAACACTATACGTACCTACCCTTTTGGTAGAGCCATTTTTTTTTTCAAAACACAGGCTATAACAAAAAACGGTTGATAGTTAAGTTTGTACCGACCGCCAGTCTCCAAAGTGAGGTTTTGAGGCCCTTGTATTTCGTAATTTTGTTATAGACTCTCTGCAGAATAACTAGAAGCGCCGCGCGCGGAATTTTTCAGTACAGTGGATTTTGTATTGTGTTATATGCATCGAGTCGGTTTTTGTACTGTTTTGGGATAAAGAAAGAATTTTACATTTTTGCAAATGTTATTAATTGCACGGGGAAAAAATCCTGATAATTAAGTATAATTTTCACGAGAATCACATTTATATACCCATTTGGTGTGCAACCAACTAACAGCTTAATTGTAAATCCTTTTTTATAATGTGAATAAAAATGCACGCGTTGATTAACTTCCGGAGGTTGTTCCACAGGGAATTCTGTGCAGTCGATGATTACACAACAATTCTAATACTTTTCCCGAAAGGACTCTGGTAATAAATCATGAACTATATCTCGCGATGGCCAAGTTATTAAATTTTTACACTTCCTTGTCAAAACTGTCAGAACAGATTTGAAAATGCGCGAAGCAGTGCTTTGGTGTACATTGAACATCACAACATCACACCCAGGGCTGAAGTTGTCAGCCTAATTTCATTTTCATGAGGAACAGCAATAAACGATTTTCTTTAGACAATTTTTCATTCTTTGCTGGGGAAATAAATTGCAGCAATAACTGGAACACAGCTAATTTCATTCCAGCAATATCATTCATGTCGTTAACATTTGTAACAGACTGCACTCCGTGGAAACCTTCCCTGCATTTAATCATTAATTTGTCATTAAGTTCGTTACTATCTGGACTAATACATTTCTCTTCAATAGTTATATCTGACCCACAATATTTATCAGAAACTTTTACAGTATTAAAAGCAAGACGTGACGTGACGTCCACAGTACTTCGTGTTCAAGTTATAGTTCATTACCTTTAAGAATTCGATGGCCGCCGCAATGATTACAAAGACATAATGAGTAATAAATCGGATTTTGGGTATTGTCTATTTGTAAAATGCCTGCACGAAACTTATAGAGTAAGCCGCCGCGAGCGCCGTGTTCACGAATCGCTAAACTCCGCCTTTCTGCAGATAGTCTATTTTACGATCTTTCTCGAACATTAAAAATGCAATTAAAAATCTGTCAAGTCGGACATCATTTGTGGAAATGTTTTTCATGGCACACCAGATTTTTTAGGCCTTTTTTTATTGATGTTTTTGCTATTTAAATTAAAAAAATTGACTCTTTTGTATTGTCATAATTTTTTTGTGGTTTTAAGGTCTTAGAGCATCTTAAACAATTCTCGCAATAGGGATCCTGTGTGAATTTATGACGAAAACATATTCGTTTTTTTTATGATTTTTTTAATTTTAAAAATCATAATTTTTATCGACACCTGTACCTGGAATAGTTTGGGGGATATTCTCAAATAATTAAGACACATACCTTTTCTTTATTTTTAGTCTAACTCGGTCAATTTACATCACACAAAGGAGGTGGAGCGCATATCCGTCTCGCTTATACTCGTATTTCGATCAGAAAAGTTAAGCAACGTTAGTTGCGGTTAGTGGTTGGAAGGGTAACCTCCAGGAAAATATAGCAACCACGCCGCACTTTCTAGCGGTTGTATATCAGCGTATACGCAGAAGCTATGTAATATTAGGCGAGGATTGCGTAGTGGATATTCTAACCTCCGAAGGGGATGCAAAACAGTCGGTTTCTTATCTATTAGATGTTAGACAAGTTAAAAGTCCGCTACTTTTCTTATGAGAAGAGGTCCGGTAAAATTTCCGAGTTAGGAGTAGCTCGTCTCCTAGCGCCAGTGATTGGCCTTGTTGTATAAATAGAAAAGCAGTCGTTGCTATATACGCCAATAAGAAATAACTATATTCTCTAAGCTACCGCTACGCTGCGCTGGTGAGGGGCAATAACTCCGAAACACGTGTCCTTAGCTGTACGTTTGTTTCTTATTGGGGTATATGGCAATCGTTGTTTTTTGTTATCCCATTACCCTTTAATTCTATTTTTGTTAAATTAACGAGTAAAAAATATAACGCACAGAAAATAAATTAAAAACAAATTATATGGAATTTTATAAGTTTCAACTTTGTTAATATCGAAAATAATATTTTTCTAGATATTCGCGAAACCGATATACTACGCCATTTTTTCAATGGTGGTAGGTACCTGGGTGTACGTATTTTTGTGCAAGAAACACACAATGTCCACTATAGCATTTTGCATTATTAGACCAGTGGAATTAGCAAATATGCATATTGTAATTCGTTTCAGGATGCCACGTGGATTAAACGATAGTTTTATCGATTACGAACATGACCCTGAATTTGGTCCACTTTTTGACCGCCGGAACATTGTTTATTTAACGATTTATTGTTGAAAAATTCCAAAAAATCGACTTTTTTAAAGATAACTCAAAGACCTTTGACGATAGGTTTTTCAATTTGTAGATACTGTTAGAACTTTGAAAAACGGTTAATTTGAGAGGTGTTTCGTTTAAAACGCTTGAAAATTTGTTTAAATAATTGCAAAAAACCGCGAAAATTTTCGCAATTTGCAAATATTTTTCATTCTTCAATAAAAGCACTTTAGTGTTTGAAATTTTGACAAAATATGTCTTTTATCACCTCAAAGTTACTTCTAAAATTTCATCAAAAAATTTTAATTAGTTTAAGAGATATTCAATTTGTTTATTAAAAACCTGAATAATGTAAAATGCAAATTCACCCAGTTCCCGTTGTCGTAGAGGGTTGATCTGGACATCATTTTTTTGTTGAGACTTAAGCTTTATGTTTTCATTAATGGTAAATCAAATTTGCATTATTTTCAACTTCAAAATGGCGTTTGAAAAAGTGGCATATTTTGAGGTTAGGTTTTTTGCTAATTAGGCGATCCAAACCACGTGACTTCCAACATGGCGCTGAGGGCAAACATCCGGCAATCCTTTATTTTCATTCGTTAAATGAGTTTTTTTTCGGTTGCCTTGGCTACGTTTCCGCGAGTTAATTAAAATAAACCCCATGTTTGCCCTCAGCGCCATATTGAAAAATAATTTTGACAGGTCGTTGGATTGCCTAATAATTTTTAAACAAATGAAGATTTTGCAATATCGTTCTGATATCTTTGTTGCTGGGGTTTTTTCACACATTTTCAAAAAAAAAAAATTACTGTAGCCTTACTAGAAGCCGAGGTGATTTTTTTTTTTAATAAATTCGTAATTTGTTTATTAATAAACATTAACAGCTGACACTTGGCGAACAACTAGTTTAATAGTCCATCTTTGTAATGGAGCTGAGTTTGGGGGAAAAAATTCAATTTGCAACGATAACAATAATTAATTTTAAATCAGCGTCAGAACAGGAGTGAGAAGCATGAGTCATATATGTAACACGTTCATAAAATGATCGAGACGAGTTCAAATCCGTCAACCAAAAATTTACCGTTTCTCCGATTTTGACGTTTTTTTTTTTAATTTGGGGTAGCGTGATGAAATAATAATATCTGTCATGTCGATTTTTTCCTAATTAAACAATAATTTGTTATAAACAATTATTTTTTGTTAAAAACATTTTTACGAATTTAAAAAAAAAATCATCTTGGCTTCTAATAAGGCTACAGAGTTATTTTTTTTTTGAAAATGTGTGAAAAGACCCCAGCAACAAAGATATGAGGACGATATGCAAAATCTTCATTTGTTTAAAAGTTATTAGCAAAAAACCTAACCTCAAAATGAAAATATTGCAAATTTGATTTGCCATTAATGAAAACATAAAGTTTAAGTTTCAAAAAGAATGTCCAGATCAACCCCTCTACGACAACGGGAACTGGGTGAATTTGCATTTTACATTATTTATGTTTTTAATAAACAAATTGAATATCTCTTAAACCAATTAAAATTTTTTGATGAAATTTTAGGGATAACTTTGGGGTAATAAAAGACATATTTCTTCAAAGTTTCAAGTACTAAAGTGCTTTTGTTAAAGAATGAAAAATATTTGCAAATTGCTAAAATTTTCGTGGTTTTTTGCAATTATTTAAACAAATTTTCAAGCGTTTCAAACGAAACATCTCTCAAATTAACCGTTTTTCAAAGTTCCAACAGTATCTACAAATTGAAAAACCTATCGTCAAAGGTCTTTGAGTTATCTTTAAAAAAGTCGATTTTTTTTAATTTTTCAACAATAAATCGTTAAATGCTTTCCGGCGGTCAAAAAGTGGGCCAAATTCAGGGTCATATTCGTAATCAATAAAACTATCGTTTAATCCGCGTGGCATCCTGAAACGAATTACAATAAATTTCAGTCTTTTTTTTACTAATTCTACTGGTCTATATAAATGTTGTACTTATTTATAGCTCAGTTTACCTTATTTGACTGACTATGATCCAAATCAACAGAAATAACAAAAATAATTAACCATTCCACTGGGTCCGGTTTTCATAAAAGCAGCAGGAATGTTCCTTTTAGCGTACTAATTGAAAACGACCCGGCTGCCCCGTGTAGAACCGCAAAAAATAAACGACTTAAAGCCGCAAGAAACGGAAAGTTTCAACGCCCAATCTCTTCCTCGTTCACTTCACCTTCTTCGGGCTTTCACGAATCCTTATCAATACATCAAATTTCTCTGTTTGTGAGGATTCAGATAGAAACAACTTAAGTGATTGCTTTCTCCTGGTCCATTAATAACCCAGGCTGAACTAACAGGTCAGTCTGCAGAGGATTTAAATAGAAAATGTTTCCAAAGCGTTATTTTTTGCAATATCGGATGTATTTGAATGTTGTAGAAACGAATTCATAGGAGAACATTAAATAGTCAGGAATCTTCCTTCTCGAAAGACGCTCTCAAAATGTCAGGATCTGCACTAGAAGGTATAGTTTAAAAAAAATAGTACTTTATCTGGAACGACCTTGCGGATCTAAATGTGGAAGGGGCTCAATCTGGTCGCGATTGCAAAAAAGCATAAACATTTCTTTGCTGAAAATTGAATAATTTTATGTTCCCATCGCATTTACAGGCTTGTTTTTTAACATTTTTAATGGTTTCTAGAATCTGGTGCTGCCCAATTATTCTCGAAATTGTTTTTGACAAATAATAATAATATCTTTATTTACTATAAAAATAAAATATACATAGTAAATAGGTACCATTTTACCTAGATGGTACTCCTTCAATGGCCCTAACAAAAAAGAAGTAATCTACAACTTAAGGCTGTGTTACCAAGGTCAAATATGCGTTCATTAATTCGTCATTTTGTAATTATTTCGGGGAAAGTATTCTTAAAAACGAACCAACAGAATTCAGATTTGATTTAATTATTGAAACTAGTTAACTTAAATCTGTTACGTACCATATCTTATATTTGAATACTAAATGAAATTAAGTTTCCAAAGTTTTTTCTGAATTATTAAACGTGAACGTACCCGTCAATCGTCCGTAATTCATCTATAATGATTTTATATTTTTTAATGGAACTCAAATATTCAAATAAAATGTGATACGTAATAGAATAAATATATTTATCGTAAAAAAAGTTAAAAATCCGCATAATATTTGCTACAATAAAAGATTACTTGTTTAGAAAAATTTGCCGAAATATACCAATATTAGTTTGACGTTTTGCTAGTAGATGCCGCGACAGAAGTCGTTCGAAGTGGTAACACTGCTATAATAATACTAGAAAGACAGTATGAGCAGGGTCGGACTTATTTTTCATTTCTCTAGTGTTTGAAATAGATTTTAAAAGAATTTTAATTTACTTACCGATTGACTTGTCCACATTATCTATTACTGATCACGTTTTTAAGATCGTTTAATAGGGCTCGGTCTCTTAAGTACATATACTTACTACAATATAAAGAGAATTGCCAATGGCTATTTATGCACGGCTTTTTTTCTCAGGCCAGGCCCGCGCCTAAGGATATGCGCGCCCGTATGCAAATCTTCATTCGGCGCCCCTTACTCCAAGGGCGGATCCAGAAAGGTTACTGGGGGGGGCACTGCGGCTGTACGAAGAAATTCAAGAAAAACTTTTTTGGTCCGAAAACATTTTTGAGGAGGGGAGGGGGGAGAAATCCAAGAAAAAAATTTTAAAGAGCCGGGGGTGAAATCCAATAAAAATGTTTTTTGTCCGAAAAAAATTTTTTTTTGTGCAGTAATTTTGCGCCCCCAGAAGCATCGCCTGCGTGCAGAGCACTCATCGCACGCCCGTTAGGCGCGGGCCTGTCTCAGGCTGTACGTAAAAACAAAGTAGTCATTACGATTTTTTATGATTACAATTTTTTAATAATAAAATTGCTACACGAAGTTGTATTCTTTATATTAGAGCATATAATTTCAGCCTTACTGCACAAATCCAGAATTTTTTTACTTTCTATTATTTTTTATGAAGTTCTACATTTCTTGTTTATTCTACATTTTCAATAACTTTTTGTTAGTAATTTTGCTAATAACTTATTAGTATATCTAACAAAAATCATTACTATAAAAAGTGATTACAATTATATCAAAGGACTAAATTTACCTATTTTTAATTCCGACTGTGAAGAATCAATGTCACAAGGGATACAAAAGAATTATATTGTGGTATATGGACAAACTATCTCTGCACACACTCTTTTAGTATATATAATCAATAATTATTTTGAAAGAGTAAAATGTCTCTTTTATTTCCCGAAGGAGAGCTCAAATTGTCTCTGGGACTGACACTTTAGTATTTGATAATGATAATTAAACTTGCAGTACAAAAATATTGTTTTTAAGAAGTGAATGTTCAAAATTTTTTATTGCATTCTGGTATGAATGTTTATGAGGGTGTAAAAAAAATCTATACATTGTTCACTATAACTTTTTTCTTTATTAAATAAATAACTGTAAATACTTGTACTTATATTATACACAAACCTAAACAAAATGTTCATTTCCTCTAAAAAATATTGAAAAAGCAGTTTGCGAAAAAATTTTTGAAAATTTGGTAGCCTCCCCGTTTTTTATTTTTTGTTTTTGTCATGCATTTGACTTTTCATAAAAATACAACAATACGTTTTGGAGTTTTGGAATTTATGAAAATATTTTCATTATTAACTGAAATACTGCAATTTTGTAATTTATAATTTAACAAATTACAATATTTCAATTCGTTGTACCTCAGTTAGTAATGAAAATATTTTCATAAACTCCAAAACGTATTGTTGTATTTTTATGAAAAGTCAAATGGATATGACAAAAACAAAAAATAATAAACAGCGTACAATTTGAAATGCAATGCACACAAAGCCATTGTAATGAGAAAGACGCAGACAGAAACTACTCGCGTATGTTTGGTGATCGATGAAGCAAAAGGCGACCTTGCTCGATTCGACATATTTTTTTGCATGAAAGCAATGCTATACATACCAAAGCCAGGGTGTATTATTATAATCAAGATCAAACATTGCAAATAATTCTCGCAACCCGTAATACAATAAAACGTTTTTTGTGTCACGCAAATAACATGTCAAATTTAATCCAACGATAATTGAATTTATTACTGTTAGATACCATGGATTGTTTAATTATTTATGAACATCAAGTCCTATTTAAAAAGTTACAAAATAGAATAAATAAGAGCTGAATAATTTTTTAATTCACTTAATTCACTGTTGTAAATCTAGTCGACTATTTTCGATACTGTCCGTACGGCAAAGATCTAAAACATCTTTGCCGTACGGCCCTGCAACACTTCTGTTGCTAACAACAAATAAGTAAATCTCAACTCATAACTAGACAATTGCATGGTTCCTGTTTTACCGGCAGATCCATTAGTTCGCTATTTCTATATAAGAATTGACTGTGGTGTGCAAACGCAGCCTTAGGGCCAGTATTATAATGTTAGATTAAACTGTGCAGTTTAAACTTAGACCTTCTATTACATTAATATAATTTCTTCGTCGTCATTATACAGTAAATAATAATAAATAAATAATAACTAATCAAATATTTCGAATATATCCATCATATTACATATAAAAACAAAATTAACGACATTCTAAAACAGACTTTTTTTCAAGGCCTTAGTTTAATCCGCACTCCGCAGTTTAATCCGATATTATAAAACTGGCCCTTAAACTAAGTACAATAAAATAATAAAAAAATAAAAGAATAAAAGTGTGCTACGATGTGACGCCACTGGTGCAGGGAAGGGAGATCAATCAGAACAATTCTGGGTAGAAATTTTATTATTAAGATGATGGTGTATACAGGGAAGGGTATCGCTGATTTTGATCATGATTATGGTTGTTTCGTTACTTTATTAGAAATATGCGACTGAAAGTAAGCGCATCATCCATGACTACACCTAGATTTTTTGCTTTACTTAATTTAGGTATCTCAGCATTACCAATCTTAACAACAAAATCAGACAGTTTATTCCCGGAATATTTTGAGCCTGCTATCAATAAAACAGATTTAGATGCATTAATATTTAAGTTATCAACCAAGGAACATTTTTAAATTGTTTGTAAATCTGTCGAAATATCTTCTTGTGCAGCTACTCTATTACTTGGGCAAACATCGAGAGTTAATTGAGAATCATCTACATACTGCACAACACTAGAATATTGAATTTCACTATTCATGTCTGTGACATATATTAAAAATAGACCCTTGGGGTATCCCTTGATATAGTGGTGGAAACGTGGATATAAGAGTTTTATTGTCTGTTGCTACAGCTACACCTGCCGGTTATGTAAGATTTAAAGAAATTAATGCAATCATTAAAAAAAATGAACTAATGCAATTTAGAGATTAAGTGGATTCAATGTATCGAAGGCTTTAATACTGTCCCTGTACTGGAGTCCCGTAAAAAATTTAGTACTGATTTGTCTAACCAACAGAATCAAGTGAAGTATATATAGGAAAGTCAGAAAAAGTTGGGTAGACATCACCATATTCTGGACCGGGCTCCAAAATGGCCGACACCAATTTTATTTTGTATATATTTCTGCTCCTGCGACAGTCACACTCATCATTTAGGTGTCTAAATATATGTTTTTAAGGGCATGGATATGCTAACTTTTAAAAAAAATATTTGATCCATTGTGGAATAATACAAGTAACTACAAGAGAATTAAACGAGTATATTCTGTGTTGGCCAGCTACATTGAGCAGTCACTTAAAGAAGGTGGAAGAGAAAGACGAAGAAATGCTGGTCCAATCGAACTGATAACAATCAAACAGGAGACTCTAATTCCTATACAGATGGACAGATTGTGGTCTTCATCTAAAAACAAAGAGATGCCCCAATTGGCTGCTGCTATTAGTTTCATTGAAAAGGCAAAAGTGACTAACTTCACTACAGTGCTAAGTGGAACCATCACATGAGACAATGATAGCAGGGATGCATTAATAGTAATGAACAAAGAAGTTCAAACTTGCTCGGATCTTCGAACCATTGTTGAAGAAGCAGATAGCAGAAATATAATCCATCTCTTCCATGCTCTCCAGTTCGGCATCACATGCCTTATAGTGCTGTCAAATGACACTGATGTCGTTATTCTCATCCTTCGATATATATTTGAACTATTCAGTAAGGGATTGCAAGAATTGTGGATCAAAGTGGGAGTGGGTGATAAAATGCGCTATGTGCCTCTACACACACTTGTGAGGCAACTGGGAGCTGCACTTTTCAACACTTTAATTAAGGCCCACACAGGTTGTGATGTCACAAGTAAGATTGGAACAAAACCATCTGCATTAAAAGCATCGCCAGAAACTTTATTACTTCAATTTGCAGAAGATAATACTCTGTCTGAAGAAACACTTGACAAAGCAGAGGAACACCTTGTTCAAGTTTTACATCCATCATCAAAGTGTAAAAAAATATGATGAAGTTCGTTATTCATTACACAAGCGGAAACACATATCAGAGCTACCTACCCATCTTTTTCAATAAGAAATGGAGATATCCGAAGATACTTTTTTGTTTTACGGGAATGCTTATCACAAAGCTATTTTCCTGACAGAAGCCTGCAGCTGACAGATTATGAATGGTGCAAAGATGCAAATGGTGTGTTAAAGCTTGATCTGTGCCTTAACAAAATGCCTTCTGAACTATTAATACAGTACAGTTGTACAGCATGTGCTACTAGTAGGTGTAAATGTAAATTGCAATATTTGACATGCACAGAGTATTGCACATGTGGTGAACAATGTAAAAGGTAGACTGAGAAAAAAGTGTTAGTTTTACACTCAGTTTTCCATAACGGAGTTTACTTCTGTGTCTATAAAAATGTTGTGCAAATATAATTAAATTTGGTAGTGTAAATATCACTTTCCAAATAAAATATTTTATTCCACTTATGTTCATATTTTTATTTAGAATCCAAAATAACTGATTTTCTTTAATAAATAGCACAGTCAGGCAACTTCACAAACCATCTGAATCGATTCCTTGCTCTTAAAAACATATATTTAGACACCTAAATGATGAGGATAACGGTCGCAGGAGCAGAAATATATGCAGAATAAAATCGATGTCGGCCATTTTGGAAAATGGAGTCGAAAACACCCGGTCCAGAGTATGGTGATGTCTACCCAACCTTTTCTGACTCTCCTATATGTACTTCACTCGATTCTGTTGGTTAGACAAATCACTGCTAAAATTTGTACGGAACTCCAGTACAGGGACAGGACTACTTTACTAAAATCGAGTAGAGCTAAACAAGTTGCTTTATTGTTATCTGTGTTTTGACAAATATCATCAGTTACTTTTATAAGTGTAGTGGAAATACTATGATTTTTTCGAAAACCCGATTGTGTTGAGGTCAGATAATTTTCATTGAAATAAGGGAAAATTTAGTTGTGAATGTGTCTTTCTAAAATTTTAGAAACTGCAGATGATATACTAATAGGTCTGAGATCTTTTAATTCTGTAGGATTAGCTATTTTTGAGGGGCGTAACTATTGTTTTTTTCCAGCAGTTAGGAAATACGCCATCGAGCTCTTTAAAATATTTATAAGATGGTCCATACAAAATGGCAAACAGAATTTAAGATCTTCAATAGCTAAATGCCACAGGAATTGTTTAAACAAAGCGTACCAGAATAGTGCAGTGCAAATTTCAACATCGAGGCGCTTTTCAAACTATTGCAGATAGATGTATCCTTCTATGATATGAAATCTGCAGAAAAGGATTAAACAACTTTTAATGAAAAAATTATCTACATTGCTTTATTGCTGTAAAATATATGAATATTTTTGTGCAGTTCTCCAGTTTCCGCTAACGTTGAAATTTCAATAAATATTATCAATCTCAATCCTTTCAATCCTCAAACCAAAATTGGTAAGTATATCGTTTAAAGAAGCATTATAATGATTACAATTTATAAATTTATTTTCTCATTTAAATGTAATTATTTTTTATAAGAAGTTAGTTATTAAGAGATGTATAATATTACAATTATAAACAAATGTGTTTTAACAATTTGTTAACAAACATTGAAATTGAGTTCACAATAAAGACCTTATCTCGATTACATCAGCTATGAGTGACAAAGGTCAAGGCCACTATGAAAACTTATCTTCATTCAAATTTAAATATAATATGACAGATAACATGTAAATACACAATGATGTTGCTTATTAATTCTATTATTAAATAGGTACTTATTCTGGTTTAGTGAAAGTGGGCGTTCGAGTACTTGAATTAATAAAAAAAAATGAAAATCTTCCAATTTAAAACAAATGACGACCAGGTCAGAATAGGTGTGTTAAACGGTGATGACTTGATAGATTTAAACGCAAGTGATAATACAGTTCCTCATTCTCTGGTTGAGTTGCTAGCTCAAGACAATGCTTTGGAAAAAATTAAAAAGTGAGTTGTACAGTGTTAGTTTTATTTCATTACATTTTCAGATTGTTTGTTCGTATGAATAACGAAATACAAACATATAGTGGATTGTATGAGTCGGACGAAAACCCGACTATTGCCTGATTCAACCAGATTAGTTCCCCCCCATTTTCAAGGATGCTGAACACCGCACGGTGGTGGTGACAACATTTCTGGTTGGGGTGACCCACCCACGAAAATGGCCAAAAACCACCCACAAACGGGGGTTAACGCGTATTATAATTGTTTGAGGGACTCTTACTTGGATGCTGAACACCGTGGTGGTGGCAGAATTTCTCGTTGACTCCCAAACGGGGTCAAATGCGTATTGTTAATGTTTCACGGAATCTAAGTTATTGCATCAGACAATAGTCGGGTTTTTCGGGTCTTTTTCCGACTCACACAATCCACTAATACGACATGTTTTACTAACGACTGCAATAGCCTATCAACGAGCATGGTGGGACGTACAGTAGGGTGGGCCGAAAACGCATTAAAAAATTCAAATACATTATTTTCTATTCTGATAGTCCAAAGAAAGGTACCTTGTGAGTCTCTCATGAACTCCCTAAAATATTTTTTAAAACAAAGTTTTCCTTGAGGGGGCGCAGTCACTTTGAAATTTATTATCATAATATGCAATAATTATTTTAATTTTTTTGAGCACTGCTTGTTACAATGCAAGCTAACTCACCAAAACTCACCACGGGGAGATAGCTGCATATCGTGTTCCACCCGTCCCAACACCCAACCATCCAACTATGTTGGGATTTTACAGCTTATAATCAATTTTCGAATCAAATTTAGGCATCATTGCGGGATGCTATCCGAAATCTAATAAAACCGTATCTAGCTGCGAACCCACAAACAGCAGCTGAAGCTTCTATAACTAATTTTACTCCCCGTTGTACACTTTGCGTGTGGCACGGAAAACGTGAAAACTGCAAGGGCTCAATTTTTCCTGTGGGAACCATATCATGTAGTTCATCAGCTAAGGTTGTAATGATTGGTGGTTCTGTTACTACTATATCATGCCATTCAATCACATCTACGTAATCCTCACAACTAAAACTTAGCTGTGGTATTTTAAACAATCTCACATTTTCTGATTTATTTTTCCTGGTCTTAATAACTCTGCGCAGTCCCAATTCACGAATATGTTTTCGCTTATCAGTAATCATTGGCAATATAATATATTCGGGATGTGCGAAGTATGCATTTCTGTGTATGACAGGGTCTATAATTTCGCGTAGATCTTCTGTAAGATAACGGGAATTTTTAATCAATGTAAATAGATGTCTTGTGCCGTCTTTACAGGATGGTTTGGCCTTAATCTCAAACCATGTCGGAGCATAAAACTTGACAATGTAGTCTGCTAATAGTTGTAAGTTTTCGCTTGGATCCTCAGTAGCAACATATAAGAGTAGGATGTGGTTAGCAGCTGTTAACCAACGTGAATGTCCTAATTTTCCAGTTTTTGGTTTTTCGCTCATACCTCGAAAACGGTTAGCCATAATCAAAAAGTGGCTATATGCAAATTTAAAGCTGACTAAATTTTCTACAATAATGTTTCTATTAATTTTTGTCGTATCTGTTATGGATTGTATATATTTTAACTGTATTTCAACTTTATTATAAATTGAAAGAAATTTTTAATAATCATCGTGGAAAAAAATTTGTTGTACAGATATCCGTTTCATAGCAGACTGAACTCAAATCTCGAATAAAAAATGTCTTTGTGTCTGTAACACTCGGTTTTACAATCGCTGGTTAACTGCCAGTCAGAGTTAACTTTCAGGTTATTATAGAAATTGGGTTTTACAATAGCTGGTCATTTTCAAGGTCGTAGTTATCTAGTAGTTAACTTTACTAGCATATGAGGTGTGAGTAAACTAGAAGTTGGTAGTTTACTAGCAATTTATAACCTATAAAATAACTACCACAAAATAATGTTTTGATATTTCGTTTAAAAATGGATACGTACGAAGTAAATGCATAGGTATAGCAGTGATGAGGAGCCAAGAAAGCCCGAGGTAATCCGGTATAACTTTTTTGAAGAATATATTTTTATTCTTATAATATTTGCATATTTTTCTAATAAATTTACGAGAATATCCTCCTCATCGGCAGAAAAATTGCACACCTTTTATTATCCATGATGTAATACTTAAAATAAAACACATTTTAGTTGTTAAAATAAACGTTTCCATGTTTTGTAATAGAATATAGAATAAATTATAGAGCGGGAGCTAGGTGGCTTTTTCGGCAGCTCATCGTTTTATGAACTTTGAGATATTTTTATGGTTTAATGGATGATAACGATTCATAAAATCGACTTCTGGCGGGGCACCTCCTGTCAGGAACGTCACGAACACTGTTTAAAAATCAGTGAAATCATGTCATCGTTACAAGGCTCATTTTTTTGTCTGTACACATTTTATGTTTAGAATGAATAAAATATGATCGCCAGAAAGCGTGGGCCGTCAGAAGGCGCAGCCAGAAAGGTAATAATGATACAATACATCTGAGGCACGGTACGGAGTCAAGTTAGCCGAAAGTGTTAAATTCCTGTATATTTAAGAGCCTATGGTACTTTTGTTGACACTAAGAACTTTACGGGGAGGCTATTCTATTGTTGATGGAGCTTATATTTACGTTTTAAAAAGGAGCCAGAACTTGTAACGATGAGTTTAGAGTTCTGAGATGAAATATGCGAAAAAATCCAATTTTCTTCAAAAATCCTAAACATTTTCTTTCTGGCTAGCCTTACTGACAGGAGTTTCTTTCTGGGAATTTTTTTCTGTGTTCAAAACGTTTAAATAAACATGCTCAACCTTAAAAAAGTTTGTAACGATGATGTTATATAACTCCGTTTTTTTACCTCTTTGACCTTTCTGGATGCACCCCTGATGGCCCACACTTTCTGGCGATCTTATTTTATTCATTCTAAGGGATAAGAGCTCGGATAAAAGGGATGGGTATTAGTATAATTTTTCTTTGTCCAAAATTGGTTTCAACGCGTCAAAATACTTCAGAAAAGTTACATTAGAACCTTAGGACAAGACCTGTTCTTTGCCCTTTTTAGAGAATGATAGGGTAGACAAAAACTGATGCAGTAGATTTTTTTTAAATATCAGAATAGGTTTCAGCATGTCAAAAAACATAGGATAAGACAGTTTTGATCAAAAAACCAATTTTTTTTGTCGGTCTGTGTTATTGAACGCCGAAGGATAATTGACAAATGCTTTAAATAGTTAGGCCCCTCCTACAGGACGGATTGAGGTAGATTTATAGGGAAAGGTGCTCCAAAACAGTTTCTTGGCTGTAACTCAAGATATCAAAATGTAAAAGGTGTGCCTCTTAAAATTTAGTCCAGAAAGGTTTTTTATTCATTTTTTTGTAGAAGTTACAGTTTTTGTACAAATGAGCTTAGAATGTCACATTTTTTTATTTTCTGGGAAAATATGTATAATCTGTCAATTAAATACTAAAATTATTCCGAAATCATCTACGAGAGTGAATATGGAGATTCAGAATATGAATAGCAATGAATTTAACAGTTAATTTGATTATAAAAATACTATGTGTGCCCTAATTCAATTATGATAATTACATTTATTTTTTTTTCAATATTTTGTGTTATTAATTTATACAAAAAATATCACATGAAACTATAATAACATATCGATAATGGGTGCAAGTAAAAAAAAGTTACTTTCGATTTACTGAAAATAAGCTTGCTTTATCTCTCACATTTCTATCCACAACGTTTCTATACTGGAAGTATAGTAACAACAAAAAAATTTTAAAAATTTTTATTGTTCAGATAGGCTTAGAATGTCATGAAACGTCGAAATTTTAAGTTTGAGCGAATAAAAAAAATTTCTGTCTGTCGATCTGTCTGTAACTTTTTTTGTGCGCACGTTTACTCTGGAACCGTTTAAGGTATTGACTTGAAATTTGGTACACATATGTACTTTAACGAGATCCAGAACTAGATTATATTTTCATCTTGTTCTGTCAAAGGGTTGGGGGCTAAATTGGGGTAAATTTGGGGTAAATATGTAAATCAAGCAGGTAAGAGTCCATAAAATTGGTATTTAGTATATACAAGAGAAGCTAAGGTCTCAAAAAATTTTTGGCATTAGCCACCCCCCACTACCACCCCCATTATTAAAGGGGATGACAAAAAAAAATGATTTAGTGTGTCTACAAAAACCAGAAACCTCAAAATATTTTTGTACTTCTTCCTTTTATTTGGATGTTGGTCATTATAATTTACTATGTTTCTGTAATATTGAATGTCATATTTGATAAACAAACCACAAATTAACAAGCATTCAGTACTCACCAACATTAAAATAACGACAATATTGTACCTATTTTATGTGATAATTGTTGGTTAAATTTTCATAACCTCTAGGAATATAACTGCGGATTTAAAAAATATAATAGGTAGAGATGTTTTATTCAAGGGAAATATGTATTGAAAGGATATTAAAATTGCTATTCACCTTATTACAACTGTAAACTGAATCCCGTCATGTTACGACTGTGAAGTTTATACCTACTTGCTTATGAAACGATCGTTTTTCTTCTTTTCTAAACTGCTTTCTGCAAATGGCACAGCACTTCACCATTTTGAACTAAATATATTGTCACTAAACTGTGTAAATATGACTTTTTTACCAATTTTTGTTCGGAGAACACGAAAAACATTTCTTAACATTAATAACGGACAAGTCAAACTGAGATTATGATAATCGATCGTCTCCGAAACGGCCACGAATAGAACGACTAGCCAATCAAGAACTTATGGAATGTTTACAACTGAAAGGCCTTAGACTGTGACTACCTCAGCAACAAACAAACCAATACACATTATGTATCTAGGTATAAGTTCTTTGATCGGAGGTCCAAAGGGTAGAGCCGGCATAAAGTTTTATTCGAGACGTCAAGATTATCTCCCTAAAATTTTCAAACCTTTCCGCTAACTTTCTTAATACGACTGAACTAAATTGATCACTTTTATTTAGCAAATTCGATGCAATTTTTGAACAAATCAATTGCGTATAAATATTACTATAAAATCATATTTTATCATTTCAGCATAGTTGCAAATCCCAAACAAGTTCACAAGCTAGCCAACGTTCAACTGCTATCCCCCATTACGAAACCGGATAAAGTGTTGGGGGTGGCGTACAATTTTAAAGAAGCCTGCGATAAAACCAACACGCCGTATCCAGTGGAGCCTATTACGTTCAGCAAGTTCGCTTCTACCATCGTCGGGCCTTATGATCCTATCAAAAAGCCATCAGCGAGTGAGGTAGGTGTATGTTTAGATGTGCGATATATTTTAGATTTATGTAAGCGCTCGGTGTGGATTTTTTTCACGAATGGCGTTTTAAATAATTTTCGTTTTTTATGTGAACTGCTGAAGTCGGTTAAAATGAATTTAGATAGATTCGATGCGAATTTATGATAAAATGAGGGACTTTGATAAAGCAGAAAATACGATGTTTTAGGGAAAACATAATAAAATATTTTTCAGAGGATTTGTGGAATAATCTTTAATACAAAAAAAATTCCTCAATAGGAGGAATGCATAGGTTTAGTAAAATATTTCGCCGCCAGGCGGTTACCGATCGCCTTTGGGTACTCTATTCATTGTGTTCTGTGCTTTGTAGTATTGATGTGTTGAAATAAGTTTGTTTATTTGAAACCTACGAAAAATGGATAGTTTAATTGAACTAATAGAAAAGCTTAGCATTTTTAAAGAAGTAGTAAACAAAGATGCACAGAAAATGAGGTTATGTTACAGTACCCAAACGCGACTCTGACGCCGCCTACATGCATTCGATCTGTGAAATGTTTTGAACACACTAGATGGGCTTTTTTGTAATTTGAGAGCAACTATCCACTTTCTTCTAAAACTGCTGCATACTGGAAACTGGTGAAACTTTGAATTTTTATTTTTTCTATAATAGGAAGTGCATTGAGGCACACAACAATTGCTTGGTATTTTTAAAGAAGTAGTAAACAAAGATGCACAGAAAATGAGGTTATGTCGCAGTACCCAAACGCGACTCTGACGCCGCCTACATGCATTCGGTCTATTCTGGGGTAGATTAATCGTTTCCTACGGGCCCGTTTATCAATGTAGGGTTAAATTTGCGTGTTAGCTAGCCCTGGGCTAACTTTAACCTCAGGGCAAAATGAGTGTTAAACTGGCATGTGTTTATCCACCACATTTTATGTGTGGGTTAGGAAACCATTGAATAACCTGAAGTTGATAACTCTTTCTACAGAGTTGTCAGCTCTAGGTTGATTGTGATGAACCGAAAAATGAGTAATTTTTGTTTGTTAGTTTTTTAAGTTCTTGTTACTAAGTTAAAAGCATTTGTTTGATTTTATCGAAAAGTCACCTGACAGTAACAGCAATGAACAACAATTGTAATATTTTCTGGTCGATAGTTACATTATTATTTTAAGAATATGAGTAAAACCCTAACAAAAGTACGCAGAGGCCCCAATTTTTCATCATCAGAGCGGTTGCTATTAATTAAAATAGCAAATAATTATGAACACGTACAATAAAAAAAACTGATGCAATATCTTGCAGGGACAAAGAAGCTGAACGATTTCTACAATACAATAAAATTGATTTTAATATTTGCTTTTTAGCTACATTAGGAAACTAAATATATCTTTCGCGTTCCAAAAATTCCAAAATATCTGCTTCATCATTGCTTATTTCGTCGATAGCTTCCATTTTTAATAATTTAACCAAAAAATAATTTTGACTCTTCACCCAACTGTCAACAGCAAACATAAAATTTTTAGGTTAACCTCGGGCTAACAGAGATAACCCTCACCTTGATGTTCAGGCCAAACCTCTGACTTTAGCCCAAGGTTAGTTTTAACCCGACTTGATAAACACTTTAGCCTGGAGTTAGTGTTTAGCCCTGGGGCAAACTAACTTAACCCTGTATTAATAAACGGACCCTAAAAGAGTAAAGTTTCATAAAATTCCTAATATTTTCCTTTATATTTCCTATTTTTCATGAAATTGAGTCTATTCAACTTAAATTTTATTTAGTATTTTCTGATGTTGAAAATGCTTCAGTGTCTTTTTATATTTATATATGGAGGATGGCTTAAAAATTTATAACGAAAAAAGTTTACGCAAACATTTTCCCCTCATTTTCTTTGTAGGTAGTCGACTGGGAAGTGGAACTAGTGGTCGTCATAGGCAAGAAGGCACAGCACGTGAAAGCCGAAAATGCCCTGGACTACGTCTTCGGTTACACGGCGACACAGGACCTTACGGCGAGAGACTGGTACGGTAGAAACGGGGGCCAATTCCTACTGTATAAGAACATGGACGGTTTCTGCCCTCTTGGACCTTGCGTTGTTACAAAGGACGAGTTGGGCGATCCGCATAAGATCCAAGTAAAAACGTGGGTGAACGGTGTTTTGAAACAAGATGGCAACACGGAGGAATTCGTTCATGGTGTCGACAAAATCATCGAATACTTGTCTAGGTGAGGTTTATAACTGTTTATCACTTCGAGTAATTAGTTTTAGCGCTGGCTGATTTTAGAGAATGTATATTTTTATGAAATATACAGTGTGTCCCAGGATAAATGTAACAAGAGGTGTAATGAACCAAAAATTTTGGAATTTTGGAATGGTATTTGGAGATTGAGTCCTGCTTGTTGTAAAACTAAAGTATACCAAAAATGACTTGATTTGGTGTTCTACAGGGTGTTTTATAAGCAAAGTTGTAAAAATCACCACTAATAAAGTACCTTTATTTTTCAAAATATGAAAAAATTCCACTAAGAAAAATTATTTAGAATGCAATTTTATACCTCTATACCAAATTTCAGGAATATAAAATTATTTTTTTGAAACTTCCCATTTTTTCCATAAATTAGTACTTTATTTTGAATCATTCAGTTAAAACTGCATAGAAATTATTTTTTGTGAATTAATATTTAAAGTTATGTAGAAGCTAAAAGTAGGCTATGAGAAAAGCAGTGGATACACATTTATCATTTATTATTGACATATCTGTCAAACGTAGTCAATATTATCCTTAATTTCTGTTTCAAATTAACGAACCAAGCATAAAAAATTAAGTGAAAATGGTACTCACAGTGCGTGAAAAAATTTATATTGTGCAATGCTACAGAATTGGTGGTGAAAACTCGCTAAGAAAAGTGGTAAGCCAATTTAATTTGAAATTTCCAAACACTGCTTTGTCACGTACTCAGGCTATGAGAATAATTAAAAAGTTTCTGGCTACTGGTAGTGTTCTTAACATGAAAAGAAAAATAAAAGCATATGATGAAGACAATGTTGGGACTATTATAGCTCATGCCTCTGTTATAGAAAATCCTAGGATGCCACTAAGAGATAGATCAGCTCTTATTAATATTAGTCTGAACTCCAAAGAATTTACAAGGCAAAGAAAATTAGGGCATATAAAGCAAATTATAAACATACGCTTGAAGAGGGAGATGACGGCCGTAGGTTGGATTTTTGTTTGACCATTGGAGAAAAAATCATGGAAGAGAGATTTTTTCATCATTTCATAATTTTCTCAGATGAATCCACATTCACAACCAATGGTGTTGTTTCATCTCAGAATTGTCGGTTTTGGGCGTCTGAAAATCCAAATTTTAGAATTCATTGTAGAAGACAATATTATAAAAAAGTGAATGTGTGGTGTGCCGTTTCTCATCACGTTGGAGTTATAGGACCTTATTTCATTGAGGGAAGGTTAAACCAGCACACTTATTTACAGCCTCTTGAAAGATTTTCTGAAGAACATTTAAATATTTTAAGAGATATGCCTTTAGTTCATTTTCAACATGATGGTTGCCCTGGCCACTCCACAGAAATGGTTAATCGGTGGTTGAATTTAAATTTTGGAGAAAATTGGATTGCCAGGAATGGACCGATCAAGTGGCCGGCGAGATCCCCAGACCCTTTTTATGGGGTCGCCTCAAGCAGTTGGTTTACGCTGTTTACACTTCCTAACGATGTAGCAGTATTGAAGCAAAGAATTACAAATGCCGTAAACTTCATACCGTTAGATCATATTCGAAACAGTTTTAAGGACTTCAGGCGAAGGATCGAAATGTGTGTGGATGTGGGTGGTAGCTACGTCGAATAATAAAAAAATTGTAAACATTGATTTGTATTGGACAATAATTAATTTGTTTGTGAATCTGTTGTTTTTGACATTTATTACTTGTTATAATTTTTAAACCTCATTAATCTTCTGTTAGTAATTGTTTCTTGTTTTACAATTAGTTCGATTAACATTATACCTTCTTACATCTCGTATATTCAATTTTTTATTTACCAATAGCCTACTTTTTGAGATGATTAACATTTGCTCCTACACAATTTTAAATATGAATTTAACTCTTAATTTGCAAAAAATGGGAAGTTTCAAAAAAATAATTTTATATTCCTGAAATTTGGTATAGAGGTATAAAATTGCATTCTAAATAACTTTTCTTAGTGGAATTTTTTTCATATTTTGAAAAATAAAGGTACTTTATTAGCGGTGATTTTTACAACTTTGCTTATAAAACACCCTGTAGAACACCAAATACCATTCCAAAATTCCAAAATTTTTGGTCCATTACACCTCTTGTTACATCTATCCTGGGACACACTGTATACATGAATGTAAATGATAAAATCTCGCTCTCATTTACTAAAATAAAATTAATAATAAAAAAAACCTACAGGAGAAAATCTAAGGCCCTTTTTGTCAATGCGGGGACAAATAAATGTGTGTGCTAGCTAGCTCCAGGATAACTTTAACCCCTGGTTAAAGTGAGTAGCTAAACTCATAAACGTTTTTCCACTACATTTTGTGTGGAGTAGGAAACTCTTGAATAGCTTGAGGTTGGTACCGCTTTCTACAGAGTTGCCAGCTCTAGGTTAATGATTGGCCGAAAAATTAGTGATTTTTTGTTTGTTGGTTTTTTAAGTTTTTGTTACTAAGTTAAAAGCATTTATTTGTTTTTGTCGAAAAATCACTTGACAGTGACAGCAACGAGCAACAACAATAATAATTATAATATAAACTATGTAGAATATTTTCTGGTCGATAGTTATTTTTATTTTAAGAAAAGGAGTGAAACCACAACAAAAGTAGGCAGAGGTGCCAATTTTACATCAGCAGAAGGGTTGCTATTAAATAAAATAGCAAATAAACATTAAATTGATGCAGTATGTTGACGGGACGAAGAAGCTTCTTGGCGCAAAATTAAAATTTGCTGACACTTATGCAATCTCCAGCTGCTAATAAAACATTACCAATGGGGGTATTTTCCAATTTTTTTTTTATTGTATAATTAGAATATGTACAAACAAGCCTTCAAATACAGATTTCCACGAAAATAATTATCAATTTTTTGAGAAAACAGAAGTTAAAATAAGTGGAGCAACAGGTATTTTAAATTGGTGACGTAGGTAATTTGCCGATGACGTAGGTAGTCTGTATGGATTTGTTGATAGAATGGTTTTATACAAAACAGTGTGGTGTTGCCAGTAATAAAATTTTTATTTACTGATCGATTTTGTTAAAAAACAATAGTTTACAAAGGTTCTTCCTCTAGCTAACACTAACTTACTGTCCAAATTTCAGTACAATCGGATTTTTCTTTCTTGAGTTATCGTGCTTACAAGAAACGTGACGGACGGTCGGACATTTTGAAAGTTGTTCAGAATTCGTTCACTAACATAATGATATGAAAACTTTTTGTCTGCGAGCGATATTTACTGTTTTAGAAATGTACCGATCAAACGCAATATACTCTTCGTTTTCGTATTTGCGAAGAATATAATAAAAGGGCTGGCTATACCATTTATTCATATGACAATATTTCTGAATTAAAACTTCTAGTTACTGTACCAACTTTCACTTTTCAATTTTCACTAAACTAACGTCTGCAATACACTTGTTTTTTATCGAGAATAGTAATTAATATTTGGAATAGGTAATCGGCGACACATACGCTTCTACAGAAATTGTGGGGGAAACTATGTTTAATTATCTTCGGTTATTAGTTCCTTACTAATGTTCGTGTAATAATTTTCGTCATTAACTTGTATGAACATTACGAACTTGTGTTATTAACTTTTGGTCATTTGGGAGGTTTCAGTTATGGAGTAAAGTTGTCACCTTCGCCTCGCTCGCTGTAAATTCATAACACTACGGGCCGTATATACGAAAGCATTTAGTGTGGTAGTGTCTAATTTGAACTATGTCTAAGTTGTAAATTCGCATACAATTTTACACAGGGTATTACGCGTAAAGTTATTGCAATTAAAATTAATTACAAAAAAGGTCTTGTCCTACGGTTGTCATCTAACGTTTCAGAAGTATTTTGACGCGCTGAAGCGTATTTTGGACAAAAAAATTCTATTGTGTCAGTTTTCATCTAGGCACACTTCTGTGCAATGGAATCAAGTACACCTATTTTTTGCTTGATTAAATCATTCTTTATTTATTTGTCAGTGTCAGTGTCATATTTTCGCAATGTCAAAATTAACTGAACATGAAAATTATTTAATTCTCTCTAAAATTTAAGAGGGATGGTCTATCAGAGCAGTTGCTAACCACTATCAATTGAATAGAAGTACTGTTATGAGTGTGAAGAAAAGGTGGAAGGAGGAAGATAGCGTAAAGAGAAAAGACGGCTCAGGCCGATCGAGAAGTTCAAATTTCGTTCAAGATAAAGCGCTCCTTGGCTATTTGAGGGAAAATTCGTTTCAAACAGCAGGAGACACTGTGTTCATGACAAATTTTCCAGCATCGAGGTCAACAGCTAGCCGAAGAATAGGAAAATCGGAATTAAAAAACTGTACATTGTACAAGTGCCAAGAAGACCATATTAATAGAAGAACAGAAGCAAGCCCGCATTCTGTTTTGTTTAAACTATGTCTATCGCCCGTTGGAGTTTTGGAACAATGTTGTGTTTACCGATGAAAAAGTTTTACAGTCTTGTAATGACGGACATATTTGGGTGTACCGTCCTGCAAATACCAGGTTTCACGAACGTTACGTGTCTCCGCGGAACAGGTCCGGGCGATTTTCTTTTGTGTGGGCATGGATAAGCGTGCATGGCCTTGGTGTAGCGTGGCGTATTATGGATAATGGTAGATTTAATGGACAGGTTTATAGGAATATTTTGTAAAACGTTACCTCTGCTTCCGTGGAGCAATTATATCCAAACAACACCTTCATTTATCAACAAATACCCTATTGATACTGCCAGGATAATTACTCAATGGTTTGGGAACAATAATATTGAATTATTACCGTGGCCTTCGCACAGTCCCGATATAAACCCAATTGAGAACGTCTGAGGTTTGCCAGTAAAATAAAATTATGAACGAAACTTCAGACCAAGAAAACGTAAAAACGGAGCCATGACAAAATATTAGGTTACATTATTTACACAACAAATACAATCGCAGTTATGTGCAGTCGTATCTGTGAATTTTTCAACGTCAATTTTTACATTTGTTATAAATCGAAATCACTCTCATCGAATGGGGTAAGAAAGTAAACAAAAATACGTATGTTTTCTTCTGGATTAACATTATTCAAATACCTTACTTATGACGTTTCACAATCAATGTAAGTTTTTTATAACCTATATGATAATAAAAAAATCTAAATTCCAAAAAGACTGACTCACACCACTCAATATTAGTAAAAACTGGATTAATTGATTTTTCAAGTGTACGGGATTTCATTACACAGAAGTGTACTGTCGTGAGCAAAAAAAATAGGACAACTATTTTTTTTCTAATGTAAATCTGACTATTTGAATATGTAGAATATGTAATGAGTAACCGAAATAAAACAGTTAGCACTTTTATTTTATTTCTTATTGTAATGCTGTAGTTATTGCTATAGCAAATGATGGATGGTCAATGAGACAAGTTGCACTGCGTTATAACATTAGCAAAAATTTGGTGTTTAACATTTTAAAAAAGGGCGAGCGTAGAGGCGACTTCAATGTGAATATCAGTCGATATTCCGTTGAAGCAACGTCGAGCGCGGTTAGTACTTGGATGAGGTCCCATCTTGGGAAATACAGCGTTCTCGTCCCACCTTCTAGCGGCTTGTATATCAGTGTATACGCGGAAGTTACGTAATTTCAGAAGAGGATTACGTAGTGGATATACCATCCTTCGGAGGGGATGTAAAGCAGGCGGTCCCTTGTCTATTAAATGTTAGGCAAGTAAAAGATCCCTACTCTTCTTAAAGGAAGAGGTTCGGCAAAATTTCCAGGTTGGGGGTAGCTCGTCTCCTGGCGTCGGTGATAGGCACTGGTAGCGGAAACAGGCCGACGTTAAATAGTTAAAAAAAAAAAATTAAAAAAGTGGAGAATAGAATAAGTATAAATCCTGGATCAAGGGACACAGGATATCCAACATAAGAGGGAACAACGCGATCAAATCAGAGGGGAGTGGGCGGAAATTAGCCAATAAAGTACAGAGAGCTGTTGTGTTGGTTGTCTAGTTTTGGCATTCGTACTTTCTTTACTACTGCTCTACCTACTTACAATCACGCTTGAAAGGTCACGAACACATAGAGACCAAGCTTCAAATACACGAAATGAGTGCGCATCGGTTATAAATGTAATTTTTTGCAATCATTTTTGATTATATTGAAGTGACTCCATCTACTAAAACACCATTGTACTAAAAAAAATTTCCAGCAAAAAGCATTTTTTAGCGAACTGGCTCATGTTATTAAACTGATCAAAAGATATTCTTGTAAGTAAATGAATACTACACTTTTATTGAAGACCATTTTTAGCTAAAACTTGTTTATTAGCCAATGTGAAGAGAGATCTTCCTAAAAACTAAGTTTTAGCTAAAAATGTTCTTCAATAGAAGTGTAATATTCATTTACTTACAAGAATATCTTTTTTCAGTTTAATAACGCCAGGCGTTTGGCTAAAAACTGCTTTTTACCAGTCAAGATTCTTAGTATAGTGCTTTTTAATAGATTGTGCCACCTACAGCACTACAATAGGGCATCTGCATCATATAACCAACATAACCTTAAATTTTAAGTTTCTCAAGTTTATTCTCATTTTTAACGTTTGTATACGCATTTTTAGCTTGGAGCCGTACTGGCTCCAAGCAAATATTTAAAAATTCACGTAAATAATTTTTCAATATTGTTGATTAATAAAAATAGACTGCTAATTAGAGGTTAGATTTCCAACTTACAAAAAGAGTCCTATTTTGTTAGGACAAAGTATTTAGAACTTCATAAACATTACACTGAACTAGATTTTAGTTGAAAATACGGGAACCAGGCAGAAATTTTGATAACAGCTGCGTAATACTCTTAAATCTTAAGAAACACATATTTTTGAGGTTAGCTGTGACGTCACGTGCAGATGACCTATACTAGCCACACTGCCTACCCTTCGCCCCAGTTCATCTTTAGCTTTACCGATGAAACTTTGTAATTGGCGTTGTCCCCTCTTAACAAGAAACTAACTATTAATATTTCGTTATTGCACCATTTCAATTTATAACAAGTCTGTTTGGCCTAGAATTGAATAACCTTATACAATAATCATCAGTAATATTTTCCCAGGCATTATTTATTATTTTATTTTATTTCGTGGTCTCACATTTAGTTTTTGGATACTCTTACAAGTAGTCCTCATGCGTCTTCCATGGGGTTAAGATCTGGACTATGACTGGGCCAGTTAAGAACATTAATGTTGTTATCTTGAAACCAGTTAGTTACGGTATGAGCATTATGAACGAAACAATTATCTTGTTGAAATATGAATTCATTATTAGAAAATAATTCTGACACAGAAGGGAGCATAGTATTGTCTAAAATCCTAATATACGTTTCACTATTAAATCGTTCCTCGATATGCCACAAACCACCAGGACCACCTGAAAATATCCAAGCCCACATGTTAACGAAAAATCTACCACTTTTGTCATTGTTAGATATATATTTCTCATCGAATCGAGTATTCGGAGGTCGGTAAACACGAATACGACAGCAGTGTGTTGACTGAAAAGTTTTTTCGTCTGTAAAAACTACATTGTTCCAAAATCTTACATCATGCACTAAAAATTCAAGGGCAAATCCTAGTCGGGTTTCTTTATGCTCTGCTTTAAGTAAATATTTCTGTGCTGCTGGATGACAACGTAGCTCCGATTCTCTTATTCGCCGGTGACCAGTACAACTCGATCCAGGAAAATTCGTTTCTTCAGCAGCCTGAATAACTGAGTAAAATTGTCTGGGGCATCTACAGACTGTAGGAAAACAGACATGTCCATTGCAGTAAGTGAAGGTGAAAAACTGGATGATCATAACGTTATCATGGCGCTATTAATTCATTTGCATTCCTACATGTCTAGTAACATTACTACCCTCAAACATTGTAATTGTACCAAAATTTAAGAAGTATTTAGATTCATTAATTCATATTATAAACTATCTATAGTAAAGGTCTTAAAATGAAACCTTGTGGTACACCCACTATTAAGCTCAATTGTAATCAAAGTCGCAGATAAAGTGTACTCCTAAAATTGTCTCGTTGCTTTTCTTTAAAATGACAAGCTTGTTCGCCTGTATGACTAACAACACAAAATGTATAAATAGATATATAATAATTGACATTTGCATTTGTTCTCTACTGACGTGAAAGACCAGAAAACTTCTACCCACAAATTCTTGATATAAACAAGAGAGGTTTCTAATAACTTGATGTATTCGTAATTTAAATTAGAGAATCGGCACGAAGGTCCCTGGGGGGTAACGACTCCTAACCTAATACCCTTCATAATATAATTAGTTTCCACATCAATTGTTTATGTTACCAGACCCGATTAATTTATTTATAAGTGACAATTAACGCGAGGCGTTAAGTTCGTTAAAGCATTGGAACGCTTTGCTCTGTTTTGGAAGGAGTTAAGGAATGGAAATAAGTTAATATGTTAAGAGGATTATCATGAAATGTAACATCATCCAATAGAAATCTATATACAGGGTGTCCTAGGATTATGGAGCATACAGTTAAGATAAAAAAATAACACTGAAAGCACTTTCTTTCTAGGACTCGCCCCCCCCTCCTTCGAAGCTATCCCTTCACGTTATATGGGAAATATTGGTGAATGTTTGTAGCTTATGACATCCAAGGTACTGTATCGGCTGTAATAAAAGTTGGACAGTACATATAGTCAGTATTTTCTGCAGTTTAAGCAAACCTGCCTGTTCGATGGGATTGATATTTGGAGAATTATTTGGCCACCGCAATTAATAAAATTAAAAAATGAAAAATCATTAGTTATATATTTTTGTTGAAACGCTGTGTAAAACAATTATAGTTAATTATTGATTATTGTTTTAGTGCAATGACTTTACTACCGGGTGATGTTATATGTACTGGAACCCCTTCTGGAACGGGCATAAACCAGAATCCTCCGCAATCCTTACAGAAAGGAGATCTGTTGGAAAGTGAAGTAGAAAAAGTTGGTAGGATGGCAAATCGTATTATTTGAAATTAAATTTGAAGAAAACTAGTGCAAAATTAGTAAACATATGCTGATACCACATGTAACTGGTTTAATTTGTGAATAAATTGACATTATTATGATTGACTTACCTAAAGATTAATTTAAATTATATGAACAAATATCCTCCGAAATAATTACACCCCTCCCTTCCTTACAAACCTTTTTCCAGAGATCTATTTTAGCACAACACTGTAGAAGGAATAACCGAGGGCTCGATCAGTAAGGTATGCGGAAGAGGGTAGAAGGAAATCAGACTGGATAGAAAGTTCAATGAAAATGGGTTGACAGTATTTCGTAAACTTAGCATTTACAAGTACTTATAACCTTCTTTTGTTGTCGAAAAACTTTTGATGCCCGGTGAAAGTTACCCCATAAAATCACTGCGCAGGAAAGTCTAGAATGGAAATGAGAAAAGTAGGTATGTTTTAGGATGTATTAAGCGACTTACCTGAAAATTAATTTAAATGATATGAACAATATCCTCCGAAATAATTACACCCCTCCCTTCCTTACAAACCTTTTTCCAGAGATCTATTTTAGCACAACACTGTAGAAGGAATAACCGAGGGCTCGATCAGTAAGGTATGCGGAAGAGGGTAGAAGGAAATCAGACTGGATAGAAAGTTCAATGAAAATGGGTTGACAGTATTTCGTAAACTTAGCATTTACAAGTACTTATAACCTTCTTTTGTTGTCGAAAAACTTTTGATGCCCGGTGAAAGTTACCCCATAAAATCACTGCGCAGGAAAGTCTAGAATGGAAATGAGAAAAGTAGGTATGTTTTAGGATGTATTAAGCGACTTACCTGAAAATTAATTTAAATGATATGAACAATATCCTCCGAAATAATTACACCCCTCCCTTCCTTACAAACCATTTTCCAGAGATCTATTTTAGCACAACACTGTAGAAGGAATAACCGAGGGTTCGATCAGTAAGGTATGCGGAAGAGGATAGAAGGAAATCAGACTGGATAGAAAGTTCAATGACAATGGGTTGACAGTATTTCGTAAACTTAGCATTTGCAAGTACTTATAACCTTCTTTTGTTGTCGAAAAACTTTTTATGCCTGGTGAAAAGTTACCCCATAAAATCACTGCGCTGGAAAGTCTAGAATGGAAACGAGAAAAGTAGGTATGTTTTAGGATGTCGACTTTGAGAATGCTTCTTAATTTTCTAAGTTTGAGAGCCTTCTATTGGTGATCATCTAAATATTCTAAGAGTTTAACGTGTTCGCCTTTGGATGATACATTTTTATTAGAAGATATTATAAATCTCTAAGTTTTGTTTTGATTAAACATTAGTTTGTCTAAGGCTTTTTGCCTGGAGTTCTGTGTTGGAGTTTAGTTGGAGCAGATTAGCAATTTTGCGGCTAGAACACAAGAGAGTGCCTTCATCAGCGAACAGAGTTGGTGTCCTAGGCAACATAAATTGAGAAAAGCCATTCACAGCGATTGAAAACAACAGTGGCCCCAGAAAAGAGCCCCGAGGTACACCATAGTTAATGAAACCTGTCTTGTCATTTCCTACGATTACGTACTGCTGACCGTTGAGTAAATACGATTTGAAAAGAGAGAGGTAACAGCTTTATACAGTTGCATCTTTTTCATTAATTAATTAATTGCCCATCTCCTAAAATCATTTCCGACTCACGGCATACCGCATTGTGGTGTAATAGGTCAGAATGACTCGCTATACGTTAAAAAAAATATTAAACATGTTTTTTACTCACCCACGACGGCCAGGTGGGGGTATAGGAACACTATAAGATATCAACCATCTTCTTGCCAGGCAAGAATAATACGGATAAGTCCACCATCCCCTGTATGCGACGTTTGGTGGACTTTCCACGAATTTCGGGGATCTCAAGCCGGGGCTGGAATCGGCGTCTTCATACCTGAAAACATTCTCGTTTTACCATTACCTTCATTAACCAAAGTAAAATAATTAAATACTTCTAATTGATTAACGTTTTAGTATAACAATTTGTTTACTTAGATTGCTCACTTTTAAGGCTTTTTGTTTGTGGTTTTTTCGACTCATTTGGCCGCGTAGGGCGTCAGCTTAAATAGGTAATCTGCAAGGCTGAGATTGTTCTTATGGAAAAATTGCGATCAGTTTTCTGTTCAAAATGCATCCGAATGCTCGAGAACTACTAAATGTTGACTATCGTCTAAAGTGGACGGACCAAAGATGGAATAATGCGGGGTAAAATTCTACAAATGATTTTAAAATTAAAAATAAAATAGTTAGAGTGTTTTCAAAAATATTTAAGTCTGATGAGCATACAGTATTATTAATTAAAATGAGTTAAAAAAAAAAGAATCTCTGATAACCTCGCGGTGATAAATTCGAGAAACGTAACTTCTTTTACTGTTTATTGCCTTGTTCAGATTTGAGGAAAGTTTCATATATTTTTCTTATTATCCAAAGTAGAACCAACAAATAAAAATACAGAAAATATAATAGCTAGGGAGCTGGTGACAGAAATTTTTATATAATCTTATTGTGTGACTGAAGTTGAAAAGTGTAAAAACGTCATAATAAAAAGCCGGAAAACCCATTTCAGTCATTACGGCGTTGCTGAGTTTTTAATTGACAGTTTATTAAAAATGCAATAAATAAAAAACGCTCCTATACGATCTGATTGTGACAGCCACTTGTTTTAAACGTTGCTTCTTCTCAATATGACATTGATATAAATGCAGTCGGCTGAAATCTATGTGTCTGCGTTTTTTTGCAATTTATTTTTTTTCTTTTCAATTTATGATATATTAAAAATTAAGTGAATTTATTTTCGGTGTACCTTATATCAAAAGTTTCGCAACGTGATAAGGGACAATAAAACATACTTCAGTCACCTGTGTACTGCTGCGTTTAAAGAGGGTGAATTTTCAAAAATGGGGCTTATATATTATTTTACCGTGTCAGCCACTTTACAGGAAGCTTTGTTTATTTGTAAAAAACAATAAAAAAAATAATGACTGAAATCTGCTATTCTGATTTTTCATTGGCTGACGTTTCTTAATAATTACACAGGCCGACAAAAAAAGGGAGCTGTTCTTTTGATCAGAACCGTCTTATCCTGTTTTTTGATATGCTGAAACCGATTCTGATATTAAAAAAAATCTACACCATCAGTTTTTTCTACCAACCTTTTTATCCCCTAAAAAAGGCAAAAAAGGTCTTCTTGTAAGGTTCTGATCTAACGTACATTATTTAATAAAAAATAATTTTTTCTTCGTAAATCCATCTTTCTGAAGCTGTATCTCTTTAAACTTAGACTTACAATAAAAATGTATATACAAAAAATGTAGGAAATTTTGTCCTCTTCAATTTTGTCTTGAACTTTTCTCTCGTGGGATCGAACGTTGCCGAATTATCTTGAAAAAACAAATTTTTTGCACCTTGACATAAAGATGGTGGCTAGCGTCTCCCCCCGCCAAGGTCGGAAACTTGTATTTTTTTATTAAAGCCTCGACTTAAATAACTTATATCAAAATTATTACTACTCCACTTTTTGCAGGGCAAAATCCCCCACTGATTGGATTATTTTCTTACTTTGACATTTTTTAGAGTAAATTGGGAATATTTCTGAAAATCAGCCAGTACACGCCAGCCAATGTTTTTCTCTATTGGATATAAAAACTAACAAATTATGCGAAGTACAATGAAATGACTTAATTGCGCTTTTTTTTGCAAATTAACAATTAGTTTTATAAAAAAATCAGAGCCATGGATTTTAGCCAATCATTTTTTTATTTATATTTTTGATACATGAACAATTTTATAGCAATGGTTGAAACAATAAAATAATACAGGAGCGTTTTTTTTTGCAAATTTGAAATTCATTTATTTAAAAAATCAGCAGCAACCGAGCTCGGTAGCTGCTCTAATCGATCTGTTATACATTCATTCCTTAGTATTGTCAATTACAAAAAAATATGCCACCAGCTCCCTAACTATAACATCTGTCATCAGAATAAGTTTTGATAAGCATCTCATCCACAGCAACTCCTCACACTGCGCGAAGTCGTTAATAAGGATTATTGAATGTATAAAATATTCATTTGTTGGTAATAAATCAAGTTTAAAAAGGATGCCTAAACTGAGATTTTTAGGATTTAAATAACTTCACATAGTCAGACATTAATGGAGACTTTCCTATACTTTCCTTTATTCTTAGACTTTTCAAGTTGTTCAAACAGTTTTTAAAATAAAATCGCTTTACATACCGTCTAAAGTTCGTTTTGTCATTCTCTTAATGTTTGTGCTTTTCTGTCTGTGATTGTGTACCACATATACAGGATGTAATCAGTTTCATGTCATTAAAAAAAACTGGTGGTGGGGAACGACTAAACGAACAAAAAACCTTATATAACATGGGTTCTAAAACCCACAGTTTTAGAAAAAAGAAATAAACAAAAATTTCGAAAATTTTCAGTAAAATTGTTTGAGAACTGCTGGAATGTTGAGATAGGCTTTTATATTCGTGTATGTCGGCGGCTCTAACCATCAAATACGCTAATACGGCTCTTTCAAAGTGCCGCGTTCCTTTGTTAGAGACCGCGCGTCGACGAGGACACGAGTTGATAGTCACACTTTTTTATGGCTTTTTAAAATTAGGTAAGGTAAGGTCTTTAGTGATGCGGTATTTTAGTTTTTGTGGGCATTTCGTTAAGTACACACGTGGAAGCCGTTCTTTGTTTTGTATGTTACTTTGTTCTTTTGAATTTTGGACCACGTATTTACAGTTAAGATTTATTTTATTGACTTACCGTTCAAGTCGTTAAGTTCTTGATTACGTACAGACACTACTTGTTCGTTCTTTTAGTGTTTGTTTTGGATTTTGGACCAAGTTTTTATTTTCTTTATTGACAACGTTAGTTAATAGTTTAGTGTGGTATTTTAACGTGCATAGAAACCATAAAAAATGATCCTAATTTACCAAATGTGTTGAACCGAGTGCGTATGTCCTTAGTTCGACGTGCCGAAAAGTGTATTGATGCAAGACGGAAGCCATTTCGAACAATTTATGTAAATCAACTTTATTGGTAAGTTCTAGATTTTTCTCTATTCTTATTGGGATGCTCTGCCACATGTATTCTTCTAAACAATGTCTGAAATCTACAAAATAATACAATTAACCAGTATTTTACTAGATTCATCGAATAATTTTAGTTTTCGACACCTGATCGGCAATTCGTTAAATAAATCAGATTTTTTCCTAATTTAAAATACACAGAATTCTGTTATCGTATCTCAGACGCCTAACTTTTATTTCCCAATGTCATGCAATAATTATTCATTTTTTAAGCTTTTAACCCAGAACACTCATTTAGGTTACAAATGTTATAAATCACATTTAAATATGATAAATTATAAACAACAATAAAAGCTCCAATATTTTGTTCTAAATTAAAAAAAACACACATGTAAAGAAATGCTGTGATTAACTTCTACGCCCACCATTTGCTTTTGCAGTTCTGCATTGTTTACATTTTTATAATTGGTTCGGTTGAGGCGATCATCAAAGGTGCCGCCCTTCTTTGCTTTGAACCGCGGGCCGCCGTCGGTAATCCTTGCACTTTTTTATAACAATTTAAAAGTTGTATAATTGGGAACTACTACACGTCCATTGACTCAGAAAGTCAGTGGTTCTCAAATGTTTCCTACCCTAATATTCAAATTGTTGACTTAGGACAGTTTTTTCAAAGTGCCCCTAGGGGAAAAAGTCATAAAGGTTTTTTGTTTGTCTAGTTGGTCCCCATTACCAGTTTTTTTTAATGAAATGAAACTGATTACACTCTGTATTTTCTTCCAAAAATAATATCCAAGAAATTTACAAAATAATACAGTTATCCAGTAAATCACAGTCATCGAAGTTATTTTAGAGTAACAAGCAAGATTTAAATGTTATACAACTCTTTTGTTTTATCGTCATTTTATAAATGTAATAAAATAGCAATAAAACAAAATTGTTGTAGAAATGACAATTATAATACAGTTTATTGGGAATATACTCGATAATTGTATTATTTTGTAGACTCTTTGGACATTATTTTAGGAAAAAAATACATGTGGTAGAGAATTCCAGATGGAAAAACAGAAAAATCGTTTTACTTACCAAGGATAATCCGTATTGGGTCTATGTCCTGCTTCCATGCCGGTTTCTGTAACTTCTTTAGGGTCGCCCATCTCTAGGCCTTGCCGTTGCCACCAAGCGCAGTTCACCAAAGTCCCCGTCGAAGCATTTATAGCTAGAACGCGAGCTGATAACACGGTTTTGTCCGACACTAGCAGGTTTTTCGAAATCGCATCCTGTAGTCCTGAAAAAAAAAAACAATAATGTAACAAGTATAGCAGATATTCTTTCTGGCAATATAGTCCAGTTGAATTGATTTTTTTCGGAGACAACATTCCATCTGTTTTATTGTTTATTTTTATGTATTATGATCCCCCCCCATTACGAAAAAAATTCCGTGTGCGTCAAAAGAAGGACTAATTTCACCAAAGTTAGCAAAAATAAAACTCACTTATGGTCCAATATAATCCACCAATCCCGGACACCGTACGTCAAATACAACGGTCAAAGATGGCGGACGAAATAAAATTTTTAATCCTTCCTCAATTATCATGGAGGCATTGTAAGTTACTTTTTTCGATTGTACCTTACTTTAGGGGATAGAGTTCGTTTTTTTTTAATTGTCAAAAAAGGGCATTTTTACAATTTTTAAAAATATATTTTCTTTCATCCAATTTTCATCAAAACAAATTGAAATATATTATAAGAAGTCTCGTATAACTTCAAAAATTTAATATAAAATGAAACTTTATTAATTTGAAAAGGAAATTTATTAAGCATACGCATGGTAATAATGATAATAATATATGAATATATGATCAGTAAATATATATATTTTCATTACTGAGATACAATTAATTGAAATTTTGTGATTTGTTAAATTGTAAATCACAAAATTTCAATTCGTTGCATCTCAGTTAGTATTGAAAATATTTCCATAAACTTCAAAACATATTGTTGTATTTTTATGAAAAGTAAAATGCATATGACAAAAAAAAATAATTTTAAACAGGAGTCCCTAGACCTTGAAAAAATTTTTCGCAAACTGCTTTTTCAAATTTTTTTAGGGGTCGTTAGAGAAGTGCTTCTCGAGATGCTATTTCCCATATTTCGAATGGGTCCCATGCGCCACAGACGAGAAAAAAATTATTTAAATTTCTAGATCCGCCCTTGGTAAGTTAATAAATTAGTGTTTAGTGTTACTAGTCCAATCAACGAATGCCCAACAGGAGATTGTAGAGAACATTTCGGAGGGGAGAATTTTCTTTTTCAGAGATGTGTTGGGGGTAGTTAGGGGGTAAAAATACTAAAAGTCACCACCCCTAGCCCCGCCGCTTCAGGGGGGAGGGGGATGGAAATGTTCCTTTTTTCGATTCTTCGCTTATAACTCGGAAACGATGTGTCGTATGAGAAAAGGTAATCTATGAAAAAAAAAAGAAAATTAAACGTAATTAAATTTTCCACAAGAATGTTTATATTCTTTTCTTCCTATGTGTTATAGTTTACCAGATACTTGCCAGCGAAAATCGATGATTAATAAAAAAAAATCAATTATGTAGGTACCTTGAATATTTCTACCAAAGCGGTTTACCGTGATCTGCTAATAAATCACAGTCACAAAACAATCTTTATTTTACAACACTGGACGTATTTATTAACGTAATATTTTGTCGAAATCTATACATTTCTTTAAATATACAGTGTGACTCACTTAAAATGAAGATACCCTTATAACTTTTTTATTTTTCTTCCGATTTGAATCAAATTTTACTCAGGTATAGAACAAGTTAGAATCTACTTATGACCAGAAAAACATTCGGCTGCTACAAAGGCAAAGCCACCCACGGTACCAAAATATGCTGAAAAAAATAAAACATTTTGAATGTTAGAAATTCTAAAAAATGCATCCGATCGGCGCCACAAACGTACATACACAAAAATTTGATTTGGTCATTGATGGGGGATTTCTCATACATAAGCTTATCTGGCAAAGGGATCCTCAGTTTCCGCAATTTGCGGTGGCTATGGAAATTCGCCAACACCCTCAATATGATTTTTAAATTTTTCCTCATATTTTGGCACCGCAGGTGGCTTTGCCTTTATACCGTGTGTGTAGCAGCTCGCTAGGCATAGGTAGTAAGGATTACAACATCGCTTGTGCCACCTGGCTGAAATGAAATAACTGAGAGCTGGGATACTCCGCTAACGGGCGAGTTTGCAGCGCTGTGTTGTCATATCTCTCGTGCTACGTGAATGTACATGCCTAATGGACAATTACACGCACAGTAGCAGGTGAATGATTTTCTGGTCATAAGTAGATCCTAATTTGTTCTATACTTGAGTAAAATTTGATTCAAATCGGAAACAAAATGAAAAAGTTATAAGGGTATCTTCATTTTAAGTGAGTCACACTGTATATTTAAGGAAACGTATTGATTTCGACAAAATATTATGTTAGTAAACACGTCCAGTGTTGTGAAATAAAGATTGTTTTGTGACTGTGATTTATTAGCAGACCACGGTAAACCACTTTGATAGAAATATTCAAGGTACATAATTGATTTTTTTTTTTATTAATTATCGATTTTCGCTGGCGAATATCTCGTAAACTATAACACATAGGAAGAAAATGAATATAAACATTCTTGTGTGAAATTTAATAGATTGCATAGATTACCTTTTCCATACGACGCATCGTTTCCGGGTTATAAGCGAAGAATCGAAAAAGGAACCTTTCCACCCCCCCCCCCCCCCAAGCGGCGGGGCTAGGGACGGGGGGGGTTTACCTGTGTTGGGGGTTAGTATGTTTACCTCCTAACTACCCCCAACACATTTCTGAAGAGAAAAATTCTCCCCTCCTAAATGTTCTCTACAACTCTTTCGTTGACTGGACTATACCCTGGTGTTATAATTTTCGGATCCACGATACAGGATGTTTACAAAACACGTAAACACGTAATACTACTATACTGACATTTCGCCAACCAAGCTGTCATCGTCAGGAGGTTGTAAAAAAACTGCGAGGAATATCGTGTAGAACATTCAAAAATTAGATAAAATCTTCAATAAAAGTATTATAAGGTTTATTATTCTCTCTATTTAATTAAGTTTAATATATTTAAAAGGGTTTAAGGGCAATATATGACTGGTGTGTAAATAAGTTTAGTTTTCCAATTGGTGATATATGTAATGTCAATACATTATATAATATATTGACTTCCCGAAACAGTAAATTTCTATTGCTACAGTATGATCTAAATCATGGATAACTTTGTTAATTTATAGCATGAAATGTTGTAATAAATGACGGCAATCATATTAAATATTTTTTCCGCTGCTAAATGGATACCCCGCGAGGAAATATTACTCCTATTAGTCGTCCACATTTACATTCTTTATGTTTGCCATATGTGCCAACTCCGAATGATAATAAACGTATATAAATCATCGCTATTTGCTTAACAATGTAGGTATACATATTTCTAATATATTATTTTTTAAAATAAGTATATTTTTTATATTTGTTACTATCACATCAATGCATTATAGTCTAAGATCTGATCGCGTGATTACTACGTCCATCTGTTATTTAATCAAAATACATTTTTTATAGATAATTATTATTAATAGAGAAATACGGTTCTGCCGGGTTGCCTATCAAAATACGTCCGCAAGTACCTTTAATTAAAATTTAATTAATACATTTTTTTTAAACAATTTCGATCATTTGTTTTGAATATATAAATAATATAATTCATTTCAAAGCGAGATATGTGAAGAAAAAAGTTTTGGTTGCCGCTTCTCACTTGGCCGCAACTGTTTGCCAACCAGGTGTAAACAGGATAACTCCATTAAATTCACGGGTTCATAACGTATCTTAATAAATTTTATATCAAATGAAAGCTATTTTTTATCTCTATACGATGATATACGGTTGCCTATTGTTATTTGTAAATAGCAATAACAGACTGTTATTTCTGTTCGAAAATAACAGATAAGCAGCTGCGGCAGCAGCATGATGTATAAAATAACGTCTCTGAAATAACATTTGCAAACTGCGCGCTGCGGTATGCGCATGTCAGTACTTCTCAGCTATCTGTTATTTTTAAACTGTTATTTCAAAATAGCAGTAGCAGTTTAAACTGTTATTAAAAAATAGCTGCTTTTGCCCATCACTACCAAAAGCTGCTGATCGAGGTAATCGTATAGTTTATTGACCGTGCCAAAAATCAAAATGTTGTTAAATTCTGAATATAGGAGTTCCACAGTATACCGATCAATAATATTGCATTAGTTCTTCAACAAAAAAATGCCTAATATGATTTCTCGAAAAATCGACCCTTTTTTTCTTAATAAAAATGCACGCCACTGACTGAAATAAGTTTTGTCTTACTTAAAAAAGAAATATTAAAGATCTTTGATAAAGATCCGAATTTGGTTGAAATAGGATGACCAATAACTGAGCTACGCAGGTGTTACCGTGAAAAGTGGGACACACTGTAGATAAAATTTATAAAAGTAAAAAATTTTTTCCGTTTGGTAATCATTATTTATTAATAATCTTTTCTATTGGATGACTGTATACTTCATTTACTAACAATATATCAGAATTTCTTCCTAACAACTACATTCCAAATATTATCTTCTTCCGTCGTTTCTTTATTAATTTTTGTGAAAGCGACCACCCTATGGGGCCATCCATAAATGATGTAATGCCAATTTTTGAGATTTTAGACCCTTCCCCCAACCCATTGTCACGTTTTGTCACGCTGAGTTGGACCCCCCAAAAAATTTACGTCACGCTTATAGAGACCCCCCCCCCCCCCTTAGGTTTTTTCGATTCCGTTCAGTTATTTATTATTCACGATATTTTTCGCCTCATAGGTGCTAGTATAAATCCAAAAAAAATTTGTACCACCTCATGAGGGGGGGGGGGGTAGTGGAAATCCAAAAAAAATGTTTTGTCACCTCATGGGCGCAATGCTACTAAAAATCAAAAAAAAAATTTACAATATTTTTCTTTTCTTGATTCGTTCATCATTCGTTACGTCACACTGAGTCAGACCTCCCTTATCACACTTAGTCACGTAATTACGAACCCCCCCCCCTTGGAGCGTGACGTCATTTATGGATAGCCCCTATATACTTATAAAAATACATCGGATTTCCTTCTCGGTAACAGTGTCAACTACATTGCAAATATAATTTCCAACATAATTTCTTAATCAATTCTTGGGCGACTATTTACCGTATATTTTTCATAAAAGTGTATATGTATGTACTCTAGTCAAATTAGAACAAATTTCGACGTTTGACGGAAAAAACTGATAAAGTTTTGAAACTTGACAAAGATGTTCATTAAGGTTTACTATTAAACATACTAATACAGTAGTCCTGAACTCAATCTGTTGCGCTCGAGCTGCCATCTTTTCATGATGGCGGCTTGAACTCAACAGATTGAGTTCAGTTTTTTGCTTATATCTCTCTAACCATTAGCGATATCGAAATTATGTTCATATAAAAAAATGAAGCGTATAAAATTCTTTACAAAAAATGTTATATGCATTTTTTTCGTATCTGTTATTATATTCTTTGAAAATCGAGAGCAAAGAGTATATTGCATTTCATCGACACATTTCAAAAATTGTAAATATCTCTCGTAGAGAAAAAAATGATATCATTGTGTCAGTCAAAGAATTCGCAACAACATTCAAAGCCATGGGTCCGGTCCGTCTTTCTGTCACTGCATTCGTCTGTCCGTCTGTCTCTCCGTCCGTCATATCACTTTTAGTTAAATAACTTAACAGAGACAAGCCCGAGTTTATTAAAATTTGGACAATAATGTGTTTATAGAATCTAATCAAAGGTGTTACAACGCTCAATATGGTGGCCCGAGCGCAAGGACTTAATGAACATCTTTGCCAAGTTTCAAGAAGGGAAGTATTGTAAACGTGAAAAAATCCCACTCCAAGATTTTTTCGGATTTTCACGTTTCAGAGTATGTAGATTATGAAAATCTCTAGAGACGCTTACAATTAAACTCGACATTTAACATTCTAATATTTTAGTCATCAAACTTGCGTTGACTGGAAAACTTTGTGCATTACAATACCAGGCTAGAAAAACTCTGTTTATTTTATGAAGGACATTAAAACCAAACAAAGAGATTGAAAAGATATCAATCATGTCATTACCACATGTCGTAAAGACCTGCAAGATATCGATCCTGCGTCCGAAAATAACTCCTCAATAAATCATATTGGTTGCAGCACAACGAGAAACAGTGATAACTTGACGAAGCTTAATAAACGTAGAATTGGAATCCAGATTTCTCATCGAAACAGTTGCTTATATGTATGTAGATGGTGATTTATACCACACGCCCCAGCTTGTTTCCTATAAGTTCATATATTTTGGTGTTATTAAAACGTTTAAAAGATCTGTCGTCATCCTCACTAAATTTAGAAATAGAAGATATTCTTGCCACTTTCCACTATAATGAGTTTTTAAAAACTCCCTTTTAGACTAGCAACTATACAAACAATAGTTATTTATTAGGCTAGTGAGTTATGTTACATATAAGTCAGGCAAGAAAAGTTTAGCCCACGAGCCCGAAGGGCAAGTGGGCTAATTTTCTTAAGTGACTTATATGTAATAACTCACGTGTCTAATACAACATTTTATCCAACACTTTCATATAAATGTTTTTTCAGTGACACGATAAAATTATTAAAATATCAAGTCATCGATTTTTTGTCAGTTGTCAATATCAAATGTAAAATCCAAGTAGCTTATTGCTAAGTAGATTCTGAATGGATGTGCCGAGAAAGCTGTGGTTGTTATCCATTTTGTTTATAACCAGGGGCTTGTTTAATAAACATTGTGTAATTAGCATCAAAATGGAAAATTGTGAAAGATATAATATGGAAATTCCGACCGATATTTTGCAAGAAGCCAAAGAAGCTACAGCCAATTTAATTCCAGAAAAGTCCAAAGTAACCTATTTAGAAGAATATCTACAATTTGAAAATTGGATGAGAAAAAGAGGAGTTAGTGCTGTAAACGAAGAAGTGCTTCTCGCTTACTTTCTACATTTGAGTAAAAAAAAATGCACCTTCTTCGATGTGGACTAAATATTTTATGATAAAGGCGACTGTAAAAGTATACAGGAACTTTGATATAACAAGATATGGAAAACTTGTGGCATACTTAAAAAGCCGATCAAGAAATTTCAAACCCAAAAAGGCCAAAATTTTGGAAAGATCACATATCGAAGGTAGATGTTTATTATGATGTTCTTGCTTTTATGTATTTAATTGTTTGGGTTTTTTTAGGTTGCATTGATATTGGGAGTTTGCGGTGCCTGCCGTTGCGGTGAACTGACCTACTTACGCGTCGAAGATATAAAAGATAAAGAACAATATCTATATATATCCATACCAGATACCAAGACGAATAAATCAAGAAGTTTCACAGTTTTAAATGAAGGGTTTTCGGTAAACCCACTTGATTTGATTAGGAAATATGGGGAAAGGGGAAAGCGCATTGCGCAAAGATTCGAAGAATCGTAGCTGATATTTGCAATTGCCAGATGCAGATTTGTATACTGGCCATAGCATGCGCCGTTCTTTGGCAACTCTTTTGGCCAATGCTGAGGGTGACATTACCACCCTCACGGTGGGTGGAAATCATCCACCGTGGCGGAGGGTTATTTGGAAGATTCAGTCTCAAACAAGATTGTTATTGCTAAAAAAAATACAGGGAGAGCAGCGCAACGAGTCAGGCGATACAGACGTCGTTACTAGTATAGAGGAAAATTGTGTACAGGAGAGCAGTTTTCTTTGTGAAAAATCGAATATGATGACAATAAATGTTAACATAAATACAAATAAATAACTGTTAGTGCATGGATTCTTTGTTTTGTTAATTTTCCGTATAATAAAGAAAATAAATAAATTACTTGGAATTTTTTTTATACTAAAATTACTTTTTAGTGACTAAATCACTTTACCTCACTAGTGATCTAAAGTATACTTTAGTTCACTACTTTATCTCACTAGTGATTTATGGGCCAATTTATACCTTCAAAATCTCATCAATAAAGATCACTTTATATGAAAGTGTTGGATAAATATATTATTCAACAAAATTTAATGACTTACACTAAATGAATCTTGATGTTCATGGGAAGATTTTAGCCATACATATATCTGGCTCGTCCTTTTACCACTGAAAGATTTTATTTAAATGAATCGATTTAAAAAAATAAGTCATAAAAATTTAGTCATTTTTTTGTTGATTGGACTTATTGACTAATACTGATCTAGTACAGGAGAAGATTGAAACAATCACGGTAACTTTAAAAAAATTATGCAGACTTTAAACTTTGGTTATAAGTTTAAAATAGGTCAAAATTCACGAAACAAAAAAGTTTAGGAGTTTTACGGATCCGAGGGAACCTATAGGGGGTAAAAGGGGTACTTTCTCGGGAAATATGACATTTACAAAAAAATAGTTCAAATAAAAGTTGTTTCTGGCAAAATTATCTTTAATTCGGTGTTTTTAAATTAATTTTATAGCAATAATTAACCGAAATACGGCCATTTTTCGATTGGGGAGGGGGATGACGGATGGATTTTTTTAAAACAAGCGTTTTAAAGAGACAAAATGAGCACAATAAGCCCAGGAGGTTGCAGTGCCCTCGGAGTATTTCATACAGACGAGCCCTAAGAGGAGCGGTTTTAGTCAGTTGGAGGCTGGCACTCAGACCTATTCCTAGTTGGGATAGGCAGCTCGTGTGGGTCCCCCCCCCCGCCAAAAAAAAGAGACAAAATAAATTAAGCATCTAGGTGATGCATATATATTAAGAAAAAACAGCATTTTTGAAAGAAAAATTAATTACTGAGCAATTACAATAACAAAATACATACATTTTTTTAACAAAAATGTGAAAACGCACATTGAATCGGCCATAACTTCTTTATTTTTCTTGATATAGAAACAAACAAAAAATCATTTTAAAGATTAATTAATTACCTTTAATTTTGTTTCTTAGAACTTTTGATGGAAGTGTCGTTTCTAATATATTCAACATTTTAAACCAAATACTTTATCATAAAAACGGTCGGATGCCATCGATAAAATTAAATATCTCCGAAACAATCAACCCTACACAAATATATAAACAAAATAAGTTTATTCTCAGCTTAGAGAGTATGTCCGATACTTAAATCCGGTGATCCTTCTCAAATGATTAATTATAGGCCCATTTCTATTCTTTGTAATTTTGCAAAACTTTTGGAAATATCACTCTATAGCTATATTTATCCTGCGGTAAAAAACCTCATCTCACCGCACCAGCATGGATTTATGGAGAGCCGCTCCACCGTAACAAATTTAGCAGTTTTCTCCCAATACGTAGCTTCCAAACTTGATAATCGTGGAGAGGTTGACGTTATATATACCGACTTCGCCAAAGCTTTCGATCGCATAGACCACGGAATAATTTTGATTAAGTTAAATAACTTTGGATTTGATGAATCTCTTATAGCACTCATTAAGTCCTACTTAACCAACAGAATTCAGTATGTATCTTACAACGGGTTTGATTCTAAAAAATTCATTGCTATTTATGGTGTACCCCAAGGATCAAATCTTGGCCCTCTACTATTCCTGCTTTTCATTAATGATTTGGCACAGATTATTGATTGTGAAAAAGTGCTATTTGCTGATGATCCCAAAATTTACCATGCTGTAAAGAATATTGAAGATTGTATATTTATTTAAAGCCAGTTGATAAAAATTGAAGATTGGTGTGAAGAAAATAATCTTCAATTAAACATTCAAAAATGCAAAAGCCTAACTTTCACACTAAAGAAACACTACACAGAATTCACTTATCAATTTAAGTCCACAGACCTAAGCCGGTGTGAATCCATAAAAGATCTTGATTATAGTATTTGATCCAAAAATGTCATTTAATGAACATATCACTCAATGTACAACCTCTGCACTAAAAATGTTAGGCTTTATAATTCGAAATTGTCGTAATTTTCACGACCACACTGCATTAAAAACACTTTATTTTTCTTATGTGAGATCTAAATTAGAATATGGTTCGTTGATTTGGTATCCATTTTATAATGCACAAGAATTGGCTGTAGAAAATGTTCAGAGGAAATTTCTTAAGTTCTTACAATACAAAGTCTCAGGAGTTTATCCTGCAAGAGGGTATGATCAACTGTTGTTAAATTCCTTGAATTTTCAATCGCTACATACATACACCCTTCTCAGTGTTATCTTCAATAAGTTTCATCTACAAGCTCCTACATAATAAAATTGATTGCATTAGTCTTGTCAATCAAATTTCATTTCGAGTTCCACTATTTCATACAAGAGTTTCGACTACTTTTCACTTACCTCTAGCCAGAACCAATATATTGTTACGGTCACCTATATACACAATGTGTAATAGTGTGAATGACGTTTCTATGATCTGCGATATACATCACAACAAATTAAAAGAGCTTTTCGAAATGGTTGCAAATCATGGAAATTTCATTTAACTACTGTATATTATTTAACTAACTTGCTTATATAACTTAATTATTTAATCCATTTTGTAATTCTATTTTATAATTATTTAACTTAGGTTACTTTAGCCTAGTTTAATATTAATTATTAATTTTGTCCTGTAATTGGATTCATTGTGATCTGTTGGGCAATAAAGGTGTTTATTTATTTATTTATTTATTTATAAGCTTCATTTTTGATGTCCACCATATTTTCTCCTAAACTAATATTTATTGAGATATTTTCAGAAAAACAAGAATGTTACATTTTTTCTAAAATCCCTTTATAGTTTAAAATGCAATTTTTTTTCTAAAGCAAGCGCTGCGGGCCGATGAAACAATTTGAGCGTCTAGGTAACACTATATATTAACGAGAAACAGTATTTGGGAATATATTTTTTTAATTACTGACTACTTACATTAACAAAATTGCGACGTTTTTATTAAAAAAAAAAAAATGTGGAAAAGTATTGTTTCTGTCATAACTTCTTTGTTTTTTATGCTATAAAAATAGGAAAAAATCATTTGAAAGCCTAATTAATAGTTTTTCATTTTGGTTATTAGCGTTTTTGACCTAAGTGCCATAGTTTCTGAGATAGTTAACATTTAAACTAAATACTTCGTCTTATAAACGTTCGGACGCCACCTTTAGACTTTCAGATCTCCGAAACCACTAACTGCAAAAATTAGAAAAAAACGAAATTCATCCTTAATTTAGTAGCTTTCTTATTTGTCTCTAGCATGTTTTTGCTCAATGTAATACCGTTCGAGTTATTTGACGAAAATGTATTTGAAATACCACTTTTTCTAGCTAAAATCCCAAATTTTCTAGTAGTTATAACTTAAATCTATCAATTTTTATGAAGAGTTGCATAGAACCTTTCCGTCTTAAAATTTCATTTTCTCTCAGCTTCAATGTTTTTTTTTACCTCTAGGTGCCACCCCATATAAATTAGCAAGCCGTCGCATGATATAGAAACTTCCTTTTTTTATGCATTTACTATTAAGCTGCCAAAAATGAATGAGATCTAATTCATATGACATTATTCCGAAGTTAAAACCTCTAGTGTTTCGGTTAATTATTGCTATAAAATTAAATTTAAAAATACCAAATCAAAGATAATTTTGTCAGAAACAATTTTTATTTGAATTATTTTTTTGTAAATGCCACATTGCCCGAGAAAATAGAGAAACATCGATTTTTTAATTAAAAATGGACCCCCTATAAGTTCCCGCGGATCCGTAAAACTCCTAAACTTTTGTGTTTCGTGAATTTTGGCCTATTATGAACCTATAACCAAAGTTTAAGGTCTGCACAAATTTCTTTCGAGATAAAGTAATGTTTTCCGATACTAATGATGATGTCAGTATGGTAATATAAAAATATGTTTTCAACCGATCTAGGATCTAAAATCTGTCGGCCGCTTCAAACTAATTTAATAAATCTGGGAAAAAGATAATTTGCAAACAGTTACCATAAATTTGAATTGAGCTATTAAAAGACTAATAACAATAAAATGGAGATCATATAATTTAATTGTAAATTTACATTTTAATTTCATATTCTTTTATCTCCATTCCGCCGCAGCAGCGCCAGCTAATACTGATTAATTCGTGACTGTTGCAAGTTGCGAAAACTGTCATAACAATTTAAATAAACCAGTTGGAATAAAAAACTCTAATTTATTGGTTAAACAAACTTTGCTGACGTTTGAAAGCTAAATGTTTTCTATTATCGTCACATTTCCTGTTACATACATGCGAAAAAAGTAATGTAAATTGTAAATGCGTATAACTCATTTGATGATCCTAAATCATCCATGAAACAGGATGATTTTTAAACACAGAAAAACACATATTATAAGTTGTAAAATTTATACAATAATAGATAGATAGATAGGACAACATATTTATTTTATTAAATACAATAGACAAAGACCTACCTGAAAACAAAGTCGATATTCTATTTTTCTAAAATATAAATGAATTATTTTATTTTATTTGTTTTACAACAATAACAACTCAATAAAGTGTTAAAAAGTGGCTAATTTTGGCCTAAGCTGAACAACGGAAAATGAACACGGTTTTTGATAGCATTTTTCCCGTAGAATGCGATGATGTACTCGGTTTCACGGAAAAACGGTGGGAAAATGTGGAACAGTTAAAAAAATATTTGAGAATTTACCAAGTCCTGTTTGAGATATTTACAAGTTAAACTTTTAAGATCTATAATATTTTATTCTAGATTATGGTGGTTTCTTTTAGTATTTTTCTCATAGAATATGATGCTCTATTGTGGAGAAAATGCGAAAATATTAAAAAATGCTTAAAAATTCTTTTGTAGTACTTTTCCCGTGGGATACGAGGGTGTACTCTCTTTTGCAGAAAAATGTTAGGAAAATGCGAAAAAATTAAGAAAATAATGTTTGAAAACTCACAAAATCTAGTCTGCGTCATTCCCAAGTGAAATATATTAAGGCTGCGTTTGCACGCCACAGTCAATTCTTATATAGAAATAGCGAACTAATGGTTCTGCCGGGAAAACAGGTACCATGCAATTGTCTAGTTATGAGTTGTGATTTACTTATCTGTTGTTGGCAACAGAAGTGTTACAGGGCCGTACGGGCAGTATTGAAAATAGCCGACTTAGATTTACAACAGTGAATTAAAAAATGATTCAGCTCCTATTCTATTTTGTAACATTTTAAATAGGATTTGATGTTCGTAAATAATTAAACAATTCATGGTTACCACCGCATTTGTATCTACAATATCTAACAGTAATAATTTCAATTATTATTGTTAAATTAAATTTGACGTGTTTACGTACATAAAAAACAACTTAGTGTATTACGGGTTGCGAATAATTTGCAATGTTTGACCTTGATTATAATAATACACCCTGGCTTTGGTACGTGTAGCAATGCTTTCATGCAAAAAAATACGTCCAGAATCGAGCAAGGTCGCCTGTCGCTACATCAATCATATCATCAAACATACGCGACTAGTTTCTGTCTGCCTCTTTCTCATTACAATGGCTTTGTGCTTTGTGTTGTGTGCATTGCATTTCAATTGTACGTTGTGTATTGTTACCATGATACAAAGAATACAAGGTATGACATTGCGCATGTGGGCGGAGCCAAATCGACAGTTGCTTCGTCACGCGGTGATAATTTTCTACCCGCTTCCTTCGTAAAAGTGAGTTTGCCGACGTCTGTGGAAGTTGTTTTTTGGATTATTTTACTTATTTTAGTGTTCTTGCAATAACCTTCAGTTATAAAAAAATCATCATTATGCGCAAGCTACTGACACCTGGAAACCAGTTCTAAGCATTTATCTTATGTTTCCTGCCACATGGTTACCACGCCACTACCACTTCACCTATTTACTACTTCGGTGCGCGCCTGGCCTTATAAAAAACTCGAGCATTTGCTTGTCACCACATATATTTAAAAACAATTTTAGCATACGCCACTCTTGCTATCAAAACTTTTATCTGAAACATTTTTTTAAATTTCAAATGGTTGAGGAAGATATTGACCCTCCACACACTATTCACTGACTCTGTATGTGGAGCAGTGTTGAGTTAGGGTACGAACATGCCAAAAATTCTACGCAGCTAGAAGTTGAGGCTGCAGTTTCAGTCGATGCATCGAAGATATCAATTTGTAAAACAAACCTGTATTTAAATGTGACCGCACGTACCGAGGATGCTAGCAGCAGTTCACTCTGCTAACATTCTTTCCTGAACTTCTAGCGGGTAGCATCTTCGGCATGTTCGTACTCTTATACTTTTTGATATAACTAATTTGACCAATAAAATTACTTTGAAAACCAGGAAAGGAACATTTTGATTATGTTTGTGTGTAATATAAAATAATATCAAGTATTTACGGTTGTTTTATTTAATAAAGAGGAAATTATAGTGAACAATGTAGAAATTTTTTTTACACCCTTCATAAAGCATTCATACCAGAATGGAAAAAAAAAATTGAACATTCACGTCTTCAAAACAATATTTTTGTACTTCAAGAGTGTGTGCAAAGATAGTTTGTATACCACAAGATAGAAGTTCTTTTGTATCTCTCATGACATGATTCTTCACAGTCGGAATTAAAAATAGTTACATTTAGTCCCTTGATTTGATATAATCCTAATCACTTTTTTTAGTAATGATATTTTGTTAGACATACTAATAATTTATTAGCAATAAACAAGAAATGTATAGGACTGAAAAAAAGGAGTACAAAAATTAGCTTTTATGAAAAAAGTTCTGGAATTGTGCAGTAAGGGTGAAATATGCTCTAATATAAAGAATACAACTTAGCGTATCAATTTTATTATTAAAAAATTTTAATCGTAAAAAATCGTAATGGCTACTTTGTTTCTACGTATAATCTGAGAAAAAAGCCCTGCATAAATAGCCATAGGCAATTTTCTTTGAATTGTAGTGTAGTATGTGATTAAGAGATCAAGCCTGGTCAATCATAAATAAAAATAAATGATACAATCTTAAAAATATGTAATCAGTACTACAAAATGTGGACAATTCAATCGGCAAGTAAATTAAAATTCTTTTAAACACCATTTCCAACACTAGAGAAATTAAAAATAAGTCCGACCCTGATCTTACTGTCTTTCTAGTGTTAATTCAGCAGTGTTACCACTTCGAACAACTTCTGTCCCGCCATCTAGTAATAAAACGTCAAACTAATATTAGCATAAATGAGCAATTTTTTCTAAGAGGTTAATCTTTTATAGGAGCAAATATTATGCCGATTTTTTACTTTTTTTCACGTTAAACATATTTATTCTAGTATGTATGATATTTTATTTGAACATTTGAGTCCCATTAAAGAAAATAAAATAATTATAGATTAATTACGGCCGATTGAGAGGTACGTTCACGTTTACTAATCCAAAGGAGAAAACTTTGGAAATTTAATTTCATTTAGTATTCAGATATAAATTATGATACATAACATACTTAAGTTAATTGGTTATAATAATTAAATCAAATCTGAATTCTGTCGGTTCGTTTTTAAGAACCTCGCGAAAGAATTAGAAAATGACGAATTAATGAACGCGATATTTTGACATTGGTAACACAGCCTTAAGAACCAATATTATTAACTTGAGATTATAGTGGCTTTATCTAACCTGAAATTAAGTTAGTAGATACTCTGGATGGTAATGGGTTTAACTTGTGGTTGTTACAGGCTAAATATTGTAAGTTATTATGCACTTTTTTTAATTTTTCCGAATTTTCCCGGAGTTTTCCCGCATAACCGTTTTAACCTTTTCTTTTCACTGAATAAGTACGAGAAACCACTATAACCTCAAGTTATTAACGTTGATTCCTAGTATATTTTATTTAGGAATGACGCAGACTAGATAATAATAATAATAATAATAATAATAATAATAATAATAAAGTTTATTGAAAATATAAGATTATAATGAGTGCTTAGTTTACAAACAAGTTTGAGATTCAACAAACGTTAAGTCCACAGAAGGTTGAACCTTTTGCGTGGACTGAGTTTACCTTATTTTAACCAAGTAAGCCTCTTTATTATTGCAACATTCTTAACTACATAATAACTTCACTATCTCGCTCGTGCATACAGATTTAAAACAAAGTTTAAAAAGCAATACATGTCGGGTATACATAACAAAGTATAACATATAGTTATTTCACTGTATGTTCTTTCATGGAGATGAATTTGAGATAGCTAAATAAAGTTAATAAAATCAATAAAATAGGTAAAATAAATGAGTAAAATAAGTAAATAAAAATAAAAAAAATAAAACAATAATAAAAAACAATAAAAAAAATAATAAAAAAAGCAGGAGTAGATACATGATTTAATTATTTTTTAGATCTATAAGTTGGTGTATATTGTTCCTTGCTTGGCCGTTTATCCATTGCTTGATTTTAGTTTTAAAAATGTTGTTAGAGTTCTGACTTGTCATATAATCTGGTAAGATATTATATATTTTTGGTCCTATGTACGAGTAACACCTTTGGCCAATAGTTTTACTCATTTTTGGTACTAGTAATGATTTTTCGTTTTGTCTGGTGCTGTATACGTGTTTAACTTTTCCTATGTTATTTCTATTCTTGTGCATTAGCAATAATATATTTTGACAATAAAGTTGTCTTGGGTCAAATACTTTGCTTTCTATATAAAGATAATCCGATGGGTTAAGTACATCTCTTGCTATATATTATTTTTAGGATCCATTTTTGTGTAATTTCTAAATGTTTTAAATAGCGATTGGTTGCACCACCCCATCCAATAATTCCATATGTAATATGTGATTGGGCCAAGGCATAATACATGATTTTAAGGTGTTTTTCTTCAAAAATGTTTTTGAAATATTTGAATTTTGGTAACAGACTTCTCATCTTTTTAACTAAATTATTAATATGTGTATCCCATTTTAGATGGGAGTCAATAGTAATACCCAGGTACTTTATGGTTGTTGCAGATTTTATTGTAAATTTAAGATTGTCATGCTTTATGGTGATACAGTTAAATTTTGGCAGCCCACTGACATAACTTGAGAAGGGCAAGTAAAATGTTTTATTGATATTTATTGTTAATAGCCTACTGTTAAAAAAGTCAATGACCGTTTTAAAATCCCTCTCTACCTTGATCTTTAATGATTCCCATGTGCTGTCTTTAAAGAAGATTGCTGTATCATCGGCGAAGCTTATTATTTCAGCGTCGATAGGGACCTTGAAAAGATCATTGACATATATAGAGAATAGAATTGGCCTCAATACGGTGCCTTGTGGAACACCAAAAGTAACATTTCTCGTTGAACTCATACAATTATCAATATTCACAGATTGTTTCCGGTTTGTTAAGTAGCTCTTTAGCAAGTCATCAAATTTCCCCCTAAATCCAAGATTTTCGAGTGTTTTCAATAAATCTGGGCGACTTACTGTATCAAATGCTTTGGCCAGATCTACAAATATGCACAAGATGTCTTGAGTCATCGGACATTTTCTTGATTTTCTACATTTTTCCGCCATTTTAACGCAAAACATAGTAGACCATCGTATTCCAAAGGAAACATACTATGAAAAACCTCCTCAATCTTTAGTTATACAGGGTGTAATTAGTTTCATGTCATTAATAAAAACTGGTGGTGGGGAACGACTAAACGAACAAAAAAACCTTATATAACATAGAAAAAAAAATAAACAGAAAGTTCGAAAATTTTCAGTAATATTGTTTGAGAACTGCTGGAATCTTGGGATAGGCTTTTATCTTGGCGTATGTCGGCGTCTCTAACCCTCAAATACGCTAATACGGCTCTATCAAAGTGTCGCAAGGACACTTGATAATCATCACACTTTTTTATGGCTTTTTAAAAGTAGGTAAGGTCTTTAGCGGTGCGGCAAAGGTGAAAGACGTCGGCGTTTTCTGAGTGCTTAGTAAATCTGAAGAAAATTATACTCTCCCTTGTGCAATATTTTAGTTTCTGTGGGCACTTCGTTAAGTACACACGTCGAACCCGTTCGTTGTTTTTGTGTGTTGCATTTGTTCTTTTTGAATTTTGGGCCACGTATTTACAGTTAAGATTTATTTTATTGACTTACCCATTCAAGTCGTTAAGTTCTTGATTACGTACAGACACTACTTGTTTGTTCTTTTTGTGTTGCTTTTTGGATTTTGGACCAAGTTTTCATTTTTATTTTCTTTATTGACAACGTTAGTTGATAGTTTAGTGCAGTATTTTAAACCGCAGATTTTGAACGCTATGGGAGATTACACTTACCCAGAGCTCGCGGATATGCACTTAATGTATGGAGAATGTCGTGGAAATGCAGCTGTTGCGGAACAGCTTTATCGTTTAAGATTCCCTAAGCGACGTCATCCTTGTGCACGTACATTTGTAAGCATTGCTCAGCGTCTTCGGGAAACAGGTCGTCTCGATGGACATGGAGGAGAACGAGGTCCACAACGCGAAGACAGGTAATTGAAGCGGAGGTTCAAGTTTTGGAACTCGTAGAAGAGGATCCAACTTTAAGCAGCCGCGATATCGCGAACCATGTGGGAGTATCCCATTTTGTGGTGTGGAGGACTTTAAGATATATGAACTTACACCCCCATCACTATCAACGTGTCCAAGCTCTAGAACCTCAAGATTATGCAGGGAGAATAAGGACTTTTTTAAACTTTCTCTTTTTCTCCGATGAGTCGTGTTTTACCAGGAGTGGAGTGTTTAATTTTAAAAATATGCACTATTGGGCAGACGAAAACCCACATGTAATACACATAATTGTTTTCTGTTGTCGTATCTCAGACGTCTAACTCTTTATTTCCCAATGTCGTGCAATAATTACTCATTTTTAAGCTTTTAACCCAGAACACTCATTTAAGTTACAAATGTTAATAAACCACGTTTAAATCTGATAAATTATAAACGACAATAAAAGCTCCAATATTTTTTTCCAAATTAAAAAACACACATGTAAAGAAATGCTGTGTTTAAACCTCTAAGACCATCATTTGCTTGCAGTTTTGCAAAGAAAGACGAATTATTTACATTTTTATAATTCGTTCGGTTGAGGCGGTCATCAAAGGTGCTGCCCTTCTTTGCTTTGAAACCGCGGACCGCCGCGGAACTGCGAGAACGAGGCGGTCGGTAATCTTTGCACTTTTTTATGATAATTTAAAAGTTGTATAGTTGGGAACTACACGTCCATTGACCCAGAAAGGCAGTGGTTCTCAAATGTTTCCTACCCTAATATTCAAGTTGTTGACCTAGGTCAGTAGAGGAAAAAGTCATAAAGGTTTTTTGTTTGTCTACTTGGTCCCCATTACCAGTTTTTTTAATGACATGAAACTAATTACACCCTGTATACTCTGCATCTTAAAAGGTTAGAATTATGATTATCTTAGGCTAGATTTTGTGTTTTTAAGTATTTTTTTAATTTTTACGCCTTTTCCCAACATTTTCCCCCTCGTATCCTACGGAAATTTTTTTTACAAGAAACTACCTGAATCTCACATAATAAGCTATGGATCTTAAAAAATGTTGAATATCACAGACTCGAATTTGTAAATTTTGGGCATTCTCTAAATTTTCCGCATTTTCTTGACATTTTTCGGCAAGGCGAAGTAGAGAATCATATTCTACGAGAAAAATACTAAAATAAACCACCATAATCTAAAGTAAAATATAATGGATCTTAAAAGTTTAACTTGTGATTATCTTAGACAGGACTGTGTAAATTCTCAGCGTTTTCTTAACTTCTCCACATTTTCCCGCCATTTTTTTTTTGCAAAATGTTCAGCTTAGGCCAAAATGAGTCACTTTTTAACATCCTCCTTTCTTGGAAATATAGTATTTTTTCGATAACTTTGTTTCTAACACTTGATTTCTTTTGAAAATTTGGACATGTACAGGGTGTTTTAAGTAAGCAATCATTTATTTTCTAGCCTAAACAATAAAAAATTCAAAATTACCATTCTTCAACGATATGTGGAAGTACATATTTACCCCGATCCACACTTTTTCGCCGTAAATTACGCAAAAGTGACAACTCTTCCATTAATATTTATTTATTGTTCATGTCAAAACAAATATTATTTTGCCTTTGGAGAGGGAAAGGTTCGAATATTGTAATACTAAAATATCAAGTTATTACGACAACGAATGACAGATGCAGAACATGAAAAATATGAAAATAGTATTTTTTGCAAAAAAAATGAAAAAGTGTAATTTTCTAGAATTTGGCAATTTCAAATCAAATCGCCACCTCAGGAATATGTTTTGTGAGGTGTCTTTATACAAGTGTTTTGTTTGTTCGAGAGTTGCATTGCATATGTCGAATTTATGGGTCTCGTCATTCTATTAGACGAAATTTTGATTGGCCAGCCAAATCACCCGACTTGATCCTCATTGAATTATTTTTTGGAGGAACTACTAAGGTCAATGCCACTAAATCAGAATCTCTTGAGGAATGACGTGCCAAAAATGTTCAAGGATGTCGTTCACAAATACATCATAATGAACAACTATTTCGCGAACGCCACTTAATTGATTCGATCTAATTAATCACTTAGTTAATTATCAATTACCAACATCAAAAGTGCCGCCTGTGAATACTAAATTACGCTTGCCTCTTGCGAGTTAATTTATTTGGCGCGCAGATAATAATTCTGTGCATTTACATAATAATATAAAACTTTATTAACTTTTTCTGATAACAGCTCTGCGAAGATAATAACGTTTTGTTATCTGTTTATCTTATTTATCAACTATACGAGAGTATGTCGTAGTGTATTGCGGCCTGCCCACGGTCATAGGTAATTCTGTAGGCGCCACTATGTATTGGTACGAGTGCTAATTTAGAGTGTTTTTTGTGTAGTCGTGATAAGTTTTTTGTTGAAGTGTTTTGGATTTATAAGAAAATTTGAAGAGTAAGTATTGGGACAATTCTTACTGGATCAAAATCCATGTTAGCAATGTAACAATATGACCTGACCCAATAATTTGGAATATATTTAAGTCGTGAACAATTTTTTTCAAGTTAATAAATCGAAATAACCTTAGAATCTATTAATTTCTGATAATTCTGAAGATTCTAATTTCGTTTCTTTATTATCTATGTGTTTAGACTTTCAATATTATCTGCAAAATTGCGTTTTCATTTCAATTGCGTGTTTGCCATATGTTAGAACCTGAGTATGATTGATGCAACTCCTTTATGTTCTGAAATACTTCTTCTAAAAGTTCTGCCTGTTTGTCCAATTTACATTTTAGGGCGTATACCATATGTCCGCACTAGTCTTTTTAATCAGCAAAGAGCGATAAAAGGAGAAAATATTTAAGTTGATTTTTTGTTGAGATTACCATATGTGTATCGATTTTATCTAAAGATCATATAAAATTTTAAACAATATAAAACGAGAGTGTTATCATAGAGTGGGTTCTTGTCAACAAGTAAATGGCCATTGTAAGCATTTGTTACGTTACAATGAACATTGTTTTTTCCGCTCCCGTCAGAAAAATAAGTTTTTCTGAAATCCATCAAGAATGGCTACGTTTTCGGCGCAATTTCAGATCCCAAAATACGCTATTCTAGTATTTTAATATGTTGCCGAGAACAGTCCAGGGCAGTTACTTTCTCGAACTGTTTTTTATATATAAAAGTTACTTTCCCATCCTAAATCGGGAAAGTGGCTTTTCCGGACTGTTTTTATATATATATATATATATATATTAATATTTATATATATTTTTATTTTTATATATTTCTGATAATATTGATTGCGATTTCAGAAAAAAATGTGTACCTCGTAGTAAAAGCACATTCCCTGACTTCAATGCTTGTTGGCCTCGGCTAATGCCTCGGTCAACAAAAATTTATTTCTCGATGAATAAACAACTCTCATATCAAAGTTTTTAAAAGTCCTGCTTAGACCACTGGTTTAACTATTTTTGAGCGCATTTGAGGCAGTTCTTTACTACTGCTACTTCTTTTAGGAAATATCTTCTTTGCGATCGCAATTTTGCTATTTACTATATTCTCAGTGTAATCTTTTGCCATAGTGAAGAAAATCCACCCCCCGTGGTGTTCAAAGCTTACTAAATCCGTCAAAATAGTGTCGGAAGACCTCCGAAAACAATGATCAGTAAAAGATTTTGGGTCAGGTAATTTTAACTAGTATTCTGCAATTTTAGTGCGTATACCCACATTTGACAAGTACATTTTCCATTTCCTGACTGTAGATTTATGTGTCAGAAATTTTTACAATGAGGATATTTTTCTTATCGTCAACATCATAAATGGTTATTTTTAACAATTCGCCTCTACGGCACGTTCCACAGAGGTCCATAATAAGTGCAATCTGAAACAATAAGTTTTTATAAAAACCCTTTTATATTGTTTTAAAAATGCTTAAGTCACCTTCATCTTAAGAAATTGTTTATCTGAGGACTTGCTGACAAAATCTGTGTGGTTATGCTCCAAAATTCTGAATTTTTTTGCCTTTTATCATACTGATTTCCTTTTCAAATAAGACAACGGCTTTCTTGAATGGTATTACGTCAATTTCTATCTGAAAAGCTACTTTCAACATTGAGAATGTCGACCACACGGTGGGAGCTTTAAATTATGTTGGCTTTCCTGCGAAATAAACCAACAGTACGTTTTCCGCATAAGTTTTTCGTCTTTGCACCAAGTAATGCACTTCATATACTACGTTTCGTACTCATCTGTTGATTTCTCCAGTAAAATGTTAAAAGCTACAGCATTCGCTTGTTCGACCATGGCGTGTTTAGAAAATCGTTATCATCCATATCAGTTTCCATTATTGCTCAAATAAATATTCACGAGAATGATAGGATTTTTCTTTTTTTGACGTAGGAAAAATATTGCTTGTATTTCAAGCACAAAATTGCCGATTTTAAGAAACTGTCCCTCGATCGGTAAGGACCTATTTTCTGCCCTTACTACACAAATTAGTATTTTAAACAACAAGTTTCGAAAACGAATCTTTTCACATGAGTGAAACAGTTCCACAAGTCGAGTGAGTATGAAAAGATGTTTTTCTACGATTGTGCTGAAAGTCAAATTTTCTACCTTCAAAATGACTGCAGAAAATATCACTTTGCCGCACGCCGTGCGGCAAAGAATTTGCCACACGCCTTGATTACATCTTCACACACCGGAATAAAATAGTGTGTTTACCTTAAAGAATTTTATATTACTTACTGGTAATAACAATTAAATTCTATAAATGTACATTAATTACACATGAATTGCAATTAAAAAGTCAAATTTTCTAACTTCAGAATGACTGTGGAAAATGTCACTTTAAATAAAATCTGACAGGCAGCAAATTTAAAATTTTGGAAGGACCTTAAAAAAGGGAAATAACTTCACAACCGTAGAAAAAATAGTATGTAACACACATGTGGCAAGCTTCATTGCAAAACGATGTATGAAAGTAGGAACACGAGCGCAGCGAGTGTTCCTATCATACGAGCCCTTGCCACAGTTGTATTACAATCTATTATTTCAAACGTGTTGTTTACAATATTTTTTCTACGACTGCAAGGAAAACAAACAATTTAATAAGTAAACAGATCAACAATTTTCAATAAACCTCTTTAAAAGTGATCTGGTTTGAAGACTTCAAAACTGATGTTTAGTTGTTAATAAGTCGGTTGCTATGAACCTGAATAGGCTAGCCTACTTAAAAAAATACAAATAAAAGGTGTCAGTTCCGTTTTTGACAGGACTGTGTGAAAAGCATGACAGTACTGTGTTTTTTGGATTCTTGCACACATCGTGTGATCTACTACCGAAAGATATTAATTATGGGATTTAATAATTTAAAACTAATTACTTCATGAAATTATTTCACGTTTTTAATAAATTTTATAGTTTAGGAGGCTGTCTGTGGAAATTATTTCCATGCCAACGAAATCTGTCATCGAGGTTACATTTTCATTTCTGGTGATTTCAAATCATTGGTTTCAAAGTAAAATAAACAAATATGTTTGGTGGCGATGAAAATGGGATACAAGAAGCAGCCAATATTGCTTGTGCCTCGCTTTACCCCAAGAAATTCAAAGCAAAGTATATGCAAACTTCTGAAGCGTTAAAAGTTGTTTTTTTTATTTTTTTGTCCTGGCCACGAAAGTTCTACTTTCGTAGTGAGCAACGCCTTAGCAACCAGGTAACTCGAATGTCTACTTTCGTTATCGCGCGTGTTGTTGTAAAGGTCATTTATATAGTCGGTAGCAGAAAAAAATTATTTACGCCACATGCTGTCAAGGTAACTCTTCTCTTAGCGATAGGATCATGTCTTGAAAAGTTATTTGCTTTTTAGCCCTGTAAGAGGCATTTTGATATATTAAAGAGAGTATTAGTTTGGAAAATTCGATTTTAATATTATCCTTATATCTTCTCCTTCTACGGACACGTATTCCGAAATTATTGTTCCTCATCAGCGTGGCGAAGTGGAAAGAACAGGATTTGGATAGGATAGACCAGGAACAATAATTAAAATAGATCAAAAGTACAGTATACAGTACTCTGCTTGTTTCTTCGTCTGTTAATATTCTTTATAAATTACAGAGTTCCCATAAAGCTTTGTGGTGTCGATAAGCCCCCTATTTGGCCCCAGCTGAGCACAAGCCAGTACCACTTTGATTCTTACATAATGTCAAAGATTTTACGTTTTCACACTACATATTTAAAAATCTTTGCCGCACTTTCTTGCGCTCAGTGTAAAACAACCAACCAAAAGCACAAAAAAATGATGATTTTGACGTGCTTTTGGATCTTTATCAATGGTAAAAAATCGAACTACATAAAATGTATATTGTTTGTCGTATCTTCAAATGTTGAAGTTTGAAAATAGTAATTTTTTTTAATTTTGCCTCGAATTTAAAAAAAGTGTTGTTGTTGGGGCCAAAAAAGGGCCTTATGGCCACCCCTCCTTAGCTCTTCACGGGTATTGGAGGGTTTTGAGGGAAAGCTGTAACTCACCAATTTTTTATGGTTTATATTTTTTTACCGGCCAGCTAGTTTTTTACCCATTTTCTTTCTTAATATGAGTGTGCATTTTTCTGTGTATAAATTATAACTGTATAATTTTTTTTTCTTAGATGCATTAAAAAAATTGAAACTAGACTTGATAGAATTTGAAGAATTACTAAATCAAATGCTGAATAATTACACATCTATATAAATAACTATGAGATTTGTAAAGTGGATACGAAATTTATTTATTTATATAGATATCGTGTTATGAAAAATTATCTCAAGTGACTCTAATCAAATTTTAAAAAATACCTTCACGTTAAAAAGGTATTGTCATTTTAATAAGAATATATCATTTTTTCAAACGTTAAGTGGAGTATACTCCTATAGTTAAGCTACGAGGACATTTCATGCCGCGATGATATCCTTATCAATCAAACAATAGTTTAATCAAAGTTCATAATAATAATAGGATACAGTATAATTGGAATATGTACAACAAATCAAATTTTATAGAGTAGAGATATTTACACAAAATTTCCCTCTCTTTTATTTATCAATTATTTTTTCTGTTAGATGTTCGCTCTGTATATATTTTTCAATTAAAAATATATCAGGCTTTCTTTTTATAAGTAGTGACAACTGCATTCCAAATATTAGTTTCTTAACTACACCTTGTATATTTTTTACTAAAAGTATATCAAGTTTCTACGTCGACAGTCGTATCATTTTTCAAAAGAGTTTCTCATAAGAATGCATAAGAAAGCAGTTACTTTATCACTTGCTTTTGTTCAACATATTGTTATTTGTTTAACCAAGCAGCAAAATAGTAGATTGACTGCCGCGGCTGATAATTAGGAATACAGAAAGTTGTACCAATATTACTGTTAATGTTAAAAATAACTAAATATGCGTTGTAACTTTTGTCGGAGATTTTCTGTAATTGTGCTTCTTAGTAAATGTCACTTGCCAAAAAGTGTCAAATATATAGTTGCCATGGCGACCAATTATTTTGCTTGCCTAGGCTGGAATGTGAGTACTTTCCAGCCTATGCAGGAAAAGTGGCACTTTGCTGATTGAAATTAGTCAGCACATAGTACATTGTGTATCTAGTAGTAAAAGCAATACATTCCCGAACGACGATGTAAATTGAACAAGCATTGAAGTCCGGGAATGTGCTTTTACTACGAGGTACACATATTATTTTTTCTGAAATCGCAATCAGTATCATTATAAATATATAACAATAAAAATATTTATATATATTAAAATGTGAATAAAAAACAGCCCGGGAAAATTACTTTTTTTTCGGCCGACCAGAGAAACTATCCGCCAGAAATGAACGTTTTCCAGGGCTAGATCGGAAAGTGATATTATAGATCGGTAAAAGCTCTCCGATCCCTGTTATTCTCGTTGCTATGGAAACGAATTTATGTTAATTGTTGAAATATGTATCAAATAGATAAATACACTTAACTTTTACGAGCATTCAAAAGTTATTTCACAAGTTATAGAAAATATGGATTCAGATTTTGAAGCATTACAAGCAGAAATTGAAGTTGTATAATAGTGCCGGTCGTAAAAATATTTTATTTAATTAGTTATTATTGTTTTTCGTTGTAAATTTAGTAAAAAAATAATTCAAAATTGATTCTGTATGACAGTGTCGGCCGAAAAAAAAAGTACGTTACACGACCGAAGAACAGTGTTTTGCAAGTCTCTGTAAGCTTCCAGGACTCACCTGCAGCTCGCCCTGGAATCTGCTTGGGTCGAGTTGCAAAACCTCTTTCCGGTCGTAATAGTACATTGTGTATTTAGGTGTGAAAGCAGTACATTCCCGGACGACGATGCAAATTGTTGTCCGAGGCGCTAGCCGAGGCCAACAAGCATCGAAGTCCGGGAATGTGCTTTCACACCGAAGTACACATACTATTTTTTCTGAAATCACAATCAATATTATTATAAATTAAGAAATTTGTATAAATGCATAGCATTTCTTCATTACAATCTAACTGCTTACTAATAAATGCAATTTTAATGTGAGTTGGTTTGTCTGCATGTATTTATTTATTGTCTAAAATATACACAAAAAACCGTACGGGAATGTTACTTTCCCGGCCTAGGTCGGGAAAGTAACATTCCCGTAAAGTTTTGTTGATCGTTGCTTGGCAACGGATCTTTTCCGGTCTGTTTTCTGATAGTTTCTTAGCAACGGACTAAACTACTGGAATTGTGCATTTTTCGATCTGAAATTGCGCCGAAAATGTAGACATTGCCGATCAATTTCAGAAAAACTACTATTCTCGGCTTAGGCCGGGAAAGTAACTTTTGTATATAAAAAACAGTCCAGGAAAGTTAACTTTTCCGGCTTAAGCTGGAAAAGTAACTTTCACGGACTGTTTTCTGATAGTAGCTTAGCAACGGGCTAAAATACTAGAATAGCGTAATTTGAGATCTTAAATTGTGCCGATAAAGTAGACATTCTTGATCGAATTCAGAAAAGTAGTATTTGCTGTCAATCGGCGAAAAAAGTATTTTTTCCTTTCCACATTTTTTTGTTTTTATTCCTAGGCTAACTTAGCTTTTTATTAAAAAATTAAATGGGTAACTTTGACTGCCAATAAAATAAATAACTTTTGACACATTTAAATGAAATTTAGTATAAAAGTGTTCCAAATTGTTCTGATTAATGCTGTGATGTCAGATTTTGAACAGAAAGTCCAGCAAGATCAAGTAGGCTTTGCACCGACATATAGACATGCGAATTTCTCTGCTCTAAATAAAAAAATTCTTTCCCTCTGTCAAAAAATAAACATTTTATAGGTTTATGTCCACCTTAAATAGAAGACACTGCATATCTCCGAAACTATCATACAGAAATTTTAAAACCGCTGCCTAGGGAATCACTACTTCCACATCCAGATTTCCTATCGAAGTCTCTCACAATGTAAAAAAAATTGATATTATATTTGAACCGTGTAAATAATTGTTTATAGAACTTTAATAATATAATATTTGAAATCGGCTACCCCAATAACCTATAAAAAGTTATGCAACATGGGTGGTAATGTAAATACTGTAAACTGAACCCCATCATATTACGACTATGAAGTTTATACCTACTTACGAAACGATCGATTTTCTTCTTTTCTAACCTGCTTTCTGCAAATGGCACGACACTTCGCCATTTTGCATTAAATATAAATACATTGTCACTAAACTGTGTAAATATGATATAAGTTCTTTAATCGGAGGTTATTGGTAATTCGATACATTCCTTTGGGGATGTGTTAGGACATGAGTTAAGGAGTAAATTTAACCCTAACATACATTATGCAAAACTCAATAGTTTTAGAGATATTTCAATTTTTTTTTTCCGAAAAAGTATATCTTAATGATCTATTAGAACTATCACGGGGTACGTTAAATATTTGTATCTTGCTACATAGCTATTGAAATAATGAAGTTTCTAAAACATTTTGTAAGCATGTTACGTTGGTAATTTTTAAAAAACTAATGAAAACTGATTTATTAAAAGTTTTTATTTGAAATTTTCACATGGTCGAAATGTTTCCGGATAATTTTCATTCCAAATGGATGGCCATAGTGTTGGTCAAGTAATCCAGTAAAAAACTTTAAAAAATGTTTTTTGAAAATTAACTTTTAAGGCATTAAGATCTACCTTTTTGAAAAACGAAAATTATTGAGTTTTGAGTGTTGCATAATGTATGTTAGGGTTAAATTTACTCCTTAGTTCATGTCCTATCACATCTCCAAAGGAATGTATCGAATTACCAGTACTCCTGTATATTAAAAAAAAAACGAAATTTATTCCATATGTCAATCTATCTAAATTACTGTACTACGAGTTCCAAAATGTTTTTGCTCAAGTCTCAGTGGCGCCTATCGATTAAGTGTGTTTGCGTTTATTTTTACTTCCACGTCCAGTGGAAGTATAGTAACGACAAAAAAATTTTTAAAAATTTTTATTGTCCAAATAGGCTTAAAATGTCATGAAACGTCGAGATTTTAAGTTTGAGCGAAAAAAAAATTTCTGTCTGTCTGTCGGTCTGTCTGTCTGTCGGTCTGTCTGTCTGTCTGTAACTTTTTTTGTGCGCACGTTTACTCTGAAACCGTTTAAGATATTGACTTGAAATTTGGTACACATATGTACTTTAACGAGATCTAGAACTAGATTATATTTTCATCTTGTTCCGTCGAAGGGTTGGGGGGTAAATTGGGGTAAATTTGGGATAAATGGGTAAATGAAGAAGGTAAGAGTCCATGAAATTGGTATTTAGTATATACAAGAGAAGCTGAGGTCTCAAAAAAAAATTTGGCATTAGCCACCCCCATTACCACCCCCACCTCCTTACTAAAGGGGATGAAAAAAAAATGTGATTTAGTGCATGTACAGGAACCAGAAACCTCAAAATATTTTTTTACTTCATCCACCCCCCACTACCACCCCCCTATCACCACCCCCACCCCACTACCAATGTGGGGTGTCGTTTTATGGGTTTTTGGGGTAGAGGATTTCAAATATTATATTATTAAAGTTCCATAAATAATTATTTTCACATACAAAGTTTTTTCGTTGTGAGTGACTTGGACAGAGAATCTGGATGTGGAAGTAGTGACTCCTTGGGCAGCGGTTTTTAACATTTAATTGTGAAATCAAAAATCGAAAATTGACACATTTCTAGTGTAAACATTCTTGCTTTTTCTGCTTTTTGATTTTATTTGACAAAAACATACAAATTCTTGACTTTTCTGATAGAAAAAGACCGTATTTTTTTATTTTTCAATATTAATTCTGTAAACAATTAATTAATTATAAGCGTACGAGTTAAACGGGTAAATTTTTAGCAAAAAAAAATACATTTCAGTTTTCCTTGTTGGCCGAGATCCGAGATTAAAACCATCATCGACTCCACTATCAGCAGTTTTTAAAATTTTGCTGTGTTGGGGGTACCTTATAGCACCCTGAAAATGGAGCTTAAAATCTGAGCCAAAGATTCACTCTTCCAAGTTTCAAACATATCTGCCCGGTCACTGTTCACGTCAAATGGGTGTTATAAAGAACAATCTCTAAATAAACTTACGCATACATACTGTTAAAGAAAATTCTGTAGCGTCATTATGGTATAAACAGGAATTTATAATTTTATGATAATTGTATTAGATAAATTTAAAAATAAAAATATAATATAATATATACGTGTGGTAGAATATAACTTTTTATCGCGGTATTATTTGATAACTGTCTCTACGTTGAGAATCTATTTCGATGTGTTCATATACTAGTTTGAATACAAAAGGCAAATAATATTGTTAAGGTTTTTACCAAAGTTTAAAGCGATTGAAATTTTAACATAACGCATAATAAACAAGTTATTTAATAATAACTGAGTTCAACGATATTTCGTAAGCACTCACATATCCGCTTTATTGGATCTGCTGTAAATGAGATGATCATTATCGGCGCGTGGTGTCATTGCGAGCCTCTTGGACACGAACCGAAGATCATTCAAATTATCTGAACATGTTCGATTGGAAACAAATCAGGTGACAGTGCTAGCCATGGAAGCACCACCACAATAACTTCTGGTGAGAAGTTTGCTGTAAAGGAGGAGTAACGATAACGCCCTCATTTGGCCCCTGTTGAGCAAAAGCGAGAAACAGTTTGATTCTTACCTATGGCAAAGATTTTACGGTCTCACACTCCATATTTAAAAATCTTTGCAGTACTCGGTGTAAAATAACCCACCAAAAGTACAAGAAGATGGTGCTTTTCACGTATTTTGGATCTTCATCGATGGTAAAAATTCGAACTACGTAAAATGTATATATATTGTTCATCGTATCTTCAAATGTTGAAGTTTGAATTAGTAGTAATTTTTTAATCTTGCCTCGTATTTAAGAAAAAGTGTTGTTAGAGCCAAAAAGGGGCCTTACCGATACCTCTCCTTTTTTGTATACTGACGGGCATTATACTATTTTAAACAAGTTTGTCCAATTCCAATAAAAGTGAAATATTCAGTATTTTGAAATGAAGATTGTTAAGAAAACGCCAAGTTTTTATTCATATCTTAATTGTTTCTTAGCCACAAAACTTCCCTAAAAAACTCAACAAAACCTACTAATATTTTAGGCTCTCAATAATATTTATTCAAAAATATAATGATCTGACTTTGTCAAAAAGCAAAGTACAATATATGGTTTGGACGAATAAATTGGATCACAAATAATTTCTGTTTTCGTCCTATTACTTTGGTCCAGATAATACTCCATCAGTTTTAAAACTATCTAGAAACAACAACATTTCTGTTTCTTTGTCTGTTATTAATAGAAAAATATGATTTATGGCCAATCTAAATTAAATATCATATATAACAATATGATTATATACATTGTTTTTACAATAATTATATTTAGCTTTATCTAACCCAAGGGAATTAATAATAAATTTTTAATGAGATAACAAAATAGAAATAAAAAAAAGATAATCAATGTATCTAGTGTACGCGTATTTAATTCGCTTAGCAAATACGTTCGTTCGTAAAAATGTAAAAAAGTTTAAAAATATTTCTCCCAGAATCCCACAAAAACACTAAAGACATTATATGCGGTACATAAATCAGTAATTTGTATAACTTCTGGTGCATGTACGAAATATATAATTAATAGTTTAAAAAACTAAAAAAAACATGCTTTTACAAATAATGCACTAAAAGTCCCAATATAACAAAGGCACACAATTAAAAAAAGTCGAAACCCAGAGGGTAGACCCCACTACCTCTATGTATTTTGGGATACTGAAACCGAATATGATAATGAAAAAAGGTTTTAATTACCCAATTTCCCCTAGCACCCCCTTACAACCATTGGCCGGGCCCACCCCAAACTAGCCACGGCCCACCCCAGAGGAAAGAACAAAAATTAGCAAAAAAAAATTAAATTCATCGACTAATGTAGGTATCACTAAATTATTCGGAATCCATAATCCATCCCTAACTTCTATACCAATTTGACAAAAGTGAGGTCAAACATTTTCGCCCGTCGATTACAACGCTAATGTTGGAGAGTGCCAGCTCAGCCGTTTTGTTTTTAAACTTTGCGCGTCTGCGAGCGAGTCTCGAGTCTCTGCGCCTGTCTGCTGGCTGACTTGACTGCTGTATCTCTTTCGTTCTATCGTTCATGCCGGAGTGAGCGTATAAGAATTCAGAGGCGGTTTCTTCATAAGTGCTGCAGAGCTGCAGAACTACCAAAAATTCTGACCATAGTTATAATAATTATGTTTAAATTGTTTTAATTCCAGGGGGGTGCTCCGAGCATCGGAAGTTGAATGTAACATTAATTTCAAAATGTTACTATACACCAAAGACGGCCAGCTCGGCTCGCCTTTTGGCCAGCGTTGCCAGAGCACGATGACTCCTTTTGTCAAAGTCAAGGTCATTAAATGACCTTGAAATGACAAAAAGTTTTCGCCTGCGACGCTATCACTAACCGCCCCATGTACACATATATATCTACAGAACACCAAAGTATCTTATGTACGAGCCGCCACTAAACTTTGCGTTTCAGACACAAGGGGCCTGGCCACCCCCCGAAAAATTCTCTAGTTGCGCCAATGCTTACAACCCTCCTGGGGGATTGAAATTACACTTGTTCTAAAAATTTGAAAAGTAGGTTTTTTTGGTGCGCTGAAACCGAATATGACGATAAAAACTAATTTGAACCACCCAGTCACCCCCTAGTACCCACAAGCTCCAGGTGGAGTTGAAATTTCACTTGTTTTAAACATTTAAAAAGTATGTTTATTTTTAGCTCTTTTGGTGCGCTGAAACCGAATATGACGATTAAAAATGTAAGGGGATGTTCGGGGGTGACTGGGTGGTTAAAATCATTTGTTATCGTCATATTCAGTTTCACCGCACCAAAATACTTAAGAATATACATACATTTTCAATTTTCATAAGAAGCGAAATATAAAATTATTTTTTTGAAACTTCCCATTTTTTCAATAAATTAGTATTTTATTTTGAACCATTCAATTAAAACTGCATAGAAATTATTTTTTGTGAATTAATATTTAAAGTTATGTAGAAGCTAAAAGTAGACTATGAGAAAAGCAGTGGATGATTAACATTTGCTCTTACACAACTTTAAATATGAATTCAACTCTTAATTCGCAAAAAATGGGAAGAAAAAATAATTTTATATTCCTGAAATTTGGTATAGAGGTATAAAATTGCATTCTAAATAACTTTTCTTAGTGAAATTTTTTCATATTTTGAAAAATAAAGGTACTTTATTAGTGGTGATTTTTACAACTTTGCTTATAAAACACCCTGTAGAACACCAAATCAAGTCATTTTTGGTATACTTTAGGTTTACAACAAGCAGGACTCAATCCCCAAATACCATTCCAAAATTCCAAAATTTTTGGTCCATTACACCGTTACATCTATCCTGGGACACACTGTATATATGGCAACGTTGATATTGTGAAAACGGCACTTGAGGGAGGTACGGGCCATATTATATGGCTCGAAAAGAACACCACAGTTTTTAAAATAAATAGTTTAGTTGGAAACAGTTTTTCAATTAAATACAATTAAGTGTTTTACAGTCCACAAACTCATAGAATCAACAATATTCTATACTGCAATGTTGTAATGTATTCTAAGTTAATAACTCTCGCGGTTGATGCTAAAAATAAAACAAATCGGTAATGTCGTTATCTTCCATGTAAGATCGTCCCCTAGACAATTCCATTGAATTCTGTACACTTCAGGGTGTACAGTATACACAAACCAACTCGATTTAATCCTAAGCTTTCAGAACGAGAATATAATCATGCAGAACTATTAATCAATCAATAGTAATTATACGTCACTATTGTATGACTAAATGCTTTGCGCGTGCAAAAAATTGGGGATCAAACAAGCTTATCTATTCAGAGCAAATGATAAATCTATTCCTATGATACAAATAATACATAGAAACGTGAATTGTAGGAATTCTGACTTGCGAATCGCACGCGTCCTGCTAATAGCTAGCATGAGTAACAGAACCCAATTACAAATTATCAATTATAGTATTTTTGAAACTTTCCAATTACGTTAAATTAAATAGTAATTAATAGTGAGAAGTAGGTATGCTTTTTGAGACTGCAACCAACAGCTATTCTCCGGACTAATGCCCCGCCGAGCGCTGAATCACGAATTACAAGCCTGGTCGCGTTACGTGCAATAACTGTGAATTGCCAAAAAACGCTAAAGTTTCGATTGCAACTAATTCCAGCCAAAAGTCTTATTCCTACTCAAAGGAGCTCTTGTGCCAGCCATTCCACACCACTTGCAGACTGCAGTTTCAAGCTGTTGGCTCTCGCCAGAGCAAAGTAGGCCTGGAATGACTGGAACGAGACCCTCGATATCACTCTTGGCACGTGACGAGGTTTATAAAACCACGATATGTAACAAAAATGGTAGGCTCCATATAGCGATTGATATCCATTGCAATCGAAGTAGCAGTAGCCCTGACATGAGCATAGTTAGTAGGTATGCTTTTAGAGGGCAGAATATTTACTAGTGTAATATTCTGTCGAATTCTTCTATACATTTCCTTAAATATATAAGGAATAATCATAATCGTAATCCAGCGCTCGGCGGGGCATTAGTCCGGAGAATAGCTGGTTGCAGTCTAGTTTTTATTCCATATATCTTTAAGCAAATGTATAGATAGATAGATAGTCAGATCTTCATTGGTCATATATACACAAATTATGCTTTTACACGTCAAATAAATCCAAAAAATATAGCAAAAAAACCAACAAAAAAGTGGTTGTCTTAAATAAGAAAAAAAAACACAATAAATAAAAGAAATAAGTAACAAAGTAGAGTAAATAACAATATAGCACATAGAATAACGAACAAATAATCATTATCACACAGAGTAAGTTTATAAAATTAAACGAGAAAAATCAGTTGACAGGAATTCGTCAAAATCATAGAATGCATTTTCAAGGAGGAATCGTTTAATTACATATTTAAAGCGAGTACAGTCCAGTGTTTGTACAGCAATCGGTAACACGTTGAAAAATTTTACTGCATAATAGCACGTGCATTTCTGGTTTTTGAAAATCGCAAAAAATCCAAATATAGCTCCTCTATTACGAGTTGAGCACGTATGTACACTTTCACATGTTATGTAATTATTTAAGTTATTTCTAACATGGAATACCTTAAGGCTTATAAAGCATCTCTACAATCATCCCTATTTGATAACCCAATAATGATTCTGACAGCCTTTCTTTGCAGTGAAAAAACTGTTGAGGTATGTGCCAAGTGGCCCCATATTAAGATGGCTTAAGTAAGGGAAGATTGAATTATTGCATTATATGCCATTAAAACCATTGACTGTGACAAACAATTTTTTAAATTGCGCAATAAGAAAATATTACGTGATATATTCTTGTAGATTTAGGACGTAGGTTCCTTCCATGTTAACTTACTGTCCAAAATAATGCCCAAAAATTTAACGCAATGAGAGGGTCATCTGTACAGAGTGCTGTCTTAAAGGAAAAATCAAACTCTGTTTAAAAAACAGTTATGAACCATAGACAGACTGTGTCATCAACAAAGAGAGTGAAGTTTGTTGAGGAACTACTGTTTGGCAAATCATTAACAAAAATAAGAAATAAAACCGGTCCCAAAACTGAACCCTGAGGGACACCAAATTTAATATCAATGTTACCAGAATTAGCATTATTAAAATGAACAAATTGATGGCGATCAGTCAAAACGACATAATCAATTTTCTGCTACCCTCAGGCAATCTGTAATTATCATTTGGTTAGTAAATACTGCCGGAAAATTTGTAAATGCGGGGGCGTTTCAATATATGCAAAGAACAACATTGTTAGTCAGCCAATTGTTATAAAAAATTGTATTTCACTTGACAAGCACTGGGAATTTACATGTGTAAATTTTAAGTTAAATAAAATGCATTGTACATTAATAGGAATATATAGATTTGAAAATTTTTATAGATAAACTTAAGATCATTATTTAACAAAGACACATTTATTATTATCTCTGGAGACTGTAACATTGATTTCAATACAATTAACAACTCATTTAAATTAATTATAGATTTATTAGATAGTTATGGCATAAAGGGGCATGTGATGGAGCCATCGAGGGTCACTTTCACCTCTAGTACTCGCGTCGACAATATATTTAGTAACCTCCCTATTAATTGCATTCATTGTGAAGTAATAAAAAGCGTGATATCAGACCATTATAGTAAAAGACTAAGTACAAAAAATCATAAATTAGACAAAAATCAGTCCGCAAAAATGAATAAGAGATTGTTCAACGAAGAAAATTTAAATACATTTAAATTTTACTTAAATAAGGAAACCTGGGCGGAGATATATAACAAAGTCAATCTAAACAAAATGAGTGAAAACTCCCTAAATACATTAAGGTACTACATTGATGTTGCTTTTCCAATCAAAACTGTGTCCCGTCAGGAAAAACATAAACAAACTTCCAATCCGGAAATCAAATACCTATCAGAAAATCTGCGTGTCCTGAAGCTGCTCTACAAAAACACAAACAATACAATATTCTTGAACTATACAAATCTAGAAAAAAGGCACACAAAAAAGTTCTGTCGGACTACAAAAAATCACTCAATGACAATAAAATAAGAACTGCTGAGAATAAGTCTAAAGCAGTGTGTGACATCTTCAAAGATGTAACAAACAAAAACAAAAATAATATAAACAAAAATATTTCTCTTATTGTTAATGATGTAAGGGTCGACGACCCACAGCAAATAGCTGATCTCTTTGCTGATCAGTTTACGTTACCCCAGAACGCCATGCCATCTTGCGATATTAGTCATAGCAGACTAAAACATTCTATGTTTTTGACGCCAACCAGTCCTCAAGAAATCTGTGAAGTAGTGGCCGACCTTAAGCCAAAAAAATCTTCATATATTATAAATATATGTTTTATGCGTGGTATTTTCCCTGACGTATTAAAAGTGGCTAGAGTAATACCGGTCTTTAAAAAGGGATCTAAAACACAGATAAAGAATTATAGGCCCATCTCCCTTTTACCGGCAGTGTCGAAAATATTTGAAAAACTAATTTACAATAGACTATTATCATATATCAAAAAATTCAACATTCTAACTAGTCACCAGTATGGATTTCTGCCAAAAAGTTCAACTGAACTCGCTATATACAAGGCCCTCTGTTTCATTTCCAAATGCATTGACAGAAACATTTTTAAGAAAAGAGAAAGTGGCTGGGATATTTTTTTATTTCTCTCTCGCCTTCGAGTCAATTAATCACGAGTTATTACTTTACAAATTAGAGAATTACGGAATAAGAGGAAAACGTTTTGACATTTTCCATTATAACTTAAGCAATAGAACCCAACAGATATCACTAAAAACAGTATTTAATGACCGTGTAGGCAACAAGACCGAGACAAATACTTTATCAGATAAAGTAATAATATCGCAAGGGGTGCCCCAAGGCTCTATTCTGGGCCCATTGTTGTTCTTATTATATGTTAATGATATGCCATCTTTTATCAACCTTATTTCCTTCTACCAATTTGCAGATGACAGCACGGCTGGTACTATAAAAGATCTCTCGAATAAATGTAACAATGCCATTCAAAAAAATGAAGGACTGGTAAAAAACTAACACCGTTCACTTAAATCAAGATAAAACCACCTTAATGATTTTTAGCAAAACTTTTAATAACACCGAATCCATCTATGTCAGTCTAGATGCTAAATCTTTACAAAATTCTAAATCAACAAAATTTCTAGGATTAACAATTCAAAACACCATGTCGTGGCAGGTCCATATTGATGGCTTGGTGGCTAAATTAAATAGCGCAACCTGTGTCTGCCGATTTATAAAACAACAGGTGTCACTGGAATCTTTAAAGGTATATTACTTTGCACATATACAGTCTCACTTGCACTATGGCCTTGTGTTCTGGGGTGCGGATTCACACAGCCACAGATTATTTTCAGCCCAAAAAAAATATATTCGATGTATGTTAGGATTACCTAATTGTACATCATGCAAACCACATTTTATTGCTTTAGGCATATTATCTCTCCCTTCTTTGTATATTTACCGTCTAGTAAACTTTGTTAAATTAAACATGCATTTCTTTGCAAAAAATAATGAAATTAATAATAGAACTACTAGAGGTGGCAGTGACTTAAGGATACCACCACATTACACAAGTACTTACCAAAAAAATGTACACTATAGAGCTATTAAAGCCTATAACGGCCTCCCGAATTTAAGACTATTTCAAGCGACAATACATTTAAAAACAAAACCAAACAATTTTTTATAAGTAAATGTTTTTACTCATTCAACGAGTATATTAACCGACTTGACTAGAATATGTAATACTGGATATGTAATACTGGATATTTTGACGATACCAATGTTCTGTATGTACGAATTCATGGTAATGGGGTCAAGTGGCAGAATAGCCTAAGCTAAGCTTCGCCCATGTAACTTTGTATTTTTTTACATTGTTCAATAAAGACGTTTATTATTATTATTATTATTATTATTTTTCGGGTAGCCCGTTGCCGGACAGGACTTCCGTGGCCTCCGACACCTCACGGTAGCCGCGCCGACAAATTCCTTACAGCCACTCTCCACGACCTATGGAGTTAGTGACTGTAAATACCTAAATCGTGTGCCCTGAGTAGACGAAGGGACCCCAAGATAACCGCCTTCTGCATCTGGCCTGCCAACCATTCTGCCGAATTCTGACAGGCCGGTATGATCTTCAATTCTGAGAGCAGCGAAGGCTTCATCCCTCCGAGTACACCGATTATTAGGACGACCATCTTGACCGAGTAGTCTGGGTACAGCACTTGGAGCTCATACTGGAGATCACGATATTTGCTCCGTTTTTCCCCCTCCTTCAAAGCGATGTTTGTCTCAGCAGGTGCTAAGAATTCGATTACAAAGATCACTTTGTTCTGATGGTCGAGGAGGACTATGTCAGACTTGTTGGCTTGAATTAGCCTGACGGTCGGGAACGAGTAGTTCCAATAAATTCGGCACCTCTCGTTCTCGACAACGGACTCAATATCTCCGGGGATGTAAGGCAGCACTGGTGTTTGATCCACCCCGTACGAGTGCCGTAGATGGTAGTATAGCACTCGTAAAGCCGCGTTATGGCGGTGGATGTAGGCCGAAATCGCGTATATTGGGCATGCTGAAAGCAAATCCATCAGCGATTCCGGCGCCTGACGGCAGGTCCTGAAGTTGATATCAGGGACCTCTACACCCATTACGCGGCTTCGGTAGACCAAGGTGTTTATTACACCATCCTGACAGGCTACAATGAATCCCTCGGTCTCCGACTTAAGCCCAGCTGACCTTAAAAAGGCGAATGTCAGCCTAGTCGATAAACCCAGTGTTTCTATGTTCTATATTATTATTATTATTATTAAAATTTCAGTTTGTTCACTAAAATATTGTGAGGCACACAGCCGGAAGCCTTACTTATGTCTAAAAATTGTACATGCACAAATTCTTTGACCTTTGACCTTGACAACCTTATTTACTACATTTATCAACGAATTAATTGCTAACGTCGCGTCGTTGACAATTTTGACCTGAAGCCATATTGACAACTATTAAAAAGATTACAATTTTCAAAATAATTCGTAATTTGAAATTTGAAAACTGCCTCAAAGATTTTGGCAAATAATGGCATGATAGAAATAGGCCTGCAATTTGCCAGAACATCAATACAGTTTTTTTTTAAATAAAGGTAACACTTTTAACAGTCTAAGACATATAGAGAAGTATCAGTATAGAGGAGTTCGACAAATATTACGCCAGTAAAAAAAGTTTGGAAATCACTATAAATCTGTCCTTGGGACTGTTCTCCGAATATATGATGATAGATAAGATCGTCTGTTTTGATTTTCAAGCACCCTATTATCAAAACATAAAGTATAGTAAATATTAGATACTATTTTTACTTACGTAAAAAATTAAGAAAAATCCAGCAATATCAAGATCGTGCTTTTTAATTTTAATGCACGCAAATAATCATCAGAATTTTTTAATCTCAATAACAAACTTATCTGTTCGGATCTATCATATGAACATTAGTCCATTTTCTATGAGTTGTTTAATTATATCTCAGTGAGTTGAAAAATATCAGTTTTAGGTATAGGACGAATGAAAGAAGGAAATTATACGAAAAAAATTTTTTGTAGGTGCCACGGTTTTCGAGTAAACAATTAATAAATCAATAGTTTAAAAAACTAAAAAAACACGCTTTTATAAACACTGCACTAAAAAGCAAAAAATAACACAGCCACACAAAAAAAAAGTTCTGTACGGTGGACCAAGTTATATGGATTTGGTGTATTTTTCGATGCTGAATCCGAATTCGGAGACCAAAAAAAAAAAATCTATCATGCCAGTCTTGTTCTTTAGTCAAAAACATCCCTCAAAATGGTGTAAAATCCCTGAAGACTTAGCGCCAAGTCACCTTCAGGTTTAATACCTCTCGATACATTATTGTGAAAGTCTTATTAGCTAAGGCGATGCGTAAACCTTTCATTTCAGTAATTTATTATATAGCTATAAACAAAAATATTGTCAGCAATAACTGAATAGTTAGTCTAGCTAAACAATCAACTGCCCCTAATGGACCCTCTCAGTAATATATAGTGGACCAAATATCTTTCAGAAAACTTCAATAGTTTTTGAAACACAACAAATTGTTTGTTTTTCGGGCACGAACGCAGGTCAGGGCTGATGTAATGGCTAGTTGGTTCTCGAGTAGTTGGTTCGATCTCACTAGCTCTAGACAAATCTGAAGATTTTTCTGAATGTAAGTCGGATGACAGTTTAGTAGACAAATAGCACTTGAGCAGCTTTTACCTCTGGATTGCTTGTACTGGTGTTTACAAAAACTGTTATCTTATCTCCAGTCTTAGCAAAAATAAGTGACGTGAAATACCTAAACGCTAAAAATATATATAATAGACAATTTTTTTGACTACTACATAACATTAGCATTACAATTAATTTATCGAACAACTCGAACTGATAATATGTATATTATCATTTTTGATGGCAACAGTAAATTTATATTGTATATAATTTACCACTTAATACTGCGAGATAAAACTGATAAAAGCGAGTGCGTCAGTTATAAAAAATGTTTAGGAAATTATCGGAATGCGTAATATTTTTGTTATGCAGAATGAAACACATGATGGATTCTAGTTAACATAATGACAGTTTCTAAAATACCTACGTCTCTCCAGAAGCTCCTACTTATTGCAATTCTTAGCACATAATTCGTACTTTTCGTCAGATTTTTTGAAATACTGCTGTTGTCCTTGACAATCGTACGTAACAGTGTTTTAAACAACAAGTTTCGAAAACGAATCTTTCACACGAATGAACAGTTTGGTCGACAAGTCGAATGAGTTCGAAAAGATGTTTTCAAGAGTGCTATTTACAATATTTTTTCTACGACTGCAAGGAAAACAAACAATTTCATAAGTAAACAGTTCAATCGTTCTTAATAAACTTCTTTAAGAGTAATGTGGTTTGAAGACTTCAAAACTGATGTTTAGTTGTGAAATAAGTCGGTTGCTATAATCCCGAATAAGCTAGCCTAGTTAAAAAAATACAAATAAAAGGTGTCAGTTCTGTTTTCGGGAGGACTGTGTGAAAAACATCACAGTACTGTATTTTTTGGATTTTTGCATATATCGTGTGAAAAAAGATAGTTTCGAGTCATGGTCATAGAAAAAAGTATTTTAAAGTTGAGTTAAGTTACACTTAAGTTCCTATGAATTAAGAAAAACCGCTGCCCAAGGAATCACTACTTCCACATCCAGATTTTCTATCCAAGTCACTCACAACGAAAAAATTTTGCATGTGAAAATAATTGCTTATGGAACTTTAGTAATATAATATTTGAAATCCTCTACCCCAAAAACCCATAAAACGATACCCCACATCGGTAGTGGGGTGGGGGTGGCGATAGGGGGTGGTAGTGGGGGTGGATGAAATAAAAAAATATTTTGAGGTTTCTGGTTCTTGTACACACACTAAATCACATTTTTTTTCATCCCCTTTAATAATGGGGTGGGGGTGGTAATGGGGGTGGCTAATGCCAAATTTTTTTTGAGACCTTAGCTTCTCCTGTATATAGTAAATATAAATTTTATGAACTCTTACCTGCTTGATTTACCTATTTACCTCAAATTTACCCCAATTTACCCCCAACCCTTCGACGGAACAAGATGAAAATATAATGTAGTTCTAGATCTCGTTAAAGTACATATGTGTACCAAATTTCAAGTCAATATCTCAAACGGTTCCAGAGTAAACGTGCGCACAAAAAAGACAGACCGACAGACAGAAATTTTTTTTCACTCAAACTTAAAATCTCGACGTTTCATGACATTCTAAGCCTATTTGAACAATAAAAATTTTTAAAAATTTTTTTGTCGTTACTATACTTCCACTGGATGTGGAAGTAAAATCAACCCACAAATTCGAGTTATGATCTTTCACCGTAGGCTACTTTCGGACCCGTTTCACAGAATTGTAATATATTTGATGACACACCAACGTATAGGCATTGCTACTACTTGCGAGAAATACATCGGCCACGTTATATAGGATAGAAAGTGTAGGTGTACCGCATTGCGTCGTGATTTCAAGTGTTTATGCTCCTCCTTTTGTGTTTTTGTTTCTAGAGATCTTCTTCTGAGTCTTCTGTTTTCTGTGTTTCTGATTCTGGCAACACCTATATCCTTGCAATTTCTTTATGGATTTTTTTTCTTGTTGTTCGTTTCCAGCGTGCTTGGATCTTCCTAGTTTACTCATGATCTTCTAAATTGCTGTCCACATGTAGCATAGTCTCCTTATTTTGAGTATGTTGCTGTTAGCATTAGCGCTTTCTTCTGTAGATACATTGGGCCCTTTCTTTGGACATAATCGCAGTACTTCTTTGCGTATGTTTATATTGTTTCCTCTCCTAGAGTGCGATTACTTAGAGAAGAGAACATCGTCACAGAATGCGCAGAGACCGATATCGTTACTGCGTGCTCGTTACCTAGGTAACTATCCTATTTTTACATGGGCGTCGCACTGCCTACTACAATTAATGTTTATATAAAAAATGGATGGCACGGCACTGATATTACACCAATGCGCGAAGCCGTGACGTATGTTATCTTCTCTAAGTAATTTCACTCTACCAGCCTTGACGTTTTCTATTATTCTTTGATCATATTTTTTTTGTGAATAGTTGCACGACATCCCATTCAGATCTTCTCAGACTTTTTCCTTTGGCTTTTGGTGGTATACATTTGTACGGTCGTGTTCCATTCTGTAGATAGAGCTGTGATTTCCACACATGATCTCGTGATAATTTCTGGAATTTGCCCCTTTCTAATCCATAGTACATAAGTCATTGTTTATTATGTATTTCAGGTGCAGTGTTTCAGTATTTCTTCTAGCTCTAGCCATTATTTCTAGCAGTTAATTCTTTGATGCTGGCTTGTCCAAAGACAAGTGGACCGTTCTTTGTATTACTTCTGTTCTTTCTTTCCTTGTGTTCCCCTCTTCCTCCATTTTTTTTATCTAGTATTGCAGACGTATCTTCCAATGTGCGTATTGTTGCTTAGTCTATATTTTTTCATATATAGGTTTGGTTTGGTCGTTGTCCTGCTAATAAGGTTTCTATTTTTTTCATTCTTTCTCCTCACGATTCTTTCCGCTTTTTCTTTTAATGCTTATTTTATTTATGTTCTACAATTGTTGTTTGCCTGAGGTCTTCACCTTTTTTAACTGTTCATATTTTTTAAGAGAAGCTAACTACAATATTTAATGGATCAGAAACGTTTGCCAAGACGTTGTGAATAAGAAGGACAAGCAGACGAAAGAAGAAGAAGAATTTGTTAATTGTTGGGCTCATAGGTAACTTTTTCCTTTTAACGTTTTCCTTGCCTCAGTTTTTATTTTTGAGATTATTATATTGTACTGGCCAGTCTATTTCTTCTCCTATTAGTTGTTTTTCTATTTTCTCGTTGTATTTCTTCTGACATTCTTCGTGCTGCAGTAGGAAAATGGTTTAATATGAGACCGTTTTAAGTAAAATGCAAAAAATGTGCAACAAAATACGCTTCTTCGAAAACTGTGAACTAGTAATTTACAAAAAATCTATTTGATCAATTTTTATAGTACAGAGATTTAAATAGACAAATTAGAAGCAATTTTATAGCCTGTTTTATTTTGCTAATAGCCATATTCTTCCCCGACGCTATGACATGATACTGATGTTGTATACATGACAGAGCTGGGCAAATACTTTGAAAAAGTATTTAAATATTAAATACTAAATACTTTCAGAAAATTGAAAGTATTTAAATATTAAGTATTTTCCAAGGATAAAAGTATTTAAATAATAAATAACAAAAGTAATTAAATACTTTAAACTTAGTATTTAAATACTTTCTGAATATTTAAATATTTTGATGACTGACATATTTTGAAGCACAGTTAAGTGTATCAATAGCCTATAATAGCCATAAATTAAATTAAATAGACTTTAATGGCTAAACTTCACCAAATTGTATTTTCTGTTTTTATAGCAATCAATAGACTTATTATTATCATTATTATGATTATTATATTAAATATTATTTGACTATTTGAGGTGTCAAAATTTTAGGTTTCGTGACTTTCATGAACTTCTACAACACTATTTTAATACTCAATCAGTTCTAGTTGGGTATTGGACTTTTACTTATCCGTAGAGCTAGTAAACCTTTGCGTCTTCTGCAAATACCCAAATAAAGCACAGAGACTATGGCACTAGAATGACACTATTCTGTTCAACTGTTCTCTGTCACAATCACAAAACATATACATTACCAGTTAACACTTATACTGTCTATGTCTGCTCCCAACCAACTTTCTGGGAATTAAGACGCGAATGACTGAAAACTGAATAATGCAATGTATTTATTAACTACCTACATAGTATAGTACACGTCTTGATTCTTGACGAGTATCTGCCTGTCTCCCTGATGTATTTGATTATATTTGTTGTATTTATTTAAATACTTTTGAGATTCAAATACTTATTCAAATATTCCTGAAAGTATTTAAATACTGTCAAAAAAGGATTTAAATACTTTTTTAAAAGTATTTAAATACTTCTCAGTTATTTAAATAGTTTAAGTATTTATAAATACGTTTAGAATCATTTTCAAATACTAAGTAGTAAATACTTCAGATAAAGTATTTGCAAATATAAATACAAATACTTACTGCAAAAAGTATTTAAATACTCGGTATTTAAATACTTTCTAGTATTTAAATACTTATGAGGTATTTGTAAGTACATATTTGCCCAGCTCTGATACATGAAAACTTATACCGTGCGTGTAATTTCCCATTAGGCATGTACATTCACGTAGCGCGCATTCCAGCTCTGTTATTTCATTTCAGCCAGCTGGCACACGCGATGTTGCAATTCTACTCCCCATGCCTAGCCCGCGACTACACACACGGTATTTACGTTAACGCTGGAGATGCTAGTTAATTGAGACGATGGGTTTGCTACGGGCGCTGACAGCGTTTCACTGTATTACATCAAGTCACGTGTCTCACTTCCCAATGTTACTAATTTTAAAGACACTTTCATTTAATTTTTTACAGAAACTAATGCGATTTTTTTTTCCAGATAATGCAAAAACCGTTGATACCGCTGTCCCTCTTGAGAGATCTGAGATGTAGGCACTGTCAAAATTTTGTCACCTGTGGACCAGTGTATGTTGTGCCCGATGAAAGTATACTCTGTGGCAGGTAATCCTTTACTTATAATAGGTGTAATCAAACGCTGTTTTTTTTACGAGTTGTAAATGTTACCAACGAACATATTGAGTTGGTGAGGAGTGAAAATAACAGTCATTTTTGTAACTTATAATATACCATTTGTTACTTGTAGTTCTGTAATAAAAACAGAAAATTCAATATTAAATTCTGACATTTTAAAATGATTTATTTTATTTAGAAATCATTGTTTGATGACGTTTCTGTTATTCGTGTTTGATTCAGTATATCCATTCATTTCAATAAACCTGAAAATTGTACTGTCGTGCGCAAAAAAATGAGACAAGTTTTATAACGTATTTTTGCTAAAATCTAGTTGTATACATCTAACTTTAATTTTTGTGACATTGTCAGTTATTTGTCAAAATTCATTGCAAGTGTGCAAATAGAGACAGATTCACATTAGAAAAAAATTGTTGTCCTATTTCTTTTTTGCTCACGACACTACTATTGAAATTTATAATAAAAAATATTCCTTTGATACGTTGAGTTAAGTTTAAAACTATAAACTGTTTCTGTTAAATAAATAGCTATTCATGTAATCAGTTAAGAAAGATTTTATTTTGTGTAACGAGTGGATGTGAGATCCCGAAAAATAACAGGAGTTCACAAAATTGTCTTTCGGAATGTGTTACATACAAGATTTTTTCTAATTTTTAACGTCTAAAAACCCGTTAAACATAAATGAAACAGGTGTATTTAAAGATCTTAAAAATTAAGTAGTCTTTTTCATAATTAACTTTGCTACTATTACTAAACATTATAATTTTAATGTCAAAATTGATAAACGTTATTTATCTAAGTTATGATATTATTTGAAATCCTAATTTCATAACATATGCTAAATCGTAGTAATGAAAAAGTTTTGTTAGCGTATTTTGAAGGAAAGAAGAATTTAAAAGATTTCACTTTATGGACTCAGTATTCAATTTTGTGTTGAATAAACATCTTTTTTCTTCAAGCGTATTAAAATGTTTAAATTATGTCACCAAAAATAGAAGTAGAAGTAGGACATTGTTTTACTAGTAACAAAATGTTAGTACCGAACGCCATCGTAGTGGACATCGTTTTACTAGTAACATAATGTTAGTTCCGAAAGCGCCACCGCAGTGGGTATTGTCTTACTAGTAACATAATGTTAATACCGAAAGCCACCGGTGGCGCGCTATCCACTAGCCGCTTGTCATATTGTGTCAACATGTAAGACTGTAGTTTGAATATTTGTACATTTATGATAAATAAATGAATTTTTGCATTTTAATACGTTTGAAGAAAAAATAGTATATATTACACGGAGTAGAACGAATTTTTTTTGTGTTTCGCCCAGTTTGTGGCTTCGGCTTCGCCTCAGCCGCAAATCCTGGGCTCAACACAAAAAAAGAGTTCGTTCTACTCCTAGTAATATAATATACTATTCTTTTTCTTTTTGAGAGTTATTTATTTTCCTTAATTGATAACGAACTCTTTCTCACCTAATGAAAAGTAGGATGTCAGTTACGTTAGTCAGTTATGTCAGTTTTGAAAAGTGTCATTTTATATGTCTAAAACTTGTTTCTTTGAAAATTGGCTTTTTGGATCCTCCGGAAACAGTGAAATAAAGTATATTTATTTTCTCTTATATATTATTAACCTACGACCCAAAAAGAGGGGTGTTATAAGTTTGACGCGTATGTTTGTATGTCTCTCTTTCTGTCTGTCTGTGGCTTCATATCTCTTCAACGGGTGATCCGATTTTGATGCACTTTTTTTTATTTGAAAGAGTGTTTTGTCGAGAAGGTTTTTGCCATATTAGATTTTGATGTTTGGTCGCCATCTTGATTACAAGCTTTTACTTAACTTGCCTTGTTCTTGTGGGTCAAATCTTGCAACTGAATTTTAAAATAGTTATCCCCAGCCGATTGAGCTGAAATTTTGCATACACGTTTAGTTTGGATGACAATACATGGTTAGCTAAGTGACGTAATTCCAAATCCAATATGGCGGACTCCCAAAGATGGCGGACCAGTTATTTTTTATGCACCCCCATGATATGGGTACCAAATGAAAGGGTTTGCTGAGAAGAATACGAAAATAAAATGACGTCACACTAAATTCAGTATGGCGGACGCAACTGAATTTTAAAACAGTTATCCCCAACCGATTGAGCTGAAATTTTGCATACACGTTTAGTTTGGATGACAATGTATGGTTAGCTAAGTGACGTCATAACAAATCCAATATGGCGGACCAGTTATTTTTTATGCACCCCCATGATATGGGTATCAAATGAAAGGGTTTGCTGAGAAAAATACGAAAATAAAATGACGTCACACTAAATTCAATATGGCGAACGTCCCAAGATGGCGGACAAAATATTTTAGTTTTAACACTATAATTTGATCGTATAGTGTATTCGCTCATACGTTGCATTCTAAGAAATGGTGAAGGATTCGGTTTAAACTATAAGTTTTATATCGGATAGGAACGACGCAATGAATATACATTTCTCCAAGAAATTAACGCACCACTAAAAAATAACCAAAAGTTTGAAGTTAGTTAATTTTTAACCCCCGACCCAAAAAGAGGCATATGTTTGTATGTCTGTCTGTGGCTTCATATCTTTAGATTTTGATGTTTGGTCGCCATCTTGAATTTGCCATGTTGAACTTCTCTAGAAATTGTCCGATTGAAGTAAAATTGAAAATGTGCAGACAACCCGATTTTGTTTTTTATTGATGGTAAATAAATATTATTATTATTATTATTATTATATAATTATGGTAGCCGAATATGATTTCGGCTTCATTTTGATTCGGTCATATGAAACTGGTACGATTAGATACATTGATCGGGAGTTTTTAAAAATTTTCAATTTTTTAACCCCCGACCCAAAAAGAGAGGTGTTATAAGTTTGACTCGTATATTTGTATGTTTGTTTGTCAGTTTTTATTAAAATTAAATATAACACATAAATATATTTATAATAGAACCGGTCTTGTAGACCGTTGCTACTAGTAGAGTACAAAATTGGACCGCGTCGGCTTTAAGGTTAAAAAGTTCTGTGTGGGACTCGTGATATAATAATACGCTATGTTGTATGTATATGTTTAGTTTAAAAAGTATAAAATTAAATTAAATTACAAATTTAAAGAAACCCCCGACACAAAAATATCGACTAAATAATTAATATATAAAAAAAAAATTAACACTACTTTAAAAATTATGAAATAACTTTGATTCCATATACGAACTATTATGATTTATTTAAATCCAACTTACATTTTCTTTATGTCCTCGAGATTTGCTTTCTTATACTGTAAAGACGAACTACTAAATAGTTATATTCAAAACAGCAGCTCCTGATATATTCATGCGTATAAGAAAGCAAATCTCGAGGGCATAAAGAAAATGTAAGTTGGATTTAAATAAATCATAAGAGTTCGTATATGAAATCAAAATTATTTCATAATTTTTAAAGTTGTGTTAATTTATTTTTTTTTATATTAATTATTTAGTCGATATTTTTGTGTCGGTTTTTTTTTTAATTTGTAATTTAATTTTATGTTATATAGGTACTAATTAATGAACTGCTTTTGAACAATTAATAGTACCCATAAACAAATAGCGTGAGTTATAATGAGCGACTTATTATAAATTACTAGGTACAGAGCCAATCACCTTTACCTTCATGCCTAGCCTGTCCAATCGACGTAACGCGCGACAGAAAGTGGCTCTGTCCGAGAGAAATTCTTCTCCGATAGAACGGTCCATTATTATTGAGGGGAGGGAAGTGATTTATCATGTTTGAATAGTTTCGACGTTTTCAAATCAAGTAATAATTGTGCCAAAAATGATGAATTCGGTTAGTGAAGATGAACTAATATGGACACCACTAGAATGAAGACAAGTAGCTAATTATACAATACCTAATTTATTACCCGAAAAATCACAGAACAAATATAAAAGTGTGTACAAAAATTAAATTTTACAGTTAATTTTATTAATAAACAAACTGAGTAATTTAAACAAAATTTTCTCAATTTAATATTTATTGTTATAATCGTAGAAAAAGCATAGTATTCAACTTGCGGTAATGTATTAACTCACTTGATGAATTACTTCATCTGCGTGAGTTATTACCTACATTACCGCTCGTTGAATAATTTACTATTTTCGCTGAAAAAAGTCGACTTTTTTCTAACTCTAATTAGTGTTTAAATATAGTTCTTTTCCAAACACAATAATAGAAAAAACATTTACTTACTAAGTATAGTAGAAATTAGTAGAAATATTTGATTAACATGGTAGTTATAATAACTAACCAACGATTAACGTAAATTATCTGCATGGTTTAATCCAGTGTCAATGTGTATAAATGAATTACGTCTAGTCTTGAATTAGTGGAATGCATAAGTCGTAAACTGGTTACAAGATTATTTAACTTAATGTCACGATTGAAGACACAAGTGGATGAAGGGTCTATGTGACATTTTTGAAAAAAACGAGTTTTTTATATAAATGAAGGCTATAAAGACACAAAAATTTCCCCAGGTACATTACATTTGATTCTAATGCAAAAATATCTGATTCATAAATTTATAAAGGATCTATGTACTGTTGACGTTGGTAGGTTGTTAAAAACTTTGAGATCGATTATCTGAAAATCACTTTGTTGTTACATAGACCCTTCATCCACTTGTGTCTTCGATTATCCGATTTGCTGTAAAATTTTCACAAATCTAGGGGTAAAAACAACAAAGATGCCATTCATTATAGCTATTTATGTAATGAGTACATAATATATGACTCTATTGGACGAATGTTTTGTTTATGGCCTAGCGATTTGCAAGCGAGGCTAATAAAAAATGCGAGGCAAATAAAGATTATGTATGAGTTGCATTCAAAGCTTTATGCTCGACTGCTAAAATTACGTGATCATCGAAAAAAAATCAGTTTATAAATTGGACGTCTATTCTATGACAGAATTGACAGGAGAACATTTGACAAATTATTGTTATAAGAAAATTTGATATGACTCAAAGTTTGCTTTTACTGTTGTTAATAGCTACTTGTTTACTAACAAACAATTCGTTTTAGGAAATAGTATTTTAAACAAGTTTCGAAAACGAATCTTTTCACACCAGTGAGACAGTTTGATATCGTTGCCTAGAAAGGATACGGCCTTAAAGACGTTCAGGCATCACCCACGGATTATAGCTTCGCACCACCGCCCGCTCGAGCGAGTGCGTGAACCAAATGCCTGATCCTGCGGTTCCTCTCGTACTGAGCAGGATTACTATCGCAACGATGAGTCATCAGTAGGGTAAAACTAACCTGTCTCACGACGGTCTAAACCCAGCCCACGCTTCCTATTAGCGCCTTCGGCTCGTTCCACAAGTCGAATGAGTGCGAAAAGATGTTTTTCTACGACTGTCTTCGAAAACGACAAATAACGCACAGTAACTATGACTAGAAACTGTCTTTTTTCACACGATGTGTGCAAAAATCCAAAAAACACAGTACTGTCATGTTTCTCACAAAGTCCTATCAAAAACAGAACTGACAACTTTTATTTGAAGAGCTAAGTGGATAAAGGTGTTAGATCACAAAAACACGTTATTGAGTAATTTTACTCGAAAGTTTTTAGACGAGAACTTTTTTATTATAACGACTATATATATAGCTTGCATTTTGCGATGATATTGACATTTGATGTACTTTTCAGAGACAAATAACTAAAGTTGTCAGTTGTCATTATTTTCGAAAATTTAAAAAAAATAATGTACATAACACCTTTATCCGTTCATAAGTTTCTCTGAAATGAATAAGGAATTAGTGAATAAAAGTGTTAAGAAATTAAACATATTTTATTATTATTAAAACATTGTACAATTTTTAGGTAGTCGGACAGTTCTACGGTTTTGAGCCACAGTTTGGTCATTTCCAAGTATGTTGTGATAATACGGCCTTACCATTCATTTATGAATTTTAATTGTTCTTTAAGATTGGCCAGTTTTGCTACACTCAGGCTGCCCTTGTTTTCATTAAACACCGTTAGAGCAATACCGTCGGAATTTATCTTATGCATATTCCTTTTCTTTAAAATATCGACCTTGTAAAATGGAGTAATTTCATCTAGTGATGTAATAGTAGCACCCATAAGTGCCATTTTATACCGTCGTGAAAATAAACCTTTTCATTGTTCAAGTTTTTCTTCCTGTTGTACAAATTGAGTTTTGAGGCAATTCCATCAATATCCATGAAATGATTCTTCATATCTATGACAACGGCGTCTTTGGGAGATCTTAAAATTTCTCGATACTAGTCCGGAACGTAGATGTTTTGATGTTTCCGTAAAATTTTCTCGACTCTGCTAAAGTCTCTGTCTGAATCTAAATATGAATGTCCCACCTCCGAAAATTTATAATAATAATAATAATAATAGTATATTTACGAAAAAAGAAAATATAAATACAAAATACAAATACAGATACAAATACAAATAGATCAATAAACTTTACTAAAAAATAAATAAGTGCAAGTAATAAATCAATCTAATTTTCTATTAATCTTAAGTAATGTAATAATACACAATTGTAAATATACTGAAATACTCACTGAAGTATCTGAAATACTTGTTCGTGAGGATGTACAAAGTACAAAACAAAAGGTGTAAAATAAAAACGGTAGTAGTAACATTGGAGTAGGTAACTCAAGGTATCTTAATTTTAATTATTACTAATACTGACTTGTATTAAACAAGGTAAATAAAGTTCTGTATTATTAAGACAAGGTAAATAAAGTTCTGTAGATAACTTTAAATTCTCTCTTTAAAATCAACAACTGGTAAAGTGTAATAATATTGAAGTTTTTATTTTGTCCACCACAGGAGTCGGGCCATATTATAATGTGATCGATCTTTTCTTGGAAATATTCATTGTAAATTTGTGAAAAGGTATGTAAGCAACTAGCAACTTCTAGGCTTTCACGGCTGGTCATATCTTCAGTCCATGTGAAAAAGAACGTTTTTTTTTTTCAGTATTCCTCAATGTATGTATGCCAAGGTTGTAAAACCACATTTGACGAAGGTAAAATGCTTTCGATGTACTTAATTTTGGCAGCGGCATGGTTTGCTGAAGATCTAAAGTAAGAAAGCAAATCGTTCTATCTACTGTGTAACTTTTGCTCCGTCACGCTTTTGTTGCTCGAAAGCTAGTTTGTACTTTTCTCCGTATTCTTTAGTATTATTTCCAGCATCACATTTGGGAAAAAATGTGAGTCATTTCATGATCTCAATTAAACAATTTTGAATACCATGGACGTAATTTCAGCATTTTTATTGGGTAGGCAGGGATTTTTCACAGATAATCCAATAGATGTAAGCATAGCGAACCCTGCAATTCTTAAACGATAACCTTACAAACCCAAATGACCTTCGACTTGATTGGCGTAATTATCATACTTATTATTTTTTCCGCAAGAATTTCGGGATTCGCCAGATTTGCCTTAAACAATTTAATGCTCTTTTAAAATATTGGGTGGGCAGAAGCCATACCAGATATCAGTTTTGCTCTTGTCATAAAAATTTCTACCAGCCCTCTTCTACTTGTCAGCATAAAAATGTTTGTACAAAAATCAACACCGCAAAGCGTCACTTTCCAGTATTTCTGATTTACAGACTAATTTGCTAGAATACTTTGGTAAATTCGTATTTTATTATTGCATTTTATATTGATAATGTTTTGTTTTTAAAACATTAATAAAACTTGCCTGGGAAGAAATTGCCACTATGTGACTGATTTCTGCTGAATTGCCAAAAGGTATAAATGTGTTTACAGCAATTAGATACTCAAGTACCATCTCGACTCTTGTACCATCTCATACCATTTCGAAATTGAACGAAATGAATATATGGATTAAAACACTATAAGCACTATTTCCAAATATCAGCCAATTTATAAACATCTTACATGATTCATGAAATCGTTTATTCATTGCCATTTATAATATCAGTTTACTACGACTGGCCATATTCATTATAATAGTAAGAAACTTGTCATGTTAATGTCATTATAACATAACTTTAAAAGCAAAGTGTTTTGGATTAAAACAATTTAATATCGCACAGTAATGGATAAAGGTGGTATGTGATCATGACACCTTTATCCATTAAATTATATAAAAACCATATGTACATAACACCTTTATCAAACATTAAAACGCATTTAGGAAAGGTTTATTATTCCAAAAACTTATTGAAATGATAGATTATAAGTTAAAATAGTTGTCTGTGTAGAAATCTCAAAATTTTCAAAAATGTCACATAACACCTTTATCCACTTAGCTCTTCATTTGTATTTTTTGAAGTAGGTTAACCTATTCAGGTTCATAGCAACCGACTTATTTAACAACTAATCAGTTTTGAAGTCTTCAAACCACATCACTTTTAGAGAAGTTTATTAAAAATGGTTCATCTGATGTTTACTTGTGAAATTATATAGGTGTACCAAATATCAAGTCAGTATCACAAACCGTTCCAGAGTATTTGTGAGCACAAAAATAAGTTACAGACAGACAGCGTATTTGAACAAAAAAAAAATCAAAATTTTGTTTACAATAAAATTGTTTTTGTTCAAATGGGCTGTCTGTACAGAGATTTCATTTACAACGGCAAACCAACGGTCAATTTAAACATATAGCACATATATTTAGAAAAGAAAAACACATTATTGCAAATTATCCTGTGGAAATTTTTTTACTGTCATACTTTTCGGAATATTCGTGAAAAGATGCGCAAGAAATCGGGTTATCACAAAATAAAAAAAAATGGAACAATCGTTTTCATCGCAATAAGATAATAAGGAAACTAATTTATAGGAAATTTAATGAGCTACATATTGCTCAGTCTGAAAATTTCTATGTCTGTGTTATACCTCATAGTCTTTGCGAAAAACGGATATTTTTTAAGATGGTGGCTCTTCCAAAAGGTACATATAATGAGTGCATTTGTGTGCAAAAAAATGATGACGATATTCGAATGCATTCCAACATGAAACGATGTAGGTACTATAATTTTTGTTTTCATTTAATACTTATTTAGGCCAAGATAACGAATTTTCAATTTCTCTTTCCAAAATTGTTGTTTTAGGAATTTGAAACAAATGGGTTATTCTAAGGTAGACAAAAGTTTCCTGTAGACAAATTTTCCTCTCAGACCTGCTAAAAAGAGAATTTGAGTTTAAAATACTTTCAGGGAAAAGCTGACGTATCAAAAATTACTGTGAAAAATTCACTTCACATGTCGACATAGTCGATGATCAATTACAACTGAATATTTAGAAAATTAAAAAAAAAAACGTTTCACAGCTACAATCTATATTAATCATAAGCCAACAAAAAAATCTTTTAGTTTTTGGAATAGTTGCGGATTCAGAATATAGCCAAATATTTAATCATCAAACACGCCAAGTTATTTTTTCAATGAGTTAATAATGCTAACAAATTAGTTGTTGAAAAACAATTTGATCTGTTGTGTACCATGGAATAAATCTATATCTAGCTAAGCAATTTACGTCAGCTTATCAACGTGAAAGCTGAGCGTGCACTGCTCTGCATCGTGATTCATGAACGATCGAAGTATAGCTCGTGACAACCAACCATTAATTGGTTAATTTTCTGCATTCAATGAGCACCGAATTTTTAATATTACTTTTAATTCCCTCAGCCTTTACGTGTTTGAATAGAAAATAAAGAATTACTTTTTTGAAGGTTAAATCACTTCCAAGTTAATAAGGACCAGACCATTATATCCTTATGTACTTTTATAAGCTGAATTCGAATCTGGAATTAGAATTGCTCCATCGTCACAGATTTTTTATAAACTTAAGAAATAGCTAAAAATCCATAAAGAACGTACTATTTTCGTTTTTCTCTTTTTCTGGCCCAACTCTCTTCAGCAAACAACACGAGTTTGCTATCATATTTTCATTCCACCTTCCTTGACATCGGTTCTCCATTTCTCTGATATCTAGATTAATTCATTCATCTTGCTGCTCACCACTAGATTCCAAGATTTTTTAGGAGAATTCAGAAAATGCAATTTCAAATTCATCCCAATTTTTGAGAAAGAGCGCTGATATCAAGGGAGTGTTGGATGCTGAAAACAGTGAGAAGAATGACAGTGCGTGGATCTTTCGAATGTAAAAGCATGCATTAAAACCGGCAAACATGAATTAACGTTCGAATCTGAAAAACTATAAAAATAAGTTACTTTGTATTACTTTTATGGACAGATCAGTTAAAGCTAAAAAAAAAAAAAACGAATTTTTGTGCATATCTATTTATTACGGGAGCCCACCCTAACTGTACGTGCACCTCCCCCCCATCCTTGGAGACAATGTTTTTCATAAAAATTAAAGCTTAAAGAACAATTTTAGACATGTCCCCAAAAAAAAACTGTGTTCAAAGTGGCATCCGTTTATAAAAAAAAATATTGCTTTGTCATTTAACACAAAAACTAAAAAAGATGGAGAAAAACTTTCTACACAAAAAACAAAGTGCATAAAATTTTCTGCAATTCGGTTCCTATACAATATTTGGATAGGAGTTACCATTTTCCAGATAAATGATTCAGCTCTTAAAATAAAACATAAAATTCAATATAAAACGTAAGTAACACCTCATTCGCTTTCAGATTCACTGTCGCTGTCTCCCGATACATCGAATATTTCTTCCAAGTCTTCTTCCTCTATTGCTTTATTTATGATATCGTTATCATCCTCAATTTCGTCTATTATGATTTGATTTCAGTAAGCGATTGAGGCAGTATTTTATCTGCTGAACACCAAAAAGGTTCCCCATTTTCTTGCCATCCATAATTGTTCCAAGGCTTTGGAATATTGTGAATACCTTCGTCGACTAATCGTCAAATACGCGCTTGGTAAACACTGCTTTTAATATGCTCGATAAGGCAAGCTCTTAACGATACAGTGATAGAAACACCTTGAATTTAAATAAAAATGGATTATTTACTTTAACGTAATACATATTATTATAGATATTTCTGAACGCATGATGTATTCATTTTTAGAAAATAAATGACATCATATCTAGGATTACATATAGGTACATATAAACCGCATTTTTCTCTCATGAATCTAGCTGTGGAATTTATCAATGAGATTTAGATTAGGATTAAGACACATTTTTTAACACGTATACTCATACCGATATCCTATTTCCTTGTTTAGATGTCGACACCTTGCCAAGGATATATACAAGAACACATCCTATGAAGCTCTGGCTTCAATGTTTATATACCCCTGTTACAACTGGGAGGATCACTGCTCGATGACGCTGTTGTGGAACGAGAGTCTACAGCACGAAGAAGAATGCAACTACAACGGATGCTGGAAGATGTTCTGGCACCATCCCAGGGCGTATTTCAAAGGAAAAAGAGAGATACCATGTGGAGGTAATAAACGATATTTCTGTCCCTGTCTTATCGCTCGGTGTATCTCGGATTAGTAGTAATCAGTCTCGTTAATGTTTATCACTTTTAATTTATTAAGCATAGAAAAAATATTTACACAGATAGATTAATAATTATAATTAACTACGATTATGTTGAATTCGATAACATGCATCAGATTAGGATTTGGTTGAAGTTCAGGTATGGGAGGTCTAATCGAGTGCATACGGACCTGGGAGACGCACTGTATTACAGTTTGGATGTCGCGTACATTTTTGTATTTTTGTGTGTTAATCAAAAATCCTACAAACATTTGTTTTTAAAATTGTAATACAACGTTTAAATAAAGCATGACAGTATACGCGTCTCTAGCGATCACAATGTAAGGCGAATGTGGTCCAATTTCAATACGTAGAATTCTACCATGCTACTTTACATATGTATTAAAATTTTAAATAAAAAATTCATGTCTAACAGTAGTTGGTGTGGGCGCTACACTGGAACTTGAGAATTTGAGGTCGGTTTTTGATCCAATTATGATGAAGCAAACTGCCTAGATCATTTTTGCTGATGACTGGCTCAAGGCAAAGATAATCCATCAGTGAAACCATCAGTGAACCAAAAAGAAACTGCCCTAATTTTTCTTGCTAAATATATTTGCAAATTATCACTTAGGCCCGCATTAGACTATAAAAGTTTTTTGACGAAGATCTTTCATAAACCATATTTTATGAGAAATATGATAGTGTAATACAACAAATTTTATAAAATATCGACCATATTTTATAAAATATTATACATTTCTCATAAATAATAGTTTAAAAAACTAAAAAACACGCTTTTATAAATACTGTACTAACAAGCAAAAAATAATCCGTTCTCTCTGTGGGTGATATTCAGTTCCTTAGACTTTTTTTACTTACATACATACATACATAGTTAGTTACAGGTCGACCTAATGAAAGCGTGTTAAAAATATCTTTTATTAAAGATCTTCGTCAAAGAACTTTTATAATCTAATGCGGGGAGGCTGAATATCCCAATATGACGATGACTCAAGGCAGTTTTAATTATTTTTCATCATATGAGTGAAACTTTGTCGCAAAACACTTAGTTTACCCATTTCATTTTTGTCAAGATTAGAGATTTTACGCCATCTGTACCCCCCGGCCTTGATATTCATGTTCACAGGACGTTACATTGGCAAAGTTCCAGAAGCCCCTTTTCGGTATTTTTCACGCCTGGGCTTATTTACATGAAAAATTAAAAAAATCAACTAAATGACTGCCACACTCTGGATTTCTGTTACTAAGTTTCTTCAATCTATTCGATCACAAATTTAACTTAAGATCAATTTTGGATGGTACGAAATGCTCCCAATTTCGAGTGCACGTAAATTTTTCTGCGTAGCCTTCGACTTCATCCTACATTTCTACCACGGGGTGCTTGGGGCTCAGTAACTGTTGCCAATTCGTTACCAACAAGAGTATAAAATCAGCTTTGTTATCCATAAAATATAGCGTACCTCAAGGTTCTATAATAGGGCCTATGTTATTTTTAATATATATCAATTACTTGTCCAGTACAATGGTTGACAACCACTTTACACTAGTTTCTGACGATACCACTATTTCAACATTTTCTAAATCTTAATGAACTATTAGTAATGTAAATATATATCACAATTAACAGAGCAGAAATAGTTCCTGTCCAGTCAGTTTTGTCTAAGTCATTCAAAAATTAAAAAGCTCTCGTAACTAACATTCCACTATTTCTTATGCAATTTCTGGCTTGGGGGTCATGCTCCAGATGGGGTCATGCTCCATCTGTTAGATCTATTTTCTCGTTGCATGAAAAATTAATTAAAGTGATTGCTTGTTTCAATTATAGAGATGATTGTAAAAAAGCATTTTCTAAAATTCTCCTAATCTATTTAACTGTAATAATTTTTTAGTTTTTGATTTCAAAGGATATGTAATACACTCTTTTGAATGAACTAATTCTGGAATTTCTGGCCAGCACTGGAGTATTTTCCTCTCAGTCTAGGCCAGATAGTTATTTTCGGAAAATTTTTACCGCAAAATTAAAGTCACATGATGTTTTTGTAGCCGAAAGGCTCCCAAATATTTTTGAAATTGATTTATTATGAATCTCAGTTATTAATTCTCGAAGCATTAAAAGTGTGCCAAATAAACTAATTACATGGTTTAAATACGTTAGTAGAGTATTTTTAAAATTAAAAGTAACTTTAAATTTTATTGAAAATTGAAAAAATCCATATATAGGGTGATATTTAGGCAAATTCCAAAAGAGATAAAAATTGAGACCGTTCCTAATATATTTTTTATTTGCGGTACTGAATCGTGAAGACCTCTATTAATGAAACATGCCTACTAAGTTTGGTTCAATTTGGTGAAGCCAATCAAAAAAATATGACCGATCGAAATTTTGGCAAAAAATTTAAAACACGCTGTATATCAGAAACATAGGGCACCAGGAATATAATAAAGGTCATTTTAAAATCTTCTCAGGGTACTGTACTCCTCACTAACGTGTGATCTGTCACTCACGCAACAACTTGTATATAAGCTACGGGAGTCTACAGTTAAAAACACGCAATGGTATAGATTTATGGAGATAATCCTCAATTTTCAAGAAGTCTCGAATTAGCAGATCTATCAAGCAATTGGAGTTATCTTGACGTTAACGTCATGTATTATTGTTTTATTCATTAGATTTATCAAAATAAATCGATCGATAAACAATGGCTTTATAAATAAAACAAAAGTGCCAATACTGGTGGCGATAAAATAACATTTCACCAAGTGGACACATGATATACATATACATAAATTGTATTAACTGCGGTATTTTTATTCAATACTAGGAGTTGGAACAACACATGCTAGGAATATGACAACTTCTTGCGAAGTGTTCGGTAGATTGTTCAAACATATGCATTACAGAGGGGATTAAAAATGCACTAATCCCTTCGTAATTAAATTTTGATCCGGATTCGACTAATTCAATTAACGGGAAGATTAATCTCAAAATATTTCTTTAAGTAAACAGAACAGATTAAATAAAGGGAAAGTTTCATCTGATTTATTCAGATCGTAATATACAGGAAGGATACATCTCCGGTCGTACTGTTTTGAACTGTAATTTCTGTTTTGCTATGATGTTGGCTTTTGCCGTTGCCGCATTTTTAACTCCATATGTCATCGTTGGCAGCGTGATGGCTATGTACAACTGCTTGATCAGACCCCATGATGGTTTGCGTTTCTCGATGAACAGTGTAATGGGGTCATTTAGTCAAACATATTTCACTTTTTAGTACGTTTATGCGAAGCAATCGTCGAATAGAAAATATTATTTAGGTATCAAGCAAATCACAACTTAAACACTTTTTTATTTATTTTGAAATTACCTACTTTCTGTATATTGTTTACCTAATCTGGGCATGCTAATATACTAGTTAGGTAAATACTTTAAAACACTCATTATTGGAGAACCAATCAAAACAACTACTCTTCTAGCTAATACTAACGAAGTATTGAATTACATGATATGATTCCTAACATTTTAAGGTACTTGTATACTAAAATGAACTTTTACATATTACATATTTCAAATATAATTTGGTATACTAATAAATGAAGTGATTTTACGCTTTTACAAAGTTTGACTTTTAAAGCAAAAATGACTTATTTGACATAGTAGACCTCGGCTTAAGTTAATTTTCGCTTTTAATACCACAACTTTTTAGAAATGTGCATCAAAAACGAATATAACATTAAATAGTTTCTTATAAAAACTCTGTTTAAACCCTAAAAAAGTCGTCCTTAAAAGTTATTAGAACTTTAATCAATTTTAAGTCCTACATTTGTGTAAATAAAACAGCTGTTGAAATTGATTGGCAACGTTGAATATTTCGAAGATGGAGCGAATATTTAAATACTTAAAAAGTATAATATTAAAGGTTAGTATAAATGCTCTTTACATTTGTTGCCTATAAATTTTTCGAAAAAAACTGATAAATATTGAGATATTCGAGTATATGGAGAAAATTTCACGTTTTCCTAGAAAATGCATGTAAATCTTAAAAAAATAGTTTTGTCAGAAACCTTTGTTTTGAAGGGGCGAGATTAATGAAGCATCTAGGTAATACATTATATTAGGTGGATATCGATCGATTTCAGTTAATTACCGATTAATTACGGTGACAAAATGGAAATATTTTACCGAAAAAAAAAAGTCCCAATTTCCGCCCCCTCTAATTCCCTAATTTTTGTCGGAATCCAAAAAATAAAAAAAAGGATTTTAGCAAATTTAATTTTATTTAAATTAGCTGGAGTAGTTTTCTGGCGTAGGCATCAAGATTAAGAAGTTCCCAACTTTTGAAGCACAAAATTTGCGATTTTTTGCCCTACATCGTCGACATTTCAGTAAATATCTCCGTAACGAAAAGAAAAATCAAAATTCTCATAATAGCAAAAGATTCGCAGTGAAAAATACCCGTTTGACCTAATTTTTTATTTCGAGCTAGCTCTTGCCGTTTCGGAGATTTCTGCGAGAAATAGTAAAAAACGGCTCGCATTTCGGAATCGAGAAATTACAAAAACATGCGATCTCGACACATTTATATTTTTCGAAAAACACCAGCGGGATGGCCGTACGATGTCGTGATGTAAAGAGGAAGAGTTCCAGTCTCCGATTAAAGAACTTATATCTAGATACATAATGGCTACCTTTTCTTCATATACCTTATTTGCTCCTAACATAGTCACATTATATGTCCATTAAAATGGATAGATGAACATCACATCCCATAGGCAACAGAGGCGGGTATGTGTAGAAGGGAAAATGTAAAATATTGTACCTATTTTATGTGATAATTATTGATTAACTTCTAGGAATATTAACGCAGATTGAAAAAGTACAATAGGTAAAGATGTTTTATTCAAGGGAAATATGCATTGGAAGGATATTATTTATAATATTATTATTAAAACTATAAACTGAACCTCATCATGTTACGACTATGACCTACTTACTTATGAAATGATCGATTTCTGCAAATGGCACAGCACTGTTGCATGTTGCACTAAATTGTCACTGAACTGTCTAAATATGAACAGAGAATATTATTTAAGTATTAGGCAGATCACAACTTAAAATAAAAAGACTTCTTCACCACATTTTGATCGGAAAACACGAAAAACACTTATTAACATTAATGACTGATACTGAGATTATGATAATCGAATTGAAGCCGACCGTGTACGAGCGGCGGCGAATACGCCGATGAGCCAATCAGCAACTTATGGGAAGAAGTGCCTTAGATTGGGAGTCTTTCGGGATCATAAAATTCATGCCATTATGTATCTAGATGTAAGTTCTTTAATCGGAGGTTCCAGTTAAACCTGATCGTAAATTGCACATCGAAATTGGAAAATTAGACTCGGAATGAACGAATCGAAAGTGACATTTTTTGAAGTTTAGTGATTTCGAAGGCAGTTGATGCGACGATTTTGATAAATCATTCGCGATCCGCATACAGTATTTGGTAACTTATTGAAAGTCGGCGTCGAGACGCGGTAAAAGTATATAAAAGCAGATAGCCGATAGTAATAACCTATTAACTCTAAAAAATATCAAAAATTACTCAACCAAATATATTATAGCAGATTAGTATATGATAGTTATGACAATCGTATTTAATACAGTGTTGCCAAATCCTTTTACTATATCTCTCTCTCGATTTAATTTATTAACTCCACCGTTAGATTTGCTCTTATGAGTATACAAGTACCTTAAGGAAAAAAAATTCAAAAACACTTATATCATTTATTTAAATTCATACTTTTTTTATTTAATATGAAACTATCTACTTTCAGTATATTGAAAGCAAATAAATAATAATTATAATCGTAAAATTAATCGTCGAATAATTATAACACTGAAAATTTGAGGTCGATCCGATAAGTAGTTTCAGAAATATAATGCTTTAAACATGAACCGATGCACAGTGGGAAATTTATGACTTTTTTGGACAAAAATCGAGAAGCGGCTCATTTCACAATCGATTGCAGTATTTTTTTTTTTAAGTAATCGTCAAGAGCTGTAGTTGACTCACCACTGCTACAATTTGGAAAAAGTCGATTCTTATTTTTACTTTTACTTTTAACCATTATAGTAAAAAAAGTTTTTAGTCATGCTCACCCCCTTTAACGGTCAAAAACCACCCCCTTTTGTTTATTTCTCATATGACAGTTTGGTATCGACTATTTTTGCAGGGATTCTTTGTTTTTTCATGGTGATATAACAGATGGTGAAAGGTGATGTCAGGTAGTAGACCTCAACTGCCCTTAGGGACGGAATCTACCTCGTCAGGGGGTGTAAAATTGTTTGTTTTTTTTTTGTTAAAGACGTTCACCCCGTTTTCGAGGATGCTGATCAAGGACAATGGTAAGAGTGAATTGTGACAACCTCAGGGGGTTGGTCTCACCCCCCACCCTCAGAGGGTGGAAAATTGATTTCTTTTATTTTCTAATTTGTATATTGAGTGAGAGTGGTTTCAAAGTCACCATTTGTCCATTTTACATTCTCATCAAAAATGAACCTATCCTCGCAAGGATTTGAAATTCATGTTCCATAAAACGAGATATAAGAAAGAGAATACTATTGCTAAAAATTTCTGTTTTAAATAAATTATATATACAAGACACGATTTTGAGTACAATATAATACTTTTTACAAGATATTAATATACCTACAAAGAGGATTAGATGGTTCATATTCCTCGAAATAAATATCACAATCAATGCTATTGCCTCCTTCATCATCGCATGCATCGTCCGTTTCCGATTCATGATCGGAAATATGCACTTCGGGTATAAAAATTAGGAAGTTCATAGCATTATCATAACTATTATCATTGGATTCGTTTGTTTCTATGCTTGGTTCATCATCTTCATCCTCTGGCACACAATTCTCACAGAATTTACCTTGATGAGTCTTACAATAAACGCTACGGATATCTCTAGGACACAATATTTACCCAGAAAACTGCAAAAGCGGCAAAAACAAATAAAATGATAATACGAGTCCCTAATATCAGCCAAGTTGCTTGTTGTTGTAGTTGTTGTGTGTTTTTTTTTAATTATTATAGACTTAATAGCGGCACACTTTCTCAGCCGTAGCTGGAAATTTCTCCTCCTACTCCAAGACTTTTCTTAAGATATGCGCTGTTCCCAAAAGTGCGATCACTTCTTGTGCGCTCGGTTGACCAGGCAGTTGTTGTAGACTCCGGTCATAGCCCTTCTTGACAGTTCCAAGGGCTCCTACAATTACTGGCATGACTGTGGTCTTTGCATTCCACATTCTGCTAACTTCTATTTAGAGGTCTTTGTACTTGCTCAACTTCTCAGTTTCCTTGAGCATCACGTTGGTGTCATTCGGAATGGATACATCGATCAGCAAACAGGACTTCTCCTTTTTATTATGTACGACGATGTCTGGTCGATTTGCGCGAATTTCTCTGTCAGTTATAATCGGCAGGTCCCACATAATTGTGACGTCGTTGGTATTAACAACATTCTCAGGAGTATACTCATAATATTTTGGCGGTACTGGTATGTTGAAGTGCTTGCACATGATCCAGTGGAGATATCTGGCCACTCTGTTGTGTCGGTGAGTGTACTCCGATGGTGCCAGAGTAGTGCATCCCGCCACCAAGTGACTGACATGTTCTTCTGCTAGGCCGCACATCCTACACTTGCTGTCAACAGGTTGTTTCAAGATCATCCTCTGGTGGTATCTGGTGCTTAGTGCTTGGTCCTGTGCTGCTATTATTAAACTCTCCGTCTCCCCCTTCAAGCCCGAATCGTTCAGCCACTGCATAGACGCCTTTTTGTCCACTGCTGGTCGGTCGAGATCGCGAAAGAATTTTCCATGCATCGGCTTTGCGCAGAGTACTTCTATTTTCCTCTTTTCGATGCTGGATTCAATTTTCTTCTTGACGTTCTCGTCGGTGGTTTCGGCTCCCAGATATTCTTCCTTGATTTTTTGCGCTTCGTTCTGGATGGAATATAACTTTTTGTCCTTATCATGCTCTTTAACAAGCCGTGTGAATTTGTCCTTCCCCTGTCGAATATACGCGCTCAGTCCCACGATAGATGAATCATAGGCAGATTCTAGTTCTATTAATCCACGGCCGCCTTCCTTCCTCTTAACATATAACCTGTGCACATCTGCTTTTGGGTGATGAATTCCGCCAATTGTTAGAGTTTTCCTAGTCTTCCTGTCCATTTTCGCGATGTCACTTTATGAAAGGGGAGATTTATGACAGTTTAAGGGTGACGAAAGTGTTAAACCAGCGTAAAACTATTTTTTTTCTTGATCAGCATCCTCGAAAATGGGGTAAACGTCTTTAACAAGAAAAAGAAAAGAAACAATTTTACACCCCCTGAGGTAGATTCCACCCCGAAGGGAGGTTTACTACCTGACATTGCCTTTCACCATCTATTATATTCTCATGAAGAAAAAAAGAATCCCTACAAAAATAGTCGATGCCAAGCTGTCATATGAGAAATAAGCAAAAAGAGGTGGTTTTGGCGCACATACATAAAATTTTTTTCCTATTGTTCGTGTTCAGCATCTTTGAAAGGGGGATAAGTTTCATAACTTTAGCACGGTTTTGCATACTCTTCCGACTCCTTACTTCCACTATAATGGTCAAAAGTGAAAATAAGAATCGACTTTTTCCAAATTGTAGCAGTGGTAGAGTAAACTGCAGCCCTTGACGATTACTTAAAAAAAAATTACAGCAATCGATTGTGAAATGAGGCGCGTCTCAAGTTTTGTCCAAAAAATCATAAATTTCCCACTGTGCGACGCGCTGAAAGTACTGACGTCATTGAATCCGAAAGTCTGCGATCCAGGTATTATTCTTGTTGGTCTCCCTTTGCTGTATGGTACGTCCGACAACATCCCGCTATATATTGTCTGTTAGACGCACATCCAGAAAAAAAGTATTCTTTATTTAGAAAATTCATTGTGTAATAATTTCAGAGGAAAACAATATAAAAACTTTATCTCTTATATTACACCAGTAGTGTTTGTAATTTTATTAGACTGTTTAGCAATCTATAACAAATAGAATAAACAAACTGACTATTTATTATTTATTGCAGTATATTTTTTCAGATATACGATTGACTCCTGTCCCCGAACACCTTTTACAATTCATAAAATGCGTGCTGTGCGAGAGCTACCTCTCCTGCGAACCAATCTACATCCAGAGCAACGGAAAAAACATCTGCCACCGGTGCATAAACGCGAATGGGATACCCCCGAACTGCCTGAGAAATCTCGCCTACGAAAAACTCTCCACCATAGTGATTTTCCCGTGCATATACAGAAACAGGGGTTGTCCTACGAGGTTAAAATTCGGAAGAAATCTTTGGCAGCATGAAGCGGAGTGCTCCTATGGTCAGACTTCCAAGAAGATCACCAAGAACCCGTACAAGAAAGAAAAGGGGGTGATAAAGACGCACTCCGGGCATTACTACGGTACTATCACGCCTAATGTGGCGCTTTTTGCTCCGCCGAGTCAGCAATCTGAGTTCGAGCCTAATAAGGAGGTGATGAAATCGTTGAAGAGGCAGCAAGAAAGGAGAATAGTGAGAGCCGACGAGATCGGGACACAGTTTGAGATTATGAACTCGGAAAATGAATCTGTTTGTACGGAGGACTCTGAAGGCAAGGACAAGAGTGAAGTAGCTAGTGACAGGAGTTCTCCCACAAGGTAATAATTTACAAATGTTCATTTTTAAATCGTTTTAACGTCTATTTATATTAACGTCGTGGTGGAGTTTAGCCACAGCTATTCCACCACTCAACCAGAACACAGACACACACACATACCGACAACAATACAACAACCATTCCCTGCGACATTGCCATCTGCCGCAGCTGAGACTCGAACTCAAGAGATAGCGACTAGTCGTGTTGTCTCTTATACAACCGTAGTCTAGTCCACTGCTGCCGTGAAAAACGCCACTACATATTGATACCCTAGCCAAGATTCGAACCCGAGATCCTGTGGTTGCCAGCCTAATACTGTAAGCACTACACCACTTAGTCGGTAATGTAGCTCAAATTGCTCATGTCAGGTACTGCTTATTGCTTTGTGTGGAATTTAAGTACTATATACTTCTGTAAATTTTTAATCAAGTAGTTCCTTTAGACGAAGTAAGCTCCAATGTGGATCCTTTCATATTAGGTGTTCCTCAAGGCTCCGGTTTGGGTCCAGCTTTATTTCTAATTTACCCTGTTGATATTCTCGATTACGTTAAATACTCAAAAGTATTGTCATACGCAGACGATACGCATCTTTCTTACTATTTTTATTCAACCGATATTGACGTTGTCTCTACGAAAGTGCTGACCTCAAGGCTATATCGGAGTATTCAAAAAACAATAATTTTAAACTCGATTTAGATACATGTGTGGTAATTTTTCCTCACCAAAAAATTTGGACAATTTCATGAAAATGCCAATAGTCAATACATACCTGCTGAGAGGTTTCTTGAGGCACATATTAAATATACGCAGATACAGTAATTCCTTTCTATTCTTCATGTATAATGTTGTATAACTAACTACTGCTAGTAGCTCTTTAAGAGCACATTAGAAAAATGATACATTATTGTAAAGAACTTTGAACAATGCACGCTATTTCAAACTGCGCAACACAAACTACGCAGTACACAGATACACAGGATACATCTTTGTGCTGAGGCTTGTAATCAATTTGTTTTATATTGCGCACTGTTCAACGTATTTTGCAATAATGTACCAATATATAGAATAATCATAAACTAGCACTACCTAGTTTTTTGTTTCAGGCTGGAAGACAATGACCCCAAGCAGAAGCCGAACAACTACCCATACCCTCAGCCGGTAGAACCCGGCTACTTCTCCAATAACAACGGCAAACCACCCCAACTCACCCTAGAAAACTACCAGCAGAACCTCCTGTTAGCCCAAGTCCACCAAGAGAACTACCCCACCCCCAAGCTGTCCCGCAGCAATTCCTACACGAAAAGTTATTACCACCAATACTCCAACACAGACAGAGCAAGGAAGAGAAGTGAGGATTCGCTCTCCCCGAAGACTTCGGTTGCGAGGTTGCCCCTGAGCAATATAGACAACAACGTCCTCGCGAGTCATTACCCCGTGTTCGGGTACCCAAAGCAAAGTATACCCTCCCCCGATAGCATCCAGACTCCCATCTACAGTAATGGTTTACACAGTCCGACCTTCAACGGTGGCTGGAATCGCTTCTCCTTTAATGACAGTCACTTGAGGGATTACCGAGTTTCGAGGACGGACAGCACGAATAGCAACAAGGAGCTGATAGATGAGCTGAAGATCAAGCTGAGGAAGAACAACTCCATGAGGCAGCAGGCAGAGAACGAGGTGGAGAATGCCGTCGATAGTCCTTATAAGGAGTGCAATAATTTGGAGGAGATACTACAGGCGCATGATAGGATCGTTCAGTAATAGTTGGTGGGTCGGTGAATGTTTTGCTTGCGTTATTTTGAGATGGAACTAAGTAGGTTTTTATGAAATCGTGAAAGGTGACGACCGTGAGAAATGTCTGGGTGTCGGGCGGTAGGACAACGGCGTATGGACGCAGGGCCGGCCTTAGTTCCTCAAGCGCTCTCGTGTGAAATTTTGAAAGGGATATCAGCCGCTAGATGGAGCCTGTCATTTTTGTTGCATGTCGTTGTTTTATAAATCTCGTCATGTACCAAGAGTGAACAAATGCCTCGTTACAGCCGTCTCAGACCTACCTTGCACTGACGAGAGCCAATAGCTCGAAACTGCAGTCTGCAAGTGGTATGGGGTGGCTGGCACGAGAGCTCCTTTAAATGGGAATAAGTCTTTCGGCTGGTGTCTATTACAATCGAAACTTAGCGTTTTGTGGCAATACATAGTAATTGTACTTAACGCGGCCAGGCTTGTAACTCGTAATTCAGCGCTCGGCGGGGCATTAGTCCGGAGAATAGCTGTTGGTTGCAGTCTGGTTTCTTATTCCTTATATATTTAAGGAAACATATAGAGGAGTTCGACAAAATATTTCACTAGTAAATATTCTGCCCTCTAGAAGCATATCTACTAACTTTTTGAGTTTTTGTTCTACCGCCTGGCAGCCAGATGGCGTTTTCCGCGATCGACACATTTCATGATTACATTCAAAAATAGTTATTTCCATTTAAATACAAAGAAAATGTTCACTGGCTCCTAGACTATAATAGGCGTATATTATTTATCGTAAGGAAGTAGTAAATATTGATAAGATATTTTTTTATTGAAGTTTACTTTAGACTGTCTGATTTAGTTAGGGCTATTTGCGCTCAGCGTTTAACAATATGGTTAATAAAAAGCTAATTCCAGGATTCGCGGTTGTAGCCGGCGATAAAAGTGGAATATAGGTGTAATAATTAATAATAATAGTCATAAATTTACACCAATAAGTGGCAGATATATGTATCTGTTCCTGTCTCGTTTAAGAGAGAAGTTATAATGTCCACGTAAATTAGACTTTTTAGGAGAAAAAATTCATATACAAATTATATTTGGGCTGTGTATAGTTTATAGGAGTAGAATTAAGGATCCGAAGAGTTCCCACCTCATCCGTTGATGGAAACACCTTTTTTGGGGCGAAAAACCACCCCCAGACGGGACTTAGTTACGGTTATTCTCATTTTTTTTCGGATCCGTCATTCCCACGAAAAACAGGTATAGGAACAAAAATATTCTTCATTAAATTTTACATAAAAAAAGTTCTATGGTCGATTTGCGTACTCCCCACTATTTTCTCGTTATCGACGTTCATAGTAGGGCTGAAAAAATCGGTGGTCCGCTTATGAGGTAGAGATCTCGGTGCGTTTTTTTTTGTAAGTGGTTTACCCTGTAGGCCTATTCCACTGTCGTCATTGTCAGTTTCAGTCGTCGATAGGGTTTTCTTTAATCAACTCTTCTTCGGTAGGTGAATTTAAGCAGCCTTGTCCGTGACAGTTGGAGCACATGGTTGAGCAGCGCAATCCTATTTTTACACACCCGCGGCCCATCCTGCAGTTGCAAGATATAAGTTGTAGAACGGAAGACGGAGCTGGTGCCTCAGGTGTAAAAATGGGTGAAAGAACGGTGTCAGTTTTCTTCCAACCCCATTGTGTCGAATCAAGGTTTATTCCTCTCCATAACTGAATTTGATGAAAAACCCTAAGCATTGCTGATGAGAAGCGGCAGACGTTGGCGGTAGTCTCGATAATAGTACAGCGTTACTTGACTTCCCAACCAATTTATTGAATGTGAGAAATCTATGTCTATTTAAAGATTTCTCTTTCTTTGGAGCTTTATGTAACGCCATCGTGAAACGCTCTCCAGCAGTTGCGACTTCTTCTTTTGTTGATTGATGTCATCCAAATCTCTTCTGTTATTAAGTATAGCTACAGTTTGTGCTTTGCCTTTACCGAACAAAGCAGAAGTAGTGTCGCAACCACTAAATGCACGTGCAAACAGCACAGTTTCCTTACAGTTTCTCAAGACATCCGAACTAACACGAAATACGCGAGTCTAACAACGGTATTTCACAACTAAATATTCGAGCGTCGAGAATGGATAATTCATACCTGCCCCCCTTTCTCACATTCCCCAAATCGGAATCTGTCGAGCAGCTTCGACAGAACCCGAAGGTCAAACCTAACAGTGCCGTGACGTTTTCAAAGAATTTGGGCGAAAAGAAATAATAAATATTAAAATTATGATAGAAGCGAGAAAATTCAACTAAAATAATAAAAAAAGAAAAGTACAAGTTGAATCTTGCAGAGGAGAACCCGCTCTACAAGTTTCATTATAACCATTTTTGACGTCAAAGTAGCCGTTCGGAGATATTCGCTGTGAAAAATCGCGTACCACCGATTTTTCGCCAAGCGCTCCAAACTACCCCCTACTATGAACGTCGATAACGAGAAAACGGCGCAAATCGACCATAGAACTTTTTTTGTGTAGAATTCAATGACGAATATTTTTGTTCCTATACCTGTTTTTCGTGGGAATGACGGATTCAAAGGAAAATGAGAATAATCGTAACTAACTCCTGTCTAGGGGTGGTTTTTCGACCCAAAAGGGTTGTTTCCATCAACGGGTAAGGTGGGAACTTTACGGATCCTTACTTCTACCCCCATGAACTATGCATGGCCCAAATATAATTTGTATATGATTTTTTTCTCCTATTCGCTATTTTTTCGTCTAATTTGCGTGGACTATAAGAGGCCAGTTCTCGGAGGATTTAAATAGAAATGTTTCCGAACTTGGTTAGAATTTCCTATGTATCTATTTGGACGTCAATTTTTTGCAAAAACGAACTCAAAATGGAAGAACAGAAAGAAAAAGAATAAATGGAACATATTTTAGTTTTCTCGTTATAGTTTGGAAACAGTCTACAATACTCTTATTTACTCTTTACTTTTTTGCGAATAAAATAAGCTTCACCCATCTCTATATGATAAATATTTTCCGAGATGTGGCCTAAATTGGCCTTTCTTCACCTTGACTTAATTGTTGCCCAGAATTCCAAAACTATTTACAAAGCTTGTGATTTTCCTGGAAGCTAGTTTCCTATGTCTTTCTTATGTCTTCAGGCGTTAATTTCGCCTGTTCCAGGTAGTTTAGCTTAATGCGGATTGATACCTTGCATTCGCAGAGTATATATTCAGCAGTCTGAGTTGCAACATTGCAGTATCTGCATTTATCATCTTCTGCCATGCCCATGTTCTTGAAAACGTATCTCAAGGGACAATAACCAGTTAATAGACCTTAGGTTGGACTTTTCGTGTTTGAGAAGCCTTATGGAATTCTTTGCCGAATGGATTATAAACTTTTTCGCTTGTTTCTAGTAGGACTTCTTCTATTCCTTCCTATATTTGGTCCTCCTTCGTTATGTGACTTTAGATAATCAACAAAATGGTTCGGGTCCGAAAAATGGGGCTCAGCGCCTTTTTTTGCAAAGCTATCAGCTAATTCGTTACCTTCTATTCCCTCATGCTCGGGAGCGAGCGTAGAGGCGACTTCAATGTGAATGTCAGTCGATATTCCGTTAAAGCAACGTCGAGCGCGGTTAGTACTTGGATGGGTGACCCATCTTGGGAAATACAGCGTCTCGTCCCACCTTCTAGCGGCTTGTATATCAGTGTATACGCGGAAGCTACGTAATTTCAGACGAGTGGATATATCATCCTTCGGATGGGATGTAAAGCAGGCGGTCCCTTGTCTATTAAATGTTAGGCAAGTAAAAGATCCCTACTCTTCTTAAGGGAAGAGGTTCGGCAAAATTTCCAGGTTGGGGGTGGCTCGTCTCCTGACGTCGGTGATAGGCCCTGGTGGCGGAAATAGGCCGACGTTAAATAAATAGATAAAAAAAAATTCCCTCATGCTCTGGCACCCACATCAAGGTAACCTTGTTGTTTTTTGCCAGTTGCTTCAGGGATTGTCTGCATTTCCAGGTAATTTTAGACTCGAAGGTATAGGATCTGACGGTACTGCCTGAAAGTATATAGATCCTTGCCCTTCGAATGCCTTTATTAAGGCATTCCTCGGTCCACAGACCTATAGCATATATTTCTGCCTGGAAGATGGTTGGGGTATTGCCAAGGGTATTAGATAGCCTGCATCTAGGCTCCCCTACGCCCGCTCCTACCCCTTCGGCCATCTTAGATCCATCTGTATACCAGATGCGTGATTATTTCTCCAATCGCAGTGTTTCGACCCTGCTCGCTTGACGGCTCTCAATCAGCACGTCAAACGGGGCATGCTTGATTGGCATTGAGTCAGTGGGTTTGGTCAAGGATCCAAATTGGATTAGCATCAGAATCTTTAAGTGACTAACCAGGTCACCTAGTCTGAATGTAAGTGCCTGATGCAGCAGTGGAGCACTAAGTGCTGACTCCTTCCACACCTGCAAATGCAGAGGAGGTAGGTCCTGCATTACCTCCATAGCTGCTGTGGGACAGGAGCACATTGCTTCTGTAGTCACTATTTGCACACTGCCGTCGTCATTTATGTATAGGAGGTTATTAATTAGTTATAAAAAAGTATAAAGATCATCAACTGTTGTTCTTGCCACTTCACCTTGCTATATTAAAAAAAAAAGATACTATATTTGCACTCCAGTAAGTGGAATTTTAATAATATAATATAATCGTCTACTTCAAAAACCCATAAAACGATATGCCACATCGGTAGTGCGGGTGGCTGATGAGGATGTTGAGGCCTTTGGTTCTTATACACACAATAGATCACAATTTTATTTTTTATCCCCTTTAATAATAGGGTGGGGAGTAATGGGTTGATAGTGAGAGTGGCTGATAGAAAATAAATGAGAATTGTTTCTCGTACTTACACTAAATCCTACTTTTATGGACTCTTACTTGCTTGCTTTGCTTAATACTCCAATGTAAATCTGTCTCTATTTGCACACTTGCATTGAATTTTGACAAATAACTGACAATGTCACAAAAATTAAAGTCAGATGTACACAATTAGATTTTAGCACAAACACGTTATAAGACTTGTCCCATTTTTTTTGCGCACGACAGTACCAGATCTTATTATAATACGTAGGTTTTCCAAATTTCAATTTTTTTCTTTACCGTTACTATACTTCCACTCCACTACGTGGATGTGACTGAGTAAAATGAGTCATTTATCGTCGATTTTTGGTATTTCATACCGTAACTTCAACTTACAGAATTCTGAAGATGTCTACCGTTGAGACGTTGCACAGATCATTTTCTCCATAAATAAGAAAAGAAGTACTTTACCCTTTTTACGAAATTTTAGAATCTATTTTGAACTATAGCGCGTGACGTGGAAAATGTACTTTTCTTTTATGTTCCCGTATGAGTTCGTTTGTGTAAAACTTTCTTGACGTCCAATGCACTCGTAAATGCAAGAAAATAGCGATTCGGAAACATGTTCTATTTGAGTCGACTTATTCCTTCTGAAATCTGGCCTATATGTATGCCAAAGGAAATTATTAAGTTCTCCATAGGCAATGTTGAAACAGTGGTTAGTAAAGTGACGAAATTTTCTTTATTATTACTACAGCTATTAACTGGATGGCCCATACAAACTATTTATTTACGGTGACTGATGACAAATACAAGTAAATAATTTGCTATGAAACTCCAGTTATCCGGTAACTGTTGTCATCCAATAATGGAAAAAAAAACTGTGTAATTTTCGTTTGGTTTAAATTAATGTGGAAATATACCATTGTGAGAGATGCTTCGCTTATTATTTCCTTGCCAAAACCCCACCATTTTCTTCTTTTAATAGATCATCCTGTGATCGGCGAATTAAACTGATTCATATATGAGTTCTCGCAGAGCGTTTGTTTGTGATGAAATGAGTAAAGGGCTCAATATGGTTCCCTGTGGAATTTCTACGTTTTATGCACGGAGACATCAGCGATGCCATGAAGAGCGAAAGGGAGCAGACGACATATGACTACTATTAAGGGCGTCGGTCGTTCGTGGTGCAACTTTTGACGAGTAATGTTTATGATAATAATGAAAGAGACAACTTAGATCGCCAGAAAATCGATAAAGTTACACGGAGGTAAGTGAGATCTGTAGTAAAAATATCTAGAGACAGGGTGTTTATGTGCCAATCATATTAAATTAAACGAATAACAATTCAATATCGATTGATCAAAAGCTAACTTAATAAAACTTCAACATTTACTGAGATATCATGTTTTTATTAGTAAATTGTTTGAGAACCACAAGTGTAGACGTTTCTAAAATTTATCTGGAAGAGCTCTTCCTCCTCGTTAATGAGTTAATGTACGACAATACCTAAATGAAACGTCTCCAAAGATAGAGGTCGGGCGAAGAGGGCATATTGAATTATTACTACGGTCACCAGATTTAAATCCTATAGATTATTTTCTAGTGGATCGTTTAAAATCAATAGTCCATAAGACAAAACAGTGTATAATAGTACGCATCTGGAAAATTAATATTGGATGTAAGGAAAATCCAACTACCATACCTGTACAGAGGATGGGATCTTAACGTCGACTACTAAGGGTCCGTTTATTAATACAGGGTTAGGTTAGTTTGCTCCGGGGCTAAAGGCTAACCTCAGGTTAAAATGTTTATCAAGTCGGGTTAAAGCCCGAGCTTCCAGGACTCGCCTGAGGCTCGCCTGCTTGGGTTGACCTCTTTCCGGTCTTGCAACGTAAATTACTATTTCATCTACGTTTTTGGTATGGCATCTGTATATTATAATACAGGATCCGAAAAGAGGTCGTCCTTCACCCACCTGCTTACCAGATGAAACGTATTTTTTATCAAATCTTATATATAAACGAATATGTCGCGAATGTATTGCCTATTAAAATATGTTCATGGCTATCCTTAATTAAAAAAACTGTAATTAACGTTTTTTCGTATGTTTCATTGACATGCTGACCAAACGAGTTCAATACAAATCAAAAGTATAAAGCATAACGAATATGCAAAAGTTACATTGCCTTCTTGTTTCTGTTCACTACTACCGGCCAAGCAGGTATAACTCTGAACTAGATAGTGACAAAAGACTGGATAAGACTTCTTTTCGTGCTGTTTCGAGATTTTTCTGAAAAGTTCCATTACCAATATTGACGTGACAGTTGAATTTATTTTATTTTAACATAATCTTATGCCCATAAAAACAAGAAGCATGGCAGCAGAGAAACAAATAAAGGACCTATTTGCGGAATTTACGAGGATGATGGAGCAGCGACGTCAGGAAGACAAAGAAGAACAACAGAAGCGGCGTCAAGAGGAAGAAAAGCGACGTCAGGAAGAAAAAGATGACCAAGAAAGAAGACGTCAAGAAGAAAAAGAAGAGCAAGAAAGAAAACGTCAAGAAAAAAGAGACGAATTAAAGAAAATGATGAAAGATCTAGAAATAAGACGCCAAGAAGAAAAACAAAAACAAGAAAGAAGACATCGAGAAGAAAAACAAGAATAAGAGAAACGGCGACAAAAATAAAATGATGAATTAAGGAAAATTATAGAGAAATAGCAGAATGTCTTCATGTCAGCCACTGAAGAACTCAAAAATAAGATCGAAGTAAAAATGGACAAGGTCAAGGAGGAAGTAAGCGAAGTCCAAGAAGAGATAAACAAGGTAGAAGATAAAGTAGGTGAAGTCAAGACTGAAGTCAGTCAAGTAAAAGGAAAAGTAAATAAATTTGAAGAAAAGATGAGTGAGTTCGAAGGAGAAGTAGAGAGACTTAAACGACAATTGAGAGAAAAAGGAGGCCAGCTAGTAGCATCGTCAGCTCCTCGGTTAAAACCTCCCTCCTTCGACGGCCAAAGCTCATGGACGACCTATCCCGGTGGAGAAACAAAGGGACTTCAAAGTCTTGGAAACTGCATTAGACTTGAGATATGGCGACCAACACCTTGCACAAGTATACCAGGCTCAGCTAAAATCATGGACACAAAAAGCTGGGGAAAGTTTACAAGAATTCGAAGCTGCAATAGAGAGACTGGCACACCTGGCGTATCCGAGTGCACCTAGAGAATTTCAGGAAAAATTAGCAGTGGGGGCCTTTATAGATGGCATAAGGGACGAAGAGGTCAGGCGAGTTCTGAGGCTGACGAGATACCAAAGTAGTAGCGAAGCTTTGGTGCGTGCACTTGAAGTAGAAGCCGCTTATAGGGATACTTCAAGGTCGAGAGTGCGAGCTGTGACTCTCGAAGAATCACAACCAGAAACGAACCAGAACCTGTTGACTGAGATGCAGAAAATGTTCACCAAATTATTCGATAAATTGGATGGCCTCGGAAAGCAGGAAAAACAACAAAATAAAGGAAAGTCGAGTGGTGGTATTAAATGTTACAACTGCGGCAAGGTAGGACACATGAAACGAGACTGTCGACAGCAGAACTCGGAGAGTCGAGTAAATGCTGTGAATGTTGAAGAGAAGCAGGAAAACTACACCAGGAGGGCTGTGCTGGCTAAAGAATGCAGTGCCCCCAGAGAAATTAAGATTTCCCAGCTTCGAAGAATTGCAAGCAGTCTGTTGTTGCAAGGATATGTGAACGGAAGAAAATGTTTGTTTACCATCGACACAGGTACTACGTCATCAATAGTACGATCAGGATTTATATCGGGTATAAAGATTAACAAGAGGCAGAATGAAGTGATCGTCCGGACAGCTACGGGAGACAGAGCTACGGTTTATGGAGATGTAGACCTGGGTTTGCAGATTGGACATTTAAGGTTTGACCTGACCTGACATCACGGATGACTTCATTTTGGGTCTGGACATCTTGGAACAGTATGGATTTATTGTTGACGTAGGAAAGCGAGTTTTAAGGACTGGGAATGAACAAATTATTCTGTTAAAAGTGAACGACCAATGCCAGAAAACAAGGCTATTGACAACGTAGGCAGTCAAGACTCCTGCATTATCCAGAAAACCAGACAAGGAAGATCGCTACCCTCAGGTGGGAAAATTGCCGAACATGGTTGAAATCAACACTGTCAAGGTCGATCTTCCAGACAGTTGGACAAAGAAAACTCTGAGGCAAGAGCAATTGCGCGATGTTGAGAGCAAAAGAAGGGGGAACGCGTCCAGTATGGAAGGATGTTTCCAACAAAGAAGTACGGCTGAAGGCTTTATGGTCACAATAGGATTCATTTCCAATTTCCATCCTTTAAATGAACCAACACTCATATAGATTGAACAAGTCGGTGTCACAGTCATGCGTATTCAAGCATGCGCACGCATGTATCTCGCTCCGAGTTATAACGCTACACTTGACTATTTTTTTTCCAGGAAAACCGTGGCATTACCGATAAATTTTGTTAGGACATTTTTTGTTCATACATTTGTGATCTATCCATCTGTATTTTTTATTTTTTCCTAGCTTGACTTAATTTCAAAATTTTGAAAAAATGGATGAAAAAATTTTTTTTTTCACTTTTTTTTTATGTTCTGCATCCGAGCGAAATGTACATTTTTCAGGATATTATTCCATACACATTCACGAACTTATTAAAAATATATATTTAGTTTGCAAATTTTTGACTGGGCTATATAGCAGTTGGATTTTCCTGACTTCCCATATTTAAAGTAAGTTTATGTGGTTTTCCAGATGAGTACTATTATACACTTTTTTATGTCCTGTTCTATTTTCTGCTGGTCTGTAATTTTATTCTAAATATACATTTTTAGTTCTTCCTAACGCTGATCTTAATCTCATATTAGTAAAATGAATGATACTCTAATGTTCATTCTAATATTTATTAAAAGAGATATTAATGTTCGATTTCATGTGAACTATTTCCATTAGTACTTGTCCACAAATTATCCTAGACAATTTAATGTATTATATTTAGTACGGAAAGAAAAATACGTACATTGTTGAGTGATATTAAAACTATTGATTGATTTACGTTTCTATTAAGCAAATTAGTCATAATAAAATGTGTATAGGTCGTAAATATATGGACAGTTGTTACACACGGACAATAAAAAACATTATTTTATTAGCAAAATAAAGGTTCTATCAGTGTTGTTAGGTGCGATGTTATAATCCCAATATTATCACTTAATCCCTAGCAAAAAAATGTTTTTATGCTTACAAGTTCGATGAGTAGTATTTAGGGAAGCCCAATAACATTGAATTGTTTGCATTTGCTTGAAATTTTAAAATGTCAATGTTTACTTGAATTCTATCATCAATTTTATATCGAACGTGACAAAAAAATACAGTAAACTGTTCACGTGTGTAGAGTTGAGTAAAGGGGTCTACAGACGATCCAACCAACCTACCAACCGACCTTCTCGGTACACTTTGAAGATTGTCACGCGAACCCATAAAATTGCTGGAGCCAACATTGTCGGTATACTTTGAAGACGCTGGAATTCCAGCAGACCAGCTCACTTTTAAGAGTTGTCATGGCAATTTTCAAAGTGTACCGAGAAGGTTGGCTGGTTGGTTGGTTGAGTCGTCTGAAATGTTCACAGCATATGATTTTTAACTAATGTAGGTGGGACTTAAATAATTTCTATACGTTTTTTCGGTCTATTCAGTGGTATATTTTTATTTTTAACAGCGACCAAATTTTTTTAGATTTGACACCATCGAAGTTGTTTCAGATGATGATAACCTTTTCTAACGATCGAGATTTTCTACTTTATCATACTTAAAAAAAAGAACATAATACGTTCATAAGCGTACCTCAGCCAATGAAATGTAAGTGTTTGGATAATCTTAACATTTAGTTTGTTGTAAATTTTGAACTGTTGTAATATACTGATGCAATACCAAGAACGTAGATGAAATAGTAATTTACGTTGCAAGACCGGAAAGAGGTGTTTTGCAGGTCAACCCAAGCAGACGAGACACAGGCGAACCCTGGACGCTTGGACTTTAACCCGACTTGATAAACTCTTTAGCCTGGAGTTAGCGTTTAGCCCCGGGGTAAACTAACATAACCCTGTATTGATAAACGGACCCTTAGTCAACGTTAAGATCCCCATCCTCTGTACAGGGTTGGATTTTCTCTACATCCAATATCAAAATAGCAAGCCTATGTGGTTTTCCAGATGCGTACTATTATACACTGTTTTGTGTTATGGGCTGCCATTCTATAAGAACCTAGTATTTCTTATAAAACTCCTTAACTATAAAACAATTATTAGTGCTTAAATATTCATTGAATGAATAATTTTTTTTTGTAAGATTTTATTGAATGTTACTAAAACGACAGGTTGCACAACACAAAAATCGGATATTATTGTAATTATTGAAGAGGTATCTATCTGAAAATAAAAAATAGTCAATGACGTTATGCCTCAAAAAATATGGTAGCTGTTGAAGATCAAAGCACATCACCGAGTTGACTAAAAAATCTACAAAAACTTTTATTAAGTTCATTTTTTTTAAACCATTTATATTTCAGCCCGAAATCCATATGCCCAAACCTGTATAAATATGCGTAGACTGAAGCCAGTTGTAAGTTTGTTATTTTGGCTTATCGCGGAATTTCCACAGAGGAGACAACAAAATGCCTTTATGAGGAGAAAGAGAACATCAATTAAGAGGCGAGGTCTCTACTATAATTCATCAAGTTTGCGCGAGAGAAAATAATATTGTAATAGCAAATAGAGTTAAGTCAAGCAACTTGTCGGGTTTTGTCAAACTGCATTACGGAACTCTGATGTAATCCCTTACAGAATATAAGATGACATTTACGAAGGAGAGTGGAAAATAGAATAGATAATAAAACAGCTATTTATGCATCAGGAGTAAAAAGTCGATAGTTATGTAAATGATCTACAAATTATGACTATTGTGTGTGTACACAATGGTGGTTCTGTGACTATGTTACAAAATTTAGAAGACGACTTTTTTCTCAAAATTAAAAAATCTCTAAAACGCTTTGTTAATGTCACAGGATGTTAAAGTTATCCAGAGAATTCTATTTTTTGTCACATCTCGAGGGTAGAATTTCGAAATTTGTCATGTCAAATGCACAGTTCAATCCCCAATTGATTGGACTAAAAAAAAAAATTCTGGGAGAGGTATCAGCGTCCCACCGGCACCTCCGCCATAAATTCAATTTTGAAAGAATTGAAATCAACCGCCTCCAATTTCCGGTTCCTCGTTTACTTTCAAGCGACCATAAACATCGGAGTCATGAATTCACAGATTTGAAAGTTTTGTGGTTATGAATATTAAATTAAATATTTTGATAACGCGATAATAACCCAGTTCCTTTATACATGAACCTCCAAAAAAATACAACCTAAGATTTTCCAACGGGATTCTCTTTATTTTTAGTACAGTATCTGCAGGTAAAAAATATGCAAAACTTCGGAATAATGTCATATTGAACGGATTTCGTTCATTTTTGGCAGTATAATAGTAAATGCTTCACAGAAAAGTTTCTATATTGTGCGGGGCTTGCTAATTTATAGGGGGTGGCACTTAAAAAAATATATATTTATTGGAGCTGAAGTAGAATCAAATTTTAAGAAGAAAAGGTTCTATGCAATTTTTCACATAAATTGATAGTTTTTAAGTTATAACGACTTCAAAATTGCGATTTTAGCTTAAAAAAAAATATTTCCAAACGGTTTTCGTCAAGTATCTCGAAAAGTATTACTTTATCGAAAAAATGTTACAGATCAATTACAGAAAGTACAAACTGGGAATTAATTATATTTTTTGTTTATTGATGTAGGATTTAATAATTTCGGAGATATTTAAGTTTACATTCAAGTGTTCATAAGATAATTACTTAGAGTGAGAGTTAAATATCTCTGAAACTGTGATACCTACGTCAAGGATGCTAATAGGCACTTATGCAATCTTTATTATTATTAAAATATGCCATAACCAAAAAAATGTCTACACACGGCAAAATGTTGAAATCAGCCTTAACGTATCCATTTTCTAGAGAATATATATTTTTATGTATAAAAAATAACAGAATCAAATTAGTTTAATAACGTAAAATAGTCCGGTTGCCAAAACCAATACCATAAAATTCTGTATTAAGTTCTTTTTACTGCTGAATAAGTACAAGGACATATAAGCTTCAATAAAATGGATGATGACATTCACCCTTGGGTAACTCGATATATTCAATATGGCGGCCAATATGTTGCTATAAATTACCTTAATTTGAAAATGATCTTTTCTTGCAAGTTTGGTATGTCAAACTAGATGTTTTTTAGGATGCAGAGTTCAAAAACACCATTGAAATTCTATTAGGAGATTAGTATACAAAAAAAATCATTTCTCAAGCATAAGCAATGTAATTTGTGTAATATTGATGACAATTATAATTTGGTAATTTCTTTTGGTATAAAAAGAAAACATTCATGAATCAAGACTAACAAAATGTTGTCTAGATAGAGATTAACCTTTTTTTAGATATGGAATCAGGTGTAGTCTCTTCAAGATCACCATCAATTAAGTCTTCATCCCGTTCCACTTCTACTTCAGCAAAGTGTGAAATCATTGGAACAGGAAGTATTTGTGCATAAACAAAACATGGTGTATGGTAGGCTGGCACTCCTGCAACTACATCGATTGCTCTTGCATGGCAATACACTTTCACAAGAGCACTTAACCAATTTCAGAATTTCCGGCGGTGCAACTTCAATATTCTCTGGCAAAGTTGTGGGTAGTAGATATCTCGAGTTTTGATCCTTGTAGAACCCGTGAAGCGCTGGATCCAAATCTGGTGGGTCAGATTCCATTGAGTTTTTCCAAATGCAGGTTTGTAAGTGAGCTCGCTTAAGGTTTTCTTCAAACGCTGAATTTGTTGGTGGCAGTGAGCACAGTTTCGGTAGTCGTGATTTCGCACTTCCAACTTTGTCAGCCCACAGTTTGACACGAGTCTCTGAATTTGTGTTACACTTGCTTGCTCCGTAACATGCAGCCATAAACTTTGATGCTTGTCACTTCATGTCAGACAGATCAGCATGTAGATCTCCAACTAATGACAAGGAGTGTTTTCTTTTCAAAACAATAATGGCTTTATTCTTCCCAATGCCATAACAAATGGCAGTGGCATCACATCCAGTGATAGCATAAAGTGCTAGCACATCAGGTGTTATTTTCTCGTGTTTAATAGCAGATGCTCTAGTGTCAATTAGTGTACGACCCTGGACAGGTGATTCCATCAGAATTATTCCAGATATCTTCTTAAGGTTGTACAAGTACAAAAGAAGAAGAAAAACATCTATGTCATCTGATATGATGACAACCTGCTTGTCTACATCACCAGCAGCCAGGATAGCTTTCTGTACAAGAATCGTATCTGCTTCTTCGTGAGTATTTCTTAGGTCGTGCCTTCGTGTTACTTCTGCACGATAAATGTCGTAAGGTTCTTTTTGTGGAACTGTCAAAATTAGCTTGTATTTACTAAGTCTTGTTTTTTTTTAAACAATTCGTCACCAACAATGCTACTGCAAATCAGTTCAATCAATTGTTTCTTGTTTTCATTTGAGCTCAAAATATCTCTCCCTGAAGGCAGAGGTGTTGTATACGTGAGTCGCGAACTCTGGTTACTCCTGTAGGTCTACCTGTTTTTCAACTTTACCAAGTAACATATTGGGTCATTTAAGACCCTTTTAAGACCCTTTATGGGCCGATTGTAGCCATTAAACGCATCCTAAAGTGCATAATTTGCATCCGTTTAAATAAAATTTTAATAATTGCTCTAGAATTAATAAAATTTCGTCCGAATTTTATACTCGGGGGTTTTCGAGGTCACTAATTACGAATTTGAAGAGAAAATCGGAAAATTCAAAATGGCTGACTGATAATGGCGCGAAATTCAATTTTAAAAGTACATTTTTTTCCTTTAATTTCACATAAAATGTATACAAAGCAAATAAAAAAATGAATTTACGTCTTTTTTTAACTAAATTTTCAATTTTTATTTTTTTGCATTCCCCCCCTCCTCCTATATCTTATTTTTTAACGCGTTGGCATTGAATATGAAAATTGATAGAAAGAAAAGTGCATAAAAAATAATAATATAATAATAATAAATAATACTAATAATAATTTTTTATGCACTTTTCTTTTTATCAATTTTCATTTTCAATGCCAACGCGTTAAAAAATAAGATATAGGAGAGGGGGAGGGGAACATGCAAAAGAAAATAAAAATTGAAAATTTAGTTAAAAAAAGACGTAAATTCATTTTTTTATTTGCCTTGTATACATTTTTGTGAAAAAAAAGGAAAAAAATGTACTTTTAAAATTGAATTTCGCGCCATTATCAGTCAGCCATTTTGAATTTTCCGATTTTCTCTTCAAATTCGTAATTAGTGACCTTGAAAACTCCCGAGTATAAAATTTGGACGATATTTTATTAATTTTAGAGCAATTATTAAAATTTCTTTTAAACGGATGTAAATATGCACTTTAATGGTTACAATCGGCCCATGAGGGGTCTTAAATGATCCAATATGTTACTTAAGGCTTGTATAATACTAAAACAAACCATTTTTCTCAATTTTTTATGAATCTTAAATGAATATCTTTGAAAAACCCTTGAGAAATGTACAAAAACACCAAAAAATGCACTTTTTTGCATAATTATGCATTTTTAGGTACTTTTCCCGTCATTCTGTGCGTACGGACTATGATTTTTCAAGTTTTTATACCTAAAAGATGCATTCTATGCGATAAAATTTTTTGAAAATCACCTTTTTTTTATTAATTCCAACGGCCTATCAATGAAAACAGTGATATGACTATTATATTATAGGTATTTTTTTGTATAAATTGGAAGATGGATGAGTTGGTATGACACTTTTTACCAAACTTTCTATCATGAAATAGGTCAATTAATGCTAGCGGCCTAACTTTTTCAAAGATTTAAATACTTACAGAAAATGCAAAAATAAGTTACAAAGTAAATATCACTAACTGAGCCCATTATCACCGAAATGTCTGCATGCCCAACAGACACCGGCGACAGATGTCGCGATGTTATCAAACGTGCCACACAGCAGAGGGTGGCTAATTAGAATAGTTCATGGATCGTAAAAGTCTGTCAAGACGTTGTAAATAAGTAGAATATAAATGGGAAATAAAAGTAATTTGATGAATAAAGAAAGAACTGCATACCCAATAAGTCGTTATATAATTAAGAAAACTTGTCGGGGTGGAGAAGTGTAGTTCAATGTCAAAACGTCTCACTCCATCTGGCTCCAAGCACTCGCCCCAAAGTTTAATTTGATTTCTAGTAACCAGTTTTTTTGCTCCTTACACCCATAATACATACTCAAACTTTAAATGAACAAAGTTTGTTTGACTTTTATTACTATGCAAATTTAGTTTGCGAATTTATTTATATTTATTTATTTTCGTACTACAAATGGATGTAATATTTTACTGAAAGCCCTATATTGACGATGCCACTAATAAAAGTTAAAGATTAATGACTTTCTTGGAAATAGCAGCCCAGAATACGGTATTAGTAAGAAACTGAATATAGAAAATTACATTAAAACAAAGTTTGTTGAATTAGAAGTGTTGTAGTGTCCCACCTGACTGAAAAATCACTCTCCGAGATTAACTCGAATTTTCACGCTTCAGATCATGTATATTTCGAAAATTTAACTCTTTCAATTCCATCAGTCTATATGTCTGTTCGTCTCTCTGTCAGTGCTACATCTAAAGATGGAGAAAAATAATATTTGGTGGAATTCATGAAAACAATGTGACGAGGGACAATGATATTTGGAATGAAGTTAACACAATTGCCAAGGAAGGAAGCTGCCATAGTTTTTACGAAAAATATACAAGATTGTTACTCTAAAAAATAATTAATTAATAAACCACCTAGGAAAAGAATATTTGAAATATAGTTGATAATACTGTCAAGGAAGAAAGCCTTATCTACTTTCGATAAAGAAATATTCAATAGTCACCCAACAGAAAAAACTACACAGGCCCACGAAAAAAAAGTGGGCTACTGACTGTACCTATCCCTACATCACACGTTCCCTCTCAACATCCAACAAAAGTCTGCCATCATTTGCTCATCCCACCTTCCTTGATATCGGTGTTCCATTTCTTTAATATCTCTGTGGAATCTTTCGCCTTGTTCTTCACTGTAATCTCCAAGATTTTCTGGGAAATGTCGAAGATGTGATGTGAGAAAGTGTAATATCAAATTCATCAAGCATCCTACTTATCGGTAATTCTCTCTGCAACGTTCCGAGGGCACAATCAAATTGATTCCCCAATTGAGAGCCTCCTATATCCTAATTGAATCTTCGGGGTTATCGAGTTATGAGGATAGAGGGATTGTCGTTGAAGAGCTATGGCGCCAAAGGCTGCTTGATACCAGGATTCTAATATCACATTCTCCATTTTATCCTTTGGATCTTCAAAGTTAAGAGGTACGGGGTTATGGGATCCTGAGGCTGAGGATGTATGACACTCAAGCACAAGGATCCGAGGTCACAATCTCATTCTCCTCAATCAAGATTCCCCACTATTTTCATCTGATTCCCAGGGTTATGAGGTTGAGGAGTTATGGGGTTAACGGTTTTATGGTTTCTTTGAGTTATGTGGTCAATACTGAAGTACTACAATGTTGGGGTTGAGGTTTTAAAGTTGAAGTTGGAGTCTGATTAAAATGAGCTGGGTAAGGAATATTACGATCCAACAGACTTTTTTGGTGTTAAAAAAACCTGAAGTGCTGGGGAAAAACCAAGGTCAGATTCGTCTTCAGTGGCTCAAAGTACAAGGGATGTGTATGGTCAGCACTCCAGTACAGATCACTTTTTTTGTGAGCCTGTACTGTTAATAAATAAAAGCTGCCAAATAGAGGGGGCAGTTTTTTGTAAATACTTTTACCATTTCAAAAATTTAGTGTTATACTATATACCTAAGAGAAGGATAGTGAGGTTGACATGTAGATAGAAATGCTAGAACTCAAATAGAGGAGACACTTATCTGCCACGCGCCACATGTAAAAGAGTGACGCTCATTTGATTAAGACTGTAAAATTTACTTCAGATTACAACCCCCTCTAGATTCAAACCTCAATAGATCACGTGAATTTATTACCATCCTTTTTTTATGAATTTAGTATGGCCCAAGAAGGTAAAATAATCCCGAATTTTGTTTACGTGGATAATAACGCGTGAATAATAACGCTATAATCGAATATAATAATAATAATAATAATAATAATAATAATATTGTCTTTATTAAGCAACTAGCAATTACAATAAGGCTATAAAAAATAGTGTAGACAAACAAATTGGTATATTACGCTAGTTAGCTTAAGAGGCGAAGTTCAGTTCTTCGCAGCTTGCTAAGCTACGAAATCCTGCTCTTCCACTTAACCTCGAGCCAGATTACAGCAAGTTGCCGTAATCTGGGTTGACCTATCCTAGAACTTAACCTAAAGTAACAATATTGAAACACCTCTTTTATAAAGAAACAATATCTGAAAATAACAAAACAGACACACTGAAGCACAAAAATAGACTCACACTAATATAAAAGGTACTAAGAAGTTACATTTTGCAGGAACATAAAATCTATATAGCTTTTCAGGTATAGTAAACGATTTACTTCTTATTTTTTTCCTTCTATTTATTTTTTGTATATTATATATATATTTTTTTAATTAATTTATTTATTTTTCTTTTTTTTTTTTTTTTTTTTATTTATGCCAAATCTAACCTAGGGAAAAAGAGGACAAAAAATTGTTCAAAGTAGCAGTACACTATAAAATTTTTTAACGAACTCGCTTTTAATTGATGATATATAACAGAAACAATATGCATTATGTTTATAAAAAGAATACTAAATGCAATAAATACACATATATACATACAGTGTGTTTCACTTCTCGTGAAGACACCCCTGTATCTTTTTTATTTGTTGCCGAATTAATTTCAAATTTTTATCAGCCATACAAGTCCATAAGGTGACTTTATTCAACACATAAATGCCGTCTAAATCTAAAACGCCGGCCTACTGCGATAAAAAGAAAATGTCAATTTTCGAGAAATCATAGTAGGCTTAGAGATAGACAAAAATTTTGTTAACAGAAGTTGTTCAGAATCACTTGATATGCCCCCCTGTAAAATTTTGTGAAAATCGGAATATTTTCAAAAAATAATTTTTTGTTTCACTTCTCGTGAAGACACCCCTGTATCTTTTTTATTTGTTGCCGAATTAATTTCAAATTTTTATCAGCCATACAAGTCCATAAGGTGACTTTATTCAACACATAAATGCCGTCTAAATCTAAAACGCCGGCCTACTGCGATAAAAAGAAAATGTCAATTTTCGAGAAATCATAGTAGGCTTAGAGATAGACAAAAATTTTGTTAACAAAAGTTGTTCAGAATCACTTGATATGCCCCCCTGTAAAATTTTGTGAAAATCGGAATATTTTCAAAAAATAATTTTTTGTTTCACTTCTCGTGAAGACACCCCTGTATCTTTTTTATTTGTGGCCGAATTAATTTCAAATTTTTATCAGCCATACAAGTCCATAAAGTGACTTTATTCAATACATAAATGCCGTTTAAATCTAAAACGCCGGCCTACTGCGATAAAAAGAAAATGTCAATTTTCGAGAAATCATAGTAGGCTTAGAGATAGACAAAAATTTTGTTAACAAAAGTTGTTCGGAATCACTTGATATGCCCCCCTGTAAAATTTTGTGAAAATCGGAATATTTTCAAAAAAAAATTTTTGTTTCACTTCTCGTGAAGACACCCCTGTATCTTTTTTATTTGTGGCCGAATTAATTTCAAATTTTTATCAGCCATACAAGTCCATAAAGTGACTTTATTCAATACATAAATGCCGTTTAAATCTAAAACGCCGGCCTACTGCGATAAAAAGAAAATGTCAATTTTCGAGAAATCATAGTAGGCTTAGAGATAGACAAAAATTTTGTTAACAAAAGTTATTCGGAATCACTTGATATGCCCCCCTGTAAAATTTTGTGAAAATCGGAATATTTTCAAAAAAAAAATTTTTGTTTCACTTCTCGTGAAGACACCCCTGTATCTTTTTTATTTGTGGCCGGATTAATTTCAAATTTTTGTCAGCCATACAACTCCATAAGGTGACTTTATTCAACACATAAATGCCGTCTAAATCTAAAACGCCTGCCTACTGCGATAAAAAGAAAATGTTAATTTTCGAGAAATCATAGTAGGCTTAGAGATAGACAAAAATTTTGTTAATGAAAGTTGTTCAGGATCACTTCATACGCCCCATGTCGTCTAAATCTAAAATGCCGGCCTTAGAATAATTAAAATTAAAATCTAATTACTTTAATGAGTTTTAACATCTGTCAACAATATGTAGGTTGGTAGGATGCTGTCATATAACGAATTCTTTTTGAATTAAATTGGTGGCCCTGAAAAGGGCCGTTGTTTTTACAGAGAAGACTACTAATAATGAATGATAATATTGTCGGAAAAAAAAATACAGATAAAGCAAAAGCCGCAGTGTTAGAATAGTTCAAAAATAAAAGAAGTTAATGGTTTTTTTTACTTATTTATTATATTGCGCCCCTTTCCACTAACCCACCCTCAAGTGTAATACACTTCTCAATCCGTTTTCTGTTATTTTTTACAACTCTTCGCAGTTCTTGAGCTGTAACTTCTAAACATGCTTGCCTTATCCTCTCACAAAGCTGCTCTATATTTTGAGGTCTGGTCATATAAACTTTGTTTTTAATGTGACCCCAAAAATAAAAATCCATTGGAGTGAGATCAGGTGATCTGGGTGGCCAATGTATTAAAGGGCTATTTCGTCCTATCCATCTTTGGGGGAAAATGTTCATTCATCCATGCTCTCACTACTACGGAATTGTGGATAGATGCTCCGTCGAGTTGAAAATACAATTGTTCCAAAGGAAAATCAACAATTGCATTCCAAAGATCATTATTTAAAAATTCTAGCAAATTTAACGCATTTATATTTTGAAAAAAGAAAAACGACCCTATTATTGTTTCGTTAAAAATTCCGCACCACACATTTACTTTCTGGGAATATTGCCTTTTACAATTTATTATCCAATCAGGATTTTCTACTGCCCAGAACCTAGAGTTTTGTGATGACACTACCCCGTTGGTGGAGAAAGTTGCCTCGTCCGTGAAAATTACTTTCTTCAAGAAGTCTCTATTGTTTAAATAATTACCTTGGATCCATAAACAATATTCTAATCTTCTCTTTTCATCACCTTCCTCCAAGGTATGTAAAAATATTTCGAAGACTGGTAGTGGGATTGGCGTTAAACGCCGCTAATATAACATTATCATCTCCGTGATTTCGATTAAGATGTACTCTCGGTTTAAGCACACTGCCAGTTGTATTGAACAAGTGACATATTCTTGCTACGGTACCATGGTGTATTGGTTGTCTTAGAGGATGTCTTAAATTAAATTCTTCTGCTGCTTCTCTTGAAGACCGTACATTTTCACCGACTATCTTTATTATTTCAATTTTTTCATCAGTAGTTAAAAGTATTCTAACCATTATGAGAAAAGATATGAAATAAGGAAACTTTAGTATGAATAAAATTATTAAAACAAGAAAAACTAACAAACTCCACAGAAAATAACAACAATCACTTCTGTCATGAAAGCAATGACGAAATAAATAAAACAATACATACTGACAGTTAATTTCACGGCACTCTTTACATTCAACGCAATAAAACCGTCCATGTTCCTAAATTTCTGAGCCGATAAGGAGAAAGGATATGATGGAGAGTTACTCCTCCAGAAGAGAGATAACAAAAAGAAAAAAGAAAAGATATTACATTCAACTTGATATGTAAAAATAAAAAGCCCTTTTAGTGTTTATTGAATGCTGATTTTTGTTCACAACTTTCATTTGTTGGAAAAAGTTCTCTTTATGTGTTCTCTTTTTTTGAAAATATTCCGATTTTCATAAAATTTTACAGAGGGGCATATGAAGTGATCCTGAACAACTTTTATTAACAAAATTTTTGTCTATCTCTAAGCCTACTATGATTTCTCGAAAATTAACATTTTATTTTTATCGCAGTAGGCAGGGGTTTTAGATTTAGACGGCATTTATGTATTGAATAAAGTCACCTTATGGATTTGTTTGGCTGATAAAAATTTGAAATTAATTCGGCCGCAAATAAAAAAGATACAGGGGTGTCTTCACGAGAAGTGAAACAAAAAATTTGTTTTTGAAAATATTCCGATTTTCACAAAATTTTACAGGGGGACATATCAAGTGATTCTGAACAACTTTTGTTAACAAAATTTTTGTCTATCTCTAAGCCTACTATGATTTCTCGAAAATTAACATTTTATTTTTATCGCAGTAGGCAGGGGTTTTAGATTTAGACGGCATTTATGTATTGAATAAAGTCACCTTATGGATTTGTTTGGCTGATAAAAATTTGAAATTAATTCGGCCACAAATAAAAAAGATACAGGGGTGTCTTCACGAGAAGCGAAACAAAAAATTTTTTTTTGAAAATATTCCGATTTTCACAAAATTTTACAGGGGAACATATCAAGTGATTCCGAATAACTTTTGTTAACAAAATTTTTGTCTATCTCTAAGCCTACTATGATTTCTCGAAAATTGATATTTTCTTTTTATCGCAGTAGGCCGGCGTTTTAGATTTAGACGGCATTTATATGTTGAATAAAGTCACCTTATGGACTTGTATGGCTGATAAAAATTTGAAATTAATCCGGCCACAAATAAAAAAGATACAGGGGTGTCTTCACGAGAAGTGAAACAAAAAATTTTTTTTTGAAAATATTCCGATTTTCACAAAATTTTACAGGGGGACATATCAAGTGATTCCGAACAACTTTTGTTAACAAAATTTTTGTCTATCTCTAAGCCTACTATGATTTCTCGAAAATTGACATTTTCTTTTTATCGAAGTAGGCCGGCGTTTTAGATTTAGACGGCATTTATATGTTGAATAAAGTCACCTTATGGACTTGCATGGCTGATAAAAATTTGAAATTAATTCGGCAACAAATAAAAAAGATACAGGGGTGTCTTCACGAGAAGTGAAACACACTGTATATAAACATATACACACATACACATAAACAAACATATTACACATATTATGTATGTATATATAGAAAAATAATAATGTAGAAGTTGTGGGAAAAATGTTTTCATAGGATATTTCTAAATATTATGATCACCAGAAATTAATTGTTGAAATAACTCCTTTTTGAATTTATAATACGATACTTTAGTTATTTCAAGGTTTAGTGAATTAACAGAGTTAGCAACATTGTAAGAGAAAGATTTTTTGAAAAACGAAAATTTATGTTTCGGTATTTGTAACTTATATCTACCTCTTGTGTTAACGGAGTGAATATCAGATAAATGATTTATTTTATTGTAGAGATAAACTGGAGTTTTCTGATTAATAATTTTATGGTACAAGCACGCACGGTGCATATACCTTCGCTGCTTCATATTCAGCCAGTTAATTTCTTTCAGGACAGGTGTTACATGAGAGAAGCGTGTTAACCCAAAGATCAATCTAATACACGAGTTTTGGACCCGTTGAATGCGAGTTGCATCCCAAGATGTCAGACAAGGACCATACACAACATCGGCAAAATTAAAATGTGATAGTACCAGTGTTTCACACAGTAAAATTTTGGATTTTCTGTCTAATATTTTCCGACAACCGTACAATAATTTAATATTACTGAATGATCTTTTTATCATAAAGTTGACGTGATAGTTAAAACGTAGATTAAAATCAACATGGAGTCCTAAATTTTTCGCATGATTTGCAATTTCCAGAACTGAATTCTCTACCTTAATATTTAACTGATTTACTGCCTTAGCTCGATCTTTTAAGGGACCAAATAGGAGAACTGTAGATTTAGTTGGATTAATTTTCAAACAATGGTTTTGTGATGCGGTAACAAGATTCTCTATATCATTATTTATCAGTTGAACGGCATTGTCAAGTTCGGATAGTTTAAAAGGGTAATAAATTTGCGTATCATCCGCATAAAAGTGGGAGGAGCAATGTCTAAGACTGTTTTTTAAAAAAGAAGAGTATATAGAAAACAATAATGGGCCTAATATAGAGCCTTGAGGTACTCCGCTGTTAATATTTAAAGGATCAGATAATGATTGGTTAATTTTAACAATTTGACAACGGTCATTGAGATAACTGGATAACAATAATAATGAATTTCCGCTAAATCCTATATAATGTAAAATTGCAGACATCATGAGATAGTTTATAGTGTCAAAAGCCTTTGTATAATCGAGTAACACAAGAGCTACTAAATTACCCGAATCTAAGGATCTTAGTACGTCATCACAAACATGTAATAATGCAGTGGCGCACCCATGATTTGCTCTAAACCCGGATTGTGTGCTAGGTATAATATTACATTTATTTACATGCTTTGAAATCTGTATATACATAACCTTTTCAAAAATTTTTGACAGCACACTTAATATGCTAATGGGTCGCAAGTCTTTAGCTTCTTCTGGAGCTTCTTTTTTAGGTATCGGTAATACATATGAGATTTTCCATTGGTTTGGAAAAATATTATCTAATAAACAAGAATTAATTATGTGTGTTATGTAACTTATTATAAAAGGACAGCAATACAATAATAACTTTAAATTAAGACCATCGGCACCAGTAGCATTTGTTTTGACTGTGTTAAGAATTTTTACTATTTCCTCATTATTAGTAAGCGTAAATTCAAAATCTTGAATTCCTTCTTTTTTGTTATTATTATAGAAATTCAACAATTCAACATCAGGTGCACACATTATGTTTGACGTAGTGAAATATTGATTTAAGGCATTTCCATCGTTCAAATGATCAGGTATTGTTTTATTTCCTTTATTTTTTGAATATATATTTAAATCTTCTAAGTCCTTCCAAAGGGCCTTGTGATTATTATTTGCAATTTTAAATTGCAAATATGCCTTTTTCTCAGAATCAACAGCAGAATTGACATAGTTTCTAAGCTGTTTGTAGTACTCCCAGTCATATACATTTCTAGTTCTTTTGAATTTGTTATAAGCCTTATTCCGTAAATTTATAATAAATTTCAAATTATCGGTTAACCAAGGCGCTTTTCTTTTTGTAATCCTTACAGTTTTGATAGGCGCATGAACATCAAACAAATCAAGTAATATATTATTAAAAATACTTACTTTGTCGTGCACATTATCTGCGTATAATATCAAGTTGAACGGTAAATTACATAAATCAGAGTAAAATTGCTGCAAATTAAAATTATTGAAACATCGGTAAGTGTAAAGGAGTGGTTTATTAGAAGTTTTCTTTGAGCCAATTCTACAAGAGGTTACACTGTGATCAGAGAAATCTATGTTATCAATAAGGCAATCGGAAAACGGCAAAGTATCAGAACAAATAATTAAATCAAGCAGTGATATTGAAGTTGCAGTGATTCGTGTAGGTTGGTCTACTATTTGCTTAAGCCCAAAGCTATTGAGTATTGATAATAGCTTATCGGTGGCGCTATGATCTAAATCAGAACAGTTTATATTAAAATCACCTGCGCAAACAATATTTTGATGTTCCGGTATTACTTCTGAGAGACATTCTTGCAAAATATTTAGGAAATTGCTAACTGAATATGAAGGCGATCTGTAAACTGCACCGACACAGAATTTCTCTTTGTTTTTATTAAATGATATCCATAACTGTTCCGTATCATGAATTGGTAAATTATTAATTATTTTAAATTGAAATGTGTTTTTAATATAGATTACAATACCTCCACCACGATAATATAACATATATAACATGTTTCAGTATCATAATATTAACGGTGTGCTATGGCCAGCCCGTTTACCTGATATTAATCTCATAGAACATGTATGAAATGCTCCTAAATGATGACATGTTGTAATATTATGACAAGTATATATACAAAACGTTGACAATTTTAAACTAGCAATCATGTGGAAGAATGCTACCAATCAAATCTAAGGCTTCATTCACCTCATCAATATATTATTGTAAACATGTAAATAAGCCAGTTATAACTAAATTTCATATTTTGTTATTAGAAATTATTATTTCGAATCAGTACTATTTGAATACATTTATATTTATGAGCACGGAAACATCGCATCATAAACAAGGTCAATTTCAGTAACCATTGAACTTGCTTGCAATTACAAAGTACTGATGCCATCACTTATCTCTTCTTAATCAAGTGAATGAATATGGGATTTGTTTACCCAGTGTTAATGATTTGTTAGATTTGGTTTACTTTCTCCTTCAGACACCCTAACAGAATAATTTTAAATTTCAGGACGACAGTATGGGCGACTATGCGAGGCGGTAACAATGCCAAACTTCAAAAAAAAAAAACAAAATTCGCAAGTCACAAAATATGACTGTATTTCACGACCTCTCTTCAGATTTTTCTTGTCATTATTCAGTTTTTTCTCCACCATCCACATATTTAGTGTGTGTACTGTGTACTTCTTTGATACCTATTTACATCGTGCAAACAATCGGTTATTGATTTCCTTCACATTTTTAGTTTCATTTTTACATCGTTTACACGACTGAAGGCCCCCGCGGATTCAACGTAATATGCTGGAAACAACCTTTAAAAATAGATTCCGTCAGTATGGGTGGTTATATTTTAAGTTGTTTTTTATTTCTGTATAATTTAGAAGCCCTTTTATCAACGTGTACTTCGTTTAATTCGGTCGCGTTAAAAGATTTCAAGCGGTTCAGTATTACAGAAATGTAAATAAATCGTGCGAGTTTCAACGAAACTCCATGTGCATCTTTCAGTAGAATGTCGCACGGGGGGGGTCAAAGTATTCATTAAATTCTTCATCAATCTCTCGAGCCAGATTTTCACTTATAATATTCCTGGAGCTTAAATTATTTCCGGAAATTTTTTCGAGGTCATGAATATTTTGAAAATAATTTTCTTAAAATATTATGAACGAGGAATAATTTCCGGATATTAATTTAAGTTCGTGGTATATTCGGTAAGAAAATTTCATACCTAAATAAATTAAATAAATACTAATTTCAACTGACATTAAGATTATTCTGAGACAACAAGGTATAAGATTAGTAGGACATAAATGGGTTTTGTTGACAAAATGGCAGAAACGCATCGGAATTAGTATTGTTGTGTCATAAGTCATAAGTATAAGGGTGTAATCCAGTAATTTAGTCGAGTAGAGCCGGTCGAGTAATTTAGTAATTTAGTTAAGTGTATACCACACATGGCCTGTTTACATGCATCCAGTAATTTAGTCGAGTAGAGAACATCTTTTCGCTCAAATCCCTCAATGTTCATGGCATTTTGAATTTGTGTATAAGCATTATTTTGCAGTTCTCTGTTTTTATAACAATCCAAGCGGGCATCCCACAAGCATTCGTGTTTTATGTACTCCTCCACAAATTTCAGTGTCGTTTCTTCAGACCACCTGGCCATATTTCTTATCAATACAAGGAAAAACACATCAAAATACACTTTACTGGACTGAAATAGTAAATAGAAATGAACAAACGTTTCAAGAATACAGTAGTGATGCTGGAACGAACAAAAGAGGGGGGTAAGGCTACTAAACCACTAAAACCGTGCACTAGACAGTTGCCATTTTACTATACTTTCCACTAAATCACTCGACTAAAAAACGCTGTCCGCATTGATCAAGTACTAAATTACTAAACGCCTCGACTAAATTACTGGATGCGTGCAAAAAGTTAGTTGACGCGTTTTGGAAACAAAAGTAAAAAAAATATTTCCACCCAAAAACTACTATATATATTCACTGAAATGTTTGATATTACGTTTTCTTCACTAAAATGTGTGGAATTCTGTTTTTCTTCTATTTTCTAATGTTACAACAGTTTGGGTGAACAGGAATAACTATATTCGTATAATAGATAAATAATATCTTTTTCACCCATTTTAGTTTCAAAAAATTACTGAAAATTGTTTAAGACAACTCTGTTTGCGTGTAATGAAATAAGTTTTGTTCACTAAAATAGGTGGAACAATTGTTTCTAAATATTATATTTATGTTGTCAAACATAGACATTTAATTGATATAGATTCTTCACCATTGAAACGCGAGGAGTTTTTAAGGGATTTTCAAACACGTTTGAAATATTCAGTATCATAATTAAATATGAAATAAAATGTTGTTTCACAAGCTCAATAATTTTTTTTATATTATCTCGTTTAATATGACAAATAAAATTCCATGCAAATGCATGAATGCAAATAAATGTCAAATATGATCATATGTCAATAATTTTACAGAAAAATTTCCACTTATTAATTTCGCCCAGGGTACCCTGAAGGATAAAAATTTCCGGGAATTTTTTGGGTTGCTATGGTAACGAAACCAAAAACAAACTTCTGATTGGCTAAAAAGTGAGGTATGAAATTTTCACTTATAATATCCCTAGAGCTTAAATTATTTCCGGAAATTTTTTCGAGGTCATGAATATTTTGAAAATTATAATTTGATAATTTTCTTAAAATATTCATGAACGAGGAAAAATTTCCGGATATTAATTTAAGCTCGTGGGATATTCGGTAAGAAAATTTCACACCATTATTTTATAAATATTATGCCAAAATTGAACATTTTTATTACGAATGACAAAAATTCATTCATTATAGTGAGCCATGGAATAACAACTGGTGGTTAATAAAATACGAAATTTCTTAGTGAAATAACATACCATTCTCCAAGTTTAGTTACATGAACTTTTTATAAATAACTTAAAAACATATTATATTTCTGTTTTTTATTAACTTTGGTCTACTAAAATTGGTGGAACATCATTTATTTTTGATAATTATTCTGAAGTACCCACCTACTTCAAGATTAATATGTTTAATAAAATACGAAATTCCTTAGTGAAATAACATACCATTCTCCAAGTTTAGTTACATGAACTTTTTATAAATAACTTAAAAACATATTATATTTCCGTTTTTTATTAACGTTGATCTACTAAAATTGGTGGAACATCATTTATTTCTGATATTACTTAAATGCGAGCACAGGGAATGTATTCATTCTTGTCGCAGAGACAATAATTAACAACTTCTAGGCGGCCATGGGATAATGAAAGGTAACAAGATAGTAATGGCTGCCGCACTTACAGACGTCAATTAGATTAATTTTTACATTCTAATCATAACAAAATTTGATTATCAGCCATAAGAATAAAGTGCATGAGCATATAGCACAAAAATGGCTCCAGGTTCTAAAACACATTAATTTGTGTACTTATAATATCCTCGTGAATATCCTCTTTTGCGTCGCCAAATAAATTTAATTCTAAAAGCACTCCAACTCCCGCGTCTTTACTTTGACATTTTAATTGACAGAAAAATTTCCACTTATTAATTTGACAGAATGTAAAAAATTTCCGGAAATTTTTTGGGTTGCCATGGTAACTTAACAAAAAACAAGCCTATGATTGGTTAAAAAATGTGGTGTGAAATTTTCAATGAAATTTCAAACTTCTTTGGAAAATTTTGACGAATATCAAAAAAAAAATAAGATGGTCCAATAAATTCTGAGGTCTACAGCGATTTTTGAACGGTATTTCTTTTTCCATCCCACTGTGCGTCCGTCGCATCAGGTTATTACAATGATCAGTCAGATAATATTGAGTCTTAGGTTATGTAATGGAGCAGTCAGACCATTTTGAGAAATATGTGTTGGTCAACAAACATGAGGGAAGTTATCTAATTTTTGTGAACAATATTACTAATTGTAATAATTGTACTATTACTATATTTGTAATTAATAATTAAAAAAAAATCAAGTTTAACAGATCTTTTCATTTGCATGACTCGAAAACACTTATTTACCCAGGTAAGGTAAGTAGCTTGAAAATAATGTGACAATAGTTGGCTTGCCATAGTGGGAGCAGATAATTGGTTATATATTGTCCAAACACTTAACTAGCCTCAATTTTCATATTATACCTATCTCATTTAATTTAATGTAATTTAATATAATTTGTTTCATTTTGCCTTTTTGCTTCACTGAACTTTCGCATAACACTTAACACATTATTACTGTTATGTTCATATTTTTTATTCCCAAGTCTTATTCTAGAGCAGCTGAATTGATTTTTTTCGACAACAATCTTCCACCTGTAATTTTATTATTGATTCTTATGTATTATGACCTCCTGATTACGAAAAAAATATTTTCGCACAGAGATTCCTTGTGCGTCAGAAGTTATATGCACTTTTTGACGCCTTTCCACGGATTTTCAACTTATCTGCTTAATATATCTTGTACTAGCAATCGGATGGAAATGTCAAAAATACTGGCTTATATGAAATACAATTCTTAAAAAATATAGACCTATCCGATATGTATTGGCCAATCCGCCATCTTGGAAAAAAATAGAAAACACCAAGAATAGCCGAAAAAATCAAAATTGAATATCTTTTCTATAAGAAAGAGTAATTTCAACAAAAATGAAAAAAAAAAGAATTTTCTAGGGTCTCCATAGGCTTCAAAATTAATCAAGAACATAACGCGTGGCGCTTTCATGTTATAGCTGTGTGACGTCAATGTCTCTATCGCATCGGGAGCGTAGACGTAGCTGACCCGCTTGCCTAGATGTCTAACTATTAAAAGATACTGCGTCTGCGTCTCCTAATAGTACACGGAAATTAGGCAAATTTATGTGGAATAGAAGAAAAAAATTATAATAAGCTGAAATGTCTATAATAGTTAGCTTATGTGTGTAAGAATACATATCAAAAAAGTTTCCACCCCTAAGAGGTAAGCTTCATCCCTTTAGGGACACCGCACTGGTTTTTTTACAATATCTTTTAAACGCTTTATCTTAGGGAAAAAACATAAGTATAGGAAAAGGTTTGTCATAAAATTCTCTACAAAAAAGGTTGTGTGTTATGTATCGATATTTCTATTACTTTTTATGTTACTAAATTATAAACTGTAGGGTTAAACAAAAATGAAAGTCTAATTATATTGAATACGGTACTTAATCGAACATAACGCAGCCTGATAATATTTGAAATGATCCAACACAATCCTAACCGCCTTATTCACAAACACGCTAGAAAGAGAGAGAGAGAGAGAGAGAAGTTGTTTTGACTTACCTATGAGTGGGTGCGGCTCGTATGTTTCGGTTCGCCCAAAAAGTATTGAACGCCAACAGAGAATTTTAAGAAGAACATCTCCCACAGTTATTTTTATCAAAATACGCCAATTACAGACCCCAAAGAAAAAATATTAAGCAAGCTTGCCAACAAAGAACGATTAATTTCTCAACTAGTTCAGACCTTTCAAAATGAAGAGATACAAACTGTAACTGCGGATGATGATGCTGATACAATGATAGTTCAAACTGCCATTCAAAAAAGGTTTAAATTCGAACCGGTCGTAATTGTAGGACAAGATGTCGATCTTCTTACCTTAATTATTGCCCTAACGCCAACTGAAAAGGATATTAGACTACTAGGGGAGGCCCAAGGCAATATAAAAGCAAGAGTTTATAGCTCTAAAGATTTACAGTTGTCAAAAGTCCTTAAAAACTCAACAAAAACAGTTCTTTTTGCTCATGCATTTAGTGGTAGTGACACAACGTCTGCTTTTTTTGGAAAAGGCAAACTCCAAACTATAAATTTATTAAACTCGAAAACAAATTTACAAGAAGTTGTTAAAACCTTTAACAAACCAAATGCTACAAAACAGGATATTACTGAGGCTGAGGAAATATTTGCTCTTGCACTATATAAAGCACAAAAAAATGAAACGTCAATAAATCATCAGAGGTATCTTCTGTTTAACACCTCGGTTGGCAATTCTAGTCAAACGGTTACTTTGGCAAGGCTACACCCAACGTTCGCAGCTTTGCAACAACATTCGTTGCGGGTTTACCACCAAATTCAGGCTTGGCATGGAAATGTTTTAGAGCCAGAAGAATGGAAGAAATCAGGTGATATTTTAATACCTATTTTGACTACTGAAGCAGCAGCTCCCTCCCTGCAAAAAGAGCTGCGGAAAGCGATGCGGATGTTTAAAAAGGTTGGTTTAAAGTATTCGGTTATGTGTATGAACTGTCACGGACAAGCATGCTTTAATGCGGAACGGACCGACGAAATTGAATTTGAGCAAGAATTTTAAAGCCTTTAGTGGATTTAGTTTAATTCAATTCTATATAATTTATAAAAAGTTGTTGAAACCGAATGCTACAAAACAGAATATTACAAGGCTGGATAAATATTGTGTTTCCATCCAAAAGGGTTTTTGTTACCTACCTTTAAGTTTGCCGTCGATTAACACCCTTAATAATGTGCAAACGACCTATAAGACATGTTTTATAGAAAATTTAATTCTCAATATTTTTAGTTTAGTCGTAGAACATCACATTTCCAAAATATTATTGAAGAACCAGCACGGTGTCATTATAAGGGTGAAAAGGGGATGAAGCTCACCAGTTAGAGATGGGAACTTTTTGATCCTGTATTCCTGTCGATTTAGAAAACATCAGCTTATTATAATTTTTTTCTTCTATTTTTGCTAATTTCCGTGTACTATAATACTAACACTGACATTCCATTGCGGTGGGCAAGGTTATTAGGTAACCGAGGTAGGACTCTGGATACGTCAGCGATTCGACCGCCTCAGCTTATGAAGAATTAGATTTTAAAGCAGTATATTTCTGGAACTACAATCGGATCGAGCTCAAATTTTCAGTGTAATAATTGTTTGATGATTACTTCGCACAATTGTAATAAAAAGTGCAATATTAAATTTGACTAAATGACCCCATTAAGGAGGCATTATACGTCATTTTTGATTGTACGTTATTTTATGTACTTTTAAGGGATAGAGTTCATTTTTTTTATTTTCAAGAAAAGTGCGTTTTTTTTAATTTTCAAAAAAGTGGATTTTTACAATTTTGAAAAATGTATTTTCTTTGACCCTCCTTTTTTTCACCCAATTTTCATATTAGTTTCATTACCATCATATATCATAATTTCACCGCATTCCTCACCGATTCATCAAAGGTAGAAGAAGCATTGGACTTGGAAATAGGCTTTTAAAGAATGTTTTTCTATTACCTCTTCATTAGGTGGAATTGCAGACAATTCTATTTCCATCATAATGTTTGTCAATTATTTTATTAATCTTAGGTTTGTAATAATATTTTTTTTATGATGATTCCATGCTAGTTAAGTCATTATATATTTGACCATAAATGAGTTTTATTTTTGTCAACCTTGGTGAAATTACTCCTTCTGAAAGAAAATATATTCTATTTTAATTTTTTCGGCTATTCTTGTTGTTTTCTATTTTTTTCCAAGATGGCGGATTGACCAATACATATAGGATAGTTCTATATTTTTAAAGAATTTTATTTCAAATAAGCCAGTATTTTTTAAATTCCCATTCGATTACTAGTACAAGATATATTAAGCAGATAAGTTAAAAATTCAGAAAAAAGCGTCAAAAAGTGCATGCATTTGACGCACAAGGAATTTTTGGGCGCAAATATTTTTTTCGTAATCAGGATGTTATAATACATAAAAATCAAATATAAAATTTCAGGTGGAATGTTGTCGCCGAAAAAAATTAAATTAAATCAATTCGATTTTACATTACTTTACATTTATAATTAGGTACTGCCAAACGCGTCTACCCACGATCAAGTTTCTAACTTTGTGGGTTTCCCCATATGTTTATTTGTACGTTTTATTTACTAATTTGTTAATGGCAACTTTGTAATAAGTTTGTTTATTCCCGAATACACATTGTTATTATTACCATGTTATTATTTGTTTCAAAATTTCTATATCGTATTCATAAGACTAAGTGAAACTGATTCGTATTCGGCGTGAAAGCGAAAAAGTAATTCAATTGAAGCTCCTTTGAATTCAACAGAGCAATGAGTGTATTTACATACATATTATATTTAAAATACGGCCACTTAGAGATCTAATTTAAAATCGATATAAACGTATCGCAGACGAAATTTGTGTTTTATCTCTCATTATTTTCCCCCTTTTTCACTTCGTCCGTCACATCTCGCTAAATTCAGCATTCTGTCGAGTTAGATTTAGACAGTCTATCCCTTTGGGAGCGGTTAAAACATCGGGATGAAAATTTATATCGATCATGTTATATTTATAGGACGTAGCATTTTTTTTATTGCCCAATTAGATTATGTCGGTTGTGTCCTGTGATGCGGTACCGCGCGCACTTCTTAAGTCTCTATCTCGTTAGCTAGTGACTAAGAAAGATCGAATACGAGAGGTTTCAAATGGCTGGATGTTAATGTACCTCTTAGAGACGGGATTCCCATTTAAGAATTCTGCGAATAAGTCTCTGTAAAATACCATGATCTCATTCCGGATCACAACTGGATACTCTTCCTTTAACACCAATAACACATTTAGTGCAGCATCGTCATCAATAACAGTTTTTGGTTAGTCTTATTTTGGTACGTCGCTCACGCCTCCCATGTATCTTTATTTTTCTATTATTTTGGCAACGCAAGACTGAATAGAATATAATAGAACAGAGTAGAGCAGAGTATAGTAGAGTAGATTAGAGTAGATCAGAATAGAAGAATAATATCGGTTTTGCCACAGAAAGTATACAATATAAAACAAATATTTAATAATAATAATAATAATTTATTGGTGTTAATGTACAAAAGTACTTACACAAGTCAATTAGAGTAGGTTAGGTAATTTCATAAATTACATATCACAAATAAATATAAAAAATAAACAACAAAAAAACATACATTGTTGACAAAGTGTGTATATAACAAAATTTTACAAACGAACATGAACACTAACATACATTCATTGTCAAAATATCACATTCCAAAAATTCCCTGTAGTGGTAGAATGCCTTTCCTATGAGAAAATTTTTTATTGCGTTTCGAAATTTTTTTAGATGTTTTTTATGTCTAATGGTAATTTATTAAACATTTGAATTGCTAGATAATTTGGTCCGTTTTGTGACTTACTTAATCTATAATATGGGGTAATAATGTTATCCTTAGTTCTTGTATTATGGTTATGTTGGTTCACATAAGTAGGGTAGTTATTTATATTTGTTTTAATATATGTTAAACATTCCAAGACGTATAGCGAAGGTAATGTTAATATGCCAAATTCAATAAAAGCATTTTTACAATCCTCTGTATATCCTAAACATGCTATAATTCGGATTAATTTTCTCTGAATAGCAAATACCTTATCAAAGTCCGCAGCATCTCCCCAGACTATTATAGCATAACTCATGATTGAATGACACAATGCAAAGTAGGCTGACCTCAATGTATCTGTGGACACAGTGCCTGATTCGAAATTGCGTAACGTGAACATCATACCTTGTGATTTGGTTTTATTACAAATCAAATTATTAGAACTAAGCCATTTTTCAGTTTTTGAGTGTATTTCGCTTTTTTTTACTTCAACATCATATAAATTATCGGATCTAATGGAAATTGTGGTATCGTCTGCATACAAAATATATGTGAGAAATTTTTTTGACATGGGCATATCGTTAATATAAATCAAAAAGAGTAAGGGTCCTAATATAGAACCCTGAGGCACACCTGTCTTTAAAATTTCTTTACTTGACATTATGTTATTGAATTTGACAATTTGACTGCGATTGTATAAATATGATTTTAATAGTTTTATACTATTTACACTGATTTTATATTTTAGTAACTTTTCGATTAAAATTTCATGCGAAACACAATCAAAAGCCTTACTAAGGACTAGGAATATTGTATCATTAAATTCGAGATTTTCATATGCGTCGAGGACATTATTAACAAAGGCCAATATGGCACTATTAGTGCTGCGGTTCTTCCGAAAGCCATGTTGACATTCAAGAAAAAGACCATTTGTTTCAAAATATGTAATTAATCTATTATACATGCATTTTTCCAGTATTTTTGAAAAAACTGGAAGAATTGATATGGGCCGGTAGTTTGTGAGGTCATCCATATCACCACTCTTAAAAATGGGCGTAACTACTGCTTCTTTTAACATGCTTGGGAATATACCCTTTAAGAGACATTCGTTTATCAATTTTGTTAGAGGATATATTATAAGGTTTTTTATAGTTTTTATGACTTTCACACTCAAACCATATACATCTTTACTGGATTTGCTTTTTAGATTTGTGATTATGTCTCGTATTTCGTCATGGGAGACTTCAATAAATTCAAAGTCGGTATTTGGCAAGTTATTATAGTTGAAATTTAAATATGGATCTAAATTGTCATTTGGAGGAAGTACAGTGCGCTCATTTAAAATTTTTTGAGCTGCAGTGACAAAGTGTTCATTAAATTCATCCGGTTTTATGTCAACATTATTTTTATTTTGACATATTTTATTTCTCTGTTTATTTATAATATCCCACATACATTTATTAGGGTTGCTTGCATTTTTTATCAATTTGTCATTTGCTTCTTTTTTTGCCTTCTTTATTTCAAGTTTATAACGCATGCGATAAACATTTTTTTGTGTCTTATTCGCAGGACATGGATTTTGTTTATACATTAAATCAAGAAATTTTAGTTGTTCACGCCTATTTCTTAATTTATCACTAAACCAGGGTGGCCCATTTGTATTGTGTTTATTTGTGTATTTTTTTTTCCGGAAATGCTATGTTATGGCATTCTAGTATTCTGTCTAAAAATATCTGAAATTTTGAATTAATATCCACCCCCTTTTCATCAACAAATGTCCAGTCAATGTTTCCAACTAGGTTATAAAATGTAAACTTACCCATTTCTGTAATCGGCATATATATTTTTTGTTTAATTTCCTGTACATAGTTTCCTTTCAAGTGAGGTACATTAATAATAATACCGTTATGATCTGAGAATATAAAAAATCTGCAAGTATTTACATCCTTCTTCCCTCTTTTACTACTGTCACCTCTTCCCACCTCATACTTAAATGATAGTCAATCGACAAGTGGATTATGTGTTAAGTTTCGTATTAGGATCAATTACACACCCACGAAAAAAGTTCTGAGATTTCTCTATGTAATGAATCATTATTTGACAAGTTTTTTGTAAATATTTCGTGCAAAAACGAGATTACCTTTCCCCCCGTTTTCGAGAGTGCCGAACACGATGAAATCGGTGGGAGAAGTTTTTGACCCCCTGAAATGGCCATAAACCAACCCTTTTAAAGGGATCCCTTTATGTTTTCGTATATAAACGGGGAGTGATTTAGCGACGAGTTATACTTGAAATAACATGGAAGGGAGTTATAGAGTAAGTGGAAGGACTAGGGGGTTGATTAAACCCTCCCGAGGGGTGGAAAATCTTTTTTTCAAATGATTTGGTTCAAACGCTTATCCCCCGTTTTCGGGGTCGCTGATCACGGGGGAAAAATATTCATTTCTAGCTCCAACCGCTCCTCATCCCTCAAACGGACAGAAACCATCCCTCACTCACCAGAAAGCATGCTATCCAGGATTTACAGGTTTTTCGGCACATGATCGTTATTCCTGTCCCTAATCAGGGCACACTAATATGCTAGTTAGCAGTGAAAATTCATCGGGGGGGGGGGGGGGGGGGCAATAGAACCGGCTTCCCCAGAGGTTGAGGAAAACTTTTCAGAAAATGGTTGAAAACGGATGTGTATAGATTCCTCTACTAGATAATATTGACATTAATTACAAAGTATTAATTTCAAGAGATAATTTGGATACTGCTTTTAGTCCCTTCAAATTAGTCAAAAAATCGTTGTTTTATGGAAAATCTTCCCACAGTTATGAGACCTGTAAAAAGTGAAGTATTTGGGTTGTCTAATCATGATTTTCACTCCCCGCAGTTCTAAAAAATGGTGGTTTTTGGGAAATATATACATTGTATATATAAATTTTAGCTTTTTTTCGTCTTTTTCTCTATTTTGAGGAAAAACTATGCATTTTGGTGGAAAATATCAAGAGATCAAAGTTGTAGAGCATAAAATTTCCTACACCATTTTTTTCTCGAATTCCGCTTAGTTTTGCCGCTAGAGGACATGGAAGAAATAAATATACATATGGACTTTTGCGCCTTTTTTTAGATTTTGAGCCAAAATTATGCATTTTTATGAAAAATTACATGAATTATTCTGTCCATTTGGAGAAACCGTACATACATACAGTATATCGGCTTTCAGTGAAACAGAAACCATTTCGAGGTATACATATTAATTGAACACACAAAAAATGTAAATTCCGCCGGGCGATCAAAACACCATTAACTGTCCCAATTACATTGGGGCATTAAAAAACGCAATTATTGTGACCTACTTCCCGCGCACGGAAAATAAAGCATTAAAGTGGAACGGTTCATTAAGCCGCGGATTACTATACGCAATCAAATCGCGATCAAATTTTAATGGATACAGAAATGGAAAATGACGAAACAAGGAGAATTTATTCAAAAAGCCGGCACGAAGTTTTCTTCTTACCTGAAATGATGATTTAATAATGTCTTAATCAAATTACTCGCGGGAAATTAGGTAGAATCGACTTTGTGATATAATTTATTTATATATGCTTATTGCTTATGTTATTAAATTGCCGACACTTTGTACTGAAAGGGTTTGTCTCATTTAATTGATTGAATCGATAATCCGAAGAATGATAAGAGTAATGCAAATATAATAATAATAATAGTATTTTTATTTACCATCAAAATAGAATATACATGGTAAATAGATACCATTTCATCTAAATGGTGTTCTTCCAGGGTACCTGACAAAAGCTATTGTAAGGAACTATATCAAAATGAACTCCAAAATCTTGTAGTAAAACATATTCCAACTAGAATTGAACAAACAGGGGCTAATAGTAAATGTTTCCAAGTAGGCATCAGATATAATTTACTGGACACAGTGTATAATAAAAATTTCTGGCCCCGTAATGTTGCTTTTGAGCGATTCAAATTTAGAAGACAATCTAGGCAGGATGACAGAAATTGCGTGGTCCTTGAAAGTGATTTTTTAGAGACACAACCTATCTCGGGGATAACAAATTGAGTGAATCCTAAGAATCTTTACGTAATTTTGGGATATTGCACCTGAATATACAAAGTATCCGAAATAAAATAAATGAGTTCGAAATATTTTTAAATGAGCATAACTATGACTTTTTATTAATAAATGAACACTGGTGTGCGAATAATGAACTGAGCTATGTAAGTATTAATCATTACAATCTAGTCTCCAAATTTCGCAGATCAAATGCTGCCCACGGTGGAGTGGCTGTGTATGCATTTGAGAATTACACAAATTGTATAATTTTAGAGCAGGTAAATAAACTCTGTTGAATTGCGCTGCGAACTAACCTCTATCGAATTTGGTAATAACAAACTAATGACAATAAATAGACCTCAAAAGGACGACTACAATTTATTTTTAGAAACACTAACTCTTGCTGTTAAAGCCTTCTCTAAGAATGATTGTATCGGGTGATTTTAATGTTTATATTCATGATGAAAATGAACAGCGTACAATACAACTCGTAAATACATTCAAATCTTTTGGGTTTTCTCTAAGTTATACCGGATACACCAGAAATAGCCACTATCTTGATATAAATTCTAATAACCTGTGCACCCAAGCAGTAGATACCAAACTCTCAGATCACTTGGGCATACACCTAGAAACAAACATTGAATTTAAAATTCTCCCAAAGAATGTAACCTATAGGCCAATTCATGATCAGGGTCTCTTAGAACTTAATAATCTCTTAAGTAATATTAACTGGGAATTTATTCTGGATTCCAACATAGACATAAACAATCGTATTATTAAATTCATTAAAATCATTACGGATTCAATAGACATAATCTTTCCAGTAAAATCTTTTATAGTTAATGGCTCCAAGCAATTTAAATTATCCTGGTTTAATGACAATCTTCGGGGCATGCGTGAACAATTAAATTTTCTGCATGAATTTAATAAGAGAAATCCCACAGAAAATAATAAGGCCATATTAAATAATTTCAGTTCTGGTTACCGCCGTGAAATGAACATTGCTAAAAAGGAATGTAATGATAACTTTATAAATAGGCATAACAACCCCCAACAAGCTTTATGGAAAATTGTGAATAGTTGTAAGAAAACCGCGAGTAACGTATCTGCTAACATCTTTAGCGAACAATTTAATAATTATTTTGTAAACGTGACCGACAAAATTATCGAAGAACTGCCAATATGTAATACAGAATATACAGACTACCTAGAAGAACATATTCAACAAATTCAATTTTATTTTACTCAGGTATCAGGCCAAGATACTATTACAAACCTTAAAAATAAAAAAGTAAGGACGCTTACGATATCTCCACCAGTATCATAAAAGGTATAAAAAATTCCATCCTAGGTCCTCTCACCACCCTCATTAATATTTGTATATCTAATAATGTATTCCCAGAATCCTTAAAAATTTCCAAAATAGTACCGGTTTATAAAAAATGTAACATCGATGATCCTTCAAATCACAAACCAATATCTGTCATACCGTGTCTTGCTAAAATATATGAAATCATCCTAAAGAACCAGTTAACCAGTTACCTAGAACGTAATAAACTTCTCAGTTCCAATCAATATGGCTTTCGTAATAAATTATCCACTACACTTGCCATTGATAAACTAACCTCAATAATCAATGATAGATTTGAAAATAGGAATTACATCTGTTCTCAATTTTTAGATCTTACTAAGGCATTTGATTGCATGTCCCATGAAATACTGATACACAAACTAAATTATTATGGCTTTAGTGAACAGAGCAAAGCCCTTCTAACTTCTTACCTGAGCGATAGGCAACAATTTGTAGTATAACACGAGATAAAATCTAATCTTCTTAACATAAAGCATGGTGTCCCTCAAGGTTCCGTCCTGGGCCCCATTCTCTTTCTTATATACTTTAATGATTTTCCCAGTTCAGTTACCGATAATGTACTAGCCATGTTGTTTGCTGATGACACCAACCTATCTATTTCAGACAGAAATATTGAAGACATCCTGAATGAAATATCTCACATCACATCAAAGTCTCAAAACTGGTTTGTCTCAAACAAATTATGCATAAACGTATCAAAAACAGAGTCCATGATATTCAGCATGCGCAACTTGCAAGATATAAACAACTGAGAGTTCATTAAATTTCTTGGGGTTAAATTAGATCCGAAACTAACTTGGGACAGTCACACCAATCATGCCTGTAATAAAATTACTACGTACACTTATCTGCTTCGTAATCTGGTTGGAAAATTATCACAAAATACATTAACAACTGCATACCACAGCCTCATCCACTCTAGTATATCTTATGCTATACTACTCTGGGGACATGCCACAAGTTTAATAAATGTATTTTCAGCGCAACGATAGGTAATACGCTCAATTTCGGGACTAAGATATAGAGATGATTGTAAAGATCAGTTCAAAAAATTAAAAATTATGACAGTTCCTTGCACTTACATGTTCCAGTGTCTTTTATATGTAAAAAATAATGAAGGTTTATTTAACACAAGGAGTCAAATTCATTCTTATAATACCAGAAATAATGATAATCTCGATACCAACTAAGATTAACAAAAACTAGAGACGGCACTGGTTATTTAGGAATTCAGTTTTTCAATGTCCTGCCGCCTGAAGTAAGATCGCTGAATGTTAACCATTTTAAATGCAAAGTAAACAAATACTTGCTCGATAATGCTTTCTATAGCACAAAAGAATTTTTCGATACGAACAACAATATTATTAATTAAGTTCTGCCTTGAAAATCAATACTTTTCGAAAAAAATCATTTTTACCTAACTCTTTTTGTAAAACATTTGCTTCTAGTGTCTCCCACGATCGTTTCTCAGATAAATTGTCACAAACGAAGTTGGAGAGCATTAAATTTCCTTCAATTTGATATACACTTAAAAAATAATTTTTTCGAAAATTATCGATTTTCAATAACGTATATCTCGAAAACCGTTGAAAATTCGACAAATATGTATGGAAACAATTTTATAGGAAATATAATTAGCTTTCATTTGTATTTAGAACATATTTTTCTAGAGTCCACCGTTTCCGAGATATAATCGAAAAATCCAAAAATGGTACCGTCCCCCCTCCCTCCCACCGTAAGCTCACCTCCCAGGGGCGGGGAATTTTAGTATGTTTACCTACTAACTACTCCTAACAAAGTTCTGAAGTCAAAAAGTCTCGCATATTCCATGCATTCTACAATATATTCATTGACTGGACTATTATTTGAAATGAGAAAAATTTTATCTTATTTTTTTAAGTAAAGTAGTAAAAAAATACATGAAGTTTAAACTGTGTTTAACCGGTTAGATATTGCCGCTAATTTTCAGACTATTCTATTGGCTGTGACGTATGTAGCGAAATCAGTAGATTCTAATTTGTGCTTGAACAGAGAAACGAGTGCTACGTTGCCGTCTTTCGATAAATAATGTAAGATATTCTGTACGGAATCCTCTGTAATATTACAATTCTGTATTAGCAAGTTATCAATTAGCCTTAAAAATACGTAAAACATTTACTTGCCGGGTATTTGAAACAGTGTTAAAAATTAATTAATATTGAAATTTATTTCAGGCAGTACAGTAGTACACATTCTTTTTTAGAAATGAGGCAGCTGGTTACTGTCAAATGTAAAGTACCCTGCTTTGGAGGTTATTACGCTATTACGTCACGAGATATCCAGCAAACTGCCTTATTTTAAATCCAAATTTTAAGCATATTCATTTTACAATCAAACCAATAATAGTCGGTAAAATTACCTTGAAATTATATTTATAACATATTGGAGAGTCATACTCTAATGTTATATTATTAATATTGTCGTTTTCGTTATTGTCTACTAGCCCAATATTTTTTCCAAATGTATAAGCTTCAGTACAAATATTATTAAAATGCATATAAAAATCTTCATGATCGTTTTCTACTAACTACCGAATCGACCTCAATTGTTACTAACATCTATTGTACTTGACAAAATTAGCCGTTCATTTACATTAAATCAATGTACAAAAATTTCTTTCTCTTGTATATTTTATGCATATTACGGTAAACAAAACAGTTATAAAACAAAATCTAATGGTACACTTTTTCAGCTCGACTGAGTTATATAGAACTAAAGTAATCTAAAAAATAAAAAACGATAATACAGCCCTTCCGAGAGCCCCTTGCAAGCTTTCAAAGTTATATTTTATATCTATGTAGTTTTCCTTTTATAACGCTCCCTGAAACTTAGTGTTGGAATGGAGTTTTCACGGTTGGACTATCTCGATGGATTTTAGGGGAATCTGACCGAATCAACTGGTCTGCGAGCTTCGTGTTTGTATTTGATATTTCTACAAGATCTCTCGGATTGAATACCGAGGGCTCAAACTTTAAATCAACGATCTATATATATTATATACCTCGTTGCGGCCGACTGGCCATTCTCTTAATTGATTTTCATCACATCGTAGTTCGTGATGTTGGTAACTAACATAATTGTTAAGGCTTGTGTTGATTTTCCATCCTCTGTCAAGTTCTTATAAAATGAGAAAGGAGTTAAATACTGTGAAGTTTAACAGCAAACCTGGAGACTCGGAAAACAGACGTTTTTTGGTAATTCAATGTTGATTCAGAATCTGCTTATTGATACGCAGAATTTTTTTAAATAAGCCCAATTGTTTAATCCATTAAACATGCATTTTTCTCATCTCAAATAAATTAAGTTAATTGTTATTGTACCCTACTTTAAACATCTATTTTTATTTCAGTCATCGTAAATAAGGTCAACTAATATGCGAGCAATTGCATTTCTAACTGGCATATTTTCCAGTAGTCCAATCAATGAATGCCCAAAAGGGGATTGTAGAGAACATTTTGGAAGAATTTTTCTCTTCAGGGATGTGTTGAGAGTCAGGAGGTAAACATACTAAAATTTCCCGCCCCTAGACCCGCCGCTTCAGGGGGGAGGGGGGTGGAAAGATTCCTTTTTTCGATTCTTCGCTTATAACTCGGAAACGATGCGTCGTATGAGAAAAGTTAATCTATACAAAATTAAACGTAATTAAATTTTCCACAAGAATGTTTATATTCATTTTATTCCTATGTGTTGTAGTTCACGAAGTGTTCGCCAGCGAAAATCGATAATTAATAAAACTCAATTATGTACCTTGTATATTTCTATCAAACCGGTTTACCGTGATCTGCTAATAAATCACAGTCACAAAACAATCTTTATTTTACAACACTGGACGTATTTACTAACGTAATATTTTGTCGAAATCTACACATTTCCTTAAATATACAGGGTGACTCACTTAAAATGGAGATACCCTTATAACTTTTTCATTTTGTTTCCGATTTGAATCAAATTTTACTCAAATATAGAACAAATTAGGATCTACTTATGACCAAAAAATCATTCACCTGCTATAAAGGCAAAGCTACCTGCGGTACCAAAATATGCTGAAAAAAATAAAACATTTTGAATGTTAGAAATTCTAAAAAATGCATCCGATCGGCGCCACAAACGTACATACACCAAAATTTGATTTGATTGTGTTGATGGGGGATATCTCATAGATAAGCTCATCTGGCAAAGGGGGTCCTCAGTTTCCGCAATTTTTCGTGGCAACGTAAAATTCATCGTTCATAAGATTAAAAATCAATATGATTTTTAATCTTTTTCCTCATTTCCACATTAAACCAGCATATGAACCGTAAAGAGGGAGGATATCCAGTTCCCTATGCTGCAACTTGCCGACAAAGCTGTGACGTCACGGAGATACCTAAATCTGTTGTTTACGTTTCTGACGGCAATGTCTCTCTGTGTTTAGTTGTGTGATTATTAAGTTTTGTCTACTTATTTACTGGTTTTTCTTTGTAAATCTCATAAGCACATCTTCGTGTGTATTTTATACGTTTCTTTGAGTTATAAAAACATTCTTGATTAGTGAAATTGAGTGCAGAAACGGGACGTACTATTGCTTGCACTATCTTAGACCTTTATAGGATTTAAAAGACAATTATTATTCTTAGTATTCTATGGTGATTTTGTATATATTATAGAAGGTAAAAGAAGCTTAATAATTCATGTATTAAATTTAGATATTTTTATTATTTAGATAGAAGTGAAGAAAAATGCCGAGAATATGGTGTGCAGTGAATGACCAAAAGATCTGGTGTCCGAAGCCATAAGAGGTGAATGGATAAACAGGTTAAAAAGGCAGAATAAATTTAACCCAGATACAAGTAGGATTTGTTCGGTTCATTTTATGGAGACTGATTATGAACGGGACTTGAAAAATGAATTACTATAGGTAGAAATACGTTTTTTAAAATTATATGTGAACCTACTTTTCCTAGATGTTTTGTTATTCTGGGTGTTAATTTTTATGATACATATTTTCCATAATTTAATATTTTGTTTAGATCATTTTATCAGATTTTTCTGTGTTTTTTCTGTGTGTACCTACTTTTCCGAGATGTTTTGTTATACTGCATGTTAATTTTTATAATACATATTTTTCATAATTTAATATTTCGGAATTATTGTTCCTATCTGTCCTTTCCAGATCCTTTTTGTTGCTACGCTACGCTGATGAGGAACAATAATTCCGAAACACGTGTCCGTAGCTGCTTTGTGTTTCCTCTTTGGGGTGTGAGGCGCTATTTTCCTCACTATTTGTTTTTGACCCCACTAATTCCTTCCTATTTTAATTGACTCGCCAGGTTGAAATTGGGCCGTCCACCGACTGTCGGTGAAGGTATTAAATAGACCGATCTAGATATAAATGCACGAATAAGAATACTGCGTACTGTGCTTTCAACCTTCAATTATTGTTCCTATCTAACCTTTCCAGATCCTTTTTGTTGCTACGCTATGCTGATGAGGAACAATAATTCCGAAACACGTGTATGTAGCTGCTTCGTCTTTCCTCTTTGGGGTGTAAGGCGCTATTTTCCTCACCATTTGTTTTTTATTAATTCCTTGCTATTAAGGATTATTATATTGCCATTGCCATTAAACATTCATGATACCTCACGTCAACACAGTACTACGTGTTAATATATGTCTTATTGGTAGGAATGAATAATTTCAAGTAATTTATTAACGACGAATGTGCTTTTCAAGACAAACCTAATAATTACTTTTTTTAGAATCGTATCAGGACTACACACTAATCCGTTTCGATTTACCTATTTGTCTGTTTGTAACAGAATATAAATTTTGGTAGTTTTGCTATGAATTATGTCCACTTAAAATTTGGAAATTGCGGTGGTGAAATTTCATTTTATAAATTTTGCGGCCTTTTTTGAAGGTGACTTATTTTTAAAAAAATTTTTTTATTAATCATTAAGCATAAAAGATACTTCGTCACAAAAGTTGTCGAAAGGAAATTACTGCTAGACACTCTGTATATAAATACAAGGCATCCAGCCGTAATATTTACCTAACTTACACCCCTCATTTGCTCAAACGTCATACTTTTGTACTCGTCCTCATTGTTGCTTCAAACAAAGAAACATTTTAATAATTTTCCTTCCTTTTACGAAGGCCTAAATAAAAGAAATCTGCAGAAAGAACCAATACATTCCGAGTCACCGTTCATTAACTTTTTTTTTTAATTTAACGTAGCTATTTCTTATGCCGAGATTCGTCGATGCCGAACGTAAGAAGTTGACTGAACGTTCGAAGGGTTTTATTGGAAAAATAACGGTGAGCTAATGAAAATCAGATTACCCGATTTGGGTCCATTTAAAGTGAGCATTTAAGATTACTTATAAAAGGTACCCTTTACAAGAAATCGATTTAGCTAATTGCTCTGAATGTGATTGTTTAGTAGGGGGATTATTATCATTTTAAATTGTCGCAAGCAATATAGTTAGGTAGTTAGCCTAATTACTCTATTACAATATAGTTTAAGAGCTGCCAGCCATTTTATTTAAGCAATTCATTCATTAAATAATTTTTGGTGTAATATGTTCTTGATATAAATAAACTTAACTATTTCAGAGGGCTGTGGGGGCGTTTAGTAAGGATGGGGTCCTACTCCCGCCCCTGCGACCAACCGCCAGACTTCCGTTTTAATCAACTACGATATTATAAAATAATAGAGAGGGAATATTACAAAATAAAAAAATTTGATTTAAAAATCACGTAGGCATAATGGCCGACGGTTTCCCGTCTAGTCTAAGAGGGTGGTTGATGTGGGTGGGGTTAAAACCCGACCCCCATCAAACGCCTCCGCGGCCGGCAGCCAGAATTTCATTTCATGCGTCTACGATACCAAGAAAATGTTATACCAACAGTTTTTTTTAAATTTTTTTTTAGAGAATCATATGGGTAAATGTTTTTTACGAAATTAGAGAAAAAATCTATTTAAGAAATGATATGCGTAAAATTTAATAATACTTGAAAAACTCTAGTTTAATTACAATTTAAAAACTATATTTGTATACAGCGTCTTGTGGCTAAATGTTTTCTCTATTAAAATCTTTGCTGTGTTTTCTTATCGCATTTTTTTAAGTCAGATATTTGTTGAATTTCTGTTGTTCTACTTATTTATTTTTCCATAAAAATTATATACCTGAATTGCACTGCTCACGTATATGCACATTTTACAATAGCCGGGATGAATAAAAAGCTTCAAAATTTTAAACAAAAACTATAGCTATATTTCTTCAATTTTGTTTTTTAGGTTTACGAATGTCACATTAATAATTACAACAAAACTTTTCCGAATTATTGTTGATTAATGGCAGCTTGGTTTTAAGACCGCAGTCTTTAAAATCTGTCTATTTTCAGATCTCAGTATTTGACGACATTTGTCAACTATATCTCTCGTACACCTTTAAATATATGTAATGATTAATAAAATATAATTATACACTCAAAGATGCTGAATTTTAATACTAACAAAAACGTATCGTTGACAAATATTTATTTATAAACAGGTAAATAAAACATTTGCGTAGAATTAAGAGACCAACCGATTTTATATGATTTTCAAGATTCAATCAACAATTAACCTCATACACTCATACAGTTTGATTAACGTTATGGCATAGTATGCATCAAAAGACACACAATTTTATAGTTAATAAAAAAGTTTTCTTGTAAAATTTTGATAACTCCAATATTAACTTAGATATTTTTCATTAAGTGTAAAAATCCTCGATTTTCAGCCATTTTTTAAAGATGGCGGCGAAAGCTTACTGCGGATTCATGGGGACTCGATGGATTTTTATTCCTGGTCCCATTAGGAACATCTATACCAAAAATCAGCTTATACCATTTTTGTCTAGATCAGTCACTTTAGAATCCCTATTTATAGTTCAGTCGAATTGTAATTTGACACGGGGAAAATACATAACCAGGATTTTATTGTTTTAAGTTGATGGGTTGGACATCCAAAACAATGCCAATTGATGTTATACCGGATAAGGGGGGTGGGGGGTCGTAAAGTTGAAAAGTCGGTTTTTCGCGTTTAAATAGACGGCTAATAATCTGAGAGGAAAGTTCAAATGGGAAAGTTATAGGTATTTAAAAAACCTATAAAATGAGCCCCCGAACATTAAGATAGCTTTATTAGGTCAGGAGTAAATTCAAAAAAACCGAAATTTTGAAAAAAAAATTTAATTTCAGCAATATTTTAGAAAAATTTTTGAAATTTTACTAAAGTGTGTGCTATTTAGGAGGGAACATCTGATAAAAATTTGAGATCGATATCTGCATTATTTTTTGATATATTCAAGTTTTTTGAAAAAAAAGGGTCTTCGAAAAATGGCTATAAGTACTTCATTTTCTGTCAGATTTTACTATGACAAGAAAAATTCTATGCTTCGAGAGTTATTCAATATTTACAAATTTTTTCTATATGGTCATTATTCAGAAAAAAGTGGTGAAAATTTAATTTGAAAAAATTGAAAATTTTTTGCATAAAAAAATTCAATTAAAGTTAAATATCTTTTGAATGGAATGCAGTGTTTCTTTTTGAGATGAACCAAAAAAAACAGCTCTTCAAAATGGTAGGCATGATTTTTCGACCCTTTCACTTTCACCACTTTTTTCTGAATAATGACCATATAGAAAAAAATTGTTCACATTCTGCTCGAATGCAGAACATAAAAAAAGAGTGAAAGAAATTTTTTTTTTCACTAATTTTTTCAAAATTTTGAAATTAAGTCAGGGTGGGAAAAATAAAAAATACAGGTGGATAGACCACGTGTTTCTGATCAAATATTGTCTTAATAAAATTTATTGCCAAAGACACGGTATTCCTGGAAAAAAATAGTGAAATAACTTTGTCACTCTGTGTGGCTAAGCGCACGGTTAAATGCATACTATGGAGCCTCTAAAAATTCTTAGCAATTCTGACGAGTAAAATAAAGCTTTTTTCTCTTTCTGATTACACATTTTTAACATTTTTCTTAGTGAATAGGAGGATAAATAGTGAGTGTGGAGGGAAAATATATAATATGAACACTTACACAGACACCACACAGCCGCTGGATCGAAGCCGCGCCGTCACTCGCATGAATTTTTACCTGCCTTTACTGTGTTGTATTTATTACAGGTATACCTATCCACATTTCAACTATATACAATGGATTCCTTATACATTTGTTAATGTATTGGAAAAGTTCCAGAATTTATATTTCAAACTATATAGAGAGTTATAAGAATAAGATCGTGAAAGTCGCTATTTCTGATCATGATGGGATTGATCATATTTTCGAGAAAATGTATATAAGTAAACGAATTTGTGTTTGAACATTCTAAAAGTATACATTTTTTTCCGAAATAGTGATATTTTATTTTTTCCAAGTTCTCGGCAAGTCACAGCCTACAATAAATATAATATATTTTTTTCCGGGAATACCGTGGCTTTGGCGATAAATTTTGTTAGAACATTTTTTTGTTCATAAACACGTGATCTATCCATGTATATTTTTTATTTTTCCTACTTTGACTTAATTTAAAAATTTTGAAAAAATGGATGAAAAAAAGTTTTTCTTCCATTTTTCTTTTATGTTCTGCATCCGAGCGAAATGTAAACTTTCAGGATATTATTCTATACACTTTCACGAACTCATTAACTTGGTCACCTACATGACTGAGATACACCAAGGATTTGTAAGATGGTAGAATAGCATTATATACCACAAAAAAGCAGTAAAGAAAAAATAATGTCAAAGATGGTTGCGAGACATTACTGTGTTACTGGCACCTCCACCATAACTTCGAATTACGTCCGAAACATTAATTCTCAAGAGGTTCTGACAAAACATTCATCCTGTAGCGATGCACATATCTTAATATGCTTTGCCTATAAATTTTACAGCTAATAGGCCGCTCAGATACTCTAGGATTTAACCAGGGATTATGTAAACCTAATCGGGGAAGGTTCAAAGAGCAGGGCTGATGTGCAGAAATGTTTAATTAAGTACATTGTAGACCTTAGTCACCTTACGTAATTAACTTCGATTTAGGGGATTGTCCCGAAAGCTTGATAGGTGATTGTTGTTTCATATTAGAAGAACTCATTTTTACCAACATATTTGGAATATAAACGCTGGTATCTGTGTCACGATTTAGTTATAGTAATAAAAAGTATTTATTCTAATCCTGTTGCAAAATTACAACTTTTTGAATGTTGTTGTAGATCTGAAAGACTCTCTTCTAATAACTAAGACAAATAGTGCAATAAAAATAACCCTAAAAGTATGTGAAAAAACTAGTACAAGCAAGAAGTTTGGTGGAGATGTTGCAGTTATCATCTTATTGAATATACTAAAAGTCCCCTAAGATCTAAGCTGTGCTACGCCCGCCATATTGAAAAATGGCGGCCTATTTTCAGATTTTTGTATATAAATCTTTTACCGTTGCAGATAGGAAAAAGTTTCAAATAAAAAATAAAAAATGTAGGCAATAAAAAAACAAATAATTTTTTCTCTAAATCGAATGGTTTCAAAACTTTTCTGGCATTTCTTCCTACACTTCAGAACAATACGTTGAAGAAAGATCAAGTCGACAAGCTAGAGACACCCGCAATAAACAAACTTTTATAAACTGGATGCAATAGCATAATCCCTTTAACCAGCGTTGTGAAAATTTTGTTAGCTTATCTTCAGTAGCTGATTATACTATAGACTGCGATCAAGCACTTCAGAAGGGCCTACGTTCAATGTCGTCAATGGTTGGGAACAATTTTTGTGAGATCATAATTCGAAGAAATAGCAAAGAAAAGGCTATATCGTCAATGAATTCATCAATCAAAGTGAGAGAAAATATTGTTGATGTGGACCCACAACAGTTATTCAACCGAATGGGGAACTTGCCCATTTTTTTTTTTATTTCTTTAAAGTGTGTATTTATGTATGAAAACACGCCACACCGAATATCAGCTCTTAAATCGCAGTACTTACTTTGCAATGAATAATTAAAGTTGAAATCCTCGCCACTCCTCTCGAAAAGCACTGTGACGTCACCGGGTGAAAACTAGTCTCGTGTGGTATTAACAGATGGCGTACTTTAGCCATTCACCCTAATTAATAGACCGGGCGGCGGTTGACTTTGAGACGTCCGCATATTCGGTCATAAGTCTTTTGTTTTTTATGTTAGAGAAAAAATAAAAAAGTGTCGGAAAGCTCAATTAATTCTCTTTACATAAGCTGTCTACAAATTTTTCGAAAAAACCGATAATTATCGAGATATTCGAGGAAATGTAGGAAATTACACGTTTCCCTATAGAGTGTACGTAAATCTTAAAAAAATATTTTTTCTCAAAAGCCTTTGTTTCGAGGGGCCGAGATTAACGGAGCGTCAAAATAGGACATGATATTAAGTGAACATCGTAAATGAGATCGATTTCAGTTAATTACCGATTAATTACGGTGACAAAATGGAGAAATTTGACCGAAAAAAAAGGTCCCAAATCCCGCCCCCTCTAATTCCTTAATTTTTGTCGGAATTCAAAAAATAAAAAAACAGTTTTAGCAAATTTAATTATGTTTAAATTAGCTAGAGTAGTGTTTTGGCGTAGGAGCCAAGATTAAAAAGTTGCCAACTGTAGAAGCTCAAAATTTGCGATTTTTTGCCGTACGTGGCCGACATTTCTGTAGATATCTCCGAAACGAAAAAAAAAAAAAAAAAATCAAAAGTCTGGTGATAGAAAGAGATTCGTAATAGAAAATACTCGTTTGACCTTATTTTTTATTTCGAGCTAACTCCCACCGTTTCGGAGATATCTGTGAAAAATAGCAAAAAACAGCTTACATTTCGGAGCCGAAAAAATTGCAAAAACATGCAATCTTGACACGTTCATATTTTTCGAAAAACACCATTGAGACGGCCGTACGATGTCGCGACGTAAAGAGGAAGTCTTCCAGATAAATGTGATCGCAAATTGCACGGCAAAATTCGAAAATTCGGCTCGGCACGAACGAATCAAAAGAGACATTTTGTGACATTTCAGAATATTGAAGATGTTTTTCCAACGAATTTTAGGTTAGATTGTGTTCACTGCTAGTTGTTTCTGACAAATGAGCATGCGAAAGCAGAATCGGTGTCGCTTGACGCCGTCATCCGACTTTCACCCTCTGACGTCACGTTTCAGGAGTGGGTAAAATCCGGCAGATTTTAATCGCTTATATTTCTGGAGGATTTTTTTTTTATTTTTTGTTGTCTATGGGGTTTTTAATGTATTCAACTGTATTTACGTCCTAGATCGGGGACATATTCTTCATAGTATTGTCTGGTTCAGGCCCGCAACCTATCAAGACATCATTAACAATTACACCTCACGCATCATTGGCCGGTATGGCGGTAATTGCGTTGTGGTATTTGATGGTTATCCTTATACCCAACAAGGAAGGGGAACGAACAAGAAAGAGGAGTGGCAGGAAGGACATCAGCAGATATAAACATAAGTGAGAATAATTTGAATACTGTTACCACAACAACGCAAGCGGAATTTTTTGCAAACAGTACAAATAAAAAACTTCTTATAAATATCTAGCCGTTCAGATAAGAAGTCGGGGTGTCCAGGTAGAAGAGTCCGAAGCTGATGCTAATGTGCCGATCGTAGCAGCAGCTATTAAGAAAGCAAGGCACGGTTCTCGAGTAGTTGTTGGCATAAATAAAACTCATTTATGATCAAATATAATGCGTCAATCCAGGACGCCAACTGTCAAATAGAACGGTTAAAGATGGCGGACGAAATAACATTTTTAATTCTATCAAGGAGGCATTGCATTGTACGTTATTCTACGTACTTTTAGGAGATTATTTTTTTTTTATTTTCAAAAAAGTAATGTATAGTCAATAAAAATATAGGAATGAATAGAGTCTAGAAAAAGACTTCAAAAAATGTACTGATATACATAGCATTCCATTAAAAAAAGGCACTTGATCCTGTAATTTCACCTTGGCTCGCCCTGTATATTCAAAAATAATTTCCGGTTATAGACATTTTTATCTAGTTTACCTGTATTGTTTTTTTAATTTCTAGCTATCGTAGAACTCGAGATATCGAAGTCCGATGCACTACTACCCCACCCTGTATAAGAAAAATTAATTGTTTACTTACCATTGTGATGAGCGACCCCCATGTCTTGCAATAATGTCGCGGCCAGGTCTGCCTTTTGACGCGCTGACTCGAACCTTAGAGTGTCCAAAGGGACACTCAGCGATCGAAACTGCTCTGTCACGCAAAGGGAGCCCAAACTTCTCGTCGCCACTTCGTGGATGCTTTCCAGGCTGCTTTCGACGTTGTCCTGGAAGAAGTATCACTAAGGTAATAATTGTGCTGCTGCAATATATTACGGTGGGTATTGGATAAACCGTTGAAAAGAGGATTTTGATTTTAAGGTTTCGTTTTTAAGATACTTTGAAAACTGAAAAATTATATACACTCCAAGAAATTTTGTACACTCCATATTTTTCGCTCCATCTAGACTACAGTATGCCATGAACCAGTTTTGAAAATCTACTGCTTTATTGGCCATATTATGTAGTAAACACATAAGGTGTCATTTTCGTTAGTTAATATTGTGCATCGGCATATGATATAGTACAACAATTTACATTCGAGTAAATGAAGTCATTAATATAAATAATGAACAAGACTGGTCCCAGTTCCGATCCCTGTGGTACACCGTGATTGATTGGTAAGAGGTCGAAATTTACTTTATTAAAAACGTACTTTGTCTTCTATTTGACAAGTAGGATATTATCTTCTTTAAGCTAGCGTCATTAAACTCATAGAACTGTAATTTGCGTAACAAGATATTGTGAGAAATACAATCAAAGGCTTCCTAGTAAACCGCAGATTTAACAGGCACTCAAAAATAGTCGGCACTTTTGGCTTTGCGATGCGACGTGTTTGATGGGTCAAAGGCGCCGACATTTTTGGAGTCCTTGTTAAATCTGCGGTCAACTTTACTTAATTCGCAAAAAATAGATCCTATATAGCTTTTATTTTCGAATCCATCCACAATATTATCTATTAGTTTTAAAACGGCTAGAGAAGTTAGACGATTCTTTCTGAAACGAAACTGATTATCAAATAAAAGGGCAGTTTCTTCAAAGCATTTACAGATTTATTTTTTCAGAAGAATTTCGAATATTTTTGAAATTACTCGTAATAACGATATTGACCGGAAGTTTACTAAATCGTCTGCTGAACCTTTTTGTATTTTGGTATTATTTTAGCAATTTTAAAGCAGTCTGGATATGTACCTTCTCTAATACATATGTTAAACAGTTTTGTTAATGGTATGATTAGAATATCTTTGACGTATTTAATTATTTTATAATTCGTATCATAAATATCTTTACTACCGTTATTTTTCAGTTCATTTAAAGTTTCTTTTACCTGAATAGATCCTGCTCTCTGAATTCAAATGATTTCAACTGTCGGCTTTGTATGGTTAGGTAGTTGTGCTGTATGGTTTATATCTGGTAGCTGTTTGATAATACCTTGTGCAACTTCGACATAATAATTATTGAAATCGGCTGCATTAAGGGTATAGAGCGGGAGCTAGGTGGCTTCTTCGGCAGCTCATCGTTTTATGAACTTTGAGATATTTTTATGGTTTAATGGATGATAACGATTCATAAAATCTACTTCTGCTGGGGCACCTCCTGTCAGGAGCGTCACGAACACTGTTTAAAAATCAGTGAAATCATGTCATCGTTACAAGGCTCATTTTTTGTGTGTGTACACATTTTATGTTTAGAATGAATAAAATATGATCGCCAGAAAGTGTGGGTCGTCAGGAGGCGCAGTCAGAAAGGTAATAATGATACAATTCATCTGAGGCACGGTACGAGTCAAGTTAGCCGAAAGTGTTAAATTCCTGTATTTAAGAGCCTATGGTACTTCTGTTGACACTAAGGAGCTTATATTTACGTTTTAAAAAGGAGCTAGAACTTGTAACGATGAGTTTAGAGTTCTGAGATGAAATATGCGAAAAAAAAAATCCAATTTTCTTCAAAAATCCTAAACATTTTCTTTCTGGCTAGCCTTACTGGCGGGAGTTTCTTTCTGGGAATTTTTTTCTGTGTTCAAAACATTTAAATAAACATGCTCAACCTTAAAAAAGTTTGTAACGATGATGTTATATAACTCCGTTTTTTTACCTCTTTGACCTTTCTGGTCACGCCCCTGCTGGCCCACACTTTCTGGCGATCTTATTTTATTCATTCTAAACATAAAATGTGTACCCACAAAAAACATTGGCTTTGTAGCGATGATATAATTTCACTGATTTTTATATCTAGAACCATGGCCGACTCGACGGGCTGACATATGCCAGAAGTCTATTTTGTCGTTATTTAAGTTTGATAGAATTAATCAGCGCATAAAAAATTCTTGTAACAAAGAGTGTCCGAAAAAGCCACTTAGCTCGCGCACCAGTAGTTTTACTTCCACATCCAGTGGAAGTATAGTAACGACAAAAATTTTTTTAAAAATTTGTATTGTTCAAATAGGCTTAGAATTCTCAAGAGTGTTCATTATTCAGAAACGTATAATACGTTTAATATTTGGAATGACACAAACACAGTCCTGTAGGGAAATTTTTATTAACAAAAAAATTTTAACTCTTGCTTGTATTTACATTTTGAAACTAATGGTATATATTCATCAAAACATTAACAACTATAAAAAAAACATAAATATTCATACGTACTCAACACGAAATAAAAATAATATATACATTGATAAATTCAACCACACATATTACAAAAAATCTCCATACTATGCTGGTCACAAGTATTATAACTTGCTTCCACACGAAATTAAAGATAGCAAATCGGCTAATATATTTAAAACCAAAATAAAGAATTTACTGTTAGAGAAATGCTTTTATAGCCTTAAAGAATTCGAAGAATACTGTAACTCAGTTAGACATTCTTAATACTAATGATGTTTTGGTACTTGTCTTTTTAGTTGTGCTTGTCTTTTTACTTGTCTCCAAGCTTTTATATATATAATGTTGTTATGTGCTAATGTTAGTAGGTGCAAATTCTTAACTAGACTTTTTATTCCGTATATGCTTTTTTTTTGTCAACTTTCTGTACAACCTAGTCATATATATTATACGTTTTCTTTTACAGTTTTTTTTTTAAATTCTCTTTTCTCTATTATATAGGAAAGAAATTTTATTCATTTATTTTTTTTACATAGACTTGTAATTCTTAATATTGTATCCTCACAATTACTATGACGAAGCTAATCCACAACTGTAGTTTGTAGCAACAAAGCGAATAAAGAATTTGAATTTTGAATTTGAATTTGAATGTCATGAAACGCCGAGATTTTAAGTTTGAGCGAAAAAAAAATTCTGTCTGTCGGTTTGTCTGTAACTTTTTTTGTGCGCATATTTACTCTGGAACCGTTTAAGATATTTACTTGAAATTTGGTACACGTATGAACTTTAACGAGATCTAGAACTAGATTATATTTTCATCTTGTTCCGTCGAAGGGTTGGGGTAAATTGGGGTAAATTTGGAGTAAATACGTAAATCAAGCAGGTAAGAGTCCATAAAATTGGTATTTAGTATATACAAGAGAAGCTAAAGTCTCAAAAAATGTTTGGCATTAGCCACCCCCACCCCATTATTATGAAAAAAAAATGATTTAGTGTGTGTACAAAAATCAAAATATCAATCAAAAAATTTTTTTACTTCCTCCACCCCCACTACCACCCCCCTGTCACCACCACCACCCCACTACCGACGTGGGGTATCGTTTTATGGGTTTTTGGGGTAGAGGATTTCAAATATTATATTATTAAAGTTCCATAAACAATTATTTCCACATACAAATTCTTTTCGTTGTGAATGACTTGGATCGAAAATCTGGATGTTGAAGTAGTGATTCCTTGAGCAGAGGTTTTTATATTTTTATTTTGCTTATTTACGTTGTAGTTAATAACAATAACATTCCAAATCCTCCCTTTGGAGATTTTCGCTATTACTTCCACATCCAGTGAAAGTATTAAAAAAAATTTTGAAAATTTTTATTGTTCAAATAGGCTTAGAATGTCATGAAACGTCGAGATTTTAAGTTTGAGCGAAAAAAAATTTCTGTCTGTTGGTCTTCTGTAACTTTTTCTTTGTGCGCACGTTTAAGATCTCGACTCGATTCTCAGACTCTAAATTTGGTACATGTATGTACTTTAACGGGATCTGGAACCAAATTATATTTTCTTCGTATTCCGTCGAAGAGTTGGGGGGTAAATTGGAATAAATGGGGGGTGAATAGATAAATCAAGCAAATAAGAGCCCATAAAATTGGTATTTAGTATATAGTAAGAGAGGCTAAGGTTTCAGTTTTTTTTGCATTAGCCATCCTCATTACCACCCCCTACCACATTATTAAAAGGGATGAAAAAAATGGTTATTTGGTGTGTGTACAAGAACCAAAAACCTCAAAATATTTTTTTACTTCACCACCCCCACTACTACCCCCTATCACCACCCCCACCCCACTACCGTTTTATGGGGTACACCATTTTAAATATTATATTATTAAAGTTCCATAAACAATTATTTCCACATACAAAATTTTTTCGTTGTCAGAGATTTGGATAGAAAATCTGGATGTGGAAGTAGTGATTCCTTGGGCAGCGGTTTTTTTTAATATAGTTTGCATTTGCTTCTTTTCCACTGGGTCTACGATCAACAACTGTAAATAGTTGACTAAATTCTCTTCTCGCATTTGCTTATTTGTAGCAGATTTTTTCTCTTTTAGGCACATTTATGAATAGCACAGTGATCTGACAAATCGGAATCAAAGATTCCTGTTGAAAAGGTATGAAAATTTACAAATACATTGTCTATATAGTTATTATTTCGGGTTTTATCGTGTATAGTAGGAAAAAACCGAACTATTCAAATTTTCATGAGGAGACATTTAAAAATTTGTTAGAAGCCACGTCATAAATTTATTTTATTGACGGTTGCCATGGATATTCCAAACAAAAATTGCATAATATTCTCTGTAGCTGTACGGCTGTAAAAAATAAACTATATTCAAAAAAGCATTGCGCCTTATGGAAAACGCAAACTTTAAGTGCCTGTATCTCTTTTCGACCTTCGCTAGAAATTAATTCATTTTGCCATTTTTTTACAGTAGACACTCAATTACTCGAAAGCTAAGTCTCAAATAAAAAAATATATTGTTTATAAAATGAAGGCTTATGCTTTCTGACTACGACGGTACTTTTTAAAATATTTTTAGTGAAATAATAACTTCTGAATTATGAATTTAAAACTAACGCGGTTACAAAATCTCCAAGCGCTTAGAACTGCAAACCTGGATCACCCGCATTACTCCCCGCGGTCGAGCGGTGCCTACGATCTGTCTATGATGTGATGTGTATGCATCAGTTATTTCACAACAGTAATTAACATTATTATAATAATTAAACGATTTTTGGAGTAACGTCTAAATTTATAGAAAATACTACTCGAATTTAAAAAAAAAATCATAAAAATGTTAGTCTAAATCTTCACCGCTTTCTTCTTGTATAAACTTATTTTCATCAATTATATTTTTTTTGGAGGAGATATTTGAACAGGATTTTTGGCCCCACGTAAATTATTCACTGACGATATATCTTCGTTGCTTGTATATAATTTTAGAACAAAAGTGTGGACTTCTCTAAACAAAATATTGTCAAAATTAATTATTCCAATACGACCAAGCAATTTGTAATATGTTAGGTATACTTTCCAGCAGCTTTTTTTACCCATACCAGAAAATTGACTAGTAGTGTCACACCCTGTGATTGCGTGAAACGCTGGTAAGTTATTTAATAACACCTGATCTATTACCAAATCGTGCACTGGTATAAATCGTTCATGTCCTTTCTACCCAGCTTTTACCCAAATTTCGGGTGTTAGGTGCGTGCTTCCTGAAGTGGGCAAGAAGTACCAAAACATCGGTATCTTTGGAATCAATGATACATTTATTGTAGCTTTTTTGCTGATAAAATATGAAGCAAAAGTCTAGTATCAGCTTCTCCGTGATTTGATGTTAACAAATCATCCACTAACTTAAAATTGCTTCAGTATTCCATAACATCAAGAAATCTGCCACCTGTAACAAATTGAATTGTTTTTGTGTTAGATAATTCACTTAGTTGTAATTATAAAAAAATTGTTAATTGTCGCTTGTTAGAAGTTGAATTAATGAATAAATTCCATTGTTGAGGCAGAAGTACATCTCCTGAATTCATTACTTTATCAATAGACGAACTAGAACTTCTTTTTATTCTGGTCATGTTTTTAATGGAATGCGTAGTTGGCTAGAACTACATCAATTTTGTCAGCATTGAATTCATTTCTAAAAACAGTAGATGAGAATATTTTTGAATATTCACCAAATGTTTTGGCATTAGATGGTTTACCCAGTGCTTGTACTATAAACATCCCATCGAAAATATGACAAATTTTCGTATTGTTGGTATTTGGCATCGAAGAACTTTTTGTCGGGCCATAATTTTCGATTATTTCAAATAATGCACAATAATTTTGTATATAATGCTGCATAAATTAATTATAATGACAAAAAAATATGTAATATTTTTCTATATTTTGTAACCGCGTTAGTTTTAAATTCATAACTCAGTTATTATTTCACTAAAAATATTTTAAAAAGTACCGTCGTAGTCAGAAAGCATAGGCCTTCATTTTATAAAGAATATATTTTTTTATTTGAGTAACTGAGTGTCTAATGTAAAAAAAATGGCAAAATGAATTAATTTCTAGCGAAGGTCGAAAAGAGATACAGGCACTTAATGTTTGCGTTTTTCATAAGGCGCAATGCTCTTTTGAATACAGTTTATTTTTTTTTTACAGCCGTACAGCTACAGAGAATATTATGCAATTTTTACAAAAGAAAGATATTATTTCGGCTATGTGATGCACTACATAAATCGAAAAAATTGAATAACGCCCTTTTGCACAGGACAATCTTTGGACAACTTTTTTTGGGAGTTTTTTTTTGAGAGTTTGCATTATGCTATCGATGTATCCACTTGTCAGCTTTTAGTATTTAAAGCCCTACAGATTCATTTTTTAAGGTACTTTCGGACGCATGAGCTCTCTACTATGAAACCTGACTCAATTAATTATAGTTTTCCACTAGTTTTCTTAAGTTTTTTTCTTGTTTAATGATTTGTGGGTATGACGGCAAATACAATATGCACAGCGCCGGCGGGTCGTACAGTTTGCAACTGTATTCTCGACCAAAAAAAGTGCACTTTGTACCCATAATAACTATACTCACTGACAATTTAGATATGAAAAAAAAATGTATTAAAAATGTTTATTTACATCTATAACCGTTCCGTTATATTCGTGTCACGTTTTCCCCATTATAGTATTCGGTGATATTGTATAATGTATTTTCTTTTAAGCTTGACTCAGGTTTCCAGCTGGGACAACCTTTAGAGTTTCCTGGCAATCGATTATACACAATGAAATTACACTAATCCATCATATCGCTCTTGGCAATCTCATAATTGATGTGTTTTGTCTCGTTTTTCTTAACAAATGATCCCAAAGCAAAGGTGTGAGCTGAAATAGGTAGACAATAAACAATGAAGACAAAACCGTTATATTACGTTTTCTAAAATGTAGTCTGGAAAATAGCCACTTGAACATTTATTAATCAGTATTATTTCTTGGCAAAAATCCATTGTAACCGCGGAAAGGTAAAGGTAACATAACAAATATTTTAATTTTGCCTTTTGAGAAATGTAAAGTAAATTTGAGGCCATTAAAGATCTAATTAAATATACTTGCTTGTGTTTTGTAGATTTATGATATATACTTGAAATTTAACGAATTAATCACCGCGAGAAATGATAAATGTACAATGGCGACAAGTTTTATGATTTACTTCAAGTTTGTGATAAAATTTACCAATGCTATTGGTTACACCGCTACAGTATTCTTGTAGTTTTACAGTAGTAATGTGAATTCACATATTTGTTGTGACATTACAAAAAGGTCTGTATATTTACACGTAAATTTGCACTCATTGTGGACAATTACATTGTAATTTAACAGACAGTTGACGTAAAATCACATTAGGATAGGAATGAATTCGAAAGTTATGTATATTTCCATATGACACGTATTTTTATAATTTTACGTGTACTTTTTCAGTGTATAGTTAAATCATTACAAAGAAAATTGATATGGGTAAAAAATTCTTTAAATAGTGATAGAGGAGTTTCGAGATCAAATAAAACTTGTATTAACTGAAAATAGTAGATAAAGGAATATTTCGATAACATAGATAGATGATAGATAGACGTCTTAGACGTCAAAACAAAGGTTTACTTTATTTTTTCAACTTTAAACGATTTAAACAATAAAGTCGAGGATAAAGTAAGTATAGTATTTTGTTCGCGTACAATGGCTATTACACGTCCGGATGATTTACGACACTCGCCTACGGCTCGTGCCACAAATATCACGTTCGCTGAATAATATACTATTTCTACGACTGTTGAAAAAACTGTATAGATGGATCCCGAGTGAATTGAAAACAATTTAAGTCTCACGATCTTCGCTTTAAAAACGTCAAATTATGTATTTATCATATTTATCACATACAGCTCGAGCGTTAAATTTCCCATTCGTGTAGAAAAGTACCACTTTATGCACTTGTTGCATAAATTACTATTAACGCTCGCTCGGGTGCATCTGTCTTTACATAAGTTGATAATGTATTTTTGTGAAATAATAATGCTCCAAAACTGTTGTTAATATAATGAAAGTTGATGTTAGAGTAACAATTAATTACCTAATTTATTTGTAAGAAAAATACGAACTTTATAATAATTAATAAAACTTATATAAACTGACGATGCTTGTGTTTTGTTCATCTGTTTATTTTGAACACACATGCGACATATATTACAAAATGTTGATGAATCGCTTTTTGCAGCCAAAATTCAACTTAATTATTTCTTTTACTTTAATATTTTCAAATGATTATAGATGTAGAACATAAGAAGGCACATATTTTCTTTTTTTTTTATTTTTTATAAACTTCATAATCATGTTAAAATATCTTAACTTTATAAAGAAATTCGCAAAAATATAGGCATTTAAACAAATAAAAAAAAATGTTAAAATGTAGAAAAAATCTTTCTTCAAGACTAATTAAAAGTACGTTTATAAACCTACAGTCCTACAGTTAAAAAAATGTTTCTCTACGGCTTGATGGCATAATGTTATGAGGCAGGAAAGCATTAAACAATTTACGTCTTTTGTTAAATAATAGGCTCATTTAACAATTTTTTATTATTACATATTCTGAAAGAACTTGGTGAGTATAGTAAGTATGCCAAAAATTAGAATTTACTGACGCCGCCTTCATGTATAAAAAAATTATTAAAGTCGGCGCGCTTAAAAACGTTCGGGATAACCATGTAGTCGAGTTGTGACGTCAGATGGCTGAACCGCCCAGTGAACACGGCTGTGAATGCAAGTTAGTAGAGTAAAATCTGGAAGTAAAGTCGCTTAGTTTTCGAGAAAAAAAAAACCGGCGTAGAACCAAACCAGACTTCGTGAGATTCTTTAGTAAGATAAACATTTTTTTCTACGATTGTGCTGAAAGTCAAATTTTCTAACTTCAAAATGAGTGCAGAAAATATTACTTTGTCACACGCCTTGATTACATCTTCACGCACCGGAATAAAATAGTGTGTTTACCTTAAAGAATTTTATATTACTTACTGGTAATAACAATTAAATTCTATAAATGTACATTAATTACACATGAATTGCAATTACAAAGTCAAATTTTCTTACTTCAGAATGACAGCGGAAAATGTCACTTTAAATAAAATCTGACAAGCAGCAAATTTAAAATTTTGGAAAGACTTCAAAAAGGGAAATAACTTCACAACCGTAGAAAAAATAGTATGTAACACACGTGTGGCAAGCTTCATTGCAAAACTCGTATGATAGGAACACTCGCTGCGCTCGTGTTCCTACTTTTATACATCGTTTTGCAATGAAGCTCTTGCCACACTTGTATTACAATCTACTATTTACGACGTTTTTTGGTGGTCGAGAACTTTTTTATTTCGGAAAAACTCAAAAAAATAGATTTTTAATGAAATATGTTTTTTAACGTATCCACCGCTATATCTCTGAAAATATTTATGCTATCAAGCTATTTTTTTTTTTAGATTAAAGTAGACACAATAGCGCTTCGAACAACGTCCCACGTGAACCCGATTTATTTTTTTTTAAGTTGAAAAAATTATAGGAAACTCAAACTTGTTATATTCAGTAGCGTAATTTTAGACAATCGAGAAAAAAATTTATTTATGAAAATTTGTATATAAATATTGCGTTCAAATGGAAGCCAATAGTTGAAAAAAGTTTTTAGGATAAAAATTTTTCATGTTCCGTTCATAGTATTGTCAGCGATTTTTTTTAACGGGCCAGTCATATTGCGCGCTCGGCTGTAGCAAGCCTGCCGACTGCAACGATCTGACGGTCCCGGTCGGGGTGTATGTAGTAGTTTAACTTATATCAATAGATACAAAACCAGTAGTGATCAAAAGCATCTAGAGGATCAATATTATTGTTCAATATTTTATAAATTGTACAGTAGTATTGATCATATATTGTTAATATTAAGAAATTGTACAATGAATATAAAATAGTCTCCTTTTAATAATAAAAAGACAGGTAGGTAGATATAAATACCTAACCTATAAATATCAATCAGTGTTACTAACTACCCACCTAATTAGTAAGTTTATTAGACATTTTTAAATGAATGAAAGTAAAAACATACGCATAAAATGAGTTTTATTGTTGAAATAAATTTTCTATTTGGATAGATAAATATGTAGTATGTAGTTTATGTAGGCCCTACATTAATAGCATTCTAATTCGTTCATATCTGCCTCGAAATCTTTAATAATATTGAACGACATTTGCACTCGTTGAAACATTTTAGGCCTTCCTTAAAACAAGCACATTTTCGATTATCACAATTTTTATCGGAACAATGAATACTTAATGCTTTTCGACCACCGCCACTTCTACGCGACTAATTTGACCAACCCTGCATGCGAGGTGTATTAATTGCGTCCCGATGTCGCATTTAGCGCTGATTAAAAAAAATCGCTGTTGCCACAAGGTACATTTTGGGAAAAAATATATTGTTTCAAAAACTTTTGTGATTATTAGACTTTATTTTCTTCGCTGCATGTATGTAAATATTTTCAAAAATAAAAAAGTTTATCGATTGGTGATACATAAAATATATATTTTTAGTTTATCTGATTTTTAGAGAAATGAAAGTGTGAATTGTTCCCAAACCATTTATTTATATTGGTAAAAGCGCTACAGTGTGTGCTTTAATTTGACACAAAACAAATTTCGGTACCTTTAATAGTTTTAAAGATGGAAACAAAAAAAAATAATTTTATTTAAAAATACATTTTTTTCACTCTTTATTGATTTAAAAAGTTCGAGACCACAACAAAATGTCGTAAAATATGATTTCATATGCCCGGTGACATATTCAAAGGAACCTAACATGTTTGACCTGGTTCTACGCCAAAAAAAAACGACACGATAGACTTACGAAATCGCTGCTCTAATATAGGTATCGACGCATGCCAAGTAACGTCACTCTACGGACTGTTGGCCGGCCGAGCGTGTTTCTATTCAAATGCGAATATCTCTGTGGCTATTGATTCAATTGAGCTGAAATTTTTTTCTGAGGCTACTGGTTTGTTATACTTTAAAATGAGGAAGAAAAAGTAGGAAACTGCCATATCACTAAATGACCCTATTTATCTGTGTTGTAAGAAACTATAAGGAGCATATTTTTCCCAAATTTTATCTAAATCGATACATAATTATTGAGGCTATATCAAATTGTTTAAAAAACCTTTTCATTTCTTAAGGTTAAGAACATATTTAATAGGAGTCTTGGGTATCTAGATCTGTTCGACCAATTCGACCGGAGATATTTGTAAAAAAACAAGAAAAACTGATGTCTTGCAATTTCAGTTTTTTTAAGAAATATCTTCCCGACCTCGCCCGAAATCCAAAACTTGTAATCATATTTTTTCAGCTAAAAGTCCCCGGGTCATTATCTCGTAAAATAATAAAGATACTTAAAGTTTGTAAATCGCGGATAATTGACACAAAAAAGGTCTTAAATAACTGCAGTTAGAATTGTTCCTTCGCAGAGCACAGAGATGGCGCTGCGGTGAGAAATTATTTTTCGATGGCTGGAACCTTGAAACACGATTCATACGATTAATAAATAAATTGTGAATTTTTTTGACTATGTAAAAAATTTTCTAAATACTAGCTGTTTTGGAGCTACATGATTTTTTTCTCCATCTGTAAATTTTGAAAACTTCTGTAACTTTTCTGATTATCATTTTAGAACACCAGTTATTTAGAACTTTTATCTTATTATATTCCATACTTCTTATATTATTACATGTTTTGAAAATTTTTATAATTTTCAGAATTTTTCAAATGCAACTAATTTTTAAAATTTGAAATTAGTAAAATTTTCAAAATATGTAATAATCTAAGAAGTATGGAATATAATAAGATAAAAGTTCTAAATAACTGGTGTTCTAAAATGATAAACAGAAAAGTTACAGAAGTTTTCAAAATTTACAGAGACAAAAAAATGGAGAAAAAAATCCATGTAGCTCCAAAACGGCTGGTATTTACATTTTTTTTTAGTAGTCGAAATTGTTCACAATTTATTCATTAATCGTATGAATCGTGTTTCAAGGTTCCAGCCATCGAAAAATAATTTCTCAACGCAGCACCATCTCTGTGCACTGCGAAGGAACAATTCTAACTGAAGCTATTTAAGACCTTTTTTTGTGTCAAATATCCGCGATTTGCAAATTTTAAGTATCTTTATTATTTTACGAGATAATGACCAGGGGACTTTTAGCTGAAACACCCTGTATATACTTCATATTCTTGCAAAAAAATCCCCTCCTCGGGCACTTCCTTTATTTCTATTTTTAGCTTTATTTTTACTCTACTACGTAGCGTACCTTTAACGCAAGACATCTGTTAATCAGCTTATTTTTCAGTAAAGACATGAGAAACTCGTAGGCCTCGTGGAAAATCTGATCCTTTAAATAGGGTGAAAAGTTCACGTGACGTTACTATACGATAACAAGATTGTGAGATTTTAAAAAGTATTTAGGTCGGTGGAGAACTTTTGGGTCCGATAAAAATATCCGATTTACTTACAGATAAATGTGAAGCTTTACAGAAATAAGATTACTGTGAGGAATTTGCTTTGCAAGCAATATAATAATAGGTAATCTGATAAATCGTTCTGATGGCAAACTACCCTGGGATTTACAATCACTGCACCTGCTGGATGTATGGAGTAGCTTGATTTGCTAGCGCTCTAATGTAATTGCTATGTTCAGAGAATTACCACTACAACAAAAATAAAACTATGATTTACTTCCTTCGCTTACCGAAGGGAAGCATTGTAATAATGATAAAAGTCACTCTCCGAGATTTTTTTGGATTTTCACGTATTAGATTATGTAAATTGCAAAAATTAAGGTCTTTTAATTCCATCAGTCTACTAGTCCAGCCGGGTGGTAAATAATCGTGCACTTCAAGCAAAAAAAATGAAATTTGGCACACTTGTAGATAATAGCATATACTTCAATTTTAAGATTAGAGCCCACTCGAAAATCCAAAATGGCGGCCGTGGCGGCGATTTTTCAAAATGGCCGCCGAAAATGCAAAAATTTGATATCTTTGTTAGTTTTAGCTGTATTCATGAAGGATTTTCACAGAATCATACTGAATTAACATGAAGAACGCCGACTGTGCAATAAAAAGTGGAATTTTCTTTAAGGAAAAATCATTTAGCTGAGTATTTATGGGGATAACTGCATTTTTAAATCAAATCACAATTCAGGTGTAAAATCAAGCTATATTTCAAATACTGCATTGCAGTTTTATACTTAGTCTAATTAATTTATGAACTGTTCGGCTCGCATCCAACACAAAAGCAAAGTTCACTGCAGGACAAATTAGCTTTTCTACATCTGCAGCTTCTTGATGAGCAGGCTTTCTTGCACCCGCACTTCAACACTTCTCTGCATGCCTCTGATGCTGGAGGCAGTGTCATCCATTTGATCTGATAAAAGACGAGACATAAGGTAAATTAAATGTCAAGGGAATAAATTTTAAAATTTCAATGTACATTAGATTGAAATTGGATGCGCCTATACGGATAACGTATACTCACTTCCCAGGTTCCGTCCGATGACTTTTCCCATCCAAAGTACGCAGGTGAGGGTAAAACTGAACTTTGCAGTAAAGCTTGCCCCCATATATGCCCAGCCTGATATGCCACACGCCCACACGTAGGGTATGTTGGCGCAATGAGTTCTGAGTAGGTGGTATGTTTTCAATCTGCCGGTTTTTGCGCACGAGCATGGTGTGCCATGCGACGTTCACTGAATCTTCTGAACTTGTTCTATCATACATGAGTACCACAAATTGTTCTATAGTTGAGAAACAGGAACTTACTGTTGTCAGTTCTGGGGTCCGGGAAAGTGCCTTCAAAGTCGTTGTTACTGCGGGAAAGTTAGACCACGTCGTCCAGGCTGTTTGTTTTCCTTTGCTCAGAAAAGAGGACGTTGTGTCACAGCCTGATAGCGCATGAAATGCCACCCGGGCTTCACATTTCTCAACTCCTAAATTATCAGCAATAATACACCTGGAGAATAAAAGTATCAAAATTATAAAGACATATTATTACTTCACAAGAAATAAAAACGACCGCACTCACCTGAATGATTTCCCTACACACAAAACGATGTCAAGGTGATCGCAATTCAGTTTTTTCGCGAGACAGACTGCCAGTATCACAACATCTGAGTCTACGGACCTGATCAGCAGATTGCGGGCTCCGAGACTGATTCCATGATGGGCGTGCAGGAAGATGCGCGTGTCAGCTTCCTTTTGGTTGCATGGGGATAGTCTTGAAATGTTTATTTCATTGCAGTTGCTTGCGATGTCTTGTCCATTTGTGACTATTACTATTTCGGGAAATCTAATTTTTGGGAGATGTGTATCCAAGAGTTGTAACAGTTCTTCTTTGTTTTGATTCACCCTAAGAAAACCTTTCCAATCCTTAAGGATACGTTTGGTGAGTTCCACACGCCAACGAGTTCCGTCCCCCCTCTTCTTTCGCGTACCTGCCTTTAAACTGTCCGTGTAATATGAATCTAAAACGACGTCAACTCGTCTGACTATAGGGCGGAACTGCTTGAGGACGTATTCTGAAAATTTTTTTACGTAATTTTGGAATGTGTCGTCTCCGGTAGGGCTGATCATGTTCACAATGGTCGCTCCATCTAGCAAAACAAAATCGTAGCCATGGACAAAATCATCATCATTTTGCATTTCCTCTTCTTCTGTGGTGAGTAATTTTGCAAAGCAATCCAGCAGATATGATTTTTGGCCTAATCTGATTCGACCGTAATCCGAAAGTGACACTGGATATGAATGATTCTCATGTCTAAAGAAGTCTTCAAGATCGCCTCCACGGACTTGATATCCAATGTACAGTCGTAAGAAAAGGCTTCTGTCTTCTTTATGAGAGTCGATTTCAAGTTTCTCCCGTTTCTTTGGTTTAGACGGAGGCGTTTTAAAAAGGGGGAGTTTATTTTTTTATTCGCAACATCCATATTCATAGACCGTGATATGATTCTTTCCTCCTAAAACGACTTGCACTGACTTCTACCAATGTTCTCTAAATTACGAATGGACTCCACAACACTGGGATTGACAATCTCCCTCGTATCTAAAACAAGAGGATCGCCGCTGGGATCAGAGAATGGATTTCCCATTTCTGTGATGCTAACTAAGTACGGGTTTTGAACAACTAAAAATGTATTTTTATTGCAAAAATTGGCAATCTTCAGGTCAATTTACTTAGATTATGTAAAAATACGGCGAAAACTGCCAGAGATATAGTTTTTTTACATTTTCGGCGATCATTTTGAAAAATCGCCGCCACGGCCGCCATTTTGGATTTTCGAGTGGGCTCTAATTTTAAAACTGAAGTATACACTATTATCCACAAATGTACCAAGTTTCATGATTTTTGCTTCAAGTGCACGATTACCTCTGATTCTGGAATATTCGGTCGGACTATATACCTGTCGATTTGTCGAGGTTATATCTAAAAAGAATTTTCTAGTAAACCATACAAGAATGTCCATAATTTTTACAATACAAGTCAAATTTCCATTTTAAATTTGATCCAATCTCAATATCATATTACAATACTGTTCCTCACAGTTGAAAAGAGTTTTGCAATAACTATGTTGCATATAAAGTTCGACAGTCTTGATACTTCCGAATTTACTCGCCTTCAGCGAAGCCAACATGACGATCGATACTGCCGGAAAGGATCTCTATATTACCGAACTTCTCGGGTTTGATTGATAAAGTCGGACATATGCTAATGCATTCTCTCGCACCTTTGCTTACATGGAGTGGGTCTCTATCGTAGCAGCAAAGAAACATGAGGAGTAAAAATACATTATTCTAAAATTAAATAAAACACATAGTCTATTTTATAATAATAATAATAATAATAACATCGACTTTAATACATAAAGGCATAATAATATACCTAGTGGAGTCAATGGAGATTTTCACATCGGAAAAAATCCGGGAAGCGGTAACTTTTGAGAATACATCTCTGAACATGTTAGGAACAACGTACCAAAAGTTACCAACAATAGTCCTTGAGCGTAATTTGTTATTAAACAAATTAGATGCAAAATGCCAGTCTTTGTCAAATACAGGGTGTTTCGAATAGATTGGGACAACGCTTAGCCGTAGATACTTGACATCAAAACAAGTCGATTTAACTTAAAAAGTAGTGGTCTAACTCTTTTCGTTTTCAAGATACAGGGTGGCAAAATAAAAAAATTGTATTTGTAATTTGTCTCTATCATGGAGACTATTAGACGACATGTTTTTCAGGTTGCTAATAACAATGGTGATATTGCCGATGCCATATTTTATAGATGGCGCTAGTTACAGGACTTTTACCTGACACTTTAAGCCATAACTTTTTTGAGGTTAGGTTTTGGACATTGTTTTCTATTACAATCGAAACGCAACTTAGTTTCCTAAAAAAAAAAAAAAAAAAAGGTGTACTTGTTCAAACGCAATAAAATGGAAAAATACGCGATTTACAACTTTGTCACACACCAGTTCGAAGAAATTCAACACCCCGGGTGCTTTGAAAAGATTGGGACAACGCTTAGCGTAGACTCTTGACATTAAAACAAGTCGATTTAACCCAAAAAGTAGCGGTCTAACGTTTTTCGTTTTCAAGATACAGAGTGGTATAGTAAAAAAATTGTATTCGTATTTTGTCTCTATCTTGGAGAATATTATACGTATCTACAACAAGCAATATTAACGATTTCAAGATATCCTGCTTGACGTACACCTACTAGATAAGAAACCGCTTTTAGGGACAATTGAATTTCTTCGAACTGATGCGTGATAAAGTTATAAATCGCGTATTTCTCTGAAAGCCTGCATTTTATCGCGTTTAAACAAGTACACCTTTTCTTTAGGAAACTAAATTGCGTTTTGATTATAATAGAAGAAAATGTCCAAAACCTAACCTCAAAAAAGTTATGGCTCAAAGTGTCAGTGTAAAAGTATTGTAACTAGCGCCATCTGTAAAATGTGGCATCCCAAGGAACAATTTTAGTTTCTTAAATATATACAAGGGTGCTATAAAACTATTTATAAAATGCCTTGAAAAATCTATTTTGCTGTAACAATATCCTTAATACCATCATAAAGCGACTTGTAGACTAAAAGGACCTACCTTTATGAAGGTTGTTAAGGCCTTTTTAAATTCCATCATAAAACTCCTCAGTGATGCATAGTGCTGCTCTTGAAAACCTTGTTCGGGCCGTTTTAAAACCTTTCTTAAAACCTATTTTAAAGCTGTCAGAAGCTTTTCTATTAGCTTCCTGCATTTCTAGAAAACATCTAGAAGGCTACCTTAAAACTGGTTTTTAAAAGTCTTGTAAGTCCATATTAGAACTGAGAAGCTATAAGAATGTCTACGAAGGAATCCAAATAATTTTATTATTGCATTTATTTTTTCTAAACTGATTTAAGCAAACACACCATCAGACTTATTGAAGATAAAATGGAATTTGAAATTTATAAAGCGTAGAGTGGTACTATAACCTCTCTAAGGCCGATTTAATAGGTAATAAAAAGACATCAGGTATGACAAAAAAATAAAACCAACTGCAATTTATCGTTAAAACTACATAAGAAAGGCCCAAAAAACAAGGGCCCCTCAGAAATAATAATGATTTTAATATCCATACAAAATTTGCATAGACACGTAATCAGCAAATTAAAAAAAAAGTGGGCTGCTTCTCGGTTCCCACGGTAATTTTCAGTCGTTTCTTGTATTTCTACCTTAATTTGCTAAAGAAAAAGTGATAATTATTGATAATTTTAATTGTAAGATTGACCTTAAATAATTTCATATAACAAGAAAAACATGGCCGGCCAACTAAAAACCTAATTGTCATTTTACAGTCCTCTCATTAAACTATATATTCTAATAATGGTAATGACCTAGAACATTTACTCTAAATAAAGTCCTTTTAGTCCTTTTGTATACTATCACAGATAATCCCTTCCTTACAAAAATGCAAATGCACTTGGCGAAGACCACGTGGACTTGATAAAAGCTGTAATAAAATGTTTGGGACGTTGACATTTGATACAAAAAACTTCAAACTTAACCTCAAAATAATTTGTATGTGTGTATGTTTTAACAGTCCTTTTAAAATGGCCACTCTTTTTATTTTCTTCCACCTTTCCAAAAAAGACTTAATTACACATCAGTAAGTCGTGAAATGCTTTTAATTAACACACACACACACACACACACACACATGCATCAACGACACTTCAGGCAGACATATTGTTTATTATTTTTATGATAAATGTTTTATCGAGGTTTTGGAAAGTGTTTTATGGAATTAAAATTTGCCTTTTAGATTTATAGAGGCCTTTTTTTCTTCATAACGATTTCATCGTAAAATTTATCAAGGATGTTTTAAGAGTCTAGTTTTGTAATGGCCTTTAATAAGTATTAATAGGCATTAAAAATGTCTAGTTTTAAAAAGGATTTAAAATGCATTTATTGCAAATATGTTAAAACCATAAAGAATAACTTAAAGCCTCTTTAAATCTAAATTTGTGGCCAAAACACTCAGATCGTAAGGCCAAAATTAGAGGAAAAAAATATAAATTTAATTTCAGACGTTCATAAAACTAATTAGCTTTATGGAGAGTTTTATGTAGGTAGGATAAACCCATTACAAATACATATTATCCTAGAAGCATATTAGCTTTATAATTAGGTCTTACAGAATGCTTTAAAACTTACCATATAAGAGCAAGTATACTTGAAGCCTAAAAGGCCTTAACTATAACATCAATAAAGCACAAGACTATTTCCTAACCCTGACAAACCTTTCTTAAAACCTCCTCAAGTCCAAATGACTTTTAAATTGTTCCTTGGGATCGCCAATATCACCATTGTAATTAGCGACCTGAAAAACATGGCGTTACCAACTTTGAAGTAGATACGTATAATAGTCTCCAAGATAGAGACAAATTACGAATACAATTTTTTTACTTTGCCACCCTGTATCTTTAAAACGAAAAGAGTTAGACCACTACTTTTTGAGTTAAATCGACTTGTTTTGATGTCAAGAATCTACAGCTAAGCGTTGTCCCAATCTTTTCGAAACACCCTGTATATCTTAAAACATTTTTTTTCTTTCAAAAAGTAATTGTGCCATTCAAAAGTAAGGGAAATTTCACATCAAAAATGTATATGAAGTTTCTTTGTACGATCAAAAATATAGGCTCCAGATGTTTTGTTTAACGCACGAAAATGGAACGCGGAGACAGGTAAGTTCGGTAAGCGAAGCGCGCGTGGCCTCGGGCGCGCCACACTAAATTTGTTGTAACTTGAACTAATTAATGAAATTGACCTCACAAAAGCTTAAATGAAAGAAGAAACATGTAGCTATTGGATTATTATATTTTAAAATATAAAGATGAATGTATGTAGGAATAGTACATATATGAAGTCGGAACATAAAGAGATTTGCGATGAAATAGGTAAAAGCTTTACCATTTCAAAAAATTTAAAGATAAAAACTTAGACCTTTAACATTTAACTCTTGAAGTAATGTATAAAAAGATCTGATGAGTGAAAAAATCTCAAAAATTTGTTTTTGAAGATGTACACTTCCAAAATTTCAAAATTTTGAGAAAATGATAAAATTTGATATATATATAACTAACTTTAACCATCTATTTCTCTGGTTTAAAACGCGATCAAGTCAGAGAGGAGTGTGCGGAAATGAGCCAATAAGGTACAGAGAGCTGTTGTGTTGGTTGTCTAGTTTTGACGTTCGTACTTTCTTTACTATTGCTCTACCTACTTACGATCACGCCTGAAAGGTTAAGAACACATCGAGACCAAGCTTCGAATACACGAAATGAGTGCGCATCGGTTATAAATGTAATTATTTTTGTAATCATTTTTAATTATATCGAAGTGGCTCCATCTACTAAAACAACATTGTACTAAAAAAAAAATTCCAGCAAAATGCATTTTTTAGCGAACTGGCTCACGTCATTAAACTGATCAAAATATATTCTTGTAAGTAAATTAATACTACATTTCTATTGAAGAACATTTTTAGCTAAAACTTGTTTATTAACCAATGTGAAGAGAGATCTTCCTAATAAACAAGTTTTAGCTAAAAATGTTCTTCAACAGAAGTGTAGTATTCATTTACTTACAAGAATATCTTCTTTTCAGTTTAATAATGCCAGCCGTTTGGCTAAAAATTGCTTTTTCCCAGTCAAGATTATTAATACAGTGTTTTTTAATAGATGGTGCCACCTATAGCAGCATCTACATTATGTAACCAACATAACCTTAAATTTTAAGTTTTTCAAGTTAATTCTCATTTTTAATGTTTGTGTATACGCATTTTTAGCTTGAAGCCGTACTGGCTCCAAGCAAATATTTAAAAATTCACGTAAATAATTTTTCAATATTATTGATTAATAAAAATACACTGCTAATTACAGGTCAGATTTCCAACCTACAAAAATGTCCTATTTTATTAGCATAAACATTACACTGAACTAGGTTTTAGTTGAAAATACGGGAACCAGGCAGAAATTTTAATAACAGCTGCGTAATACTCTTAAATCTTAAGAAACACATATTTTTGAGGTTAGCTGTGACGTCACGTACAGATGACCTATAATAGCCTACCCTTCGCCCCACTTCAGCTTTAGCTTTACCGATGAAACTTTGTGATTGGCGTTGTCCCCTCTTAAAATCCCTAGTTACTGTACTAAATTTAAAGTTTCGAAATGCATCCAGACGCTAATCTGCAACTGAGTATGAAGATGAATTTCGAATCAAAGCTGGGCCACCTCGGTAGCATTTGTTGTATTTATACGCCCCCTACGTCATATGTCATATTGATATCAAATTTTCTGTATATGTTATGTTATACATGCATACGAGTATACCTGATATAAACCATGTTTTTTGTTTACAATGAGATGGTCCCATTTCATACTGATGCCCATTGTTTTGTTATATAATAACACTTTCTTGTATAATTCAGATCTGATATATAAGAGAAGCAAGTTTATATCACTTTTTGGATTTTCATTTGCACCCCCCCCCCCCCACGTGAGGCGAAAAAATGTTTTCAAATTCCGAGAGGAACGAAAAATTTTTTTACATTTTTAATAGGATTCTCTGTATGAGGTGAAAAAAATTTTTTTTTGGATTTTCATTTGCGCCCCCCCCCCCCATGAGGCGATAAAATTTTTTTAGATTCCGAGGCGAAAAAATGTTTTTTTTGATTTCTAAAATTTTTTGTAGATGTTAGTGCCCCCCCAGTAACCTTTCTGGATCCGCCCTTGATGTCATGTCAGTTTTTAAATTACCGCATATGCTTTTAAATTATTTTGTTCTCTTTTCTCTACAAAGAGGTGCTCTTTATAGGAATATTTTTCTGCTCAATAGCAGCGCAGGAAGCTAAAATAAGGATGCAGTGAGACGGTAAAGTTCTGGGAAATTTCTTAAGAGTTATGCAGCCCTTTCGTTAGCTGAAGAGAAGTAAGGATAATAGACTTTCTGTTGTTTTATCTTTCGCCTTTCGTCTTTTGGGAATCAAAAATTTAATAAAAACGCGGTCTTTAGAACTCTAGACAGAGCTGCAATTTGCATAGAAATATCGTTCGTCGTACCTGTTTTGTTCTTTTTTTCTATTTCACTTTACAAACGACTGGCCTGTCGTATCCAAGGAGAGAGAGCATCTTGGCTGCTGTATCCTAATTGGGATAGGTGGTTATTCATTTTTATATAATTCTCTACCCCGTTGTGTAGCTTTTTTAGATTCCGGCGATATCCTTCCTCTATTAGACAACCCACATAATTACATTATAATTATGTTTCAAGTTTTAAATACTTGGGCAGCTCTACAAAGCATGGTCGATTTCACATTAATGTTAAAAAATAAAATGTCAGGATCTATTGATGGCATACATTTCTGAAATGGTTAAAGTATCTACTTTTCAGGTTTGCCTTGTGGCACCAGCTTTTTTCCCGTGACTAAAATGTTACAGCTGTTTTTCCTTAGTGAAACATATAACAAAACACACGACCGTCACATTTATATTTGGGCCGTGTATTAATATAAATATGCCAAATGGATTATGAAAAAGTTGATTCTTTGAAGTGAAAAATATGTCCTACAAGATATTAGAGAAAATTTTGGTCGTAATAATACCCATGAATAAAATAAAAAGTGATATAACTGGAAGTATCTGTTTCTTTCTTATTTGAGCCTAATACTTTCGAAATTCAGTTAACTGTATTGATTCAAATTACCTTTTGTGTCTAAATTTTGTTACCGATAACCAGTTTTGTTCATAATTTAAAGGACAATGGTCCTAACGAGATAAATAATATTTATGACACCATTGTGAATGAGGTACTGTGAGTTACGCGTGACGGTCGTGAGTGGCATGAGATGATTGTGAGATTCGTAAAACGGTCGTGTAATTGCTGGCTGAGGTTGTGCCAAATTTTTCAAAATAAAAATAATATTTGAGGGTCAGATCATATGTATTTTGGCTAGTAGGAACCAAATATGAAAAAATATACAGGTTGTCCCATTTAAAAAATTTGATTTTCACGTCATTTGCCTCGAAACCGGAAGTCAGAAGTTGGTTTTTTACATCATATAATTGGAAATTTCATCCCATATCACTACACCGAATTTGAAAAAAATCCATTCTACCATTCAAAAGTTACCAGAGTGAAGGAGAGTAATGCCAATGAAATTTCTCATGACCGTCACTAGAGTCTCAAGACCATCACACTCAAATTTGTGCATTGTGACGGTCATGAGTGTGACGGTCATGAGGGTCGCTAGACAAAAACGACTAAGAATTATATTCACCCTAAGTTATTATTAAAGTAAGGTTGGGAGAAGACAGTGTACTGGATACCTCAAAATAAAAACTTATTTGGATATTAATAAGTTGATAAATGCTAAAATACACAACGTGACGGTCATGAAAGAGAGCACAGGGCCATATATTAGACTTACCATATAAATTACTGGAAATTCAAAATGTTTTGGGAAACAGCACTTGGTTATTGTATCTCACATGATTTCACAACGAAAATTAAATTTCGATGTGTTTCTGAGTCGCTGGTAGTCCTAGCATTCAACTTATTAACTAATAATGAGCGCTGTGACGGTCGTGAGTATTAACCAAGTTACGCGACTTTAATAGTTTATATATTAAATCCTAGACTTTAAAGCATGAAAGTTGTATCTTGCCAACAAATTTTGGATATTTTGTAATAATTATAGCAGAGATGGACACTAACCATTTCTCTGGTAACAAAATTTCAGCCAAAACAAGTGTCAATCTGTATGGAGTTACGCGTGACGGTCTCGAGTTTTAGGAAAACAGCCAATATTTTATTTTTGTCGTAATTTAGCTCAAGTTTTTTATTATAACAAGGTGAGGTAAGACTCATCTAAGAGAATATTGGACACGGGTTGTAGCTTGGATCAATTTTTGATTAGTAAGTCACTAATATCATGAATCGACCATGCTTTGTAGAACTGCCCACTTTAATCTCTCTTCAAATGCGTGTTTAATTGTATTGAGTATTGAGGTGTATCAATAGAGTGATCACACAAATATTATAGTACAGGAAAACTTTATTTTAACTCGAAAAAAATTTGTGCAGACCCTAAACTTTGGTTATAGATTCAAAATAGGCCAAAGTTCACGAAACAAAAAAGTTTAGTCTTACGGATCCGCGGGAACCTATAAGAGGTGAAAAGGGGTGTTTTAATTAAAAAATCGATTTTTCTCTATTTTCTCGGGAAATAATATGGCATTTGCAAAAAAATAGTTCAAATAAAAGTTGTTTCTGACAAAATTATCTTTAGTTTGGTGTTTTTAAATTTAATTTTATAGCAATAATTAACCGAAATACTAGAGGTTTTAACTTCGGAATAATGTCATATGAATTAGATCCCGTTAATTCTTGGCAGTTTAATAGTAAATGCATAAAAAAAGAAGTCTCTATATTATGCGAGGGCTTGCTAATTTATAGGGGGTGGATACCACCTCTTTTCTGGGAGCTGAGAGAGAATTAAATTTAAGAAGAAAAGGTTCTATGCAACTTTTCATATAAATTGATAGATTTAAGTTATAACTACTAGATTTGGGATTTTAGCTTGAAAAAGTGGTATTTTAAGTATATTTTCGTCAAATAACTCGAAAGGTATTACATTGAGCAAACACATGCTAGAGGCAAATAAAAAAGCTAGTAAATTAAGGATGAATTTCGCTTTTTTCTAATTTTTGTAGAGTTAATGGTTTCGGGGATTTGGAAAGTCTAGGTGGCGTCCGAACGTTTATAAGACGAAGCATTTAGTTTAAATGTTAAATATCTCAGAAACTATGGCACTTAGGCCAAAAACGCTAATAACCAAAATGAAAAACTGTTAATCAGGTTTTCAAATGATTTTTTTCCTATTCTTATAGCATAAAAGACAAAGAAGTTATGACAGAAACAATGGACTTTTCATATTTTCTTTAATAAAAATGTCGCAATTTTGTTAATGTAAGTAGTCAGTAATTAAAAAATATATTCCCATATACTGTTCTTCGTTAATATATATATAGTGTGACCTAGACGCTCCAATTTTTTCATGGGCTTACAGCGTTTGCTTTAGAAAACAAATTGCATTTTAAACTGTAAAGGGATTTTAGAAAAAACGTAACATTCTTGTTTCTCTGCAAATATCTCAATAATTAGTTTAAGAGAAAATATTGTGGACATCAAAAATGAAGCATATAAACTGAGAATAAATTTATTTTGTTTATATATTTGTGTAGGGTTAATTGTTTCGAGATATTTAATTTTATAGATGGCATCCAATCGTTTTTAGAATAAAGTATTTAGTAGATAAGTTCTCAAGCAATGTTGGCGAGCTGCTTCGAATGTTGGTGGTAGGAATGCCAGGTTGAAGTTGGATTTCACTAAGGCTTTGGAAAACAATTTATCTAAAGTATCTCCTGCCCTGCCTCCGTAGAGGGTTGTTAAAAATCGTAGGCCAGCTTCGGCAATAGTTTCGGCTTGAGTGTCATGCTCGAAGAAAGGTTTAATTTCTTCGAGAAGATATTTATTTTCAACCAACAGCTTGACCACCTTCTTCTTACCCTGCCCGAAGAGTGCTGAAGTTGTGTCACATCCACTTATGGCGTGGAGAAATATGAGTGGCCTTCTGATGTTGTCTGCCAGTTTGAAGCTCTTGGGACCAAATACTTTTGATGGGGTTGTTTCTCTTTCAGGTTTTGAGAAATATATGTTTGCTGATGGTGATGGTGATGGTGATGATATTACCAAATAGCAGAAGTTAAAACGAAAATTTTTCATAAATATGTAAAATTTGACCAACTTTGATGAGCACTAGTATGGGAACGGGTGGTCCAAAAAATATGCGTCTAGTCTCATTCAATGCAGAATTTAATGCCCTACAACTTTTAATAAGGCTATGTTTTCGACATTGTGAGTCTTTTACAAGATATAACCGTAAAACCGCAAAAATACCGCTTTTGGGGGTACATTTTTACCCCCCACCACTTAAACACAACTCCGCCGGGGGGAAAACCTAGGAAAGTCATACTAGGCAACAAATGAAGCCATTAAAACAATAAAACCTTTTGTAGCAATTATTTTCAATTCGTCTAATTTTTTGGTTTTACACTACTGGCCTATGTACTATTAGTGAATATTTTAAATATGATTCTGGAAAAGTTGGAAAATCTTTGTTGATATACTCAGAGCTTCTAAATCTTCCTTAGGTAACGATTATGTGTGCCACATACCTTCGACCGATGAGTTTATAAAAATCAAATTGCGGTCTCAATGATCCGTTTTTACAGTAGAAGCAATAGCTATACAGGGTGTCTGGGGATAGCGTTTGAATATTTCGGTGGGTAGTTCTAAACCCAAAAATATGAAGACAAGTTCATATGAACGGGGTCCGGAAATGCTTTCTGACGAAGCTACATGATATAAAAATATGGTTTTTCTTAATTGGCCTACTATGCGACGCTCTGAGTTGCCGCGGCTTATAGGTAATAAGACGAACATTGTTTAATATTTATAAAATACTTCAGAAAAGTTAGATCAGAACCATAGGACCAGAACTTATTTTTGCCCTTTTTAGGGGATGAAAGGGGTGGTAGACAAAAACTGATGCGATAGATTTTTTTTAATATCAGAATGTCAAAAAACAGGATAAGATTGTTCCGATCAAAATAACTGCCACTTTTTTTGTCGGCCTGTGTTATTCTTACAAAGCTTTTATCGCTTTCTCTATGTAGGTAGTCCCAAGAAATATTATAATATTTTTTACAATTATTTTCTTTTTCCTTTGCTTGTATGTGTATCAGACCAACCCAAAAAAAAAAAATCTTGTCATATTTTATGTCTCACCCTGTAAAAATGTTCCTTTTTATGTAAAAGAAGAAATGCTCTTTTGATTAAAAAAAAAAATGAATTTTAAAATGTGCTACCACGCTCTAAAGTACGATATTTCAATCATTTTGCGTTATCTACAAAATCTAGGCTGCGGGCTTCATCTAATATATGTTTTTTAGTGCCAAAGTGGATTTTCACTTTAAATATTATATAAATAATTGAAAATTATCGAGTAAAATTTTTTTGTAAGAAACCCGACAAAAAAACACTACTTTAAAATGTTAAAAAATGGACAAAAGGAAAATCTCATATAAATCTGCTTTAGGCCTGCCGAAAATACTTTTTCAATATATTCCAAAACATATCTAAACCAAAATTTACTATAATTACTTGCAAGCGAGCAGAAACTAGAGTGCGAAAATTAAAGTTTTCAGGGTGTATTTCACAATTTTACTAATAAAAGCACCAAAAATATGTCATTAAAATTGTAAATAACTAATGAAGTTACTTAAATAATATTTTTTTTCCTGGAAAATTATATTAAATATAGAAAATATTGTTTTTTGATACCCCGGGTTTTTAAGAATAGGCTTGAATTTGTTTAACTTATTCACCATTGTAAATAATTATTATTAATAATAATTTTTTAATTTATTATATATATTTTTTTGTTTTTGTACATTTCTTTGTTTCTGCACTTTGTGTTAACAGTAAAGCTTGTTTTTGTTCTTCATCTATTGTAATAACATTATTAAATCGAGAAGTCAACGCAATTTGACATTCAGCAGAATCACTGCCAACTTTAAGATTTATGCATACATTTTTTCCACACACATAATGAATTCCATAGATCTGGATTTTTCTTTAAAGAGTCAACGTTTATATTTGTAATTTTAAAAAAATTTAAACTTTTCTTTAATATAAAATCGGATAAACAAATACCCGAATCATTTTTTTTTGGATCTACAAAACTTCTAACATTACTTCGCGGCTCCCATAAATTTTCTTTTTTTTTAACTTTTGTATCACTTTTTATTTTTATTTCATGAGTCACTTTATCATCAAAAAATGCAAGGCTTACGAGTTCCTCCGATACCAGAGGTGAATTTATTTAATAATAATGGAGACAATTTTTTATTTATTTTTTCATATTCATATAAATCTTCTATAAGTTCATGAGGACAAGAAATATTATTATTATTAAATAAATTCACCAATCACTTCTGGTATCTTTCGGAGGAACTAGTGTGCCTTGCATTTTTTGATGATAAAGTGACTCATGAAATAAAAATAAAAATGATACAAAATTCAAAAAAAGAAAATTTACGGGAGCCGCAACGTAATTTTAGAGGTTTTGTAGATCCAAAAAAAAAATGATTCGGGTATTTGTTTATCTATGGAATTCGGGCCATCATTATGTGTGTGGAAAAAATGTATGCATAAATTCTAAAGTTGTCAATGATTCTGCTGAATGTCAAATTGCGTTGACTTCTCGATTTAATAATGTTATTACAATAGATGAAGAACAAAAACAAGCTTTACTGTTAACACAAAGTGCAGAAACAAAGAAATGTACAAAAACAAAAAAAACATATAATAAATTAAAAAATTATTATTAATAATAATTATTTTTACTTATACAAATTCGAACCTATCCTTAAAAACCCGGGCCTCAAAAAACAATATTTTCTATATTTAATATAATTTTCCAAGAAAAAAAAATTATTTAAGTAACCTCATTAGTTATTTACAATTTTAATGATATATTTTTGATGCTTTTATTAGTAAAATTGTGAAATACACCCTGAAAACTTTAATTTTCGCACTTTAGTTTCTGCTCGCTTGCAAGTAATTATAGTAAATTTTGGTTTAGATATGTTTTGGAACATATTGAAGAAGTATTTTCGGCAGGCCTAAAGCAGATTTATTTGAGATTTTCCTTTCGTCCATTTTTTAGCATTTTAAAGTAGATTTTTTTTGTCGGGTTTCTTACAAAAAAATTTTACTCGATAATTTTCAATTATTTATATAATATTTAAAGTGAAAAACCACTTTGGCACTAAAAAACATATATTAGATGAAGCCCGCAGCCTAATTTTTGTAGATAACTCAAAATTATTGAAATAGCGAACTTTAAAGCGTGGTAGCACATTTTAAAATTCATTTTGTTTTTTAATCAAAAGAGCATTTTTTCTTTTACATAAAAAGGAACATTTTTACAGGGTGAGACATAAAATATGACAAGATTTTTTTTTTGGGTTGGTCTAATGTGTATACAGGGTGACCCGTAATATGTTGTATTGTAAATGTACATTATTTAATATATTTTTTTCTTAAGTCCATCTTTCTGACGCTGTATCTCTTTAAACATTAGACTTACAATAAAAATGTAGAAAATTTGTCGTCTCCAATTTTGTCTTGAACATTTTTCTCGTAAGATCTAGCGTTGCCGAATTATTTTGAAAAGCAATTTTCTGCACCTTTACTTCAAGATGGCTGCTCGCGTCTTCCCCTTCCCTCCCCCAAAGTCGAAAACTTGTATTTTTTATCAAGGCCTTGATTTAAACAACATCAAAATGACTACTACTCCACCTTTTGTAGGGCAAAATTTCCCATTGATTGGACTCTTTTCTTACTTTGACATTTTTTGGAGTAAAATATTTCTAAAAATCAGCAACATATATGTCATCCAATGTTTTTCTCTATTTACGGATATAAAAACGAACAAATTAAAATCAATGCGAAGTACAATGAAATGACCTGATGGCGCTTTTTTTTTGTAAATTAACAATTACTTTTATAAAAAAATCCGAGTCATGGATTTCAGCCAATCCTAGCTTCTTTCCACATATTAATGTTAATTATAATGAAATCATATACCCGTATTACCACCAGCTATACCAGCACATGTATCCAAGAAAATATATTAGCGCGAAACCCATTTTTAATATTAATTTGGTACAGTTGAACAGGAGAACCCTTGCCAGCACATTCTTAAACGACAAATGTCACTTTTTACACCTCGAGCACGTATAATAAACCTTCTGACTTTATCACATCCACATAACAAGAAGCGAAGTGATTTGCCGAGCCAGAGCGTAAACAAACAACGCAATATATTTGGTAATATCTTCACTCTTGACTCGAGAGCCTTACATTCCGTCGAAACCACAATATAACATATTGGCATAGTACGTTAAAATCGATAAACGTATAATGTATTCCGTGCAGTGCAGACATGTCAGCTCACGTTTGATATAGAAAGCAAAAAATGATATCTGCTGACGTGAATACTTCTAAACGGTGAAACTGATCAATTTTGATTAATCGGCGTGTTAATATTAGTCGTGGTGGCGTTGACATTTTGGTAATTAACTTTTTTTATCTGCGATGGAAAAAAAGCGAGGTAGACAGTACAAAATGATTTTGTTCCAGAGCGATTGCAGTAATCGAGGAAAGTTATTGTTATTGGGGGCGATTGGAGGTTGCAAACGGTCGCTGCCGTTTACAATTGGCTAACATTAGAGTGGTTTATAGGATATTCTAAAAGATTTTTAAGACTAGGGTAGGTGCAAGCGTAGAGGCGGTTTGACCGTGTCTGCATTTCGATACTTCAGTGAAGCAACGTGCAGCAAGGTTAGTACTTGGATGGGTAAAATCTATCTTAGGAAACACAGCGATCTCATCCCACCTTCTAGCTGCTTGGATATCAGTGTATACTCGGAAGTTATGTAATCTCAAGACGAGGATTACGTAATGGATATACCATCCTTTGGAGGGGATATAAAGCAGGCGGTCCCTGCGTTAAATGTTAGCCCACTCGACGAAGGTATGAATATATTTTTTTAATGAATTCGTGAATTCGTGAAAGTGTATGGAATAATATTCTGAAAAGTTTACATTTCGCTCGGATGCAGAACATAAAAAAAGTGCAAAAAAAATTTTCATCCATTTTTTCAAAATTCTGAAAGCTAGAAAAAAATAAAAAAAATACAGATGGATAGATCACGTATTTATGAACAAATGTGCTAACAAAATTTATCACTAAAGCCACGGTTTTCCCGAAAAAAAATTGTCAAGTGTAATGTTATAACTCGGAGCGAGATCCATGCGCGCGCGCGCTTGAATACGCATGACTGTGACAACCTACGCAGTGAATTACATGTCACTAAATCAGAATTTGTTCAATCTACATGAGTATTAGCTCATTTAAAAGATGGAAATTGTAGCTTTCTGATGCCTTTTTGTTTTAAACAATACAAGCGAAGGATGGATGGAAAAAATATACTTATATACAGTGTGTCCCCGAATGGAGTTGACAAGATGAAAAACATCTCTATTATTGATTTTACGACGAAAAGTCATTCTTTATAAAAAATTCTGCTTGTCGAAAAAATGAATTTACCATATAAAAATCAGATCAGATGTACCGGGTGTTAATAAATTAAGAAAACATGCTCAAAATGCCCCAAGAGAGAAGTACCTTTATTTATTATTTTGGACAAAATGTTTATAAAACAAAGTTGTTTATAATCCAAAGTAAAGTCTAAATACAAATTATGAAGTCTAAATTTTGACTTTTACATTTATGTTAACTTACAACTCCATCCGGGGACACACTGTATATTATCACGCCCGAAATCAATCGTCGCAATAAAAAATATAGAAAAAAAAAATTCTTTCTTCATTGAAAACTGTTAAAAAGTATGTAAACTTCATGATTATTATGGTTTAATAGGTTGTAGTAACGTGGATTGAAAGAAAAGTACATCACAAATCATTTTAATTTCCTTGCTCGATGCTTTTCTGGATAAATATATACAGTATGTCCGGCGATGTGGTAGACAAGAGGACAAACGGACCGAAAATTTCATTTTTCGAGGGAAAGTCATTCTTTATGAAAAAATTTGCTTGCTGAAAAAATACGATTGTCGATGAAAAAAAAATTGTATACAGGGTGTCCAAAATGTTAAAAATTCAAATTTTTTACAACAGTAAAGTACCAAAATTTTAAAGTTTTTAGCAGCTAGATAGCTTATTTTTTACTCGAGTTCCGACGATTTTAAGCAATAAAATTAGAATTTACACTCATTATATCCACAATAATTGAGATACTGAATTTATTCCATTTAGCTATTCCACACTGTATATATTGATTGATTGATTTACCAGCGTGCGGTCAAAAAAAAAACTAGAAAACGACACCCCACTTGCCTTTTTTGTTAAGTTTTTGGTTTTTGAAAATTCCCTTTCTTCCATCCAACCGAAAAACACCTTTCCACCCTTTCAATTTATAGGGACTCTTCAGATTCTTAAAACTTACCCCTAAACTGACCCAGTTTCATAAAGGGACCAAGTTTTTCTTGTTCAACCTGTATTTTACTTACACTACATCGTTAACCATCAAACTGCAATGAAATGCTCCCTAATGATTCTCTCGATCTCCAACATAGTGTTCGCAAAGACTTATATAAAACCCTCAGAGAGTGTTACTTTCCGGGAAAATATTACACACAACTCAGAAGTTTTTCAGTAAAATTGCTCCTTCTCGGCATTCGGCACTAGGTTTAAGCTTTTAAGTAGATCGTTCAGCTGGCAGTAGTATCGTTCAGTCTCTCGTCTTTAAACTCAGCGATGTCATGACAGTCGCATATAAAAGTGAGTTACTTTGATGCAAATTCATGTTAGACTTTCAAAACTGCTAGGATTTAATCAAGTTTATAGTTTACGTTCAAACATGATATACTTATCGTAGAACAAATGGATCTTGAGATATTTCGATGGAAGAGGGAAATAGAGCATGTATATAGTAGTATGCAAGAAATTAAACGAGGGTTATTTTGCAGTTGTACAACTGAAAAATACATTTGATTTTAAGGCAGTACTAAATACTTATTATTCACTTGTATACTCGCATATAAGTTTTAGTACATTATGTTGGTATGGCCACTGAAAGAGGCAGTTTTATTTGCCAAAAAAACTCATACGTTTAATATTTAACTTAAAACCAGGGGAAAGCTGTAAACACAGTTTCGTGTCAAATAAATTACTTACAACCTCATCAATTTTTATTTATAAATATTTATGTTTCGTAAAAAATAACTTACATCTTTTTGAGAAAGTTCCATCTCGTCATAATTATATCACGAGAAGCAGCAACCTTCTAATACCATTGCATAATTCTACATTATTTGAAAAATCACCATTCTATTGATGTATTAAATTGTACAATTCTTTGTCTCTTGATTTAAAAATTATTAACAATTTTAATTCATATAAACTTAGAGTCAAAAATATGTTATCAGACGGTGCATTTTATAGCGTTGATGCGTTGATTTTATGTTTACTAGTGTCATTTTTCAATTATGTGTACTTGTATTTTTATGTTTTACATATGTAGACTATTTACAATGCGTGTAGGTATATTTATACAAAAAATGTTAACTTTAACTTTTACCTATTTATTCTATTTTTGTTTCTCAATGATTATTAGTTATTATTCCACTTACGTTATTGACGTATTAAATACATATTTTTGTCCAACTGACTTATCCTATATCATGTATACTGAAATCTAAAGGATTAATAAAGTATTATTATTATTATTATATAATACATGACGTTCACATTTAACTGATCGGCACATTTCTAAAACTGGAAATATCACTTGTAGAGAACTCTGCGACCTCAAAATCACAAGTATAGGAAGTCCTGGCGACTAATTCTTAATATTTTACTCATTTTCCATTTTATTTAATTGAACCAGATTTCTCTATATTTGTTGGCATATTCTCTGAACGATTTTCACTCCATTCTCAAATTTATTAAAAAACGTTTTTCTTTCGCCGAAGGACCGACTTCTTTCAGTTTCATATTTGAAAAGAAAAAATCTACAACAGCAAAATATAGTTACATTACCTTTTTCACGAGCCCGCTTCCTGCTGTAAGAGCGGCGCTGATCAAGATGGCCATGACCAGCGTTTGTGTCTTCCAGAAAAAACTCTCCTCCATTACGCATCCTCATTGGTACTGGAAAGAAAATACAAACAATAGAATTTGCACAATTCCAAATTGCTTCTACAAGAAAATTAAATTATAGAAGATATTATACCGGGTGACAACGGGATTAGACGGGATTAGACCCGTTACAATTTCTAGGTTAATATTAGGAATGCAATTTTGAAATTTTAGCATATCATTTGTGACACAAAAAGCAACAATTTACACGTATTAAGTGAAAAATATACCATCCGGTTCAACCGGAAGTATCAACAACTTTTGATTTTTAAATAGCAACCTATCTACAGTGTGTCCCAGGATAGATGTAGCAAGAGGTGTAATGGACCAAAAATTTTGGAATTTTGGAATGGTATTTGGGGATTGAGTCCTGCTAAAGTATACCAAAAGTATACCAAAAATGACTTGATTTGGTGTTCTATAGGGTGTTTTATAAGCAATGTTGTAAAAATTACCATTAATAAAGTACCTTTATTTTTCAAAATATGAAAAAATTCCACTAAGAAAAGTTATTTAGAATGCAATTTTATACCTCCATACCAAATTTCAGGAATGTAAAATTATTTTTTTGAAACTTCCCATTTTTTCAATAAATTAGTATTTTATTTTGAACCATTCAATTAAAACTGCATAGAAATTATTTTTTGTGAATTAATATTTAAAGTTAGAAGCTAAAAGTAGGCTATGAGAAAAGCAGTGGATACACATTTATCATTTATTATTGACATATCTGTCAAACGTACTCAATATTATCCTTCATTTCTGTTTCAAATTAACGAACCAAGCATAAAAAATTAAGTGAAAATGGTACTCACAGTGCGTGAAAAAATTTATATTGTGCAATGGTACGGAATTGGCGGTGAAAACTCGCTAAGAAAAGTGGTAAGCCAATTTAATTTGAAATTTCCAAACACTGCTTTGTCACGTACTCGGGCTATGAGAATAATTAAAAAGTTTCTGGCTACTGGTAGTGTTCTTAACATGAAAAGAAAAATAAAAGCATATGATGAAGGCAATGTTGGGGCTATTATAGCTCATGCCTCTGTTATAGAAAATCCTAGGATGCCACTAAGAGAGAGATCAGCTCTTATTAATATTAGCAAGTTTGAACTACAAAAAATTTACAAGGCAAAGAAAATTAGGGCACATAAAACAAATTATAAACATACGCTTGAAAAGGGAGATGACGGCCGTAGGTTGGATTTTTGTTCGACCATTGGAGAAAAAATCATGGAAGAGAGATTTTTTCATCATTTCATAATTTTCTCAGATGAATCCACATTCACAACCAATGGTGTTGTTTCATCTCAGAATTGTCGGTTTTGGGCTTCTAAAAATTCAAATTTTAGAATTCATTGTAGAAAACAATATTATAAAAAAGTGAATGTGTGGTGTGCCGTTTCTTATCACGTTGGAGTTATTGGACCTTATTTAATTGAGGGAAGGTTAAACCAGCACACTTATTTACAGCTTCTTGAAAGATTTTCTGAAGAACATTTAAATATTTTAAGAGATATGCCTTTAGTTCACTTTCAACATGATGGTTGCCCTGGTCACTCCACAGAAACGGTTAACCGGTGGTTGAATTTAAATTTTGGAGAAAATTGGATTGCCAGGGATGGACCGATCAAGTGGCCGGCGAGATCCCCAGACCTATATTGGATTTCTTTTTATGGGGTCGCCTCAAGCAGTTGGTTTACGCTGAACCACTTCCTAACGATGTAGCAGTATTGAAGCAGAGAATTACAAATGCCGTAAACTCCATACCGTTAGATCATATTCGAAACAGTTTTAAGGACTTCAGGCGAAGGATCGAAAAATGTGTGGATGTGGGTGGTAGCTACGTCGAATAATAAAAAAATTGTAAACATTGTTTTGTATTGGTCAATAATTAATTTGTTTGTGAATCTGTTATGTTTTTGACATTCATTACTTGTTATAATTTTTAAACCTCATTAATCTTCTGTTAGTAATTGTTTCTTGTTTTACAATTAGTTCGATTAACATTATACCTTCTTACATCTCGTATATTCAATTTTTTATTTACCAATAGCCTACTTTTTGAGATGATTAACATTTGCTCCTACACAACTTTAAATATGAATTCAACTCTTAATTCGCAAAAAATGGGAAGTTTCAAAAAAATAATTTTATTTTCCTGAAATTTGGTATAGAGATATAAAATTGAATTCTAAATAACTTTTCTTAGTGGAATTTTTTCATATTTTGAAAAATAAAGGTACTTTATTAATGGTGATTTTTACAACTTTGCTTATAAAACACCCTGTAGAACAGCAAATCAAGTCATTTTTGGTATACTTTAGTTTTACAACAAGCAGGACTAAATCCCCAAATACCATTCCAAAATTCCAAAATTTTTGGTCCATTACACCTCTTGTTACATCTATCCTGGGACACACTATGTATATTTGCATACTTAGATTCCACATGAAATTCTTGTTACAACGATGTATCACAACTAGGTAATTTTTTTCCAAATGGCGTCATAAATTCGAAAAAGTGAAAGAGCTAAATTGCCAACTGCAAGACTGTGTAAAAATTTACCAAGTAGGTCTTAAAGTTCCCTTTGAAATACTTGAATCACCTTAATTTTTATTGTCGCATTTCAATAAAAGTTTATTTCGTGCCAAAATCACTATTTTGAATTGAAAAACAATTTTTTGAAAAAACAAAAGCAAATTGATTTTATTCAATTTTTTTAAATGGTAATATTTTTTTACTTGCACCAACAAAGCCCAAAACATTAACCTTTTGTTTAATGTATAATACGTCTAGTTTCGGTGCTAATTTACTTTGAAATTATTGTAATTCTGGGTATTTGGAGAATATTCGCAGTAACTTTCAAACTGTCCAGTGTGGCGTACCTCAGGGAACTATGCTTGGTCCACTACTCTTCACTATTTATATAAATAAATTATTTGACATACCTTGTACTGGTAAAATCATACGTTTTACCGACGATACCGCAATTTTCTTTGAGGATGAATCATGGGACGTATTAAAAAAAAAGTAGAACTAAATCTGCCTGCAGTGATAGACTTTTTCAATAAAAAACTATTATCCATAAATTTTCAGAAAATATTTTATATACCATTCGCCAGCTATGAAAATAGTTTACCAAATTTTAATTCACTAACAATTCGTGATGCAACATTGAGATTCTGATTCAGTCAAAGCAAAATATCAAATATTTAGGGATAATATTGGACTGTCATATGGGATGGGATGCTCACACCGACAAATTAGTCAAACAACTGAGGTGCGTGTTACCAAAAACAAAACAATTAAAAACTTTTTTAGATCAAAAACAGTATATTATGCATTAGTGCAATCACATCTCTCTTACGTACAATAGCATGGGGTAGCATAACCAATAATTATTGCAAAAAACTTGAGGTGATTTAGAAATGGATATTAAAAATCATATTTAACAAATGTAGAACTTACTCATCAGACCAACTATTCAATGGAACAGGAATATTTGACATTAGACAACTATTTTGCCAAGCTCTTTGTTACATTGTTTCAAAAATAAACACAAAGAAAATATAATCAAAAACATTCACAACAGAAGATACAAGAAAAGTGCATTAGAATTGCCCAGGATTTTTAAAACTATCGGACAGAGAAGTCACAACTATTTTTCCACAAAACTATTTAACACTCTCCCAATGGAAATTAAGCACATATCTAATTATAAACATTTTAAATTAGAATCTAAATTGTGGATAAAACGACAGGCAAGGAAAGATATTAACAGTATGATTGACATAAAAAACAGTTAAATATAAAAGACTTCATATTAGATTGCTATGTAGACGAAAAATACTTCGTTCCAAACTATCAAACTAATAATCAAAATCTCAAATATATTAATAAACTAAGATAGTAAGCTAGTTACTAAGATAATGTATTCGTTCATAGTTAATAAATGTAATGTACACTTCTGTGCAATAAAATCCCTTACACCTATTTTTCACTATATTAAATCATTCTTTATTTTATTTGTCAGTGTCAGTGTTAGTGTCATATTTTCGAAATGCCGAAATTAACTGAACATGAAAAAATTCTAATTTTCTCTAAAATTGAAGAGGGATGGTCTATCAGAGCAGTTCAAGGAAGGTATCATAAAGAGAAAAGGCCGACCGACAAGTTCAAATCTCGCTCAAGATGAAGCGCTCTTTGGCTATTTGAGGGAAAATCCGTTTCAAACAGCAGTAGACGCTGTATTCATGACAGATTTTCCAGCATCGAGGTCAACAGCTAGCCGAAGGATAGGAAAAACGGAATTAAAAAACTGCGTAAGTGCCAAGATGACCATATTAACAGAAGAACATAAGCAAGCTCGCATTTTATTTTGTTTAAATTATGTCTATCGCCCGTTGGAGTTTTGGAACAATGTTGTGTTTACCGATGAAAAAGTTTTTCAGTCTTGTATTGACGGATATATTCGGGTGTGCCGTCCTGAAAATACCAGGTTTCACGAACGCTACGTGTCTCCAAGGAACAGCCATGCAGAAAACTGCTTTTTAATCGTTTGAACTTTCAGAATCTGGCCTTATTTCGGACACGATTTTTCAACGTCAATTTTTACATCTGTTATAAATCGAAATCGTTAAATCATTAACATTTTTACAATTACCTTACCATAATCAATGTCACTTTTTTATAACCTATATGATAATAAAAAATCTAAATTCCAAAAAGACTGATTCACATCACTTAATATTAGTAAAAACTGGATTACTTGATTTTTCAAGTGTACGGGATTTTATTGCACAGAAGTGTACCAACCTACGTACCTACTGAACATCTCTACAAAAAATTCTAACTATATACAAACTGTATATAAATTAATTCACTCCTTTCTTAAGGTACGAAATGTATAAAATTATATTTATTATATTTTTTATTACATATGTCCTACAATAAATAGTTACCCACGCGGAGTTTTCCGAATATTTATTTATTGTATACCTACTAAATTGTTAATACCATTATATTATTGTATCTTAATTGGTCATAATAATAAATATTATTTATTGTATTGCTGTCAAAAATATACACTGATTTCCTTAAAAGCTTGAATTATGAATTATTCAGAAATAAAATCTGGAACGATTTAAATCCTCATAAATTCCTTATCATCTGTGGCTTTAACAAAACGATGTTTTTTAAATTCTAAATCCCCTGTATTAGAATGAAGCCAGCATTATTTAGGCCACCTTAATACTGTTGAAGCATTAGAAATAGCATTTTAAGTAAACAAACAAGAAGTCTTTATAACTTTTGAGACTTTCGAAGTAAAGCCGTTTATACTGCTGAGAGACTCGAACTTCCTTTGTTGTAGTACCTTCTTTTATGCCTTTAAACCCAATATAACTACATACTTGGGCCGGGTCACGGGTTTTACGTCCAACAATATCTTCTTTAAGTGTAATTTTCTTGTACCCTTTTTTTATGTGCACCTACGTAGTTAATTATTGAGATGGATTTTTCATTCCGTGTTTTCCCCACAGACATGAAAACATATATGAAATGTTTTTATACTGGGATTCTCATACAGGACGGCAATCAATCGACGCAAATATCTTGGTGACTGATTATTTATTTAGGGCCCGTTAAATTTGCATGTTAGCTAGCCCTGGGCTAACCTTAACCTCGGGGCAAAGTAAGTGTTAAACTTGCATCCGTTTATCCACCACATTTTATGTGTGGGTTAAGAAACCCTTGAATAACCTGAGGTTGGTAACGCTTTCTACAGAGTTGCCAGCTCTAGGTTGATTGTAATTGATCGAAAAATTACTGGTTTTTGTTTTATAAGTTTTTTAAGTTTCTGTTACTGAGTTAAAAGCATTTGCTTGTTTTTGTCGAAAAGTCACCTGAGAGTGACAGCAGTGAGCAATAACAATTATAACACAAACTAGAATACGTTTTGGTCAATATAGTCCACTCAAATTAGGAAAAAAAACGCCGTTTTAAAGAAAGATTTTGGACAGCAGTTTCTTTGCATAGATAGTAAGTACTCAACTTTTAAAACAATTTTTTGCTTATGCGCAGAAAAAAAAACATGATTTTTGAGATATATACATATATATATATACGTTTTTTCGTGTTTTTTTTCATTTAGACTTTCATATCTCGAAAAGTACGCATTTTTAAGGCTAAATGAACATAGGTAAACGTGTTCAGAATACGATTTATTACAAAAAAGGTTCTAAACATTTTCCCATTGGTTTTTCCGGAAAAGCGACTTGAAAAATATATCTACGTTTACTAGTGAAATATTTTGTCGAACTCCTCTATATGTTTCCTTAAATATATAAGGAATAAGAAACCAGACTGCAACCAACAGCTCTTCTCCGGACTAATGGCCCGCCGAGCGCTGAATTACGAGTTACAAGCCTAGCCGCGTTAAGTACAATAACTATGTATTGCCACAAAACGCTAAGTTCCGATTGTAATAGACACTAGCCGAAAGACTTATTCCCATTCAAAGGAGCTCTCGTGCCAGCCACCCCATACCACTTGCAACGAACTAGTTTAATAGTGTATCTTTGTAATAGAGCAGAATTTGGGGGAAAAAATTCAATTTGCAACGATAATAATAATTAATTTTAAATCAGCGTCAGAATAGGAGTGAGAAGCATGAGTCATATCTGTAACATGTTCATAAAATGATCGAGACGAGTTCAAATTCGTCAACCAAAAATTTACCGTTTCTCCGATTTTGACTTTTTTTTAAAATCTGGGATAGCGTGATGAAATAATAATATCTGTCATGTCGATTTTTTCATAATTAAACAATAATTTGTTATAAACAATTATTTTTTGTTAAAAATTTTTTTACGAATTTATTAAAAAAAAAACATCTCGGCTTCTAGTAAGGCTGCAGAGTAATTTTTTTTTTTTGAAATGTGTGAAAAGAACCCAGCAACAAAGATATGAGGACGATATTGCAAAATCTTCATTTGTTTAATAGTTATTAGCAAAAAACCTAACCTCAAAATGTGACACTTTTTCAAACGCCATTTTGAAGTTGAAAATAATGCAAATTTGATTTACCATTAATGAAAACATAAAGTTTAAGTCTCAACGAAAAAAAATGATGCACGGATCAACCCTCTACGATAACGGGAACTGGGTGAATTTGCACTTTACATTATTTATGTTTTTAATAAACAAATTGAATATCTCTTAAACTAATTAAAATTTTTTGATGAAATTTTAGGGGTAACTTTGGCGTAACGAAAGACATATTTTGTCAAAATTTCAAGTACTAAAGTGCTTTTGTTAAAGAATGAAAAATATTTGTAAATTACGAAAATTTTCGCGGTTTTTTGCAATTATTTAAACAAATTTTCAAGCGTTTTAAACGAACCACCTCTCAAATTAACCGTTTTCCAAAGTTCTAACAGTATCTACAAATTGAAAAATCTATCGTTAAAGGTTATCTTTAAAAAAGTCGATTTTTTTTTAATTTTTCAATAATAAATCGTTAAATAAACAATGTTCCGGCGGTCAAAAAGTGGACCAAATTCGGACCAAATTCAGGGTCATGTTCGTAATCAATAAAACTATCGTTTAATCCGCGTGGCATCCTGAAACGAATTACAATAAATTTCAAATTTTTTTTTTACTAATTATACTGGTCTATATTTATCAGACAGCATATAGAAAGTTATTAGCACAGTCGATGTACAAAAACTTGCAAAATGAAAATTTTTTTTAATAAGTTCGTGAAAGTATAGGGAATAATATCCTGAAATGTTTACATCTCGCTCGGATGCAGAACATAAAAAAAAGTGAAAAAAAATTTTCATTTTTTAAGATTTTGAAATTAGGCCAAGCTAGGAAAAAATAAAAAATACAGATGGATATCACGTATTTATGAACAAAAAATGTCCTAACAAAATTTATAGTTAAAGCCACGGTTCTCCCAAAAAAAAAAATAGTAAAGTGTAAAGTTATATCTCGGAGCGAGATCCATGCGCGTGCGAGTTTGAATACGCATGACTGTGACACCGTCGCTCTGAATTACATGTCACTAAATTAGAATTTGTTCAGTCTATATGAGTGTTGGTTCATTTAGAAGATGAAAATTGTAACTTTCTGATGCTTTTTTGTTTTAAACGATACAAGCAAAGGATGGATGGGAAAAATATACTTATATATATTATCACGCCCGAACTCAATCGTCGCAATAAAAAATATAGAAAAAAATAAAAGCTTTTCAAAAAACTTCTTTATTCATTGAGAACTGTTAAAAAGTATGTACACATCGTGATTATTATGGTTTATTAAGTTGTAGTAACGTGGATTCACAAAAAAGTAAATCTCAAATCATTTTGATTTTCTTGCTTGATGATTTTTTTGATAAATTTATGTACTGGAGGCTGTAACTTGCCGAAAAATAAAATATCACTATTTCGGAAATAATGTATACTTTTCCATGTTCAAACACAAATTCGTTTACTTGTGTGCATTCAGATCCTGATAAGAAATTGCGATTTTCACGATCTTATTCTTATGAAAATATTTTTGATTGTTTTGAATATAAATTCTGGAACGATTCCAATACATTAACAAATGTATAAGGAATCCATTGAATATAGCTGAAATGTGGATATAGTAAGGAATCTAGCATCCAAAAAGACGCGTCTAAAATGCCGAATCCCGAACTCGCGGGTATAAAATTGAAAAAATGTGGATATTATCCACAATTTTATGCCGAATCCGATTCCAGAGGGCGCGATGTCGGCCAAGATTGCGAAATTGCAAAAAAAAATAATAATTTCGAAAAAAATTTGGAACTTTAATATTTCATTATATTTCGTTTACATTGCATTTACGAGCTTATTTATAAAGATTTTTTAAAAATTCTTGTATCAATCGAAAGCTTAATGTTTGTAGTTTCATACAAGTGTAATAGAGAAATATTATTTTCATTATAAACAACACTATAAATTGTTTAAACAATATGTGCTCGGAAAGTGTAGTGTAATTTTCGGCATCAAGGTACTTTTGTTATTATTGCAGATATATGTGTAGTTATTCGAAACGAAATACGTAGAATAGACCAACGAAAATTTTTTATTAAAACAATTTTTTAATTCGCTGAATAATTTAGGAGATATGATTTGATTTCTTTAAAATGAAGCGCATTGTTTTGTCTACCGCGCGCGCGGTCTTGTCTCGTATGCTATTTACACATGATTTCGAGGCACTGCTGTTATAATAAAAGTATTTATTACGTACAGTGCTCGTCACAATAATTTTGCCACCTATGGCAAGTTTTATTTGGTTTATCAGTTATATAAATCTACCATCCTTTACCACAACACAATTGACATTTTATTCTTATACAGCAGAGGACAATTAACAAAATAAACAAAAAAAATCTAATAAAATACACCAGGAGGAAATGTAGAGAATTTCGAAAAATGTAGGTTGGCAAGATTGTGACGGGCACTGTACATTATTTTATTAATTTTTTTGTAAGGTATAAGCAACATTTTTGTAACGTCTTTCATATGAAAGTTCGTACAGATCATAAATAATGCTTACAAACAGAACAAATTATCTGTATTTAATTTAAGAACAACTACAATGAATATGATATAACTAAAATTGGAGTAGTATAAGTAAGTCGTTATACATATAATTGATGTTATAATGCTATAATTAAGTGTATTGATGTAATAATACTATAGTATAAGTTAAGGTTAAACTAACACCTTTGACATCGGCCTTCACAAAAACGGCACGGCAAACCGGCCTTAGCACAACTGCAGTTTCCAATGCAATTTTGGAATTGTTTGAATTTACAAAATGTGTTTCCAGGTGTTACATTTGGACGGATACTTTTTGTCATAAGTCTTGGTACTAATATATTGTCCTTCGAAACCCAACCAAACTCTTTAGGCTGGGAAGCATTGGATTGACGCAACTTGCCGTCTTCGAAATAATTATTTGGTAGGCAGCTCTGAGAATGTGCTGGTGAAATGAGTCTTCAGTTGGTGGCAAATTTCGAATATCCGATTTACAAGTGTGAAATAAATGGGCTCGCAAATTGTCCAAATTACCAATGAAAAACGGTCTACCATAGAAGACTTTAAGACTTTAAAGAAATATCGTGCAGAGTTTTCAAATTCAGCAGTATCAAATGAATTGTCGAGTGGGAAATTCAACTGTAACTGACTGTAACTCAGGATCATTGGCATATTTGAGGCATGTTTTGAATACGTAAGTTTTTCCTTTTCTGAAAGGAAAACTGACCGTATTATGCAGTGAATAGGTATATACACATCGAATCTATGTATCCACAACTCATTTATGTTTATTCTAGTAGCATAGTATAGTGCCATCACAAAAATGTCTGTATCAGTAGCTTGTATTATTACCTTTTTGTAATTATCTCCTAAATTATTCAGCGAATTAAAAAATTGTTTTAATAAAAAATGTTCATTGGTCTATTCTACGTATTTTGTCTCAAATAACTACACATCTATCTGCAATAATAACAAAAGTACATCGATGCCGAAAATTACACTACACTTTCCGAGCACATATTGTTTAAACAATTTATAGTGTTGTTTATAATGAAAATGATGTCTCTCTATTACACTTGTATGAAACTACAAACATTAAGCTTTCGATTTATATAAGAATTATTAAAAAATCTTTATAAATAAGCTCGTAAATGCAGTGTAAACGGAAGATAATGCAATATTTAAGTTCCAAATTTTTTTCGAAATTATTACTTTTTTTGCAATTTCGCAATCTTGGCCGACATCGCGCCCTCTGGAATCGAATTCGGCATAAAATTATGGATAATATCCATATTGTTTTAATTTTATACCTGCGAGTTCATACCCCATGATCGAATTCGGACCTTTAGATTCTCGATTAATAGGTGTACCTGTAATAAATACAATACAGTAAAGGCACGTAAAAATTCATACGAGCGAATCAGCGGCTATGTGTGGTGTCTGTGTATATTTTCTTATATATTTTCTCTCCATACTCACTATTTATCCTCCTATTCACTAAGAAAAATGTTAAAAATGTGTAATCAGAAAGAGAAAAAGCTTTATTTTACTCGTTAAAACTGCTAAGAATTTTTAGAGATTCCATAATATGCATTTAACCGTGCGCTTGGCCGCGAAGAGTGACAAAGTTATTTCACTATTTTTTCCAGGAGTACCGTGGCTTTAGCGATAAATTTTAATAAAACATTTTTTGATCAGAAAGATGTGGTCTATCCTTCTGTATTTTTTTATTTTTTCCTACCCTGACTTAATTTCAAAATTTTGAAAAAATGGATAAGAAACCATTTTTTTTTTTCACTTTTTTTGTATGTTCTGCATCCAAGCGGAATGTAAACTTTTCAGGATGTTATTCTATACTTTCACGAACTCATTAAAAAAAAATTATTCATTTTGCAAGTTCTTGCAGGTTTCACTATAAAATGTTCTCTATCGTCTGGGCTATATGAAGAAAATGAAAATTACTAATTCTATCGATAGCTTGCTAATATGTACATTAGCTTATGGGCTTAGTTTGAAGTGTCTGAAATCTGATTTCTCGCGACAATCACTCAAAAACTCAACCACCCACCCACGTGATTCATCAAATAAGTCTAACGATGATTAAGATTTGTCCTTTGAAAGACACGTCCATCCGTCAAAAGAAAGTAAAGTGAACGCTGAGTAAATGTTTCGCAGTTTCAGCTTAAACACCGTTTCGTTTTCGATGAAGGTTTAGTCCTCTGGGATTTCGGGGAAATTCTATTTCATTCTATTTATCGTCGCTTATAAAGCTGGGTAGAGGGTTGAGTAAGCAGTGAAGTGTATCGCTCAACGTTTTAAGGTGGAATGGTTGAAGATGGAACAGAGAATAAAATCAAATACGGCATTCCCCTAAAAAAGCCGAATAAGCTGAAACAACTGTGTCGAGGTTAAATGAGTGATCGTGGGATATTGTTAGAAATGCGAGTAGTACTCGTACGATACATTGAACTGAATTTGTGGTCGGTTCCTTGTGAAACATCTTGTAAATAATTCTGTTTACAAGAAAAGACCGCTTTTCAATATTTCAAAATAAGTATATTGGTACTCTACATGTTTCGGATTATTATGCCTTTCTCAAAAATAAAAACAAAGCTTACTAAAGGTATAGAACAAAATTCTACTATTTATAAACGTTCTAAATTCAGAAAATAGATGGTTGAAAGCCCGGGTGTCAATAAAACAAGTGGCTGCGCTTTTGGTTAGGACCAACTTATCCATATTAGTGGAATCAAATTAGAATTTTAATGTGAATTGTCTGGTCAGGGCGGTTTTTTTGTTTTAACGTGTTCAGTGGGTCAACTATAGTTCACACTTCAGTTTTGCAGTTTCTGCGAGGTCGGCGTATTGTTTATTTAAACAATTTAATTTTTTATACCGTGTTTTTCATCGGTTTTCTTTGACTATTTCGAAATCTATAAAGCCTATGGAAATCAACAAAAAGAAGAAAAATGTCCGTTATGAGTTGTGGAACAAAAGTATATAAACTATAATTCTTTCCAATTGTTACTATTATTTAAAAAAAATTAAACATTGCATAATTATGCGTCTTTAAACGAATTGCTGTTCTTTCAAAAACAAAGGATAGTTTTCAATGAAATTTTGGAAAAATATAGCTCTTACAAAGTAAAATTTAAAATCTAAATGGTTATTAAAACGGCTCAAATATACAATTACTGCTAAAACTTTGCACCCTCGTGAAATCCTGCCATCAATACCAAGAAATCTGTACGATGGCTCAAATTGTAGCATTCTATAAGTAGTTTAAGATCATGGAGAAAAACATTTTTTTTTCAAAATTTAAACCCGTTTTATTGCATTTGTTTATAGTTTTCGAAATTTTGGTTATAAACAAATTCAAGTAACTCTCTGGTTTTTTTATGAAACCAAAACGGTAAACGCGTAATGAAAGCTGAACTTCAGTTCGAGCAACGAGGAGCAGCAGTAGGCAGCTTTTAGTGAGAACCTGAAGATGGCAGATGGGATTCTGCCGAAACGTCGTTTAGACAACCGTGGCCCCGGCAGGAGTCTGTCAACTACGCGGGAAAACACCCGGAAGCACAACAACCCTTCATATATATAAGTATAGTTTTTCCATCCATCTTTTGCTTGTATTGTTTAAAACAAAAAAGCATCAGAAAGCTACAATTTCCATCTTTAAAATAAGCCAACACTTATATAGAATGACCAAATTCTGATTTAGTGACATGTAATTCAGTGCGTCAGTGTCACAGTCATGCGTATTCAAGCGCGCGCACTAGGGCGGTCCTTATTTATACTTGAGGAAAAAAATATTTTCGAATTTAGTTTGGGCCACCCCCCACAACGGTTTCAATTGCTAAAAAAATAATGTGGGTGAAATCTGAGCGAAATCGGATACGGGGAAAATGTGCCACCCACCACCCCTAGATTTCATATTTCTTGAAATTCGCCACATTGTTATATTTGGTTTTTCTAAGTAAACAATAGGTATAACTGACACCCTGAAGATAATTTATAATAGTTTAGGAAGAGGAAAGCGAATTATTTGATAAAACTGCTTAGGGTTTTTTGTTATTATTATTTCAATGTTATATGAGTTTAATGTGTTTATTTCATCTTAGAGCAAATCGTCCAAAAGACGACATCTTCAAGCAGCAGTGAAAGTCCTCGTGCTTGGAGTTCAACACAAGAAACTCAAGATGATGCTTCAAAATATATGACGCAATCGGAACCTGATCCTGGGCCATCGCAACCCAAGAAGAAGAGAGCACGCCGTGAAATAATCACCACAAAATTGGTTGCAGTGTTCGATAAATGTAGAATTAGTAATGGAGACGCGATTCATATTTTATTCGCGGCTGCGGAGGCCTTTGGGCAAGATGTGCACAATTTAGTTATAAACAAAACCTCTATTCGGCACTGTAGAGAAAAACTGGGTAAAAAGCGGGCTGGCATTCGTAAAACCCAATTCAAACAATCTGAACTACAAGCGGTTGTGGTCCATTGGGATGGAAAAATGCTTCCCGCAATGACGGGTAAGGAGACTGTTGATAGATTTCCTGTTATTGTTACGAGTGGAGATTCTGAGCAAATACTCGGAGTATCTGCATTACAAGCTGGAACCGGAAAGGAGCAGGCATCCGCTGTTTATGAGGTGCTTGATGATTGGGGCCTTTTAAAAACTGTTAAGGCGCTATGCTTCGACACAATTGCGTCAAATACATGACGATTAAAAGGAACCTGCATTTTATTGGAGCAGCTTATGGATAGGGAACTTTTGTACCTCCCTTGTAGACACCATATCTACGAGCTAGTTCTCAGAGGAGTCTTCGAAGAAAAAATGGGTAAAACCACAGGTCCGACTGTTCAAATCTTTAAACGCTTTCAACAGTATTGGGCTAAGATTAACAAACATTATTTTAAGTCCGGATTTAAAGATGGATATGTTCTTTCATTTTTAGATGATACAAAAGAGGTAGTCACATTTGTGACATCTGCTCTGGAAAATCCGCAAAAGCAGCCTCGAGAAGATTATAGAGAATTTTTGGAGTTGTCCTTAATATTCTTGGGTGAAATTCCTCCTCGTGGAATATCTTTTCGGATTCCTGGGGCCATTCACCACGCGAGATTGATGGCAAATGCTATTTATTGCTTAAAGATTTTCTTGTTCCGCGATGAATTCCCATTGACAGATGAAGAGAGAAGAGGTCTTTCAGATATATGTATTTTTGTCGTGAAAGTTTATATTGAAGCCTGGTTTTGCGCGCCACTTGCCACCGAAGCGCCTTATCAGGACCTCCGCTTTTTAAATAAGCTTTATGACTATAAGGCCGTCGATCCCGAGATATCCAGTGTTGCGTTGAAAAAATTTCATAAGCATTTATGGTACCTAAGTCCAGAAGCAGTTGCCTTCGCATTCTTCGATTTAAAATTGTCAGAGGAATCCAAAGTGAAAATGGTTGAGGCCCTAGGTGAGAAAGACGATCTGGAAGAAGAAACATTGGATGTGGAAGAAGAATCATCGGATGTGGAAGAAAAGCCATTAGATATAGAAGAAGAATCAACATATGGTAAAAGTATCAAGCGAATAGAGATAGGGGAATATGAAATTCCAAAGTTTGTGGAGAACACATTTATTGAAAATTTTGTTACTATCGAAACCCGAAAGTTTTTCAAACGATTTCACATAAATGATGACTTTCTTGAAACTTGGTCTAAAAACGATAGTTTTAACAAAGGGTTGGATATTGTTAAAAAAATCAAAGTTGTTAATGATACAGCAGAGCGGGGTGTTAAGTTATTGACAGATTACAATAATGTAATAACAAAAGATGAGGAACAAAAACAATTCGTCTTGCAAGTTGTAAAAGATTACAGAACTCGATTTCCCGATTTTAAAAAGGAGACCTTATCCCAAAAATTATAATCAAATTAATGACTTTTCATAAATAAAATGTATATTATTTATTTTTAGTCACTACTAACTCGATTGTCAGTAGCAAGCTTTGAAAAAATAAATATCGAAATTTATTAGAATTTATTTGAATCTCCCAGAAACGAGGGTTGGGTGGCACGTTTTCTCGTTATCCGATTGAGTTCAAATTTTGCACAGAACATTTTTTTAAGTATTGAAACCAATCTAGGGGGTGGCCCGCAAAAAAACATCAAGTCGAAAAATAAGGACCGCCCTAGCGCGCACGCATGGGTCTCGCTCCGAGTTATAACGTTACACTTGACTATTTTTTTCCGGGAAAACCGCGATGATGGAAGTAATACAAATGGATATATCACGTATTTATGAACAAAAAATGTCTTAACAAACATTTTTTGTTCATAAATACGTGATATATCCATTTGTATTACTTCCACATCCAGTGGAAGTATTTAAAAATTTTTATTGTTCAAATAGGCTTAGAATGTCACGAAACGTTGAGATTTTAAGTTTGAGCGAAAAAAAAAAATTTCTGTCTCTCGGTCTGTCTGTCTGTCAGTCTGTAACTTTTTTTGTGCGCACGTTTACTCTGGAACCGTTTGAAATATTGACTTGAAATTTGGTACACGTACTATGTACTTTAACGGGATCTAGAACCAGATTATATTTTCATCTTGTTCCGTCGAAGGGTTGGGGGGTACATTGAGGTAAATTTGGGGAAAATAGGTAAATCAAGCAGGTAAGAGTCCATAAAATTGGTATTTAGTATATACAAGAGAAGCTAAGGTCTCGAAAAAAATTTTGGCATTAACCACCCCCATTACCACCCCCACCCCATTATTAAAGGGGATGAAAAAAAATTGTGATTTAGTGTGTGTACAAGAACCAGGAACCTCAAAATGTTTTTTTTCTTCATCCACCCCACTACCATCCCCTATCACCACCCCCACCCCGCTACCGATGTGGGGTATCGTTTTATAGGTTTTGGGGTAGAGGATTTCAAATATTATATTATTAAAGTTCCATAAACTATTATTTCCACATACATTTTTTCGTTGTGAGTGACTTGAATAAAAATCTGAATGTGGAAGTAGTGATTCCTTGGGCAGCGGTTTTTTTTATTTTTTCCTAGCTGACTTAATTTTAAAATTTTGAAAAAATGGATGAACAAATTTTTTTTCACTTTTTTTCTTATGTACTGCATACGACCGAAATGTAAACTTTTCAGGATGTTATTCTATACACTTTCATGAACTTATTAAAAAAAAGTTATTAATTTTGCATGTTTTTGTAGGTACCTTCATCGACTGGGCTACTCTCAATTATACGTTATACTGATACTAAAACGAATCTAAACCTGAAGTCACCGATACATCTGTCCTTGCGACCATAGCGGTAATCCTTGGTGTATTCGCCGTGACAAAACGATACGATAACGGAAAAGGAAAAACGACGAAATGCCGCCGCTCGCCGCTCCTCCTTTCGCCCTTGTTTCTAGCACGATAAGCGAACCGAAATAACGACTCATGTGGAGATTCAGTGAGGGGGATGCATACACGCGTGATGTTCAAATTGCCTGACAGACTACGGTTCAGCAGGCAAAGCTACATGGACGAAGCTCTACGGCGCGGCGCTCTCGGTGTGTTGGCGTTTTGACACTGTTCTCTACCTGGGATAGCACAAGGATTCCTTCTAACCGCCTGCCTTCGGTTATTTAATAGAACGTTCCATCTCATGCATACGGACGTGTATAGAAAATAAATAAAATACATTTCAGACTATTCAGACTGGAAAGAATACGAAAAAGTGTCTTGTAATTTGCAGAATCATTACGACCTCATCATATTGTTTTCAAGACTATGCTGATAGTAGAGGCGACGAGGGCCTACAAACAGGAATCCGGCATGCAAGAATGAGATCGTTCGAAACCTTTTGCGCTAAAGTGCAAAGTTTATCTATTCAGCCTGTATAATTGTTTTTATTACAAGTAATCAATAATAAACAATTTCTCTACGACTGCTTTCGAAAATGACAAATAACGCATAGTAGCCATGACTCGAAACTGTTAGACGGAGAGTCGGCCGTCAAATATCCTACGAATAAGATACATGAAAAACTGTGTGAGTGATTAATACTACCACAGACCTAAAGGAAGCTAAACTGATGTTTAATTGTTAAACAAGTCGGTTGATATGAACCTGAATAGGCTATAATAAATAATAAAAGGTGTCAGTTCTGTTTTTGACAGGACTGTGTGAAAAACATGACAGTACTGTGTTTTCTGGATTTTTGCACACATCGTGTGAAAAGAGACATAGTCGGAGAGCCGGCCGTCAAATATCCTATGAATGAGATACATGAAAAACTTTGTGTGAGTGATTAATACTACTACAGACCTAAAGGGAGCTACCTTTTATGCAAGCTAATTTCGCCCGCGTCATGGAATTTTGACCTCACTTCCGGCTACGACTTTTAATAATGTCATCTAGTCCCTTCTGGTAAAGCTTTTACTCCATCGGACCGCAAGACATGTACCCCCCGTTTTCGGGGGTGGGGAATATGATGGTGACAATATTTTCCGACCTAACCTCCAACCACTACCCCTAAATCGAAAAAACCACCCCCTTTTCCGAATTTCCGGTGCTATATGCTTGCGAGGGCTTGCCGGATCGGGTTTCTTTTTGGTCAGTTTGAATAAAATAGGTAAATATTAACCACAGGTGACCTAACGCACCCCCCGGGGGTTGAAACTACCCCCACACCCAATAACTAAATGCCACGAAAACAGCGAAAATCAGTTGGAATACGGTATACCCCCGTTTTCGAGGGCGAGGAATACGACGGTGATAATATTTCCCGACCTACCCTTCACCCACTACCCCTAAACCTGAATACCACCTCCCCTTTTCCGATTTTCTGGTGCTAGGCTTGCGAGGGCTTGTCGTATCGTTTTTTTTTTTTTTTTGGTCAGTTAGAATAAAATAGTTAAACATTTACCATAGGTAACCTAACCCACCCCCGGCGGTTGAATCTACCCTCCCTTTAAATAAGTTTATAAAAAATGGTTGATTCTGCCGAAATATTAGAAAAAGCGTCCCAAATATCAACAGAACTTTTACCTCAAAGATCTAAAGAGAGGAATGAACTTGCCTACGAACAATTCATGAAGTGGAGAAAATCAAAAAACATCCAGACATTTTCTGAAAATGTGATTTTAGTGTACTTTGAGGAATTATCTAAAAAATGCAAGTCTTTCACACTATGGTCCACGTTTCCATGATAAAAAGTATATTAAAAATTAGGAATAACATTAATTTGGGGAAGTATAATGAAGTTTAAGCATTTTTGAGACGAAAATCTGAAAACTACGTACTGAAAAAGTTTAGAATTCTTACTGAAGAGAATTTTAAGAAATTTTTAACAATAGCTCCTGACGAAAAATACTTACTTGGGTTAATGTAAGCAAAAATACTTTTCTGGGCTCTTTAGAAAATCGTTAAAAAAAGTACTATGCTCAGAAAGAGTGCATAAAATTGTGTGTCAACTGCAAAAATAAGCATGATTTATTTACATTTTTTTTATTGTTTTAAGGCGGCGGTGGCGGTTGGACTATCTGGAGCTTGCCGTCGAGAGGAAATTTGGAAACTTACAACTGATGACATGAAAGACTTCGGCGAAACCTATGCTGATCAAGATTACAAACACCAAAACAAAAGTCCTCCAAGATCTTGTTTAGTCTCTGGAAGTCTGTATGAATTCTTAAAAACCGCTGCCCAAGGAATCACAACTTCCACATCCAGATTCTCTATCCAAGTCACTCATAACGAAAAAACTGTGTATGTGGAAATAATTGTTTATGGAACTTTAATAATATAATATTTGAAATCCTCTACCCATAAAACGATACCCCACATCGGTAGTGGGGTGGGGGTGGTGATAGGGGGGTGATAGTGGGTAGTGGGGGTGTATAGTAAAAAATATTTTGAGGTTTCTGGTTCTTGTACATACACTAAATCACATATTTCTTCATCCCATTTAATAAGGGGGTGGGGGTGGTAATGGGGGTGGCTAATGCCAAAAATTTTTTTGAGACCTTAGCTTCTCTTGTATATACTAAATACCAATTTTATGGACTCCTACCTGCTTGATTTACCCATTTACCCCAAATTTACCCCCAACCCTTCGTCGGAACAACATGAAAATATAATCTAGTTCCAGATCTCGTTAAAGTACATACGTGTACCAAATTTCAAGTCAATATCTTAAACGGTTCCAGAGTAAACGTGCGCACAAAAAAAAAGTTACAGACAGACAGACAGACCGACAGACAGACAGAAAATTTTTTTCGCTCAAACTTAAAATCTCGACGTTTTCTGACATTTTAAGCCTATTTGAACAATAAAAGTTTTTTAAAATTTTTTTGTCGTTACTATACTTCCACTGAATGTGGAAGTAAAAAGTAAGTACAGTACCCTTCGTCCATCAACCGTATGTGAAAAAAGATTCTTTTTGAACTACCAACGAGGTAAGTGTACCAAGCACGTGGTAGGAATCAATAAAATTGGCAACATGGCTGAAGAAATTGCAACCTTTTTAAAACTATACAATCCTGGCGAATATACAGGCCACTGTTTTCGATACATCCAAGTTTCTAATAAAATTCAAAGATGAGTAAAACCGTATACGAATACTTTGAACGAGTATACCTCATTAGAAGACGCTATGGAACCAAAAATCCAGCTTCTACAATCTTCAATACAAAATGTCTCGATTACCGAACAATTTCTAAAAAAAATTGTTTTCCTGGAGTAAGCGTCCAGAACTGATCCAATTTTACATTAAATTACTTCCACGTCCAGTGGAAGTATAGTAACGACAAAAAATTTTTAAAAAAGTTTTATTGTCCAAATAGGCTTGAAATGTCATGAAACGTCGAGATTTTAAGTTTGAGCGAAAAAAAATTTTCTGTCTGTCTGTCGGTCTGTCTGTCTGTCTGTAACTTTTTTTTGTGCGCACGTTTACTCTGAAACCGTTTAAGATATTGACTTGAAATTTGGTACACATATGTACTTTAACGAGATCTAGAACTAGATTATATTTTCATCTTGTTCCGTCGAAAGGTTGGGGGGTATAATGGGGTAAATTTGGGGTAAATGGGTAAATCAAGCAGGTAAGAGTCCATGAAATTGGTATTTAGTATATACAACAGAAGCTGAGGTCTCAAAAAAATTTTTGGCATCAGCCACCCCCATTACCACCCCCACCTCCTTATTAAAGGGGATGAAAAAAAAATGTGATTTAGTGCATGTACAGGAACCCAGGAACCAGAAACCTCAAAATATTTTTTACCTCATCCACCCCCCACTACCACGCCCCTATCACCACCCCCACCCCACTACCGATGTGGGGTATCGTTTTATGGGTTTTTGGGGTAGAGGATTTCAAATATTATGTTATTAAAGTTCCATAAACAATTATTTTCACATACAAAGTTTTTTCGTTGTGAGTGACTTGGATAGAGAATCTGGATGTGGAAGTAGTGATTCCTTGGGCAGCGGTTTTTTAATTTTTAGTGTTTTGTTAACTAAATATTATCTGTTTACTTATAAAATTGTTTGTTTTAACTGCAGTCGTAGGAAACAACACGTTTGAAAACATCTTTTCACACTTATTCGACTTCATTCGAGACCAAACTGTCTCATGTCTCACTCGTGTGAAAAGATTCGTTTTCGAAACTTGTTGTTTAAAATACTGTTATGTTAGAAACATTCAGTTTAAACAGCTTTTACTGTACATTTATTAAGGAAAAGTGCTACTCTAAGGTTTCTGAACTTGCTGATTTTGAATTTGAAGTAAATAACTGAAAATTCAAGATAGTGGATGGTTGCCCAAAACCTTTAAAACCTAAATAAATTAAATTGTAACAAGTAAAAGTTAAAATTAAAAAAAAATAAATAAAAAAAATTGGGGCGTACATTATCTGGAGGCCACCCGGTATATGGATGGAATTGAGAACCTTCTCCTTTTTTAAAAATTTTATGAAGTCGGTTATAAAGCTTAATTGACTCCATTAAATTTGTTTTATTAAGTTGCATTAGTAATATTTTTGCTTGTTTATTTATTTATTTACATCTACAAAGATCAATAACCTAAATTTCTTGCGAACACAACCACCTCTCTCAGACCAAAAACTCCGATAAACTTTTAACTAGAAACTATCCGAACTATAATTTGTTCTCCAAGGTGTTAATGGGAGAGTTAGTCGGCGAAATCCGGTTTCCTGTTACTTGTAGGCTGTTAGTTATTCCCATATCGAAAGTTTTGCCACTTGTTGTGGGGAGTTTAATGGCAAATCTAATACACTCTACGACATGACGGATTGCTGGGGTGATTAATTACACCTCCATTATTTATTAGTTGGGGCGAAAGGGTGATCTTTTATTTGCCAGAATAATAATGATTATTTCCGTTGTTTACCTCCACATATCCCCTGCTAATTAAAAATGTATGTAGCAGCCCAAAAATCAATCAACATAAACAAATAAAAGACACTTTTTTTGGCTTACTGTAATCCTGAAATGATAACTGTTCTCGGGTCATGTCGATTCTGAATAATTCTACGGTTAATATTGTACTTTCATTTGCTTGTTTTGCCGTTTTGTACATACATCTTCAGATACAATGACTTCCGGTCGAGCTGCAATTGGTTTTTGTATCTATTTGATTGAATTATATTCGGATTTTTCATACCAAGCGGATTATGAAAATTAGTCTGTGCGTTTATTAGCGCTAATCTACAAAATTATTTGATGGAGAATAATAATATTCGGTGATGCTAACAAAAAAATTTCTTTAGAAAAAATAAAATATAAAATACCTCTAAAAAGTAAGAAATAAAATGTTACAGCCGGACCATAGCCTATAGTTTGCAGCAGGTTTGACAGAGACCGCTTAAGCTACGTCAGATTAATAATTCAAAAAGCAACGAATTGAGAACTTCCTACATTTATACATTTTATGTTATAAATACCTAGCTACGTTTTCGCTATAAAATTGTTTAAAAACTACATATTTCAAGAAAACGTAGGCAAACGACTTGTAACTCACCGCTCCAGAACGCTCATCTACGAACTCGTTAACTCGTTAGAAAGAAATTGTGAGAATTGATATGGTCCAAATATTTCCAAGCTTCCTTATTATGTACGGTTCCGTTTGAGGTAAATGTTGAATAACTTACTGCGCGAAGTGTTATCTGTTATGTTCTTGTTATCATTTCGGTCAATCTGTACGTGATGGCATTCACCGTTGGAACATATATAACTTTAGAGTTGATGCATTGTTTGGAGCCACAGAGAATAGAATAGACAATGAAACATGGACAAATTCATCTCAAAGCTGAACTGTATGGCGTGTACTTTCACTTAGCATCCCGCATCTGTGTTTATAGTTCTATATTCTGTTTGGTAAAGACACAGAGAAATGAGTTGAGTACTCATTTCTCTGTATCTTTACCAAACACGCCATTACGTAGAGGTTATTTTCCGGTAAAATTCTGGTTAATTGCATTATTTTGTAGATTTAAGACATTGTTTAGAAGAAAATACATCTGGCAGAGCACCACAATAAGTAACAGAGAAAAAATAAGAAAATGCCACAACCAACATTTAGACAATATTTAGTAAGAAAATATTTATATAATATGTAACAAGAAAAATCACTGAAACTTGAAATAGTTTCCCCTATATAATCTCATTGTGATGTGAAAAAGCGTTAAAAATATTACAATGTAATTTGTTTATAGATAATTTACAAATAAAAATAGTTTGACGATTTTTTGAAAAAAAAAAAAATCGATAAACCTCATTTTCCCACCACTATCTTGTTACGTATTAGACTTACGATAAAAATGTATACACAAGCAATGTAGGAAATTTTGTCCTTTTCAACTTTTTTTTCCTTATGGGTTGCGGTGTCAGAAACTTAAGCTTATTGTACCCCATAGTCTCGTTATCCCATTAAACCCGTTCCTCTCCAAAAAGAGAGCATACGGTCAATGGGAGCTTTGGCTATTTCTTCCGCTTGGTCCCCCGAAGTATGAAAACCTCCCAACCATCAAGGCTGGGCATTCACATAGTATGTGGTGAGGAGTTTCTTCATCCTGCATTCTGGATTATCTTTCACACCTATGTTAGTTAGGTATCTGTTCAGTGTGCAGTGTCCTGTTAGGATTCCCACTGCACATCTCAGCTGTTACCTGCTCAGCTTTAGCAATTCGTTAGTCTTTGTCTTGGTTGGCCCGCCGGTGATTAACATGCGTGACTGTCTCATCCCCGGCGCGCCGCCGGTCCAATGCAAGATATGTTTCTGACTCAATAGTTCCTTTACCATTCCTCTTGCGGTGTTGTATGATATCCCGCAGGATGTCTCGGGTCCCATCAAGGCTGTTTTTGCACCTTCTTTGGCCAGCTTACCTGCTTTTTCGTTGCCTTCATTGCCCTGGTGTCCTCGCGTCTATTCCAGTTGTATTTTGTTGTGTTCCACCAGTTTCGCCAGGGATTCAAGGTAGTCTTTTACCGTTTTGAAACGTATCTCTACTGCATTCAGATCTTTGAGAGCTGCTTGACTGTCAGTGATGATGCGGATTATTTTGTCAGTATATGACCTCCGTATCATTTCTTGTGCACAGATTTCTATGGCTGTGATTTCTGCTTGGAACACCGTTGCGGTACTGCCCGGGTTCAGATTGATGTCTGTCCCTGGTTGATCCTCCGTAACACCTGCTCCAGTACTTCTTGACGTTTCCGATCCGTCAGTATACCATATCATTTGGATGTCTTCGCAGTTGCCTTTTTCCTTCCTCTTCCCTATCGGGTATTTATACCCTGAAGGTCTTTGTGAAGTTGTGGCTTGTGCTGATTCTATCTGACTGCATATCTAGTAGTCGATTTTTTCCTATTTGTTGGAATATTTCGGTGTGGTATCCTATTCTTGGTCCCATGTTTTTCAGCCTGTACGCCGCCAACAGTGCCTCGCTCTCCACTACTAGTTGTACTGGGGGCAGGCAAAGTAGCGCTTCCATGACTGCGGTAGGCGTTGTTGACATTGCTCCCGTTATTCCTAGACATGCCAGTCTTTGTACTTTCCGTAGTTTTCTCATTGTCTCCCCTTTTCCAGCTTTATGCCACCAGATCAGGGAGGCATAGGTTATTATTGGTACTACGACCCTTTGGTACAGCCAGTGCACCGTTCTTGGTTGTAGTCCCCAGTTTTTACCTACCATTTTTCTGCTGGCCCGTAAGGCCCGCGTAGCTTTGATAGTCACTCCATCTAGATGTGCCTTGAAGTTTATTTTGGTGTTTAGAATCAGTATCAAATATTTCACTTCATTGCTCACCTGCAATTCGTTTTCCCGGAGATATAATCTTCCCAGGTTGAGTTTCCTCTTTCTTGTGAAGGCAACCACAGTGGTCTTCCCTGGATTCACGGAAAGAACTTCCTGGGTACACCATCTGTCTACCATAACGAGGGCTCGCTGCGTCTTTTCTGATGCAGCGCCCTCTTGTTTTCCTGGTACCAGGATGGCGATATCATCTGCATAACCTTGCGCATGTATTCCCCACTGTCCCAGTCAAGATACGGACACCTCTTCTGTTGTGGATCCTAGCGTGGACTGAACTTTCCTAGTTCTGAATGCTGAGTCGATCCACCTGTTATTGACTTTTCGACTCCGCGCCTCTTCACTGCATCACTTTTCAACTTTGTCTAGAACATTTTTCTCGTGGGATCGAGCGTTGCTGAATTATTTTGAAAAAAACTGTTTTTTGCACCTTTGTAACGGTTTCTTGTCGGGTAGCTGGTTCGGAGATTAATCAGGGTCCAGATTAGTTAATAAGACAGCCCAATAAAGATATAAACAATTTATTTACTTTTCCAAACAGGTAATGTGTGGCAGTGTTACATAACATACAGGTACAGGTTATATGTCCGTATCTTTTACGGTTCTTAGGACAACATTTTCTATTATCTGAGAGAGAGAGAGAGAGTGTAACGGTTGCGATGCGACGTCTCTGGCTTTGGCGGCGAAACGGCGCCGGGGAATGACTAACGACTCGAGGGGTCCCAGTTCAACACGCTGTAGGATTCCCAGGGTCAGATTGCATTCGTTCCGTCGTGTTTGCGTCGGGAGATGCACAAAACTGCAATATGTCCAGCTCAGCACGCTGTAGACAGATTGGCAGAATTATCCACTCTCCATTATGTTGATTTGCGGCCTGGCTTTTATATCCGAGAATCCTCGCTTACTGGTGACGTAGAACTGCGTATAGTTTAGTGTCGTGTGCAAATCCATGCCTCTAGACGGGAGATGGGTAGGTTTGCGTGCCGTGTGCACATTGGTGTCGTGTGTAAATCCGGAATCTTAGTAATGGAGCAGGAATTTAAAGAATGCTTCATTACACCTTTAATATTTTAATTATTAAGAAACGTCAGCCAATAAAAAAATCAGCATAGTAGATTTCAGTCACTATTTTTTTATGTTCTTTACAAACCAAAAAAGCTTCCTGCAAAGTGGCTGAAACAATAAAACAAGCTAAAAACGTACTCTTCGCCTGTTCACTGAACTTTTTATATAATTGTTACACATTCTATAGGATACTCTTCGCAGTTTTCTGTAAATAATGTTAGTTTTAGAAATTAATTTTATAGTATGAACTTAGTTGGTAAAAGACTCAGTGTAAAATTAAGTAAAAATAAAAAGAAAACTATACCAAACCCCATTTGGGTTTCGAACCCTGGACCCTCGGATTCAGAGTCAAAAGCTTAAGAACTACACCACCACCTAACACGTAAAAAAATGTAAATTTTTACATTATAAGAGGAGCTAAAATCATATTTCCACGGTTGTATATTACATTACGAAATGTATATTTGTAAAATATATAAATATTTAGCTATTAAAATGAAATATCATTTCACCAGATTTCTATTCAATTACAAAAATATAAAAATCAAAATTTTTTTTTTCAAATTTAAATCATTAACAACATTTTTATTTACTGATCGATTTTGTTCAAAAACAATAAGGTTCTTCCTCTAGCCAACACTAACTTACTGTCCAAATTTCAGTACAATTGGATTTTTCTTTCTTGAGTTATCGTGCTTACAAGAAACGTGACGAACGGACAGACGGACAGACAGACGGACATTTTGAAAGTTGTTCAGAATTCGTTCACTAACATAATGGTATGAAAATTTTTTCTCTTCGAGCGATATTTACTGATTTAGAAATGTGCCGATCAAATACAATATACTCTTCGTTTTTGCGAAGAGTATAATAATATAGAAGCGTTTTTGAAAATTCACCCCCTTTAAACGCAGCAGTACACAGGTGACTGAAGTTTGTTTTATTGTTTCTTATCACTTTGCGAAACTTTTGATATAAGGTACACTGACATAAATGACTTAATTTTTAGTATATCATAAATTAATAAAAAAAAATTAAATTGCAAAAAAACGCAGACACATAGATTTCAGCCGACTGTATTTATATCAATATCATAGTGCCAAGCAACGTTTAAAATAAGTGGCTGGCACAATAAAATCATATAGGAGCGTTTTTTTATTCAATCTTTAATTAACTCTTAATTAAAAAATCAGCAACGCCGTAATACTGAAATGGTTTTTCCGGCTTTTTATTACGACGTCTTTACACTTTTCAACTTCAGTCACACAAAAAGATCATATAAAAATTTCTGTCACCGGCTTCCTAGCTATAAGAATAGGATATCATACTGAGGTATTTCAAGAAATAGAAAAGAATCGACTACTAAACATGTCAGATAAATATACGAGAAATGATACGGAGGTCATATATACACTGACAAAGGAATACGTATAATCCCTGACAGCCAAGCAACTTTTAAGGCTGTGGATGCAGTAGTATAGAGACACGTTACAAAATGGTAAGACTGCCTTGATTACTCAGCCACACATAAAAAAAAATGTTTTGGCCTGGGTACTACACTATGTGTTTTCGCCGAATCCGAGGTCAGAATTGGCAGATTGGCTCATATATTCAAGATAACCTCAAAAAATTGCTAGAAAAGACTAAAAACAGGCACTATTGCGCATACAAAAAAATCAAAGGAAAATATTTGATTATATGTGTTTTTATCAACTGAATTCACATTAGACTACAGAATTGTACAAGCGATGACTTCTTCGAACAGCTGATTCTAAAATCACGTTTACAATTGATTTGCACTCCCGGATAACTCAAGAGAATAATTACAAATTCTAATGTACCTGAATGATAAAATCTCGAACATTCATTTTATTTTTAGCTATAGAGGAGAATGTTCTCTCTTTCTTTTTATGATATCGCTGTCTTTTACATTCAAAAGATCGGCGCAGAGAGAGTCTTTTGCGTTTTATTCCTCATGAAACCACTTTTCTTTTTTACGTCCAACAGAAATAGATCATCATATTTATAACTCACCTTCCTTGATATCTACGTTCCATTTCCTTGATATCCTGATAGAATCACTCTTCCTTTCTTCACTATAATACCCAAGATTTCTCGGAAATTAATATACATGTGAATTGAATTCATTAGACAGTCCAACTCTACATAATTTTCAACCATTTCCGCTACTATTTCTTTGTAATTTTAACTCTTGTTATTTCCTAGAAAATTTTCCACTACATTTTTGAAAATGATCCAGGCAGCTTTTCCAATCTTATCCATTTTCTTTTCTAAACAACTTTCTGATTTCAGATGCGAAATTGAAGGAAGGAATTTTTAATGGACCAGAAATCAAAAAGATGTTTAGAAACGAAATTTTTGCCACAAAAATGAACAAAACTGAAAAAGCTCAGAATCAAAAATGTAGTGAAGAATTGTCTAGGGAATAATAAAAGTGAAACTTACAAAAAAATAGTAGTGGAAATGGTTGAAAATTATGCAGATATGGAATGTCTAATCAATTTAAGGTTGAATTTCTTAAATGTATATTACTTTCCGAAAAATATTGGGTAATATAGCGAAGTATAAGGAGAGTGATTCTATCAGGATATCAAGGAAGGTGAGATATAAATATGTGTTGATTCACTTCTGTTGGACTTTAAAAATAAAAGTTGTTTCAAGTGGAATAAAACGCCGTTCTTTTGAATGCAAAAGACAGCGACCCATAAGAAGAAAGAGAAAATATTTTCCTCCATAGCTAAAAATAAAATGGTTGTTCGAGATTCTATCAGTCAGATACATTAGAATACAGATACATTAGAATTTGTAAGTTTGAGTTATCCGGAAGGGCAGACCAATTGTAAACGTGATTTTAGAATCGGCTGCTCGAAGGAGTCATCGTTTGTACAAAGAATTTTCAGAAGTGGTTAAATTAAAAAAAAATTTTTTTTTAGCTTATCATTAATTTAATACCAACCGAATAGAAACTTACTCAATATGTATGAAAAGAAATCACATTGACTTGTTTGTTTCGCATTAGAATCAGCTACCGAAGCAAAAAATATACTTAAAAACAAAACACAGATTAAAGAACCATATCAGCACATTGAAATAAGTAATGATCAAACATTCCTTCAGAGGAAATACCTAAGGCAACTGAGAGAAAAACTAATTGATATGAATGATAATGATAATAATAGGTATGGAATTAAGTATGTGTACGGTGTACCAACTATTGTAGAAATAAATGAATAAGCGAAATAATATATAATAATAATGTCAAATAATATTAGTTGTTTCTATCAAAATGTTAGAGGCCTAAACACTAAACTTACAGAATTTTACAATAATACTCTACAGTCAGAATATGACTTAGTTGCCATTACTGAAACATGGTTGAAAGATGGGATCAAGGACAGCGAGGTAATTAATGACAATTATGTTCTGTTTCGCTCGGATCGAAGATTTGACTTATGTAATAAAACTAGAGGTGGAGGAGTAATGCTTGCTGTTAAGGATAATTTGAAAGCTACCAGTGTCCCAATAAATCTGCAGAATGTAGAAATAGACTTATTATGCGTAAAAATTTATTTGAAATCTAAGCATTTTTATGTTATAGTCTTTTACTTACCACCAGGCTCCTCACAAATTACATATGATGATTTATTTGGATGGATTGAAACTATACACTTGTTAAAGGACTCAGATATACTAATATTGGAGGATTTGAATATTCCTGAACTTCAGGACTACTATAACCGAGATGTGTGCTCGAATTTAGTAAATTCTTTCACGTATTTTTTATCTGCAACAGATTTAACTAGAGTAGCAAACGTAGACAACAGAATTTTAGACATTATAGTTGGTAACGTTCAGTGTAGTGTACAAAAAAGTGAAGGGCTAGTAACTGAGGATATCAGACATCCACCCTTATCGATAGCTGTAGAAGTAACATCAGCCAGCTGCGGAAGAGTTTTACCTTCAAATACGCCTTCTTATAACTTCAGAAGAGCAAACTTTGATTTACTAACGACGTTATTCTTCTCCCAAGACTGGTCTATGCTTTATTCTATCAACAATGTGGAAGACGCTTTTGAAAAATTTAGAAATATTATTTATGATATTTTTGACATTTCTGTACCAAAAACCGTCAGAAAAAATAAATATCCACCTTGGTTCACCTTAGAAATAAAAAACGATATAAAAGAAAAAAAAAACAGAAAGTTATATAAGAAGAAAAAGGAACAAATATATTTAGAAAATTTTAAATATCTCAGAAGTAAAATAAAAAGAGACATAAATATAGCATATGGAAATTATACTAGGCAAGCTGAAGGAAATATAGGTTCAAATCCAAAAAGTTTCTGGTCTTATGTTAACAGCAAGAAGAAACATTCTCGACTGCCGCCAGTTATGACATATAATCATAGCGAAATAATTAATGGTGATGATATTGTAGAAGCTCTAGCAGATAACTTCAAAAAAGTTTTTAATAGTGATCAAAATATAGATAAAGAACAATTTAATTATTATAAATCCACTAACAATGACGTCCTAAATATACCTAAAATTCTTGAATCTGACATACGGGATGCCATTAAAAAATTGAAACCTAAGGCTGCTCCAGGTTCGGATAATATTCCAGCGTATGTTATTAAGGGCTGTAGTGAAGTGTTCGTGCGTCCATTATGTTATTTATTATACTCTTCGCAAAAACGAAGAGTATATTGTATTTGATCGGCCCATTTCTAAATCAGTAAATATCGCTCGCAGACAAAATTTTTTCATATCATTGTGTTAGTGAACGAATTCTGAACAACTTTCAAAATGTCCGTCTGTCCGTCCGTTCGTCCGTCACGTTTCTTGTAAGCACGATAACTCAAGAAAGAAAAATTCGATTGTATTGAAATTTGGACAGTAAGTTAGTGTTATCTAGAGGAAGAACCCTATTTTTGAACAAAATCGATCGGTAAATAAAAATTTTATTAATTTAAATTTGAAAAAAATTTTTTTGATTTTTTTGTTTTTGTAATTGAATAGAAATCTGGTAGAATGATTTGTCACTTTAATATCTGAATATTTATATATTCTACAAATATACATTTCATAATGCAATATACAACCGTGAAAATATGATTTTAGCTCATGTCTTATAATGTAAAAATTTTTTTACGTGTAAGATGGTGGTGTAGTTCTTATGCTTTTGACTCGGAATCCAAGGGTCCCGGGTTCGAAACCCAAATGGGGTTTGGTATGTTTTTTTAATTTTTATTTTATTTTACACGGAGTCTTTTACGTACTATAAAATTAAAAATGTCTAAAACTAACACTATTTACAAAAAACCTGCGAAGAGTATCCTATAGAATGTGTAACAATTATATAAAAAGTTCAGTGAACAGGCGAAGAGTACGTTTTTAGCTTGTTTAATCTATCATTAACTCAGTGTTGTTTCCCTAGCTTGTTAAAATTTTCTAGAGTCTGTCCAATTTTTAAAACTGGTGACAAATGTGATTGTCAAAACTATCGTCCTATCTCTATATTGTCATGCATAAGTAAAGTTTTTGAGCGAGTTTTATATAAATACATTTATGATCATGTAAAAACAAGTATATCGCAGTATCAACATGGATTTATTAGTCAAAAATCTACTACAAGCAATTTACTAAATTTTGTTGAATATACTCATGAAGCATTTGTTGATAAATTACAGGTTGATGCTGTATATACCGATTTTCAAAAAGCCTTCGATAAAGTTAGTCATAGTATAATCTTGTATAAATTAAAGGTACAATATGGTATCTCCGATAAATTTTGTTTGTTTATAGAGTCATACTTACGCCATCGTCGACAAACAGTATTTTACAATGGTTATAGTTCATCGACCTACGTCCCTACATCAGGTGTGCCGCAAGGTTCTAATTTAGGCCCTCTCTTATTTATTCTCTTTTTAAATGATATAACAACGATTGTTACAAATGGATATTCACAATATTTACCAATGGTCTGAAGTTAATATGTTACCCCTGAATATTTCCAAATGTAGTATAATGACTTATTCAATTAGAAATTCAGAGAATAATATTAATTATAATTATACGATGAACAATGACCCATTAAAAAGAGTGCAAATTGTAAAAGATCTAGGTATATATATGGATCCTAAACTAAAATTCGACAAACACATCGAAAATCTAACAAAAGAATGCTACAAAAAAAACGGGTTCCTCATCAGAAACTGCAAAGATTTTAAAAATATTAAAACTTATGTTACACTCTTTAACGTTTTAATACGGCCTAAGCTTGAATATGCATGTGTCATATGGGATCCATACTATGCCAAATATCACCATGATATAGAAAAAATTCAAAGCAAATTTTATCAGTTCGCAAATTTTTATTTAAGATTATACAATTTATATGAATATGACATATTTATTAGGTCATTACAAATTGCAACATTAGAACACAGAAGACACTACATTAAGTTATGTTATTTATACAAAATATTAAACTATTATGTGGATGATGCTTACATTCTAGCACGTATAAATATATCCGTTTCAAACATAAGAACAAGGCATTACAGAACATTTTGTGACAAATTATGCACTACTAATTATACTAAATATTCTCCCATTAATCATATGATGATATTATATAACAGTATTCAATTTTTAGAGTGTGATATTTTTGGTGATAGTTTTCGCAGATATAAGAATATTTTAAAAGTGTATTTTCAAAATTTATAATATGTTTTTGGTTTGATTTTATATAACATATTGATATTATTGTATTTATTTTCAAATATTTGTAATATTTCACTATAAATGGAGTAATTTAAGTTCTGAATTAATTATTAACTATAATTAAGCTACTACATTATATGTACATACGGGTTGGCCATGGATGGGGTGGACATAGCGCTGTGCGATGGGTGGGGAGCGTCAGCCGTAAACGGACACCTTGTGGTTCGAGGCTGGCGCTCTTTGCTTGTCGTGCGGTGCTGTGTCCGCTGCATTACCGGTCACTCTGTATTTTTATTTGTATTTGTATCTTTATTTGTATGTCTATATGTACTTCCACTTACAGCTCTGTAATTGGGAACAATTGTTCCTGTAGAGTGGTGATTAATAAATAAATAAATAAATAAATAAATAAATCTTTGATAAGATATATAAAAATTTCATTTTTGAGTGATTTCGATCATTTTTTAACTACGAAACACATTCTGGCCATGCATTGCAAGTCACGTTCTCAACAAATGAAATACAAAACTGTTTTGATCCCTTGCTTCGCAAATTTAAAGTACGGTATATGAAAATTTCATTTTTGAGTGATAGCGAGCATTTTTTTGAGGTTATGTATGAGTTAAAATATACATAATCAATTCTGTAGTCCAATGCGCATTCAGCTGATAAAAAAAACATATTATCAAATATTTTCTTTTGATTCTTAGTGTCTGAATAGTGTCTGTTTTTAGTAATTTTCAGCTATTTTTTGAGGTTATCTTGAATATATGAGTCAATCGGTCAAGCCTGATTTCAGGATTTAGCGCGCGAAAATACATGGAAATATACTAGTGTGATACCCAGGCCAAGACACTTTTCTTTGTGTGGCTGTGTTGCCTGGCAAAACTGGCGGAACACAGCAACGTATAAATGAAGCGGACCCGAGGACATCAAGGCAATGAAGTAATGAAATAGCAGATAAGCAGATCAGAAAAGGTGCGAAAACACTCTTAATGGAACCCGAACCAACCTGCGGGATATCATATAATATCCCAGGGCATTTAGCAGGACATTGCACGCTAAACAAACACCTAATCAATGCAGGGTGAGGGACAATCCAGAGTGTAGGATGTGTGGCTAGGAGGAAACTCTTCACGATATATTATGTGAGATCTTCAATTTTTGATCTAACTTTTTTTTCAATAATAACAAAGCTATCTCGGAAGAATGTGTTTTTGCGAATTTCAAATGCGAATTTCTCCCCCACTCCGTGCGATTAAGCTGAACTAACTCGATAATATGATAAGAGAGCACGGATACTGAATTGTCAAAAAAAAAAATAAAATAAATAAAAAAAAAATTGTTTCAAAACTCCTTTTTCTTGCCAGATTCGCTCCACTAGTATTCCGTTTGGTTGTAGAAGTCCATCATGTACTAATAGACTTTCCACGGAAAACCTTAATAATTTTTCTGACAGAAAACTAATAAATGATTTAATAATATTACATTCAGGGCATTACAGTAATTCTTTAACATTATCGAGATTATTTGTTCGCAATGACGATGCTCGTTTACGTGGTCACTATTTTAAATTAAGAAAGGAGAACATCATTATTGCATAAATAACAATAAATTTGCTGACATGAAAACAAACAATATCTCGCTACAAAGAAATATATAAATCTGATTTATGAATACTGTTTTTCATTCTATGAAATTATACAAAGCAAACATTAGGTAGAGTGGTTGATTTGGGGAATCCCACAGATTATTTACATTCCACCTGGAGTATACCCTAATGAATTTAGAAGCCGTCCAGTTATTTTTATCTTTTAACTCCCTTAATTCAGTTTTAATCTCTCATAATTAATTTAACGATGATGATTTTTGGTCAGAAAAACGTCTCGATAGTTTAAACCACTTGCATCTGCCGGATGTAAACAGGACAATGTTATACAGGGTGTTATTAAAAAGTATGTCAATCACTTAACCACAGATTCAGCCCCTTAAAAAAAGTTGAATGAACCTAATTTACCTCTATCCAAAATCGCATCCCTATGAAGATACAGCCCTCTAAAGTTGGAAATAAAAAAACATATTCTTTAAATATTGTACAAATGGCTACAGATATTTTTCTCAACACTGGTACGCTGTAACATATGTGAGAGGGCAACAGTTTAAAGTAAAAATATTTTAAAATGAAGTTTTAGAAATGGCTGATTTAAACAACCCTTCCCCCCTACCCCCTTTTTAAGTGGTACGCCTATGACTTTTTTGGTATATTGTATTTCAGAGAAAATTTAATTCTACAACTTTTTGGATGTATGTCGCTCTAATAAGCTCTATTGATGAGGGCAAATGTTAAATTTGAGACATTGCTTCCTTTATAAATTTATTAATTTCTTCTGGTGTCGAAGTTTTGGCCTTTTCCGTTGAGATTATTTTTCCAGAAAATAACGTAGATTTCCAACTTTCTAAATCCATGTCGCATTTTATTTTCAAAACTGCTTTTAGCATGGAATAAAATGACCATAATGAAGCTGTCAGCTAAGTCACCAAAATAGGCTAATAATACATTTTCAGAAAGCGAGTTAGTTTTTTTTCTGAATGCGTCAGTCCATGAAACTTTGGTACGCTTTATCATAAAAACTTTTTGATTTCTGTGGTAGTAAATTAGATGCTGTTGCTTCTGCTATTTCAGTTATTTCTGGTGGAGTACAGGGGATAGTATCTTCTAAATCACTTTCCATTCTTTCAACAGTTTCAACCATAAAACTAACACAATCAAACCCAATTCCACAGAACCCGTTTTTACTTTGATTGTTTACGGCGTCTGTTTATATTTTTTTTCATAGTTACCGGTCTCTATGGCATTTTTAATGTGCACAGATAGACTGATTCATGCATAATTTCCTGATTGGTACATGAGGGAGTATAATGAATAGAATTCCCTCATCATAATTCCCTGTAGGATTAATTTATGGCATTATATACCAAAAATCACCCATTCAATGTTCATATTATTTGTTAGTCGTATATAAAATAATTTATAGCTGCTCTTTTTGGTGTCTCTTAACTCTACCTCGCACTGTTACATGCAGTTTCAGTGAACCTTAGAGTAGGTTGATTATCGCTTAAATATAATGCAAATATAAGCTGCTGGTTTCTAGTGAAAATAATACAGTTTTCTGTTAAATTTTAATTATATCAGTATTAGAGAATCCATCCACACAACCTCTGCATTTGAAAGTGTGGAAGATGTAAACACCAAAGGCAACCCTACAAATAGAATAAGCATACCTAAAAATTTTGCTGACAGATTTTTTTGAATTAATTAGCTTTCATTATAGTTATAAGTCTACCTCAAGTTCTCATCTTCTAGTCCCTGCCCACGAAAACTTTTGATCAGCATGACTAGAACCGCGATATATCACAATAAGACACAAGTCGACTGGGAACCATTTTACATTTAAAACGAGCGTGGTCTATTGTGATTATAAGAAATCCATTAAAATAGTTTTTAGGCAAATCCATTCAGGCCCAATCGATGTCCTAATAACCTACTTCTTTCATTATATAATCACAATGTCACTTTATACATTTAAACATTTGCAAGTGACGCTGTCACATCTGTCAGTTGAATCTATTACGACAGAAACCAAACAGTTTACTGATAACTTAAAGATGCACCCAGATCTCTCCGCCCATTTACATTCGGAAAAATGCAACAAGCTGATAGCTTTATTGAAAGAATGTCACGAGGATCATCCGTTAGCAAAGTTTGTGGGGATATGTAATTCCTTCGACTCTGAGATGCTAAAATGTATGAAAGAGGAAAGGAAGGAAAAGAGAGCAAGGAACTTTGAAAAGTCCCAGGAAATGAAGAAGAAAATAAATCAACTATTACAAGAAGACGAGGACTAGGTATCTTATTGGAAGAAGACTAATTCCATACATTTTTTGAGGTTATGTTTGTTGAAGATTTGTAGATTGTGTTATTTTGTATGAATTGAGATTTAAAATAAATGGTTAATATATTCTTTTATTTCATCTATGCATCTATATAATTATATAAAGCAAAGGCAACAGTTTATCTGTCCGGTGAATTGCTTAGGTATTTCCCGCACAATTCAAAATGGCGCCTCCAATATGGTGGCAAATCCATATTTATGAAAGAAAATACAACTCGTTAAAATGAAGATGCTGCCAAAATGCTAAGAGATATGCAAAAAATTGTCGATGATATTAAAAATCGCTACAATTAAAAAATTAAAATTGCATCTGAGTCTTTCATAAATAAAATCCAACTGAGCGAAAAAAGATCAAGTTTAAAAATTTAACTTATTTTTATTCTCATTTGTTCATGTAGAGGATCGAGAAAAATTTCATTAAAAAAAAATACGAAATTTGACGTGTTAACTAATTAAAAGAGAAAACTCAATTAACGATACTGAGCTTATACGAAAGTGCTAAGGATGATAATTTATCTCCTTAGTATTAACACACATTTCCACTTTGTTCTTGGGAATTCCGTTGTCATCTTGATTGATAGTTTTATCTACTGAATGGTTTCTGTGAAAACCACCTATTCAACTAGTTTCACGATCGGAAAATCTAAAAATATTTCTTTTTATACACACATAAATCAGTATACAGCGAACAATATTCAGGAAGATATTACAAATAATTAAACTTTATTATTTAGGATAGATTATCAAATATAATTAGAAATGTAATATTAAATTTTCAATGGTATAAATTCTAAAATTCATTCACCGAATAGAATGCGCTAGCTCTTTACTTTAGATTGACATTCTACTTCTAAATATGCTAACATATTAGTTGTGAGATTAGAAAAAAAAAATGAAGAAAACAAAAAACTTTCATAGGCGAAATACCGAAAATTCGTCCTTATATAATGCTCCGCCGGACACTTCCGTCAAGGTGAGGCAAGGCAGACCGAGATAATTTAGAACAACTATAGTTGTTTATAAATGAATAGGGCAGATAAAAAAGACCATAAAAATATCAAAGTTGACGCTATTACATGCTGTCAAGAATACTACAGGGCCGTACTTCAAATTTTTGCGTATTAGAATGAACAAAATAGTACTAGAGATTTTAAAATCGTGCTTTCGGTAGAAACTTAATGACATTTCTGGTAAATAAAAAAATCTGGAATTAATCGATGACGTAGAGTTTTACACCATCGTGTCTTGGACTATTTGTTCTTAAGTTGAGGAAAAATTTCAATTCTAACGTTTAAAAAGGCAACAAGCTGTTGAATTCTCCTGGCTTTATTCCAGTCTACTGTAAATAAACCACCACCATATTTTGGGCTCAGTACTTTATTATAACATATTTCCCAATAAAAAATCGGATCCAATATGTGAGACATCCAAGCGAGCTAAAAGACCGTAATGAAATATGATATTTTCCGGGACATAAAACAGTAAAACTCGGGTAGAGTGAGTTATATGATTCTTTTGTGTCCTATTTTAAGCCAACTTTAAAAAACTTGTCAGGCATTGCCACACATTGAATTGTTTTCTTCTTTATTAATTAAGTGTGTCGTTGGGACCATTCTCCATTTTATTTATTTTGTTTCATTTTATTTAGAACACTGTAGACTTGTCGGTGTAAGTGAGAACTCACCTGTAGAACAGGAGACATGCCCCAGACAATCTAGTCATTCGACCCAGGAAAAATAATAGGGAGCTAATTTTTCGGATAGATATACCCGAAGGGTTAAGATCCAACATACTAAGAGTTCTGAAAAGTCCTCTCTTCCGCAATTCCCTTTTTTCACCTTCAAATATGCACGTTTTTATGTTTTGATTATTTTCTCGAAAACGATTGATTTAAAAAAAATCATAAATAGTTATTTATGTACCAAGGCTTTCAAGTGTATTTTACATGTCGAAAACACAGGGCACCGAAGCCCGTAGGGCTGAGGTTTGCAATGTTCGAGACCTGTAAATACATGATACAAGCCGAGGTGCATACGACGTTTTTCGTACTACTAGCAATCAGAGCTGGGTAATTCCTGGTGAAAAAGTAATTAGCAATTACAATTCCTTTTTTTTTCGTGTAATTGTAATTGTAATTAAGTACTTTTTTTATTAAAGTAATTTGGAATTGTAATTGCAGGAAAATTGTTGAAGGAATTGTAATTTGTAATTATATTATTTGAACTATCTAATTACAAATTACTTCTATAAGTACAATTACTTTTTCCAATTACAATTACTTCTTCCAATTACAATTACTTTAAGAACATGCGTATGTGGTTTAACAAACAAGAATGCATTAAAGCAGAATTTTACAGTTCCATAGTTTAAAATGAATCTGAAAAGTTCAAAAAAAGTTACTGACTAAAAACGAGTTTTTGCCGTGGTCCGCTGCACATTTATGTTTTTTGTTCAATAAACTTTTAAAAACTAAATGTGTTTACTGTTTATTATTATCATTCTTATTATTATTAGGCATTTGTTATTATAGTGGAGTCGATTTTGTAAATAAAATAGCGAGGTTGGGAAATTTTTTAAGATGGATGCAGACCCGGCGGAAATTGTTTGTCATGGCGAGTATAACAAAACCCCAGAAGAATCTTGCGCTGACGCAAAAGAGATGGCTTTATTAGGACGACCTTTCTATCAAATCTTGGGTGTTTTATTGGCCAAAAAGGGGTTTTTGGACATTTTAAATTGCAAATTTGAATTTGCAATTTTAAATATATACGAAAAAAATTTTAAAAATTTAATTTCGGTTATCTTGATCAGATCTCAACCGATTTGGCTGAAATTTGGAATGGAAGTAGTCTTTATCACACAAAAATTATTTACCAGATTTCAGCCAAAAATATTAAATAGTTTGGCTGAAATTGCAGTTTCAGTCAAATTTTCTGAAATGTTCAAATTGAAATATCTCCGGATCTAAAAGACGGATCGAATTTTGCTTTATGGCAAAAGGTAGGTTATTTTATGTACTTTTACATGATATAAGTCAAGAATCACTTTTTTTTACATTCGGTCGTTTTTTAATCATTTGCATTATATATATATATATATATATATATATATATATATATATATATATATATATATATAATATATGTGTACTCAGTGACTATGTGTGCGCGCACTGGTATAAAGCAGAAAACAATTGTATTTATTAATTATAAAACTTAAAAAAATATATATTTTTTTTATTTGTATAGTCGTGCCTACTGCTTTGACTAGCTATAGATAAATGCATGTATGCGTGTATTTATTTCTGTATGTGAATGTGTTACAATTTTTATTTATTTTTATTTTTACGTGACTCAGGTAGCCACTTCATGTATAATCGAAGGGTAACCGTGGTCTATCTTTTACTTTTCAAAACGAGTAGTTTGTTATTATTCCTCGCCTACCTTTTGCCACAAAGCAAATTTTGATCCGACTTATAGGTCCGAAGATATTTCGATTTGAAAATTTCAGAAAATTTAACATTTTTGGCTGAAATTTGGTTAACAGTTTTTGTGTAAAAAAGACTACTTCCATTCCAAATTTCAGCCAAATCTGTTGAGATCTGATCAAGACAGCCGAAATTTGATTTTCTCAGTTTTTTTCATATATATATTATGAATATCAGGAGGGGGGATGGTCAGATATCTTCCCCAAATTTAAACTGAAGGTTCCTTTAATATTAAGAATAAAAGGATACCATTTTCTTTTCTTAACTAGTTGTTTAAGTTATCGAAAAAAAAAATAAAACAATAAATTTGACCCTTAAAATGTCCAAAATACCCCTTTTCGGCATGGTTTCACCCGTTTTTGGAAATTAAAATTTTAGGGTTTTATTATACTCGTCATTACAAATAATTTCCGCAGGGTCTGCATCCATCTTAAAAATTTTCCCAATCCTTTCCTAAACCGACTCCACTATTAAGCTGCATTTTCTATATATTTATTTAATTTTTCCTGATTACTCTTAAGGTCAAACATTCTAATAACGATTCTAATAAACATTAAAACGCAATATTACACAACACTTTTAATTAAAATTTTTAACTTACCTTTTTGTCTGTTTGGTCACTATAATTTACTTTATCATAAAAGTAATTAGAAAAGTAATTGCTAAATCCTTTTTTAAAGACATGTACTTTGTAACTGTAATTAGTTCCTTTTTAAAAAAGTAATTTGTAATTGTAATTAGTTCCTTTTTTAAAAAAGTAATTTGTAATTGTAATTATTTTTAAATTACAAGTAATTACCCAGCTCTGCTAGCAATATTACAATTTTTAGGAAAATTCATTCAAAATTATTATATTTCAAGATTTGTCGAACTCATTTATTAGTTGGCTTAAACTCTAATTGGAGTGTGTTTGCTTTCTGCTATGGTTACTGTCAATAAGTTGTCAAACTGATAACTTCATAATAACTTCCGCCATTCAAGTTATTTACGTAAGTTTTTGCAATAAAAATATGGCTCATGATGAAAGTATCACATTCAAGAGGCAGCCAAAAATACGTGTGCTATTTAACTTCCCTATTACTTTACTTTTTTGCCCTAGGGTATAAAAGTAAATTTTGTGCATTTTCGCCTATGGGCAGATTTTTTTCAACTTTTACATGTCCCCTCCTCCACTTTTAGGAATTTTCGAGTGGCCATATTTCGAAAAATATGCATTTTTCGAAAAAATTCACAAGAGTAAAAACACCTTATTTTCGGCCAAAATGGCTGTTTTTTCATATTTGAACTAATTCTACAAGTTACGGAACCCGTGATACCCGATCATTTCCTACTCTAATCTGTTTTCAACTTGTTTTTAACGTCATTACAAATACATTGCACAAGGTTTCATCAAAATCCATTCATTAGCACTCAAATTAGAGATTTTGGTCATTTTAGCGCTCCGTTGACTGGTCTAAATATAAATGAGGAAAGGCAGGTTTATCTGTCTAACAAAATGATTTACGTTAAGGAAGTGAAAATTATCCATTAATTATTTTTTTTATAAAACTTCAATTAAAAAGTTCAAGGTAATCTGCGGACTGTTTTGAAATGAATAATGAGCGAGGGCAACGTATAAAATTGCCAAAATTAATTTGTAAAGTGGGTTTTAGCAAACGGGGATCTATTGTAATACTTGTTCAGTCACAGTTAGCGGCTGAATTTAAATTCGAAGGACTAACCCTTTGTTATAAATGTAGAGGATTATATCGGTCGTTTGTAATAACGAAAGGTCGGCATTTAAGAGACTTTTGTGGATAATTTATGTACAAGGGTGGGACACTGATTTCATGGCTCAGTAATTAAAAAATCAAAGACTAGTTGGCATTTTCCTGAGTGCCTCGACAAGGCCAAAAAAAGTGGCTAAAATGTTTCTTAATTTAACTTCTGCTTTTGATTGCGTTAATTCGTACTTTGCTAAGTTAAAATTGTCTTCCTTAGTAGAGCACGCAAATTAGATTAAAAAACATTGAATAGAAGAAATAATTTATAAAGTAATAATATTTGAGATGCGTACTCTAGATGGGGTTAGAAATAAATACCAGAAAAGTTTCTTCCCCCCCCCCCCCCATTTGGGGGTGGAACGTCAATTTTTTTGCAAAAAAACACCCCCAACGGGGACTTAAAGCTGGTTTTTCATTTTTATCTTGTAAACCGTTCATGCCTGAAGTCTTTATTGCCTTAATCCTCCCTGGTATAGCCTGAGGCCGTCCTTTTATCTACGTCGGTATTATACATATTTTACGTATAATTATAAACGCATATGTGTGAAAAAATGGGAAAATAAATAAAAATCACTTGCGTCAAAACCCGCTATACGTGCATCTTATAGGGTGAATTCCGCTCTATAAATTCATTCCTGAGCATTTTTCTCGTTAAAGTAATCGGTTTTAAGATATTCGCTGTGGAACTTTGAATAGGATCAATTTTTACCTATGCACTCGGAAGCTATTGGCGCGAAATAGGTGAGGATAATCTAGAAGGTTAATAGGACATTTTTTATGCAGAATTTAACGACAATTTTTTTGTTTCCCTAAGATAAAAGTGAAAAACCAGCTTTAAGTCTCCGTTAGGGGTGGTTTTTTGCAAAAAAGGGACGTTCCACCTAAATGGGAGGGGAACTTTTCGGGTATCTATTTCTAATCCTATCTAGAGTACGCATCTCAAATATTATTACTTTAAAAATTATTTCTTCTAAAAATGATTTTAATAATTATTTTACTACAATAGCTGAGAATGTTATGACATGTTCACTAAAGAGTGATATAGAATGATATAGATTTAAAATCTACAAATTACTTGACAACTACCTGACAGCTTGGGTTTAATATGAAACAAAATTGTCATGAATTTTTTAAATAAAAAAAACTCATTAAAATGATATTTTCGGACTTGGATACTATTTTAATCAAATTTCAATGCTTTTAATTTTGATTAAATTTTGAACTTAAAATTTTTGGACCACTTTCATTAATAACATTTTCCGATAAAAGATACCTAGCACCAGAAAATCGGAAAAAGGATGGTCTTTCCGGTTTAGGGGTAGTAGGTGAAGGGTAGGTCCGAAAATGTTGTCATCATCGTGTTTTCCGCCCTCGAAAACGGGGGATAGATGTCTTGTGGTCCAGTCACATAACTTTTGGGCTTTATGTCTTTTTCTGATTTACCTCAAGGGACTATTTCTAGAATTTTAGTAAATTCATTGTAATTGCTTGGCTATACATAAAAAAATTTGGCTGTCATCATTCGTTAATATAGGATAACATTTTTGCATCTTAATGTTTCTGATTTCGATTTATTTGGATATATAACAGTCATGCACTACTAAAAATGTATTATAAATTCATTATAATAGTCATCGATATTTTCTTAAGTCCATGAAAACAAATCGCGCTGGTTTACGCAGATATTTTCGATTTTTCGCTTATCTTGTTGAGAAAATATTCTGTCTAGTTTTTACTAGAATAAGATTCTGACTTAATCTGTATTTTTACGAACTACCAAACCAGTCCCACCTCAACCGCCAACGCAACGCATCTAGAGCTTTTACTTTAATCTCAAACAAAAAGGCATTAGTCTGATTTCGCTTTACACTCGCCTTCTTTTGTGTACTGAAAATAACAGTGCAATGCTTCTAGCACGTTCATGATTATCGTATTCCAGCGCATATAACAACGTAAACATAATTTTGTTTACTTGTTGTCCTGCTCCTGCAGGTTGGGGGTTTACGACATAATAAAATATCTCAAGGATTCTGTTAAAGCATAGACAATGCAAATAGAGTAAACGTAAGATAAAATGCAATGTACGAACCTCAGCTCGTTCGAGGTCTATCACAGATGGAATTATTTTCAAGTAAAACCGCATACATTTCAGCTGAATAGTTGAATAAGTTGGGCTTAACTTTGATGAAAATCATATAATGCATCGGTACAGATTTCTAGATGGCATCGTTACTTTCAGCAACCAATGGAAAATATAAAATAAACAAGCTAAAAACGTACTCTTCGCCTGTTCACTGAACTTTTTATATAACTGTTACACATTCTATAGGATACTCTTCGCAGTTTTTTGTAAATAATGTTAGTTTTAGACATTTTTAATTTTATAGTACGAACTTAGTTGGTAAAATACTCAGTGTAAAATAAAATAAAAATAAAAAAAAACTATTCCATACCCCATTTGGGTTTCGAACCCGGGACCTTTGGATTCCAAGTCAATCAATCAATCAATCAATCAATCAATCAATAAACGATTTATTAACAGTTTTTATACATTTATGTGCCTCACCGGATCCTAGCCTGGAGACAGCCAGACAACCACGGCGAACATCGCCGAGGTGGGTGTGAGGCTGGGCGGAGTAGGTCCGATTCGGCTTGGAAGTAAATTCGAGAGAGGTAGAATCTCCTGTCTGCCACGTGCAGACTTAAAAGCTAGATTACAATTTTTATGTGTCCACATGGACCTAAAAGTAGATTAAAAATAAATACAACACTGAGAACACTAAAATCGTAGGCGAGCGCACTTCGTAATATTGATTGTTGATTCGGGAAACACAACTAAATGAAAAAACCCGTTCGAACAAATGACGACCTTGTGGTCTGATCGCCGACAAGGAAGGTAGGGTGGAAATAAAATTGTGGTTTAAAAAATTAGGATTTAGGTAAGTTTTCGGCCTAGAGGGGATTTAGAGAGACAAAAATGAACAAAAACAACAAAAAAGATAAAAGAACAAAATTGTACAAACATAAATGGGGAGAAAGAGGGATTGGAAATATGTAAAGTTGAGGAAAGATAAGAGTAAGTAGGGGTAAGTTATCGTAGAAGGAAGTGTGGCTAGGGGAGCTGCCGGAAGATAGGCAACGCCTGGTATGGTAGGGGGTGTCTTATATCGAAAAGTATGGCATTATGCTGTCTGATTCGGGTAATGTTGCGGGTAAGCGGGATACCGTCCAGTTTAAACTGGTAGAATTTTTGTGAGGTTTCTTGGACGTAGTCCGCTAGTGGGGTTATGTCGTGGCAACGTGCATAAAGATCTCTGAGGGAGGTGTACCTACCGGAGTCTGAAATGAGGCGCATAAATTTGTGTTCTAATACTCTCAATTTCCGCATTGTCGTGGCCGGGATGCTGCACCACACTGGTGCCGCGTATGTGATGGCCGGCCTGATTACCATTGTGTACAACAACTTTTTATTAGTCCTGTTGAGTCCGCTACCTCTTGCCAGGAGCGGATACAGACTCCTGGACATGAAGTAGACCTTGCGTACCGTCTCGTTAACGTGTGTATTAAACGTCAGTCGTTTGTCTAAGTTCACCCCCAGATATTTCACGCACCGTTTGATTGGAATTTCTTTACCCCCGATCGAAAGTGGCGTTAAAATTCGATTTTCGGTGAAACGGCGCGTGAATAGAATCGATTCCGACTTCTCGGCGTTGATCCGAATCTTCCACTTATCGTAATAAGCCGTGGCACGGGCCAAGTGTGCCTTCAGCAGCATATTAGCCGCTTGCGCGTTGTGTGAGTGCACGTACATAGCCGTGTCGTCGGCGTACTTGGCAAGATTCGAATTCGGGAACTCCGGGAAGTCGGAGATGTATAAGTTGTACAACTTTGGCGACAGGCACGACCCCTGGGGGAAATTTTTTTTTTTCAAATTTAAATCATTAATAATATTTTTATTTGCCTATCGATTTTGTTCAAAAACAATAGGGTTCTTCCTCTAGCTAACACTAATTTACTGTCCAAATTTCAGTACAATCGGATTTTTCTTTCTGGAGTTATCGTGCTTACAAGAAACGTGACGGACGGACGGACGGACAGACGGACGGACGGACGGACGGACGGACAGACGGGCATTTTGAAAGTTGTTCAGAATTCGTTCACTAACACAATGATATGAAAATTTTTTCTGTACGAGAGACATTTACGATTTTAGAAATGTGCCGATCAAATACAATATACCCTTCGTTTTTGCGAAGAGTATAATAATTGGCCATCGGTTGTTACTATTATAAATAGAATATGAAATATGCGACATAACGATGATACATGTATTGCACAAGATACATTATAACAATGTTTAAGGTTTTCCAGTACTACTACAGAAAATCAAATATATATAAAATTGCAGATAAAACAAAACAATAGCGTAGGAAAATAACCAATTAAAAAAATAAATAAAATTGTATAAGGATATACAGTCATATTTTCATGTATGCTTAAATAGTTTAGTTCTAAAATTATATTAAAATTAAAATAATGCATTTAACTATCAAATTTCAATAAAAGGAGTTTTATACAATATCGTGAACTATATATTGAAAATCAAAATCAAGAAATTCATAATATACAATATAGAAAAGAGCAAATTTCCTAAATATTGTCGACAAGTTGATGTAGTGAGGAAGGACTTTCCATAAATCCTCACAAAACTGCAGTCGTCACTTTTACACTTTTACACGAAAAAAGAGCCTTGGGGAGTCTGAAACCTCTGAGACCCAGTGGAAATTTCATTTGCCAGCGAGGTTAAATACCTAGGAGTTATTTTTGATCAAAAGCTGACAAGGAATTCCGACATCCAAAAAGTCACACAGAAATCAACTATTGCTATGGGAAGGTGCAGTCAAATGTGTGGGAAAAACTGAGGGTTAAACCCCGAGATGGTGTGTCTTACGACTAGGGTCGTAAGACACACGATAACCTATTTATCGGTGTGATGGACCAATGCATTGCATCTGTTTGTCGGTCTGTCTGTAACTTTTTTATGCACACGATTACTCTGGAACCGTTTAGGATATTGACTTGAAATTTGGTACACGTATGTATTTTAATAAGATCTGGAACTGGATTATATTTTGATCTTATTCCGTTGAAGGGTTGGGGGGGGGGAGTAAATTGGGGTAAATGAGAGTAAATAAGTAAATTAAGCAAGTAAGAGTCCATAATATTGGTATTAATTTATATAAGAGAAGCTAAGGTCTCAAAAATAATTTTTGGCACTAGCCACCCCATTATTAAAGGGAGTGAAAAAAATAAAACTGATTTAGTGTGTGTACAAGAACCATGGGTCTCAATATTTTTTTTTTACTTCCCATTCCCACTACCACCACCCCCACCCACACTACCGATGTGGCATATCGACTTATAGGTTCTTGTGGTCGACGATTTCAAATATTATATTATTAAAGTTCCATAAACAATTATTTCCACATAGTGAAGTGCAAATATAGTATCAACATTTTTTTCGCTGTGAGAGACTTGGATAAAAATTCTGTATATGGATTTCTTGGGCAGCGGTTTTTTAAATATTCTGTGGCGCTGTCAGTTGAATTTAGCGAAACAATAAGTCTATAAATTATAAGGCTATAGAAATTGCTATAGTTTAACCCTAAAACTGTGTTTAGAGTGATTCAATTCATGAATTGCCTTATTGTATAAACGAGCTAATTTAGACTCTGCCAGATAGTCAATATGCCGGGGCCAATTTAATTTGGGTCGATGTAAATTTTATATAATTGGTTTCAGAACTTTATTTTCGTTTTTTTTTCAAAATTCACTTTTACTTTGTTAGCTTTAAATTATCTAGCAGCATCGTTTAAACTATGTGTTGTTTTGCCAAGGTCAATACTTTTCCTATATTTATAAAAGTTGTGTCGTCAACAAATAATACAGTTTTATTTGACTTCACATTTACAGGCAAGTCATTTATGTAAACTAAGAAAAGAAATAAGGCTAAGTATTGAACCCTGAGGAATGCCGGTTTTAATTTGCACAACATATCATAAATGCAGAAAATTTAGCTGACAAAATAGTTAGTATGATCGATTTGGTCTTACGTATTTACCTTAAATTAAAAAATGCACACCATTTTTAAAAAAGAAGATAGACCACTAATTCCAAAATAGCCCAGACGGCAGAGGAAATTTTATAGTAAAATCTCCAAAAACTTGCAAATGAATATATTTTTGTATGAGTTCGTGAAAGTGTGTAGAATAATATCCTGAAAAGTTTACATTCCGCTCGGATGCAGAACATAAAAAAAGTGAAAAAAAAATATTTCATCCATTTTTTCAAAATTTTGAAATTGAGTCAGGGTAGGCAAAAATAAAAATTACATCAGGATAGACCACGTGTTTCTGAACAAAAAAAATGTCCTAGTAAAATTTATCGCTAAAGCCACGGTATTCCTGCAAAAAATAGTGAAGCAACTTTGTCATTCTGCGCGGCCAAGCGCACGGATAAATGCATACTATAGAACCTGTAAAAATTCTTAGCAGATCTAGCTAGTAAAATAAAGCTCTTTTCTCTTTCCGATTACTCATTTTTAACATTTTTTTTTTTAGTGAATAGGAGGATAAATAGTGAGTATGGAGGTAACATATATAATTATGAACGTATACACCGACACCACACACAGCCGCTGGATCGAAGCAGATCCGCCGCGCCGTCGCATCGCTCGCAAGAACTTTTATCTGCCTTTATTGTATTGTATTTATTACAGGTACACCTATCCACATTTCAAATATCCAATGGATTCCTTATGCATTTGTTAATGTATTGGAAAAGTTCCAGAATTTATATTCAAAACTATAGAGAGTTATAAGGATAAGATGGTGAAAATCCTATTTCTGATCATGATGGGATTGATCATATTTTCGAAAAAATGAATTTGTGTTTGAACATTCGAAAAGTGTACATTTTTCCGAAATAGTGATCTTGTATTTTTTCAAATGGATCAAGTTTTCGGCAAGTTACAGCCTCCAATATATACAGTGTGTCTCCGGATGGAGTTGACAAGAGGAAAAACATCTCTATTATTGATTTTACGACGAAAAGTCATTCTTTATAAAAAATTATGCTTGTCGAAAAAATTAATTTACCATATAAAAATCTTAGATCAGATGTACCGGGTGTTAATAAATTAAGAAAACATCAAAATGCCTCAAGAGAGAAGTACCTTTATTTATTATTTTGGACAAAATGTTTATAAAACAAAGTTGTTTATAATCCAAAATAAAGCCTAAATACAAATTATGAAGTCAAAATTTTTAGGTCAACTTACATTTTTTTTCAAACATTAACATAACATAACATTAACTTTAACGATTGTAGAAAAACAATTTATTCTACATAGCCTCCTTTAACCTCAACACATGTCTTCATCCTTTTAATAAATTCACCATAGACCTTACGAATGGTTGAGGGTACATTCACTTCATTCACCGCGTCTTGTATTCGTGCTTTTAGTGTTTCCCGATCATGCGGGAGGTCATCTGCATAAACTTTCTGCTTTAAAACACTCCACAGAAAAAAATCCATTGGTGTAAGGTCTGGTGATCTTGCAGAAAAATTAATTGGAGCGTATCTTCCCATCCATCTGGCTTCGAAGTAATCTGTCAACCATTGCCGTACCAAAACTAATGAGCTGGGCAATCGTCTTGGTGCCAAAAAATGTAACGCCTTACTTCCGGTTGCAGAGTGTTTATAAATGGCAATACAAAGTTTTCCAAAAGGTCCAAATAAACATGCTGATTTAAATTTTCTTCTAGGAAATATGGACCAATGATTCGATCATAAAAAATCCCACACCATACATTTTTTTATAACGTTTGTGAATGACATTGTTTGGATTTTCAAAAGCCCAATAACGACTGTTTTGTTATGAAACGTGGCCATTGGTACAAAATGTTGCTTCGTCAGTAAAAAAAAAAAACATTCTGTGAAAACTTCTATCTACGAGGTAATTCTCACCGACCCATAAACAAAAATCCAATCGCTTCTCTTCATCTCCATTTTCAAGTGTATGTCTGAACTTTGGCTTAAACGGTCGAACTTTGTTTTCTATATAAATTCTCTGTAAATGACTTTTACTTACTTCCAGTCTTTGTGAGCGTTTCCGTAAAGATAATTTCGGATTTTCTATTACAGAATTTATTGCCAAAAGTGTTGCCGCATCGTCTTCATTGTACTTTTTCTTGGGTTTTTTGACGTCCAATACAGATCCAGTGTCATTGAATTTTTTTACAAGTTTGCGCAATGATTGGCGCGATACGCGAGTGAGGTGAGGTACGGTACCGGTTTCAGTGACTGGGCTCGATCGGCGAAGTTAAGCACGGCCGGGCGAGTCCATCACTTGGATGGGTTACTCATCTCGCCGTCCTGGTTAAGTGGTAGATAGAGTAGCATTAGCTAAACTTCGCCAGGACGTTAATATAAATAAGGCATTTAAAATTAAAAAAAAAAAAAAAAAAAAGATACCGCTGTGTTAGGGAACTTTCGGTGGAAAAGGTTAATTGCATATCGATAAGAGACGTCTCCAATCCCATAACATTTGATCAAATAAATTATTTCTTGTTTAGTAAACATTTTCTAAATGATCAACAGAACACTAATAAATGCAGATGTAAGATAGTAATATTCTACACAATGTCACAATGACGTTTGTCAGTTCAATATTTATAGACAGCACTCTCTGTTTCTTAATTTGAATTCTTATTCATCTTAATAAATTCAACGTAAAAAGATAAACACAATAAAAATAGTCAAAATTTAGACTTCATAATTTGTATTTAGGCTTTATTTTGGATTGTAAATAACTTTGTTTTATAAACATTTTGTCCAAAATAATAAATAAAGGTACTTCTCTCTTGAGGCATTTTGATGTTTTCTTAATTTATTAACACTCGGTACATCTGTTCTAAGATATTTATATGGTAAATTCATTTTTTCGACAAGCAGAATTTTTTATAAAGAATGACTTTTCGTCGTAAAATCAATAATAGAGATGTTTTTCCTCTTGTCAACTCCATCCGGGGACACACTGTATATATTTATCAAAGAAATCATCAACGAAATTAAAATGATTTGAGATTACTACAACTTAATAAACCATAATAATCATGAAGTGTACGTACTTTTTAACAGTTCTCAATGAAAAAAGAATTTTTTGAAGGGCTTCAATTTTTTTTCTATATTTTTTATTGGGACGATTGAGTATATTTTTCCCATCCATCCTGTATTGTTTAAAACAAAAAAATATCGGGAAGCTACAATTTCCATCTTTTAAATGAATCATCACTCATATGGATTGAACAAATTTTAATTTAGTGACATGTAACTCAATGCGTCGATGTCACAATCATGCGTATTCAAGCGCGCGCACGCATGGATCTCGCTCCGAGTAATAACGTTTATAGCCCACAGAAATTAGTCAAAACTAGACAAAATTAGTAAAAATCTGAATTTTTGCATAGACGTTCTTTGAGGTGTCCCAAACTCAAGTCCACAAAAATCACAAAAATCGCAACATGGCTACCCAGGCCTGACGACAGGGGGGGGGGGGGGTAAGCGGGTCTTCCGGGGGCCGAGAGGGCCCGGCACCGTCTATGTTAAATACATTTTTGTATTGATAAATCTATTAATTATAAATAAAAATACTTTATTTTATTTGTAATTATGCTTATGCGTTAAAGGAAATGTACTTCTGAAATGTACACCCGGTATATATTTCTAATAAATACTAAAAAAAATGGTAGGCCATATGCATTCTTAGTAGAACAGTAGCATTAACAACAACTGCAATTTATATTAGTATTACATATGTTTGTTTGATCTCTAATCCAATTAATCATTACTTAATCACAAAAACATTCATAAAAAATAATCATAGAAGTAAATAGGTTTCGCCACACGACCCTCTGTTTAGTCCAGTCAATTGCAGAGTACGCTATTTGAGTTATAACTGTTTATTTTCATATTTCATTATTTCTATGTATAGTACCGACGATGTAGATATAAGAAATAAGGATAGCCTCAGGCTATACCCGATAGGATTACGGTAATAAAAACTTCAGATATCGATAATTACTTTAAACGTACGTACAGAACTGTACTTAAAATTATATCGCATTTTCTGGATAATTTTATTTACTGTTTTCTCAGATCCTGATATCTCTGCAAATTAAATACCGTGCGTGCAATTGCCCATTAGGCATGTACATTCACGTAGCTCGAGAGATTTGACAACACAGCCGTAAATTCGTCCGCCGGGCGGAGCATCCCAGCTCTCAGTTATTTCATTTCAGCCAGCTGGCACACGCGATGTTGTAATTCTTATTCCCTATACCTAGCGCGTGGCTACACGCACGGTATAAGTAAATAAATAGTTAGGTATTTATAATTCTTAATATGAGTAAAAGAGTATGATTACAATATTGTGTATTAAAAATTAGTACTTTTGATTTTTCACAGTCAGGAGGGGCCCGCCGATTTGATTTTACCCCTGGGCCCGTGCCGGCTCTCCACGGGTCTGTGGCTACCCAAGATATTGAAGGTCGAAGTCTTCTGCAAATATCTCGTGTCCTGTGCATTGGATGCCCATGAGGTCAATGTGAAAGTTGTAGAGAATTAAATTATCTACAAGTTGTCTTTTTTTATTTTTCTCCCCCTCTCTTTTCGAGATATTCAAGGTCAAAGATTCAAAAACGTGTTTTTTGCGAATATCTCGCGTCAAAAAAATCGGACAGCAATAAAATTAACATGAAAGTTGTAGAGAATTCAATTATCTACAAGATTGGTATTTTGCATTTTTTCCCAAAACCTCGCCCTTTTCGAAATATTTAAGGACGAATTATAAAAAAACTGTTTCTTGCATGTAGACTCCACGAATATCTTGCTCCCTATGTATTAGACCGCGACGAAGTCTACATGCAAAAAACCGTTTTTTTTTAAACTTCGACCTTGAATATCTCGAATATCCCGATTTTTACTAATTCTGTCTATGTGAAATGCTAATTTCTGTGGGCTATTAGTTGACTATGTTTTTCCGGGAATACCGTGGCTTTAACTTTAACGATACATTTTGTTAGGACATTTTTTTGTTCATAAACATGTAATCTATCCATCTGTATTTTTTTTCCTACCTTGACTTAATTTCAAAATTTTGAAAAAATGGATGAAAAATTTGTTTTCACTTTTCTTTTCTGCATCCGAGCGAAATGTAAACTTTTCAGGATATTATTTTATACACTTTCACGGACTTATTGAAAAAAAAAATTATTCATTTTGCAAGTTTTTGTAGGTAAATACCCTCAACGACTGGGCTAAAACTATTGACATTAAAGGCATTATTTGAGTGGGTTGTTAAAAAAATTTGCTATCCACTGATGTAAAGTATACCAAAATCGATCTAGATTTATAGCAATTATCTATGTTTGAACTTGTCCTAATTTTAAGAGTGACTAACCTCAATTCTGAGTAGTTCAGTTTGTACATTCTTAAACCGGGTCATGATAAAAAGTAGAATTAAAATACTCACAGTTATCAGTTAAATCACAGAAATTAGCACGTGATTTTAATTGGTATCCGTTATATTTTTCTCCACTCCCCACGCACTAAGAGGTACTCCATACATTTTTGTAATTTAATCTAACGCATTAATATTTACAGGAAGTAGGAAATTTCTAATCTGTGTATTATATAAACACTATTTTTAGTAATTCTCTTATCAATTTACGAATGACACAATTATCTACTAGACTAGTGCAAACAGAATCACTTGCATTAATTTCTTGGTACTTCAAAACATTATTTTTTGGTGATATTTGATTGTGCTCATTTAATTGGGAATAGTACTTATATGTACTTTTAAATTAGAAAAAAAATGTTGCATTTTCTACAAGGGTGTTCTTTGACCATTCTCTTCTTACCTACGTAGCGAGAATAGCAATAGATACGACAAATACTTATGTTATCTGTTATTTTATTTTGTTGCTTGTCACTATTTTATTTATTTTATTTTATTTTTTTATGTGTGTATACCTTTTATGACTTTTCATATCTGTATTTTATACGGCTTACATGAATAAATATTATTATTATTATTATTATTAAAATATAACGAAATGAAAATACAGACTTTTTGGTGGTAAAAAATGTAATCGATCGGAACCATTTTTTAAAATCTCCTTGTTTATTTATTTAACAAGTAAAATTGAAAATTTTTAAAAATCCCCGAGCAATGTATCTAATCGTACCAATTTCATATGACCGAATCAAAATGAGGCCTAAATCATGTTCGGCTACCATAATTGTCTCCACATTTTCAATTTTACTTCAAAATCGGATCACCCGTTGAAGAGATATGAAGCGTGGCCTACATATGAAGCCACAGACAGACAGACAAACAAACAGACATACAAACATACGGTAATCATTTCTTTTTGGGTCGGGGTTTAAAAATTAGTAGAATGCAAACTTCATGGCCATTGTCCAATGAAGTGGTTTCTTCTGGGTGTTGCCGTGGTTATCGAATTTGACTTGTTTTGATGATTATGTCAGCTTCTTCAGAAAAAAAGCAAAACGCTGTAGTGTATGAGCAGCGAAGCGTAGCAGTGTCAAGGTATATAACGAGGAGGAAAACACAAGTTCAGTCTTTAGAATCCATTCGAGGAAGATGACAAACATGATCAGCGAAACGTCAAGTCAAAATCGACAACCACGGCAACACCTAGAAGAAACCACTTCATATTTAATAAAAATTATATAAACAATTTATAACGTATTTTTCAAGAATGTTTTTTCGATAGTTATGGCTTAAAAATTGAAAGTCTCAAAAAAACGTATTGCTTAAAAAATTTTTGGTGAAAACACAATTTATATTACATTCGAAATGTCACTGTCATGTGACTGAGTCATGATCCATATCCAGGTCAATGAAATTTTAAATGCCTCAAATTTTTTTCTGAAATTTTTCCAAAGGGTTTTAAATATTTTCTCTTCAGATTTATTTTGTTTTTTCGATATTGCAGATATAAAAATACCAGTTTTGCCTATTTACCTTATATACAGTAATACCACATATACCACAAATAGTAGTATATAATATATAAATCTGATCTGTAGTGCCCGAAAAACAGGTACAAATTTAGAAAGAAACCCGTTCATAGCGACGAACAAAAAAGAGAATCACCTCAGTTGAATCTGACATTATATTTAATGTCAAATTCAACTGACGTTCATAGGTCATAATTCGGTATGGTTTAACAGCATCCAGTTTATGGATAAATATAAGTTGACACCCGGTATATATTTAATGCCTGATTTGACTTACTTGTATAGAAGACGTTCACCTTGCGGAGAGAATAGCAACTTTGTTGGAAAGTTAAACATGAATCAAAGTAACTTCTGGTTCATCTTTCAAAAAATCGGCCCTGGAACAATAAAGACATTATTAAGATACGCATATTTTTTGCTAGAACACTTTGTATATAATTTTTTTTAGATCACCGTATTTATTTTATTATTATATTACTCACATATTGTAGGATTCGTTAAATTTAATAATTCGATGTAAATAATGTTTTTAATCATATATATATTTTAATTATCTTACATTTACTATAAATTCAATTTGGGTTAAACGAGGCTAATGAAATGAAACTCCAGTTGAAATAATCACTTATAGATTTCATTTTTATAGCCTCTTGCAAAAATTTTTTGTTTCTCTGCAGTTTTTCAACGTGTGTGGGTTTTCTGTATACCGTATGTACGTATTGTGTACTGAAAACCCATCCACACTGACAGATATCTAAACGCAGGATTACACCACCCTCCTCCACAACTAATTTCAGTGGTGAAGACACTCATGATACACTCCCAGAGGCTAACAGACACCAATCATATCAACGAAAAAATACTGTCGTTCCAGAAAGTACTGATGAAAAATGAATTCTCTCAGTTCATAATCTTTCATATTACCATGGTTCAACATCTGATATAGTTGAACTGTTTTTCATCATTTTCATAAAGAAACGCGACACAGTAAGGCGACAACCTTTGATAACATTTTACAAAGGCAGAAATATTGCAACAATCCTATACAGACAACAAAGATCGAATCATCAGGAGACGGCTGGAATTAAAAATGTAGCAGATATACCTAAAAATGGATTTATTAAAAAAAAACTGAATGTAGAACAATTATATAAACCTACGAAGATATAATTATGATAATAACGATCGCTCACCCTTATTAAAAATGAATGAAGTAATATGAATAAATCGAGGCAGTAAAATACACAGGACGCATGGAAAAAGGTCAAGAAAATAAAAGAAATCCTCTTCGTATGAAAGAAATCCCTCTATATAATAAAGTATCCTGGTGTACTTTATCAACCTAGAATTCTGGACACGATTTTAATCACTTGTTATAATTCCGTTAACGTCGTTTTTACGTTCCTGTGGAGGGATAGGGGGGGGGGTATGCAAGGGGCGGAGTAATATAAGTATATATTTCCTCCTTTATTTATTTATTCCATCTTAAATGACAAGCTTTAGTGTTAAGGGAACCATGTTATTATCTTCGAAAAATCCTTTTGTATACCCGTTCGTAAAGAATCCCATAATTTACCTTTATATAAAATAACCGTGTCATTAGCAGAGCAAATTATTCTTCCCAAACTGTTCAAATTTAATAAATCGTTGATGCAAACTGAAAATAGCAAAGGTCCCAGTACGGTTCCCTGTGGGACTCCATATCTGACTATTCTGAGATTACTGTGTATATCTTGTATTGAAACATAACCAGTTCTATTTTCTAGATATTTTATTAGAAGATGAAGAGCTTGTCGCCTGATATCAATAGCATTAAGTTTTTGGAGATATATGTTATATACATAAATTCTTGTGGACTACATAGATAATAAGCGTTAAAATCCCAATTAATAATCCGAGTGTAAAGATAACAAAAATGTCAAACGGAAATTGCATTTCCTCGCTTTCATGATATATTTATTTTTTCTTCCTCACTAAAAATGCTTCATTAAATCTTAATTCTATTTTACGACCCCTTTCGTTACGAGTGACGTTTCGTTTTAAATACTAAGATAGCTCGGGCCGTATCTCGTTTACGACACAGATAAAACATTAACGGGATGAAAGGTGGAATCTAGTTAGCTAATTTACAGCTTTTATACGGAAGTAATTCCAGGATTTTCTATATTGTTGTTTAGAATACTTACGGCACGTCTACGCTGACCTGGAATGAAATATATACTTTCATACGTGTCAAAAAATGCATTAAACGTGATATAAACATTTTTTTCTACAAACACCATTAAAAACCAAATTTTTAACACGGCATACTTGAATTAAAAATGTAATATTATATAAACTCGCGTTAAAAATGATCACATGATTTACTTTTAACACTAGTGCAAAAAGTAAAATGACAAGTCGTTTGTCATAATGACATTTATTAACAAAAAATTACAAGTTATTTAGAAATATTTATAATAATTGGAGCAATTAGTAATATTTATGGTGGTTGACATAAGCTGGACGTAATGCTAAGTACTTAAGATATAAGTCAATATAAGTCTCAGGAATAAAAGTAAAGGTTCTTGAAACTCTAGTCTTGCTATCTGGAATGTTTACCACTAGTGTATTTCCCAAATCCTCAATATTGTTTAAACTCATTTGACAAAGTTCTTCACGGCGACATGCGCCTAGTATACCCATTACAGCAACTACTTTAAACATCAAATACTTGTCATCTGGCGCCTCTGCAATAAACTTATCAATATTTTGGTGTGTAAAAATTTTTGATTTTTTTGGACGATATCCTTCTCCTTTGCGCTTCAAAAATGCGATGAGTTTATAAAACTTACTTATATCTTGATTGTTCTTGACATTTAACATAGCCTTTATCATTGAAAAATGCCCAAAATGTGCCCAAAGCGTCGAAGACTTGTTTTTTGGATTTTGTGGACAACAAATCTAAAGTTGCCCTTGTAGCTGCTTCTTCAATTTCTTGAGGAATCGATTCGCTTCCTTCTGGACTATAATATTGGAACTCATCATATAGCAATAGTTTTTCACATTTGACAAGCATGTGTCAAACAATGGGCAAACTTGATTTATTTATTTCATAAATTCTACAAACTACTAGAATTATGAGGTAACCATTAAAAGGACTTGAAATCTTTTTAAAGAAACTTTATTGTTCTTCTAATGGTGTTTGTAGAAAAAACATTCTACTATTATTGAATAATTCGTTTATTATAGATTAGCATTCGTTTATTATAGATATAGCACAAGAGCCCACCTACAAAAATGGAACACATAAGCTGGAGAGTCAAAAATTGGTGAGGATGCTTATCAAGTCATTCTCTGAACGTGAGTAATCGATCATAGCAATCCGGGTTGCAGCGGCGCAGGGGCAGCCATCTTTGTTATATGGCTCAAACAATTTTTGAATGTGACGCTTTTCCATGACGTCCAATCAAAAAAGTTTCAGATAAAAGTTTTTCAGTTTTGTGGGCTCTACATGATGGCACTATGGTGTTTTACTTTTAAAGGGGTTTAATGGGGTAACATGTATTTTTATATAAACAACCCCCTTTTTTATAGTGGATTTCGATTCTACGCCAAAAAATATCAATCTTTTGCTCTTTACAATTTTTTACTCCGAGGCCAATTTGCATAAAAAAATTTTTAAGTTTCAATATTTTTTTACGGCGAAAGTATGCTCTGTAGCAAAATTTCTAAAAGAGAAAAGTTGTTTCTTTTTTTATGTAGAATATACATACATTTTTTCAGATTTCTGTTTTGAAAAAATTTTTTTCTTTAATTGGAAAGAAAATTTTCTTTTGCAAGAAAAATCTGAAAAACACATGTACATTCTACATAAGAAAAGAAACAACTTTTCTCTTTTACAATTTTCTCTGAAGCGCATACTTTCGCCGTAGTTGAAAAATTTCTGACGCAAATTGGCCTCGGAGTAAAAAATTGCAAAGTGCAAAAGATTGATATTTTTTATCGTAAAATCGAAATCCGCTATAAAAAATATAGGTTGATAATATAAAAAAACATGTTACCTGATAAAACCCACATTAAATCCCATTCAAAGTAAAACCCCATAGTGCCGTTATACAGGGTGTTTCGAAAAGATTGGGGCAACGCTTAGCCGTAGATTCTTGACATCAAAACAAGTCGATTTAACTCAAAAAGTAGTGGTCTAACTCTTTTCGTTTTTTTTGCATTCGGTCCACGAGATCCAAAATTATGGGCAAATAACCGACTTTTTTTTTGAAATTTTTCTGTCCGAGACAGAAAAACCTTTTCCAACCTGTTTTCCCAGATGGAAAAAGTACCAAAATCCAATCAATAGACAAAACTATTCACCAGAATTTTTTTTGGGCGACTTTGAAAATTGGGAATATTCCTAAGTTTGATGTTTTTCCACCTAATTTTCGGAATTATGGGGGAAAATGTCTGGCAACCATTTTCCTGCTAATTGGACCCTAATTGGACCCATAAATAGTGATGAAAAACAATCGACAGATATGTATGCCACCCTTCAAAAATTTTCAAAATGTGCCAATTTATAAAAAAGTGGAATAAAGTGTCTATTTATCTACAGTGTCCTTTGTGCGTATCATTGCTAGCTAAAAACCTAGAAATAGGTATTAAATTGATTTAAAATTTTATCGCCAGCTAAGGGAATGTTTCTATTATTAGTAGGTTTTTAGTAAAGATCTTCTTTAACGCACTGCACGTGCAATGAAATAAATTTATATGGAACTTAACCGAACGGTTGTAGTCGGCGAACTTGATGTGGCGTTCCTAGGCAATTCGTTTAAATTCCTCGAGGCAGTAATGTACGGACCCCAAGTTTAATTATTTCCCACCATACCTACCAGTCAACATATAGATCAATTGTAAAATACTCCCAGGAAAGGCTGCAAGAGAGCGCCTAGGTGATCCGTTGTGCTGTAATTACCTTCTGAGAACCTGGTCATGGTAGTGGTAGGTTTTTCTGGTTTTCCTGGTTTCCGGTCAACATATTAATGAAAATTGCACCAGCACAAAGGACACTGTAGATAAATAGACACTTTATTCCGCTTTTTTTATAAATTGGCACATTTTGGAAATTTTTGAAGGGTGGCCAAAAATTGTGTAAGGGATGAAATTGTCTGTCGATTGTTTTTCATCACTGTTTATGGGTTCAAATAGCAGGAAAAATAGTTGACAGACATTTTCCCCCATAATTCCGAAAATTAGGTGGAAAAACATCAAATTTTTGAATTTTGCCAATTTTCAAAGTTGTCCAAAAAAAATTCTGGTGAATAGTTTTGTCTGTAGATTGGATTTTGGTACTTTTCCATCTGGGAAAACAGGTTGGAAAGGGTTTTGAAGGACAGCAAAATTTCAAAAAAAGTTCGGTTATTTGCCCATAATTTTGGACCTCGTAGACCGAATGCAAAAAAAAATTAGCACTACGTTTCTGATGAGCCCTAGAATGCAATTTTTTAGTCGCCGGACAGGTTTCGCATTTCGTCTATTCGGAGTCACCTTCTCGGGGTCATAAATTCTACAGATCACGACCAATAACTAATCTAAGGGTACGGAGTAGTTCAGGGGGACCTTCCGCCCATCTATCAAGCCGACGGACGTCCACGGCATCTCGGAGTTTTTACCATTACAGCTCCCTGGCTATTACGTGTTCCATTTTTGTAGGTGGACTCTCGTGCTAACACGGTTTTTGTCGAATAACTTGAAAGGTATCACTCGTAAAAATTATCTCGAGATGAGGATAATTTTCTAACAATAATATGAGTGAATCTGAGAAATAAGTTTCAGTTACTAATTCAAGTACACTTCTGTGCAATGAAATCCCGTACACCGTATTTTTCGCTATATTAAATCATTCTTTATTTGTTTGTCAGTGTCAGTGTCATATTTTCGCAATACCAAAATTAACCGAACATGAAAAAATTTTAATTCTCTCTAAAATTTAAGAGGGATGGTCTATCAGAGCAGTTGCTAACCATCATAAATTGAACAAAAGTACTGTTATGAGTGTGAAGAGAAGGTGGGAGGGCTGAAGTTTGATTTACTGGAAATGCGTTATGTCAAAATGGTTTCCATGGTAATGGTCGTCATAGTTACCACTACCCAATGGTACTACTCCCATGGTGGGCACTCGCTTAGTTGTGAAGTTAGGTACTCCAGAATAGTGGAAATGATCTACAAAGAAGCAGTTGCTGTGGTAATGCTTACCACGGTTACCAGTACCTTAGTGTACCACTCCCATGGTGGGCACTCGCTTAGTTACGAAATGATTAGCTGTATTAGTAATAAAACCGAACTTTTTTTTATTGATTATAATAAAATTAAAACAAAAATACAAGTTACATTAAATTTTTGAACGGAAATCTCCATATTCTAGCCATATGGCCACGTATTTCGAGACGGCGACCGATCGCGCGTTATCAAACTGAAACTGCTTCTTTGTATTCGCGAAAATATAACAGATGAACTCAATAGTGATCTACCGATACAAACGATACAAAGGAATTCATGTATAAGGAAAAGTTTATATAGTAAAGTAACAGCGGAAATTTGTCATGATATATAAATCGCTGTCACATATTGCTGAATTGTGTGTATCGAAGATAAATCCCTATTGGATTCGTTTGTTTTATTTTCGCGAATATCATTTCCACTAATCTGGAGTACCTAGCTTCACAACTAAGCGAGTGCCTGCCATGGGAGTAGTACCATTGTGTAGTGGTAACTATGACGACCGTTACCATGGAAGCCATTTTGACATATAACGACGTTTCGCAATCCACGCGCGCGGATTTTAAAAAGTCTTACAATTTAAATTCTTTAAAATTTAAATATAACATTATTGTCTAAATGTTGGTTGTGGCATTTTTTTAACTTTCATGTTTCTTGGTGGGATCCTTTGCCACAGGTTTTCTTCGAAAACAATGTCCGTAAAATCTACAAAATAATGAAATTATCCAGTATTTTCTCTAAAATAACCCCTATGCTCCTTTAACGTAAAAGTCACAGGCGTAGAGGTTATTTTCCAGTACAATACTGGATATTTTATTATTTTGTTGATTTTACGGACATTGTTTTAGAAGAAAACCATCTGGCAGAGGATCCCACCAAGAAACGGAAACATTAAGTTGCCCGTTGATATCTATTTCCAGTCCGTAGGACATCCTGGGACATCCCGGGATATCCTGGTACGTCCTTAGTACAGGCGCGGTATATTCTTAAGGATGTCCCTTGTACTACTTTTATCTCATACCGAGTTGTGACACTGGGATTACCAAAAGAGTGCCCAAAAGCATACAAACTAGAATAATAGGATGTCCATAGGCAAGCCCAAATACTAAATGGGATTTGCCATAGTACGTCCCTCGGACAGCCTTATGTTGTGTGGGATATGATAATAAAAAGTCTATTTTTTACAATTAATTATTTTTATTTATTTGCTTTTATCATGATTAGAGAATATTATTTAGGTATTAGCTAGAAGAGTAGTTGTTTTGATTGGTTCTCCAATAATGAGTGTTTTAAAGTATTTACCTAACTAGTATATTAGCGTGCCCAGATTAGGGCAACAATATACAGAAAGTAGGTATTTTCATAATAAATAAAAAAGTGTGAGTTGTGATTTGCATAATACCTAAATGATTTTCTCTAAAAAGTCTAAATTCCAAAAAGACTGATTCACACCACTCAATATTAGAAAAAACTGGATTACTTTATTTTTCAAGTGTACGGGATTTCATTGCACGGAAATGTACGTTGGAGATTGGGTTAGAAAATTTCACACCTAAATATGACAAAAAATATCAACTTATGTTTTTGTAGTATTGATAGTAAGTATTGATGTGCATCATTAAACGCAAAAGTGACTTTACCACAAAGATAGAATCAATGAACATGGATGTTCTACAGAGTTCAATATTGGGTCCTACACTGTTTTTGCTTTATATAAATAAACTGGATATTTAACATCTGATGCATATTTTACAATATATGCTGATGATACGTCAGCAATTGTTTCGCACGAAGGAGAATAAAAATTAAAAATAACATGTAATGTAATGTATTAGGAAAGCTGAAAATTTGATCAAATGACGATTCTTTGTATTTCAATTTAAAAAAAGCACATTGTAGTATACGATATTAAAATTGTCAAAAATAAATGTGAACGAAGCCAAAAACGTTAAATTTTTGGGAATGTTCTTAGACGGTTGCCAAAATTGGAAAGTTCTTTGGGAGCATTTGATATCTAAATATATTTCCATAAGAGATATATTTACAAAGGAGGATGATAAATTTTGGCCTAAGCTGGGCAACGGAAAATGAACACGTTATTTTTTTATATCATTTTTTCCGTAGAATGCGATGATGTATTCGGTTTTACAGAAAAATAGCGAAAAAATGTGGAAATTTGAGAAAACGCTTGAGAATTTACAAATTCATTCACAATAAGTTAAACTTTTAATATCTATAATATTTTATTCCAGATTATGGTGGTTTATTTTAGTGTTTTTCTCATAGAATATGATGCTTCACTTCGCTTCGCCGAAAATTGAATATTATAGACTCGAATTGAATATTATAGACTCGCATTGTATAGTACTAGGGGGAGCTTAGGGTGCAGTTTGTTCAAAGGAAATATGCACTCAAAGAAAATGATAGGTAAATTCAACCAAAAAGAGCATATGAAATCGTGCCTATCTAGTTTCATAGTTAAATCAATCAGAAAAGAATAGTCATACAACTTTATTTGTTTTCGTAAACAAATAGTAGTTTAATAATCATATCTTCTTGTAACAAATTAAATAGTACAATGACATTTTTTTATGTTCACTAACCATTTTCAATTTGGTCTACAATTAAATAGTATAACGACTTTGTTTTCTGTTCACCAACTAATTTTTAGGTTGATCTACACTTTATTGTATGATGAAGTTTTTTTTGGTTAGCCAAAATCTCAGTATTGAGACATCAGACCACCCAAACCAAAGATTAGAGATCGTTTATAAGATCCATCCAAATATATCGATGATCCCCGAGAGAATTTGAAAATTGCAATCATGATATTAATTTTCTATAAATTATATAAGTATAAGATAATGCATGATTGATTATTGTCAGTGATTTGTTTGTGGCGTCATCTAGGAATAATTTCTGTAATAGGCTACGTGGTAAGCAAGCAAATTTTATGGTAATTCTTTTAGAACTTCTAGAAGACGAGAATAATATTGGTTTGTCTACCAAGTACAATAATACAGCGAACTAATACTTAGAATTACAATTGATAATAGTTAAAAATAAAATATACTATTATCTAGTTTAATTTGACAGAATTCAACAAAATAATAGTCAGACGAAAAAAATAATAGTCTCATTCATCTATTTTTTAAGTTAATGTTTGTTTTGTTGTACGACAACTTTTTATTAATTAAAATAACAATCACCTCTTGTTTAAAAATACCATCAATATAATTTAGTTTAACAAAATTAACGATATTGTTAGTTAACCATTTTTTTTTTGTTGAATTTACCCATACTATTTCTTTGAGTGTGATTTTCAAGTTCAAAAACATCTAAGCATGTGTTCTAATGTAAAGTGGTTCTATAATAATGTAATGGGGTTACATGGAAAGGGAGGGCTGGGGTAAGTTCTGTTTGGGGTGGAAACGATTAGATATTGAATATGCATGATAAAAAATTTTTTTTCAAAATTTCTTGACCAAAAATAAAAAGGGCCTAAAACCGGCTATATAGGCCCTTCTCTTTTTCGGTGGCATTACTTTACAATAAACATTGATGCCTCCAAATCAGCACGCCTGAAATGTCCACCCTGTACTTTCCGTATTTATTTAATCGCGAGAAACATCTTCGACATGTATTCACGTGTGTGAAGAGCACCGGCCACTACAATAAACCGATCGAATCAACAGTTTTCCATTACCTTAACGATTGTGTGTCGTCTGGGAATGACAAGAATACGGCCATTACATGAAAATAATTTGCGATAGTAACAGAATTATGTTGTAAGCGTTCAAATTTCTTTTATTATCGCCGATCCAAACAACCTCTCTTTCAAGAGTATCCTCCGGAAACGGGAAAACAGCGGCTATTTCTAACACATGTTGAAGCTCCAGCGTACGCAGGGATACTATTACGCACAATCAGTATTTATTGGAAAAAGTATCAGCAAACACAAAGGGTGTCGACTTAATTTCCAGAAATCTTACTCAGCGCGAGTTTCGGCAACCATGTTGGCATCGACAGGGTATGGTTAAATCGAAAGTAAATCTAACAATCTATTCTATGTTTGTACTTAGCTAATGTCGCATTTCAACATCGATACAATTATAGCAACACTGTTATTGGACATTCCGGAATAGAGGGTACCTTTTGAAATTAACAAATCCTACTGTCAGCTTCAAATCGTATATTTTTTATTGTGAGCCTATAAGTAGTATCTTCTGAAAACTTTATTTTATTTTCTACAATTTCTCGAAAAAAAAAAAGAAAAAAAAAGATGAAATAACAAATATTGAGATCAAATGAAACAAAATTAAGTTGCCAATTTTCATGATTTTCTCATTCCATCTTTGAAAACATAAATGAAAATCATAAATAAGGAAACAGTAATTTATACAATATGCAAATAAAAAAACATAAGATTCTGGAAAAGAAAGTAAGAAAAGTTAAGGAATCCGCTATTTTTCTATTTGAGGTTAAATGTGTAACAAATTATTCCGTAGATTTTTATATCAGCTGGTTGCCGATCGTCAGGGAGGAAGTAGGTAAGTAAAAATAAAACTAAAATAGGCAGCTGCTGGAAGAGTTTGAAATCTCCCCATCAATTAACAATAGACAATTGTAGCCATATACAGGTGGGACTATTAATAATAGGCCATAGTTCAATAGTAGATTCTTTGGACCAAAATATGAGGAAATGAGGATATAAGCAAACATGCTTTAGTAAATTGTTGCTGTGAAAAAAGATACAGGGTGTCAAATTTGTAATTTCTTTTGCAATATCTCAACTACCTCTTGGCCGATCTTTTCCCAATTTGGTAAGGAAACATGTGTTAAGCTAAAAGACAATAATTTATATATTACATCATGCTAGCCCGTGGAGGGCGCGTCATGAGCTATACCTGATGATGAATATTTTTTCTCTTTTTTTTTCACGAAACGTAGTGGCACTTTTGACTAGAAAATTTCATGCCGTATATCAAAAGTAATAAATAAAATTTCACTCAGTTTTACAAATACGCAAGCAGAGAATGAGTGAAACACAGGTAGTGCTCGTGATTTTGGCTCCCTCAGCCTTGTATAGATGGCGTTGATGTGAAAGAACCTGTAATGTGTGTAGATGCCAAAGGCCACCCAGACATCGACCAAAGGTTGAGTCATTATTAGATCATAGAATATGCCAGCAAGGATGACAATCACATCTGTACCTACAGTACGCACAAGGACACTCTTTGCTCCTTGCTGTAGTGAATGGAGTACATGAACAACAAGCCTCGTGTCTGCCTCTTCTATTCATGATTGCAGTTTTCGAGCAGTGTACGAACTGATTCGTGCAACTACTTTCCATGTTGTGACATATACATCTTTGCCTGGTGGCCAGTTGAAATCTACAATCTTGAAAGTCAAAAAGTTGAACCATTCCTTCTTGTTCATTGAGTCACGGAGAAAGTCTATCCAATTTCGTAGCAGTTTGGTGTTGTCAGATACTTTCCTTCGAATCCCCTCACTTCTGTTTCCCTTTAAACTATTTGGAACGTAGGTGTCCCTAATCTTTAGGCATTCTCCAGCTGCTTATGAAGGTAAGGTAGAAATATCTTATCAGCATACTGATTGAAGGTGTCAACACTAGTAGTGGGCAGGCAGTGGACGATGATGGTACCGTCCAGAAATTTGGAGTCATCGGTTGAAGGCTGCTCAAAACATTGCAGTATTTCAGCCTTGTTGGTTGGAAAATGAAGCTTACCAAAGTCTGAAATGGGAGGAGCTCATGGGCAAAAAACTCATCCAAATCAGATTTCCGGTTCTACATAGATATATACAGTTGCCTAAAGAGTTCCACATTATTCTGAAGCACTCTCAGCTTCTTCCCCAGCTGAGATGTTGCTTTATGCTTCTGGTCTCTTGAAGAGTGCAATAGAATCCCACTTTTTATAGTTTTTGCAGTAGTGGTGCCTCGAAAAGAAAGACTCATGTGATATTTTGTCATATTTGTCGGCCATTTTCAATTTTAGTGTTGTACATGAAAATTTTTAGACTCCTAGGCTAATATTTTTTAATATACCCTAAGGTACCTTCATAACATGGTGCTTTTATCCGCTATGTGACGGTAATTTTAATAAGCCACCTCACTTGTAACGTTCTACTTTTAAGGTGTGAATATACTTTTACGATCAGTTTAGTAATTTTATCTGAAGCCGACCCGTCACACTTTGAATTTGTTGAAGTCTTCCCGCGTCGAAAATAAAATCTGGCGGAGGGATGACATCGTCCTTCCATATAAGGTATTGTAAAGGCACGAAGAAATCTGATTGGTGACTTTTAACACTAGCGCTGTCTTTGCACCCTCTCCGTCGGGGGGCCATATAAATTTGAAATTTATAGGGAACGATAATAGATTCAGATTCGGTGGGACACACTCCATATCGGCTTTAAGCCGGGAGGATGGTGTCAGTTGAAAATGGCTAGAATTTGGGCCTTTCTTTAGTGTATAATTATGGTATTTACTTACCGCTTAATCTGTCTTATAAATACAGGCATATTCTGAAGAATTTGGGATCATGGATTATGCTTGTTTTATTAGAAGTAAATTTTAAATAACATTCCAGTGTATCTGTGATGTATACCAAAAAGGGTATACTTGTGCCTGCGGCCGAATTATTATGGGTATGGCGATTATGTGTTCAGTGTCTACAGAATTTATGTTGCGGCAATTTCGTAAGTAGATAAACAATTTTTCCCGTCCTTTGGTCATCTACTTTGAGAGAGACTTCAGAGAGACAATTTTTCGCTAGTGTAGTACGTCAATTGTATGATTACGTTCCCGTAACTGTATGTACGTTATCTCTTTGATTCGGTTAAGTTTTGCGTACTTGCCTATATAGACTTTCGTGAGTGCTACGAATTTACCTTTACAAATTATGTAAATTTAAAGTTTGTGTACCTTTTATATTTTTTTACCTTTAATAACTTTTCGTTAAATTTTCTTATATTACGTTGTGATGTTTAGTCAAACGAATATTTAATTATTCATTCGTAAACCATTTGTTTGAGACTCTTTATTCAGTACGTGAATGAATCATTATTTATTTAAAATTGTTTTAACTTAGTACCTACTTGTGGAGTTGGCCAATCTCCATTTACTCTCTCATTTTTTAATGTTTTATTGTTTATATTTTAGACATCTGTCTCTCTGTGTGTACTTTTTATGTAAATATATGTTGTTTTTTTGATCGTTAGCACAATTTTTGTTTAACCACGACCTGTTTCGTCTCAATGCTCTCCGACATTCAGTTTTGTTAATTAACTTTGTTATTAATAATTAGTGTTTTTTATTTCATTAATTTGAAGTAATAAGTCTAGTTTTGTCTTAAAGTAATAGATTATCTTTGGCTGAATTTTACCTTTAAGATCTAGTGTTTTAAATAGCCGGGCATCTCTCTTATTTTTTTTGATATCTTTTTAGTAAATTAATTACCATGCAAAATAGCAAAGCTATACACTATAAGTTCTTTCACATTTATCGAATATTCTGCTACCTATTTCAAACTGTCGCATAGCTTTACAGAGTAGACAGCCACTATGATGCTGATTCGACATTCATGCGTTTTGTCGAAATATTGAAAATAGTTTTACAGAAGGAAAAGACACATCATTAGCCCACATATTTAAGTACATAACATCTAATTTTAACTGTCAATATAATGTTTCCGATTCACATGATTTATTGGAGAAATTTATGATGTGGTCGGCACATATTTAGATATCGAAGATGCATATTTCAATGTTGTCCATATGATTTATTACATATATCGACAGTGTATTCTTTACAACTATATTATTTTCCGCCTTCTACCGTTGTATATGACCCCATACTTTTTTTGTGCTCCACATAATTCATGGGTTAATAAATATGTATCTCGGAAAATGGCACTCGGCCAGAACTAGTTTGATTTTCCTTATAAAAAAAACACGGCTGATAAATAACATTATAAATTGGCCTGTTCTTTCGTGTATAAATTATTTGGATCGGTCGAAATAAATGGGGAAACTTGGAAACTCCATCGGATGTAAACATATACATACATGGTTGTCGTACTAGAATGGTTTCAAAATGTGATAACGAATTTTTACTTCCACATCCAGTGGAAGTATAGTAACGACAAAAAAATTTTAAAAATTTTTATTGTTCAAATAGGCTTAGAATGTCATGAAACGTCGAGATTTTAAGTTTGAGCGAAAAAAAATTTCTGTCTGTTTGTCGGTCTGTCTGTAACTTTTTTTTGTGCGCACGTTTACTCTGGAACCGTTTGAGATATTGACTTGAAATATGGTACACATATGTACTTTAATAAGATCTTGAACTAGATTATATTTTCATCTTGATCCGTCGAAGGGTTGGGGGGTAAATTGGGGTAAATTTGGGGTAAATAGGTAAATCAAGCAGGTAAGAGTCCATAACATTGGTATTTAGTATATACAAGAGAAGCTAAGGTATCAAAAAAAATTTTGGCATTAGCCACCCCCATTACCAGAAGAATCAGAAACTTCAAAATATTTTTTTACTTCATCCTCCCCCTACCACCCCCACCCCACTATCGTTGTGGGGTATCGTTTTATGAGTTTTTGAGGTAGAGGATTTCAAATATTATATTATTAAAGTTCCATAAACAATTATTTCCACATACAAAATTTTTTCGTTGTGAGTGACTTGGGTAGAAAATCTGGATGTGGAAGTAGTGATTCCTTGGGCAGCGGTTTTGTATGTTTGAGTTTGAGGGGTGAATGTGTGGTAAATTTTAAAAAGTTTTTCCGGAAGAGCTTCTACTAAAACGGAATATAGATATGCTTTTATATAAAAACGCGCAAATCAACTCTCTTTAGACTTAATTCATTATTGAAGAGTCCCAGTGTGCTGCTACGTTTCTAATTTTGAACTGATATGGAAGGTGTGTCAGAAGTAGACGCAAACGAAGTGAGCTGAGGAAGGAGGTCACTTTTGATCGAAATAACTCTATATGTGGTTATCCAATTGATGGTTCAAAAGTTATTTCAATTTTTGTATTTTTTTTTCTGAAATCGCTTGGTGTCTCCACTAAAGATTAATAGAAAAAATCTGTAATAGTATATTACATAACGAGGTGGAAAGTGTTTTATTGTTGTCGAGAGATGAAATAGTTAGGGCATGGCCCGTTTATCCGGCCGCCCGCCCGCCGCCCCTAAAAAAAGACGGAGGTTCGCACACCCGCTGTTCATACTGAATATATATATATATATATTAACAACGAAAAAAAATATCATTTAAAAGGAACGCATAACTTTAATTCAAATTCAGCGACAGATATAAAATGTGTCCACGGATGGAGTTCGGAAGAGGAAAAACTTTTTAATTCTTGAATTTACGAAAAAAAAGTAATTCTTGATGAAAACTCAAACTTCTTTAGAAAATTTTGAAAAATCATGGACAAAAATCGAAAGTCTGGCTCCAGAGATTGTAGGCTATTATCAGTATTATCTATGTCCAAAAAACCAAGAAAAAAGAATGTTGAAAGGAACTAAAACGTTAAAGGGTTTTTATTGTTTCTTATGTTCAATTGACCACAAAATATGAGAAAACCGCGGAGTGCTACCATTTTTGAGATCGAAGTAAAAAGGTCCACTTTTCACATTTTTGAGTTTTGCTCGAAAACTATGCATTTTTCCTATAAACACGTCAATAGAAAAGTTGTACAGAAGTAAATTTCCAATCGAAATGCCATCAGAAGTCAAAAAAAAGTTTTTTTTACAAAAATACGTCCAAAAAACAAAACAAAAAAAAAACGAAAAAAAAATGCAATTTTTTATTTTTTTTTTTTATTTTAGCCTGTAACTTTTTTGCGGGTACATTTAGGCATAGACATTGCTGCATAAAAAATAAATCTGGCGTTTTACCCGTTAAAATGAGATTTTGTAAAAAATTTTACGATTATTAGTGACCGAGATATAGCGTTTCAAATTTGCAACTTTTAACTTTTTTGCTAATTTTTACTATTTTTTTTTCAAATTTCGTCCTGTAACTTCTTTCTGAGTGAATTTAGGTAGGTAGATATTATTATATTAAAGTGCAACCTGACTTTACGCCCGTTGAAATGGTGGCTGGTAAAAGTCTCTACGACAAATAGAAATCTAGATACAGCATTTCGAAGACTGTTACTTTTATTAACTTTTTTCTAATTTTTAAGTTATTTTTTAAATTTCGACCTATAACTCATTTGTCAAATACTTTAAGTACAGATATTGCTTTTTACAAAATCTCATTTTAACGGGTAAAACGCCAGCTTTTTTTTATGCAGCAATGTCTATGCCTAAATGTACCCGAAAAAAAGTTACAGGCTAAAATAAAAAAAAACAAAAAATTGCATTTTTTCGTTTTTTTTTTGTTCTGTTTTTTGGACGTATTTTTGTAAAAAAAATTTTGATGCCATTTCGATTGGAAATTTAATTCTCTATAACTTTTCTATTGACGTGTTTATAATTTTCGAGCAAAACTCAAAAATGTGAAAAGAGGACCTTTTTACTTTGATCTCAAAAACCCCTTTAAATGGTAGCACTCCGCGGTTTTCTCATATTTTGGGGTCAATTGAACATAAGAAACAGTAAAAACCCTTTAACGTTTTAGTTCCTTTCTACAGTACATAGACAATAGACTATTGATGAAGAATTTAATAACGAACTTTTAAAAATAAGAATAAGATGATCCAATAAATTCTGAAGCCTACAGCGATTTTTGAACCGTATTTTTTTCACCCCACTGTGCGTCAGGCTAAAGCTATGCGTCAGGGTGCCTAGCGGAAGGCGGCAGCTCATTACCTTACCAAATGAATGCCAGCTCTGAGTCTATATGACCTGCATTTGCAGCTGCTCGCAGCAAAGGACACTCGATCGCGCACCGGCAAACAATCGCCTAGATACTATAAATCAGCCGATCCAATTTCATTTTTAAACGAAACGTCAATTAAGTCGAAAATCTGCTGCAATAGTCATTAAGCCGAGAGTACTTGCTAAAATATTGTAATTAAAATTAAGGCAAAGTTTAATTAGTTCCCTATTAATTTGTAGTCGGGCTTATTGTGGCATTAATTAAAATCATTATCAAGAATTTTGCAGTAAAGAAAGTTCTCATTGTTGAGATGTTGAAAAGGTATTATCTCCGTCTTACGTCTAGTCTAAGCCAGGCGAGCTGTATAGAGAACACACAATACTTCGTCGACCCTTATATTACAGTGACCCATTATAGAGAAATACTAGTGTGTACAGGGTTGAGCGCGATTCTTTGCGAAATAAGCTAGTTATTGCACTGGATTGCAAAGTAATTTATGTAACATATAGAAGTTGAATATACTTGTCTGAAAAAAAAAACTGAGTTCCAGAAGTTCTGGAACATTGAAATTTGCCGTACTCTTAAAAAACAATGTTCTTAAAGTAAAAAAATTAGAACATTCGATTATGGGCAAATCGAAGACGGATAACTGGTCAGTCTAAAGTCTAAATTTTGTTGGGGATAGCTTAGTGCATGTCCCCTGTTTGAAAAGACCCAATTCTAGTACTCCACCTCTTATGGGTTTAAGATGGAAGGTAGACCAAAGCAAGCAAAAATACAAGTTTTGTAATAATGGATGATTTTGTATTAGTGGATGATGCAAAAAAAATTGAGGCCTTTGGTTCTTTGTACACGTACACCTACTAATACTACGGGAGCCCACCCTAAGTGTCCGTGCACCCTCCCCCCCGATCTTTTAGGACAATGTTTTTCATAAAAGATTAAAGTCTAAGGAATAATTTAAGACATGTCCTAAAAAAAAAAATTGGCTGCACTTTCAAAATGGCGTCCGTTAAAAAAAACAAAATGTGCAAATATGGTTTTTGTCATTTAACACAAAAACTAAGAAAGATGGAGAAAAACTTTCTGTACAAAAAATAAAGTGCATAAAATTTTCTACAATTTTGTTTCCATACAATATTTGCATTGGAGTTACCATTTTCCAGATAAATTATTAATCTCTTAAAATAAAATATAAAATAAGTCACAATTTTATCTTTTTACCACTTTTAATAACGGGATGGGGGTGACAGAAGCAAAAAAATGTTGAGACTTTGGCTTCTCGTACATCTAGTAAATCACAATTTTCTGAACTCTTACTTGCTGACTTTACCTATTTACCTCCAACTAGTACAAGATCCGACATAAGAAGTTAATACCCTCATCTGTTATTCATATAAGAAATAGTTTTTATGAAAGATAACACGTAGGTTAATAGATCGCGACTAGGTTGCCTAGCCATATCTTGACCCCATGGCATTTAATTTGAAAAAAATTAATTAATTTTTTCTTTTTTTTTTGTCAGGCGAAATCGAAATTTTGTCTTTAAACGTATATAGCAACGAAACCATTAATCCTACAGGAATTTTTCAACAAAACAAATTCATCATCATTTTATAATCTTTCTAATAGATCCCTACCAGTTTTTTCCTAGAACCAACCTTTATTTAGATATTCGCAAGAGATGAGAAAAAACACGTTTCCTTGGAAAATGTAAATTTCCAGTTGTATCGCTCCTTATTTTTTGTCGTAGGGCAAAACATAAAAAAGAGACTTGTGGTGTGTTAAATTCTCTACAAATTCGTTAGGTCGCAGTTTTTTGCCGTAAAAGCCACCTTTTAGGAGTTATGGATGTTTTAAGCAAAAAAGTGCAAGACACCGCCATCTTAAAAGGCCCGCCGGGCCCAAACCAAAAGTCACAGTAAAATTTCCTCACATTATGTACTTTCCATTTGGGAGTTTTTATTTTTGAGCTATCTCTCACAGATTCTAAGTTACAGGCGAAAAACCTTTTCAGAGATGAGGAATCCGAAGGGCGTCGAAAACCCGACATCTAAATATACTCATATTTTCAAAAATACGATACTGCGACGCCCGTGCCATGTCGATACGGAGACAGGAAGACTTGTAGTTGATCCGCATCGTAAATCGCACGCCGAAATTCGAAAATTCGGCTCGACACGAACGAATCAAAATTGACATTTTTGGCATTTTTCGTTTGACGTTTCTCGATCGCGATTTTGTGTTAGAAGTGTCTTTCGCCCATATCTTTCCATTGCAAAAAAAGAGATAGTCGACCTTCCCCTGTTAATAACTAATCAACCATAAATAATACAACAACGAAAGACAACCTAACAGACGTAGAATTTAATTCTAAATCGACCTGCACCTGTCCCGATCCCGTCAGATATGTTTAAAAATAGCCTTTGTTAATGCAAATTAGCAAAGAGTAAGGGGTACAGACGTGTAGAATTTTGCTTCAAAAACCCGTTACAAAAGTCGAGCTATTATATCTTTTATTTCTTGCCCTACGACAAAAAATAAGGACGCTAGGAGCAGGGGGCGGCTCAAGGTAAATTTTCCACCCATGTGGGAGCACTTTTTGGCGCCCTTTTCTAAGGTCATCACGTACTTCATACTAAAGTACAAGGATATCCCTTCGGACTCCGCGATCGCTACTTTTTATCGCCTCATGGGGGGGGGGGGGGTCAAATAGAAATACGAAAAAACTTTTTTTTTGCCTTATGGAGCGGGTGCTATTGAAAATCTGAAAAAAAAAATTATCACCTCATGGGGGGGGGGTGCCTCGTGGGGCGGGGGGTGCAAATAGAAATCCGAAAAAAAAATTTGTATTCTCTCATAGGGAGGAATGCTATTAGAAATCCAAAAAAAATGTTATCGCCTCATGGAGGGGGTACTATTAGAAATCCGAAAAAAAATTTTACCCTCAATTTGGCGCCCCGGGCAGCCGCCCCTGGCTAGGAGCGATACAACTGGAAATTTACATTTTCCAAGGAAACGTGTCTCTTGCGAATATCTGGATAAAGGTTGGTTCTAGGAAAAAACTGGTGGGGATCTATTAGAAAGATTATAAAATGATGATTTTGCTTCCTTAAAAAATTCTTGTAGGATTAATGATTAATTTCTTTGTTATTGATTTATTATTTATTGTTATACTGTTAAAATGTTTGAATTTTGTATTTCGTTTTTGTTTTTCAATGTCAATAAATTTTAATAAAAAGTATGGATGTTAGACCAGTGCCAATAGTTTTTGATAAAAGAAAAATTCTTAGCAGTATATGGGTGGTGGGAAAATTTAGGATTAATGGTATATAATTGGGGAAAAATCGATTGGACCGCAACAGATAACCGGAAGTGGGGTGGGGGTGTCAAAAGGTGTGTGTGGGTAAAACGTGTTTTTTTGCGATTTCTGACAAAAGTAGACCTCCTATCGAAAAAAGTTTAATGTAAAAGTTGTAGATAATTGAGAGATCTGCAACTTTTATCTGAACCATTTTTTTTTACATAACCTCAAAAATATTGAGAATAACGCGAAACGAAACGAAACGAAAAACCAATTTTTTGTTTTTTTATTTTTATCTTCCACAAAAATAATTTAATTTTGATGAAATTCGGTGAAAATGTACATTGTTATGCATCAAAAAAGCTGTAATTTTTTTGAGGCGTAATATTCATTTTTTGATTTTTTTGCGAATTTAATTTGAAAAAAAGGGCTAATTTTCAATCAAAAAAGTTGATTAACAAAGTTTTGATTTTTGAAAATTTCAGGACGGTATTTTTTTCATTAAAACCTCTACTTTATGATGGTGAAAAAAATCACACTCTTACTATGGAAAACATTGTCAAAAATGGAAAAAACCAAAAAAACACTTTTTTCAAGATCGATTTTACCGTAAATGTCACTAATTCTCCATTGTTCATTTAAATGAAGTGTTGTAAGTTGTGCAAAATGGTAATTTCAATGTTATACTTAATTAGGGAACTTTAATTAACCGTTTAAGGTTCGGACTGCTGAAAACCGAAATGTTTAAGCAATAATTTTACCTAAGAAATTGCTAAAAATAACCATTTTTAGGCAATAAAAAAACCTTTATGGGCACTCTCACATTAAAAATAAGTTTATTACGTATTTTACATTAAACCAATTAACAAAGTAGAAATGCAAAATTTATAATAATCCCATTTTTCTGGGAAGCTGCTCTACATCATCAGACTCAACACATTGTTCGGTTTCTTCAGGAACTTCGATAAGGTCTTCGACTTCGTCAAGGTCCTCAAGTTCATCTAGATCTTTATTTTCAATATCATTTTGAACATTTATTTCGTCACACATCTCGGAATCGCTGATTTCTTCTAACTGTTGTATTTCAGCCCCGTGACAATTCGAGAATAGAATAGAGCATTTTACTCCATGCTTTCGACAGCCGCATCTTTTACTACCACAATCAGTTTCACAGCTGCAGCAGATAGATTTCAGCAAACTTTCAGGAGTTAATTCTTTTTCTGTCAATTTAGGCATTATTCCGGTTAGATGGTGTTTCCATCCCCAATCCGTAGCTGTAAGTTTGTTACTAAGCCAAGTTTGAATTTGAAAATAAGCCCTGTAGCAGTGTTGTTCAGCTGCTCCCTCAGTTGGTGGTAGGTTTTCTAAATTAAATGAAGTCCTTACCGTAGCGGTTTGATATATTTCAAACCTCAATTCATTCAGTGACATATCCTTTTTCTTACATTTATAAATAGACGCTATTAGCTTCAATCCATTTTCGGCTATTGTTTGTTTGTCAACATATCTCCGATAAAAAAATTCTGTGAGCTTTGATAAATTTTGGTTAGCCAGTAATGATTTTACAATTGTCACATCAGCTTCATCAAAAACAACGTAACTGTTTGCTGCGTAGTGGCTCTGTACGTAATCCAAATACTTATTAACGATTTCATCAATCGTATCATTTTTTTGCCAAACTACTTTGTGTAGCAGAAATCCACCATCAACAACGTGTACAGTATTACTGGAGATCGGCAATGCATCAATGCTCGTAAATTCATCGTAAACATGCGATTTCACATTTTTTCTGAGGCCATTTTCTGTAAATTTGACAATGGAAATGGAGCAAGCTCATACTCCAAATACTTTTTCATATCATATAAAGCAAATTATATGAGGAGAAACACAGAAGTTACTATTGAAAATTACGATGAAACGGTGTAAACAATGACGTGCCAGTTGTGAACGCGTGAAAAGGCAAGGACAGGTGGGTTGCAAGCGAGCTGGAGAAAAGAACGAAAAAAAGTGCGCGCGCATTCGAGAGCACGTAGTAGTAAAACTGCCCCGTCATGATTCAATTTTTCAACTTTAAATATTTTGAAATATGTATATCAATAAAATTGTTTCAATCTATGTGTGCCCATAAAGCATAAAAAAGTTTTTTTCTTGCCTATAAATGGTCATTTTTAGCAATTTCTTAGGTAAAATTATTGTTTAAACATTTCGGTTTTCAGCAATCCGAGCCTTAAGCGGTTAATTAAAGTTCCCTTATTACGTATTACATTGAAATTACCATTCTGCACCACTTAAAACACTTCATTTAAATGAACGATGAAGAATTAGTGACATTTACGGAAAAATCGATTTTGAAAAAAGTGTTTTTTTTTTGGTTTTTTCAATTTTTAACAATGTTTTTCCACAGCAAGAGAATGATTTTTTTACACCATCTTAAAGTAGAGGTTTAACGAAAAAAATACCGTCCTGAAATTTTCAAAAATCAAAACTTTGTTAATCAACTTTTTTGATTGAAAATTAGGCCTTTTTTTCAAATTAAATTCGCAAAAAAATCAAAAAATGAATATTACGCCTCAAAAAAATTACAGCTTTTTTGATGCATAACAATGTAAATTTTCACCGAATTTCATCCAAATTAAATTATTTTTGTGGAAGATAGAAATAAAAAAACAAAAAACTGATTTTTCGTTTCGTTTCGGGTTTTTCTCAATATTTTTAGGTTATGTAAGAAGATGGTTTCACCGGCTCGGTCGTGCAGCGCTTAAGGTGTTAAGCTTGCGACCACGGGGTTCCAGGTTCAAATCCTGGCTAGGGTATGGATGTGTAGTGGCGTTTTCCATGTGTTGCCGAGATGGTAGCAGTGAACTAGATTGCTGTTGTGTGAGAGACAACACAATCTAGTCGCTCTCCTATCTTAAGTTCGAGTCTCAGCTGCGGCAGATGGCAATGTCGCAGGGAATGGGTGTTGTTATATTGTCTATGTGTGTGTGTGTGTCCTGGTTGAGTGGTAGAATAGCCTACGGCTAAACTCCGCCAGGACATTAATATAAATAAGACGATTAAAAAAAAATAATAAAAAAAAATAAAAGTTGCAGATCTCTCAATTATCTACAACTTTTTCATTAAACTTTTTTCGATAGGAGGTCTACTTTTGCCAGAAATTGTAAAAAACCACGTTTTACCACTAAACACACACCTTTTCATACCCCCACTTCCGGTTATATGTTGCGGTCCAATCGATTTTTCCCCAATTATATACCATTAATCCTAAATTTTCCCACCGTTCATATACTGCTAAGAATTTTTCAGACTTTCGGCCTTTGGAAACCGGTTTGGCACTGGTCTATGTTTAGTATGGCGTTTTTAAAAATGTTACCAAGACGGTAGCAATCTGCTTTAGACCGTGGTTAAGTCAGACTACGTGTTAGTACTTTGAACCTTTAAGTAATTTTTGCAACTGCATGGAAAAAAGGAAAATTCGTTTGACGAAACGTATTTTTCGAAGAAAATGTTTGTGTTACTCGAATTTCTAACTTTTCATTTTAGAGCGTTTGACCTTGAAAAATACAACATTTTCGCCTGCGGCGCATTTTTTCCCTTGCGCCTTGATCCACCAAAGTATATATATATTCTTCCACTCAAATTTGATGTTCTAGTTCTGTGCTTGATTTGACCGATTCCCTAAAATTGCCAGGACCGATTGGATTGACCCCATCCACCTCTATTGCTCTCTCGAGAATTAGTTAGTTAATCAAATTAGTCAGAGCAATTTTCGGCATCGTATCTAGGGCAGGGCAATAGGGGCGTAATTTTATCAATTGACCCCCCCCCCCCCCCCCCCCCCGGTAATTCATATTTATTTTCGAGGGGGTAATTCTTTTATTGATGGCGCAAAATTTGAATATGAAGGGGCATAATTTTTCCGATTTTATCCCCCAGCTCATCAATTCAGGAGGCGGCATTTTAGATTTTCCACACCAGCAGCCAAATCTCTAGAAACGGCCCTGATGGACAGCATCGAAACATTCAAATTCAAAAATTCAAAATTCAAAAACATTTATTAATAATTATACATGATGTACATTCGGTTTAAATAGATTTTACCATAAAATTGCGCCTAATCCCCAAAAAGGATTGTGTGCGCACATATTAATAATTTATAAAACACCATGTTTATGTTAATGACAGCTATACATACACTATTTATAAGTTTTTTTAATTATATTATATAATCATTATACAAGGAGGTACATATTGCGTGAACACATTAGGTGAATGATGAAAGAAGACAAATTAATATAAACCAAGACAACATTATGTATTAAGAATAATATTTGTGTTATTTATAATAAAAGTTTTTAATACTCTTCTGAATCTGGATATTTGGTTAATACTTTTTATATAACCTGGTATGTTATTGTAATAATTAGGCCCTAGGTAATCTATAAAGTTTTGTTGCTTAGTTCGGTTATATTTTGGAATCATTATATTTTTATTTATAATAGACCTAGTTTATGTAAATGTGTAGGTAAACTAAATTTGGATATATTTTTTTTGATAAAAATAGAGCATTCTAAAATATATAACTGTTTTAAATTTAGACAATTACATTCCCTGAACAACTGATCACTTGAAAAAGTGGGTTCTTTTTTTAGTATTATCTTCAAGATTGTTTTCTGTATGACTTTGACCGGATTTAGAGCATTTTCATACGCACCACCCCATATTATTAAGCCATACCGTATGATAGATTCAACGAGAGAATTGTATACATTTAATATAGTTTTTTTAGATAAAATATCTCTGAGTTGGTAAAATTTATATATCAACTTTCTAATTTTATTTGTTACGTAGCTTAAGTGTTCCGACCACCTCAAGTTTTTATCTATCATTAAACCCAAATACTTTATTGTACTAGTGGATTGAATTTTTTCATTACTCTCATGAATAGTTATGTCGCTAAAATCAGGTAAATTTGAATTGTAAGTAGAAAATACAATAAACTTAGTTTTTGATATATTAAGCGATAATTGGTTTACGTCGAGCCACGATCTAACTTTTTTCATATCTTGCGCAACACAATTTTTCACATCATTCCAATCATCACCTTTACAAATAATTGTTGTGTCATCTGCATATGAAATAAGTTGGCCTGATATATTTAATTTACATAAACTGTTTATAAATATTAAAAATAAAATTGGCGCCAAAACGGTGCCCTGAGGAACTCCTATGGTTATTAATTTTTCCTCACTTATTTTATCCCCTATTTTTACAAATTGTTTTCTGTCCTCCAGGTAACTAGCGAATACCTTCAACACTGTGCCCCTAATACCGATGTTTTCCAATTTTTGTAGTAATTTTTTATGGCACACAGTGTCGAAAGCCTTCGCCAAGTCCAAGAAGACAGATATACATTTTTTATTTTCTTGTAAGTTGTTGTTAATTGTATTGACTAGTTTGTAAATTGCGTCCGTTGTACTGCAAGAGCTCCTAAAACCAAATTGATTTTTAGAAATAATGTCATTCTTATCTAGAAATTCCTCAAGGCGATTTTTTAATGCTTTTTCAAATATTTTGGCCAAATTATTAATTACAGATATAGGTCTATAGTTCGTTTTTTCCGTTCTACATCCATTTTTGTAAATAGGCGTTACGATAGATACCTTGAAGTGATGAGGAACACATCCGGTTGTAAAAATGGTATTAATGATATGTACTAAAGGTTTTATTAAAAAGCTATGACAGTGTTTTATTAATTTGGCCGATATTTGATCCATGCCGGTGGCGCTCTCATTACGTAAACATTACTTCTCGGAATCTTCTACCCAATGCGAGGTGAGAAAACATTCAATATTAGATATTTTTTCAATAACTATACTTCTTAAACACCCTGTATATTAATATTTTTTTAAATCTAAAAATTTGTTGCATTTGTTTTACAATATTTTCCTACTGACGGGCAACTCAAATTTTTCTTTAACATGATTTTTCAGCACAATGCGTTAACTTTTGTCTCTTGCACGATTATTGATTACACAAACCTTCATTACTCAGAGCCACATAAATAAATGACGTTCAGACGCGTAAATACGTAAAAAAATGGTGTAGCTGGAGATTAAGTATTCTGTCAACCTTAATTAACGAGTGGAACCCTTTTCCTTACGATGCTATCACTTTTTTAATTATAAAATATTGTAGAGGTGTTTTACATTTCTCATTTTCCTCGTCCACGGCACTTTTACAGCCACACGAAAAAGAAAAAACAATTACTCTAATGGGCTGGCTGGGGACTTGAGTAGCAAAGCAGACGACGCAAATGTCCCAATTATAAGCGGTGTCATTTTGATTGAAACATCCGTCGACTCCCTCGAGAACCAAAAATTTAAAAGTTATTATCATAATGTGCTCTTACTTTTTTATAACTACAGCAAGAGACATTTTTTGTAAAAAATTGAACAGCCTTCAAAAACAGTCTAAATAAGATTAAAAGTTATTAGACATGCTTTGTTATACGCTCCTTAACAGAATGTTAAGAAGTCAACGTAATATGTGCATAAAATCAGAGGCGTAGCGAGCTAACTTTTTTGGGGAGGGTTATTTTTCAAATTTGCCAATTTCATATACTTAAGAAGCCAACTCTGTAACTAAATAAATAATAAATAATTCCTCAAAAAAATTGATGAGCAGGGAGGGGGGAGAAAACCCAAAAACATTTTTTTTTTCACCGAAATAAAAATTGCCAACTTATATCTCAAAGGACCCCGCACTAAACCAAAGGGAAAATGGGTTCCAATCGAATTGGACGAGAATTTGATATAATGTAGTTTATGATGTCCTGATCAAAAGTCTTAAAGAAGCGAGATAGAAAAATGGACAGTTTTCGAGTTACAGGGGGTCAAACATCCTTAATTTTTAAGCTATTCAATCTCTCAAAAAATCATTTTACAGGGAACTTTAAGGGCTACAAGACATGTAAAGTTGAACTTCCTTGAACTTTTCTTTTTTGTGATTTTTGAGTTTAAAGGGAAGGTGGTCATCGCACTCACATGCAAAGTTATAACGGTGATATCTTAATTAATTTTTGCCCTAGAGAAATAAAAAAAAAATTTGATTAATAAAAACCTAAATATTTGTACTTTAGCATTTTTTACGTATCTTATTTAGTTTTTTAATTATTGTGTATTGTGTATGTGTGTATTTCAAAAATCATTTCAAATTTGAATCAAACGTTTTTCAAATAAAGGCATCCTAAACCGTTCAAAATTCTAGAACATATTGTTAGTACTTAAATAAAGTAAATTGTAAATGGAATGCGTTCATTTTCAATTCTTGCGGCGAAGCCATTGGTTTCATTGCTGATCTTTTCTCCGAAGAAAACAGGCATCCATTTTATTTTCACCATAACTCCGTTAGTTTTCATGCTAACGATTTTTACCAAAGTTTATTTTTAAAAATGTCATATATTTTCCTCCAAAAATTTTCCGTTTTTCCATTATTTAACGTTCAAAGAATCGAATTCAGTTCTCGGCGAACAAAAAATCACCTTCATCGAGCAATAACTCGATTCGTATTGCATCTACAGAAATAAAAAAAACCCTAATCGATTTGTCATTTTATAGGCTTCATTTTTGCTCATAATAATTTTTTTTGGTTTTCGAGTTATTAGTGAAAAAAAAATCGTTCTAAAACATGCATCTTTTAGATGAAAAATCAACATTTTCAATCAAGAATAACTCAAAAAGTATTGACTCATCGAAAAAATTGCATAGAATTCATTCCTCTATCGATTTCTGCAGTTACTTTGAACATAATAATTTCCACCCCCGAGAAGAGGTGGCATCCACCTCCAGGGTAAAAAACGTCAATTTATAATCCATAAACATTTTGATATTAGGTTTTAGCAACACAATGCAAAAAGTTTCATTAAAGTTGATTCGTAGGAACTGGGTTCCAAGGTTTTTTAGTTTTCACGCCTTATGGCACTCCACTACATGGAAAAGTTAGAATTAGAGCAGTTTCTTATTATATTTTTATTTTTCTATTAAGTTAAGACATGTACTATACAGTGTGTCCCAGGATAGATGTAACAAGAGGTGTAATGGACCAAAAATTTTGGAATTTTGGAATGGTATTTGGGGATTGAGTCCTGCTTGTTGTAAAACTAAAGTATACCAAAAATGACTTGATTTGGTGTTCTACAGGGTGTTTTATAAGCAAAGTTGTAAAAATCACCACTAATAAAGTACCTTTATTTTTCAAAATATGAAAACATTCCACTAAGAAAAGTTATTTAGAATGCAATGTTATACCTCTATACTAAGTTTCAGGAATATAAAATTATTTTTTTGAAACTTCCAATTTTTTGCGAAAAGAGTTGAATTCATATTTAAAGTTGTGTAGGAGCAAATGTTAATCATCTCAAAAAGTAGGCTATTGGTAAATAAAAAATTGAATATACGATATGTAAGAAGGTATAATGTTAATCGAACTAATTGTAAAACAAGAAACCAAGCATAAAAAATTATGTGAAAATGGTACTCACAGTGCGTGAAAAAATTCATATTGTGCAATGCCACGGAATTGGCGGTGAAAACTCGCTAAGAGAAGTGGTAAGCCAATTTAATTTGAAATTTCCAAACACTACTTTGTCACGTACTCAGGCTATGAGAATAATTAAAAAGTTTCTGGCTACTGGTAGTGTTCTTAACATGAAAAGAAAAATAAAAGCATATGATGAAGACAATGTTAGGGCTATTATAGCTCATGCCTCTGTTATAGAAAATCCTAGGATGCCACTAAGAGAGAGATCAGCTCTTATTAATATTAGCAAGTCTGAACTCCAAAGAATTTACAAAGCAAAGAAAATTAGGGCATATAAAACAAATTATAAACATACGCTTGAAGAGGGAGATGACGGCCGTAGGTTGGATTTTTGTTTGACCATTGGAGAAAATTTCATCATTTCATAATTTTCTCAGATGAATCCACATTCACAACCAATGGTGTTGTTTCATCTCAGAATTGTCGGTTTTGGGCTTCTGAAAATCCAAATTGTAGAATTCATTGTAGAAGACAATATTATAAAAAAGTGAATGTGTGGTGTGCCGTTTCTTATCACGTTGGAGTTATTGGACCTTATTTCATTAAGGGAAGGTTAAACCAGCACACTTATTTACAGCTTCTTGAAAGATTTTCTGAAGAACATTTAAATATTTTAAGAGATATGCCTCATTTTCAACATGATGGTTGCCCTGGCCACTCCACAGAAGTGGTTAATCGGTGGTTGAATTTAAATTTTGGAGAAAATTGGATTGCCAGGAATGGACCGATCAAGTGGCCGGCGAGATCCCCAGACCTATCAATATTGGATTTCTTTTTATGGGGTTGCCTCAAGCAGTTGGTTTACGCTGAACCACTTCCTAACGATGTAGCAGTATTGAAGCAGAGAATTACAAATGCCGTAAACTTCATACCGTTAGATCATATTCGAAACAGTTTTAAGGACTTCAGGCGAAGAATCGAAATGTGTGTGGATGTGGGTGGTAGCTACGTCGAATAATAAAAAAATTGTAAACATTGTTTTGTATTGGTCAATAATTAATTTGTTTGTGAATCTGTTATGTTTTTGACATTTATTACTTGTTATAATTTTTAAACCTCATTAATCTTCTGTTAGTAATTGTTTCTTGTTTTACAATTAGTTCTATTAACATTATGCCTTCTTACATCTCGCATATTCAATTTTTTATTTACCAATAGCCTACTTTTTGAGATGATTAACATTTGCTCCTACACAACTTTAAATATGAATTCAACTCTCAATTCGCAAAAATGAGAAGTTTCAAAAAAATAATTTTGTATTCCTGAAATTTGGTATAGAGGTATAAAATTGAATTCTAAATAACTTTTCTTAGTGGAATTTTTTCATATTTTGAAAAATAAAGGTACTTTATTAGTGGTGATTTTTACAACTTTGCTTATAAAACACCCTGTAGAACACCAAATCAAGTCATTTTTGGTATACTTTAGTTTTACAACAAGCAGGACTCAATTCCCAAATACCATCCCAAAATTCCAAAATTTTTGGTCCATTACACCTCTTGTTACATCTATCCTGGGACACACTGTATATTTGTATATATTTTACCTGTCTTTTATATATTGCTTAAATAAAAGTTTTATCTGATTTAAACAATAATTTTATTAAATAAAATGCCCCTTAATAAATATTAAGGTAGGCACCTATTTCTTCACATTACTGGAAAGCGGTCTCTCCGCAATTGGCCTGTATCTTTTTTCGACCATCAAATATTTTATTGCTTTTGCTCCGCAATTTGCCTAGTGAGGAAAGTCACGTTTTTGCAACTCTATTCTTTAATGACTTTATTGTATCTGTTTCGCCTATCTAATTGGACCACAAACGGACCAATTAGGAAGTTTCCATTTTCCTCATTTTCTCGTAATAAATAGTCGTAAAAATCTAAAAAGATCAGTAATTTTTTTTTAAATTATCTCTATAAATAAAAAAGTTATGGTCCTTCCAAGTTTAAAATGCTGCGATCATCTGGGCTGAGGCTCGATTACGTCACAATACATGATTCCGCCAACAGCGAGCGGGCGCGGGCATCTTTATATTCGCTGGCAGGCACCGGCAGTTTATAGCCAGCTTGCATATGAGAGTCGAAATAATTGCTAAAACATGCAATTTTGGCACGTTCATATTTTTCGAAAAACACCTTTGGGACGGCCGTATGATGTCGCGACGTAAAGAGGAAGTCTTCCAGATAAATCTGATCGTAAATTGCATGGTGAAATTCGAAAATTTGGCTCGGCACGAACGAATCAAAAGTGACATTTCAGAAAATCAAGCACATACACTAAATAAAGGGAACATACGGCGCGCCGCCGGCATGGCAAGTCAGCGCGTTGTGTATTGTGACGTCACGGTGGACTTCAGTCGAGGCGAAGTATTCAAATAAGAAATTGAATAAGTTCGTGAGTTTTTCAGATACCGAGATAATTTTTTTTGTTTGACTAGTTATCTGAAAGACTACTAAATGTACTGTACTGTACTGTACTACTGAATGTACATGATATTTCTAAAATAGGAAACTTCCTAACTGGCCTTATTCTGACTGCATTAATTACCTGCTTGACCTCTCAACTACATATCCAGTATTCATACTATATCACAATCATGAACAGTGGAAAGTCCAGCCAACATGCTTGCCTACAAATCGATGTGAATAAATTAAAAGCAGCGCTCAAGTAAACGCTGAAAACTTTTAAAACACGGCGTGAGTTTCATACTTTTTAAATCTACTAATACTTTTCAAATATCGGATAGTGGAGTTCGTAGGAGTTTCAGTTCGGGGAGTTTCCGGGCAAATTCCAGCTTGCTCCGGGCGAGAAATTTTCCGCCGTGTGGGAGCATCGATTTTACGATTTACAACATGACTGCATTGTAATGTTTTCAGTGGCACTCAACAAGTGGAACGGATTCTGTGAATAATTACCATTAATTAATTTAGTGGCTTGATGTTGTTGCAAAGTCGAGAGGATAAAATGTAGGGAAAATTAGATGTACGGTACGTCGTATGGGTATTTTTGAATATAATTACTTACATTTTGTCCACGAATTTTTTTGATTTTAGACTTAAAATGTGTGGATTTCTATTCATGGCCATTTTAGTAAATTGCGTTCAAAAAAGAGAGAATCTATTTTCTTTTTAGATGCATAATCCAAAGAAAATATCATTTTCTAAAACTTCAGTTGAAAATTGACATAATACCAGATTTTTACATTTCAATCGCGAAAAAATGGTTTTAAAAAATGTCTGTATGTACGATGCCTGTAGACAAGATAACGCCGATATATTCTAACCGATTTTAATGAAATTTGACAAAAGGGTAATTTGGTACCGGAAATAAGCTGAAAAGGTTTTTAGTCCATACCAAAGTTGCACGACCCGCGGGGGTTCAAACCACCGCAAATCTCATTGAGGAGTGTAATGTCCATTCCGATTGGCCAGAACAATGAAATCTAACGCAGAAGATTAAATTAAAATTTAATAATAACCATATATGACGCACGCCTAGCATAAGAATAAAAATCATGTACATAATGTGAAAATAAATATATAATAAAAAAGTCGACATGCACTTACACTACTATACAGGGTGATTATTTTAAGGCGGCCATTAGAATATTTTCCACTTGCAGATGAAATAGACATTTGAGATTTGGTACCCTACCATAGTCGACCATTGTGAGTCCGAAAATAATAATTTCAAAATGGCGGCACTTCCGGAAATACCGGAAGTCGATACCAACTTGCTTATTTTAAATGGAACACCTTATATTTTCGACTTTTCGAAATGATCATAAAATTCTAAGTCAAAACATGTAACACAACGTATACCTAAACCAAGCAGTTTCGGAGATATTTGACATTTTATAAAAAATTTGACACATTTTGCAACAGTTTGCAAGAACCGTCATAACTTTCTTCGTGTAGGAGATCCTTTTTGCTCTTTGGTACGTAGAAAGAACACAAGATAAGCTACTCACTACAAAAAAAATAGATTCCATAATAGTACACCAAGTGTTTCATTTTTAACGTTACATTTTGTCAAATTCAAACCTCAAAAACTTTTTTATTTCAAATGGAACACCCTTGTTTTTTAATTATATTCCCTTTTTTCTAGTATAAGCATTTAAGTATTGTAGGGGTTAAAGTTACAACTTTCCAAAATATTGGCGATTTTCTTAAATGACCTAAAAGTCTTCGTAGATGTAATTTAAACGTGCTGGCATTTTTTAACAAAAGAGAATGACTGGCATTAATGATTGTTTCTAATCGTGGGTAAGTTGACTGCAATTTTTATTAAAAATTCTTGGACATTTAAAAACATCGCTAATATTTCGAAAAAACTTGCGAATACTTCAAAGAGTACATGTGTTAGATATAGGACATGCTGATATAAGTCCACCTCAAATTTAATTCTACTTCGATTGCCATAATAAAATTTGGCACGTGCCATTTGACAGAGCCAAGTATTCTAAAATTATCCAATATTCGTTTTACAGTGTATGGTGGATGGTTTCTGTTCTGGGGGTATCGAGTAGCAAATCTGTTACATGTTCTTGGTGTTACTTATCACATTCTTCATAAATAATAAATAAACCTAAAAGTCTTCGTGGGTGTAATTTAAACGTGCTGGCGTTTTTTAACATAAAAGAATGACTGACATTAATGATTGTTTCTAATCATGGGTAAGTTGATGGCAATTTTTATTAAAAATTTTTGGACATTTAAGAAAATCGCCAATATTTCGAAAAGTGGTTACAATGCTTATACTAGAAAAAAGGGAATTTAATTTAACATAATTTGATGTAAAAAAATACAGGGTGTTCCATTTGAAATAAAAAAGTTCTTGAGGTTTGAATTTGACAAAATGTTACGTGAAAAATAAAACACTTGGTGTACTATTATGGAATCTATTTTTTTTGTAGAGAGTAGCTCATCTTGTGTTATTTCTACGTACCAAAGAGCAAATAAGGATCTCCTGCACGAAGAAAGTTATGACGATTCTTGCAAACCGTTGCACCCGTCAAATTTTTTATAAAATGTCAAATATCTCCGAAACTGCTCAGTTTAGATATAGGTCGTGTTACATGTTTTGACTCAAAATTTTATCACTATTTCGAAAAGTCGAAAATACAGTGTGTCCCAGGATAGATGAACAAGAGGTGCAATGGACCAAAAATGTTGGAATTTTGGAATGGTATTTGGGGATTGAGTCCTGCTTGTTATAAAACTAAAGTATACCAAAAATGACTTGATTTGGTGTACAGGGTGTTTTATAAGCAAATTTGTAAAAATCACCACTAATAAAGTACCGTTGTTTTTCAAAATATGGAAAAATTCCACTAAGAAAAGTTACTTAGAATGCAATTTTATGCCTCTATACAAAATTTCAGGAATATATAATTATTTTTTTGAAACTTCCCATTTTTTGCGAATTAAGAGTTGAATTCATATTTAAAGTTGTGTAGGAGCAAATGTTAATCATTTCAAAAAGTAGGCTATTGGTAAATAAAAAATTGAATACACGAGATGTAAGAAGGTATAATGTTAATCGAACTAATTGTAAAACAAGAAACAATTACTAACAGAAGATTAATGAGGTTTAAAAATTATAACAAGTAATAAATGTCAAAAACGTAACAGATTCACAAACAAATTAATTATTGACCAATACAAAACAATGTTTACAATTTTTTTATTATTCGACGTAGCTACCACCCACATCCACACACATTTCGATCCTTCGCCCGAAGTCCTTAAAACTGTTTCGAATATGATCTAACGGTATGGAGTTTACGGCATTTGTAATTATCTGCTTCAATACTGCTACATCGTTAGGAAGTGGTTCAGAGTAAACCAACTGCTTGAAGCGACCCCATAAAAAGAAATCCAGTATTGATAGGTCTGGGGATCTCGCCGGCCAGCCAATCGGTCCATTCCTGGCAATCCAATTTTCTCCAAAATTTAAATTCAACCACCGATTAACCATTTCTGTGGAGTGGCCAGGGCAATCATCATGTTGAAAATGAACTAAAGGCATATCTCTTAAAATATTTAAATGTTCTTCAGAAAATCTTTCAAGAAGCTGTAAATAAGTGTGCTGGTTTAACCTTCCCTCAATGAAATAAGGTCCAATAACTCCAACGTGATAAGAAACGGCACACCACACATTCACTTTTTTATAATATTGTCTTCTACAATGAATTCTAAAATTTGGATTTTCAGAAGCCCAAAACCGACAATTCTGAGATGAAACAACACCATTGGATGTGAATGTGGATTCAACTGAGAAAATTATGAAATGATGAAAAATCTCTCTTCCATGATTTTTTCTTCAATGGTCAAACAAAAATCCAACCTACGGCCGTCAGTCATCTCCCTCTTCAAGCGTTTGTTTATGATTTGCTTTATATGCCTAATTTTCTTTGTCTTGTAAATTCTTTGGAGTTCAGACTTGCTAATATTATTAAGAGCTGATCTCTCTCTTAGTGGCATCCTAGGATTTTCTATAACAGAGGCATGAGCTATAATAGCCCCAACATTGTCTTCATCATAAGCTTTTGTTTTTCTTTTCATGTTAAGAACACTACCAGTAGCCAGAAACTTTTTAATTATTCTCATAGCCTGAGTACGTGACAAAGCAGTGTTTGGAAATTTCAAATTAAATTGGCTTACCACTTCTCTTAGCGAGTTTTCACCGCCAATTCCGTAGCATTGCACAATATAAATTTTTTCACGCATTGTGAGTACCATTTTGACTTAATTTTTTATGCTTGGTTCGTTAATTTGAAACAGAAATTAAGGATAATATTGACTACTTTTGACAGATATGTCACTAATAAATGATAAATGTGTATCCACTGCTTTTCTCATAGCCTACTTTTAGCTTCTACATAACTTTAAATATTAATTCACAAAAAACAATTTCTATGCAGTTTTAATTGATTGGTTCAAAATAAAATACTAATTTATTGAAAAAAATGGGAAGTTTCAAAAAAATAATTTTATATTCCTGAAATTTGGTATAGAGGTATAAAATTGCATTCTAAATAACTTTTCTTAGTGGAATTTTTTCATATTTTGAAAAATAAAGGTACTTAGTGGTGATTTTTACAACTTTGCAACACCAAATCAAGTCATTTTTGGTATACTTTAGTTTTACTACAAGCAGGACTCAATCCCCAAATACCATTCCAAAATTCCAAAATTTTTGGTCCATTACACCTTTTGTTACATCTATTCTGGGACACACTGTATCTAGGGTATTCCATTTAAAATAAGCAAGTTGGTATCTCATCTGCAAATGGGAAATATTCTAATGGCTGCCTTAAAAGAATCACCCTGTATATATACGTGCATAACCGTCCAACTCCTCTCAAGCTGCAATAAAAAAATGAACTCCCTAAAAACCTGATCCAATGAGCGCTAGTGATCTTACTATAAGAAAATCCGATGGTTTTGGGCATGCAAGGGTAGTTTTTGAGGACTAAGAGAGAAAATGATGCCACGATCGTGTCCTCCTCTCTTTGACGGACACTTCAGAATTGAGAGAAGGGGTGGTTTCAACACCCGGGGGTCGTTAGGATGTCTGGTTGCTAAAGCGTTACACTTGTTATCTGTGAAGCGCTAATATTTTGACAAGTAGCCTGGGTATTAACAACATTGTGCAGATGTAGAGTCTTTATATTCGAAATGGACAGGTCTTTAAAAAAAAAAAAACATTTGAATAGGAGTCTGAAAGTACTGCTAAAATAGAAGAAAATTTTTGCGGAAAATTAGATAAACTTCTTTATATTGCGTATTCTCCAGAGTTAGATTTGATTTAGAATGCTGAAAACACAGACTTTTTTATTTCTCAACGAAGAAAATATCATCTTGGTTGTAAAGCAAATCGATTAGAAACAACGGAGAGAAGAAGCAAATAATGAATTGTAAAGCCAGAATTACACCATGAAAATTTGAGAGGATCATTTTATATAGCCAACAGTGTACAAAATGTCGATTGTAAGGCATTATTGAGAAGCCAATTTGATTAATAGTACAGTAACTAGAGGTTTTAACTTCGGAATAATGTCATATTGAACGGATTTCGTTCATTTTTGGAAGTATGACAGAAAAGGTCCATTATTTTGTACGGGGGCTTTCTAATTTATAGGGCCATCCCCCTCAGGGGGTGGCACTTAAAAAAAATATATATTTATTGGAGCTGAAATAGAATCGAATTTTAAGAAGAAAAGGTTCTCTGCAATTTTTCACATAAATTGATAGTTTTTAAGTTATAACGACTTGCGATTTTAGTTTAAAAAAAAAAAGGTATTTCCGAACTTTTTTCTCCAAATATCTCGAAAAGCGTTACTTTATCGAAAAAATACTACAGACCAATAATTACAAACTAGGAATTAATTATATTTTTTGTTTATTGATGTAGGATTGATAATTTTGGAGATATTTAAGTTTATATTTGGTATCCAAGTGTTTCGAAATTACCTTTAAAGTTTAAAATGCATTTTTTTCTAAAGCAAGTGCTTTAAATGAGCAAAAAATTTGAGAATCTAGGTAATGCTACATCTTAACGAAAAACTGTATTTGAAATAATTTTTTTAAATTACTGGCTAATTAGAGTAACAAAATGGCGACCTTCTTATATAAAAAAATATAAATACGCACATTTTTCCGTCATAACTTCTTTATTTCTTATGCTACAGGAACGAGTAAAAAATCATTTGAAAGCGCAATTAATTGTCTTTAATTTCATTTGTTAGCATGCGTGACGTAGGTGTCACAATTTCACAGATATTTAACATTTAAACTGCATTTTTCGTCTTATAAACGTTCGGACGTCATTTGTAAACGTTCATATCTCCGAAACTATGAATTCTATGTAAATAAATAAAAATCGAAATTCATTATCAGTTAATGAGCTTTATTTTTCAATAAAACTAATATTTATTGAGATATTTAGAAAAGGAGAAAAAAATTACGCACATTGCTTCGGTCATAACTTCTTTGTTTTTATGCTACAGAAACAAATAAAAAAACAGTTGAAAGCTTAATTAATAACCTATTATTCTACTTATTAGCATCCTTGACGTAGGTGTCACAGTTTCTGAGATATTTAACTATCAATAATTACCTTATGAACACTTGGATGCCAAATGTAAACTTAAATATCTCCGAAATTATTAGTCCTACATCAATAAACAAAAAATATATATAATTAATTCCCAGTTTGTACTTTCTGTAATTGGTCTGTAACATTTTTTCGATAAAGCAATACTTTTCGAGATACTTGACGAAAGCTGTTTGGAAATAACTTTTTTTTAAGCTAAAATCACAATTTTGAAGTCGTTATAACTTAAAAACTATCAATTTATGTGAAAAATTGCATAGAACCTTTTCTTCTTAAAATTTGGTTCTACTTCAGCTCCAATAAATATATATATTTTTTAAGTGCCATCCCCTGAGAGGGGGTGGCATCCACCCCCTGTAAATTAGCAAGCCCCCGCACAATATAGAAACTTATCTGTGAAGCATTTACTAGTATACTGCCAAAAATGAACGAAATCCATTCAATATGACATTATTCCGAAGTTTTGCATATTTTTTACCTCTAGGTACTGTACTATAATGCATGGAATAGAAAACGTCAGCCAAAGCATTGTGAACGAGACTATGATTGCTTTAGCACCTGTTTAAGAAATTCATCCTCAATTTAGTAGCTGTCTTATTTGTCTCTAGTTTGTTTTCGCTCAATGTAATACCTTTCGAGCCATTTGATCAAAATCAAATACCTGTTAAAATCCCAATTTTCAAGTCACCATTACTTAAGACTGTCAATTTATATGAAGAGTTACATAGAACCTTTTCTTCTCAAAATTTGATTGTCTTTCAGTTCAAATGTTTTTGTTTTTTTTAGGTGTCCTTGAGTTTTGATATTTAGTTCTGACATCCACCAGGGTTAAATATTTCCAGCAACAATAATAACAAACAAACCTGCATTTTTAAAAACGTGTTTCTTTGAGTTGGATAAGAAACGTACGAGATATGTTATAATCTCGACATCAATTCTTGACACGAATTTGTGTGGAACTTTACATTATCTAACTAATAAATCAACTCAACATAAAATTCAATTACATCATGCGATCGTCTTTCTCGAAGCGGCTTTTTCCAAGGTAAATTAATACCGTGAAATTGTTTTATTGTTTGAGAAAAGTAGAGGAAATAAATGTATTTCTTATCTCGGAGTTGCATCAAATATAAAAACCGCTGCCCAAGGAATCACTACTTCCACATCCAGATTCTCTATCCAAGTCACTCACAACGAAAAAACTTTGTATGTGAAAATAATTGTTTATGGAACTTTAATAATATAATATTTGAAATCCTCTACCCCAAAAACCCATAAAACGATACCCCACATCGGTAGTGGGGTGGGGGTGGTGGTAGGGGGGTGGTAGTGGGGGTGGATGAAGTAAAAAAATATTTTGAGGTTTCTGGTTCCTAAATACTAAATACATATACTAAATCACAATTTTTTTCCATCCCCTTTAATAAGGAGGTGGGGGTGGTAATGGGGGTGGCTAATGCCAAAAATTTTTTTGAGACCTTAGCTTCTCTTGTATATACTAAATACCAATTTCATGAACTCTTACCTGCTTGATTTACCCATTTACCCCAAATTTACCCCCCAACCCTTCGACGGAACAAGATGAAAATATAATCTAGTTCTAGATCTCGTTAAAGTACATGACCGACAGACCGACAGACAGACAGACCGACAGACAGACAGAAATTTTTTTTTCGCTCAAACTTAAAATCTCGACGTTTCATGACATTTTAAGCCTATTTGGACAATAAAAATTTTTATAAATTTTTTTGTCGTTACTATACTTCCACTGGACGTGGAAAATAAAAGAGAAAAAAAAATTGATCGAGGAAGCCTTTACTATGTGGTTGTTAATTATCACAGAAATGAGGAATATACTAGGTACTATGTTTTTCACTACTATATTTATTTACACGAAGTTGTGACTGCAGACGTCATTATGATTCAAAAAAGAATGATATAGAGAAGGTTTGGTATCTACTTAAACACCTTATTGAATAGCCTAATGTAAACAGGTAGGTAATTAAATATTGTGGGAGTTACTGCAAATGGGGCGATTTCTTTAAGGAAAGTTACTTTTATTTTGCGGAGGCAAAAAGGGGTGAATACATTATATATCTAATTGATCATTTAACAAATTAAAATTATTACTACGGTTATGTTTATAAATTTCTAATAAACCAAGTTTTACACCGTTGTCGGCAAAATGTAGGACTTCTATATTTTTGATGTCTGGAAGATTATGACTACTATCCATATGGTTTGCAAACGTCAAGTCCGCTTTTTGTAATCTAAAGGATCTATTGTGTAAATAAATGCAGTGGTAGAAAACCGCTGTCCGAGGAATCACTACTTCCACATCCAGATTTTCTATTCAAGAATCTCACAACGAAAAAATTTTGATAATATATTTTGTACTCCATTATGTGGAAATAATTGTTTATGGAACTTTAATATTATAGTATTTGAAACCGTCGACCCCAAAAACTCATAAAACGATATGCCACATCGGTAGTGGGGGTGGGAGTGGGGGTGGATGAAAATGTTGAGGCCTTTGGTTCTTGACCACATACTAAATCACAATTATATTTTTTCACCATGGGGATGGCTAACGCCAAAAATTTTTTTGCTTCTCTTACATATAATAACTACCAATTGTATGGACTCTTACCTGTTTGATTTACCTATTTACCCCCCGATTTACCCCAATTTACCCCCCAGACCTTCAATGGAATAAGATCGAAACATAATCTAGTTCCAGATCTCCTAAAAATACATCCGTGTACCAAATTTCAAATCAATATCTTAAAAGGTTCTAGAATAATAGTGCGCACAAAAAAAAGTTAGACAGACAGAATTTTTTTGCTCAAATTTAAAATCTCGACGTTTTATGACATTCTAAGCCTATTTGAACAATACAAATTTTCAATTTTTTTTTGCGTTACTACACTTTCACTGGATGTGAAATTATGTGTATGGTTTATAATAATCTATCCTTATTTAATATTTGTATACTCTTGCATCTTCATCTATACAAGTTCCCGTTAAATATCTGGAGTGGACCGTTTTCTCCGGAAAACATTTTAATATTATTTTAACACTTTTAAGGTGCGTAAAATATGGAAAACTTCTGAGATACAATCATCGTAAATGCTTTAAACGCGAGGCGTAGCTTTTAAAATAGACGTTTTTTCTTGAGTAGCTTACAAGAAAACAATCATCTGAAAGTTGTACACTTTCAACAGTTCCGCCATATTTAATTCTTGTTATTTTCGTTGCAGTGGTGTGCATTATACTATATTTAGTATTAAGTTGATGTACACAGTGGATAAAAAAAATCGCAGGGAGGTTTTTGGTTCTCAGCTATATCTCATCGTACAAAAGTACGATTTTTTTTTCCTCCAATTAGTTGGCTTTGAACTGCGCCCATCCAGCCACGAAAATTTATTATTGTATCCTATCTAACACAAGACCAAAAAAAAAACAAAAACAAAGGATAATAGACAGGGACACACACTTCACGCCAAGGTGCCGTTCATGGCGACTCTTTTTTCTAGACAAAACAAAGTAGGCAACGGTAAATGGGTTAACCCACAAAGGATGTCCACATAAGGAGACAACAGCTAAGCTAAATTACCTTATCAAATTTTACGCTCAGTATGTTTTAGAAAATTATAAAACATTATTCTTAACCGATCATTCCTGACTATAAGGAAGCAAAGTGATGTGCTACATTGTGGCAACGGAATATTGTTTTTGATTAGTTCTTGCATACGATCTTTTAAAAGCAGGGTTAATATCTAATGCTTTCATAGAACAAATGGATTAGAAAAATTCTTTTATTTGCTTTATTTTAACTTATTAAAAATATTATTTTGCCTATTCAGCAGATAACTTTCAAAGAAAACATTCGTTCCTTTCATATACTATTGATCTAAATCTGACCAAGCCAGAATATCAACAAGAAGTTCCGTTACGAACCGACTTTTCAACTTCTTTCAGACACTTATTACATCTGACATTCAGTATGAAAAACAAGAAAATAATTTTTCTATCACGCCAATATATTATAAGAAGCCTCCCTTAAGAGGCATTCTTTCTAGTATCTCCAGCCTTACCTAGATGATACTCCATTATCATCAAACATTTGTTACATTTCAAAGCCAAGAACTACTAAAAAGCACAAAGAAAATAGATATAAAATTTCACTCACATGCCTTAACAAATAAAATATTTCCACTTTCGACTCTAAAAATTGCACAACTTTTTTCATTCTCTTTAGAACTCATCAGGAGAGATATATATTCAATTAACTTGTTATGAAATGAATTTAAAAACATTTTTTTTCTAGGTTGTTTATTAAAAATGCTTGTCCTATTAAAATATACATATCTGCTTAAATCAAATAGATATAACAATGTCGCATGTCAAAATAAAATAAAATGCTATAAAGAAACAATATTTTACGCTAAACCTCATTACACACCAAAATTAGATAAACGAATTTATCATGGCACCGACTCTAATAGAGTAAAAATCGAATGGGGTTCTCAGAAGTACGTTTTTACGGCAGCTCTGTTACTATTTGCCAGATACCCTAAAGTGGGCATCATGTGTCTTGTTATAGGACATTATGTCACGACTGGGTTGATTCTCGCAATGTGTTCATCGTAAAATAAGTAGCTACATATTGGCACTTCGAGAGCCACTTTCTTGGAATTATTTCAAGCGATATCCGGATCACGCAAACTGGCCTAGATATTGCAATATTATAAATTACTTATATCTCAAATTTTCAAAATAATTTTCTGTGTTAGTAGATTGGAGTAAAACGAAAAAAAATCGTTATTTTTGCAAGTTGCTTTGTTTATTTCTGTTACAATATCAGTATATTCTATTTTGTTAATCTATAAACACGAAGTTCTTTTTATTTCCAAATTTTAAAATGACCATAAAGTCAACCTATCGTATGTGGAAAATATTGTTTTTACAGCTGATACATACAAATCGGTTCAACCAAGTACGAACATAGATGTAATCAAGGACGGACATATGGGGAGGATATCCCCCCCCCCAATATTCTAATCTGTTGGCAAAATCATATATACCTTGTCATTTATTTTATTTTCTTATTATAGAAAAATTAGACAAGGGCGATAATGTTGTTGGAGTATTTTTTGATTTATCAAGGGCGTTTGATACTCTTGATCCGAGCTTCCTATCTAAAAAGTTAGAGAAACTAGGCATTAGGGGAAATGTAAACCAGTGGATCATTTCATTTATTACTAACCGTCAACTAGTCGTAAATATTGAAAATATGTTTTCGGAAGAAATTGAAATGGAGCTAGGTACTCCACAAGGCAGTGTTCTAGGGTCTCTACTCTTTTTGATGCATATAAATGATTTGCCAAATTACATACAAGATGCAAAAGTTCTTATGTATGCGGATGATACAACAATAATCATTTCAGATAAATGTAAAGAAACTTTAAATTCCACTGTGAACAGAGTGATGGAACAGTTTCTTAACTGGTGTGTTTCAAATCATTTAATTATTAACATTAGCAAAACGGTATGTGTGGAATTTACAGGAAAATATAAATATCCTAATAAAGAGTGGAGATTTAACCTAAACAGCACAGCTCTTGAAATATCACTCAATACCAAATTTCTTGGTACTTATTTAGACTACAGGATTAGTTGGAACAATCAGATACATAATGTTTGCACTAAGTTAAGTAAGTCGTATTTTTCCATTGCCACATTAAAACAAACATTAAACGAAGAGGCACTTTTAAGCGTCTATTATGCTAATGTACACTCTGCTATCGCCTACAATATAATATCATGGGGACAAGCAACTGAGATCGATCGCGTCTTCATAATTCAAAAAAGAATAATTAGACTTATGTTTAATTTGACTTATAAAGAATCGTGCAGACATAGCTTCAAAAACAAAAAGATATTAACAGTAACTGGAATTTACTTGTTAAAGCTATTATGTTACATGCACCAACATAAAAATCAATTTGTAACTAATAATAACATACACACACACCTCACTAGGACTAGAAATCACATACATATCAATTGCTTTAACCACAGCTACTTAAAAAAATCACCCATGTATACTGGGTGCACATACTACAACTTATTACCAGCAAACTACAAACATTTAACGATCATAAGATTTAAAATTAAAATAAAGAAGTTCCTCGTAGAAAACTGTTTCTATAATTTAAGAGAGTTTGGAAACTTCCTCAATAATAGCTGAACGCTCAATATATACAAAAAATTAATTTTTGCTTAATCCATTTTTATTAGGACGTCGATAAGTAAATCAACAAATTAAAAATAAATAAATAAATAAATAAATTAAGATTCTAAAATCTAAAAATGTATCTCGAGAGGATTTTTTTTTTTTTGTTTACATTCTGTAGTATTATATATCATATGTATTGTCTCTTTTTATCTGTTTGTATTTTACAAATTTTATGTGAATTTTTGACTTGCCTTATCCACTTTATTGTGGCAACCAGAGGTAAATAAAATTATTATTATTATTATTATTATAATATACGGCAATAGTCTGTCGGACGGACTCGATATCTCGAGTTCTACAGTATGTCCGCGGATGGGGTTTACAATAGGTGTAATCTGGCTGCTGGTTTCCGGGTCTTCTTCCGCGTAGACTTGGTTGAGTGCTTGACGTTTCGACCATCTTGTCGTGGTCTTCTTCTGAAGCGTGGTCTTCTTCAGAAGAAGACCACGACAAGATGGTCGAAACGTCAAGCACTCAACCAAGTCTACGCGGAAGAAGACCCGGAAACCAGCAGCCAGATCACCAGCTCCGCGAAAGCCTTAGCACCAAGAAAAAAAAAAATAGGTGTAATCGCTAAATTTATTCACTTTTCGAGAAAATGTTATTCTTTATAAAAGTTTTTGCTTGCCAAAGAAATAGTAATGACGTTGAGAAAAATTAAATTTTTTGTACGAGGTGCCCAAAAATTACAAAAACTTAAAATTTCGTAAGAGTAAACTGGTTATATTTTTTATTTTGTCGAAATACATACAGGATACACTGGTATAGTTCGCCGGATAGACCATTTTTGGGGATGAAAAACAAGCCAATCTGACAATTCTGTCTCCGGATTCGGTTTCAGCGGATCCAAATAAATAAGGACACACTAGCCTGGTCCGCAGGCTAGACCACTTTTTTTGTGTGGCCGTGTCATTAAACAAAAAAAGTAAAATACTTGGTAAAATACTTGTAAAAAAAAAACTTCTGCGATGAATGATTTTAAATATCGTGGAAATTGATACTATATACATCTAAGAATGTGTTAAAAAAAATTCCGAGTGGCAACAACTTTGATTTAAATTTCGTTGTAGGCCACCGTGCTTAGACAGGAGTTTTAACTATTTTTTCTCAATTGTTGTTTTAGCCGAACCGGACCTGCCTCGTCCGACCCTTCATTCACCGCGGCGGTTGTTTGGTTGGCTCCGGGCCAGGTTCCGGAAAGGTGCATGTAGCTATTGATTAAAAATAAAATCCTTCTTCTACTTCTTCGTATTATGTGGCGAACATGTTGGCCGACTGTCTATCGGGTCCTGGGTTCGAGCCCCAGCCCCGGTACTGACAATACCGGTGGGTTTGGATGTATGTCTGCATTTTTCCAAATGTGTGGACAGCCTTGGCTTTGGATTTGGGGATTGTCTACTATATATGTTTATGTTTATAAAAATGATAAGTTGAAAAATTATATACCGCCATTTTTTAATTTTTTTCCTTTTTCAAGTCTCTTGACAACAATTTAATTTTCTTAAACAAATCGAAAGTAGTACGCAAAATAATTGTTATTTTCAGATTCAACAGAAGACACCCAAGGCTTTAATTGGTATGATTTCTTCGCCAATGAGATGTTCACAATGTTCGCATTGCGATGGACCGCTATAGGCAATGAGAGCCCGTTTTTTCACAACATTGCACCAATCAAACGTCATTATTAGTGGTAATTCAAGCTAGATCTGCTTTTGACAGGACCAACATGCAAAATTTATCGCTCTAATTTTTTAGGTCGCTGCAGCGGCAAATATTGCGAAAATTTTTTGACGTTTTGTGTCGTGACATGTTTTCGAGAAATAGGACAAATCGTGCTTTTAAATGTTATCTATAAATATCTTCTCTAGCTTATTACTAATTGTTAACGTAAATTGTAAATTGTATTATTGTATTAATAACCTAAAAAGCCAATGCTGTGCGGAACTTAAATAGGTTCTGGACAAGTTATAGGTACACAGCTTTCAATGGCTTAATACCTAACATAATTACAAAATAATTTTCACAACTAAAATTAAATATGAATATCTACGAAGCAGACAAATCAGTTATTTCATGATAAATACACAAATGTAGGTACTTACGTATGGTAATTCATCAATCATTACAAAGCAACTAACACTTATTTGGAAAATCAAAACTCTCCAGTATCACTATATACATTATAATTCGTTATACTTAAACAAGTAAACCTTAACTTAACTATCAAACTTCTCAAATTAGAAACAAGGATTAAATACATAAATATATATTAATAAACACTTTAATATAATACTTCAATTCACTGTTTAGGCTAGTAACTAAGTTAAGCTAGCATTACTAGATGGCGGTACCATACCATCTGAGCCGGCAGCCTTAGAACGTAAAAGGGATAGATTGGTAATATGCAATTTGTGTGATTTCACTGGTAATTTGATTGGTCGAAGCCTGCTTTGTTGTGATGACTAGTCTTATAAGTTACAGTACCTATGGTTTAACGTATATTGTTTCTCTTGATTGTCATAATTTAAACCTACTTTGTTTTTTATTAGATGAGTCGCTTTGGAAATGCATTTTTATGTGACGTAAATGATGAAATTGAAGATAAAGGTGAGTAATCTCTAAAAAGCAACAAGGAAACGTCTGAAGGCAATTAATTACTGAACATAATATTGAAGATATACTTAATGAATTATTTATTCGTGAAATATTCTCCACAAATACCACTCGTGCTTTAAATTTTATCTAAAAATTTTTTCTCAAGCTAAGTTGCTCCTAGTTAATATAACTCGTGCAAATTGGCAGTTTATTATCTGATTAAATCCCGACTGCTTTAGCGGGAGGGATTTAATCTTTGATAATAAATGCATTCTTTTTATTACCAGGCAACAAGCTTTCGAAAACATTTTCGATAAAATTTTAAGCACTAATGATATTACATACGATAAACGCCTATGTCTATGAAAAAATTAATGATTATGACCTTAAAGACTTCTTCTGCAAAACTCTGAAAATGACGGTACCGGCATTTGGGTATGAATGAAATTGAGTCCTACATTCTTAGTTATATAAAATATTTACTAACAGAAACACCTTTTGAATATTTGAATGTGTTACGGTACTCGAAAAAGTTATTTACAATTCCCACAAGAATATTTTCTCACTCTAGGCTTAACTTTTTGTGTGCAGTTTATATTTTCCTAGCGATATTTGGTATGACGTTACATGTTGGATCCGTCAACTCAGTACAAATTAGCCTGGGCACTTTTCAAAGGGTAGAGTTACAGTAACTTTATTACCATTCCATCATAATCTTGTTTACATTCTTTCCACCTTGTTTTTTTAACTGTCAGGTAATTTGATAGATACGCCTCGCTTGCTCTAGAATTGCGTGTGGTACCTTTACAAACCCTCCTTTGTTCAATTATGTGATCTTGGTTCCATGAACGTGGAATAAAGTTCAAACATATCTGGTTATTAGAGAATGACAGAGGAAAGAATAAGAAATATAAAAATAGTTTAGATTTGGTTATTTTAAATACGTTGGATTTTTTTTGGCAAGAAATAAATTAAGATGCAAACCTCCAAAATACCACTAAACATAATGGCTTTTATAGCCTTTTAAGTTCTGCAGCTTTTTGAAAATTAGCATTGATATCAAACAAACTTCGCTTCTAATAAATTAAAAATTGTCTCTTTGAAAATTGGCTCGTTCAAATTCTACAAAAACAGTGAAAAAAGTATATTTTTGGGAGAAAAAAAAACTTTCATTAAGGAGGAAAAGTATGTCGTTTTGTCATTAAAAATGACAACTAGAAAGTTAACATTTCAGTATAGAATTGCAAAAAAAATGTGCATCAATTTCTTGTGATCTATTATAATCAAAACTATGATTACCCAGCAAACCAAACCACATCATTTTAACATCATAATGATGTGATTTTTGCAACAGTGACGTCGTCATTCTTGTTTGCAACCACGTGGAAATGCCGTCACAGTGACGCTAAACGGCCGCACTCAACCACGTCGTCAAAAGTGACTTACTTATTTTCCACTTTTCAGCCACTTCAGTACCACTCATTTTTGATATAGATATGATCATATTGTGAACAAAAAATATATTATAACAATTTGAATGTTACCGCCCAATTACTTTTAAAATAAATAAAAAGAATTTATATTCCAACAAATAAATCTACTTTTATATTACGAAAAAATAGCTCCATTGAAACTTAAAAATCACTGATTAAAAATTAATATTTTATATCCGGCTCCATAAAATGATGAATTTTTGAATAAATTATGTTTCCTCATTGAATTTTTTGTTTTTTTATCGAAAAAAATTATTTCAATAAAGACGGCTGACATTTTATACCTTGTGTGTGATTTTACATTCTGAAAAACTTTTTCTCATTTTTTTTTTCATTATGAAAAATAAAGGTGAACTTATATATTATTTCTTAAATATTTGTTTCAAAATCCTCCTGCATACCTAAAATTATTCTCGTTGCATAATATAGTTACATATATAATTAGCTGTATATGAGAATATAATTTTAGATATACAGGGCGATTTGTAAACAAATATTTAAGAAATAAGTACACCTTTACTTTTTTAAATGAAAAAAAAATAAAGAGAAAAGTTGTTCAGAATGTAAAATCATAAGTCATCATCACTAAGTGTAAAACGTCAGCCGACTTTGATGAAATAATTTTTTTCGATTGAAAACAATAAACAATTCAATATGAGGAAACATAATTTATTCAAAATTAATCATTTTATATTGGAGCCAGGTATAAATATAAATCTTTCATCGTTATTTCATTGAGTTATTTTTTCGTAATATAAAAGAAGATTTATTTGTTGCAAAATAGATTCTTTTCATTTATTTTAAAATTAATTCAGCGGTAACATTCAAGTTGTTATAATATACATTATAAAGCCATATAATTTATTCACATTTCATTTTTATTTTAATGGCTTACTTCAGACAAAAAATTTCATCAAAGTAGCCTGATATTGCTGAAATTTTACACAAAAAAGTATATTTCACATTCGCTTTACTTACCTTATTCTTAATTTTTTCTTGAGATTTCGGAAAATATATAAAAAGGCAGTTCATACATAATCGTTTGATATTTGCTTCTAAATCTTGCACACATCCCTAGATATTTTAAACGTTTTATAGCACATATATTACTCACTAAAGTGGGGCCCCAGAAAATGTCTCTAAGTAAAATAATAGAAATTAGATTTAAAAATATAAAAAGTATTAAATAAATTTGAAGTGATCAATGAAACAAACATTTCCAAAACTATATATATTCAAGATATGATTACAGGTATGCCTTATAATATAAATTCACCTAGCTATTTCTTTCTTGATCTTCTTTGATCCCTATAACGGATTAAGTGTCACAATTATCTCATAGTCAAAGTCTGCTGTGGCTGGAACTATTTTTCATGCCACATCTAAAAATTTATAAAAAATTAATTATCACAATTTAAAAATGTTTAATAAGATTTGGTATCATTTATGTCAGTAAAAATAATGTTAAAAGTTGAGTATTGGTAGTGGTAATTTCAAGTTCAACCACACACTCGTTTTGTGATTAAAGTAAAAAAACCGCTGCCCAAGGAATCATTACTTCCACATCCAGATTTTCTATCCAAGTCTCTCATAACGAAAAAATTTTGTATGTGAAAATAATTGTTTATAGAACTTTAATAATATAATATTTGAAATCGTCTACCCCAAAAACCCATAAAACGATATCCCACACGGTAGTGGGGTGGGGGTGGTGATAAGGGGGGTAGTAGTGGGGGTGAATGAAGTAAAAAAATATTTGGAGACTTTTGGTTCTTGTACTCACACTAAATCACAATTGTATTTTCATCTCCTTTAATAATGGGGTAGGTTGGTAATGGGGGTGGCTAATGCCAAAAAATTTTTTTTAACCTTAGCTTCTCTTGTATCACTAAATACCAATTTTATGGACTCTTACCTGCTTGATTTACCGATTTACCCCCAATCTACCCCCTATTTACCACATTTTACTCCCCTTTATCCCCCTTCGATGGAATAAGATGAAAATATAATCTAGTTCCAGATCCCGTTAAAGTACATACGTGCACCAAATTTCAAGTCAATACCTTAAACGATTCCAGAGTAAACATGGGCACAAAAAAAGTTACAGAACGACAGACAGAATTTTTTTTTTGCTCAAATTTAAAATCTCGACGTTTCATGACATTCTAAGCCCATCTGAACAATAAAAATTTTCAAAAATTTTTTTGTCGTTACCATACTTCCACTGGATGTGGAAGTAATTAAATTTAATTTTAATACCTTACATCTTTAGAACAACTTCGTTGACACTATTGAAAAATAAAAAAAAAAGATGACGATCGAAAACAAACTACTATTTTGTAAAACATGAATTAGCAATAAAGATACGAATTCAGAATTTGATTCTAGCAGGGCATGCAGAATACGGTTCTAAAACTATTTGAACTTTGTATCACTCTTTATTCGTGGACACCATTTAAATTCTATCTCTAGCAAAATAATAAAGTTTCGATGAGACTTAAAATAAGACACTAAGTATACACTAAATTAAAAATTAAGTAAAAAAAACTTCTCATTACCGAAACGAGTATTTCAATATGAAACAATAAAGAATATATTTTTTTATAGAGCTTTATTATAGCTACAGAAAAAATTGGTAAAAACAGCAGTTTGCACAAAATTCAAATGGAAAATGTCTAAGATTTTAGAACTTATATAAACTTACATCTTTTCTCTCATTATACTGCCACTGCCAGAAGCCCCACGGACGAACATAGTTTTAATTGTCTATTATAACATTCTAAAATATCAAAAAATGTATAAGTACCTAAATTATTCCAGTTAAATAGGGAGGATTAGAGGAAAAAAACTGATAGGTACCTAAAGTTTTGAAACTTGGCAGAGATGTTCATTAAGGCCCACTGTTTAAACATACTTAAAGTCGTCAACTCTATCTCTTACGCTCGCGCCGCCATCTTGAAAAAATGGTGCTCAGATTAAGTTCTCTTTCTTATATCTCGCTAACCATTAGAGATATCGAAATTAAGTCTCCAATAAAAAGTAAAGCTTATAAAATTCTCTACAAAAAATGTAATATAATATTTTCCCGTATTATTATCATCTTCTAAAATAGGAAATTACATTTGATCAACACATTTCTAAACCGGAAATCACTCGTAAAAAAAAAATCATATTATTATGTTAATTCTAGAATTCCCAATAACTTTAAAATATCCGTCGAATATCTGTTTGTCAGTCTGTCAGTTTGTCCATCTGTCTCTCTGTACGACACTTTTTGTGAGTATGATAATTTAAAAGAGAAGAGTCCAATTTTATTGAAATTTGAACAGTAAGTTAGTGTTAACTAAAGGAAGAACTCTATTGATTTTGAAAAAAATCGATTAGTAAATATAAAGGTTATAAAACATTTTATGAAAAAAAGGCATGTGAAGATTGTTGTAACACCTTTGATGAGATGCTAAAAATACAGAGATATTGCACAGTATACTGACCAACGTTTCGGCAATCAAGATGGTATCATCGGGAGATCATTAAAATTGCAAGTATGTCACTTAAACCTACAATCATAACATACTTACTGATCGACTTTTTTTTTAAACGCTGGGGTTCTTCTTATAGCTAACACTAATTTATTGTCCAAATTTCAATAAAATCAGACTTTTCTTTTTTAAGTTATTTACCTTACAAGAGACATGCCGGACGGGGAGGGAGACGGGCAGACGAACGGACTGACAGAAAAGACATTTTGAAAGTTGTCCCGTATTTTATGACAATTCAATAATATATTTTTATTACATACGAGTGATATTCACAATTGTTGAAACGTGTCGATGAAATGCATATACCTAACACTTTTTGTACAGAATTTTATAAGCTTTATTTTGTATATAAACACAATTTCGATATCGCTAATGGTTAGAAAGATATAAGCAGTAAACTGAATCGAACCGCCATTTCTCCAAGATGGTGGCTCAAGCGCAACAGTTTGGGCTGGGGACTTTTAGTATGTTTAATAGTAGGTAAGCCTTAATGAACATATTTGCCAAATTTAAACACTTTATCAGTTTTTTTTGTCAAACGTCGAAATTTGTTCTAATTTGATTGGGGTATTTATACTATAGATATAATTAGACAATCCTCGGATTCGGGTACTAAAATAATATACTAGAGCAAAATAAAATGATGGGCAATAATTAAAGCAAATACCATACAATATGACTGCATTTTGTCGTCAATTGGTAATAAAACAATTATCAGTAGGTATTTAAATAAAAAATAACCTAAATATGCTCTCTATATATTTATATTTTATTTATCTCTCTTTTATACTGTTTTTATAAATATAATAAAATTTAAATATAAAAGTGTACCTATATTTTACCAATTAATTGATAGCACACAAAATGTACCGGGTCTGGTGCACTTTAGGTACCTATCTCCGATTTTTCAAATTTTCTAACAAGTAATGCATAGAGTATAGCAAATAGAGCACATTTAAGCAAAAAAAATATGGATGAACCATAAATTGACAAAAAAAAAATGTGAAAGTTACGGGACCAGTTAGCGACAAGAGGTGCTAGGTGGAGTAATAGTGGATTGTAAAGGGGTATAGGGAGTCGAAACGTATTGGTGCATATATTTAAGTAAGTAGTATATTATTGTCCTTGCCCTATAAAATTATATAGGGCAAGGACAATATACTACTTAAATATATGCATTAGTATGTTTCGGCTCCCTAAAATTTATGATTTATGTGTGAGCTCTGTAAAGTTAGGTTAGGTTAGGTTAAGATTGTGTTATGTTCCTTTTTTTTTAATACTGAAAAGCAACATAGGTTACGGAGCAATTGCAATACTTTATTGTGATAGTACTTACTTTCATTTGCATGATTTACAATCTACTGTTACTCCGCCTTTTCGCTCCCCGGTCTCGTAAGTTTCACATTTTTTTTCTCATAATTTATGGTTCATCCATAAATATTTTTGCTTAAATGTGCTCTATTCACTATATTCTATTCATTACTTGTTAGGAAATTTGAAAAATCGGAGATACCTAAAGCACAGAAGATCTTCTGTGCCTAAAGTGCACCAGACCCATGTCACCAAACATGAAAATTACAGGCAAGGTATAAAATAAGAATACAACATTTCATAGTAACAATATAGCTAATACAAGTAGGTACTTACCTTTACGTAAAAATGTGTTGATATTTACCAAACAAAAACAAAAAACATTAAAACTAAAGTTTGTTGACGTCAACGTCGCTAATAGAACACAGACAAGTGTAAACTGGAGATGACAGATGACTGGAGAGTAGTAGTACTAGACTAGTGGCGCTGCCGGCGGTGGTCGCCATTTAGTAAGAGATGGCGACACCAAAGTGAGTGGTGGCTCAGTTAGTTACATCCACGTTTTAAAATGTATCATTAAAATGATGTGGTGATTGTGGACATCCCAATCTCCACTGACATGGGAGTGGTTATAATGTGAACGTTCTGCAACGGTCCAAAGAGTGTCATCACGGTGATGCTTTGCCATTTACAAAATCCACTAAAATGTGAGTGGCTATAATGTGGATGTGGCAGAGTGTGTTTACTGGGCATTCACTCGTTCAACTGCAAAGTTTACTAGATATTTCTTTCACTAACATAAAAAATAGCAGCGGTTTGCTAATGCCATCGAGCAGCATATAACAAATTGGCAACTGTGCTAAGAAAATTGATGAAATTTTTCCACAATCAGATCTCTTGTATTCACATTTATCTACACGTGCTAACTTCAATAAAACTGCATAATCACGAACACGAAGCATCCGTGCCTTGCCACACATCCTGGAGCCATAAGCACGTGGACTTGAAATAATAATTTTCCGTGCAGCTCATAAAAATGTTTTGCAATTCTGCCCTAGATTAGATCGTTCATTATGGACAGTTTAATAACGGCTGTAAAACCGAGATAAAACAAACAAGAGCGTAAAAGAACGGGCGAGGTTTGGGAGGGAGAAAATGAATGAACGACTCATAATAAATAAATTTAACCTTCAAAGAAACGAGGAAACCCTCAGCCCGTAGACTGGGTGTAATTAAATTCATAATTGTTATGGAGCAGATGTTACTAGCTGTTCTACAGTTCCCGATGTTGCTGGTGAAACTTGGTTTCTTTTCTGGAAGCCCTTTGCACAAGATTTTAAATTAAATTTAAAGGCGGTTGTTATTTATAATAATAATTTTTAATTAATATTGGACTAATTTCCACTATAACAGAAGCCGCTAATGAAAGGGAAGTTGGTAATGCTGTGATGACAGAATTACGTCTGTCACTTATAGCCCAGACGACAGAGGACATTTTGTAGTAAAATCTCCAAAAACTTGCAAAATGAGTTCGTGAAAGTGTATAGAATGGTATCCTGAAAAGTTTACATTCCGCTCGGATGCAGAACATAAAAAAAAGTGAAAACATATTTTTTTTTCATCAATTTTTTAAAAATTTTGAAATTAAACCAGGGTAGGAAGAAATAAAAAATATAGGTGGATAGACCACGTGTTTCTGAACAAAAAGTATGCTAATATAATTTATCGCTAAAGAGACGGTACTCCTGCAAAAAAATAGTGAAGTAACTTTGTCACTTTGCGCGGCCAAGCGCACGGTTAAATGCGTACTATGGAACCTCTAAAAATTCTTAGCGGTTCTAACTAGTAAAGTAAAGCTGTTTTCTCTTTCTGATTACATATTTTTAACATTTTTAGTGAATGGGAGGATAAATAGTGAGTATGGAGGGAAAATATATAATTATGAACGCATGCACCGACACCACACATAGCCGCAGGATCGAAGCAGATATATAGAGAGTTATAAGGATAAGATCGTGAAAATCGGTATTTCTGATCATGATGGATTGATCATATTTTCGAAAAAATGCAAGTAAACGAATTCATGTTTGAACATTCGAAAAGTATACTTTTTTTCCGAAATAGTGATATTTTATTTTTTTCAATAGGTCAAGGTCTCGGCAAGTTACAGGCTCCATTATATATGTTTATCAAAAAAATCATCAAGCAAGGAAATTAAAATGATTTGAGATGTACTTTTTTTAAATCCACGTTACTACAACTTAATAAACCATAATAATTATGAAGTGTACATACTATTTAACAGTTCTCAATGAAGAAAGAATTTTTTTGAAGGGCTTTTATTTTTTCTATATTTTTTATTGCGACGATTGAGTTCGGGAGTGATAATATATATAAGTACATTTTTCCCATCCATCCTTTGCTTGTATTGTTTAAAACAAAAAAGCATCAGAAAGCTACAATTTCCATCTTTTAAATGAACCAACACTCATATAGACTGAACCAATTCTGATTTAGTGACATGTAATTCAGTGCGTCGGTGTCACAGTCATGCGTATTAAAGCGCGCTCATTTTTTTTTCCGGGAATACCGTGGCTTTAGCGATTAGGACATTTTTTGTTCATAAACACGTGATCTATTCATCTGTATTTTTTATTTTTTCCTCTCTTGACTTAATTTCAAAATTTTGAAAAAATGGATGAAAAAAATTTTTTCGTACTCTTTTCTTTATGTTCTGCATCCGAGCGAAATGTAAACTTTTCAGGACATTAATCTGTACACTTTCACAAATTCATTAAAAAAAAAAAATCGCTGCCCAAGGAATCACTACTTCCACATCCAGATTCTCTATCCAAGTCACTCACAACGAAAAAACTTTGTATGTGAAAATAATTGTTTATGGAACTTTAATAATATAATATTTGAAATTCTCTACCCCAAAAACCCATAAAACGATACCCCACATCGGTAGTGGAGTGGGGGTGGTGATAGGGAGGTGGTAGTGGGGGGTGGATGAAGTAAAAAAATATTTTGAGGTTTCTAGTTCCTGTACATACACTAAATCACAATTTTTTTTCATCCCCTTTAATAAGGAGGTGGGGGTGATAATGGGGGTGGCTAATGCCAAACATTTTTTTGAGACCTTAGCTTCTCTTGTATGTACTAAATACCAATTTCATGGACTCTTACCTGCTTGATTTACACATTTACCCCAAATTTACCCCAATTTACCCCCAACCTTTCGACGGAACAAGATGAAAATATAATCTAGTTCTAGATCTCGTTAAAGTACATATGTGTACCAAATTTCAAGTCAATATCTTAAACGGTTCCAGAGTAAACGTGCGCACAAAAAAAAGTTACAGACAGACAGACCGACAGACAGACAGAAATGTTTTTTTCGCTCAAACTTAAAATCTCGACGTTTCATGACATTTTAAGCCTATTTGGACAATAAAATTTTTGTAAAATTTTTTTGTCGTTACTATACTTTCACTGGACGTGGAAGTAATTATTCATTTTGCAAGTTTCTGGAGGTAAATACCTTCAACAACTGGGCTATTAATATTTGTCAAAACAATATGTCATAATAATGTGGACTGATAATGTTGTAGAACCTCAGACAATCGATCTAAGTCGAAAAATAGTAAAAAAAATCGACTTAGGAAAATATTATTAAAAACAGTCTGAAGGGCCTCGGTCGATGGCCTTTTGATGTGTATGTATGTGTTATAGAGCGGGAGCTAGGTGTCTTTTTCGGCACATCATCGCTTTGTGAACTTTGAGATATTTTTATGGTTTAATGGATGATAACGATTCATAAAATCGACTTCTGGCGGGGCACCTCCTGTCAGGTGCGTCACGAGCATTGTCTAAAAATCAGTGAAAATATGTCATAGTTAGAAGACTCATTTTTTCGTGTGTACACATTTTATGTTTAGAATGAATAAAATAAGATCGCCAGAAACTGTGGGCCGTCAGGAGGTGCAGCCAGGAAGGTAATAATGACACAATACATCTGAGGCACGCTAGGAAGTCAAGTTAGCCGAAAGTGTTAAATTCCTGTATATTTAAGAGCCTATGGTACTTTCGTTGACACTAAGAACTTTACGGGGAGGCTATTCTATTGTTGAAGGAGCTTATATTTACGTTTTAAAAAGGAGCCAGAACTTGTAACGATGAGTTTAGAGTTCTGAGATGAAATATGCGAAAAAAATCCAATTTTCTTCAAAAATTCTAAACATTTTCTTTCTGGCTAGCCTTACTGACGGGAATTTCTTTCTGGGAATTTTTTTCTGTGTTCAAAACATTTAAAGAAACATGCTCAGCCTAAAAAAGCTTGTAACGATCATGTTATATAACTCCGTTTTTTTACATCTCTGACCTTTCTAGTTGCTCCCCTGACGGCCCACACTTTTTGGCGATCTCATTTCAATCATTCTAAATATAAAATGTGTACACACAAAAAAATTAGCCTTGTAACGATGATTTTTATATCTTGAACCATGGCCAACTCGACTGGCTGACATATGCCAGAAGTCTATTTTGTCGTTATTTAAGTTCGATAGAATTAATCAACGCATAAAAAAATGCTTGTAACGATGAGTTTCCGAACAAGTCACTTAGCTCCCGCACCATTATGCACATATAATAAAAAGCTTTTATTATTATTATTATTATTAAAAAGGACAATTTAGACATTACTAGCTAATCATCTATATCGCTTCCAATGTCTAGAGCTACGTTACTCTAGTATCTATAGGTACAGCATTATGAAAAATGTCATATGTCATATGTTATATTCTTTTTATGAATGATTTTTATAGAAAAAGGTATCATCTTCAGTTTCTATATGGTTCCGATACCTGCTCTTACCCCCAAGGGGTGGAAACTATCCTTAAAATAAAAAATGTAATTTATGAAAATGTATTTATATTTGAAACAACATGTATATGCTGATTACGAATCTGAAGATAAATTTAAAAATTCAAAATGGCAACCCTAATGTGATGGATAAAGAGTTTTTCTAGTGGAAATGTTTTAAATGGGCATAAAATTTGAGAATCCAGGTGATGCTATATGTTAACAGTACAGTGATTAAGATGTTTTTTTTTAACTTCTGGGTAATTATAATAGCAGAATGGCTGCATTTTTTTACAAAAATTATCGCCAAAGAATAATTTGAAAACTTAATTAATTCACAGGCCGACATTTTTCAAACCCTGAGAGCAGGCCGTACTTTTTCGAAATTTTGGTGCGCTGAATCCGAATCCGATCACAAAATTGCTCCATCTCATCAGGTTGTCGAGATATCCTAACCTAAAAATGCGAAAAACTCGCTATATTTGGGATTATATTACACCGCGATTTAATTTTTCTCCACAGAACTCGTTGCGGCATATGAAAGTACTACTATTCCCCATCAAAATGAATTTTGAATTTTTCAGATATTTTATTTCATACACCGCACTTTTATAAATTTAGAAATTTGACATCAATCTCTCTCTCTCTCTCTCTCTATTGCAAGAAATTCTAGTTTTTGGCGGAGTCGCCGGTGCTACACCCATAAAAAGTCATTAACCGGTAAAGATTATCGATATCATACCTAACCTGACAAACTTGGTATACTCTTAGTTTAAAATATATAAAGGATGATCATTCAACAGAAAAATAATTAACAAATAAAAGTTACCAAACAAAGACAAAGTTTGGCGGAAATATTTCAAATTCAAATTCATTTTATTGTATGATATCTATTACATAAATATGGCAATTTTGAGAAATCTGGATTTCTCACCCTGGAACCACCAAATATGTACAGCGTTGCTAAATAATGAATCTATGAAAGCATACAAATCTCATTTTACAAACGCCGTACAGTATTAAATCACCTATTTGCCTAGAAAAATTTTCGGAAAACAAAAATTCTCCTGGTTTCCGGTTCCATTATTTTTGTACTGCAGTAGGTTCTAGGTGATTATTTTTTTATAAACTATCAAACATGAGGAATGCCGTACAAGAATATTTTGTCTGAAGAGCGCACTTTCAGTTGGAAAATTCAATTTACCTGTGTACTCACCTGTACCGCCCAAAAGTGACGGCATAGTGCCTAAAATTCTGGTTTCATATACCAGCATCGTACTGGATATAATTCATGCTGGGCCACTTGACCTCTTAAAAATTACGATGGGCTTGTAGTATATTTATATATTTTATTTGAATCTTTTTCTACTAATTCTGATTTTCATAATTGTGACAGTAGGGCTGCCACGCAACTCAGACAGCCTCGTCTTAGACTTACTAAGTCAATTGACGATTTGCATGAAAGAAAGTTTGGTAAAAAGTGTCATGGCGCACAGTATAATGGTATCACTGTAATTCACTGCACATGTTGACCAACTCGTCTAATTTCCAAACTTTGCAACAATTAAATACCTATAATATAATAATCATAACATTGTTTTCATTATCTTTAATGTTAAACCTACTTCCACTGAATATAAATCATCTTTATTAGGTTGTTTCGTAGTCTACAATATTTAAAAAATGTCAAATTATGCAATTTGTCAATCACTGCTGCCAACTCTTCTAATAAACAGAGTTGGAAACAGTGTTTGACAAATTGCGTAATTCGACATTTTTTAAATATTGTAGACTACAAAACAACCTAATAAAGACTATTTATATTTAATGGAAGCAGGTTTAACATTAAAGATAATGAAAACGATGTTATGACAGTGAATTACAGTGATACCATTATACTGTGCGCCATGACACTTTTTACTGAACTTTCTTTGGTGCAAATCGTCAATTAAAAACACGTTAAATCTCCAACTATATAATCACATTCCAAATTATTTAAAATCTCTTAATTTTAGACAGGGTTTCTGCTGTTTCGATTGTAATGGAGATCAGTCGCTGGATGAAGCCTGCCATTTTTGTTGTATGTTGCGGTTTTATAAATCTTGTCGTGTACCAAGAGTGAACAAGGGCCTCGTTCCAGCCATCCCAGGCCTACCTTGCACTGACGAGAGCCAATAGCTCGAAACTGCAGTCAGTAAGTGGTGTGCGGTGGAAGGCACGTGAGCTTCTTTGAGTAGGAATAAGTCTTTAGACTGGTGTCTGTTGCAATCGAAACTTTAGCGTTTGTCGCAAAACATAGTTATTGTACTTAACGCGACCAGGCTTGTAATTCGTAATTCAGCGCTCGGCGGGGCATTAGTCCGAAGAATAGCTGTTGGTTGCAGTCTGATTTTTTATTCCTTATATATTTAAGGAAACTGTGTGGAAAAAATGTTATCAGTTATCAGTTTCTTTCTCAGAGTCTCTTGTTTATTTGAGAAGCTCTGATTCACGTTCCATGTTGTGATGAATACTACCCGATTTTTTCGTTTGCGTTTAATAGTTGCAATTTCATATTATCTGTTTCATATTATCTGTTTTTACACTATTTAGTTTTGTTATATTCTGTTTTTTGTTGTTTTATATGTTTATCTACCCTTATTAGGTTATATACTAATTAATGAACTACTTTTGATCGATTAACAGTATGCATAAACAAACAGCGTGAGTTATAATGCGTGAGTTATTATAACTCACTAGGTAGTGAGTGCCTAGCCTGTCCAACCAACGTAACGCGCAACACACGAAGGTGGAGCCAGGGAGGTAGTGACAGATTATTCGCGTTAATATCTACAAAGATTTTCTGAAATGTCACAAAATGCTACTTTTGATTCGTCCGTGCCGAGCCGACTTTTCGAATTTCGCCGTGCAATTTACGATCAGGTTTATCTGGAAGACTTCCTCTTTACGTCGCGACATCGTACGGCCGTCCCAATGGTGTTTTTCGAAAAATATGAACTTGTCAAGATTGCATGTTTTTACAATTTTTTCGACTCCGAAATGTAAGCTGTTTTTTATTATTTTTCGCAGATATCTCCGAAACGGTGGGAGTTAGCTCAAAATAAAAAACAAGGTCAAAGAGTATTTTCCATCACGGATATTTTGCTACTATCAGAATTTTGTTTTTTTTTGAGATAATTACTGAAATGTTGGCCACGTACGGCAAAAAATTGCAAATTTTGAGCTTTTACAGTTGGCAACTTTTTAATCTTGGTTCCTACGCCAACAGACTACTCTGGTTAACTTAAATAGACTTAAATTTGCTGAAACTCCTTTTTTTATTTTTTGAATTCCGACAAAAATGAACTAATAAGAGGGGGTGGGATTTGGGACTTTTTTTTTGGGTAAAATTTCTCCATTTTGTCACCGTAATTAATCGGTAATTAACTGAAATCGATCTCATATACGATGTTAACTTAATATCATGTACTACAATTGATTGAGCTTTCTGACGCTTTTTTAATTTTTTCTCTAACATGAAAACAAGACTTTTGCCCGAATATGCGCTCCGGGCTATTGCAGTTCTCGGAGAAGTTTTGCATTTTCCGCCGCGTAATATTAATCTACAAAGCTGACTTTTTGTCTACACGCAGTTTATGCACTATTTCGATTAAAAATCACATTCTACCTTCGCTTAAAGGTGGCTAAATCTGTGAAGACAACAAATATAAAAGGGTGAACAAAAATTAAATTTTACAGTTAATTTTATTAATAAACAAACTGAGTAATTTAAACAAAATTTTCTCAATTTAATATTTATTCTTATAATCGTAGATAAAGTATAGTATTCAACTTGCGGTAATGGTAATAACTTACTTGATGAATTACAGCACTCGCCTACGGCTCGTGCTGTAAACTTTCATCTGCGTGAGTTATTACCTACATTACCGCTCGTTGAATAATATACTATTGTCTGTGGTTTTATACTTTGTGTTTGTTTCTTTACTATGTTTTTGTATGTTCATGGTGTTTTTACACCTATTTTGTGATTTGCCAAAAACTGTTTTTGTATTCTTGGACAAATAAATTATTCCATTATATAATATTTTGGTATTTTCAACTGTCTCTCTTTACAGATTTCTTTGTCGTTTGCAAAGTCTCATAATAAATATTTTTTACTATAGCAACATAGATATACAAATTAGCAAATGCATAAAGATCTCTCAATTATAGCATCGGTTGAAACATTAGTATTAACTTTGGCTAATGCTTGTCCTACATTTGCTGATCATAATTGAAATTATTCCATTTTCGTTTCGGCGACCCGTTAGTAATAACGGCACCGTAATGGTGTGAATGGAATGTTGAGAGTGGTTTTATTACTTCAAGTGGATTAAATCATTTTACACGCATTTCACGCTTGGATAAAATTAAATTAAACAACTTTTGTATTTCTCGGGACTATATTCTCAAATTGCATTAATAAATGTCAGTTGTGGCGGATACATAAATGGGCGTTAAGTGTTTTTTCTGGGTCAAGGAGGGCACAGGAGGACCAATTTTTCATGCCCAAGCTCTGTACATCGGTAACGTTAAAACGAGTGTAATAATAAATTCACCTGAACTCAAGGATAACGTCACTTGGACCTTTTTGTAATGACCATGCTAGGCGTTAAGAATTGTTTGAATCTATTTTTCAAATTTTCTCATTTCCGAGATACCCAGGACGTCTGTTTAGTAGTTTAAAAAAATTGAATTCTTCTATAAAAATTACGATGATTTGACTATAAATTCGATTTAAAATTGCTTCCGTGAAGCTTTTCAAAGTTGCAAAAATAAAAAATGTTTAATCCGGATGGGTTAAGTTAGAGCAAATTAAATTTGAAAAGATTTTTTTTTAGATCGAGACCCAGAAATTTTTCTTTAGAAAATACTATTTTTCTTATAAATTTTCTCGTGTTTTTACACGATTTGCCTTAGCTCAAAAAATAAAAAAACAAGTGGGATGAGGTCAGGTGACTTTGTCAGCCACTTTACGGGTGCATCTGGACTACGACCTATATTCAACATTTTGGGAGTCAAGCATTTAGAAAAATTCTAACGGCTTTTGCATAACGAAACATGTACTGTCGTGAGCAAAAAAATAGGACAACTATTTTTTTCTAATGTAAATCTATCTCTATTTGAATATGTAATAAGTAGCCAAAATAAAACAGTTAGCACTTTTATTTTATTTTTATTGTAATGCTGTAGTTATTGCTATAGCAAATGATGAATGGTCAATGAGACAAGTTGCATTGCATTATAACATTAACAAAAATTTGGTGTTTAATATTTTAAAAAAGTGGAGAATAAACGGCACACAAAGTATAAATCCTGTATCAGGGGACAAATGATATCCAACTTAACAAGAAACTAACTATTAATATTTCGTTATTGCACCATTTCTATAACTGAGTAAAATGGATTTTCTACTAATGTATTTACCAATTGCAAATCTTGATGTTGAGTTGATATCCTTCGTCGCCCTGATCCAGGAGTTCTTTTTTAAAATGTTACACACCGAAGTCTTGTTAATATTATAACGCAGTGCAATTTGTCTCATTGACCATCCATCTTCAGCTTTAGCAATAACTCCAGCTAATTTGGTAAGTGTTACCCATTTTAATGCGAATCGTGGTGGTCAAGTAGATATAATTTATACAAATTTATAAAAAGCATTCGACAGACTTATCTATGGACAAAATTGAATTTGGTTTAGATTTTCTAAACTTCTTTAATTTCATCTTAGTGAAAGAAAACTAAATGTGCAGATTTTTTTCTATTGATGTGTTAGCAACATCAGGAGTTCCGTAGGGATCCATACTGGGCCACTATTATTTATTATATTTATCAACGAATTTTCAGAGATATTCAAAATAATATTCTTCTATATTGATGATGTCAAATTGTTTGCATCTATTAACTCTGATGAAGATTTTCGTCATTTAGAAGTTGATCTCTTAAAAATTAATTTATAGTATGAATCTATGAATCCACCTTTAAGGATAAGATTTTGCAGAGTGAGAGGGAAATATGCATTTATTTTCGGTTTATTATAAATATTTAAAAAATCATAAATGGTATAATCTTTAAAATAGTTTCAGCTACTTCACATTGCTCTAAGGAATGCAATCATTTACAGTTTTTTCCATCAATTTTGTATATAGTTAAATGCCATATTCTAATAATGAAATTAGAAACTATTTTCATTGACAAACTACAATATCGAATCGATCCCACCCCAAACGAAACTTTACCCCATCCTCCCTTTTTACCCCTGTCACCTCCTCCCCTCCTCCTACCTCTTCCGAAACAACGAAAATACACGTATGAAATCAAAAATATCCTTATTAGGCCAGTAGGCTTAAAATCCAAATCGGAAATAATTGCTACAAAAGGTTTTATTGTTTTAATGGCTTCATTTGTTGCCTAATATGACTATCCTAGGTCCCCCCCCCCCGGCGGAGTTGTGTTTAAATGGTGGGGGGTAAAAATCATCACCAAAAGAGGTATTTTTATGGTTTTACGGTTATATCTCGTAAAGGACTCACAATATCGAAAACATAGTCCTATTAAAAGTTGTAGGGCATTAAATTCTACATTGAATGAGATCAGGCGCATATTATTTGCACCACCCGTTCCCATACCAGTGCTCATCAAATTTGGACAAATTTTACATAATTATGAAAAATGTGTTATTTCTTACACTACATTAAACATAGTACTATAGCACTCCATTGTACTAGTCTTGTACTTAGTAAATATATAAAATATTAAAATTGTAGAATATATAAAAAGAAAACATAATATTAAAAAATGGTTTCATATAGAATATGATGAGATCCATTCAACTGATATAAAAATGGAGGCAGGATAAGAAACACAATTCTTGAAATCAATTAGTGATGATTATATTTCATAATAACACTACCACAACCACATTGTTGCATTTGCAGAAAATTGGGGAGGGAAGAGACTGTGGATCTGGTTCCTTGGAGGTAGGAACGGGGTCAAGACCAAACTTTGAAACCTGCCATCTCCAGAGGAGCGAATCCATCTGATGTCTTAACCACATTTGTACTTGTAGGTAAGTTCTCAAGCAATGTTGGCGGGCTGCTTCAGATGTTGGTGGTAGGGATGCCAGGTTGAATTTGGATTTCACTAGGGCTTTAGAAAACAGGTCGAATCGCAATTTATCTAAAGTATCTCCTTTTGATCTCATCGAACGCAGAATTTATTCTTCTATAACTTTTGTATGGACCACTTTATTGATAGATAGGTTAGTTTAGATGATATTACCAAAAAGCAGAAGTTAAAACGAAAATGTTTCATAAAATATGTAAAATTTGTCCAACTTTGATGAGCACTAGTATGGTCCAAATATACATCTGGTCTCATTCAATGCAGAATTTAATGCCCTACAACTTTTAATAGGACTATGTTTTCGATATTGTGAGTCCTTTACGAGATATAACCGTAAGACTGCAAAAATACCAATTTTTGGTACATTTTTACCCCTTACCACTTAAACACAACTCCGCCGGGGGGAAAACCAAGGATAGTCATATTAGGCAACAAATTAAGCCATTAAGACAATAAAACCTTGTGTAGCAATTATTTTCGATTCGTCTATTTTTTTTTTGGTTTTACACTACTGGCCTATATTCAGCAACAGTCATATTAAAATGTTTCAATGACTTGCAAAAAAAAATCAAATGAATGCTGATTATTTAATAGTTTAGGGGAGGCGAGTGTGGGAAAGTTTCGTTTGGAGTGGAATCGATTCGATATTGACAGTAAATAATAAAAAAATGTTTTTCAGTTTTTTTTTGTTCAAAAATAAAGTAGGCCGAAACCCAGCCTTTTAGACCCTCCTCCTTTACAATAAAAAAACGTATATATAGTTGTATTCGTTACACCAATATCTAGGGGTAAAATACTAACAGATATTCCCTAAAACTACATTCCAAATGACAAATTCAACCCACACAACACAAGGCTGTCCGAGGGACGTACTATGGCAAATCCCATTTAGTATTTGGGCTTGCCTATGGACATCCTAATATCCCAGTTTGTATGCTTTTCGGCACTGTTTTGGTCATCCCAATGTCACAACTCAGTATCAGATAAAAGTGGTACGAGGGACGTCCTGAAGGATATACCGGCGCTTGTACTAAGGACGTACCAGGTCATCCCGGGATATTTCAGGATGTCCTAAGTATTAGGAATAGGCTGTACAAATTACATACTGAAATGTCCCAGGATATCCTATGGACTGCAAATAGATATCCACGGGCAACTTAATTTTTCTGTTTCTTGGTGGGATCCTCTGGAACATGTTTTCTTCTAGAACAATGTCCGTAAAATCAACAAAATAATACAGTTATCCAGTATTTCATTGGAAAATAACCTCTTCGCCTGTGACTTTTACATTATAGGAGTTTAGAGGTTATTTTCGAGTAAAATACTGGATAATTGCATTATTTTGTAGATTTTACGGACATTGTTTTAGAAGATAACATGTGGCAAATAATCCCACCAAGAAACATAAAAATTAAGAAAATGCCACAACCAACATTTAGACAATAATGTTAAAAAAAATTGAATTAAATTTTTAGAATTTTTGTCAAATATGCACATTTTTGAAATATTTGCACTTGTCTATTATTCCTTATAACTTATATGTAGTTTCTTAGGTTTATGGTCAGTTAAAAAATAAAATATTATTTTCTTATACGATTCGGTTTATTAAGCATCGTCAAAGATACTACAATTTTATAAAAAAACAGAACTATTTTGTATGTATGGAAATAAGTGCTACTTAAATAATAATAATATTTTAATAATAGAAATAAGCTAAACACATTCAATATTTAAAAGCAAACTTCTTAGAAAAATGTAAAATAAATACCTATATTACTTTTGCAAATTTAACAATAGCCGAACATGAATTTTTAGGATGTAGCGCACTCCTACTTCTCTTTTCTCTTCTCTTCTTTGCCACGCTCTTCTCTTTTGCACTTCTCGGATAATCTTTCACCAGCTTCTCTGCTTCGTTTTCCATAATATACTCATTCTTGGGTGCAGCTAAAATAAACGTAGTTATTATTATTCGAACCAGTATTATTAAAAAAATATATGAAAAATGGGCCAGATGAAAATAATAGAAATTATTGAAGGATATAGATATGACCTATAGCACTCAGTGAATAATATTTTACCGAATTATAAATTAAAATTCATAAAGTACTACACTGGCGAATAGAATTTTAAGATAAAAGATTGTAATAGGTAGGTAATTGTACAGTGGACAGACTGTATTTTCATGCAGCCTGTCCACCTGTGTTCGGCCTGATATCGTATCATATCTTTCGTTTAAAAGTGTAATAAAAGTATAAAATAATTATCTTAAAGCACAATATTTACTTACTTATTTTCATCCACAATTAGTTGCTAGTTGGTTTAAATTATTAACTAAGTAGGCACATTATTTGTCGTCATTCTTAAATTCAATTTCATCAGGTTTATAGATTTGACAATACTTTCACGTGATTCACATTTTCTCTCCAAGCTGATTTCAGTATTCAATTCTTGAGCCAAATTAATATTTTATTTTGTAGGTTTCTCAGTACTTAATTTTAAAATACGGGAATGCGAGTATAAATCCTCATTTTTTTTAGCTTCCTTTGGCGTTCTGAAAGTATAAAAAATCATATTAAATTTTCGTGGTTTCGACATTAATAACTAATTAAATATTCAATCATAATCAGAATAATCAGATAAGTTTTCATAACATGAAGTTTAATAGGTTATGTTATATTTTTATACATTTATACTCACTTTTTATAGTCTGGAATGAAGATACTCGAATAAAGCAGAACTAAATAGATAAAACACAAAGATACAACTTTAAAATATTTCATACAGCCACTAACAATAATTATTATTTAAATATTTGAGAAAATAAAAACTAATAAAGCATGGTTGCTGTGTGTTTGGGGTATTTTCTAGTTGCTTTGGCCTGGCCAGTTTGGCCGGCCGGAAATCAAAATGGCGCTTTATTTAAATATGTTAGAGACCTAATATTAGGGTACATTTTAAGGAGATTCGGGGCTCTTCACTGGATGTCCGTGCTTAATCCCGATGTTAGTCGTCATAGTTAATGCCAAAATGGAACCTATTCAGGACAGCCCATTGACGTCCATAAAAGGATATCCTGGGATGTACCAAAATGGGCTGTCTTGAGGACGTCCTAAAATAGGATATCCTAAAAGGTACATCCGCTTCTCTATTCATTTTACGTACCGGGATATCCAGGTACGTCAATTTGTCATCCCATATCCCGATTGTGCTGTGTGGGAATATGGCCAACCTAAATATCAAAATCATTATTAAAAAAAAAAACGTAAAAAATAAGAAAACAAGGCGTATTTTAGGGTTGTTCACCACTAAATAACCAAAACATCAACAATGTACAAATGTAATTTTTTTTTATTATTTATTATCATTTAACAATATATTTTAAAGTTTGCTGTAATTCTATTAGATCTGAATATAAACCAGTCATTACATACGGTGAACTGTTTCCTTTAAATTGTTGAGAATAATAATTGTGTATATGAAAGTCCGCACCGCAATATTCATTGATAACATGGCAGTGGAAACCGGAATTCCTATGTCATTGTTGAGAATGTCTCTTGGGGCAAATCCTCTAAATCCGCCTGGAAAATGAAAGCCGAACCACGACATTCTAGCCCTGAAGCAGTGGTGGGTTATGAAAGTTTAAAGTATAAATACATTAAAGATGTATTCATGACCAAGTTTCCTGAACATTTGATGAAATGGCGGAGGTGCCGACACTAATAATAATATATTTTTTCCTTATTTTTTTTAAACAAATTTCAAAAATGTCCTTTTAAAAATTTTGTAAAAAGACCTCCTTATTAAATTAAGTTACTCTATTATGATAGAAATCCATGTAAGAGGTAATGAAGGATTTCTGTTGTAAAAACTAATCGAAAGTCCCAAAACAGTTACTCCCATCCCTTTCATGGGTAGATTTGGAATTTGAGGGGGCCATAAAATGAGAAAAAAATCCCATTCTAACAAACACTAAATAACTAAATAATTTTTTACTATAAAAATCAAGCAACATTTTTTAAAGGGGATATTGACACACTACACGCCCTCCTTAGAGGGGTAAGAAATATTCAGGAGTGATCTGAATTGGCCAAGTCCCCTTAATATGATAAAAAAACATCCAACTGTGTATTAGGATTTTTTTTGTAATTAAAACCGATCAATATCCCCGAGAAGGTGAGACTCACCCCTTTTAGGAGTGAGGAGGCGTATGAGTGTACTCAGAAGTAATCAGATCATTATATTCTGATAGCAACCACTCAATGAGGTGTTCTGGTTTTTTAAAAAATATGTAAATAACTATATAGTTGTTATAGTAGTTTACAACCTTTTTAGGGATGATGAAAGAATGGCGAGGAGGGTTGAAGGGGTGAATTTGATTTTTTACTTCTTTTTCTACTTAGTTATCGAAACTTAGTATTTTAAGAGAATTCCCTGCAAAATTCCATTGTCACCCCCGGAGATTTTTCGCCAAAACGGGTGACGGATTAGTTTTCAGCACCCCGAAATTAATAAAAAGACACTTTACCCCGGATGGCCTAAAAAACCCTTTTTTAACATTGTTTTTTAGCTACTGGTTTGACTTTGCCAATTGGTTATAATAGTTTTATATGTGTGTATCTTATTAATGCAATTATCAGATATTAATTTAATCTTATTATTACTATTTATTTATTTGGACAAAACATTTGCGTAGAGATAGTCAAACTACATTTAAATGTATAACTATATAATGACTACTTCAACTTCAATGGAAGCCTATATAAACAAAAAGATGGAGCAGCAATGGGATAACCTTTATCAGCAGTATTCCAACCAACTTCTTTACGGACATTCGAAATATACGCCCTGAGCAATTAAAACCAAAATGTTGGTTTCGATATGTGGACGACACTTTCATTATATGGCAACATGGCCGTAAGGAACTGGAGAATTTCAAGGACTGCCTAAACAGCTTACAATGATTTGACTAAAAATGTGACTCAAAATTGCTTCCTTGAAGCAAAATCAAAAATTTATTCTGTTAGAAAATACTATTTTTTTTTTATAGTACTTCCCGTGTCTTTACACAATTTGCTTTAGCTCAAGAAATAAAAAATCAAGTGGGATGAGGTCAGGTGATCTCAAATTTCCTATTATCAGCACAGGTTTACAGAAAGTAGATCTACAACTTCTAATTTGGTTCTGGTAGTTCTCTTTTCTATGGTAAAAATGCAAGTTGCTAACGAAGCGAAGGTATTGACATTCGAGCTAAAATATAAAAAAAAACGTTCACCAAAACATAAAGGAAATGGAGGGTAGATATCAAGGTCGAGGAGATGTTAATATGATGGCAGGTTACTGTTGGACATTGAAAAAGGAAAGGAATAAAACGAAAAAGAAAACCTTTACGCAGATCATTTGAAGACAAAAGCGTACGGTACCACAGAAAATAATAAATCAGAATAAATAAGTCATGACCTGATTGGTTGAAACTGACATCGGTACGGTGTTCAGCGGCAAAAAATACATCGAATACATGGTCTACTTATTTAAGATCTTTAATTTCTATATTCAACCCTATTCTGGCCTGTTTAAACCAGTTTTTCATAGATAACAAAAAATCCTGGCCTAATTTTGTAAAACTGACATCGGGATCGCATTCAACGGTCAAAAATACAAGGGGGATCAAATTCACCATGAAAAAGGAAACACATAGCAAGCTCCCATTTTTAGACGTCCTCGTGTTCAAGAAGGACAGGAAGATTAGGACACAAAGTATACAGAGAACCGACGCGCACCGACATATACACCTACACGCTAATTCTGACCACCACCCAGCACAAAAACAGGCAGTCGTTAACACACTAGTACATAGAGTAAAGCAAATTTGCGAGACAGAACATCTCCAAGAAGAATATCGGACCTTAAAAACATCATTAAAAATGCAAATCAAAAGACATAGACAACGCAATAAAGAAACAAGATACAACCAGTACAAAAGAAGAAAAGAAATATACGGCAACAGCTTACCTACCATATATTCAAGGATGAACGGATAGAATCGGAAGAGTTTTGAAGACAAAGAACGTAAAAGTAATATATAATGCGAAACAGAAGGTGGCACAACATTTTCCCAAATATCAAGGTCCAGAAGAACTAGAAACACCAGGAGTATATAGCATTCCATGTTCTATTTCATTCCAAGCTTACATCGGAGAGACTAAACGACATAGAAACACCAGACTCAGAGAACATATTAGCAATACAGAGAGGGGAAATTCTACAAAATCAGCAGTTGCCGAAAATTTGAATTTGCAGATGGGTCAGTTTCTAACTTGATACTATGTAACTAAAACTAATTCGGGTAAGTTTTTAGCCAAATCGGTTAATATTTAGCCGCCCACCCACGGCCTTGAAAATGAAAGAAGAGGCCAATTTTTCGATTTTTAACATTTTTCAAATTGACATTTGAAATTTTTTTATGACTCTTTATTATTGTCTAAACGCGTGTGGCAAAAGTTTTCCGAATAAAATATTTTTCAGAGTCAGGGAAATTAGAAATTTGTCACTAAAATGTAAAATTTGACGAAAATAAGATTTTCTGTATAAAATTTCTAATTTCCCTGGAACTGAAAAATATTTTATTCGGAAAACTACACGCGTTTAGACATTAATAGTTATAAAAAAAATTTCAAATGTCAATTTGGAAAATGTTAAAAATCGAAAAATTGGCTTTTTCCTTAATTTTCAATTCCGTGGGGGGCCGGCTAGATATTAACCGATTTGGCTGAAAACTTACCCGAATTAGTTTTAGATACATAGTAACAAATTAGAAACTGACCCATCCGCAAATTCAAATTTTCGTTTTTCTCGGCCCACCCTAACCGTCACCTAACCATTTTTACCCATTAAACCCAATTTGAGAACCCTGCCATTACGCCGTCTACCTTTTTAGTATAAAAGAGGTCCGAAAGAAGATTTCAACTGTCCGTTAGGAGAAAGAAAGGCCTACCATTTTGTTTAAAGAGTTCAACGTTAATGAAAAAAAAAACGGTTGTTTTATTTTTTTAACTAATTTTAAAAAGTGTTTTGCTTGAAAGTGCAAACTATATAACATTTCGAGGTAGAAAGCTCACATTATTTATACATTCTGCATTATTTCGTGTTATATTATAATTATGGAAATAATATTATTTAACTTTACTGTGATCTGAGAATAACGTTATTCTAGGAAACTATTTAAAAAGGGGAGAATTTCGTAAAGTAGTAATTTTATAATTTACAATAACATTTGCATTGATTTTAATTATATAATTTGAAATATATAACAACATAACCACTTTGTTACTATCCCTGTATTTTACAGTACTTAAATGTTTTTACGACTGCGTATTTTTTTAACATTGCTGCACTATGCCATCTAGCGGCGGTGATCCGAGTTGTCGCGGTTAGGTAATAAGAAGAGCTTTGCTTAATAACCCACTACAGGCTTCAAGAAATAATAAACTCCAAATATTTTTAATGTAGCACGGATAATATTAAAGGTTCAATATCATTTGCTGTAATTATATACCCGGTTCTCAGTGTTTCTTTCAACACGACGACATATCGGTCGCCTTGATCCAAATATGTGTACATTAACCTTTTTTGCTTAGTTTTTGTTTCATCCTGTAGATACACGAAATCCTATTAGGCCATAAGAGCTCATCAATTGTAAACCATCATCGCATTTTCTCCTAATGTCAACGCTATATACCTCCATTCTACAAGTTTGTTGAACAAACACAGAAAAGGAATGACTGGGAGGTAGCGAATCGAATAGAATTAAACATGAGCCTGGCTGTCAGTAGCGGAACTACGGAGTAGAAATACATTTTTTTTACGCATTGGTTTCCCTTTTCGCTTTAGAAATTTAATGGATATTTTCATTTCATTTCATTATAAAAAGTAATGTTTTTCAGCTTTGAACATGATAAACTAAATATACTAACTAGAGTGTTACTATAATGATTGACATGTACTGTGCTTATATTCTGTATCGCAAATTTTGGTGCATTAATAAAAAAATTATTGAATGTTTGCTATTTGAGAAGGTGATTATATTGTTACATCATTATGCCATATCCCTAAATTTGATAAAGTAGTATTATTATACTCTTCGCAAAAACGAAGAGTATATTGTATTTGATCAGCACATTTCTAAAACAATAAATATCGCTCGTAAGGAACAAATTTTCATATCATTATGTTAGTGAACGAATTCTACACAACTTTCAAAATGTCCGTCTGTCTGTCCGTTTCTTGTAAGCACGACAACTTAAGAAAGAAAAGTCCGATTGTATTGAAATTTGGAAAATAGATTAACGTTAGCTAGAGGAAAAACTCTATTGTTTTTGAAAAAGATCAATCGGTAAATAAAAAAGTTATTAATCATTTAAATTTAAACAAAATATATTTCTGAATTTTTGTCATTTGTATTTAAATAGAAATCTTGCGAAATGTTATTCCCTATAAATTTTTTTTGTTTATACAGTTTACTAATATATATATTTCATAATAATACATCTAATTCGTTGAAATATAATACTCCCTGACAGCGTGGTTTTTTTCATTTTTTTTTTCATATATTTTTTTTCACAACAAAATTACAAAATTTATAATGTCCAAAAACTAACATTATTTACAAGAAAACTGCGAAGAGTATCCTACAGAATGTGTAACAATTATACAAAAAGCTCAGTAAATCGGTCAAGAGTATAATGCTTCCACTAGTTTTTATTTCTTAATTTGTTGATAATTGCCCTTTAAGACTTAATTTTGTTAGAGGAATTTCAAATAATTTTTCCAAAATGTTTTTTCTATCATTTTCAACTAGATATCTGTCCAATCTTCCGCAAATTGAGCATCTAAATAATTTCGTGTTTCATTTGACGTATGACCTGGGGCGCCATCGTGTTGATAAATTAGTCTCTGAAATTGTCATACATTGTCAAAAAATTGGGGACCTATTATTTGGTATCCAATAAAACCACATCATACACCAAATCCAAATCGTCCTTGACGATTAACTGTAGCGATTACGTGCGGATTTTTATGAGCCCAATGGTGGTCAATATGCCGATTAAAAATTCCGGCACTGCTTATATGGCCTCATCTGTCCATATAATTGTTCCTTCAAATCCTGGCACTTAATGGGGAACTTGCCCATTTTTTTAATTTCATTAAAGTGTGTATTTATGTATAAAAACACGCCACACCGAATATCAGCTCTTAAATCGCAGTACTTACTTTGTAATAAATAATTAAAGTTGAAATTCTCGCCACTCCTCACGAAAAGCACTGTGACGTCACCGGGTGAAAACTAGTCTCGCGTAGTATTCAACAGATGGCGTTACTTTAGCCATTCACCCTAATTAATAGACTGGGCGGCGGTTGGCTTTGAGACGTCCGCATATTCGGTCGTAAGTCTTTTGTTTTTTATGTTAGAGAAAAAATAAAAAAAGGAAAGCTCAATTAATTCTCTTTACATAAGCTATCTACAAATTTTTCGAAAAAACCGAGTGTATGTAAATCTAAAGAGTGTATGTAAATCTTAAAAAAATAATTTTTCTCAGAAGCCTTTGTTTCGAAGGGCCGAGATTAACAGAGCGTCAAAACAGTACATGATATTAAGTGAACATCGTAAATGAGATCGATTTCAGTTAATTAGCGATTAATTACGGTGACAAAATGGAGAAATTTTATCGAAAAAGAAAAAAGTCCCAAATCCCGCCCCCTCTAACTCCTTAATTTTTGTCGGAATTCAAAAAATAAAAAAAAAGTTTTAGCAAATGTAATTATACTTAAATTAGCTAGAGTAGTGTTTTGGCGTAGGAGCCAAGATTAAAAAGTTGTCAACTGTAGAAGCTCAAAATTCACGATTTTTTGCCGTACGTGGCTGACATTTCTGTAGTTATCTCCGAAACGAAAAAAAAAAAATCAAAAGTCTGGTGATAGCAAAAAATTCGTAATGGAAAATACTCGTTTAACCTTATTTTTTATTTCGAGCTAACTCCCACCGTTTCGGAGATATCTGCGAAAAATAGCAAAAAGAACTTACATTTCGGAGCCGAAAAAATCGCAAAAACATGCAATCTTGACACGTTCATATTTTTCGAAAAACACCATTGGGACGGCCGTACGATGTCGCGACGTAACTAGAGGAAGTCTTCCAGATAAACCTGATCGTAAATTGCATGGCGAAATTCGAAAATTCGGCTCGGCACGAACGAATCAAAAGTGACATTTTGTGACATTTCAGAATATTGAAGATTTTTTTCCAACGAATTTTAGGTTAGATTGTGTTCACTGCTAGTTGTTTCTGTCAAATGAGCATGCGAAAGCAGAATCGGTGTCGCTTGACGCCGTCATTCGACTTTCACCCTCTGACGTCACGTTTCAGAAGTGGGTAAAATCCGGCAGATTTTAATCGTATGTAATATCACTAGTGCTTAAAATTTTATCGAAAATTTTTTCGAAAGCGTGTTGCTTGGTAATATAAAGAGTGCAAATTGGCAGTTTATTATCTGATTAAATCCCGACCACTTTAGCGGGAGGGATTTAATCTTTGATAATAAACTGCCAATTTGCACGAGTTATATTAACTAGGGGCAGCTTAGCTTGAGAAAAAATTTTTAGATAAAATTTAAAGCACGAGTGGTATTTGTGGAGAATATTTCAAGAATAAATAATTCATTAAGTATATCTTCAATATTATGTTCAGTAATGAATTGCCTTCAGACGTTTCCTTGTTGCTTTTTAGAGATTACTCACCTTTATCTTCAATTTCATCATTTACGTCACATAAAAATGCATTTCCAAAGCGATTCATCTAATAAAAAACAAAGTAGGTTTAAATTATGACAATCAAGAAAAACAATATACGTTAAACCATAGGTACTGAACTTATAAGACTAGTTATCACAACAAAGCACGCTTCGACCAATCACATTACCGGTGAAATCACACAAATTGCATATTACCAATCTATCCCTGTTACGTTCTAAGGCTGCCGGCTCAGATGGTATGGTACCGCCATCTAGTAACGCTAGCTTAACTTAGTTACTAGCCTAAACAGTGAATTGAATTATTATATTAAAGTGTTTATTAATATATATTTATGTATTTAATCCTTGTTTCTAATTTGAGAAGTTTGATAGTTAAGTTAATGTTTACTTGTTTAAGTAGAAAGACTTTAAGTACAACGAATTATAATATATATAGTGATACTGCAGAGTTTTGATTTTCCAAATAAGTGTTAGCTGTTTTGTAATGATTGATGAATTACTATACGTAAGTACCTACATTTGTGTATTTATCATGAAATAACTGTTTTGTAATTATGTTAGATATTAAGCCATTGAAAGCTGTGTACCTATAACTTGTCCCGAACCTATATGAGTTCCACACAGCATTGGCTTTTTAGGTTATTAATACAATACTACAATTTACAATTTACGTTAACAATTAGTAATAAGCTAGAGAAGATATTTATAGATAACATTTAAAAGCACGATTTGTCCTATTTGCCGAAAACATGTCACGACACAAACCGTCAAAAAATTTTCGCAATATTTGCCGCTGCAGCGACCTAAAAAATTAGTGCGATAAATTTTGCATGTTGGTCCTGTCAAAAACAGATCTAGCTTGAATTACCACTAATAATGACGTTTGATTGGTGCAATGTTGTGAAAAAACGGGCTCCCATTGGCTATAGCGTTAATGAGTGAAATAATCGCTTATATTTCTGGAGGAATATTTTTTTTTTAATTTTTTGTTGTCTATGGGGTTTTTAATGATGTTAGTTTACGATTTTGAGTATTTTAATTCAATTTTATTTTTTGGGCAAGTTCTCTATTGCACTGACGCAAAAACCACTGTCAAAAATCGAGACTCCTTTGAAAGTGGTTTGGGTATAGATGGTGACTAATTCTTATTTTGTAGGATTTGAATTTATTTTTTTTAAGCAACACAACGCAGTTGTTTTTGGGATTCCTAAATTTTCCTCTATTTCGCGAGACGATATATTGGGATTGTCTCTTACAGTTTCTAAAACAATATTTTCTACAGCTTCTCTACCTGCTCTATTATATATTTTTGCTCGAGGTTTTACAAATGATCCAAACTCTTTTAAATTTTGTTGTAGCCTTTTGAATATTTTTATGTCTGGCTGTCTCTTTTCTGGATATCTAAAAATATTGTTAGGCGACACTTTTGGCACAAAGTTTTGTTGTCTATAATTTACCTATTAAAATAAAGTTAGGAAGTTAAATCTGAATTTTCTTGGCATTCTATAAAACACTTAATCATATCATATTTTTAACCATTACTAAATTTAACCATTTTTAACAATGCTCACTTACAGTATGTTCAATATCGTGGGTATAAATCAGAAAGAATAGTTTGTACTTCTGGGGTACCACAAAGGTCAGTGTTGGGTCCACTATTCTTTATTTTATTTATAAATGACATTGTGCTTGGTCTGAACTGCCATTGTTTACTATATGCGGATGTATCTGTATCTGTATCTGGCTATCAAGGATGAATCTGACTGTTTGCTACTGCAAGCGGACCTGGATCTAATAAACGACTGGTGCACCTCAAACTTCCTACCTCTCAACGCTGCTAAATGTAACGCTGTGACCTATACTAGAAAATTAAATCCGGTGCAGCATGAATACTCTATAAATCAGGTACATTTAAATAAACCAAATGTATTTAAAGATCTAGGCATAACTTTTAATAGCAAGTTGACCTTTAACCAGCACATCAATATCATTGTATCATCAGCTTATAAAATTCTGGGCTTTATCATTAGAAACTCCGGTGAGCTCAACAACATCGACACATTAAAAATTCTATTTACGTCTTTTGTGCGTTCTAAACTTGAGTACGGCTCTGTTGTATGGAATCCTAACTACGCTGTACACAGTAAAGCTATCGAACAAATTCATGAAGATTTTTAAAATTTATGGCATTTAAGCGCCAATATTCTTGGCTAAAGATGTCGGTCTCGGATGACTGGGGTCGGGCAGGACTATTGCCCTTTACCCCAATACATCGCTGTAGACCGGGGACCAGCCTCGTGCAGGGCGGGCGAGCTTACTTTACGTCGGCCCCACTCACAAATGTGAGCGGTGCAGACGATTTCGGCCCACCTCCCTGGGTCCTGGCTCGTTGGACCTTGCTGGCTAAGGCCTCTTCTGGCGTTCTTCTGTCTTCGTCTTCTTTTCTTCGCCAGCTTGTTTGCCCCCCGGGGGGTAGTCATCGGTCTGTTGGGTGTTTTTGGGTTTGTGGCGGGAGTGACTGCCGGTACACAAGATGCCAAGAGGCATCCTGTCATCCGGATCATCGGTAGGGTAAGGATGAGCTGTGTAGCTCGAGGAAGGGCAGACCTAACTGCTTTGGTAGCATTTTTGGTCTGCCCGGAGCTAGGGGGACTACAGGTACTGGACGGTTGTTTGTCCGGTACCCGCAGGGTCTTGGGTGGGTGGTTGGGTGATCGTCATGTCTCTTCCGTGGGGGTGGATCGTCGGTTGGTGGTACTTCTCATACTCACCCGTTATCCAGGAGCTGCACCTTCGGCCGCTTGTGCCTCGGAGCATCTGCTGGGTCATAGTCAGTTGCCTCCCTGACTAGAGGGTTCCCATGCTCCTCGGCAAGGGCGTACATCTTTCTGGCTCTCTGCTTGATGATCTCAGTGACCGGGGTGTAGTCCAGGTCCCTGTAGATGTCCTCGTTGCGGATGAACCAGGGTGCGTCGACGGCCGATCTGAGGGCGACGTTCTCCACTCTCTGGATCTGATGGAGGTAGCTCTTTGCTTGGTAGCCCCAAGCTACCGAAGCGTATGTCAGCTGAGGCCGGATGAGGGACCTGATAAGCGTGAGCTTATTCCTCAGGTTGAGTCTGCTCTGTCTACCCGTCATCGGGTAGATTAGGGCTCTCGTCCTCCTGGCCTTCTTGACGATGGCCTCCGTGTTCAGTCTCCATGTTAGTCCTTTGTCCATGACCACGCCAAGGTAGTTGGCGGAGTCGTGCCATTGGATGTCCTCTCCAAACATGGAAACGTGACCTGTGGGGTTTTGTTTTCTTACCTTCTTGAAGAGTACCGCCTTGCTCTTCTCGGCGTTGACGGCTACCTTCCATCTGTTGCACCAGTCCTCTAGGAGGGTGGCCGCCTCCTGAAGGTTTCTGGTGGCTAGTCTGGCACTCCAGGATCTGGCAGTCAGGGCTGTGTCATCGGCGTAGAGGGCCATGGAGGTCCTCTCCGTCCGGGGTAGATCGGATGTGAAGATGGAGAACAAGTGGGGGGACAGCACTGAGCCTTGGGGGACTCCTGCCTCCATTGTTCTGTACGTGGACACCTTGTCCACGATCTTCACCCTCATCTGTCTCCTGTGGAGGTATGATCTCACTAGCTTGACGAGTGCAATGGGGTAACCCATACTCATCATTTTGGCTAGGAGACCATCGTGCCAGACCCTGTCGAAGGCTTTGGCAACGTCCAGGAACAGCGCTGCCGTGACCTGTCGTTGGTTGAACCCCTTCGTGACCTCCTCGGTGAGGCGGAGCACTTGGAGTTCGGTGGAGTGCCCTGTCCTGAAGGCGAACTGCTCGTCTGGGAGGACTTCCAGCTCTTCTGTCTTCTCGGCTATCCTCTTGAGTATGACTCGTTCGGCTACCTTACTCATCGCTGGGAGTAGACTGATGGGCCTGTAAGAGGAAGGAAACGTTAGGTTCTTACCTGGCTTTGGGATGACTATGACGTCGGCCTTTTTCCACCTGGATGGGAAGTGTCTCAACCTCAACATTGCGTTGATGATGTTGACCATCGCCGCTACTCCTTTCCGGGGCAGCTTCTTGAGGGCGATGTTCCCAATGCCATCACATCCTGGAGCTTTCCTGGGTTTTAGACTCCTTAGGATCTCCTTGACCTCCTCGGGGGTGGTCGGGGGGATGTGGTCCTCATCTGGCAGACGGTTCATCCTACGTACCCTGCGTCTCACGTCATCCTCCCAGTCCTCGTCCTCATCATCGAGTTGGTTTTCCCTACACTGCAGTTCCAAGCTGTCGGCAAATGCCTCGGCTTTTTCCTGGCGAGTGTAGACAACACCATTCTCTCCGTGGATCGGGGGCATGGGAGTCCGACGGTTCCGCAGGGCCCGTTGGGTGGTCCAGATGCTCCTGTCCTGTGTGTCCAGGGATTCCAGGTGGCGTTGCCACCCTTCTTGTCGGTGTTCCTGAAGGGCGGCCTTGACTCTCCGGCTCAGGGTGTTGTAATGTCTCCTGTCCTCCGGGAGTCGGGTTCTCTGGGCTCGTCTCTTGGCACTTCGTCTATCCCTTATCAGCTGCCTGGTTTCCTCTGGGAGGTTCGCCAGGGGAGCTGGTGCTCGCCTCGTTTCCGTCTCGGTGGTACTTACCCTTAGTGCCGCCTGGATCTGGTCCTCCAGGGAGGCGATGGCCCTCTCCACGTCTGCCTCGGTCTCGAGTCTGGGAATGTGTGCGATGTTCCTCTGCAGTTCTGCACGGAACACTTCCCAGTCCGTCCTCCTTTTGACGAAAGTTGTCGTGTTCTTGTTGTAGAACTCTCCAAAATCGTCCTAAGTTGAAGACATAATCAAAATTCGACTTAGGCAAAAATTTCATTTAAAGACATTTTTGGGAGTCTGCAGAGGCGCAGATCAGTCCACAAGGACCGTTTTGGGTTCTATAAGGCGTTGGAAATGACCAGGTGAAAATTCGAAGAAACATCGAATTTTCACTTAGGAAAAATGTTTTTGGTTCAAAATATCAGAGTAGAAGTATATAATGACAAAGATTTATGAATAGTATACTTTTTCAAAGGTATCATAAATTGGACTTTGAAAAATAATATTTTTGGAAGGGCGTCAAAATTTGGCCCAGGAATCGATTTATCGAAAGTACGCCAAAGTTTCACTTGCAGACTAATTTTTCAAAACTGCGTTGAAATTTGGCTTGAAAATCAATTTTTCAAAAGTACGCCAAAATTTCACCCGCAGATTAACTTTTCAAAAGTACCTTGAAATTTGGCTTGAAAATCAATTTTTCAAAAGTACGCCAAAATTTCACCCGCGGATTAACTTTTCAAAAGTACCTTGAAATTTGGCTTGAAAATCGATTTTTCAAAAGTACGCCAAAATTTCACCCGCAGATTAGTTTTTCAAAAGTACCTTGAAATTTGGCTCGAAAATCGATTTTTCAAAAGTACGCTAAAATTGGTCTTTAAATGGATTTTTCAAAAGTACCACAAAGTCAGTTTAAAAAGTACCACGAAAATATACTTTAAATTATTTTTTATTTTTTATTCCTCAACCAAAGACATTGACCTTTGAGGTACGGTCATTGAAAGCCCAATTCTAAAATATGAGCATAAAATTTTAACGATGCACTGCATCCGAAAGGCAAAAAAGAAGATTTTGTCAAAGCCGGCGTAGTGCCGATAAGCAAAAATTGATAAAAATCAATGCACATGTACAAGGCCGGTTTCTCGCATAGAAAGAGTTTGGATTGACCCAGCGGCTCGCAATTTGGTCGAGCGCGTTGAGTGGTCCAGACAAAGTGATGGTAGAAAAGCCAATAACGGGGCTTTTCAAATGACAAAGTTATAGAGGAAAACGCCTTGTGCATAAAAATCCAAAAATTCAATTTTGCCTAATAGTCGCTCGAAGGTGAGACGCTGCCAAATCGATATTATTAATCGACTGTGATAAGGGTTAGTAAGTCGTGGACTGATCGAACGCCACTCAACTTATGCAGTAATAAGTCCTCTGAATGTGTTTGAGTACGTGAATTTCCACGATACAAGAACTTTAAAGCTAGGTAGTCTCTAGCGAAACTAAATTCATTTAGTAAAACTTTTTTAAGTTAATTTCAGTCAGCCTTAATTATTCATTTACCCAGAGTCTGAAATGATTCTAAAAGCTCGCATTTTGATTCTGAGAAGGTACGTATGAATCTTTTCTACCTAATCGATCGTTAGCGCGAGCGCTCTCGCTTGTATGGTCTGAAAGTCACTACCTTGATTGGGGAAGGCACGATTCTTTCTTGAGAATTTTGTATAACCAATTCTGTTAAATAAACGGATTCTTTGAACTAATGTTTCTTAATTGATCTTGAGGCCTGTTGACGGTCTATAATCCCTGGAACTTTCGTAGAGAAAGCCGGATGTGTCGAGTTAATTCGCATTAACGTTCGACCTTCTGGTTGCTTTACGAAGGTTTGATAGGGATTTTTTTATGCGTTTTTTGAGAAATATATTCCGTTATTAATGGACCAAAACGCGATTTTCGCGTACCAAAACTAATCCCTCCGCAGAGAAATTCTTCGGTTGGGATTTTTTTATGCAAAAATTCAGGAAATTAAGAGGTGCCTAAACCCCTAACGAGGGAATTCGGGTCCAGAGAGAGCGTAGTTTCCGATCTGTGGTAGTGCAGCCTTGGTCCCGCTTTTCGGCTACCGAAGTCATCTTATCTCGAACCCGCCTGGGAGGTAGAAGAACGGGGTAATACGCGACTGGCGCCCCCTGAGAAATAAATTGGTGTCGCGTCATTTTGACGCCCGGTAGTGCGTTCTTCTACATGGCGCCCAACGTGGGGCGTTGTTAGTCAGCAGGGCTTTCTGGAAAGGATATGGATGAATCAACGCCTTTCCAGTTTTACGACGAGCCGACATCTGTGATGGACAACGTCTCTAGAGGGTTAGAGAGGCCGTGCGCGGAGGATGTACTGGGTAGTTCGGGGGTTGGCCCGAGTACCACTGAAGGAGTCATACAGCCCTCCTCAGAACAAGTGTTCGCCCAAATGGCAGCAGGTCTTGCCAAAGCTCTAAGCGAAGCCACGCACGAGCATAAGTATCGGTCGAAGCATCCAAATGCGGAATTTCATGGCTTCGAACACGAAGACCCTGAAACCTTCATTTATCAAATGGAGGAATTTTTCGTCCGAGTACGAATTACGCAGGATAACGACCGACTATATAAAATATCAGAACAGCTCAAAGATGATGCTAAGAAATGGTTCGAACAATATCGAACCCTAATTACCACGTATCCTCTATTCCTCGAGCGGTTCAGAAGCCGTTATGATTCAGGTGAAGTACTCACCGAAGCAGTAGCTAATTTATATGGCAAGAAACAAGATGCCGAGGAAAATACGTCAGTATTTATTTCAAGGAAGGTATGCCTCTTCAAGAGGATCGATCCGTTTAAGCCGGAGGCGATGAAGGCGGCTACCATCTTCAATCAATTGAGACCTGATATGAAAATGCTCCTAAAGAGTGCCGTCATACCAGATACAAATACACTAGTGACGATGACCGAACAAATGGCTAAAATCATGGATGAGAATAAAGAATTCGAGATTCTGCAAAATGCAAAGAAAAGCAAAGACCGAGAAGCGTCCACCTCTACCGCTTCAGCTCAAGGGAATCAGCAATCGAGCAGTAACTGGAGAACGGAACCCTCCGCCTTAACGAAGCCGTCCTCCAGTTCCTTTGGTGCATCTAGGACACCATTCAATGGATCTCAAAGAAGAGATAATCCGCCAGCACCAAGGGTGCATTTTGCAAATAGTATTTCCTCGCTGCCTAGAGGGGATATACCGAGAAGGGGTACTGGAGACGTAAGGAACTCCCGAGTCCCGTATCGCCCTTGCAGATATTGCCCAACGGAGCAGTGGCATTTTCATGCAGAATGCCCAAACAATCCCTATCGTAATATGAATACGGGAAACCAAGCGGGGGTCAGAGGCGATGGCCCAGGCCGAACTGTACCAGCCCCGCCTACCAGGCCCCAGCAGGCTCGAAGCGACCCTCGGGGAAGCTCCGAAGCAAGAAGTTTAAATTAAAAAACTTCGATGACCTTCCTGACCTTAATTACCTGTTTAAGGATCAAGAAGTCAACCTATCTCCCCACCGATTCACTCCATTAGAATCTATCAATCAAACCAACGACGCTTTCCCTCTGCCTCGCATTAAGATTATAATTAATAATCGAGCGGTTAACGCTTTATTGGATACAGGTTCGACAAGGAATATTATCCAACCGAAATTTTTGAACGACATTGATCAACTTACAGCTCCCCAAACTTTTGTTATGGCTTGTGGCGATGGTTTAGTAGAATCCCTCGGGACTACGACCATAAACGTTAATGTACTAGATGTACCCTTTCAGACCACGTTTCAGGTCATTCAAAATTTAAATGAAGAGCTCATTCTGGGAGCCCCGTTTTTATATGCTCACAATGTCGTATTCGATTATCAACGTAAATGTGTCTACGTCGGCACTGAAGAGCGAATAACCGTCTTCTGGAATCAAGCAGCACATCAAGCAAGGAAGCAATGCCGGCTTCCCGAAGAACTGATCATCGGAAACGATAATTTAAAACCTCTATTCGAGGAATTCGCTGAATTGTTCACCGCGGTGCCTACCCAAGCTACCACGGTGACAACAAAACATAAAATAAAAATTAAAGATGACCGCCCGTTCAATATCAAACCCTACCCCATGTCTCCTTCTAAGAAAAAAGTTATGTACGATCAAATTGAAGAGATGCTGAAAGCCGGGGTCATAGAACCGAGTACCGCTCAGTACAGTTCGCCTCCCATTATAATTGAAAGGCCCGGCAAGAAGCCTCGCTTCTGCATTGATTATCGTCACTTAAATGAAGTAACGGAAGACGAAGCATCCGTCTTACCAAAGATATACGAGAGTATAAAGGATCTAGGAAACGCCAACATATTTACGGTGTTGGACCTCAAGAGCGGATATTGGCAAATCCCTCTTGAGGAGTCGTCAAAAAACTATTCTACGTTTACAACATTAGATGGAGCATCTTACCGATTTAACGTGATGCCTTTCGGATTGAAGACCGCTCCATGTACATTCCAAAAATTTATGGCAAGAGACGTATTGACCGGCTACTTGCATCATTTCTGCAAAGTATATCTCGATGATATTATCATCTACAGCGAAAATATAGAACAGCATGTAAACCATCTGAGAGCCGTCTTTGAACGCCTGCGTTTGCATAATTTAAAGGTGTCACCGGAAAAATGTGTGGTAGCCACGTCAAGCATAACCTATCTCGGGCATCAAATAAATGCCAACACCACTCAACCATTAGAAAAACACATATTACAGATACAAAATTATCCGGCCCCTACGACAAGGCGCCAGCTTCAGAGTTTCCTTGGTTTATGTAATTGGGTACGTGAATATATCCCTAATGTTGCAATAATTACAAAGCCCTTGACCCGACTACTCTCGAAAGACTGGCGCTTCAAGTGGAATCCGGAAGCCCAAGAAGCTTTTATTTTACTAAAAGAAGTATTGAATAAACCTCTAGGACTGCACCGGCCAGATTTCAATAAAATGTTCATACTGCAGACGGACGCATCCTTAATAGGATTATCTGCAGTATTATATCAATTGGGGGATAATGACCAGAAGCACATCGTCTCTTATGCTAGTAATACGTTATCTCCGACGGAGAGAAAATACCATATTAATGAATTGGAATGTTTGAGCGTCGTTAATTATATAAGGAAATACAAAATATATTTGGCAGACCGTCCATTTATAGTCAAAACCGACAATCGAGCTTTACTATGGTTAAATAAGCATAAGGACGAGAAAACGAAATTTACTCGTTGGTCATTATTACTTCAGGAATACAGCTTCACCATAGAACATTGTCCCGGCAAGGAAAATATATTGGCTGACTATCTTAGCAGGAATCCTCAAGGCCCAAACGTCGAAGCAGACGACGAAGAGGAGAGAATGTACCCACCAAAATTCTCGTACAAGGAACGAATATCAGTGATTACCACATTGGAATTAAACGATCAGGTCAGAGAAGCGCAAACGCACTCCAGAGATATCCAAGACCAAATTGAACGATGGAATACTCTAGTGCGACAAGCAGATAAAACCGAGGCAGAGGTGAAATTCGTCAATACAAGACAAGTGATAGGCGGCACACTTTGGACGAGAGGCGAAAATGTTATAGAAAAATTATACGTACCAAAACGTATGGTCATGAGAGTAATATCTCATTTTCACGACCGACCGGAAGTAGGTCACCCCGGCCGCGATGAAACTGTTAGAATCATCTCGGGCCGCTATTATTTTAATAATTTGTCGAGACTAGTTAACAAATATTTAAATGAGTGCATTATTTGTAATTCCGTAAAAAGCAGACAGTCACAACCGAAGGCTCCTCTCAGAAGCCATGCTCCATCGCATCCGTTCGAAGTTCTAAGCGTCGATGTAATCGGACCGCTTCAGCGAACCAAAGATGCAGATAACCGATATATATTAATGGTAGAGGATGTATTTAGTAAGTGGGTCGAAGCCAAGGCGTTCACCCAAGTCAGTGGAAAAACAATAGCACAATTTATCGAAGAGGAACTAGTGGCGAGATATGGCGTTCCGAGGGTCATCATTTCCGACCAGGGAGGCCACTTCAATTCCGGCTTTTACGATACGTTCTGTACACGTAACAATATTGAAAGATTCTTCACAGCAGCTTACCACCAACAGGCCAATCCAATAGAAAGGAGGGTGCAAGAAGCCAAGAAGATCTTAAAAACCTTATTATATGGTTCACCCAACGACGAGTGGGATCGACATGTTAGTCAGATGGCATATATCTTGAGAACAAGAAAAAACGCCGCTACGGGGCATACGCCCAGTTTCGTAGTGCTCGGCTATGAATTACCGCAGATTGGTGATTGGAATATGTTCGCTTATAGACAAGAACGTCGTAATCAAGCGGACGTTCCCCGCCTTGAAAGAGTCAAAGAGATTCGTAAAAATCAAACAAATTACCAATGGCGTTACGCGCCCAAAGTGGCGGTAACGCCGGTCGTATATAAAGTGGGAGATATGGTAATGACTAAAAGGATCAGGAAGGATCATACCTTCACACCGTCGTGGAGTGGGCCACACAAGGTTTTAAAGAGATTGTCCAATGAAGTTTACCTCATTCACAAGGGGGTAACTTCGACGAGATTACATGTCGATGCCATCAGGCCGGCACCTAAGGGAGACCCCGATGTTGAATTGGAATTGTCTGAAGAATCAGAAGATAGTCCGGATGAAATTCATCTTAGTGACGACGCTTCCTCATCAGACAATGAGATCGCGCCCAGGTCAGAGCGACGTAGCGATACCACACTAGTTCAAATCAATGTTCCCGCAAGTGCTCAAGATGAGCCGGATGTAATAAGTCGAGATCCCGAAGATGCTCGAGATGAGCCAGATATAGAAGAGTCACCTCTAGATATTTCTGAGGTCGACCACGGCTAATAGCCGTTTTCGCTTTTTTTTATATTTTTTCTCAAAATTCTAAGTAGCGATTTTGACCTGTATGCGGTCGAATCGAAAATTTAAAGTCTACCCCATGAGCAGACATGGAAAGACGGCGAACCCGACGCAAGAGCGCGATCCGGTAAGCCTAGCTTCTCAAGAGCGAGAGCCGCCAAGTTCGAGTAATGGACGTAGGCATAAGTACGAATCAGTACGAGTTTCGGAAGCTGTTTTTTTTCTTATGCAAGAAGACAACTTCAATTTTAATCATTTTAAGTCAACAAAATTAACGTATACCCCAAATGGAAACTACGAGTTTCAGAAGCCGTTCTTCGCTCAAGAAGACGCTTCAATTTTTTTTTTATACTTTTTTCACAAGTCGTGATGACCGCACGAGTATCGTAAGCCGATTTAATCTACCTTACGAAGTAGAAACTACGAGACGAGTTTCAGAAGCCGTCCTTCGCTCAAGAAGACGCTTCAATTTTTTTTTTTTATATTTTTTTTTTCACAAGTCGTGATGACCGCACGAGTATCGTAAGCCGATTTAATCTACCTTACGAAGGAGAAACTACGAGACGAGTTTCAGAAGCCGTTCTTCGCTCAAGAAGACGCTTCAATTTTTTTTTTATACTTTTTTCACAAAGTAGTGATGACCGCACGAGTATCGTAAGCCGATTCAATCTACCTTACGAAGAACCAATTTCTAACCATTATAAGTTAACAAAATTCATGTTAAAAAAATATTTCATTAAAAAACAACACATTGTGTTTGTTAGTCGACGCGTCCCAGTCGACGACTTGCTAAAAAGTCAATCTAGTTGCAGAACTGCATTTTCCATGTGCAGAAATGGAAAGATGACCCAGCCTGTCGCAAGGGCGCGGCATGGTGAAGTCTGGAACTCAAAGGCGAGGACCGTCCAAGCTGCGGCATGGAGATATAGACAGACTCTTCTAGAAAGGGCCGAAGTTAAGCAAGAGCGAGACCAGGGCAAAAAAGCGAGTGCAACGAATTAGTGAGAGTGGACGCTAATCAAAATTGTGCTACGCTTCGCACCTCGACGCGGGTGTAATTAAGTTGATAAAAATGTTGTATCAACTTGTCGTATTGTTTAAAAAATGTAATTATTTTTAAGTTAGATAGGCGAATCAGCCGTCTGCCCCAATTAAGGCCGTTATTTTTAAAACATCTGTACCATAGGTCAGACCGTCAAATGAAGGCATACAGACATACAAGTGAATATGGAAATTAAAGGCAATCGATGAGTAGAAAAGATTCAACCAAAGGAGGGGAGTGTTGTAGAACTCTCCAAAATCGTCCTAAGTTGAAGACATAATCAAAATTCGACTTAGGCAAAAATTTCATTTAAAGACATTTTTGGGAGTCTGCAGAGGCGCAGATCAGTCCACAAGGACCGTTTTGGGTTCTATAAGGCGTTGGAAATGACCAGGTGAAAATTCGAAGAAACATCGAATTTTCACTTAGGAAAAATGTTTTTGGTTCAAAATATCAGAGTAGAAGTATATAATGACAAAGATTTATGAATAGTATACTTTTTCAAAGGTATCATAAATTGGACTTTGAAAAATAATATTTTTGGAAGGGCGTCAAAATTTGGCCCAGGAATCGATTTATCGAAAGTACGCCAAAGTTTCACTTGCAGACTAATTTTTCAAAACTGCGTTGAAATTTGGCTTGAAAATCAATTTTTCAAAAGTACGCCAAAATTTCACCCGCAGATTAACTTTTCAAAAGTACCTTGAAATTTGGCTTGAAAATCAATTTTTCAAAAGTACGCCAAAATTTCACCCGCGGATTAACTTTTCAAAAGTACCTTGAAATTTGGCTTGAAAATCGATTTTTCAAAAGTACGCCAAAATTTCACCCGCAGATTAGTTTTTCAAAAGTACCTTGAAATTTGGCTCGAAAATCGATTTTTCAAAAGTACGCTAAAATTGGTCTTTAAATGGATTTTTCAAAAGTACCACAAAGTCAGTTTAAAAAGTACCACGAAAATATACTTTAAATTATTTTTTATTTTTTATTCCTCAACCAAAGACATTGACCTTTGAGGTACGGTCATTGAAAGCCCAATTCTAAAATATGAGCATAAAATTTTAACGATGCACTGCATCCGAAAGGCAAAAAAGAAGATTTTGTCAAAGCCGGCGTAGTGCCGATAAGCAAAAATTGATAAAAATCAATGCACATGTACAAGGCCGGTTTCTCGCATAGAAAGAGTTTGGATTGACCCAGCGGCTCGCAATTTGGTCGAGCGCGTTGAGTGGTCCAGACAAAGTGATGGTAGAAAAGCCAATAACGGGGCTTTTCAAATGACAAAGTTATAGAGGAAAACGCCTTGTGCATAAAAATCCAAAAATTCAATTTTGCCTAATAGTCGCTCGAAGGTGAGACGCTGCCAAATCGATATTATTAATCGACTGTGATAAGGGTTAGTAAGTCGTGGACTGATCGAACGCCACTCAACTTATGCAGTAATAAGTCCTCTGAATGTGTTTGAGTACGTGAATTTCCACGATACAAGAACTTTAAAGCTAGGTAGTCTCTAGCGAAACTAAATTCATTTAGTAAAACTTTTTTAAGTTAATTTCAGTCAGCCTTAATTATTCATTTACCCAGAGTCTGAAATGATTCTAAAAGCTCGCATTTTGATTCTGAGAAGGTACGTATGAATCTTTTCTACCTAATCGATCGTTAGCGCGAGCGCTCTCGCTTGTATGGTCTGAAAGTCACTACCTTGATTGGGGAAGGCACGATTCTTTCTTGAGAATTTTGTATAACCAATTCTGTTAAATAAACGGATTCTTTGAACTAATGTTTCTTAATTGATCTTGAGGCCTGTTGACGGTCTATAATCCCTGGAACTTTCGTAGAGAAAGCCGGATGTGTCGAGTTAATTCGCATTAACGTTCGACCTTCTGGTTGCTTTACGAAGGTTTGATAGGGATTTTTTTATGCGTTTTTTGAGAAATATATTCCGTTATTAATGGACCAAAACGCGATTTTCGCGTACCAAAACTAATCCCTCCGCAGAGAAATTCTTCGGTTGGGATTTTTTTATGCAAAAATTCAGGAAATTAAGAGGTGCCTAAACCCCTAACGAGGGAATTCGGGTCCAGAGAGAGCGTAGTTTCCGATCTGTGGTAGTGCAGCCTTGGTCCCGCTTTTCGGCTACCGAAGTCATCTTATCTCGAACCCGCCTGGGAGGTAGAAGAACGGGGTAATACGCGACTGGCGCCCCCTGAGAAATAAATTGGTGTCGCGTCATTTTGACGCCCGGTAGTGCGTTCTTCTACATTCTCACCGTCCTTTTCTCCTAGTTCTAGGAGAATAGGGTTGTGCTCGGTGGAACCTTCCATCATGGCGGTGATTTCGGCTTCGAGGGTCATCTCCTTCAGCATCGCAATGTCCAGCACATCCGGCCTGGTTACACCATTGTCGTGGGTCGGTGCCTCCGGCCCAAGGACCAGCAGGTTGCCATCCTGTCTTCCCAGAAATCGCAGTAGCTCTCGTCCTCGAGTGTTTGTGATCCTACTGTGCCATTCCGGGGACTTGGCGTTGAAGTCGCCGATAGCAACCGTCTGGGTCCCTGGGGGGAGGACCGAGTCCAGGTCTGCGTCTCGCAGCATGTTGTGGGGTGGCTGGTAGCAGGGCATTTAAGCGGGACAAAATCTATCCGCCAATAGGGTTTTCGCACGACAAGCTGCTAGAGAGGTTCAATGCTGATGAACTGGTCAGAAGGCGCTTTCTTCACTCTGTTATGTTTTTGCATAAACTTGTCAATGATAAAATAAAATGCCCTGAACTGTTGGCAAAAGTTAATGCGCTTGTTCATATGCCACTGGTGCAAACAAGATCAACTAATCTTTTTTATTTACCCACATCAAGAACAAATCTATTAGAATTCTCACCGGTGTATGTTATGTGTCATAACTGGCATGATATTCAGGACAAAGTTAACCTTTTTAATTGTAGTGTTGCAGACATAAGAACTGCTTGCTATAACAACTAATTGAATTCATTGTATGTACTTTCAATTAATTATCTTAAAACCTATATGTACGTTATATACCTTGAAAATTTGTTATATTGTGTATTTTGTAATATTAAGTATCTTGGTATTGTGTATTTGTATTTTGTTTTTGTATTTTATTATTGTGTCTTTTTCCTACCCTGTAATTGGAACATGTTCTGTTGGGTAGTGTATAATAAATAAATAAATAAATAAATAAAATAATATTTGTAATATTTGTATATATAACCACTTCGGTAAAAAGTATTCTAGCTGTGCTATTTTACAAATGTCTCTTTGAAATAAAAGTTTCACATACGTTATCGTGTATAATATGCAGTCCACCCATAGATAATGCGGCTATATTTCTAGAATGACTAAATGGGTTTTTTCCCGAAAAAAAAAGGATAGCCCTCCCACATCTCTATTCCCCTTGTGGGGAATACTCAAAGAAAAGTTTACAGCAATTAACTCACAATTTTATTTTTGACATTTACGATTATTTAGATTTTCTTTTCTTTACCATGGCCTTCTCAATAAATATTAGAAATGCGATAAAATGCATAGATGTCAATGGAAGACAATTCGAACATTTATTGTAGCTTGGTTTTTCCTAATTTTGGCAAAATTATCTTATATTATTAAGAAGTGTTGTTGTTAATAGTTTTCCATGGCCTCCCCACAATTATATTAAATTTTTCGAAAATTAACCACTTTCTCTAGAGATAAATATGACATATGATAAAAGACGAATTCAATCATGCAAACATTAACTATGGTAGAACAAACAGTAAAAGAAACTATCAAGAATACTAAGATTGTCTATTTTCGATTAGTTTACGGCAATATTAACAATTTGTTTAACTGTGAACAAAATATACAATTCTAATGAATGTAGTCTCCAACATCTAAAATATTGCATCCCTATTTAGGTGTAAGTCAAATAACTTATTCATAAAATGATGAAATATTCATAAGCAGTGTTACGGAACAATTATTAAATATTAACGAGAGCAGCCCTTAACTCCTCCACAGGTAGTTCTACTCAAACGTAATTAAATACTTTATTAAACTGTCACGAAGCTGTTTACTTCAAAATTGAGAGGCTTCTAAAAATATTTTTTCGTTCGCCGGGAAATAAGTGAGGTGATGAGGAACACTGACTTGAAAACTTTTAATGGCACTTTCAACTACAGGAACAATAAGACACATTTACAGGTGAAAGCTGTTGGAAAACTTCCTTTAGTCTCAAGAAATGAATTTGTCTTTATTGCACGTCCTGGAGTAAATTGATTTGGAAGTTTCCTCAAGTTCACTTATCGGCGCCAAAGTTCAGAATTACCTGAATTAAGTCTTCTGCTTTGGACTGGGGTAGGGATAAATATTAAATCTCTTGTTGTAATTTATCTCTTAAAAAGATTAGTGGTTGTTCCACTAATAATCTGATAATTCCATACCAAATGAGCCAACCAATTGACAAAGTCACAATACAAGAAGTTAGTCAAATAATCATCTTTGAAATTAATAAAAAAATAACGCATAGATTCAACTTCAGTAGAGAATCCTGAAAGATTATGAAAATATTCAACCACTAGAGTTTTAAAACAAATTAAATGATTATTTCAGAATTTTTTATCATCTTTTGGTATCTATCCGTTTTTTTAGTAACTTTCCCAAGTAACAATTTAAATGCCAACAAGTATTTATCGGGTTTTATCACAGATTTAAGAAGGTAAATAAATCGAACTGGGTTTTATTATTTATTTTGTGCATACCAATTTATCTGCAGATAATATGTACTTAAAAAAAGGCCTTCAAGTTATCTTTAAAGCAATTTGTTAAACCTGTTTGCTCTTTAAGACCTATTGGTTTTATAGCTACTTAATTGCTGCATTATTCAAAACCACAATAAACTCATTAAGTTTTATAGTGGATTTTAAATATTTTAAGATTTGTGGTAGACCTCTATAAATCTTTAGGTTTTATAGGAGATTTAAAATATGGTCCTTAAGTACTCCTTATGATCAAACAATAAAACTAATAACTCTTAAGTAGTCTTACCCTTAATATATGTTATCATAAATACTATTTGCTTTTAACGATAATTGGTAAAGGTTCCTTAAAACCTAATGGTTTTTTGGTAGCTTTATTAAGCTACGTTAAAACTTTTTGGTTTTTATAAAGCACTTATAAATCCTTTGGTTCCCCCCCTAATATTTTAAACTTTGAGATAGGAGGCATATAACGCATAGAAAACACCATTTTGTGATTATAGGTTTTAGGTTATGTTGTCTAAGCTAAGTATATTTGAATTAAAGATTTTCAGAGACAAATCTTAAGAGTTTTAAAGATTATGAAAGCTGGGTGAAGTCTTTGCAGGCTTTAAAATAGTAATAAAGTGGAGCAATTGGAATTTAACAAAACCTTTTGTTTTATAAAAATATTTCCTAAAGCTACAAACTATTAATAGGGTATTCTATTATAATAAACGGTTTTATTAATTTTTCAGCCATGTTTTTTTTTTCTGTTAGCTATGGCAGACATGTTTGAACAAAGTTGGGGCAACATGTTTAGTTATATTTTTCTTATTCTTACTGTTTACATTTAGCCTGCAACTATGTAAAATGTTAACACATATAAACCCCTAAAAAGCCCAAAATCATACTGAGTAAGCAAAATCTAGGGTTACTATTTTTTTAATTAATTGTAACTAATAATTAATAAGCTGACCAATGAAAGGCTCCTGATTTTTTTAAAAGTTTTTTGATACACTTTATCAATAAAGTGGTCTGCGTTGACAATTTTTTGATACTAGGTTGTTTACTAATATCAAATTTTAAAACGTTAGCACATGCAGATATTTCAGTCGAGGCAGACATATTTTATTACTTGGCGACATTTTCTGATTTAGATAGTTTAAGTGCAACAAGTTTTCGACAAAGAATTATCAAAGACACAATTCTTATGATGCTCTCAAAGCAGGCTTAAAATTTGATTGCAAGTACTAACGGTTTTAAGAAGATTTTATAAAAGGTTTTATGGTAGACTTGGAAACATCTTGCAGATTTGGGTTCTAAAGTACTGCTGGTTTTATTGATAGTTTTAAGGAAGATATTTATAATCTTTATAAAAGGTCTTTTTCGGTTTTATGCCGGGTTTATTGTAGCTTTTAAGAGGTTATATAGCATAAACAGTTTTACGATCAGTTTTATTATATAGACTTAATAACCTCTTGTACATTGTGATAAAACTTAAATTGTTACTTAGGTTACTGTACAGGGTGGTTTTATTTAAAACTATGACAGATGGACAAAAACCAATATAGGTGTCCTGAACTTGGTTTTCGAGAAACAAACAAGCTAAAAACGTACTCTTCGCCAATTTACTGAGCTTTTTATATAATTGTTACACATTCTATAGGATACTCTTCGCAGTTTTCTTGTAAATAATGTTAGTTTTTGGACATCCTAAATTTTGTGGTACCATCTTTATTGTGAAAAAAATTGTATGAAAAAAAAAATATCCAACCTGTGGGATTCGAACACGAGACCTTTGGATTGCAACGCAAAGCAATCAATCAATCAATAGTATTTATTCAGTATTAATAGTACAATATGTGCCTCCTCGGAGCCCAACCCGGAGCCAGCCACACGACTAGGACAGGTGACGTCGAGGTGGGTGTGGGGCTGGGCGGGGTGGGCCCGACTCAGCTTAGAGATAGTTCGAGTGGGGGGCTAGAAGCTCCTGTCCACCGCAGGTGGACTTAAAAACTACGTTAAAATATTTTATTGTCCACATGGACCTACAAGTAAATTAAAAATAAACACAACTCTAAAAACATTGGCGAACGCGCACTACACAATTTTGGTTATTGACACGGGAAAACTGAACGAAAAAACCCGTTCGAACAAATGACGGCCTTGCGGTCTGATCGCGGACAAGGAAGGTAAGATGGAAAGATAAAAGCTGTGATTTAAAAAATTAGGATTTGGATAAGTTTCGGCCTGAAGGGGATTTAGGGACAAAAAAACTGAAAAAACATGAAAGGGAGAGAGAAAGGGGTTGAAAGATAAAGATAGGGGAAAGGTAGGTTATCGTAGGAGAGAGTGTGGCTAAGGGAGTTGCTGGAAGATAGGCAACGCCTGGTATGGTAGGGGGTGTTTTATATTGAAAAGTATGGCATTATGCTGTCTGATTCGAGTGATGTTGCGGGTAAGCGGGCTACCGTCGAGTTTGAACTGATAGAATTTTTGAGACGTTTCTTGGACGTAGTCCGCTAGTGGGGTTATGTCGTGGCAACGTGCATAGAGATCTCTGAGGGAGGTGTACCTATCGGAGGCTGAAATGAGGCGCATAAATGTGTGTTCTAGTACTTTTAATTTTCGCATTGTCGTGGCCGGGATGCTGCACCACACCGGCGCCGCGTATGTGATAGCCGGCCTGATTACCATCGTATACAACAACTTTTTATTGGTCCTGTTGAGTCCGCTACCCCGCGCTAGGAGCGGATACAGACTCCTGAACATGAAGTAGACCTTGCGAATCGTCTCGTTAATGTGAATGTTGAATGTCAGTCGTTTGTCTAGGTTCACCCCCAGATATTTCACGCACCGCTTAATTGGAATTTCTCTACCCCCGATCGAAAGTGGCGTTAAAATACGGTTTTCAGTGAAGCGGCGCGTGAATAGGATCGATTCTGACTTCTCGGCGTTTATCCGAATCTTCCACTTGTCGTAGTACGCCGTGGCATGAGCCACGTGTGCCTTCAGCAGCATATTGGCTGCCTGCGCATTGTGCGAGTGCACATACATGGCCGTGTCGTCGGCGTACTTGGCAAGATTTGAATTCGGGAACTCCGGGAAGTCGGAGACGTATAGGTTGTATAGTTTTGGAGACAGACACGACCCCTGTGGGACGCCCGCGCGAATGTCCCGCCGAGTTGATAGTTTGTTATTCACCCTGACCTGCAGTGATCTGCCGGACAGAAAGGCCCGGGATCCACACGGTATCAAAGGCTTTCTCAATATCGAGGAGCACCATGGCGGTGCAACGCAAAGCTTTAGCCGCTGCGCCACCACCTATTGCTAGAAAAATTGATTGTCTATGATATATATCTTTCGACATTCATACATATTTCACTTCTATGAAATATATATTAGTAAACTTCATAAACAAAAAAAAAAAAAAATATTATGGAAATAATATCTCGCAATATTTCCATTTTAGTACAAGCGACAAAAATTAAAAGATTTTTTTTTTAATTAAATAATTAATAACTTTTTTATTTACTGATCGATTTTCTTCAAAAACAATAGGATTCTTCCCCTAGCTAACACTATCTTACTTCCTAAATTTCAATACAATCGGACTTTTCTTTCTTAAGTTATCGTGCTTATAAGAAATGTGACGGACGGACAGACGGACGGACGAACGGACGGACGAACGGACGGACGGACGGACGGACAGACGGATATTTTGAAAGTTGTTCAGAATTCGTTCACTAACACAATAATATGAAATTTTTTTCTCTACGAGCGATATTTACGATTTTAGAAATGTGCCGATCAAATACAATATACTCTTCGTTTTTGCGAAGAGTATAATAATGGCATAAACCGCGATCGTCTATCTTTTTCGACTACGGAGCTACAGATCGTTTTTCGAAAATTCGCATTTTTGGATGACCTCTATATCTAAGAAAATTATGCATGCTTCATGCTTTTTCAAATGGAACGCCCTGTAAATCATATCATGATTCGATCACAACATAAATTAGCTATACAACGATATATCACATGTCATATTTATCTCTTGAAAAAGTGGTAAATTTTCGAAAAATTTAATATATTTGTGAGGAGGCCATGGAAAACTATTAACAACAACACTTCTTATTACATAAAACAATTTTGCCAGACCTGCAAAATTTCAGCTTAATTGGACATCGTTAAGTGGTTTAAAATTGACTTGCAATATTTGAACTAAACATACTAACATACAACGCTAATAGGGAACGTGAGCTGGCTTACACCGTCGTGAGACAGGTTAGTTTTACCCTACTGATGGCTCGTCATTGCGATAGTAATCCTGCTCAGTATGAGAGGAACCGCAGGTTCGGGCATTTGGTTCACGCACTCGCTCGAGAGGGGGCGGTGCAAAGTTACCATCCGTGGGATTATGCCTGAACGCCTCTAAGGCTGTATCCTTTCTAGTCGAAGGAAAAAATATAAAGAATAAGGAACCCTTTATTAAATTTACATTAGAAGTAGAAAGAATGAACTACCATTTTTAGATGTTTTAATTAAAAGAGTAAATAATACAGTTGAAACAAGCGTTTATAGAAAACCAACATACACCAACAGATATTTGAATTTTAACTCAAATCAGTCAATGCATGTTAAAAAGGGTGTAATAAAATGTTTATCTGATAGGGCCAAAATAATTTCTTCTGAAGAAGAAATATTAGACAATGAGAAACGCTTTATAAAAGAGATTCTTATAAACAATCAGTACCCTGAAGCTTTTGTTGATAGAACTTTCACATCTATAGAAAATAATAATCAGGTACGACAAAAACCTGAACATCGGTACGCAACGTTAATTCCTTATGTATACGGATTATCTGAAAAGCTACGCCGTGTACAGGCCCGCGCCTAAGGATATGCGCGCCCGTGTGCAAGTCTTCATTCGGCGCCCCTTACACTATCAAGGGCGGATCTGGACCTTGAGCTTGGGGTGTAACACAGCCGCGTGCCGAAAATAACAAAAATATTTTTCCTCGAAAATTGAAATTGATGAGCGGGTGGGGAGAAATCAGAAAAAAAAAATTTCCGTGGTTTACAGAATCTTAGTAATTACCACCCTCCCCCCCATAAATCCGCGCTTGTACCCTATATTGTGCAGTAATTTTGCGCCCCCAGAAGCATGCGCCCGCGTGCGGTGCACACATCGCACGCCCGTTAGGCGCGGGTCTGACCGTGTAGGCAATAGATTTGACATTAGGACGATATTTCAAACGGGCAATGCGTTGAGATCTATTTTAACAAAAACAAAACCGCCAAATAGTTAGCAAAATTCAAAAAACTGCATTTATAGAATTCCGTGTGAGTGTAATAAATATTACGGGGGTGAGTCATCCAGACCATTTAGTGTTAGATTGGGTGAGAACAGGTATTACATTAGGAAGAATGAGATTCAGAAATAGAAGATTTGCGAACACGCTTGGGAGAACGGACATAGAATAAACTGGGATTCGGCAAAAATTTTAACAAAAGACAGATACAGTTCACAGAAAGTAGCTCTGCGGGTGGCTATTAGATGCGCAGTAGCAAACATTTAATTTAAAGCCGGAGCCACAGAAGACTAAACAATCAGAATGGAAACTGGCGGCATATCCTTTGTACAATTTAACTCCAGATGTTGGAATAGATATCAGGGGCGTATTTTGTAATGTTGTAGTCAGGGTCGCAATTAGGAGTTTATAATTTAATTTTGCACAAATCTTCAACTTTAATCAAATTTGCAAAATCACTCTTTCTGAATTGCCTAAAAGTTGTCTTGGTTTGACATAATGCTGAACTTGTCATTTTGTTGATTTTTTTAATCTATTTTCAAATTACAAAGTATGTAAATACTAAATTATTGTACAAATCAGATTTCTTTGTACATCTGGCAACTCTGTATTGAGTACCAGATTATTTGTTGTTCTCAATCTACCAAATGTGGCATCGCTGTATTCTATTCCAGGAACATATGGGGATTCGATGCGCGCTTAGAAATGCGCGAACCTTCCCCCTCCCTGAAAGATTCCATTCTGATTGTTTAGTCTTCTGTGCCGGAGCTCAGTTCAGGTCTAGTTGCCGTTGAGAACGTATCAGTACACTCCGTCAAAAAGTATTTCTTCTAATAGTGGTTTTATATTGTGTATAACAATTATTCTATTTTGAATGTAATAAATTTAAACTTTAGGCCCAAGTAAGAATCGATTCCAATACGGAAAAATAGCTGTTTTGATGTAACTATTAATAAACGTTAATTTTGAAACTCATACTTCTGCCTCAGATTGTACTCGAGATACTTAGTATCGGATCATGTCTTTCTAACAGACATCTATCTCTGTTCTTTCTTTGCGCATTTCACCCGCAGAGCTACTTTCTGTGAACTGTAGTAAGAAAAGAAAAAAACCGCTGCCCAAGGAATCACTACTTCCACATCCAGATTCTCTATCCAAGTCACTCACAACGAAAAAACTTTGTATGTGAAAATAATTGTTTATGGAACTTTAATAATATAATATTTGAAATCCTCTACCCCAAAAACCCATAAAACGATACCCCACATCGGTAGTGGGGTGGGGGGTGGTGATAGGGGGTGATAGTGGGGGGTGGATGAAGTAAAAAAATATTTTGAGGTTTCTGGTTCCTGTACACACATTGAATCACAATTTTTTTTCATCCCCTTTAATAAGGGGGTGGGGGTGGTAAAAAATTTTTTGAGACCTTAACTTCTCTTGTATATACTAAATACCAATTTTATGGACTCTTCCTGCTTGACTGACCTATTTACCCCAAATTTACCCCAATTTACCCCCCAACCCTTCGACGGAACAAGATGAAAGTATAATCTAGTTCTAGAAAGTACATATGTGTACCAAATTTCAAATCAATATCTTAAACGGTTACAGAGTAAACGTGCGCACAAAAAAAAGTTACAGACAGACAGACCGACAGACAGACATAAATTTTTTTTCGCTCAAACTTAAAATCTCGACGTTTCATGACATTTTAAGCCTATTTAGACAATAAAAATTTTTAAAAATTTTTTTGTCGTTACTATACTTCCACTGGACGTGGAAGTAATTAAAGAATCAGCTATAATATTATTGACAGGGCCGTGTTGACTAGGTGTGCATAGAACACCTTCGTCAATTTTTGGGACAGCATTTTTGAGATAAACGGCTAAATCTCTAGAAACGGCCCTGATTATTGAATGAGGATAAATGCGTGTCGAATTGTTCCGTAGAAGTTTGCACAACCTGGCTGACGATGTTAAAAGAAGAACTTAACAAACTCAACATTGTTTAAAAAAGAACTATCAACTAGATATATAAACAGTTCTGTGTAAGCAGTAAGTATCCATGGATACTGAATATAACAAATATATTCTTAAAGCTGTGTATTTAATACACCCGGCACACAAACATTTATAATATGCTTTGAGAAAGGAAACAGATTCCGTTTACAAAACGTCAGCAAAATACGTTATTTTTATATTTTTGTTCTTATTCATTATTTGTAAAAAAAAAAACACCCTCTAACTGCTCCTTTGACGTAAAAGTTACAGGCGTAGAGTTATTTTCCAGTAAAATACTGGATAATTATATTATTTTGTAGATTTGCCGGACATTGTTTAGAAGAAAATATATGTGGCAGAGCATCCCAATAAGAAACACAGGAGAAAAATACCTATCAATGTCTACCCCGCCCTGAAATGTGGATTTATTCGGATAAGATCTGAATCACTGATCTGGATGTATACATTTCATGGCAATCTCTAGTTAGTAAGTACTAACTTTATGTTTCATATTTTTAAACTATTATCAATATGTATTCATTATAGTCCAGTGAAATTAGACTTTCCTGATCTAACAAATTATATCTTTCATTTTTTTTTAAACGATTTATTTTGGTGTTTTAAAGAAAATATTAAAAATTGGCAACGAGATCACTATGACATAGAAAATTATTCAAGGTCAAAGTTCACAAAAAATGTTTTTGCAAATATCGCGCTTTCTATGGCTCGGAGGCCAATTGAGGTTATTATAAAAATTAAAGATAATGAAATTGCACACGAAAATGATCTCTTCCAGTTTTTATGTACAACGAACGGTTTAGGCAAAAATGTGCCTCGAAGTGGCCGCGCAGGGCATATAATATGTTCCATTTCATATAGTCCATGCACGTATGCTTGTTCTATGTATATTATTAGCTGATCGATATATATTTACCGTCATATAGTGTAATATTTGCTAAATCTTCACATTAAAATTTATTGGTAATATATTTACAGTGTGTTTCACTTGAAATGGTAACTTTTTTATTTTTTTTTTCAATTTGAATCAAATTTTACTAAAGTATAGAATAACTTATGGCCAGAAATACATTCGCCTCCTAAAAATGCAAAGCCACCTGCGGTACCAAAATATGCGGAGAAAATCAAGAAATCATATTAGCCATTTTTTTGTCGGAAAATTTTGTTAATGAAACTTGTTCAGAATTGTCCAAAAACCACTTGCGCGGAAACTTCGAGGCACATTTTTGTCTAAACTGTTCGTTGTACATAAAAAATGGAAGAGATCATTTTTGTGCGGAATTTCATTATCTTTCATTTTCATAATAACCTCAATTGGCCTCCAAGCCATAGAAAGCGCGATATTCGCAAAAAACCATTTTTTGTGAACTTTGACCTTGAATAATTTTTTATGCCGTAGTGATCTCGTTGTCGATTTTCAATATTTTCATTAAAACACTAAAATAAATCGATTTTTTAAAAAAAATTAAGGATATAATTTATTAGAACAGAAGCCATATTTTTGATAAAGGAAATAAATATTTCCGAGAGTTTGACAATTACTTTAGAGTTTCCTTTTTCTCTGCTGGTCATTGTGCTTTTAACTATTGTAACTTCAAAAGTATAGGGTTGATTTCTCTCTGATCGGTTTCGCAATTGTTATCTCCAAAACTCACCTCAACATTCGAATTATTATGTTTATAATTTACCAAAAGCCTGATTAAACGGTACAGTTACTTTGGTTATTACTTTAACTATTTATAAACATCGATTAAGAAATTTAGGTAAGTGACAACAATAACTTTCTTTACATATTTTTATCATTTTAATGTACAATTTGTGTATTTTAATTCTGTTATTCCCGTTAAACACTCTCATAAAACTTTAATATATTTACATTTGGGCGTTATCATTGGGACATTAAGTAAATTTAATTCTACTTCTCCGAGTTTTCAGCGTTCACAACTTAAAGACCACGCTTTAATTGCTCATATTTGAATGAGAATTGTAATGTCGATAACGTTATCATATTAACTTTAATCTTTTAATTATTACAATACTTAAGCATTTGCGATGCCGAAAACTGAGTTAATGAACATTATAATTTAATTTTAAATTAGAGGTGGTGATTATGTGGGAATTTTTTAAAGAACATTCAAAATAATATGGACGACAGGATCTGACACGATGACTGGAGAAGCTCAATCAGAGCACCGACAAGTTGCGTTCTGCTCCTAATACAGTACAGGGTGTAATTAGTTTCATGCCATTAAAAAAACTAGTGGTGGGGGACGACTAGACAAACAAAAAACCTTGTATAACATGTAACAGTTTAGGAGAAAAAAAATAAAAAATTTCGAAAATTTTTAAAAATATTGTTTGAGAACTGCTGGAATATTGGGATAGGCTTTACATCGTCGCATCTAGTCGCACATGATACTCTGACATTTATGCAGATAGGTATAAAAGTCGGCGACTTTGGCGGTGCAGTAAAGATCAAAGACGCCGACATTTTTTGAGTGATTAGTAGATCTGAAGACATCTCTCCCTTGTAATATTCTCAAGCAATACTTTAGTTTATGCCGTTACCTGGTTAAGTACGTACACACGGCCTACTCGTTCGTTGTGTTTGTAATCACACACCTACAAATTTTAACTTTTATTTTGTATCGTTAACCAAAACCACTTATTTGCATTGTTTTAGTCCCAGCTACGTCTAACATAGTCATAAAAAAAATTGTTGGCTCTAAAAATTGTAATAACTGACCTAATTCACATATTATGGTATAATTTTAATTAAAAAAGCAATTAATTACATCATGCGAAAAAATATTTGCCATTTTGATATATATTTCAAATACATATTATATACTATATATTTAATTAGAATATAAGCCCTTTAATCAGATAAAATTAATTATTCTTCTTGCGCTTCTTAGCCCGTTTCTTATAAGTTACTTCTGGAGCATCTCTTATACATGTCCAACAGTAGTCTGCCAACATCGCAGAAGTCCATTTGCCCTGTTATCTTTTTTCGATATTTTGAATATCCTGGTGGAATCTCTCTCCATGCTCATCACTTACTGCACCACAGTTTTCTGGGAAGTAATCTAGGTGTGAATGTAGAAAGTGGACTTTTAATGACATATTGCATCCTAATTTCTGGTAGCAAGAAAGAAGATTCCCAACAAGGTCTCTATAGTTTTCTGCTCTTTTGTTACCGAGAAAGTGTGTTGCTATCATTTTAACGGAATTCCAAGCAGCTTTTTCATTACCTTCTAGAATGTTGTCAAATTCAGTATCTTTGAAAAGGTTCTTGATTTGAGGACCCACAAAAATTCCCTCTTTAATTTTCGCATTACTAAGTCTGGGAAATTTTTGTTTTAAATAACTGAAAGCACGTCCTTCTTTGTCCATAGCTTTTACAAAGTTTTTCATAAGCCTCAGCTTTATGTGGAGTGGTGGCAGTATTACCTTTTGTGAATCAACTAATGGAATGTTAGCAACATTTTTTTCTCCTGATTTTTCTTTTGTAATGTTCTAATCGCGCTCGATTGTCCCACCCACAAAGAAAACAGCAATATTTGGTATACCCTTGCTGCATACCAAGTAAGATAGCTATCACTTTTAAATCTGCACAAATCTGCCACTTATACTTGTTATATTCTATAGTTTGTAGCAATACATTCATGTCACTGTAATTTTCCTTCACGTGGACAGCATGGGCAATTGGAATTGATGGCAATTTATTTTCATTGTGGAGTAACACAGCTTTTAGACTAAGTTTCGAGGCATCAATAAAAAGTCTCCAGTCACTAACCGTCAATGTCCTTGCAGGCAACCAAGTCATTTCCCATTTTGAAAACCGCTGCCCAAGGAATCACTACTTCCACATCCAGATTCTCTATCCAAGTCACTCACAACCAAAAAACTTTGTATGTGAAAATAATTGTTTATGGAACTTTTATAATATAATATTTGAAATCCTCTACCCCAAAAACCCATAAAACGGTACCCCACATCGGTAGGGGGGTGGGGGTGGTGATAGGGGGTGGTAATGGGGGGTGGATGAAGTAAAAAAAATATTTTGAGGTTTCTGGTTCCTGTACATACACTAAATCACAATTTTTTTTCATCCCCTTTAATAGGGAAGTGGGGGTGGTAATGGGGGTGGCTAATGCCAAAAATTTTTTTGAGACCTTAGCTTCTCTTATATATACTAAATACCAATTTCATGGACTCTTACCTGCTTGATTTACCCATTTACCCCAAATTTACCCCAATTTACCACCCAACCCTTCGACGGAACAAGATGAAAATATAATCTAGTTCTAGATCTCGTTAAAGTACATATGTGTACCAAATTTCAAGTCAATATCTTAAACGGTTCCAGAGTAAACGTGCGCACAAAAAAAAGTTACAGACAGACAGACCGACAGACAGACAGACCGATAGACAGATCGACAGACAGACAGAAATTTTGTTTTCGCTCAAACTTAAAATCTCGACGTTTCATGACATTTTAAGCCTATTTGGACAATAAAAATTTTTAAAATTTTTTTTGTCGTTACTATACTTCCACTGGACGTGGAAGTAAAAAGGTATAAGATCTTTTTGACGACTTCGATACATGGAAACTTTAACATTTTCTTGTAGTAAATTCCATTGTTGTAATCGAGATGCCAAAAGCTCCGATTTTGCCTTGGACAGATCAAGGTCTCTTATAAGATCACTTGATTAATTTTGTGTGGTTCACCACCGGACACTTCGGCAGAGAAATCGGGATCTTGTGATGTTGATGGCTGAACTAAGTCGTCATCTACAATATCCTCCGAGTCTTCGTCAGAATTAAAGCTGTATTCTTGAGGTGAATTAGGAATAGGTAGTTCATCACTATGGAGAACCGGGCGAATGGCAGATGGTAAATTGGGGTACTGTATTACCATCCTTCTTTTCTTGTTAATACCCTGTCTAATAGGAGGCGTCACGCAAAAATAACAATCGGTAACATGATCTGTAGGTTCTTGCCAGATCATGGGCACAGCAAAAGCCATTGAACGCCCTCTTCCACTTAGATAACTGCAAAGATTGTTCGCACAATTGCTGCAACATATATGAGGTGCCCATTTTTTGTCTTCATCTCCAATTGTACAACCAAAATACAACTGGTACGCCTTCTTAATTTTGGGAGTAAAATTACGTTTTTGATGCGCAAAAGTCACTTCACCACAAATATAACAAAAGTTGTTAAAAAGTTGTTAGATGTATTTACACAATCTCGTGGCATATTTTCAAAATAGCACTATTTACTTTCGAAAATGAACGCTTATTACGCACAAAGTACAAATACGACTACCTAAGAATGAATATTAGTTTTAGTGACAAATAAAGAGGTAGGTAGTTAGTATGCCTATTTTTCGTAGAATTCTAATTCTACCTGTTATTTGTGATAGGATCGCCCATAAACTAGGGTTTATAAGGGGTCTACACACGATTCAGCGGCAGGGAGCCAGCCTTGTCGGCATGCTTTGAACTCATTCGTAAAAGTGAACTGGTCCGCTGGAATTCCAATTATTTTCAAAGCGTACCGACAATGTCGGGTGACAGCAGCTGGACCGTCTGTAGACCTCTATACCTGCGTTACACTTTATTACCTGTATTGGGAAAACCAGAGCCAACTTGAACTTTTGCTTTTTATATTGTTATTTAGCATGATGAAGTTACTAAGAATTTGTTATTTTTACTTCCAATACATGTACATGTAGGCTGTAGAATAGTGAAGTTGCCTTTGTTCTTTTTGAATTTTGGGCCACTGTATTTTAGTTAAGATTTATTGTATTGACTTACCGTTCAAGTCGTTAGGTACTTCACAAAGTACAACATCAAACATCAAATTGGTCGGAGTAGAGATATTCAATTTTTACTTCCAATTTTCTATGTGTTACATAGGGGATAATCCAATCATTAATTGGCCCACGGATTCCCATACAGTTCAGGTTTTTTGGACAGAAAAAGAGGGCTGATAGTGTCAAATGTGCGGGATAAGTCGAAAAAGACTCCCATATTTCCAGTATCTACCTTGTTAATTATACCGTGCGTGTAATTTCCCATTAGGCATGTACATTCACGTAGCGCGAGAAATATGACAACACCGGCAGCCGTAAATTCGTCCGTTGGTGGAGCATCCAGCTCTGTTATTTCATTTCAGCCAGCTGGCACACGCGATGTTGTAATTCTTACTCCCCATGCCTAGCCCGCGACTACACACACGGTATGTTGCGTAAGTTCGGTTGTGCTGTTTCCATTGAAAATCCCCCACGGAGCCCATGTTGACAGCTAATTAATGAATTATTTTTTAACTAGCCAACCTTCCAAATATAGACAACTTTTTCATGAATTCTTGCGAAAGGACTGAGCGCTATAATGGCTCTATGATTTTTAAATAAAGCAGAATCACCCTTTTTGAACACAGGAAGTTATCTTAGATAACTTTAACTACTTAGGGAACTATCCATTGCTAACAGATTTATTGTCGGTTCGCATAGTTCGTATTTACACTTCTTAATAAGTAAAGTATAGTTGAGTCAAATTAGGATTTTAATGTGAATTGTCGAGTCAGGGCAGTTTTTCTGTACGTCCTATGGAAAACAATATAAACAGGGAAAACGTTCGTTTTGCGCTGTACAATAAAAGTACATAAATTATAATTTATTTCAATTGTTATCATTATTTAAAAAAAATTGCAAATTGCAACATTATGCGTTCTCAAACAAATCACTGTTCTTTTAAAACTAATGGATAATATTCAATAAAATCTTGGAAAAATATAGCTCTTATAAAGTACAATCACCACTTAAAATTTCAAATCAAAGTGATTACTAAAACGGCTTAAATATACAATTATTCCTAAAACTTTGCACCCTTGTGAAATCCCGCCATCAAGACCAAGAAATGTGTACTATGGCTCAAATTGTAGCATTCTGTAAATACTTTAAGGTCACGGAGAAAAACATTTTTTTTTTCGAAATTTAAACGTTTTATTGCAGTTGTTTATAGTTTTCGAAATTTTAGTTATAAACAAATTCAAGTAACTCTCCTGGTTTTTTTATGAAATCAAAAACGGTAAACGAGTAATGAAAGTAGATTAAAAAACCCAACTTTTGAAAGAAAAATTAATGCTCTTACTTGCATTTGGAGCTGAGAAACGTTAGTCTTTACGTTTAAGTCACTTACAAATAAACAAATTGATATTTCTTCTTGAAATTTGGGCTGGTTATTCTCCAATGCTTATTATTTTGTTTCTGCTATTTGAAGATAATCCAAAGCTACAATTATTAAAATAACATCGAATAAAGCGGCTTTGAGAACATAATGCACATTTTCAATTTTTTTCTATTTTTTTAAATTTTGGTCACGAAAATGGTAAACCAACCTAACTTGAACAACTACCCTTATGTTCATGCATACAGCTTTATAAAACTTGTAATATCACTGATAAAATAAAAAAAATATATTTCGCGAGCAGGATTTAAACCCTAGACGTCCGCATGCTGAATAAAAAGTGCTTGTCGCCTTACTCGCTGTGCTACCTAGCGACTAAAGTCCAGTTTGTAAAAACATAATATAACATTTGGGCATATTTGGTGATTTTCGGATCTCTAATAAAATCAACAATCAAGACCCCAGGCCTCTATACAATTTTATTCAATTGTAGCTTTGGATTAATTTCAAGTAGCAGAGATAAAATAATAGACATTGGAGAATTACCAGTCCAAATTTCAATAAGAAATATCGATTTGTTTATTGATAAGTGACCTAAACGTAAACACTACTGTATCTCAGCTCCAAATGCAAGCAGAGCATTACTTTTTTTTAGAAGTTGGCTTTTTTTAATCTACTTTCACTACTCCTTTATCGTTTTTGATTTCATAAAAAAACCAGAGAGTTATTTAAATTTGTTTATAACTATAATTTCGAAAATTAGAAACAACTGCAATAAAATAAAAAGGGTGTAAATTTTGAAAAAAAAAAACTCTTTCTCCGTTATCTTAAAGAGCTACAATTTGATCCATCGTACACATATCTTGGTTTTGATAGCAGGATTTCACAAGGGTGCAAAGTTTTAGCAATAATTGTATATTTGAGCAGTTTTAATAATCATTTTGATTTGTGGTGATTGTACTTTATAAGAGCTACAGTTCTCCAAAATTTCATTGAATATTATCCATTATTATTAAAAGAACAGTGATTTATTTAGAAGCGCATAATTTTGCAATATTCAATTTTTTTTTAAATAATAAAAATTGGAATAAATTATAGTTAAGTACTTTTATTGTACAGCTCATAAAGAACATTTTCTTTCTTTTTGTTGTTTTTTATAGAACTTATAGATTTCGAGATATTCAAAGAAAACCGATGGAAAACACTGTCTAAAAATTAAATTGTTTAAATAAACAATACGTCGACCTCCCAGAAACTGCAAAACTAAACTGTGAAGTTAAGTTGATTCCCTGAACACGTTAAAACAAAAAAACTGTCCTGACCAGACAATTCACATTGCGAATTTTTTAGTCCTAATTTGACTCCACTTGAAGGTATTTTACCAAAACCAGTTGAAGGTTTATTTTTTAACTTCGTAATTATTTCTATAATTTCATGTTCTTTTAAGGGGTAAAAAAACAGTATATCCCACATCAGATTGCATACTGCGATCAATACTGTTTTGTGAAAACGAAAACGGAACTAATATTGTTCAAGTCGGCAAGCATAACTGTAACATTCGCCTGCTATTAATTTCAATTACCTTAATTTTCATCTACTAAATATAATGCAATTTATCTGCCTATTTGCAAAGTAAACTAAACAAAACCGTTCAGCGACACGTATCATGTGTTAACTCGACCCTGCATGATCAAAACTACCAATTTGTTGGCAAATTCAATTTAAATATGCCGCTCGGCGCTTAGCTTATCAGATAAAATATGAAATAAAGCCAAAGCCGTGTCATCGGCGGCTATCAGATTGTCGGAATTTGCAAAACGCACTCACATTTGGTTCACAATGCCATTATTTCCTGCTCGGGAATTTAGTCTAGAGCGAAAAGGTTGACATTTAAATAGGCTTTTCATCTTTTCAGAAGACAAACCATCCATTGGGGCTGTTACAAATCAAATAATAAAGGTGACCGAGAGGTCCCCTCGGATCAATTGGTTTTATTTGTTCGGTGGATTTTATATAAATCGCGTTATTTTTCTTTCTCTTGTTTGTTGATAAGCCGCTGGCAGCTGGACGGCTTGGCATTGTACGGAATTCGATATGGGAGGCTGAGGATTGTCTTTTCTTATACTTCTTAGGGGAATAATACCAATTCCAGGAAAAAATAAATCAAAGGAGGTCATCACACAAGTTTCTTACTATATGACTACAATGTACAGAGTGACCAATTGTAAATAATAGTTGAAAACTGCATCCAGAAACACAGTTTAACTTAAGTATTCATTTTTAAAGCTTGCTTACTGACTGTTAATTACTTTTTCCCCCTCTTCCTTCCTGTATTGACATCCACGGCAAGAATATCGAGGTAATCATCTTTTTGATCACATATGCCAAAATAACGATAGTCAACTTTTTTTTTCAAATGGTATGCTATACATTTTTTTGCCGATTGTTGTAGAGCTTCTCTTTCTGCATTCAACCATGTGAAAAAGTATACATTTCCATAAGGAAAATTTCGAGAAAATTAATAAAATACGAAAAAACTTCATTTAAAGGTTTTGTTTCTGATTCAACATAGTTAGCCATGGAAACAATTGAATTTTGTCATTGTTAGTAATGTCAAATTGAAAATACTGTTATTATACTCTTCGCAAAAACAAAGAGTATATTGTATTTGATTGGCACATTTCTAAATCAGTAAATATCGCTCGTAGAGAAAAAATTTTTATATCGTTATGTTAGTGAACGAATTCTGAACAACTTTCAAAATGTCCGTCTGTCCGTCCGTCTGTCCGTCTGTCCGTCTGTCCGTCCGTCACGTTTCTTGTAAGCACGATAACTCAAGAAAGAAAAATCCGATTGTATTGAAATTTGGAGAGTAACTTAGTGTTAGCTAGAGGAAGAACCCCATTGTTTTTTAACAAAATAGATTGGTAAATAAAAAAGTTATTAGTAATTTAAAATTTAAAAAAATATTTTTTACATTTTTTTATGGTTTGTAATAAATAGAAACCTTGCGAAATGTTATTTCCTATCACTATTTTTTTTTAATACGTTTTACTAATGTGTAATTCCTAATAATCACAATAAATTTTCTAATGGTATATATTACACTCATTAACAATTTATTATTATTATTATTATTTACACAGTGGTATCTTACACTAATGAAGAAAACGTGGACATGATATTAATTTATGGAGAGTGCGGAAAAAACATAAAGTAGCCAAACGTTTATATCAAGATCGCTTTCGAAATAGGCCGGTACCATCAGTCAAAATGTTTGTAAAATTGGCAAGAAATATGAGCGAAAGTGGAAGTTTTGAGAAAAAAAAAGAAACGTTTTTAAACATCGTTAGATTTCTTCCTTTGGTTCTATCTAAAGAAAAAGTTTACTAAATGACGTCGAAGATCTTAAAACTAGAATACGAATTGAATGCTACAGATTAAATGTTAAAATTCATTCTTCAACATAAGGAAAATTTCGAAAAAATTAATAAAATATGATAAAATGTCATTCAAAGGTTCTTTCTGAATCAGCATAGTTAGCCAAGGAAGCAATTGAATTTTGACATTGTAAGTAATGTAACTAGTACCAACTAGGCAAATCAGATTCAAAAGAGAGGGATTTGTACGAGGATTGTGTACGGTACTGATGAGGCGTAAAAATTTCGAAACAAAGTTTAATGTTTTGACCAAACAAAGTTCTGTTTTTAAATAATTATGTAATTCATTTTTATATAAACAAACATTTAATGTTGTATCTTTAGTTAATTAATGATAATAACACTCAACAATAATATTAAAATAACAACTAATAATAAATAACAATTACCAATAAAAAAACTACCAATACTTGAAAACTAACTAACAATTAAGAAAATAAAAACATTATTTATTGCTTCATATGTTCGAAGAGTCCTCTGTTCGCTTCTAAACATAATCGTCCTCTGTTTATCACGCCTTGGGTACATACATGTTGAAGAATTTCAACATTTAATCTGCGGCATTCAGTTTGTATTCTATTTTTAAGATCTTCGACATCATTTAGTCGAGTCGACAAGTCATTTAGAGGTGTAAAGTACACTCTTTCTTTTAGATATGGCCAAAGGAAAAAATCTAACAGCGTGAGATCCGGTGATCTGGTAGGCCACTTGACTCCCTCACTACGATTTCCGATCCATCTACCTGGATAAGCTGCATTTAAGTAATTCGTTACAAATATAGCATTATGTGGCGGTGCCCTATCTTGTAATATCATGTTATGCCTAATATGTAATGGAACGTCTTCTATGAAATTTAACAACTCTTCTCTTAAAAACTGTAGATATCTTTCTCCAGTAAGCGTGCCTTCGTAAAACTTTGGTCCTATAATTTGTCCGTTGAGAATTCCACACCATACGTTAATTCCCCAGATATTTTGGAAATTAGTTTCCCGAAGCCAGTGAGGATTATCCTGCGACTAATAATGGCAGTTATGTCTATTGACAATTCGATTATTATGGAAACGGGATTCATCTGACCACATGATGCGATCTAATATAGTCATTTCTTGAGCAACTGCCAACCACGCTACAAAATTTAGACTCTCTCGTAATCTCCTGGAAGCAAGCCCTGATGTAAATGTATTTTATATGGTCGCAGTTTATTGTCTCTCAGAATTCTTTGAATTGAAGAATATGAAATATCAGTTTCTGTCGCTTACTGACGAATAGAAATATGCGGGTCTACGAAAACACGGGCTAAAACTGCAACTGTATGTTCCTCATCTCGTGCGGTTCTGGGCTTAAAAACGTATCTTTTTTTCTCAAAACTTCCACTTTCGCTCATATTTCTTGCCAATTTTGCAAACATTTTGTCTGATGGTACCGGCCTATTTCGAAAGCGATCTTGATATAAACGTTTGGCTGCTTTACTGTTTTTTCCGCACTCTCCATAAATTAATATCATGTCCAATTTTTCTTCATTAGTGTAAGATACCATTGTGTAAATCTATTTAGAAGTATACCATAAAACAGAAACGAATAACACATTCACAAATAACAGTATTTTCAATTTGACATTACTAACAATGGCAAAATTCAATTGTTTCCATAGCTAACTATGTTGAATCAAAAACAAAACCTTTAAATGAAGTTATTTCGTATTTTATTAATTTTCTCGAAATTTTCCTTATGGAAGTGTATACTTTTTTCACATGGTTGAATGCAGAAAGAGAAGCTCTACAACAATCGGCAAAAAAATGTATAGCATACCATTTGAAAAAAAAAAAAGTTGACTATCGTTATTTTGGCATATGTGATCAAAGAGATGATTTAAGGACATCATTCGATAGAGCTTGGCAAACGATTTACAAATATATATATATGGTTTATTGTAGTTTTCTGTTAAAATAAAAAAGATACGGGGAGGCGAATACCAAACTGAATCACCCGATATATGCAATTATGATGTTCATATGATTTTAAAGATGGACAAAGTATGTGTCCATTTTATCTGACATCTGCTTAAAGCCAAAGGATGGCCATAATAGTGTTCTTGTTTTATTTCAGGCCTAAAAGTCACGATTTAGTCACGGTGAAGTAGATACATCGTCATAAGAGCCATTTCATAACTAGTAATAAAGCAGCCACAAAAATCAAAGATAGAGCCAAATTTGCGTATGCTTAATGGCCATTTGGCTCCAGTTGCCTTTTGATGACCAAACTATTGTTCCCCATTTTCGTCACCATTACGTCTTGAAAACGTAATAATTCAGTTTTAATAACAGCAGCCACTCTAACCAAAGAGCCATCCTTTTTAGCTACTGTAACATGATGATGACCAAAATATAACTCCTTGTGCTACTTGGATCCCTTTAGTTTCATCCTAAACTAGGTGCAGGTCTTGAATAAAGCTCCGTAAAATTTTACCTGGTGCTGACTGTGCATCATACCTGATGGTCCAGTTTCCCGAAATAAATTAGAGGAAAATATAAGTAGTAAAGTCAATCCATTAAATGACGAAGATCCAAATGTCCTAAGGGATTCTCTAAATGAGCAGTAGCGGAAACACAAAGCGAGACACGCAGAAATGTGAATAAGGGAGCGACAGACGAATTAAAATTTGGCACACCCATGGCCGGCCTTGGTTCCTCAAGCGCCCTCGTGCGAAATTTGAAATGGCGCTGCTTTTTCTGTTTAAGTCAGAAAAAAAAATTGTTTCGTCCTCATCTTAAAATTAATGACCACGGGGTGGGGGGTAAATCCAAAACAATTTTTTCATTCTCATAAATTTTACTCGAAAAAAATTTTAAGGCATTTTTATGTTTTTTCAATATATTACCCATAACCTCTCTAAGGATCGAATATCCAATACCTATATTATTTATTTGATGTATAGTACTAGCTTATAACAACATAAAAAGTAGATTTGTACCTTATTAATATTAAGGGCCAGTAAAATAACTAAGAGCCCCTTTAACTTTGCGGGATATTATCACGGTATTTAATGATTGGCATAAAGTTTGGTTGTTTACCAGAATAGAGAATTATGTGTATAGATACTTCTAGAGTGTGTAAAGTTGAGTAAATTCAAAAGGCACGAATTCTAGGGGTTTTATTGAAATTAACGCGGGGTTTCGGTTATGTATAACTCCATTTTGTCAACATGCTGTGTCTATTATGTGACATGAATAATAAGAGAATATGTTAACATACATACGTGTACAAATACACAAGCATCTTAAGTTAAATATAATTATTGTAAATAAGTATATTGTATAATATTGCATATGGCGGGTATATTATGTTGACAAACGTGAGTTTGGTGTGGAGAAGAAAGCTAGGGATTGGGGAGACAGATTAAATTCGACAAAGTCAGCGTATAATGCGGTATATTATATTAGACATATGGCGTAAACTATACGCAATTTTAAAGCAACCATTCAAAGATTATTCAAAGGACAAATATCGATGTTATATCGATTCGACTACAAACTCAAGGGCCCTGTCTGCTTTACACAGACAGATCTAGATCGTCTACGTTAGTCCCAAAGTACATCATTCAATGGCCATTTAATAAATAATAGTACAACTTAATATAACAAATTCAACACTATACAATGTGATAGTAAATTTGGGAAGATATACTACTGTTATTGACTAGGTCAGTAACAGGTCTACGAACTTACTTGTGAAAGAACATATTGGAGTTGTTTACATTTCCTTAATTGGCATAAAAAGTGAAGCCGGCGAGTGCGGTCAAAGTGCTGCGTTTTTTGCTTTCGGTCGAACAATCAGGACACCGGCGTGTTATTGACGGATTTAACTAAATATCTCTTTTTCAGAGTTCACTAGCATAGGGTCAATGTCTTTTCGATTTATTTCGCTATTTTTGTAGTGTTGTAGTGTGATTTGATCAAAACCAAAAACTCACTTCTACCCTCTCCAGCTTTGCCGTCAATAGTGTCAATCCCAAGTCTGATCAAGTGATATGGTTGTACCGCGTTACGTCAGGTTGGTTAAAGTCATAGGCAACGCATTCTTACAAAAAAATAAGGTGATTTTTTTGGTCATGTTTTCTTAATTTTTCATTTTTCTAACTCCTTCCGGTGGGTACAACCTACTGTTAAATTTTCCGCATGTCATGGTAGATCACGTTGTATACACTATATATAAGTGCTTCCACCCAGTTTCTCTACAAATAAGGCTTTTGTTTCCATTTGAGTGCAGATAAATTTTGTCATTGAAAAGAACCGATTTCATAAAACAAATTTTTAATAAATCTCCAATTGTGCCACATTGTTTGTCTTTAAATATTTTGGGACCCGAGTCAAACATACCTTATATCAGTGGTGCCATTGCGTGCAGAATATTTTATTGATGTTCCATTTGAAAAATAAGAAAAAGTAGATTTGGCGTTTCCTAACTCAGCCGATAAATTGGTCGATTTCGTTAAATTTGCTAATAGCAATGTAAACTAAGGGTCTTTGGTAATTTCTGACATAAATTACGTCTCAAAATACTGTTCCGTTACGACACAGTGAGTTCATAAAGTTGACATGTTTTAACCTCCCCACAATAAAATTGTGGGAGGTTAGTAAAATTAGACCAACATAGAAAATTGAGATAACATCAAATCTTTACGTTTTGGGGTCCCATCAACCCAAAAAAGTGGTTTTTGAAAAATGTCTGTGTGTGTATGTGTGTTTGTATGTTAGCACGATAGCGGCGAAACTACTAAACGGATTTGGATGAAACTTTACATGAGGGTTTCTTTAGTACTCCAGAAGATCTGAAAAGGCTTTTGTTGAGATCGGATTACGTTTGGTGCCGTTTTGGCACAACAAGTTGTTTATTTTATGATTACTTACAATTGGTAATCGAACTATTGAAAAGCACTAACAATTCCTATTTCAACGATATATCACACTTGCACTCTTTCGATTTGGTTTCCTTGTGTAACCCACAAGTTCCAGCAGGATGGAACACCACCACATTACCGAATCGATGTCCGGAAATACCTCGACTTAACATTTCCAAATCGGTGGATAGGGAGCCGGGGATCGCTTGAATGGCCAGAACGTTCTCCTGATCTTACACCCTTTCTTTCTATTGGGATATGTGAAAAGTATGGTATACAAAACTAAGCCACGCGATATAGCTGACTTAAGAAGAAGAATAACAGATGTGGTTAGGTCGGTCACGCCTCAGATGTTGGAAAACGTTAGAAGACATTTTTATTTACGATTAGGATGCCGCCAAGACGTTCAAGGAGCTCATTTTGAACATTTACTACATTGAAGTTAATTTTTTTTAGTTTGCTATAGTGAATTACGTTAACATGAATTAATATTTTACCGTTAATTCTTGCAACAAATATTAAAACCATAGCATTTTGAATAGAGAATGAAAAGACCTTTGAAATGAGGTATCACAAGCGCTACTTCCTATTTAAGAATTTAGGGGCTGCAACTGCCACTCGAAGGGGGTTGAATTTAGGGATGAAATTTGTACGTTGCAGGATGTCATTTCAGAATCGAAAATCGACGTGTCTCGAGATTATTTATAAATATGCACATTAATTGAGATACTTATTCCATTTGGCTGTTCCACACTGTATATTACACAGGCACACACAAGAAAAAATTTTATGTTTCTGGGACTCCATTATAGGCGTGCAGATCACCCCCAATAAGTGCTCTAGAAACTGAGTAACCGATTTGTGCGAGGTAACCACTTCTAACTTGGTTTTTCTTCAAGCTGACATCGAAGAGTACTTACAGTAAAAAATTAGCCAAAGTTAGTTGATCGGAACATATAAATAATTGCAAAAAACTATAATTTTTTTATATCACGACATTGTTCAAGTTATTCGTTAAGATATTGGATTGGTCCAAACCCTTATTTATTTCACAGATGAAAATAGTGATTTTTCAAAAAATTTCTTTTGTCAAGCCTAATTTTTTTTTCAAACACAAAAATTGTGTGACGAACTTTTAATTCGATAATATTTGACAAACTTATATTAAAGTACAATATTTAAAGAAGTTTTCTGTTAAGTTTCACGTATTCATATTGTATATATAAAAAGTTATCGCACTTTGAAATAGCGTCTCCGCGCGCAGCAGACATGTTGTTTACGCACGGCATGTTTCATTGTGGTGGTTGCCGTAGTTCAGGCGTTTACTATCATATCAATGCAATGTTTTGTTACATATTCCCTTTTTACAGGTTACTGTAAAGTGGAAATAAGTAACACTAAATTAATTGTTGATAAATTAAAAAATACATAATACATTGGGTTGTTTTTAATATTTTTAATCTGAATCAACATCTATGGGCTGCAACGAGCAATTTGATGTAGAGTTACAAATGAGACAGCATTTTATACCAGCAGCGTAGCACGAACAAAATTCTTTATCACAAGATGTTTTTTTTAATCTGCAATTACAAATATACTTTTGAAGCAGCTCCAAACTTGTTGGTCCTTCAAAATATATTGGCAAAAGTTCTTCATTTTCAAATTTTCAGCCAAAATGAGTCAGACTGAGTGCTTCAAAAATGGGTATGTGAGCATTATACCATACGTGCACTTGCCAAAAACAGCGTTTCATGTGTTGAAGAAGAGCTTGGGTACGATGGAGGTAATTTTTTAACGGAGGAGTTTTTTTTTTCGAGCTAAGATTACTCTCCCGTCGTTAATGTTGTCTTGTTTACTTTTGAAGTCATAAATTCCAATCACAAATTTTGTCCAAGCATTAACAATTTCAGGTGTTAATTTATTCTCAATTTGAGACATCTGGACTAAATGTTCTGTGCTCATTTTTTATGCTACGTTGAGAGCTTTTTTCTTACTAATTCTATAGAAAGCGGAAGTAGTATCGCATCCGGTTAATGCATGAATTATTGGTAATGCTAAACCAATACTACTTCTTAGTTCTTAGCATATAATATGTATTGGTATAAAGGGCCGCAAAAACGTTTTGATGCTATTTTTTTCAGTTTGAAACCATACTTGAATCTTTGTATTTATTTTAAAATAATGTGCAATTAAAAGAATAAACACACCTGTATCTGGGGACTTAACGATCACTATCATGTCCTGAGTGTCTAAGTATTGTTTAGAAATGTAGATCAGTTGACAAATTATTCGAAAGTCAGCTTCAGCATGATTCGAAAATAAATCTATAACCTCACGTTTAAGTGAATTAGTGATTTCTTTGGTTATAAGATGATTTTTGTATCCACCAGCCAAATATAATTTTTTATTAATAATTTCATCAGAAGTCTGAGGGATTTCAATATATTTTTCGATGTAGTCGCATAAAAATAGGTTCAAAGTATTTTTATTTGCATCTGTAGACATAACTGTATCCCAATCTGGTATAGGTCGACTATCATTAATATCGTAAGTATTAGAATTTAGTTTATACCTTTTTGACCTCTCTTGCGATTTAGGATTCATACTAACGTCATAGCGATCGAAAATGACGTGAATCTCAGAAAAAGTTTCAAATCGTTTCCGAAAATACTTCAAAAAATATTGTCCAACATCTTCGAAACATTTCATATATTTCGTATTTAAACACTGCAAATCTGCCATCATATCTATTATTCTATCATGTAGTTCTGTCCAGCAAGGTTCTGTAATCACAGATGTTACAATATTTTTTTCGATCGCATGTAACAAATCAGATTTTGACGATATTCGCCTATTACTATCCTTCTTAAATAGAGCAGAAGGTATTTCGTTCAGTGGGACACTAAGAACTTTTTCAAGGCTTACATCAGCTCTTTGCTTGGATAGGATCAGAGCTCTTTGTTACACTTTTTCTGGAGAAACATATTCTTTACTTGTGCTATTATCTGCTCTTTTTACAGAACTTTTTTTTATCATATCTGTAAAAGTTTTCAATTTCGAGCGTTTTAATCGTTTGCAAACAAAATCTTGCTACTTCAAAGTGCGATAACTTTTTGTATATACAATATGAATACGTGAAACTTTACAGAAAACTTCTTTAAATATTGTACTTTAATATAAGTTTGTCAAAAATTATGGTGTTAAAAATTCGTCACAAAACTTTTGTGTTTGAAAAAAAAAACTAGGCTTGACATAAGAAATTTTTTGTAAAATCACTATATTCATTTGTGAAATAAATAAGGGTTTTGACCAATTCAATATCTTAAAGAATAACTTGAACAATGTCGTGCTGAAATTTCATCTAAAAATATTCATTGTTTGCCGAGATATCGCGAATTTAACAAAATTCGTGATATAAAAAAATTATAGTTTTTTGCCATTATTTATATGTTCCGATCAACTAACTTTGGCTATTTTTTTACTGTAAGTACTCTTCGATGTCAACTTGAAGAAAAACCAGGTTAGAAGTGGTTACCTCAACCTAACCGGTTAGTTGGTTAAAACGGGGGTGATCTGCACGCCTATTAGGCAACCTCTATGTATTTCGACGTGCTGAATACGAATCGGGTGTCCGTTCAGCTCCATCACCCACCAGTTTTTAGTGAATCCCGAAAATAACCTAAATTATGAAGGTTTTTTAGACTATTTTCGCGATTTACAGAAAAATTGTGGGTGATGGAGTTAACGAACACCTAATTCGTGTTCAGCACGTCGAAATACATGGAGTTCCAGGAACAGATGGAGTTCCAGGAACAGACTACTTTTTTTATTTTGTGGAGCTGAGTTATTAGTATTTTCTAGTATAACATTTCTCAATTTTCAATCAGTATTCTGTTTCGACTACCCAGTGCAGTGACTGACCTAATATCCAAATTTGCCCTAGCTGGCTAGCTTCACAATAAAATCACTGTGTAAAAAGGTAAATATTCTGATCAACTGAATTTCCGAGATGTTTGGAGATATCCGAGAAAATTTAAATCTGAACCCAGCGTTCTCCCACGCACGATCAATTTAACACTTTAAACCGAGTAACCAGTGTTCATCAGAACATGAGACTTAACTCCAAGTAGCAATTAGTAAAACAAATAATATCCTATAATATTACATGAGGTAATTGCAAACTTCCGTAGATTGAACTAGTTAAATCAAACAACTCAGGTAAGTTAAATATAAATCCTTTTGAAGTACCCTTTGAAGGACCCTTATACCTTATGCATATACTGTTCCATTAGAGAATTTATACGGAATATCTGAATATATCACACCGGTGTGAAAAGTTGGAAGTGTTATACATGAATAGCAATATACCCGTGCTCGCTACATTAAAAATTATAAGCTGATACAGATTTATGTCACCATTTTGGAGGCCACTATTTTCACAATTTTCTTGGGAGTTTGAAGATTATTTATATCTACGTGCACTATTTCAAGTCCCTATCATTTCTGGAACAGCCAGCCAATTCATAGGAAGACACAGATACAGTTCGTTACATTATTGTTTATACAGTGTGTTTCACTTCTAGTGAAGATGTAGAAGAACGCACTACCGGGCGTCAAAATGACGCGACACCAATTTATTTCTCAGGGGGCGCCAGTCGCGTATTACCCCGTTCTTCTACCTCCCAGGCGGGTTCGAGATAAGATGCACTTCGGTAGCCGAGTAATGGACCAAGGCTGCACTACCCCAGATCGGAAACGACACGCTCTCTGGACCCGAATTCCCTCGTTAGGGGTTTAGGCACCTCTTAATTTCCTGAATTTTTGCATAAAAAAATCCCAACCGAAGAATTTCTCTACGGAGGGATTAGTTTTGGTACGCGGAAACCACGTTTTGGTCCATTAATAACGGAATCTATTTCTCAAAAAACGCATAAAAAAATCCCTATCAAACCTCCGTAAAGCAACCAGAAGATCGACGTTAATGTGAATTAACTCGACACATCCGGTTTTCTATACGAAAGTTCCAGGGATTATAGACCGTCAACAGGCCTCAAGATCAATCAAGAAACAATAGTTCAAAGAATGCGTTTATTTAACAGAAATGGTTATACAAAATTCTCAAGATAAGAATCGTGCCTTCCCCAATCAAGGTAGTGACTTTCAGACCATACAAGCGAGAGCGCTCACGCTAACGATCGATTAGGTAGAAAAGATTCATACATACCTTCTCAGAATCAAAATGCGACCATTTTTAGAGTCGTCTCAGACTCTGGGTAAATGAATAATTAAGGCTGACTGAAATTAACTTAAAAAAGTTTTACTAATGAATTTAGTTTCGCTAGAGACTACTTAGCTTTAAAGTTTTTGTATCGTGGAGATTCACGTACTCAAACACATTCAGAGGACTTATTACTGCATAAGTTGAATGGCGTTCGATCAGTCCACGACTTACTAACCCTTATCACAGTCGTTCAATATTATCGATACGACAGCTACTCACCTTCGAGCAACTTTTAGGCAGAATTGAATTTTTCTATTTTTATGCACAAGGCGTTTTCCTCTATAACTTTGTCATTTGAAAAGCCCTGTTATTGGCTTTTCTACCATTACTTTGTCTGGACCACTCAACGCGCTCGACCAAATTGCGAGCCGCTGGGTCAATCCAAACTCTTTCCATGCGAGAAACCGGCCTTGTACATGTGCATTGATTTTTATCAATTTTTGATTATCGGCACTACGCCGGCTTTGTCAAAATCTTCTATTTTGCCTTTCGGATGCAGTGCATCGTTAAAATTTTATGCTCATACTTTAGAATTGAGCTTTTAATGACCGTACCTCAAAGGTCAATGTCTTTGGTTGAGGAATAAAAAATAAAAAATAATTTAAAGTATATTTTCGTGATACTTTTTAAACTGATTTTGTGGTACTTTTGAAAAATCTATTTTAGACTAATTTCGGCGTACTTTTGAAAAATCAATTTTCAAGCCAAATTTCAAGGTACTTTTGAAAAGCTAATCCGCGGGTGAAATTTTGGCGTACTTTTGAAAAATCGATTTTCAAGCGAAATTTCAAGGTACTTTTGAAAAGCTAATCTGCGGGTGAAATTTTGGCGTACTTTTGAAAAATCGATCTTCAAGCCAAATTTCAACGCAGTTTTGAAAAATTAGTCTGCAAGTGAAATTTTAGCGTACTTTCGATAAATCGATTCTTGAGCCAAAGTTTGACGCCCTTCCAAAAATATTATTTTTTCAAAGTCCAATATTCCAATCCTCATATTCTGAACCAAAAACATTTTTCCTAAGTGAAAATTCGGTGTTTCTTCGAATTTTCACCTGGTCATTTCCAACGCCTTATAGAACCCAAAACGGTCCTTGTGGACTGATCTGCGCCTCTGCAGACTCCCAAAAATGTCTTAAAATGAAATTTTTGCCTAAGTCGAATTTTTATTATGTCTTCAACTTAGGACGATTTTGGAGAGTTCTACAACAAAGACACCCCCGATTTTTTTATTTGTGACCGAATTCATTTCAAATTTTTATCAGCCATACAACATAAGGCGATTTTATCTAACATCTAAAGAGAACTTTTTCCAACAAATGAAAGTTGTGAACAAAAATCGGCATCCAATAAAACGCTAAAAGGGCCACTTTTGATTATTACACATCAACTTAAATGTAATATCGTTTTCTTTTACTTCCACATCCAGTGGAAGTATAGTAACGACAAAAAAATTTTTAAAAATTTTTATTGCTCGAATAGACTTAGAATGTCATGAAACGTCGAGATGTCAAGTTTGAGCGAAAAAAAAATTTCTGTCTGTCGGTCTGTAACTTTTTTTGTGCGCACGTTTACTCTGGAACCGTTTGAGATATTGACTTGAAATTTGGTACACATATGTACTTTAACGAGATCTAGAACTAGATTATATTTTCATCTTGTTCCGTCGAAGGGTTGGGGGATAAATTGGGGTAAAATTGGAGAAAAATAGGTAAATCAAGCAGGTAAGAGTTCATAAAATTGATATTTAGTATAGACAAGAGAAGCTAAGGTCTCAAAAAAAATTTTGGCATTAGCCACCCCCATTACCACCCCCACCCCATTATTAAAGGGGATGAAAAAGAAATGTGATTTGGTGTGTGTACAAGAACCATAAACCTCAAAATATTTTTTTACTTTATCCACCCCCTGTCATTACCCCCACCCCACTACCGATGTGGGGTATAATTTAATGGGTTTTTGGGGTAGAGGATTTCAAATATTATATTATTAAAGTTCCATAAACAATCATTTCGAAATACAAAATTTTTTCGTTGTGTGACTTGGATAGAAAATCCAGATGTGGAAGTAGTGATTCCTTGGGCAGCGGTTTTTTTCAGTGGTTTTATAATACTTGGAAATCCATGTGTATGTATACATTATGTATGTATGTATCTTCAATCACTTTCCGTTATCCAATCGAGCTGAAATTTCGCATTAGGTAGTTAAATAATAAATAATTTCAATAACAATTGTGCATGACTTTGATTTGCTGTAAAAAGTTATCTGTATGTGTTAGATAAAATCGTCTCATGGAGTTCTATAGCTGATAAAAATTTGAAATAAATTCTGCCATAAATAAAAAAGATACAAGAGGTGTCTTCACGAGAAGTGAAACAATTTTTTTTAAATATTCCGATTTTCACAAAATTTTACATGAGGGCATAGGGCAAGTGATTCCGAACAACTTTCATTAACAAAATTTTTGTCTATCTCTAAGACTACTATGATTTCTCGAAAATTGCGATTTTCTTTTTATCGTAGTAGGCCGGCATTTTACATCTAGGCGGCATTTATGTTTTGAATAAAGTCGTCTTATGGAGTTGTATGGCTGATAAAAATTTTAAATGAATTGGGCCACAAGTAAAAAAGATACACGAGAAGTGAAACACACTGTAGTAGCGATTGACAGTTTTTAATTAGAAGACTAACTTTAGTGAAAAGAGAAAGATAAACATAACAAAATTCATATACACGACAGATAGTGAACAGTAGGCTAGAATCACCTTTAAATGAAATATGCATGCACTCTCTCAATTTCTACGGGAAATGGTAGCTTTATCTGTCCTGAAACAATTCCCGTAAAATCTGAAATCATTCCCTTGGCCGTTTTCTAAAAAATTGACTTTTAATTTTTTTTTTTTTGAAAACTGATTTTTTGCATTGATAAGCTTGTTAATATGTCAATCAAGAAAGTAAAATTAAACATTCCAATACAAATTTAAACTTAAGGCAAGTTTGGGGAAATAACATACAAGAAACCTTCATGCTCGACAACGCCAGACGTTTTGATAATAATCGGGTTATATAAACTTTCCAAGTAGTCAATTTAGACAAAATCATTAGATCTATTCTTGTTATTTTGAATGACAGCAATTTTTGTCTACCAATATATCCGTAACCAATGAATAACATTACTATTTGCGTAACTGGATTTGCTAGGGAAATCCGAGCGCCTCTACTGGCCGTCTGAGTAAATTTTCCATTCGCTCAGTGAGATAACGGATGAATATGAGAACCATACCACCGCCGATGAAGACAACCCACAGAAGAGACATGACGATAACCCAACCACCCACCCACTACCCTGCAGGTACCGGACGAAACGCCGTCCAGTACCCGTAGTCACCTAGCTCCGTGCAGACCGAAAGTGCTACCAAAGCACTTAGGTCTCTACTTCCTTGAGCTACGTAGCTCATCCCTACCTAACCGATGATCCGGATGGCAGGATGTCAATTGACATTCTGCGTACCGGCAGTCAATCGCAGCCAAAAATACCTCAAAGTTTCCGAACAGAGAGATGACCTGGGGGGTGAGAAGCTGGCGAAGAAAGATCATCAAGACAAAAGAGCGCCAGAAGCTGAAGGCCTTAGCCAGCAAGGTCCAACAAGCCAGGACCCGGGGAGGTGGATCGAAATCATCCACACCGCTCACATTTGTGAGTGGGGTTAATGTAAAGTAAGCTCGCCCACCCCGCACGAGGCCGGTCCAGGTCTACAGCGATGTACTAGGGTAACGAGAAGTAGCCCTGCTCGACCTTAGATATCTGAGACCGTCATCATTGCCAAAGAATATTGGCATCGCTCGGTCAGTTACTCTTTAGAATCCACTAGGCAAACAATCCAAGACTCCAAGAGTGAAAATTTTTTGTGACCATGATTAAAATCAAAGCAATCATGCAAAAACGCACGATGAAAATAGATATTGTCTTTGTCTATTGTATAAACGTAAGGATCACGGATTGAAGAAGATAACTGATACTTAACTGATAGGTTGTTTGAAATATGTCCGGGTATTCAGAGACTTCAAAAATATAGTAGATTCTTGTTTTTATCAATGCAAAAAATCAGTTTTCAAAAAAAAAAAATTAAAAGTGAGTTTTCTAGAAAACGGCCAAGGGAATGATTTCAAATTTTACGGGAATTGTTTCGGGACAGATAAAGCTACCATTTCCCGTAGGAATTGAGAGAGTGCATGAATATTTCATTTAAAGGTGGTTCTAGCCTACTGTGAGTGGTAATCAGAACCTCCCATAGAAATGTCTCATTGGGCCTTCACTACGAAGTTACAGGATGTTTTATAATTTTTGGCAAGAACTACTTTTTGTCATTACTTTGACAAGGAATGGAATAATGGATTCATATTTGGTACAGCTAATAGAGTAATGATCCTTCAGAAGTACATGTAAGACATGAAAATATAATCCAGTTCCGGAGTCACATAAATTTATGTTTCTCTTATACCTCTAAAAAACATGATCCTGTATATATATTTTTAAAAAGGCGTTTCTTATGTAAAATAATGCCCGGCGGATTTGGTAAAATATATTCGTTCCGAATTTAATATACCACGGATAGACAATTTCAAAGCTGCATAACTTAAAAACTATTAATTTTTCGGCCTTGCTCCCATGAAGACTTTTATTCAGGATGATTTCATAAATAACATATTTCAATTTTAACCAAATCCGCCGGGCATTATTTTACATAAGAAACGTGCGGGGTCCTTTACGTTGCGATATTCGAAAAGAACTCAAAGAAATAAGCAAAATGGACTATTTCACTTTTTTGTTACACCTTTGTGGTTATTTAAATACGGTGTTAAATAATAATAATGTTTATTTTCCAATATTTTAACAATACAATAGTAACATACTTAATAGGTATTAAATATTTTCATTTCGTATCGTTATATTGCTAATAAACAGTGCAGTAATCACGTAAGTAGTTAAACACTACTTGTTCGTGACGGGTTAAATATATTCGTCGCTTTTGGTTTATAAATGTCGTAATTAGGTAGATTTTTGCTCAGTTTGGTTTTTCTGTCCTAATTTGACAGGTTTTTTACTTAGTTTGGGTTTTCTGTCATAATCAGAGAGTATTTTTTTTATTTGAATATGAAATGTGATTGTTTAATTTACATTGCGTTTTGATTAATAAGGTTATGTATTTGAGTCCTAGAATTTTCTCTTAACCACTTTTCAACATTTTTTTAAAACATGTGCAATTTATTTGTATTTTTTGTTTGCTTAGGTAATCTGTTGTATAATCTAATATACCAGAATATGGATTTCAGAACGATATTAAATGAAAGTCACGTGAAATAAATAATTTTGTAACTAAAATGTGCAGAAATTCTATTGAGGCTAGGTGGTCTGGGTGAATCCTAATTCCGACACGCTTTAAAGATCAATTTTGGTAAAAAAAATGCAGAAGTAAAATTGTGGTATAATATTTATATTTTTTAATTTGCATTTGGTAAATCACACTCGTCAACTGAAATTTATGCTGGTCACCTTCACAGTTTGTTTGCGTTCTCCGACAGCGAAAGCAAAGGTAAATTAATTTCTAACTTGTTAATTTTGGATGCGAGTTCTTTGACAAAGTCATCAGGGATGTAGGTCACACTGATAATATTGCTGTGTGTGTATATTACTATGGATGGTGTTTTATACAAAATGTTAAGTACAAACTCCACATCCAGTGGAAGTATAGTAACGACAAAAAATTTTTTTAAAGTTTTTATTATTCAAATAGGCTTAGAATGTCATGAAACGTAGAGATTTTAAGTTTGAGCGAAAAAAAAATTTCTGCCTATCGGTCTGGTCTGTCTGGACTTTTTTTGTGTGCACGTTTACTCTGGAACCATTTAAGATATTGACTTAAATTTTGGTACAAATTTAGTTCAACGAGATTTGGAACTAGATTATATTTTCATCTTGTTCCGTCGAAGGGTTGGAGGGTAAATTTGGGGTAAATAGATAAATCAAGCAGGTAAGAGTCCATAAAATTAGTATTTAGTATATACAAAAGAAGCTAAGGTCTCAAAGAAATTTTTGGCATTAGCACCCCCATTATTAAAGGGGATGAAAAAAAATGTGATTTAGTGTGTGTACAAGAACCAGAAACCTCAAAATATTTTTTCACTTTATCCACCCCCCACTCCCACCCCCTGTCACCACCCCCACCCCACTACCGATGTGGGGTATCGTTTTATGGGTTTTTGGGGTAAAGGATTTCAAATATTATATTATTAAAGTTCCATAAACAATTATTTCTAGATACAAAATTTTTTCGTTGTGTAACTTGGATAGAAAATCCGGATGTGGAAGTAGTGATTCCTTGGGCAGCGGTTTTTTACAGAATGTTAAGTACATTGACAAATTTCAGGTCAATTTTAATTTGTTTTTTATGCACAGGAAGGACAATTATTATACGCAAATCTGAAAAATTTTATGGTTTGGCTATTTTTGGTAATGTTTTACCTATGAAAATTTTCCAAGAATTCGGAAAGTAGCTAGTTTCAATACAACAGTTGATTATGTGAGTTATATATTTACCAATAAACGGACTGCAATACAATGCATTACGGCGAAAATATTATCCACACCAAGGGCATTTAATTTAAGACTGCTTATGATTTTGTTGGCATTTTCAATTGTGGTTAAGCTAATTGAGAAATGGTTATTATCCTTGTAAATGTTGTTATTATAAAAATGAGTATTATCGTGTATTTTGATAAATTTATACCTTATTATTAATTGTACTCAACTTCATTTTGCATGATATAAACCATTTTCCACTGAGTTATGTCTTTCTTATCCTTTACAAAAGTCCTGCAATTCGTCATGCTCCATTTCGTGAAAAATCCGATTTCCTTAATTTTTCGTTCTTTCCAGATAACAAGGGCCCTACAGGGAGGGTTTCGCTTATGCTTAAATTAAAGCAAATAACTGCTCTACAGCTTCATCTCCCATGACTTTCCTCGTAAGATGAGTGTTTTAACCGATATCCTGCTCGGAAGACGGCTAAAACTACAATGTCGAACTTTTTGGAAAAAATGTCCAGTTTTTGAAGAGGTGTATATCGGAACCTATTGGATCTACGGAGCTGCGGTTGCGCTCAAATTATAGCAAGTTAAAAGTATACAGGACGACTTTTTCCGTAGGATGCACCTAAGCCAAAAACTGAAAAAAGTCCGAAAATCAAAATTTCAAGGTTTTTCGAGCAACTTGGTTTTACACTATTGGTATATATCCTAACAACTACCCAAAAAATCAGAACAGTGCAATTTTTTGCGACCTAACGAGATTTTTGTGTCTACGGTGACTGGCCTACTAAAGTACTTTTTGAGATTTTAAAAGACAACGATTTAAAAAAAATCAACACCCTATAGCAAAAAAAGCCATTGCGGAGATATGTTCATATGAACTTTTCTAACGAATACCTTGAAATATTAGGAATATAAGGAACTCCCTGTGTATCGTCTAAAAATAGTGGTGTGTTAAACTTACGAAAAGAACGAACTTTTATAAATTTAGGCCGAATTTTAAAATTATAATTTCACAAATCACCAGAAATCATCAGAAATATTATTTGTTGATATTGTCCTAGATGACTTAACTATATTTGACGCAAAAACTAATAGTCCGGTGATTTTAGATTCAAAAATAACGATTTCTCGGAAAGTTTTGGGACAAGCCAAAAATTAGTCTACCCCCTACAGAATTTCCTCAGGAATCCGAAAAAAATAGTGTTGACCACTCAGAACGGAGGCTTTAATTGTTATTTTACTTTTTGTAAACAAAATGAGTTTTGCAACTTACTTGTTTGCTTATATCTTCGCTTCTAAAGGTCGTAGAAAAATGTACAACCAGTCAATTTCTTTATCATGGGTTCCCCAATAAGGTAGATATATGCAAAGAACGAATTTTGATTGTTAATAACATTTTATGACAAGAAACTGAAAAAATTGAATTTCTCGATCGTCGAACTTTGAAGTACTGTAGAAAAAAATATAAAATCTGCATGTTAACGATATTATGAGAAATAGTACATATTTTTACCCTTAATGAAATGCACTTTGTCCCGTTGCAAAATATTAATTATTTTTTTTGCAATTAATTTATAAAAAAAAATCAAACTGTTATTTGCGACTTTTTTACGCAAAAAATCAAATTTGCAACTTAAACAAATGTAAATATCTCAGTGAATTTTGCATAAAATTTATTGCAACTAACGTCATTTTAATTGTCATAAAAAAACACGAATTCAAAAAAAAAGAATTCACGTTTTTTGCGATTGCGGCGAAATTGGAAAATATTTTTACTTGAAAATTTAACTGAATATACCTCACAGTGTATGTTATCACTTACAAAAAGCAGGGTTGGAAAAAAAACAGTTTTTTTTTCATTTTAAACAAAAAAACAGTTTTTTTTGTTTTGAACAGTTTTTTTTGTTTAAAACAGTTTTTTTAAGTTCTAAATGGTATGTTTAAAACATGTTTAAAACAGGTTTAAAATTATATTCATCTAAAATTAAATGGTGCCAGGCACACTATGTCTGCTACTATTAGTTGACGTCAGATGGCGCTCTTAAACGGATTTTACAGCACTCTGCAAATAAAATGCTCAGTTTAGTGCACGTGACGACTATATCGGAATGGACGATCATCGGCACTTTTCCTGCTTTTCCACAAACTTCAAAATAATACATTCATTTAAAACATCGCACTGTGTTTTAAACAGTTGTTTAAAACATCGCATTGTGTATTAAATATGTTTTAAACATTCGTTTAAAACACAGTGCGATGTTTTAAACATGTTTTAAACACTTTGTTTAAAACATTTTGTTTTAAACATGCCAACCCCGACAAAAAGTACCATGTCTATATATCTAGATGGGCCATGGACAAAAAATCGAGAAAATTGCATCCTTGCCGCTCGCACTCACGCTAGACGCCAGATTCCCCACCCCCTTCACTGCTAGTAGCGTACTTTGACAGTTTTATCGCGGCGGCAACTTTATTTCTCTTTTTCTCAGCTTCTGGAGTGGCTAGATGGACGTTTTTATTTTTTTAATGCAACTTACTTTTTTCTCAGCTTTCCGATTCTTCGATTATTTTTCAATTATTCAATTATGTTGCTCCGCAAAAAGAATTTTTAATACGGTGGCTTCATTATTTTATTATTATAGATAAAATAATTTCAGTAGTTTCTAATCAAACATAATTATTTCCACATCCAGTGGAAGTACAGTAACGCAAAAAGAATTTGTAAAAATTTTTATCGTTCAAATAGGCTTAAAATATCATGAAATGTCGAGATTTTAAGTTTGAGCAAAAAAGTCTGTCGCTCTGTTGGTCGGCCCCGTCTGTAACTTTTTTGTGCGCACGATTACTCTGGAACCGTTTAATATATTGACTTGAAATTTGCTACATGCATATATTTTAACGAGATCTGGAAGATTATATTTTGATCTTATTCCGTTGAAGGGTTGGGGGCAATGGGGGTAAATGGGTAAATTAAGCAAGTAAGAGTCCATAAAATTGGTATTTAGTATAAATAAGAGAAGCTAAGATCCCAAAAAATTTTTTGGCATTAGCCACCCCCATTACCACCCCCACCCCATTATTAAAGTGGGTGATTAAAATAAAATTGTGATTTAGTGTGTATACAAGAAGCAGGGTGTATTAAATAGGTGGTGCGACGACAACCCTCACAGTGGCTTCATAAGTGCTTACTTTTTACATAATGTAATAGATGGCAGGACCAATAAGTTGTCTCATTACTTACGCATAGATAGATAATATTACAGGTTCTGTGCATACGTGCATACAGTGTTGCATACATTCCCGGCCTTTTGTTTTTTGTTTAGTGAAACAAGAGTCCAGTGATATCTGACATTAAGTAGCTAAATTAAAACATTGAAAGAATATATGCAGCACTACATGCAGCATTGCACGTATCGCCACAGCTAACCCCAAAAATATATATTTCTTAAGATTTACAAGTATTACGTAGCTATTATTAAAATTTCTACCTGGTTCCTGTACTTTCAACCAAAATCAAGTTCAACGCAATGTGTATGAAGTTTTAAATAGTTTGTCACAATAAAATAAAACACTTTTTGCAGGTTAGGAATCTAACCTCTAATTAGCAGTCTATTTTTATTAATCAACAATATTGAAAAATTATTTGCGTGAATTTTTAAATATTTGCCTAGAGCCAGTATGGCTCCAAGCTAAAAATGCCTATACAAACATTAAAAATGAGAATAAACGAAAAAACCTTAAAATTTGTGGTTATGTTAGTTATACGATGCACATGCCCAGGTAATTGTAGGACCTTATTGCTCGCGCCATCTACTAAAGTAAATAGTAACCATGCACTTATGAAGCCATTATTATAATAGGAAAGTGCCGTTCGTCGGACCACCTATTTAATACACCCTGACAAGAAGCAAAGGCCTCAATTTTGTTTTTACTTCATCCACCCCCACTACCACCATTCCCACCCCCACTACCGATGTGACATATCGTTTTATTGGTTTTTTTTCGTTGTGAAAGACTTGGATAGAAAATCTGGATGTGGACGTAGTGCTTCCTTGAACAGCGTTTTTTTTTACAATTTTACAAACATCCTATAATTTAAGCAATCACTCATTATTGTTATGTTATGAATTAGATATTTATTTCGCTGTTTAAAACAAATTAAATCAATATTGATGTCTGTCAGTTTAAATTAAATGAAATGCAAGAAAATAAGGAAGTTATTGGAAATTTGATATAATTAATGACGATGATGACAATTATTGTTTGTACGCAGAAATGCGAGACGAAACGGACAGCGAGTCCGACACAGGAAATCAACCAAAAAAAAAAAAAACGAGGACAGAAAAATAAACTTTATTTTGTATATTCAATAAATTAATTTTTAAATACAAAATGTATACCTTTCTTTATCCCCAATAAGAATAAAAACTATTCACTCATCAATGTCTTACTAAATAAATTGTATGTAATCTTTACATATTTATTTTATGAAGCAACGTAATTGAATGATTGAAAAATAATCGAATAATCGGAAAGCTGAGAAGAAAATAAGTTGAATTAAAAAAAAAAACGTCCATCCAGCCACTCTTGAAGCCCAGAAAAAGAGAAAAAAGCTGCCGCCGCGGTAAACCTGTCCAAGTACGCCACTAGCAGTAAAGGGGGAGGGGATCTGGCGTCTGGCGTGAGCGCCAGCGCTAAGGATGCAATTTTCTCGATTTCTTTTCCATGGTCCATCTAGATATATAGACATGGCACTTTTTGCAAGTGATAACACACACTCTGAGGTATATTCATTTAAATTTTCAAGTAAAAATATTTTCAAATTTCGCCGTAATCGCAGAAAACGTGAAGATATCTCGGCTCCAAAGCATCGGAGCAAATTTTTTTTTTTTGAATTCGTGCTTTTTTATGACAATTAAAATGCCGTTAGTTGCAATAAATTTTATACAAAATCCACTGAGATATTTACATTTGTTTAAGTTGCAAAATTGATTTTTTGTAATATTATTTTTGATTATGTAAACGTACGTCAAATAAAATGTTTTTACCGAAACAGAACTTTAAAATATTAATATGATCTTTTAGTATAACAGTTTGAATTTTTTTTTTTTATAAATTAATTGCAAAAAAAATAATTAATATTTTGCAACCGGACAAAGTGCATTTCATTAAGGGTAAAAATATGTACTATTTCTCATCATGTCGTTAACATGCAGATTTTATATTTGTTTCTACAGTCCTTCAAAATTCGACTATTGAGAAATTAAATTTTTTCAGTTTCTTGTCATAAAATGTTATTAACAATCAAAAATTCGTTCTTTACATATATCTACCTTATAGGGGAACCCATGACGAAGAAATTGACGGGTCGAACGTTTTTCTACGACCTTTAGAAGCGAAGATAAACAAAAAAGTAAGTTGCAAAATTCATTTTGTTTACAAAAAGTTAAATAACCATTAAAGCCGCCATTTTGAATGGTCAACACTATTTTTTTCGGATTCCTGAGGAAATTCTGTAGGGTGTAGACTTATTTTTGGCTTGTCCCAAAACTTTCCAAGACTTTTTCCTAATATCACCGGACTATAAGTACTTTGACAGTTTGTGTATTCTGATGCACCCGTTGATCGATCTAATAGTGATATATTTTTGTGGGAAGCGTATCTCCGAGGCCAACGTGAAAGCAGCACTAAAGCCCAAAAAACCGATTTATTTCTCTACAAAGACAACCTAGATTTTGTTATAAATCACCTCCTCTATAGATCAGCTGTCCGAATATATAGTAACATATTACCTTTTAAAGTCACGTTCGATCAATCAATCTCGAGTTTTCGCATCATGTTTTATTATTTTTAAATATCCTCATCCATAAATGTAAGTTGTTTTGTAATGTGCGTTTCCGTTCAGCGAAAACGACATAGAAGCAACTCGGAAAATTTTGTTTACACCGATATAAAATGTAGGGAAAATGCTCTAACACTTATTGTGAATAAATTATTACCAGAAAGGTTAAATATTTACTGTCAATAACAACTCGAGGGGATATTTCCGTTGATGTACTCTTCATAAAAAATGCATGGCCCATTTCTTTCGGGGCTATATATGCCCAAAGTTATATACATATATAGATATTTACATAATTATGTAGGAGCTGAAACAGAAAGTTCTTTTACAAAGGAACTGTACCTAACTTTTGTTTAGCTTAGAGTTTATTTTCAATACATTATTAAAGTCGCAAGTAAAAACCAGAGCAAATATTATACTTATGTCGATTCATTGAACTTTCTATAGAATTGTTACACTTTCTACTTCAAGCTGAGTTCTGCACATCAACAACAGAAAGTCCCACTTTTGGTTTTTTCGCTTATATCTCTAAAATGGTGGATCGTAGGGAAAAGCTCATGAAATTCTCTACAACTTTCATTTTATATACTGTTTTCAAATTCGCAACCGTTTTCGAGATACATGTTCCGGAAAAGTGAAAACTTTTGAAAAACAGATTTTTACCTCTTCAACTTTAATGAAAAACAAAGTGGGCGTCTCAAAATTGTACTTAAGTCAGAAATCACCAAGGAAGCGGCAGTGATCTTTTACAACTCCTCCTCTACTCAAGGCGAGGTTGAAGAGGCTGGGAAGATTTGCTTTCTCAAATGGTATGGGGCACCAGCAAGACAGAGCTGCTCCCTCAACCAGTACCGTTTCCAGTTGTTCACGAGGTCAGTGGCAATATTAAGCCTGACAGCAGCTCTCTACCACCAACTGAGAACGCAGCTAAACAGCATTCCCGGCGCACCTACCACCCAGTGCAGCAGTGGCTCGGGATTGAGCTGCCCCCTCAAGAGTGTGGGAGACATCCTGGTGCCAATTACAAGCACCGGAGGTCCTACTTTTTTTTATCATCTTTTTCTATTCTTCAGGTAAAAATCTGCTTTTCGAAAATTTTCACTTTTCCGGAGCGTGTAGCTCGAAAACGGTTGCAAACTCGAAAAAATATATAAAGTGAAAGTTGTACAGAATTTCATGAGCTTCCATTCGGTATAAAACGCACCGTTTTCGAGATATAAGCGAAAATACCAAAAGTGGGACTTTCTTTGTGCCTCCCCCCCCCCCTCCTGCTATCCTCCTAGACGTCAGGACTTTCAGTATGTTCACTCCCTAAGCACCCTGAACAACTTTTAAACAAAGGAATCGCTTAGGTTCTTGCTCACGCACTCTACGTCTCCTTTATTGATTGGACTAATAAGAGACAGCCAGACAAAAAAATATTCAAAAGGCTACAACAAAATATAAAAGAGTTTGGATCCTTTGTAAAACCTCGAGCAAAAATATATAATAAAGCAGGTAGAGAAGCTGTAGAAAATATTGTTTTAGAAACTGTAAGTGAAAATCCTAATATATCATCTCGCGAAATACAGGAAAATTTAGGAATTCCAAAAACAGCTGCGTTGTGTTGCTCAAAAAAAAAAAATTAAACCCTACAAAATTAGGATAAGTCACCATCTATACCCAAACGACTTTCAAAGGCGTCTCGATTTTTGCCACTAGTTTTTGCGTCAGTGCAATGAAGTGCCAGGATTTGAAGGAACAATTATACGGAAGACATATAAACAGTGCCAGAATTTTTAATCGGCATAATAATCACCGTTGGGCTCATGAAAATCCGCACGGAACCGCTACAGGTAATCGTCAAGGCCGATTTGGATTTGGTGTAACGTGTGGTTTTATTGGATACCAAATAATAGGTCCTCATTTTTTTCACGGTAATTTGAATACCGAAAATGTTATTAACATTTTACAAGAAATAGAGCCCTTTGTAGACAATATGCCTGTAAGACTATTTCAAAGATTGATTTACCAACACGATGGCGCCCCAGATCATACGTCAAATGAAACACGAAATTAGTTAAATGCTCAATTTGGGGAGGATTGGATGGGCATCTATATATCACTCGGGACTAGTTTATCAATGTCTAGTTAGCGAAATTAACTAAATTGATAACTAACAATTAATTTAGCTAACTGGACATTAATAAACAACAAAGTAGTTTAGATATTTTTTAGTTCTTAGGAAATATTGGTCCTATTTTGTGGTCAGCTAGATCTCCCGATATAACCCCTGCCGACTTTTGGCTTTGGGGTTATTTAAAAAATATTATATAAAGAGAACGTTCTAATAACATATAAGAATTGGAAAACAAAACATTAACTACGTTTCGAACAATAACTCCTGTCATGATCGGAAATGCAACAAATGCTGTAAGGAGAAAGTGTCAAAATGCATAGATGTCAATGGATGACAATTCGAACATTTATTGTAGTTTAGTTTTTCCTATTTTTGGCAAAATTATTTCATATAACAAGAAATGTTGTTAAAGGAGTGTAACTCCCTTCTTATCCATTTTCGGAAATAATTTTACATAAAGGAGTAGGTACCTTTATTTTTGGATGTACTATCAGTCACAGAAATATCGGGAGAAAATTTTGGACCACCCTGTATAATAACGTTACGCTTCTGTGGTGGTAAATTCGGTAAATTTTCAAAACCAACTCACCTCAAACGTCAAACGTCAATGAATTTTGGAAAAACGGGAACCGTCTCCTCCTATCCGAACTTCCACCGCGAACACCTCAGATGAACCATTTCAAACCCGGAGTAAAAAAAATGAAACGTTAATACAAAACCAAAAATATCTCACATTTTGACACACTCATTGACAAGTTTTAACTGAAAATTTGCAGCGCGGAGTTCAGGGGGAGCTCGGACATAGAGCCGAGAATTCCGAACAAGAACTGCTGTCAGTTGTTTCAGAAACCAGGCTGCACGGGGCTGCTGAAATCACGCAGGCGTTGCGAGCTACCCTCGACATTTCATAGTCCACATTTCACGTTATCTATTTAATTATTTTGTGATTTAAACTTATTTGATCGTGTGCTGTGCGTCCATTCAGCCTCACGAGTGGTTATTTTGTTAATTTATTGGGTTTGGAGCTTGTTTATGTTCATTCGGGGGTGAAAAGTAGAATCGATAACATAACTGAAAGTACCACCTGTAGATTTCAACTTCATGAATATGAAATACATAGAAATTGGTTTTCTTACATTAGATGCGATTGTTATTACTTCCACATTCGCGTAGTGGAGTGGAACCATAGTAACATTAAAAAAATTTGAGATATTTTTTTATTCGGATAGACTTAAAATGACCCCCTAATAATGGGGTGGGGGTGGAAGAGTGGACTTGATCAGAAAGAGATTTAAATAGGAAATCTTAATGAGGAAGTAGTGATTTTTTAGCCGTTTTTTTAATTGTAAAGAAAACCGCCTAAAAAACTACTTCCATATCCAGATTTCCTGTTCAAGTCACTTAAAACGAAAATTGATACTACATTTACACTCCACTATGTGGAAATAATTGTTCGTAGAATTTTAATAATACAATATTTGAAATCGTCTACCCCAAAAACCTATAAAATGATATGCCACACGGTAATGGGGGAGGCCGACGCCAAAAAAATGTTGAGGCCTTTGGTTCTTGTACGCACTAAATCATGATTTAATTTTTTTAACCCCTTTAATAATGAGCTGGGAGTGCTAATGGTGGTAGTAGATGGGGTGGCTAATGCCAAAAAAATATATAAGGCCTTTGAATCTTGTACACAAATAGTAGCAAAATTGATTAAAAAACGAATTTTAGGTAGATTTTTGCATCAGGATAGATTCTCCGTGCTGAATAGTTTGATTTTCATACTTCAAAAAATACAAATGGTGCCGTATTTGCTTTATTAGAACTTTGTTATTTTTAATTGTGAGGTATCCAAGCAACTAGAAATGAATTAAAGGGGAAAAAAATCTGGGGTGACATAAGGTACAGTCCTTGGGCCATTACTGTTTCTAATATATTTAAATGATCTGGTTTCTGCCAATACTAAAAGAAAGTGTACTTTTTTGTTGATGGTGTAGAAGAACGCACTACCGGGCGTCAAAATGACGCGACACCAATTTATTTCTCAGGGGGCGCCAGTCGCGTATTACCCCGTTCTTCTACCTCCCAGGCGGGTTCGAGATAAGATGCACTTCGATAGCCGAGTAATGGACCAAGACTGCACTACCACAGATCGGAAATGACGCTCTCTCTGGACCTGAATTCCCCCCGTTAGGGGTTTAGGCACCTCTTAATTTCCTGAAATTTTGCATAAAAAAATCCCAACCGAAGAATTTCTCTGCGGAGAGATTAATTTTTGTACGTGGAAACCACGTTTTGGTCCGTTAATGACGGAATCTATTTCTCAAAAAACGCATAAAAAAATCCCTCTCAAACCTCCGTAAAGCAACCAGAAGGTCGAACGTTAATGCGAATTAACTCGACACATCCGGCTTTCTATACGAAAGTTCCAGGGATTATAGACCGTCAACAGGCCTCAAGATCAATTAAGAAACAATAGTTCAAAGAATCCGTTTATTTAACAAAATTGGTTTTACAAAATTCTCAAGATAAGAATCGTGCCTTCCCCAATAAAGGTAATGACTTTCAGACCATACAAGCGATAGCGCTCACGCTAACGATCGATTAGGTAGAAAAGATTCATACATACCTTCTCAGAATCAAAATGCGAGCATTTTTAGAGTCGTCTCAGACTCTGGGTAAATAAAAAATTATGGCTGACTAAAATAACTCAAAAAGTTTTACTCATTGAATTTAGGTTCGCTAGAGACTACTTAGCTTTAAAGTTCTTGTATCGTGAAGAGCCACGTACTCGAACACATTCAGAGGACTTATTACTGCGTAAGTTGAATGGCGTTCGATCAGACCACGACTTACTAGCCCTTATCACAGTCGTTCAATATTATCGATTTGGCAGCTACCCACCTGCGAGCTACTTTTAGGCAAAATTGAATTTTTGGTTTTTTATGCACAAGGCGTTTTCCTCTATAACTTTGTCATTTGGAAAGCCCTGTTGTTGGCTTTCCTACCATTGCTTTGTTTGGACCACTCAACGCGCTCGACCAAATTACGAGCCGCTGAGTCAATCCCAACTCTTTCTATGCGAGAAACCGGCCTTGTACATGTGCATTGATTTTTATCAATTTTTGCTTATCGGCACTACGCCGGCTTTGTCAAAATCTTCTATTTTGCCCTTCGGATGCAGTGCATCGCTAAAATTTTATGCTCATACTTTAGAATTGGGCTTTCAATGACCGTACCTCAAAGGTCAATGTCTTTGGTGGAGGAATAAAAAATAAAAAATAATTCAAAGTATATTTTCGTGGTACTTTTTAAACTGACTTTGTGGTACTTTTGAAAAATCTATTTTAGGACCAATTTCGGCGTACTTTTGAAAAATCAATTTTCAAGCCAAATTTCAAGGTACTTTTGAAAAACTAATCTGCGGGTGAAATTGTGGCGTACTTTTGAAAAATCGATTTTCAAGCCAAATTTCAAGGTACTTTTGAAAAGTTAATCTGCGGGTGAAATTTTGGCGTACTTTTGAAAAATCGATCTTCAAGCCAAATTTCAACGCAGTTTTGAAAAATTAGTCTGCAAGTGAAATTTTGGCGTACTTTCGATAAATCGATTCCAGAGCCAAATTTTGACGCCCTTCCAAAAATATTATTTTTCAAAGTCCAATTTGTGGTACCTTTGAAAAAGTATATTATTCATAAATCTTTGTCATTATATACTTCTACTCTCATATTCTGAACCAAAAACATTTTTCCTAAGTGAAAATTCGGTGTTTCTTCGAATTTTCACCTGGTCATTTCCAACACCTTATAGAACCCAAAACGGTCCTTATGGACTGATCTGCGCCTCTGCAGACTCCCAAAAATGTCTTCAAATGAAATTTTTGCCCAAGTCGAATTTTGATTCCGTCTTCAACTTTCAACCCGTCTTCAACGATTTTGGAGAGTTCTACAACAATGGCAGTGCGATACTCTGGCAGGCAATGAGTTTCATGTCATTAAAAAAAATTGGTGATGGGGAACGACTAAACGAACAATAAAACCTTATATAACATACAAAGAGATAACGAATTATTTACATTTTTATAATTGGTTCCGTTGAGGCGGTCATCAAAGATGCCTTCTTTGCTTTGAAACCGCGGGCCGCCGCGTGCCGGCGAGAACGAGTCGGTCGGTAATCTTTGCACGTCTTTATGACAATTTAAAGGGAACTACACGTCCATTGACCCAGAAAAGCAGTGGTTCTCAAATGTTTCCTACCCTAATATTCAAATTGTTGACCTAGGTCAGTTTTTTCAAAGTGTCCCTAGAGGAAAAAGTCATAAAGGTTTCTTGTTTGTCTAGTCGGTCCCCATTACCAGTTTTTTTAATGGCATGAAACTAATTACACCCTGTGCATCAATGAACTCCATGAGATTGTGAGTATTGAATTAGGTATGATTAAAGAGTAGTGTAATGCTAATTTGTTATATCTTTTACCTACAATCACTACTGTAAATAGTAAAAAACACACTACCTATGCCATCTATGTAAGTTTAATTTTACATATTGTGAACAAAGCGCACTGTAAACAAATCGCACGGTAAACAAAACGCACGGGACACGCAATTGTAGGTGGCTTATATCGCTGACGCGGGGTTTAAAAAACAGATGCGCCTACGTAATTTTCAAAACTGACATATTTGCTGAATAATATTGTTGACTAGTAAACTAAATCCAGATTTTACTAAATAAATAAATAAATATGATCGTAGGTAAAGTATAGTACATAATTCGAGTTGTAATGCAATTACGCACTCATGGAAATACGCACTCGCTGCATAACTTTTCCATTCGTGCGTAATACGCTTCTTACAACACTCATTACGTAATATACTATTAATACATCTCAAACTAACATTACACATATAAGTGCAACCTTACACTACTATCTCTAGTGTTTGTAAAACATTATACCTATATTTATCTAAATCAAACGCAGACATATAAGGCTAAAATGCATTTTAAACCAGCCTTTGAAATATAATGAGTCTTAATTTTGTTTCGCAAAGACTTAGGTAGCGTAACTGTAAATCGTCATGTTTTTCGAATTTTAGCAAATATTTCGTACAATAAGTGTGTAAATAAGATTTAAATAATACAAGAATGACATGACAGCTTTTATTATACAAAATTGTTTATTGAATTTCCGGGCATCTCGCACAGTTCAAATTTAAAGCAGGGAAAGCAGTTTTCCAGCAGTTTTATACTTAAAAATAATTGGAAAAACCATTTTTCAATCGCATGATAGATTTGAAATTTGAATTTTCTTTTTCAGCAACTTAAATTGCATGAACAACTACTATAAAAAACATTACCATTAAAAGTACTATGAAATAGTCAATAAAATGTACAGCTATCCAGTACATTTACGATTACGCCTGGAACGCGAGAAATTGTTTTTTGTAAAAAAACTATATGATTTTAAAGGGAGTTTTCTCGGCTTTCTCATGGCTTAATATACATTTATTTTTAAAATTTGCAAATACCTTTTATTTCCGATTGAAATTGCACTATTCGCAGTGGTGTGAACTTTTAAAAAAATGACATTTTCGCGCTTCGATAATAATATTGCAAATACATAAAAGAATAATCACTACTTCCACACTCAGATTTTATATCCAAGTCTCTCACAACGAAAAAAATTTATATGTGGAAATAATACCTTTATTAATATAATATCTGAAATCGTCTACCTCAAAAATCCATAAATCGATAGGCCACATCGATAGTGGGGGTTGAGGGAGTGGTAGTGGAGGTGGATAAAGTAAAAACAATTTTTGTGGCCTTTGGTGCTTGTCGAGGGTAATCACTTATGCAATATGTGGGACAGGTACCAAATACCAATTTTATAAACTCTTACTTGCTAGATTTGCCTATTTACCCCCCATTTACCCCTTCAACGGAATAAAATGAAAATATAATCTAGTTCCAGATCTTGTTAAAATACATACGTGTATCAAATTTCTATGAAATTTTTCCGGACGATACACTTATTTTAAGTCAATTTGATAAAAATAAGTCAATATTCTGGATAAACCAGAATATTAAAAAAAAAGCAATTTTCAAAGTAAATTTTTCTCACGTTACAATTGCAATAAAAAATTTAAATAATTTGAACGTGAAGGTACTATGGTATATTTAAGAGAAATATATTGATGTAAAAAAAAAATATAATTTATAGCTCAGAAAGTAATAATAATTATTATTAAATAATCCTTTAATTTTGAAATTATTAGTGTGTTTTCATTCCCAACTGATAGTCCAGTGGTAATGAATGGATTTTGATGAAACCTTGTACAATGTGTTTGTAATGACGTTAATAGAAAAATTGAAAAAAAGATTTACAGATTTTATCAAGGGTTCCGTAACTTGTAGAATTAGGTCAAAATGAAAAAAAAAATATATTTACGTTTTTTGGCCCAAAATAAGATGTTTTCACTCTCGTGAATTTTTTTGAGAAATGCATATTTTTCGAGATATGGCCACTCGAAAATTCCTAAAAGTGGGGGAAGGAAAATGTAAATGTTAAAAAACATCTGAAAAAAATGCAGGTGAATGTATCATCGAAATACAAGATTTTTTTTATTTGCAACTTTTCTGTAAAGTGCTTTTTCACCGAGTTTTTCCGGAAAAATATGAAATACTACCATTTTCTTCGAAATTGTAGCGCTTTAAAAATACGTAATTTAAAATTTTTTAAAAAGTCGGACGTATGCATTGAGGCCTTCTAAACATTTTTTGTCTCTTGAATTTTTTTTTGTAACTTGCTAATTTTCCGAGTTACAGGTAGTTTTTCACGGTAAATAACATACCCACTACATTTTTTGCACATTAAAAAATACATGAAAATAAGAAAAATGGTTTTTTGAAAGAAAGTTATTGAATAAAAAAGTCTTATTTCAACTTTTTGAATCAGTTCTCCCACCTTTATCATTAAGAAATAAAAATTGTGAAAAAAAAATTTTCCGGAAAACTTTTTCACATTTTCAATTTAAAAATTATGTTGAACCCTCGGTTGAACCTTTAAAAATGGTATAACTGTATAGGTTTCATATTTTTTATAATATATAAATCTCGCTCATTTTTCGAATTTTCATATATTTTTTAATGTGCAAAAAATGTAGTACATTATTTATCGTATGTAATATCACTAGTGCTTAAAATTTTATCGAAAATTTTTTCGAAAGCGTGTTGCCTGGTAATATAAAGAGTGCAAATTGGCAGTTTATTATCTGATTAAATCCCGACGCTTTAGCGGGAGGGATTTAATCTTTGATAATAAACTGCCAATTTGCACGAGTTATATTAACTAGGGGCAACTTAGCTTGAGAAAAAATTTTTAGATAAAATTTAAAGCACGAGTGGTATTTGAGGAGAATATTTCATGAATAAATAATTCACTAAGTACATCTTCAATATTATGTTTTCTCATTAATTGCCTTCAGACGTTTTCTTGTCACTTTTTAGAGTTTACCGACCTTTATTTTCAATTTCCTCATTAATTTGATATACAGAAATATTTCCAAACCGACTCATATTGTCAAAACAGCAAATCTGAAACAAACGCAGTAGAAACAATGGAGATTCCCTATATTTTAAAATAATCTAGTGACGTTTCTATGGCAACTAGTAAATAAAACGGGTTGAAACCTTAGATATTATAATATATAGACTGGCTTAACACCTTTCAGGCGTTTCTGAGGTGCAATATGACGAGGAACGATAGAGAGAGCACTACATCTTTAATCTGCGAGCACTACTTTATTCCCGATGTCCCGCCTATTTATTACTATACATTCATGGTTCCTTCCGAGATTGACATAGAGAGCGCCATCTAGCGCTACCGCTACTAGAGTTATATTCCGTAATAATTGTTCATTGATTCATATTTACGTATTTAATCCTTATTTTTAACTTACGAAGTTTACAAATTATGTTGAGGTTTGCTTCGTTAGGCAGAGTGAATTTTAAATACAACAAATTAAAATATTGCACAGCTTTGATTCAACTAGTTGCTTTTTGATAGATTACCGTATGTAAGTAGGTACCTAGGTACATTTTTAGTTTGTTTCCAGAGCGAATGTGTTTACTTGACATTTATAATAAATGATTTGCTTAACTTTGTAACTACGTTATTGAGTTATTGAAAGCTGTGCTTGACTTGTTCCTGTATTATGAGCTAGGTATATTAAGTACAATCTTTGTATATTATTGTTACCTGATTGAAAAGTAGGCAAGTTGAAATAGTTACAGATAGGCAAGGGTTATAACCTATATATTTCAGGCAGGCTTCTCTTTGGAACTGACGATTGTTTACTATATATGTGGTGTGTTTATGTCTGCTAGTACATAATACAATATTACAATTTACAAGGTAAGTTAACAATTAGTAATAAGCTAGAGAAGATATTTATAGATAAAATTTAAAAGCGTGAGTTGCCCTATTTGCCGAAAATATTTCACGAAACAAAATGTCAAAAAATTATCGCAGTATTTGCCGCTGATTTTTGTATGTTGGTACTGTCAAAAGCCGATATAGCTTGAATTACCACTAATAATGACATTTGATTGGTGCAATGTTGTGAAAAAACGCTCTCATTGGCTATAGCGTTAATAAGTGAAATAATCGTAAAAAAACTGCCTGTAACTCGGAAAATTAGCAAGTTATACAAAAATTACAAGAGACAAAAAATGTTTAGAAGGCCTCAATGCATACGTCTGAATTTTTTGAAATGACTAAATTACATATTTTCAAAGCGCTACAATTTCAAAGAAAGGTGTAGTTTTTCGTGTTTTTCCGGAAAAACTCGGTAAAAAAGCACTTTACAGATAAGTTGCAAATAAAAAAAGTCTTGTATTTCGATGATACATTCACCTGATTTTTTTCAGATTTTTTTTCAACTTTTACATTTCCCCTTCCCCACTTTTAGGAATTTTCGAGTGGCCATATCTCGAAAAATATGCATTATTCGAAAAAATTCACAAGAGTAAAAACATCTTATTTTGTGTCAAAAAAGGTAAACATATTGTTTTTTTTGTCCATTTTTGACCTAATTCTACAAGTTACGAAACCCGTAATAAACGGAGTATTTCCTACCCCTTCCGATCATTTCCTACTCTAATCTTTTTTTTCAACTATTTTATGAACGTCATTACAAACATATTGCCCAAGGTTTCATCAAAATCAATTCATTAGCACTCAAATTAGATTTCGGTCATTTTAGGGCTCCGTTGACTGGACTATGACAAATATTGATATTTCACTATGGCCATAAAATGGCCAGAAATGACACAAAAATTGCCAAAATAGTTGTTTTAGCTAAGAAATGGCCAATTTGAAACGAATTTTTAAAACATTTTATTTACCTCTAACAATATCTTTTAATGCAAAGCATGGGCGCAGCCAGGCGGAAGCCATAGCCCCCCCCCCCAAGCTGTCTTCCATGAGCCAAAAAACAAAGAAGCATAATCTCTATCAGTACAAAGCAGTATCCAAATTATCCCTTGAAATAAATATTTTGTAATTAATGCCAATATTATCTCTAGAGGAATCTACTACTCATCTTCTGGGAAGGCCGGTTCTATTGACCCCCCCCCCCCCCCCCAGATGAATTTTCTGGCTGCGCCACTGATGCAAAATAAAACAAGAGAGAGACTACTCCAAGTATTTAATGTTTACCGACTTTCATGCACCCGACTTTTCTATAAACAGTTCATCATAACTTCCTTATTTTTAAAGATAATGAAACATCTCTCAAATGAAAGATAATCAAATATACTTGAAAAAGTCATATTTGTATTTTTTTTCTCTAGATGATGTAGTTTTTAAGACATAAGCAAAAAATGAGCGCGACTTGCAAGCTTCCAAAAAGTGCCGAAAGCATAAATTTTAAACAATCATAACTCAGTCGATTTTTCAGATACATCGGCCACTTAAGTTAAAGGTCTTTTTGTAAGCTACAAAAAAGTTTGTTACAGTTTCTTTGTATCTATTATAGTTTCAGAGTTATAAAACATGTTATTAATTTTGAATCATTTTTTTTTTGTCAGAATGTTCACTTTTTATGATTACCTGTACAACCTCATCCTGCTTGGTAATATAAGAGATATTTCATATGTCGGTTTTCACTACCTGCTCAGTGTCCAGTTATTCTTTTTAGCTGCAAATTTATAAATATTTGGCAGTAGTAACCCTACTATTTTGGCATTCTGGTAAATCTTAACTACTAAAAACTACTGAGAAACAATTTCATAAAATCGACAGATCATAATAAATTATTAAATACTCACCACAGCCATTTCATTGCTCCAAATGCAGATAATATTGTAGTACTGTCCAGAATAAAAGTTCATCACGATTTAATCACTGTTTGGGAGATTGATTATCTTAGTGCCTTTTCACACCCGATAAGTAACTGGTATACATAACACTAACACTAACACTAACACTAATAAACAAAATTAATACACATTTCAAGTCCGAATGTAAGGTTAATTGCCATATTTAAATTGTTTGGATTTATATATTATTATATATCATAACCTAATTATAATACGCACACATAAATTCTTATACAACAAAACGAAATAAACAACAGCACTATGCGCAGAATAACACACGTCGCGCAGCTGCCAAACTGTGCAATATAACCAACACAGTTGAATCGAAATTTTAACTCGCCAATATTTAGAACATCAATATCATTTATTTGCCTGAATTTTTAAATAAACAAGCAGCTGTCTGTTTCAGAGTACATTTCCGCTAACTGGATTTACACGCGACGTTGTTTACATCGCACGCTGTGGTGGTATTCCGACCGCCTACTTGACATTTTCCACGAATTTCAACAAACGAGCTGTGTGCGTTAAAGCCTGCTGCCTACATCACGGGGTGCCTTGATTAGACGTGTTGCGTTGGGTATTGGAAGATACTGACTTATTGTGACGCGGAAATGCGAGAATATTCAAACAAATACTTGGAGACATGATACCATTTCATAGGATGGAGACTTGGAGATGTGATAGTGAAAATAAAAATTAATTGAAACATATTTGAAAGTGGGTGTGTAAATAGTGAAATCAGGGCTGTTTTAAGCAGTTTTTATGGTGGAGAGGGGGGGGGGGGGGGGTGAAATTGTTATAATGCCGAAAGACTCTTCTCCTTTGCTCATTTATTTTCTTTATATATGATTAGTCGTGTCAAGATAGATATTTTCTGAGAAGTTTTCTGGCAAAAGATTAATCGGCCTAATTTTTTTGCAAATTGTTTATTGAAGTCTAAGGAACATTGGTAAAAAGAAAAAACAGGCCGCTGGGACTTTTTTCATTTTGTTATTAATAAACAAACAATTTTAAGCACTAAACAAATTAATTAAATTTGTTAATTTGCTATCTCGGAAACTATTTGAGAAAACCGACTGAAAATGTACACTCGAGGGATTTTGAGGTCGCTGACTACAATTTTGAAAATTGAAAAATTCAAGATGTCTAACCGAAAATGGCGGTTATGAAGTATAAAAATGAGATTTTCGGGCTTAATTTTACATTTTTGAGAAAAATTACAAGAAGACATAGGAAGACATGAAATTTATCTCAATAATATGTTGAATATATTATTTTACGATAATGAAATCGACGATGTTCAAGAAGAAGCAAGGGCGGATTTAGCTATCTATCACGGGGGGTACGATTTAAGGGGGGTAATTACCCCCCATTACCTCCCCCGTTAATTCGCCCTTGAGAAGAACAACGAAATGAAGATGAAGAACAAGAGGGGCAATATTTTAATTTATAAACAACTCAAATGGAATTGAAAAAAAATATTTTAAAGAAAGTTTAACTAAAATTATTTTTATATATATTTTTTATGTAAACAATGCTATAATTGTGTTGGAATAAATAATGAAAAAAAAATGTACTTAATTTTTTAACAATTCTTTCCTTACACTATTAAAACACTTTTTATTTCTATAATTTCCACGTAAAATGCACGTAAACAATTTATATTGTATTGTATACTAAATATTTATTATTTTAAGATCATTAGTATCAATTTTAAAAATTACATATTAAATTAAAACAATAATAATTGCCTTAAAAATATATTAAAACATATATCGTGTTTTTATACTTCATAGCCGCCAATCATGAATTTTCCAATTTTCACTTCAAAGTCGTACTCAGCAACCTCGAAAACCCCGAGTATACATTTTCTTCTCTTTTTTTTTTCTTTTTACCAATGTTCCTTTTAGACCTCAATAAACAATTTACAAAAAAAAATATTCCGATTGGTCCTTTGCCAGGAAACATCTCAATTTTTACCTTTTCTATATTGACGCGACCAGATGGTCATTTAATTGTTACGCAGGGCACTGCAGGGCCGGATGTACGCTTGAGAGGCCCCTGGGGACTTCTTATGTGGGGGCCCCTTGTAATGCGGCCAATTTTAACAGAATTGAAATACAGGGGCGGCTCAAGGTAAATTTTCCACCCGGGCGAGAGCACTTTTTGGCGCGCTTTCCTAAGGTCATCACGGACGTACTTCATACTAAAGTACAAGGATATCCCAAGCGCGGATCTAGAAATTTCAATAATTTTTTTCTCGTCTGTGGCGCATGGGACCCATACGAAATATGGGAAATAACATTTCGAGAAGCACTTCTCTGACGACCCCTAAAAAATTTTGAAAACGCAGTTTGCGAAAAATTTTTTCAAAATTCAGTAGCCTCCCTGGGTTTAGGGACTCCTGTTTAAAATTATTTTTTTTGTCATATGCATTTTACTTCTCATAAAAATACAGCAACACGTTTTGAAGTTTATGAAAATATTTTCATTACTAACTGAGATACAACGAATTGAAATTTTGTGATTTACAATTTAACAAATCACATGGGGGGGGGTAATCGAATTTTGAAAAAAAATTTCGCAAACTGCTTTTTCAAAATTGTTTAGGGGTCGTTAGAGAAGTGCTTCTAGAGATATTATTTCCCATATTTCGTATGGGTCCCACGCGCCACAGACGAGAAAAAAATGATTGAAATTTCTAGATCCGCGCATGGGATATCCCTTCGGACTCCGCAAATAGATAATTTTTTTCGCCTCATGGGGGGATACAAATAGAAATCCGAACAATTTTTTTTTCGCCTCATGGGGGGGGGGGGGGTGCTATTAGAAATCTGAATGAAAAATTTATCGTCTCATGGAGAGGGTACTATTAGAAATCCGAAAAATTTTTTTACTCTCTGACGCCCCTCCGAGCCGGCGCCCCGGGCGACCTCGGATACAAATAGAAATCCGAACAATTTTTTTTTCGCCTCATGGGGGGGGGGGGTGCTATTAGAAATCTGAATGAAAAATTTATCGTCTCATGGAGAGGGTACTATTAGAAATCCGAAAAAAATTTTTGCCCTCTGACGCCCCTCCGAGCCGGCGCCCCGGGCGACCTCCCGGGTTGCCCGGCCCTTAAGCCGCCCCTGTTGAAATATAAATGTCAGAGGCGTAACTAGGCGTCATGGGGCCCCGGGGTAAAAAATTGTTGGGGGCCCCTTAATCCAAGAAAATTTTCAAATTTTTTTCATCTCAACATTTTTTTGGTGAGCGGGGGGGGGAATCCGAAAAAAATTTTTTACAATTTAGAAATATTTTTGTTTACATTTACAGTGCTTTACATTTCCTCGGGGGCACCAATTACGTGGGGGCCCTGGGCACGTGCCCCAAGTGCCCTTATGTAAATCCGCCATTGGGGCACTGTAAGTATTTCATTAATAAAGTTTTCCAATAAAAAATGCCTAATATGATTTCTTTATTACTTCCACGTCCAGTGGAAGTAATAGTAACGACAAAAAAATTTTAAAACATTTTTATTGTTCAAATAGGCTTAGAATGTCATGAAACGTCGAGATTTTAAGTTTGAGTGAAAAAAATATTTCTGTCTGTCTGTCGGTCTATCTGTAACTTTTTTTTGTGCGCACGTTTACTCTGGAACCGTTTAAGATATTGACTTGAAATTTGGTACACGTATGTATTTTAACGAGATCTGGAACTAGATTATATTTTGATCTTGTTCCGTCGAAGGGTTGGGGGGTAAATTGGGGTAAATGGGGGTAAATAAGTAAATGAAGCAGATGAGAGTCCATAAAATTGGTATTTAGTATATAAAAGAGAAGCTAAGGTCTCAAAAAATTTTTTGGCATTAGCCACCCCCATTACCACCCCACCTCATTATTAAAGGGGATGAGAGAAGAATATGATTTAGTGTGTGTACTTTGTACAAGAACCAAAAACCTCAAAATATTTTTTTACTTTATCCACCCCTCACTACCCTCTGCTACCGATGTGGGATATCGTTTTATGAGTTTTTGAGGTAGAAGATTTCAAATATTATATTATTAAAGTTCCATAAACAATTATTTCCACATACAAATTTTTTTCGTTGTAAGAGACTTGGATAGAAAATCTGGATGTGGAAGTAGTGATTCCTTTTGCAGCGGTTTTTTTTCCATTTATTTTGGTACCGCAGGTGGCTTTGCATTTGTAGGAGGCGAATGTTTTTTTGGCTATACGTAGATCCTAATTTGTTCTATGTTTTGGTCAAATTTGGTTCAAGTCGGACCAAAAATAAAAAAGTTATAAAGGTATTTCCATTTTAAATGGGTCACACTGTATACAGAATGTGTCTAGACTATTTTACTGTGTTTTTTACGTAAACTAGGATGCCATGGATTATACGTACGTATGCCGTGGTGTTTTAATTACTAATTTCGTAAAATTTTTACGACTACCTAATAAGTACAGCTGCAAGATATACCGACGACCAAGAACAAACAAAACAATATAGGATAATTTAAGCCTTTAAATCAATTAAAACAGCAGAATACAATCTTCGCAGCGCTTTAACAGACGTTTTATGATCCACGTATTATTTTAATTGGCCTCACCTTGCTGTATGATACGTATGACAGCATATCATGCCATCTGTCGCCTAAGTTCGTTCTTATCAGTTTCTTGGTAACATCAGAGGGTATCCTTTTTACCTCCTCAACAAAATAAAATACACGTCATTAAATAATAGGATAGTACGTCGAGTACATGGCTAAGAAATCCAAAAAGCTGCACGTTTTGATTGGAATGTGCCAATTTCTGTGGTCACAGTTGATGCCAAAAGGTAACTTTCCAGATAGGGAGCTACTTCAAAATCCGTGTTGAACACCAAAATGGCGGCCATTAAAGATGGCCGCCATTAGCCGCACTAAATTATAATTTTCCTAACAATGGAAACCTAAACAGTCCTATCCATATCTTAATTTTTTTACTTTATCCCAAAATATCTACATCTTTGTTAAAATACATTTCTTAAATTTCGGTAGAAATCAACATCGGTAGATTTTAGTACAATTCGGTAAATATACCGAAAAATAAGTAGGGTTGGCAACACTGGCGGCGCAGCATGGAAATAAAATCATCACACAGTCGGGGTACTTCTCCCCACTAGTTGCTTCATTGCAGGTCTGCGCAGGTCCCTCACGGTCAATAAACGATACGGTTACCTCGATCAGCAGCGTCGCGGGGGCGGGAAATAGAATGAAAGAGACGGACATATCTGATTTCCGTGCAAAAGACAGAGACAAAGATGCCTGTAGTGTCTACAGCTGACGTAGGCTGTAGACCCTACCGGAATCTTTGTCTCTGTCTTTTGCACGGAAATCAGATATGTCTGTCTCTTTCATTCGATTTCCCGCCCCCCGCGTCTCTCTCGTCCTAAAGCTGCTGATCGAGGTAACCGTATCGTTTATTGACCGTGCAGGTCCCTTCCCTTGTTTGTTTAACTTTAACTGTCAAACGGCATATTTAATCACAGGGAAACTTTTAAAAACACCGGGCTTTAATGTATAACTTAATAAATTAAGTTAATTTAAACAATACTTAGTAGGTATCGTTTAAATGTATTTGGAATTTGTGTTTTATGTTTACTAGGAGTGTATGTAGTGAGAACAGTGATTTACTTTATAGTGTATAGTGTAGGTACCTACTTTTATAACGTGTGAACTGGATTTCAAGTGATTTTGTATTTTATTATATGGCCAAAAATGTTGAAGTGAGTGCTACTAATTAATATTATATAATTACAAGTGTTGTCCGCGTTTTGCTGTGAAATTAAGATGATTCAGAATTTATATTGTCAGCTACCCTGTCTTCGTCGTACGTTATTCTCTTCTACGCCAGTGAAAATATAAAACGACTTATTTATCATTTAATTACATCTATGAATGAGGTCATGATCATTTTAATAGATATCACATTAGAGCAATATATTTGCAGTATTTGCCATTTGCTCGTTGTGATATATTTTCCTTCAGTCCATCAAACAGATGTTTGGGGCAATATATATAATGCGTTATTGTATTTTGCTCATACAGTCCTATAAAGAAAAAGAATAAGCTTTCCACTTGTTTTAAAATCCTTTAGAAATGTTAAAAAATAAGCTTAGTAAGTTAAGTAGTTGCGGTGTAAACATGCAGGGTGGACCATTGAAAACGAAACACGCCTGTTTTGGGACACTTAGACTGATTTCTTGAAAAAACGCTCTCGATTTTTGAGGGACAACTTTTGATGTCAAACTTGACATGTCAAACTTGACATTGACACATCAACCCCCTAGCCCCTTAACTCAAGAATTTAATTTAAGGAAAGGGGGATCGCGCGACCCCCTTTTCTTATTTAAGGTCGTCCTTATTTAAGGTCGCTCATTTGAAGCGTCTTTCAATTATCTATGCGACAGCATGGTCGAAATTAGTTTTTTTCAATCTCTTTTTCATCCATTTTTTAAAAATTTTGAAATTAAGTCAGGGTAGGAAAAAATAAAAAATACAGGTGGATAGACCACGTGTTTCTGAACAAAAAAAAACCGCTGCCCAAGGAATCCCTACTTCCACATCCAGATTTTCTATCCAAGTCACTCATAACGAAAAAATTTTGTATGTGGAAATAATTGCTTATGGAACTTTAATAATATAATATTTGAAATCCTCTACCCCACTACCTCACATCGGTAGTGGGGTGGGGGTGGTGATAGGGGGTGGTAGTGGGAGGTGGATGAAGTAAAAAATATTTTGAGGTTTCTGGTTCTTGTACACACACTAAATCACATTTTTTTTCATCCCCTTTAATAATGAGGTGGGGGTGGTAATGGGGGTGGCTAATGCCAAAATTTTTTTTTAGACCTTAGCTTCTTTTGTATATAGTAAATACGAATTTTATGGGCTCTTACCTGCTTGATTTACCTATTTACCCCAAATTTACCCCAATTTACCCCCCACCCTTCGACGGAACAGGATGAAAATATAATCTAGTTCTAGATCTCGTTAAAGTACATATGTGTACCAAATTTCAAGTCAATATCTCAAACGGCTCCAGAGTAAACGTGCGCACAAAAAAGTTACAGACAGACAGACAGACCGACAGACAGAATTTTTTTTTTTCGCTCAAACTTAAAATCTCGACGTTTCATGACATTCTAAGCCTATTTGAACAATAAAAATTTTTAAAAATTTTTTGTCGTTACTATACTTCTACTGGATGTAGAAGTAATATTCTAATAAAATTTATCGCTGAAGCCACGGTATTAATGGAAAAAAATAGTGAAATAACTTTGCGCAGAGTGACAAAGTTACTTCACTATTTTTTTCCAGGAATACCGTGGCTTTAGCCGTGGTCTATTCCACCTGTATTTTTTATTTTTTCCTACCCTGACTTAAGTAATTTCAAAATTTTTAAAAATGGATGAAAAAAAAATTGAAAAAACTAATTTCAACCATGCTGTCGTATAAAGAATTGAAATATGCTTCAAATGAGAGGTCGCTCGACCCCCTTTCCCTATTTAAATTCTTGAGTTAGCTTGGTTGCTGGGGCTAGGGGGGTTGATGTGTCAATGTCAAGTTTAACATCAAAAGTTGTCCCCCATAAATCAAGAATCGACTTGTTCGAGCGTTTTTTCAAGAAATTACTTTAGGTGTCCCAAAACAGGCGTGTTTCGTTTTCAATTAATAAATTTCGAGTAATAAAGAAATTTTCCCAGACCATTCTAGATAAGTATATATCTTTCCAAAAGTATCTTCTTTACATATCTTGACATTTTAGCGTCTTTTGAGAAGCTAGATTTTCGATACTCTTATCGATTACTGAAAATTATCATGTCCAAATGCCTACTAAAATTTTTGTATGTACTTAAATAAATAGCAAGCCTCAGAGGGAAAGGATATTTTCCTTGCTTTGATGTAGTATTTACGTTCTTTTATTACCTACTTTTAAACATATTTATGCAGAATCAGTCACTGACCTACACCACTTCAACCAAGATTCCACCTTAAAAATACTTTCCAAATATAATACATTCACATGTTTTGTTTGGAAACTATAAGACCGTTTAACAAAAACAATTTTTTAAATAGGTATCTACCTAAATATCGAACAAAATATTTTCATATACCTAGGTACATATAACAAATAACATACCTGGCTATCTATAGCTTAAGGAATCACTATCTTACAGTGCAGTGTGGTAATTTTTCTTAATCATTTGTTCCTCCAGGTTTTTCAAACAGTCTTGTCAAAAATTGATAAAATGACGAACGACATTAATTAAAAGTTCATCACTATATATATATATAATAAACACAGACTCCGATACAGGCGACCACAACACTCTGACAATTGTCTATTTCTTATGCTAAATTAGAACCAACTGTTGAATATTCCTGGACCATTCGCCTGTTTATTGCTCTTAAATTCAAGTAGGTATGTAATAGATCTTAACAATTTAACTCTAACGTCAACAAGCCAGGGCTGTGCCAAAAAATAGGGGACAAACTAATAATACAAAGAAAATGATACTTATAATACATATCGAGATACATATCTTCAAGCAAGACGAGTATCATATGGGGAAATACATACCTATTTATTAATTTTCCGATTAATTCTGGTCGCAACTTTTTTCTTTATAATTAATTAACTACTCAAAAACTGGACCGTTCTTGGGCCTACTTCGCACGGCGATTTTTCTCAGCGCGATTATTTTATCGCACAAAGACGTGTCTAGACAGACAGACTTAAAGCAGTATTGCAATACAAACTGGATTTTAATCCATAAATCATACAGACACGCTAAAACTCACGTATGTACAATGTAGAGGGTGGGGCAAATTATATGGGATTATTATTTCTCAATTACCAAGTGTTGAATCAGTTTTATAGACATAACTTTATTTATCTCTAGAAAAAGTGGTTAATTTTCAAAAAATGTAATATATTTGTGAGAAGCCCATGGAAAATTAACAACAACAGCAAACAACACTTCTTATAATATAAAATAATTTTGCCAAAAATAGGAAAAACTAAACCACAGAGTACAGTACCTACACAGAGGCGAAGGCTTTGTCGGCTCCTTTGATTTTCGATGGCTCGTTTTTTGTGACCTTGAGTACCAGTTACGTCTACACTGAGAGAAATATGTTTTTAATTTTTTTCTGTACCCTACATTTAAGGATACACTGAAGAAAAAATGTATTTCAATTTGGATAGAATAATATTACCATTTGAATTGTTTATAAACTGCGTTTATTTTCAATTGAGTTAGGCCCTAGCAAATTTTCTGAAATGTAATTATTATAATTGCTATCTATAATGATACCACTTGATATTTTTTTGTTTCGATTTCGAGCTAAAAATATTATTATAATGTGACGAAGGAGTATTCTAATTTCCTTACCAAGGAAATGTATTTTTCAAAAAAACTATATACCTTCTAATATATTTAAATAAGGCGCCATTCTAATTTCCGACCACCCGGCCGGCCAAATTGGCTAAAGCAAAGCAAATACCCAAGCAACACACACAGCAACCAAGCTTTATTAGTTTTTATTTCTCAAATATTTAAATAATAATTATTGTTAGTGGCTCTATGAAATATTTTGAACGTGAATCTTTGTTTTTTCTATTTAGTTCAGCGCTATTTGAGTGTCTTCATTCCAGACTATATAAATAAAGTGAGTAGAAAGAAATGTATAAAAATATAACATAACCTTTTAAACTTAATGTTATGAAAAACGTATCTGACTGATTGAATACCTATTTAATTATAGTTATTATAATGTGTTCGAAATGATGAAAATTTAATACGATGTTTTATACTTTCAGAATGTAAGCTAAAAAGGAAGATTTATATATATTCCAGTATTTTAGTTGACAATCGCTGAGAAACCTACAAAATAAAATATTATATAATTTGGCGAGAATTGAATAATATTGAATCAGCTTGGAGAGAAAATGTGAATCATGTGAAAGTATTATCAAATCTGACAATAAATCGCTAACGTTTTGAGAAATGGTGAATGACTAGTACAAATGTTGGTGTAAATATCTCATAATATACTGAGAATTGCTTGGTTTTTGAGAGAAATGCGTAGACAAAAGGATGAGTTCAAGGCACTCAAAAATCTTGAAGGTATATGTGGTTGGGTGTAAGAAGTACTCTCCAAGAAATTTGCAGGATAAAAGCTTTTTGCAAAGGTAAGACTTAGTTGTCGATGATCAACCTTTTTTTCAATATATGCTTACCTGATTAAACATTGCTTAATGAATAATTGCCAACATGCAAATTCATTTTTCAGGTTATGAACTCTTAGCGTAGCATCTTCAACAAAAGCCATCGACTCCTTGGATTACTCATTGTGACTGTGTTACTAATCTAGACAAAATCGTTCACTACCCATCAGTCTTTCCTTTCAATTTTTTAGCAGTAAACACGGTGGCTATGTTCGAAGGTTATAAATGTTATAAATTTTGTGAAAAATACCATATAAAGTAAACAATGAAGATCTGGAGTATTGAACTACTTGAAATATGTAAAAAGGTGTACACTTCTTCCAGTTTTTGACCTCTTGTCTATGATATACCTATAGATGGAACTATACAAACCATTGTAATTTGTACAAAAACTTCTTTTTATCGTGTCTTGTTAATGTTATACAGTATCGGAAAGCGTTTGATTTGGTGCGGCAATAAGAGCAAGCGAGAGCAAAGCAAGCAATGATGTACATTAAGGGACGTGTCTGCTTTGCCTCTGCTAGGGTACTGGTAGACGCCTTTATTGTAGGCAGTCGGTTAAGTCGTTGAAACTATGCAATCTCAACGATAGAACTTTCCGATACTGTATAATATGTCTAACACGTATTTTATTATTTTATGTAGGTAGGTCAATTGTTAAATATCCCTTGTATTTTATTAAATACATATATTCACTTTTTATTATATTTTATTTATCACTTGTATTATTGTTGTTAGCAGTAAATTAAAATAGTCGATTATGTAGAACTTATATATACATGCATCTTTGCATCTAACTGAAAGTAAAACAAAATATATTTACTAAATATCAAATTATTTATTATCCAACGTTCCATTAATACTCAGAAGAAGAATTAACAAGAAACTTACTGGAGATATAAAGAAAGATCTATATTGCAATAAAAAATAAATGATTATATTATACACATACTAATATCTAAGTAATAATAAGTAACATTTGTAATTACATAATTCAAAGAATATTTGCTACAATTTGACACTTTCAAAACCCATTCGGGCTTTATTTATGTGTTCACTGACTGGAGGATCACTTTCAGTCTTAATTTCATTGTTTTTGAATGTTAAACAATCCCAACACTGGGTTTTTAAACACCACACAATATATTTTAAAAGGACGTTTAGTTCCAGATCAATTAATGACAGCAATACTTTAAATTTCTTTGATTTAAGCACTTCATCAGATATCTTAATGTAGTCTGTGTATTTTTCTCTTGAGATACCTGATTTAAAAAATGCTATTACGCTTCTTTCTCCCTCAGCATCAGCTCTACCGTCGCTCAACTAAAATTTAAACAAATGATTATTAAAAATGCTGACAAATTAATATAAAGTGTTATTTTTTACCATGAATTGTTTATTGTTTGCTTAAGCAGTAGTTATTATTGTCACAAGCACTTTTAGTTCCACATTTAGCTTTTAATGTTGTATCCCATAAACATCTAACTGGATGGATCATAGTGGTCTTGAATTACGGACTTTCCTGCAACATAAATCCACACTAAAAATCAAATTCTTAAATTAACAAGTAACAACTTACCATTAATAAAATACTTGGAATATACCAGTAAAATAATTCCTTTTAACTGCTTGGAATCTTTTAACCCTAACCTCTTCTGGTTGTAAATCGACGTTATTTTATAAAAACTGTTTTCTCGGATTGCCACACTTCAACAACTAATAATACAACAAAAACTGGCCATTTTGTGACATAATGTCCATAAAAACTCTAATATTGTGAAAAATTCAATTCTTACGTTCAGTCAGTCGCCATTTGACAGCAATGACAAGTGAATTTAGAAAGTGAGGTTGATTGATATACCAGTTAAAAAATGGCGATGCGTATACAAATTTGGTTTTGGCGGGAAGGCTTGCTTTCGCCTCTGTGTAGATACTGTACTCTGTGACTAAACTACAATAAATGTTCGAATTGTCTTCCATTGACATCTATGCATATTTATCGTATTTATTGAGGAGGCCATAGCAAAAAAAAAGAAAATCGAAATAATGTAAATATCAAAAATTAATTTGTGAGTTAATTGTGAGTGAGCATTGTTAAAAATGGTACAATTTAGTAATGGTGAAAAGTATCATATGACTAAGGGTTTTATAGAATGCGGAGAAGATTAAAATTTAGCAAAACTTTGTGCCAAAAGTGCCGCCTCCCTCCTAAACAATATTTTTAGATATCCAGAAAAGAGACAGTCACACATAAAAATATTCAAAAGGCTACAACAAAATTTAAAAGAGTTTGGATCATTTGTAAAACCTCGAACAAAAATATATAATAAAACAGGTAGAGAAGCTGTAGAAAATATTGTTTTAAAAACTGTAAGAGAAAATCCCAGTGGCGGTTCTAACCGGGCGGCCAATGAGTAAATGCCACCTGGGCCTCTGTGCAAAAGGGCCCTCAGGTAGGGGCGAAGACAATGCATCCGTCGCTTGCGTGGTTATCATCCGAAAAAATGGACCCTTCAAAGCGTTTGCCACCTGGGCTTTTTACCTTAGATCCGCCACTGGAAAATCCCGAGGAAAATCCTAATATATCGTCTCGCGAAATACAGGAAAATTTAGGAATCCCAAAAACAACTGAGTTGCGTTGCTTAAAGAAAAATAAAGTCACACAAAATTAGGATTAGTCACCATCTATACCCAAACAACTTTCAAAGGCGTCTCGATTTTTGCCAGTGGTTTTTACGTCAGAACAATGAAGTGCCGGGATTTGAAGGAACAATTATATTATTCTAGGAGCTAGTGTCGAAAAGTGAAAAATTTATCAAACCACTAACCGAAGTGGTTTGATGACAGTATTCGTCCAAATAAGCAAACTTGTCTCTTGTGAATATAGGCCTTAAGGGCCGGCAATTTATATTGCGAGCCTGTGAAAAATTGAACGTATTTCATCGTAATCAAACCACTAGGTTCTTCGGTTTGACTAGTTGTAGGTGAAAGGATGCATTGATACAGTCAGCGAGAGTTTTCTCATTGAGCGCGCACTCAGAAAAAAAAACCGAATCGCATTGTAATCAAACCGGTCAAAGTTCGTGGCAAATGTTTTCAATTGTCCAAAAAATGAAAGAAATACAATTGGCGGGAATTTTGAAAGAGGGGAAGAAGAGTTATTGAGGCAATTATGTGCATAAAATCCAGGTTTACACTGTAAATGTCGTCAAACAAGGAATTCAAGCTTAAAACTATCGCCTAAATTTTTACATACTCCAAACACCTTATAAAACATTAAATTATCATCGGCGAGAATTTTTATTAAAATCACCTCCCCCAAAACTATCCCATTGGGGGTGAATCGTAGTAACGTTAACTATATTGCCGTCTATTGCAATTTCGAACATTTTTTGAGCAGAAATCTCTAGTGTCATTTTATTTTTGATTATTCAACGGTACTTACCCTCAAAAAACGCTGAAACCACCTCTACAAGGGGTGAAGACGAGAATCTTCACTGCAAACTGATTGATTTTAATCAAAATAACATTCGTCCTGTAGATTAGTTTATGATTACATGTTTTTGAAGACATGATGATGCAGCGGTTATTCATCCCTTTCTTCTACACAGGGGGTGGGGGTAAATTCGCCCCTTAAATTTTAAGTTAATTTCGGATAAAACCGAAAATTTTTTTCTACAGCGATGGGAACGAATATGTACAAAGAAGGATTTTGACTCCCTCGAAATTACTCTTTTCTTCCCCATTTTATTGGGGGCAGTGGCGTTCTGGCTAGGTCCGCGGGTCCGCAAACGCGGACCGGGCCCTAGATCCTTTAGCCCCCCCCCATCCGATCAATAAAACATGGCAATGAACAGTCGAAAAATTTGTAATTTATTTCTTATTTATTTCTCCAACATCGTCTATAATTTGTCGCTATCTTCTACAGAATAAGAAACTTACCTTTGCGTCTTTGCCAGGCAACAACGCTGTCGCGCGCTGTCTGTGCTATAACGGCGATATTGTGTTAGAGTGGAAATAAAGTGGGGGTGGATAAATAATCTATTCATCTGGATGGACATTACTTTTAATGTATTTTAATCCAAAGAATATATGTTTATTTTTTGTGAATAAATATTTTTTATATATGAATTAAAATGAGAGATCAAACAAAATACCCAAGTAGCAAAGGCACGTGAAAATGACGTGAAAAAATTGTCATGAGTGACGAGAAATTACGAGTTAGATGACGTAAATGGAACGTGAAAATGACTTCCTAATGTCTCAGATGAATGACATCTAATGCTAGACGTTAATTTGACGTCTTTTTCGGGTTATATTTACGTTAATTAAATGAAATTAAACAGCTCTAGGAGGTCTCCATTTTCCAATCTATGATGGGTTACAGGGTGAGCCGCTATGTAGATGAATGGACAATTCATAGGTTAAGCACCCACTGGTTTTATTATTCGCGAAAATCACGGAGTGGGCGACATCTACTTAACTAGTATAGTGGTGAACAACAAATCCATTTTATATTGATATTTGATGCAAGGTTAACTTTTTGGCTGAAACTGTCAAAAAAATCTCAGAAAATTCACTTGATAAAATTATATTAGGCATTTTTTCATACTTTTCCGTTTTTTTAAATACTTTAAGAAGCTATAAACACTACCAAACACAATTTACACCGTATTAAACTATTTTTCTAATGACACGAATGTCAATTATATGTCAAAACTTTGTTGTTCACTACTATAAAACCGCCATCTGTTGGTGGGTGATTTTCGCGAATAAAAGCAGTGAGTGCTTAACCCATTAAACAGATAGCATAAAACTTATATGCTGCCTCAGCCCAGTTACAGAATAAATGATCCTTAACACCTGATTGTTATAAGATCCATTCAAATAAATCCATGTTCCCTGAAAGAATTTGAACATTGCAATCGATGTTATTTATTTCCTATAACTTCATGAGAGTATAAGATAATAAAGTATGACTAATGATTGTCAGTTGTGTGTACGTGGCGCCATCTAGAAATAATTTCTGCAACAAACTACGTGGTAAGCAATTTTTATTTGATGTATTAATATAGATGAGTAGAAAAACGTTTAAAAAACGTCATCATCTTCATCTACCATTTATTTCACCTGTAGATTTAGAATGTTTGTAATCCGATAAAACATAAATTTAACACAGAAAAAACGACGACAATATGACGTGATATGTAGCACGTCATTTTAATGTAATTTATGAGACGTCATTATGTCGTCAATTTTTAGTCCACTGACGTCTTTTGAACCAGTATCACTAGATTTTGACGTCATTATAACGTACCCTTGCTACCTGGGTAGTGTAGCAATAATATGACATTTTTGAACAATAAATAATATTAACTGCAACTAAATAATATTTTAACTGGAAAGCATGCGCGTCATGAGGACCGTACAAGGAAATAGCTTGCACTCCCCTGGCTTTACTCACCTGCCTGAAAGAAATAAGGCAGACGATACGAAAAATATCAGTTTGAATTTTAAAATTCTCCTCACTGCAAAGAAAAAAATTGGGCCCCGCGGACCCAACTAAAATTTGCCAGGACGCCACTGATCGGGGGGGGGGGGGGTACTATCCAAAAAAATTTATATATTCCGATTTTTTTTTCATAAAATCGCCAATATCTCATAAAATATGCGTTTTGAAGTAATCAAATAGGTAAAAAGAAAAATCTAGAAAAAAATTCCTATCGAAATTTTCTAGTCCTATACTCATATTTTCCAACGGTACGCTCAGGAAAACGTATTAACCATTTTTTCTACGTATAAGAATTTATGTTAGTAAATTGTAATGACACGGTTTGTGTCTAAATATTCGAACTGCCAGTTTTCTTATGTACTCAAAGTCGGTTTTCTTATGTATACGAAGTTCGAAAATTATTATTTTCATTCGGTTTTCCCGGAAAATAGGAAAAATTAATAAAATGTGAATATTATTGTCATGGGTAATTACAACAAAGGATTAATTTTGATAAACAATGAATTAAACCAAAGAAAAAGATTTTCCAAAACATCCGTTCTAAAAAGAACTAAATTCAATGTTATATCATACACTATTTCCTGAGCGTACCGTTGGAAAATATGAGTATAGGACTAGAAAATTTCGATAGGAATTTTCTCGATTTTTCTTTTTACCTATTTGATGTTTTACTTCAAAACGCATATTTTATGAGATAAATCGGAATATATAAAAATGAAAAAAAATCGGAATATGTATAAATTTTTGGATAGTACCCCACCTCACAATTTTTTCATCCCCTTTAATAATGGGGTAGGGGTGGTAAAGGGGGTGGCTAATGCCAAAAATTTTTTTGAAACCTTAGCTTCTCTGGTATACACTAAATACCAATTTTATGGAGTCTTACCTGCTTGATTTACCTATTTACCTCCCATTTACCTCATTTTACCCCCCAACCCTTCGACGGAAAGAGATTAAAATATAATCTAGTTCCAGATCCCGTTAAAGTACATACTTGTACCAAATTTCAAGTCAATATATCTTAAAGAGTTCCAGAGTAAACGTGCGCACAAAAAAGTTACAGACAGACAGAAATTTTTTTTCGCTCAAATTTAAAATCTCGACGTTTCATGACATTCTAAGCCTATTTGAACAATATAAATTTTCAAAAAATTTTTTGTCGTTGCTATACTTCCACTGGATGTGGAAGTAATACGGCGAGAAACGCATCGGAGCTAGAACTTTTGTCGTGTCGTAATTCTGTCTGTTCATTTCATTGATATTCCTCTCGGCTGCAGGAGAAACCAATTGATTTTACTCATATTTGAAATGAAGTTACACTTTAGAGTAGTATATAGTAGGTATATATTTATGTTTCGTCGTATTTAATTATATTTTCAAGCAATAAAGCGGGGACGTGCTGCGACGACAAAATGCCGACTTGAAACTTTATTCGCGTCTCGCTCTAAATTAATATTCGTTATTAAACCCAGCTTTGACATGGTTTCTCACAAGGTTTCTTCCATGAGCTTATTAATTTGTGTATTTTTATTTACCGCAAATATTTTCTAGTATAATAATGAATTTTTAACGTAAGGTATGGGATGCGTTTTATATAGTGAGGTGGCTTATTGAAATTACCGTTACCTGGCGGATAAAAGCACCAAATTTGGTATGAAGATACCTCAGGGTATGCTAATAAATATTAGTCTAGGAGCCCTCTGGGATTTCTAAAAATTTTCATGTACTGCACTAAAATACAAAATGGCCGATAAATACGACAAAATAGGTATCACATGTAGTGCAGGAATTTTAGTTTTTGACCCGGAACTAATTATTGTAAAGATGAAAATTTGCAGGATTATAGTTTTGGTCCAGGATAACACTTACTAAAAAGTCCCCTAATCTGCCCCCTCGGCTTCTCTGTTTTTGTGGAGCAACAGGGGCCTAACTCGCAGAAATTGCGGAGCTGGCTATAAAGTGCAGCAGAAATGTTGTTACTGATCCGATTTGGGTCGAAATGATCATAAAAGCTTCAAAGAAGCATATCCGTTTAGTGGAGTAAAAAACAGGGGAAAAGTCGCTTCCTTCTCGAGTTTTTTTTTTTAATCTTAGAACAAACCTAGATACATACATACCATTTCGTTAAGTAGGTCAATGTTCATTAGAAATTATGAAATACGACATTTTTTAGTAGTCACGGACATTGTTATTTTTAAAAAGGTGTGAATTTTTTTTTTTTTAATCATGTTTTTTTGAACATCTAATGCCATAACCCAAAACGAATGGAGCTATCCACATGAACTTTTTTTTGTTATAAAACACACACTTAAACGCTTCTATCTGTGTATAGTATTGTTAACTAAAACATTTTTAAGTTTGTTAAAAACTTAGATAACCTTGAAAGTTCAGAAAATACGCAGTCAAATTTCCACTAAGCTACAAACTTTTTTGTTTTTGGAAATTTTGTATAACATGCTGCGAAGAAAATAAAGCCAAAAGACCAAAAAAGTTTTTGATAACATAATTTTTATTGTGTCTTTTATAGTTTAGGTACAGTGATTTTTTTTAGAGCGCGCGAATTGCAGAAATTGAGTATTAATACGCCCGCGTCCACTAAAACTAACTAGTCTCAGGGCGGTGTACTATCAACGTTATTCGTTTTCGTCGAAGGTCAAATTATAAAACCGCTGCCCAAGGAATCACTACTTCCACATCCAGATCATGTATCCAAGTCTCTCACAACGAAAAAAATTTGAATGTAGAAATCATTTTTTATGGAACTTTAATAATAGGTATAATATTTGAAATCGTCTACCCCAAAAACCTATAAAACGATATGCCACATCGGTAGTGAGGCTGAGGGTGGTGGAAGGGGGGTGGTAGTAGTGATGGATAAAGTAAAAAAAAAATTGAGGCCTTTGGCTTTCGTGTTCACACACTAAATGACAATTTTATTTTTTTCGTCCCCTTGAATAATGGGGTGGGAGTTGGTAATGTGGGTGGTTAATGCCAAAAAAAAATTTTGAGAACTTAGCTTCTCTTATATATACTAAATACCAGTTTTATGGACTCTTACTTGCTTGATTTGCCTATTTACATCCATTTACCCCCAACCCTTTACGGAATAATCTAGTTCCAGATCTCGTTAAAATACATGGTACGTGTACCAAATTTCAAGTCAATATCTTAAACGGTTCCAGAGTAATCGTGCGCACAAAAAAGTTACAGACAGACCGACAGACAGAATTTTTTTTTTTTGCTCAAACTTAAAATCTCGACGTTTCGACATTCTAAGCCTATTTGGACAATAAAAATTTTCAAAAATATTTTTGTCCATACTATATTTCCACTGAATGTGGAAGTAAAATGTGTAACGATATTCTTTCTCTTATTACCACTTGTATTATATTGTAGAACGTATGATCATTGTGCGAATTGTGCGTGGATTATCTACTTAAAAAATATTTAAGATAAATAAGCAATCTAAGTTTCATTGTAAAATGGAGAGAATTTTATGTGGCCTAGTAATAGAGGAAAACGATAAACTTGTGCACAAGCCATGGAAACAGAGTTTAGAGACTATAATTAGGAAATTAAAAAAGACTTAATTTAGGATGTTCTTTTCTTTTTTGTTACCTAATTTAGGCGAAAATAACACGTTTACTCAATTCACAGGTCTACAAAAAAAAACCGTATTTTGACGATAAAAACCGGGATTTACTCAAAATCTACGCGGTAAAATTTTTTTTTTTATTGAAAATTCGGATTTAGCATACAAAAATACATAAGGAATGATAGATTTAGTCATTGGAACAGAATTTCTTTTTTTGTAGACCTGTGTACAAAGTGCACCTGTGCCACAGATCTACAAGAAAAAAAGGTCTGTTCCAAGAACTAAACTTATCATTCCTTATGTATTTTTGTGTGCTGAATCTGAATTTTCAATTTAAAATTTTTTTTACCGCGTAGATTTCAAGTAAATCCCGGTTTTTATCGTCAAAATACGATTTTTTGACAATGTTTGACGTTTGCTCGAAATCTAAGTGGAAAATTCGGATTCAACGCACAAAAATACTTAAGGCATGATAGGTTTAGTCCTTGGAGCAGAATTTTTTTTTTGTCCACCTGTGTTATTGTGTGGATCTAGGGTAAAAATGCAATGCATGTGAGTTTCGGATAGGGACTCTGACACAGGAAATGTCGGATACAAATATTAAGATTGCCACGTGCTTTAAGAAACTGTCTTTTTTATTTAGCTCCAATAATAACGCAAAAAAAGGAAAACTCGATAGTTTACTTTTTTATCAAAACAGTCCAAAATTATTACTTTTCTTAAACTTCTGTCTATGGGATTTTATTAGCCCCCTAGTTGCGCAACATTTTTTCCATTTTACTATAATATTATTTTTCACCGTTTTCGAGATCCCAATGCAATGCATACTCCATTTAAGATTTTTAATTCCTTTTTGCCTTCAACCTTAGTCCTTAATGTGTCACTGGAAAAAATAAGTTATCCTTTCACATCCTAAAACGTGATAAAACAGTCCTAAACATAAAAAAATAATGATGAAAAGTTCCGTTACACGCAATACATAATCATTATTATTCTTAAGTGCCGCGCGCGTACGCTTCGACAATTCCTCCATACTAAAAAATTCGTAACTAGCAAACTATTGCTAATAATGAAAATATTTTTTTTCTAAAAACTTTTTTTATCTATTGACTTTATTTTCTTCACAGCATGTTACACAAAATTTTCAAAAACAAAAAAGTTCCTCGCTTAGTGAAAATTTGATGGCGTATTCTTTAAACTTTCAGGGTCATCTACGTTTTTGGCATGTTCACATTTTTTTTTATTAGCAATCCTATGAATAGAGAGAAGCGCTTAAGTATGTGTTTTATAACAAAAAAAGTTCACATCGATAGCTCAATTCATTTTTGAGATATGGCAATAGATGTACAAAAAAACATGATTTAAAAAAAATTAAATTTTACACTTTTTTTTAAATAAGAATATCTGTGACCACTAAAAAATGTCATATTTTGTGTTTTTATGTGTAAAATGATGTTGTTGGTAATACCCACTGTGTCTGATCTTGTTCTAAGCTCATAAAAAAAAACGACACACAATTTTACCTCTGTTTCGCTCCTCTAGTTCGTATTTCAAATGTTTCCAAGCATATTTTGTTCATGATTTTCCGTTCTTTAGCAGCGAAAAATTTTTTTCTTTATTGCATTTTTGAATACATATATTCATAGGTGATAATAATATCAACATTTTAAACTACAAATTATGACCAAAGAGCTAATAAAAAGGCTATTAGAGTCATATTCTCAAAATAATTTTGACGACCAACGCGTATTTTTCAGGTAAAACTCGTATTGAAAAAAAAATAGTAACCTGGACCTTTTCGGACCGATTTTAATCGAAAGGTGGACTCTATAGCTTTAATTTAAAAAAAATAAAATAAGTCCCTAGTGCATCTAATATAGAAGTTAGCCGCGAAACAGACGACGGCGTTTTCGCTGCTACAGCGTAATTTCTCAAGTAATAATGTTAATAAACAAAAAAACCGCTGCCCAAGGAATCACTACTTCCACATCCAGATTTTCTATCCAAGTCACTCACAACGAAAAAATTTTGTATGTGGAAATAATTGCTTATGGAACTTTAATAATATAATATTTGAAACCCTCTACCCCAAAAACCTATAAAACGATACCCCACATCGGTAGTGGGGTGGGGGTGGTGCTAGGGGATGGTAGTGGGGGTGGATGAAGTAAAAAAATATTTTGAGGTTTCTGGTTCTTGTACACACACACTAAATCACAATTTTTTTTCATCCCCTTTAATAATGGGGTGGGGGGTGGTAATGGGGGTGGCTAATGCCAAAAATTTTTTTGAGACTTTAGCTTCTCTTTAATATACTAAATACTAATTTTCTGGACTCTTACCTGCTTAATTTACCTATTTACCCCAAATTTACCCCAATTTACCCCCAACCCTTCGATGGAACAAGATGAAAATATAATCTAGTTCCAGATCACGTTAAAATACATACGTGTACCAAATTTCAAGTCAATATCTTAAACGGTTCCAGAGTAAACGTGCGCACAAAAAAAAGTTACAGACCGACAGACAGAAATTTTTTTTCGCTCAAACTTAAAATCTCGACGTTTCATGACATTCTAAGCCTATTTGAACAATAAAAATTTTTAAAAATTTTTTTGTCGTTACTATACTTCCACTGGATGTGGAAGTAATTGAATAGCCTGGCCCATTTCAGACCGCATTTAATCGGAGGGTGGGTTCTTTAGCTTTAATTTAAAAAAAAAATCAAGTCCCTAGTACATCTAACATAGAAGTTGGCCCTTTTCTGATCCATTTGGGCTCTTTACCTTTAATTTAAAAAAAGAAAAAGTCCCTAGTACATCTAACGTAGAAGTTGACCGCGAAATAGTCGTTGACAGCGTTTCCGCTGCTAGCGCATTTTTTATGTTAAACTAAAATAAAATAAGATCTATTAACGTGGCCCTTTTCGGACCCATTTTAATCGAAAGCTGGGCCTTTAATTAAAAGAAAATTAAGTCCCCAGTACATCTAAAATAGACGTTCACACCGTTTTCGCTGCTACCACATTTTTTAAGATACACTAAAGTAAAATGAGAACTATTAACCTATTTACTATTAATCGATGTAATTGACACGAAAACCAAATTTTTAAATGGGACAACCTGTATATTTTTGCATGTTTGGATCCTGCTGGCTAAAATGCATATGAACTATCCCTCAAATATTATTTTGATTTTCAAAAAATAGATTTTTTAATTTTTAGTTTTAATAATAGAAGGCCGCGATTTTACCAAAATTGTTAAAAATTGGTCTGTAAGCACCTTTAAAATATTATCTCTTCAGATACTAACATTAAACACGATTTATTCTTCATTAAGTTCAACGATATGGGTTTTTCAAGGAAAACTATTTTTTTTAAATAGAACATCTATGGGACAACCTGTTATTTAATTAGATCTTTAAATTACGAAGAAAATTATATGCGTAATGTCTACCTTCTCTTTGTACTAAATTTATAATTAAAAGAAAAAAAAAATTTGATATATTTTTTAAAATATTTTAAATTTTAGTGCTGTACATGAAAATTTTTAGAAAGTCCAGAGGGCTCCTAGGCTAACATTTATTAGTGTACCCTAAGGTACCTTCGTACCAAATATGGTGCTTTTATCCGACAAGTAACGGTAATCTTGAAATACAACTCTAACCGACCCCACTAATATGAGTTACCCTCCCCTTACTTTCTTAAAGGCAGATATTATATTTCACTTGATGGAGAGTTATAGAAGAATGCTCGGTGCCCAGCATAGATTAGGTGCCCAGATATACGCATAAAAATAAGTTCTGTGGAGGTTTCGTTGTTACAAGCTGAATTTGATATAAAATTAATGATGATATACTGATGTTTCAAAATCTCAAAGCCGTCAAAAAATGTCCTACTCAAAAGGTCATTATAATCAAAAAACGAGTTATGTCTTAGTGAATTAGGTGTTTGGATATTTCTACTTTTGAGTAATGGCAAATCCTTTTAACCATGAATAGAACTAGTCAAAATAAGTAGATTTTCGAACAGACCCACCTCGAGAAATCATGTCTGCTCCCCCTGCCCCCCCCTCAAAGAGGCTGCCTGTGGTATCTGCCTATTATATAATTTTATTCTCAAAAATGGTAGGAGCTAGAGGAATGATCTTGGCGCCATTCGATAGAGTATAAAATTTTGCATAAGAGCCTCCATTTGCTTTTTGCTATTTTCTTTTTTTTAAGGCCCCACAGCAAAAAAAAGGGTGAGGGGCCTTCCAACAACGACACATGTTTGGCTATACCTCTAAAACGGCCCAATAAATCAAAATTCTACAAGATATACCAACCAATCGGTATAAAAAGTCACTGTCCCAATTCTCCCATGGTACCAACTTTACCACATCTCCCTTACACTTCATGCACTTGTCGGATAAATTATTATTTTTCGCTAGTGAAGAAAAATATGTTAATAATGACTAAAAAGTTGACCTGTACAGAATTGTAAAAAAGATTAATGAAAAAATGAAACAATCAAAAGAAACAATTTTAAATTAAAAGTAACAAAAAAAAAATGTGTAATAAAACTCGGCATTTATATTTAATATTTATTGTAAACAATGAAATAGTCATTTAAGTATATAAATATATAAAATTATTACTTTGGACGGAAAATGTACTAGTATTAAGTGAAAACTGTAAAGTTTTCGTGCGGTGGCTCTAGTCATGATATGCAATGCACAAATATAGGGGATCATCAGCTTTTTCTCTAAACCTAAATATATATCAAAACAGGCGCGCAGCCAGGGGGGGGGGCCATCGGGCCCGGGCCCCCCCAAGCCGTCTTCCATGAACCAAAAAATAAAGAAGCATAATCACTATTAGTACAAATAGTCCCTTCAAATTAGGAAATAATTAAGAAAATTTTCCCACAATTATGAGGCCTATAAAAAGTGAAGTATTTGGGTTGTCTAAACATGATTTTCACCCTCCGCAGTTCTAGAAAAGGGTGGTTTTTGAGAAATATATACATATATATCAATTTTAGTGTTTTTTCGTCTTTTTCTCTATATTGAGGAAAACCTATGCATTTTGGTGAAAAGTATCAAGAGAGCAAGGTAGTAGTGCATAAAATTTCCTATAAATTTTGTCTACATTTTTTTCGAATTCCGCTTAGTTTCGCCGCTAGAGGGCGCGAAAGAAATAAATATACGTATAGACTTTTGCGCGCCTTTTTTTATATTTTGATCCAAAATTATGCATTTTTATGAAAAATTACAAATTATTTACTTTAATTAATTATAATTTACAAAATTACATGGTGTTTTCTAGTTTTTTTTTTTCCATAAAAATATATATATTTTATGTTCTACAACTTTGATCTTACGTAATTTTTCATAAAAATGCATAATTTTGGCTCAAAATCTAAAAAAAGGCGCAAAAGTCCACATGTATATTTTTTCGTGCCCTCTAGCAGCGAAACTAAGCGGAATTCGAAAAAAAAAATGGTAGAGACAACGTTTATAGGAAATTTTATGCTCTACAACTTTGCTCTCTAGATATTTTTCACCAAAATGCATGGTTTTTCCTCAGAAGAGGACGAAAAAACGCTAAAATTCATATATATGTATATATTTCTCAAAAACCACCCTTTTTTAGAAATGCGGGGGGTGAAAATCATGATTAGACAACCCAAATACTTAACTTCTTACAGGTCTCATACTGTGGGAAGATTTTCCATAAAACAGCGAAAAGTTTTTCTCAACCTCTGGGGAGGTCGGTTCTATTGGCCCCCCCCAGATGAATTTTCTGGCTGCGCCACTGTATCAAAACTTAATATTTTAAGTATAAAATGAGTTCTTAAACAGCTATTTAACTATAGCTGGGTTGATTTTAATAAAATAATCAGATCTTTAACTTAAACTAAGGGGCCAATCGAAACGTCTCAACTTTTCTACAGTAATTATTATAGAAAAATTTGAAAGTTCTTGGATTGCTTCCCCAAGTAGCACGGTGTGGACCATTGAGATTTCACAGCTAAATTTTGTCTGCAAAACATTGGAATAACCGGGGTTTAACTGTAATTTGACTCTGGAATTTCAAAGCCTTTTATTCCAAATATTTTTACGTTCCGTAATATAATTAAATAATCAAATGGCTCCAATTGCTACTTAGATTTCTGGTCAGCTGCAACATGCCTTCTAGCGCTCTTGCAACAGCTCAATAGCAGCTGGGACAAATAGTAGTGACTCTTGATTATATTATATACTTTTTACGGTTTGGCAGCTATACTATGTTTTCCACATGCGCGCTGCGGCTTGGATTTTGCAGCTGCAAGTATGGCATCCATTTTCATATTAGTGTCCAATAATGTCAATGGAAGGTAATTGTACCAGGGTGGATTTGATTTAAATCAGTGACTTAAATAGAGATTTAAATCATTTCCAAAATGTTGATTTAAATAAAAAAAAATCATAAATAATAAAAAATGGTTTATACTTTTCACAAATCATAAAAAACGTGTGCGTTAAAATGTAATCAGTGGAAAATAAATAAAAGGGTCTATAAACGACCTAACTTGTTGGGGCCAACTTAGGCGGTATGCTTTGAAGTTTGTCGGTACCTATCGGTCGGCCTGACAAACTTCAAAGCATACGCCTAAGTTGGCCTCAACAAGTTAGGTCGTCTGTAGACTCGCTTTAAGCAGTGCCGCAAAGGTTCGCCTGCCTGCATCTCAGAATCCTCAGAAGGCAGTAATATCGAGCATTTTATTAATCGCTATTTGACTTAGTATAGTTCTAACGTAGATATTCAGTTGTAAGATAATGAGCATCATTACCGACAACGCTGCTAATATGAAAAAAAATGTCGAACAATGGGGCAGTTCTACAAAGCATGGTCGATTTCACATTGACAATGTTAAAAAATAAAATGTCAGGAATCTATTGATGGCATACATTTTTGAAATGGTTAAAGTGTCTACTTTTCAGGTATGCCTTGTGGCACCAGATTTTTTTGCGTGACTAAAATTTTATAGCTATTTTTCCTTAGCAAAACATATAACAAAACACACGACCGTCACATTTATATTTGTGCTGTGTATTAATATAAATATGCTAAATGAATTATGAAAAAGTTGATTCTTTGAAGTGAAAAATATGTCCTACAAGATATTAGAGAAAATTTTGGTCGTAATAATACCCATGAATAAAATAAAAAGTGATATAACTGGAAGTATCTGTTTCTTTCTTATTTGAGCCTAATACTTTCGAAATTCAGTTAACTGTATTGACTCAAATTACCTTTTTTGTTACCGATAACCAGTTTTGTTCATAATTTAAAGGACAATGGTCCCAACGAGATAAATAATATTTATGACACCATTGTGAATGAGGTATTGTGAGTTACGTGTGGTGGTCGTGAGTGGCATGAGATGGTTGTGAGATTCGTAAAACGGTCGTGTAATTGCTGGCTGAGGTTGTGCCAAATTTTTGAAAATAAAAATAATATTTGAGGGTCAGATCATATGTATTCTGGCTAGTAGGAACCAAATTGGAAAAAATATACAAGTTGTCCCATTTAAAAAACTTGATTTTCATGTCATTTGCCTCGAAATCGGAAGTCAGAAGTTGGTTTTTTACATCATATAATTGGAAATTTCATCCCATATCACTACACCAAATTCGAAAAAAATCCATTCAACCATTCAAAAGTTACAAGAGTGAAGGAGAGTAATGCCAATGAAATTTCTCATGACCATCACTAGAGTCTCAAGACCATCATACTCAATTTTGTGCCATGTGACGGTTGTGAGGGCCGCTAGATAAAAATGACTAAGAATTATATTCACCCTAAGCTATTATTAAAGTAAGGTTAGGAGAAGACAGTGTACTGCATACCTCAAAATAAAAACGTATTTGGATATAAATAAGTTGATAAATGCTAAAATACACAAGGTCATGAAAGAGAGCACAGGGCCATATATTAGACTTACCATATAAATTACTGAAAATTCAAAATGTTTTGGGAAACAGCACTTGGTTATTGTATCACATGATTTCACAATGAAAACTAAATTTCGATGTGTTTCTGAGTCACTGGTAGTCCTAGCATTCAACTTATTAACTAATAATGAGCGATGAGACAGTCGTGAGTATTAACCAAGTTACGCGACTTTAATAGTTTATATATTAAATCTTAGACTTTAAAACAATAAAGTTGTATCCCACCAACAAATTTTGGATATTGTGTAATAATTATAGCAGAGATGGACACTAACCATTTCTCTGGTAACAAAATTTCAGCCAAAACAAGGGTCAATCTGTATGGAGTTACGCGTAACAGTCTTGAGTTTTAGGAGTAAAAACAGCCAACATTTTATTTTTGTCATAATTTAGCTCAAGTTTTTTATTATAACAAGGTGCGGTAAGACTCATCTAAGCGAATATTGAACACGGGTTGTAGCTTGGACCAATTTTTGATCAGTAAGTCACTAATATCATGAATCGACCATGCTTTGTAGAACTGCCCAATGATTTCGAAAGATTTGGAAATGGATATAATCACTTATTGCTGTGGTGCACATCATTGGCTCAATCTCTCAACATGGAAAATATTACCAATCAAGTTATCCCGGTCATAAAATATTTTCGAAATAATCATCATGCAAGAGCTGAGTTTTCTTTTCTACCAACAGCAGTTCGCTGGAATTCTATTTGTGACTCCTTGGAATCATATATAAAAAACTTGAATATTTTAATAGCCATATGTGAGGATGAAAATGACCAAGATAACATTGATGTCAATATTATGACACAAGGTCTAACAATAATATAGTACTGAAATATCTGAGATTGGAGACAAGGAGAAATGGACTTAATTATTATAGTCCTGTTTTCTACAATAAGCTGCCATATCATATTACCTCTCTCCCAAAGAGATCATTTGCCAGCCAAGTAAAAAATTTGCTAAAAGATGGGACTTCTACTCCTTTCAGGAATTTTTAGCGACTGACTTCTCAAATGAAACCCTACACATATAATATACTATGTTAGTGTGAAAGCATTTTATTTGTTAAAAGTATTTTGATCTGTCTGTGTAATTTTATTTCTGTGTAATATTCAAATTTTTTATGTAAATTTTATCTTATAACTGTAATGTGACTTATGTAAAACTGTAAAGTTGATAACATCAATAAATTATTTCTATTTCTATTAGAAGGCGAGTGACTGATCTCAATTTGAAAAGAAATTGTGAATTGCTTATACTGCCGTCCTAAGCCAAAAAGACGTATCTCAAGTTTTGGCCGAAATGCATATTTTTATACCTTAGGATAGCTGGAGCTATTTTCTATATATTTCCATAGCGAAATAAACGTATTTCAATCGTTAAGTATTTTTAAAGTGCTAACAAAGTTTGACATATCTAAAAAAATATGAGAAAACCTAAGCGATTTAGCCAATTAGACGTATCTCATTGTAAAAGAAAACTAGTAACCTAATTAATATGAATTCATAACTACACCACTATTAACCTCTACATTAGAAATAGAAATAGAAAATAGAAAATTTATTGGTGCCAAGAAACAAGAGTTTTACACAGTACAACTACAAAAAAAAATATTAGTAAATATTTGAAAATATTGACGCGATTTCGAAAATTCAAAACATGCCTTATATCTCAAAACAGTGAAACCTTGAGATACGTCTTTTTGGCTTAGGAGGGCAGTATAGAAAGACTAAAACCAGAGGCTGTTTGTTTGGATAGGCTGCAAAGGGAAAACTGCGCATTATCAAATGCAGTATTTTACTGGAAAAAATGATGAAAAAGCTCGAAAATATTGTAACCCACGGAAAACTGCAAATTAAAATCAAAGAACGTTACAAAACAACTGTTACCCCGTAACGTTTATTAGCATTTATATTTAAGATCAGTTCAAAATATATGAATAATAGTCCCAACCCCGACAGCCAGCAGAAAGTGGGACAAATAATGTTAACTCCAGAAGAAACGTAAACGTAAAGCACTATGTTGTGCAGAAGAAAATTTTTTGTTGAGAATTCAACTCGTTTTGAAGTTTCTTGGCTCGTTAATGTCCAAACCTGCAGTAGAAGAACTGCAAAATGATTCTGCATGGTGGATTCTTCATTTCGAAATCCACAATCCTGAGAATAATAAAAGAAGAGGTTATGCAATTAAACACCGTTGTTGGATCTTCAGCTTCGGTAGAAAGGATATTTTCAACATTTGGCTTGGTCCACAGTGACTTGAGAAATAGATTGGGGGTGAACAAGGCAGCGAAGATTACCTTTTTAATGAAACAATGGAGAAGAAATTAATATTCTATTTTTGTGGTATGTATTATCTCCTGTACTCACTCACGTTATGTTTATTATACATGCTGTTCCGTCTAGTAGAAATTGATTTTGTTTTTGATATTTCCATATTCCTTATTACCATTTATAATGAAGTTTTCATGACATTTATAGTTTATTAAAAAAATTTAATTGAAAAAAATCAAAAAAATTGATTTAAATCACCTAAAAAACACATTTTTTTTTAATTTAAAAAAATTATGACTTTTTCCACCTTGCATGTGCCGTATATTTTAAATTAATCTATATAAAAATAATATTTCATAATCTTCACATTTCTAAATAATTTCCAATTTTTCTTGGTTGATTTTTGTGACCTTCCGATTAACCGGCACAAACAGAAATTGTTTGCTTAGGTTTTTATGTTAATGGATAATACAAATGTTGTGTTTACGTCTAATTTTTTCAAATTCAAATAACTGATCAGTGAACACGGATCATGAATGGAATTAATTTAAAATGTACGCTAGCGCTGTGCGTAACCTGACACAGACGTCACACGTTGTTTGCACGCCTAACGGATTTATTCAAACTTTAATGTTGAATGCCGTCTGTAAAAGAAAAAATAAGAAAAAATCATTTACACACTGTGTTTTGTATTAAGTAAAGATTGTAAAAATGCCAAAATTATATTTTGTGCAAGAGGCTTATTGTACAGCCAAATTTTTTATCATATATAGTGCCAAAAATTTGCAGCTTAGTGGTTGTAATCTTGTTCTATGGCTAGACAAATGGCTGCAGCTAAAAGGCTTTGGCAACATTTTCAAAGCAAGAAAACGTACCGCTTTAACTGTTACAGAGCTGTCGCAACCTTATTGTAAAATTGCCGCGTTAGCTGCCGCAATGTTGGCTTCAGGTTTTTTACAGCTTCTCATGCTACTTGGGCCCAAGTCTTCATGCATATTCAACGTGAAAATTGGCCCCCATAAACAATATTACCCTTATGTCACGATAACTGTTAGCATACAATTATATAAAAATCTTTAAAAAATTTGTACAAAAATAAAAAATTCTAAAAATTAATGAACACAAGAAACATACCCACTACTTATCTCAAAAACCTAAACATTATAAAACCTAAAATGGAACTAGTAATGAGTATTTTTGACATTCTCAAGCTTGATGAGGTATTACAGCCATCTTTAGTATTGCAAGTGCAGTATTCCATAAAAATATTGTAGGTTCCTGTCCTCATTAAGCAGAACCTTTCGTCTCCATCTATTCCTGGTTCACCGAGGTAGGCACAGCTGCGAATGTACCTCCACACTCCATGCACTGAAACAAAACAATTCGATACAATCATGAGGCAACAATATCAATGAGTCAAAAATACCATAATAATGTATTTTATATACGACTATTAAACACTAAATGGGTGATTTTTGGTAAATAATGCCAACAATTAATCCCACAGGTAATAGGGAACTTGCCCAAAAAATAAAATTGAATTAAAACACTCAAAATCGTAAACTAACATCATTAAAAACCCCATAGACAACAAAAAATTTAAAAAAAAAATCCTCCAGAAATATAAGCTATTAAAATCTGCCGGATTTTACCCACTCCTGAAACGTGACGTCAGTGGGTGAAAGTTGGATGACGGCGTCAAGCGACACCGATTCTGCTTTCGCATGCTCATTTGTCAGAAACAACTAGCAGTGAACACAATCTAACCTAAAATTCGTTGGAAAAACATCTTCAATATTCTGAAATGTCACAAAATATCACTTTTAGTTCGTTCGTGCCTAGCCGAATTTTCGAATTTCGCCGTGCAATTTACGATCAGGTTTATCTGGAAGACTTCCTCTTTACGTCGCGACATCGTACGGCCGTCCCAATGGTGTTTTTCGAAAATTATGAACGTGTCAAGATTGCATGTTTTTGCAATTTTTTCGGCTCCGAAATGTAAGCTCTTTTTGCTATTTTTCGCAGATATCTCCGAAACGGTGGGAGTTAGCTCGAAATAAAAAATAAGGTCAAACGAGTATTTTCCACTACAAATCTTTTGCTATCACCAGACTTTTGATTTTTTTTTTCGTTTCGGAGATATCTACAGAAATGTCGGCCACGTACGGCAAAAAATCGCAAATTTTGAGCTTCTACAGTTGGCAACTTTTTAATCTTGGCTCCTACGCCAAAACACTACTCTAGCTAATTTAATCATAATTAAATTTGCTAAAACTCTTTTTTTTATTTTTTAAATTCCGACAAAAATTAAGGAATTAGAGGGGGCGGGATTTGGGACTTTTTTTTTTTCGGTAAAATTTCTCCATTTTGTCACCGTAATTAATCGGTAATTAACTGAAATCGATCTCATTTACGATGCTCACTTAATATCATGTCCTATTTTGAGGCTCCGTTAATCTCGGCCCTTTGAAACAAAGGCTTCTGAGAAAAAATATTTTTTTAAGATTTACATACACTCTATAGGGAAACGTGTAATTTCCTACATTTCCTCGAATATCTCGATAATTATCGGTTTTTTTCGAAAAATTTGTAGACAGCTTATGTAAAGAGAATTAATTGAGCTTTCCGACACTTTTTTATTTTTTCTCTAACATAAAAAACAAAAGACTTATAACCGAAAATGCGGACGTCTCAAAGCCAACCGCCGCCCGGTCTATTAATTAGGGTGAATGGCTAAAGTGTGCCATCTGTTAATACCATGCGAGACTAGTTTTCACCCGGTGACGTCACAGTGCTTTTCGAGAGGAGTGGCGAGGATTTCAACTTTAATTATTTATTGCAAAGTAAGTACTGCGATTTAAGAGCTGATATTCGGTGTGGCGTGTTTTTATGCATAAATACACACTTTAATGAAATTAAAAAAAAATGGGCAAGTTCCCCATTATGATGAGGGAATTCTGGCCATTATACCCCCTCGTGTACCAATCAGAAAATTATGAATGAGTCAGTCTATCGGTGCACATTAAAAATGCCATAGAGACCGATAACTATCAAAAAATAAATAGACGCTGTAAAAAATCAAAGTAAAAACGGGTTTTGTGGAAAGAGGTATTTTCCATTTTTTTTTAAATTCAGTTTTGGTGATATATATCAAGTAATGTTATTATTTTAAAAATTACTGTATAATCAATTTACACCAAAACAATAATTTCTTAAATAAAAATAAGAAATAAGAATACGCCCATCTAGACACAGATTCCAAATTATGTCATTTGGTGGGGAATAATTTAACCAATAACAGACAACTTTCGCTTAGACTGTAACTATCTTATACGAATGCCAAATTGTGTATTTACTTTACATTATTTTACCTATAACACTTCTATTTTTCTCAATATCTTGAATATCAATAAATAATATATACATGTATTTAAAAGGAATTAAAAGGTATTTATGTTTGTTATTATTTAGAAGTTATCTTAAAAATGTAAAAAAAACTCACGCCGAGGATCATGTGGCAATATTGTATAAAAACGGCTCTCCACCTCTTCCAACTTAGCTTGCCTGCTGTCAGTTGTTACTTCTTGTCATAATACAAGTGAAAGAGACATATTGGTTAGATTTATTTGTTGTTTGTTTATGTGGCGTTTGATTTCGTTGTTTTATATTTTATCAATAAACTATTAAGATGGAGTTGAATTTTGTGAAAGGAGATTCATCCAATTTGCCCAAAGTTGATTATGACATGATAGATTCTTTCTATAAACAAAATTTCGATTTTTTGGCAGCAAAAGTGAAAAATCAACACAATGTTAGAACACATCTGTCGTTTGACTAGCCGTTGACATTATTGCCATATATTGTGAAATGTTTTTAAAAATCTAATCGGCATTAAAAATTATTTAAAACATTTAATAATCCATGCCTATTATTGTTTTTTACATCACAAAATTAAATTTTGTGGATGAATATATTAACATTGATCTAATAAATAAGCTTTATACTCTTGTTTTCTTCATTTATCTTTACTAGAACTAGAGAAGAAATTTCAACTTGGTAACACCATACTGTTTTGTATCAAACCATTCTATCTACAAACAGGGTGGGTTGTGGCATGTTTAAAACAAAATATTTTAAAAACATTTTTTAAAACATCGTATCATGTTTTAAACATACTTAATACACAATGTGGTGCTTTAAGCAACTGTTTAAAACACAGTTTAAAATATACCATTTAAAACATTGTTTTAAAAAAAAAAAAACTGTTTAAAACAAAAACAGTTTTTTTCAACCCTGTCTACAAATCAACACAAACTACCTACGTCATCGGCAGATTACCTACGTCACCAATTCAAAATGCTTTTGGCGCCATTTATTATACTCTTCGCAAAAACGAAGAGTATATTGCATTTGATCGCCACATTTCTAAAACCGGAAATATCGCTCGTAGAGAAAAAATGTTCATATCATTGTGTTAGTGAACGAATTCTGAACAACTTTCAAAATGTCTGTCTGTCTGTCTGCCCGTCCGTCACGTTTCTTGTAAGCACGATAACTTAAGAAAGAAAAGTCCGATTGTATTGAAATTTGGAAAGTAAGTTAGCGTTAGCTAGAGGAAGAACCCTATTGTTTTTGAAAAAAATCAATCAATAAATAAAAAAGTTATTAATCATTCAAATAAAAAAAAAAATTTTTCAAAGTTTCTGTCATTTGTAGGTACTTAAATAGAAATCTTTCGAAATGTTATACTCTATAAATTTTTTTTGTTTTTGCATTTTACCAATATATATATATATATATATATATATATATATATATATATATCGCGTGTAGTTCGGGGTCAAAAAAATTCTTCAAGTGGTGACTATGAGGACTTTTGTATATTTTGAGGTCAGTCCTCAAAGTAACAATTTTATAAAACCGTCTGTTTGAGAACATTGACCTCAAAATACACGAGTGATAGATAAATGTCATTTTCTGTTTATTATAAGGTACTGTCCCCAAACTGACAGTTTAATGAAAAAAAACATTACTAGTGTAGTTTGGGGTCACTAATATACATGTAATATTATATGAAATATGTGGTACAGATTTTTTTAAATATTCACTTGTTTAATTTCTAATTGGTGGTACAAATCTTAAAATTAAGATATATTTTACTTCCACATCCAGTGAAAGTATAGTAACGACAAAAAATTTTTATTGTTCGAATAGGCTTAAAATGTCATGAAACGTCGAGATTTTAAGTTTGAGCAAAAAAAATTTCTGTCTGTCGGTCTGTCTGTAACTTTTTTTGTGCGCACGTTTACTCTGGAACCATTTAAGATATTGACTTGAAATTTGGTACCCATATGTACTTTAACGAGTTCTGGAACTAGATTATATTTTCATCTTGTTCCGTCCAAGGGTGGGGGGTAAATTGGAATAAATTTGGGGTAAATGGGTAAATCAAGCAGGCAAGAGTTCATAAAATTGGTATTTATTATATATAAGAGAAGCCAAGGTCTCAAAAAATTTTTGGCATTAGCCACCCCCATTATCACCCCCACCCCATTATTAAAGGGGATGAAAAAAAATGTGATTTAGTGTATGTACAAGAATCAGAAACCTCAAAATATTTTGTTACTTCATCCACCCCCACTACCACCCCCACCCCACTACCCATGTGGGGTATCGTTTTATGGGTTTTTGGGGTAGAGGATTTCAAATATTATATTATTAAAGTTTATGGAACTTATTTCCAAATACAAAGTTTTTTCGTTGTGAGTGACTTTGATAGAGAATCTGGATGTGGAAGTAGTGATTCCTTGGGCAGCGGTTTTTAAAAATGTCGAAGTTTCGATAAATTTATTATCTTCTTCAGAGCACAGTGTTTAAAATATTTAAAGTTTAAAATATAAATATAATATATCATAAGAAATAATAAAATTATGAATTAAAAACATCCAGTTTTAAATGCTTATTATTCGCTAAAAAAAATTAATAAGGGCCACAAGATATCTGTAGTTTTTATTGAATTCACAAAAGGTGCTGCGTTTTTTCAATTTCAACTACAGGAACTGAGATCACGGAAAAGCTAAAAATGTTCTGTTTCCCGATGTTTACCTTTCCTTATTTTACGTTGCATCCAAGGCACGTTCTACTTGTAAAATTACGTTCAGTCTTGTTAATTCATAAAATACAGGGTTTTTCATTTCCTGTCCAAGTAAATAAACATATGATATTCACTATAAGCCAGTATACGTTTTGATACATTTTTTTACATATTTGACATTTTCGACACAGCTATTATTGTATCTAAAAAAATAAAATGTTCAACACCGAGACGGTAGCTCAACGGACTAAGGCATATATGTAGCAAATCATGGCTGGTTCGCTTCGCTATCTAACCTCTCCAGAGTTAGATTCTCGGTTGCAGCAATTGGCACTGCTGGAGGGAATGGTTGTTTCTGTAGTATGTCCTAGTTGAGTCGTAAAATATCAGAAACGCCAAACTCCGCCAGGGCCTTAACATAGATAAATGCCAGTAAATAAATAAAATCAGAGAATGCACATGCACCAAGGTTGCAAAAAAATATATTCAATATCTGACATAAGCAACAAGACCTACGTATAAGTGTGTGGTTGGTTGCAGTGATTTATATTTTATTATTTTTTGATTAGCCAAATCATTCTCCCCCTCTTCAATGAATGTCAGTTGGTACTATTTACGAAGCATATCCAAGGGCGGATCTGGACCTTGAGCTTGGGGGGGGGGGGGGTAACACAGCCGCATGCTGAAATTAACAAAAATGTTTTTCCTCGAAAATTAAAATTGCTGAGCATAGCAGGGGGAGAAAATCACAAAAAAAAATGACAACTAAATAGAATATATATTCAAAAATATAAAATAAAATAAAAAAATTATGCAATTTTAAAACGAAAGTTGATGGTTTATAGAATCTTGGGTGGAGGGGGGTAATTACCCCGTTAGCCCCCCATAAATCCGCGCTTCAGCATTGAACATTGATGAATCCTGTTCATTAGGCATAGAAGTATACTCGTTTTAATTTAGAACTACAAGTAAAATGGATTTAAAAATAAAACAACTATACATTTAAATATGTATTTGTTTAGGTAATGTTATAGTATAAAAAATATTTTATTCATATACTCATTACTACACTACATTTTCATAAAACAACTTTGCTTTTTTTTCAGAAAATTCGTTTATGGCGTCATCATAATTTATTGAATTAGATTCTTCGCTCTCAATTGATAGTATAACGAGGTTCGTGAGCCTCTCTTGTGCCATATTTGATCTTAAATAATTTGTTATGAGTTTTACTTTACTAAAACTTTTCTCACACCCAGCAAATGTTGTTGGTAAGGTTGCGTAGATCCTTAACGTTATGCAAACTTTTGGGAAGGCATCCATTAAATCTCTGCTGTGGATTAAGTTAAAGTAAATCAAGAGCGTTAATTTTTTTGAGATTATCTGTGATGTTTTTAGCTTGATCTCGAAAGACTAAACTCATTCGGTAAATTATGTTGCATATAAGCAATGTTGCCAAAATATTAATAATAGATGACGAGCTTGAATAGTAGATTTTTAAAACTAAATACGAAGTTTTTTATATCTCTACATTAATTAGTAAATCATTTGTTAAAGATTTACCAGTATATTATTCATTTACAAAAATCTGTTTTGCCGCCCCACAATAAATATGCCGCACGGGGCAAATGCCCCCCTTTTGCCCCCCCCCCCCTTATCCAGCACTGTCAAAATCACTTCCATTATGATTCAGACTGATATTAATATTTATTTATTATAATTATAAAATAGTTTATTTCATGAATCGCCATAAATTAAGTAATAAGCTTATGGAAATGTTTCATTTACCAAGTTTGTTTTTGCAACGTTTTAGTTTATTGATTCACGTTCTTTAAATATTGATTCATAAGAAATAAGTATTAGGGATGCGCATCGATAGTCGATATTTTTTAAAAATCGATGTTAGGTTAAAATCTATCGATAACTAGATTGCGATATTCTAAGCAGATATCGATATTAGTTACGATTTTGATTAGAAATGGCATTAATTTATCTTTTAATTATAGACAGTGCCGCTTCTAGGTCATGAGACGCCTTCGTGCGAGAAGCATTTTTTGGCGCCCTTTTTTTGGTGGGCACCGCTCAGTCGAAACAAGGGCTGGACCTTGAGCTTGGGGGGAGGGCATTTTTCGTCCTAAAATTTTTTTGACGAGCGGGGGGGAGAAATCCGAAAAAAAATTTTTTTCGTCCCAACATTTTTTTGATCAGCGGGGGACAGAAATTCGAAAAATTTTTTCGTCCCATGAACGGGGAGGAAAACTCCGAAAAAATTTTTTTCGTCCCAAAATTTTTTAAAATTCGCTTTTTGGCACCCCATGGTCTAGTGCGCCTTTGTGCGGGGTACGAAATTGTCCCCATTAGACGCGACCCTGGTTATAAATATTTGAGATGTTTTAATTACTGGACTGGTTACTATCATGCAGAAGGATTAATAAGAGGTTTGTGGCTTAACTTGAATTGCATGTCATTTACACAGAAAAGAAATCTATATCTGTTATGATCTCGTAGCCAGTTGTTTGACACTTTTATATTAAACCACCAGATATAATAAACCGTTGTTCGACAGATGGAGCCGATGTTACTGTACTACTGCACTCATATACAGACATTTTTCTGTGAATCATAGATTATTGTGATATTTCGTTATTGCCTATTGGTTATTATTAGTTTGAACCATGAAAAGGTGTATAAATGGATACTGAAGGTGCAAAATTATCAAAAATGCTATTTGTACAGACATTAGACAGAACTAGTCCACAGTACATGATTAGTAACAGGCCGAATTTTTGTGAGTAGTTTCGTTTTGATGAGACGCCCAACTTTTCTCTCTGCGAAAATTCTCGGTAGTGGTAGCTCATAATTAGGCTTGGGTGTATTTATGTCGATTGGGTGACAGTTCAAATTTTATTAGTAACAGTTAGTTTTTTAGTTAAATCTTAAGACAGTTTGATAAAAAACACGAAAAAACGTTTGTCCTACAAAATCAATGGTTTGACCGAAGTGTCCCTCACCCACATGTCCAAATAACAAGGTCAGGAAAATGATTAGTAACCAGCTGATTTTTTTACTATTGCTTAATAAATGTTTTTAAAATGAAATGGCCACATTGTCCTAGAAATTGAATGGCATGTTTTTCCAGCCCTACGCTAAGTTGTCAGTTCCACGGTAACACTTTTCTCATTAGTAACAACCTAATTTTCGTTTTTTTCTCTTGGGAATAAAGTGTGGAACACGATTTTACTAAAGTCCTACAAAAAAAGTGGTATATATTGATAAAAAATTTAAAACACTTATTTTGAAATTTCATTCCATAGGTAAAGTTTTATATTATTTTTCATTCGTTAAACGTTTGTTAAAGAGTTTGTTTTTCGGTTGCCTTGGCTACGTTTCCGCGAGTTAATTAAAATAAACCCGTGTTTGTCCACAACCACGGTCAATAAACTATACGGTTACCTCGATCAGCAGATTTTAGACGAGAGAGACGCGGGGAGCGGGGAATTGAATGAAAGAGACAGACATATCTGATTTCCGTGCAAAAAACAAAGACAAAGATTCCGATAGAGTCTACAGCCTGCTGCTGATCGAGGTAACCGTATAGTTTACTGACTGTGGTCCACAACAACATATTGCCAAAATAATTTGACAGGTTGTTGGATTGTCTAATTCGTGCGAAATAAAAAGCGACTATGGAGTATTTTTTAAGCAATTTACTGTGTAGAAAACCTAATTAAACAAACACTTAAACATTAAAAATAATACTACATTAGAATTATAAAGAAAATTTTTCAGTCTTGTAGTCGAACATTTAATAAAACATATGAAAACATAACATATGAAAAATTCAAATATTCGCAACGAATGTGAATTTGCAAATTACGGTTTAAAATCAAGAGAAATGTTGTTTTTTGATAATCTGAATCTATGTGCTAAATTTGGTAGATATCAGAATTCCGCTTAAGTAATAAAAGTATATTAATTTACCAAAACCGCAATTATAAAATAATTCGTTACTTAAAATAATTTTTGTCGGACTAGCGATACTTACCATTTTTTTTGTAAGACACTACTTTATTTTGACAGAGAATACACTCATCTATCATGTGGTATCTTTGTCCTACAGTTACTAATGAAAAAAGTGTTACCGTGGAACTGACAATTTCCGAGCGTAGGACTGGAAAAACATACCGTTCAATTTGTAGGACAATGTGGCCATTTCATTTTAAAAACATTTATTAAGCAATAGTAAAAAAATCAGCTGGTTATTAGTCATTTTTTTGACCTCGTTATTTGGATATGTTGGGGGTGGGGGACGCTTCGGTCAAACCATCGATTTTGTAGGACAAACGTTTGTTCGTGTTTTTTATTAAATTATCTCAAGATTTAACTAAAAAACTAACTGTTACTAATAAAATTTGAACAATCACCCAATCGACATATATACACCCAAGCGCAGTTATTAGCTACCGAGAATTTTCGCAGAGAGAAAAGTTGGGCGTCTCGTCAAAACGAAGCTACCCACGAAAATTCAGCCTGTTACTAATCATTAAAAAAAAGGGCGCTGTACTGTGGACTAAACATATTGGAACTTAAAACCTTAAAATTTTTCGCACCTATTCTCACTCTCACATATTTTTGTCCTCAATAAAATATTAAAAATAAACATCGATATTTAATAAATATATAAATATTTAATAAACAATTATTTATGTTTAATTAAATACTGCTTTTAGAAGTTTTAGATATGAAACACATCCCCCCTACTCCCATATCTATTTATCCTCTTTTTTAGGAAAAGGTAAACAATACTTTTGTCCATTTACGTGATCGTCTAATATTTTTTCTATAAGTTAGAGGACCCAAATTACGGTGCGTTATACCCTAATTATTATTCCCAGATTCTTTTTATAAAGTCTGGTATTACTTAATGTTCTTTTGTTTTTTAGGTACAAAAGAATAACCGCCTCTGTAACTTTAGTATTCTTTTTATAGTAGGTACTCTTGATAAAGGCCTAACAAACGGAAACATATGTAGAACATCTCTGATACATTTTTTTAATATTGGAAAGTTCATTTTGTAGCTATGGATTCTAAAAGTTTGAGAAATAGTGGACAGTGTATAGGCGAGTCGTGGGAAAGCCTAAATTGTTGATTTACGTTTACGCTCTTTATTATAAATAATGTTTAATTGCAATTTTTTTCATTTTCGTTTTACAATGAAAACGGTACATTATACACGAAAAAATCTTGATTCAAAATGAAAATAATTTCAAACCTTCAATTGTTAGTGAAGCAAAAACTATGTAGGTATATTTTTTACATATAGCTTCAAAATAGGTTTTTCTTCTCAAGTCAAATATTTACTATATCACGGCACTTTTTGGGAGTAAATTTAAATTTAAATCAAATTTAGGAAAAATAGCTATATACAGTGTGTATATATGTAATTAGAATAATTAACACAAAAAATTCAAATTTTTTAATGGCACTTGAGGATTGAGTCTTGGTTCGTGTAAAACTGAGATATGTAAAAAATGAGTTGACTCGTTGCTATACAGGGTGTTTTATAAGCAAATTTGTGTAAATCATTACTAATAAACTACCTTTATTTATCAAAATATGAAAAAATTACACTAAAAACAAAGTTGTTTGGAATGCAATTTTATGCCTCCTTGCCAAATTTCAGGAATATAAATTTACTTTGTTGGAACTTTTTTCAATAAATTAGTATTTTATTTTGATTAATGCGACGAAAATATATTTTAGAAAGTTAAGAATGCTCTGAAATCATATACACATAAAACAAAAGTTTTCGCCACATCAATCAAATTATAATACTAATTTATTGAATAGTAAATAGTGAAATTAGCAAAGGCGGTATAAAATTCAATTCAAAACAACTTTTCTTGGTTGATTTTTTTCATATTTGGAAAAATAAAGGTAGTGTATTATAGTGATGATCATTACAAATTAGCTTATAAAACACCCTGTATAGCACCAATGCAAATCGTTTTTGATATGTCTTTTGCATCAAGCAGAACTGAATCCTCAAGTGCCATTAAAAAATTCGAACATTTTTTGTCCATTACACCTCGTTACACCTATCCTGGGGCACACTGTATATAGTCATTGTAATTTCTCCAAGTAATATAAGAAATATTATGCTTAAATGATCTTCAAGTTGTTAGTTCATTTTATCTAGTACACCGAAGAGTTCATCTGAAATTGAACCAACACGTGTTTCTTTACGTTCCTTTAGATATATTTCCTAGAATAAGCAATAATAGTCTATACCGTTAGCTACCCTATTGTAAATAATTTGTGTTACACTTGTCTATTTTGTGTTTTTATGACAACTTGAGTTAAGAAATGGTAGGGCATTCAGTCCCATATCACAGCGTTATTATGTTTTGTTGTTTAGCGCATGCTTTGTAGAAAAGGATCAAATTTATTTAATATCCGTTTTGTTCGATAAATAAGTGTTTTTTAACAGAATTAAAAACTTTAGCTCATATGTATGTGTCGCACGGAAAATTGACCAAAAGTACTTTTACACCTAAACGAACAATAAGAAATTAAAAAAAAACAAATTAAAGGGAAAGACTAGTTTTCCTAACCATGCGTATTTTTAACTTTCGTTACATTTTAAAATATTTAATTAACAATTAATGGATACAAAAAAGTATAACATGTTTAAAAGATGTATATTATCTCGTAAAATAATTATTTTAAAAAAAATCCTTTAAGCATAATGTTTCTTATATATTACTTGGAGAAATTGCAATGACTATATACAGTGTGCCCCAGGATAGATGTAACGAGGTGCAATGGACAAAAAATGTTCAAATTTTTTAATGGCACTTGGGGATTCAGTTCTGCTTGATGCAAAAGACATATCAAAAACAATTTGCACTGGTGCTATACAGGGTGTTTCATAAGCTAATTTGTAAAGATCATCATACTATAACACTACCTTTATTTTTCCAAATATGAAAAAATTCAACTAAGAAAAATTGTTTAGAATGGAATTTTATACCGCCTTTGCAAATTTCACTTATAAAAATGTACTTTGTTGGAACTGCCCGCTATTCAATAAATTAGTATTACAAATTTTAATTTGATTGATGTGACGAAAACTTTTGTTTTATGTGTACATGCTTTTTTTGTAAAATGTCAAGGGATGAAAAATGATTAGATCGACGTTTTCTATAAATAAAATTTGAATGGAATTCTCTGGCTACAACAATCTTAGTGTTTTAATTTGTTGTAGGTATAATAACAAGTGCTCTGAGCAATTTTTTGTTAAATCCGTTCATTGCTTCTTGTAGAATTTTAACAATTTATTTTTCAACACAGAAATTTTCTGCTATTTTTCCTATTATCTCAGGTCACAGTAATCGTATCTCGATAATAAAAATACCAAACTGTTCGCTATAAAATTACGAATAAGACTAGGCATATGAAGAAACTTCTTGATTATTTGTAAATTTGTAAAAAAATAAAAACCAAAAATTGCCTTTCTTTAACAGCTGAAGAAATATGATGTAATAATCCACCAATTTTAACGTTGGTGGAACCATGCCCTTTATTGAACTAAACCTCTGTGCCAAATTTTAGCGCAAAATATTTATTGAAACGGCTAAAAATCAACAATAATTTCGGGGCGAGCGTAGAGGCGACTTCAATGTGAATATCAGTCGATATTCCGTTGAAGCAACGTCGAGCGCGGTTAGTACTTGGATGGGCTCCCATCTTGGGAAATACAGCGTTCTCGTCCTACCTTCCAGAGGCTTGTATATCAGTGTATACTCGGAAGTTACGTAATTTCAGACGAGGATTACGTAGTGGATATACCATCCTTCGGAGGGGATGTAAAGCAGGCGGTCCCTTGTCTATTAAATGTTAGGCAAGTAAAAGATCCCTACTCTTTTTAAGGGAAGAGGTTCGGCAAAATTTTCAGGTTAAGGGTAGCTCGTCTCCTGGCGTCGGTGATAGGCCCTGGTAGCGGAAATAGGCCGACGTTAAATAGTTAAAAAAAAAAAAAACAATAATTTCGAAATTTCCATCGCATTTTGTTTAAGTGCATCGACTCGTAGTAGGACAATTTTTCTTTTAAAGTGTAGGTTTTTACATGCACTTTACGGTGGTGTTTAGAAAGAAAAAAAATTAAATTTGAACCAATTTTTTGGACTTTAATTGTAATTATGGATATTGCACGTATAAACAATTTCAAATAACTACGTGATTTTTTTGTGAAACTAAAAACGATAAGCGAATTATGAAAGTATATGAAATAATCAACGTTCAAAAAAAAGAATGATGTTCTACTTGCATTTGAATCCGTGATACGTTAGTTTTTACGTTTCAGTCGATTACAAGTAAACATACTGATATTTTTTCTTGAAATTTACGCATACTGTTTCAAAATGATTATATTTCTCTCTCTGCTAAAATTATCCACAACTAAAATTTTTTAAATTACATCGCATAAAGCACCATTGAGGACATAACGCACGTACAAAAAAATATATCTCGCCACTCTTTGAATATTGTAACTAGGCAACTAACTTTAGTTAATGGTATAACATCACTCCATTTTCATCGTATCGAGTTTTTTTTTAACATTCTTAGTCTTTTTTTGTATATTCTGATTCTATTACTTAACAAAATATAATTTGCTAAGTTTTTATTCATCAAAAATTCAACAATCTTTATTTTTTTATAATGTTTTCGGCTTTTGTCATATCTGATTTTCTGTTTCTATTTAAAATGTTTATGTTTTGTGTTCATTTTAAATTTGTAATGCATTGTAACGTAAAATACTTTGTTTAGCCGTTATTTAATTAAAATGCATTGAAAATTTTAGTTTCTAAGTATTTATTTTGTGACATAAAGGTTATTTACTGATAAACAAATAATTTGTAATTCAGTCGAGAAAAGTCAGTTCGGCCTGGCCGTAGCATTTATTTCATATGTAAGAGAATGTTGATAGAGATGTAATGCAGTGGTACGGAAGAAGAATAGATATATTCTTTAATTATACATACAAATATTATTGTAGTTTCCTCATTTTACGAACGAAATCTGAATCATCTATCAATTTGAAAATCATCCTCACTTTTCGAAACATTGCTTACTTAGTTGTTTTCAATGTCTTCCGCTGTAACAAATGAATTTTTAAAGTCTGTTTCATCTGTTTCAATTTCAGAAATCGATAAAACATCGTCTTCAATGTTATTTCAGAACAGATGTTGCAATTTAATCCATTACAAAAATGACACAAATTTGTGCATTTAATCCCTATCCTTTTACATGAAAAATGTTTTGTTATGCAACACGATTTACACATACAGCAAATAGTCTTCAATAAACTATCTGGCAAAGAATTTTTTGTTGTTGTCAGTGGCATTAATCCATTTACGCTATCTTTCCAACCATACTCTTCAGGATTTTTATCTGCAAATCCTAACACCATTTCTGTATTTGAAAATACACCCTCAATGAATGCTCGTTTGCAGCTTCTTCGGTTGGTGGGAGAACAGATAATTTGCATCATGTTTTTGAAGTGCATTTTTTAAAACATTCAAAACGCAGAACATATAAACATGTGTTTTTCATTGGACCTGAACCATACAGTGGTACGATACAACTTATGCCAGCAGCAAATATCCTTGCCTTTGTAGCTTGTCGATCATAAAAAACTTGCATATTTTTTTTAAGCATGGATATTTCAGAAGTATACTAAGCTCGGTACTTTATAAATATGTAAAAAAATAATTTAAACCAGCTAATGCTTTGTATTATTGACCAGAGAACACAAGGAGAACGTCACTTCCGTTCGAGCAACGAGAAGCAGTAGTACGTATTTATCAGCGAAAAATCTGAAAATGGTAAAAGACTCTTCAAAAAATCTCCTCTAGGGGTCTACGAGTCACGCGGGACTACACTTAAAAATCCACAACATTTCGTATCACACTAGCGAAAACAATATTTCTTCATATTACTCTGAAGCAACGAAGCAAAAGTGACCCAATTACAAAAACTATTTCGTACTTCAGATAACACATCGCAAATAATCAGTCTTGAATTATTTTATTAAACATAGAAATAATCTACCTAGATTAAAATTTCCAATGCATTTTAATTAAATAACGGCTAAACAAATTATTTTACGTTACAATACATTAAAAATTGAAAATACACACAAAACACAAACATTAAAAAAAAAACTAGACGAAGCATTATACTCTTCGCCGATTTACTGAGCTTTTTATATAATTGTTACACATTCTATAGGATACTCTTCGCATTTTTCTTGTAAATAATGTTAGTTTTTGGACATTCTAAATTTTGTGATACCAACTTTGTTGTCAAAAAAAAAAAAATATGAAAAAAAAAATCACGATGCGAGGGATCGAACCCGGGACCCTTGGATTGCGAGACGAGAGAAGAGAGAGAAGAGAGAAAACAAATTTATTTGACATTTCTTGTTACAAGAATGCACCTCATCGGATCCCGGCCCGGAGCCAACCAGACAACCACGGCGCGTAGCGTCGTGGAAAATGTGTGGTTGGACGAGGCGGGTCCGATTTGGTTTAACGATAATGCTTGTTGCAGCTAGGACACCTGTCCGCCTTAGGCAGACTTAAAACTAGGTTAAAATTAGGGAATGTGCTCGCACGAGCCTAAAACTAATGAATAAAAAACTTAAAACTAACACTTGCACTGCACTTACAAATTTTTGGTTGCTGATACGGGAAAACAGAATTAAACGAAAAAACCCGTTCGAGGGATTGCGAGACGAAACTCTTGCCGTTACACCACCATTTCTTATTACTAAAATTGTTAATGAGTGTAATATATACCATTAGATAATTTATTGTGATTATTAGAAAACACACATTAGTAAAATGTATTAAAAAAAAATAGTGATAGGAAATAACATTTCGCAAGGTTTCTATTTATTACAAACCATAAAAAAATGTAAAAAATATTTTTTTAAATTTTAAATTACTAATAACTTTTTTATTTACCAATCTATTTTGTTAAAAAACAATAGGGTTCTTCCTCTAGCTAACACTAAGTTACTCTCCAAATTTCAATACAATCGTATTTTTCTTTCTTGAGTTATCGTGCTTACAAGAAACGTGACGGACGGACAGACGGACAGACAGACGGACGGACAGACAGACGGACAGACGGACATTTTGAAAGTTGTTCAGAATTCGTTCACTAACATAACGATATAAAAAAATTTTCTCTACGAGCGATATTTACTGATTTAGAAATGTGCCGATCTAATACAATATACTCTTCGTTTTTGCGAAGAGTATAAAAACAGAAAATCAGATATGACAAGAGCCGAAAACATTATAAAATAATAAAGATTGTTGAATTTTTGATGAATAAAAATTTAACAAATTATGTTTTGTTAAATAGTAGAATCAGAATATATGAAAAAAGACTAAAAATGTTTAAAAAAAGACTCGATATGATGAAAATGGAGTGATGTATACCATTAAGTAAGTTAGTTGCCTAGTTACAATATTTGAAGCGTGGGGAGATAATTTTTTTTCGAATATGCGTTACGTCCTCAATGGTGCTTTATGCGATGTAATTAAAAAAATCTTAGTAGTGGATAATTTTCAACTAGCAGAGAGAAATATATTCATTTTGGAACAATATGCGCAAATTTCAAGAAAAAATATCAATATATTTACTTATAATCAACTGAAACGCAAAAACTAACACATCACGGATTCAAATGCAGGTAGAACATCATTCTTTTTTTAAACGTTGGTTATTTCATATACTTTCATAATTCGCTTATCGTTTTTGATTTCACAAAAATCACGTAATTATTATTTAAAATTGTTTATACTTGCAATATCCATAATTACAATTAAAGTCTAAAAAATTGGTTTAAATTTAATTTTTTTTCTTTCTAAACGCCACCGTAAAGTACATGTAAAAACCTACACTTTAAAAGAAAAATTGTCCTACTACGAGTCGATGCACTTACAAAATGCGATGGAAATTTGAAATTATTGTTTTTTTTTTTTAGCCGTTTGAATAAATATTTTGCGCTAAAATTTGGCACGGAGGTTTAGTTCAATAAAGGGCATGGTTCCACCAACTTTCGTTAAAATTGGTGGATTACATCATATTTCTTAAACTGTTAAAAAAAGGTAATTTTTGGTGGTTTTTATTTTTTTACAAATTTACAAATTATCAAGATGTTTCTTCATATGCCTAGTCTTATTCATAATTTTATAGCGAACAGTTTGGTATTTTTATTATCGCGATACGATTACTGTGACCTGAGATAATAGGAAAAATAGCAGAAAATTTCTGTGTTGAAAAATAAATTGTTAAAATTCTACAAGAAGCAATGGACGGATTTAACAAAAAATGGGTCAGAGCACTTGTTATTATACCTACAACAAATTAAAACAATAAAATTGCTGTAGCTAGAGAATTCCTTATTAACCTATTTTGATCCTTTATTTGACTCCACTATAAGAAAAGGGAAAGAGAATCATAAAATTTTCACATGCTTTCTCGCAACCTCAGAAAACCATTTGAATATTTTATGATTTTCTTTCCCTTTTCTTATAGAAAACGTCGATCTAAACAATTTTCATCCCTTGGCACTTTACAAAAAAATGCATCGTTTTCGAGATATCATCAATTTTTGATTTATGTAATACATGTTTTTCATATGTATTTCTGCGACTGCGCAAAGACGGTTGAAAGATGTCAGATATTTCTTCCACTTCCTCATGGAAAATGTCGTTATAAACAGTTTTGGTCTCTTACCATTTTTCAAAAAAAAAATGTACTTTTCAAGGTATTAGCGATGTTTATGATTTTTTTGCAATAACAAAAATATTTTCATTCATTGCGGAAAAACTGTTGGGAAAATCGAAAATATTTTTCACACAAAATTTGTAGAAAATTTAATTTGGAATTTTTTTCTATTTAGATTTTTTGAATAGCATGTACAGGTTTCGAGATATTCCCGGTTTTTGGTCAAAATTCGCGAAGAATCATATATAATGTATATAAAACACACTTCCCCTACCTAAAATTTGGACGCCATCTGAAAACATATATAGGAGGTCGTAACCTACATTTCTATGTAAAGAAAGTGCTGTCATCAGAGTTTTCTCAAAAACCCTGGTTTTTTTCCTGATTCTACTGGCCTATAGTAACGCCACAAAAATTATATTCAATACAAATAATTTGCATATTTGCCGTTTTACCTTTTATTTCTTCTGTTAGGAGGCCATTTATTATCATTGCTAAAAAATTGTAGGAATCTTCAGAAGTTAATGGTTTTGATTAGTAGATTAACATCGATGCCGACTAGTATTTTATTCCAAACATTTTTGAAACTACGACTGTTTTAAAAAAGAAACATGCAGAATAAAAATTACAAAATGATATTCTGTAGTACCATCAGATGGGGTGAAGTGTTTCTCTTGTATATACCAAATAACACTTTACCCCCCAACCCTTCAATATCTCAAACGGTTCCAGAGTAAACGTGCGCAAAATAAAAGTTACTGACCGACAGACGAATTTTTTTCGCTCAAACTTAAAATCTCGACGTTTTGTGACATTCTAAGCCTATTTGAACAATAAAAATTTTTAATTTTTTTTTGTTGTTACTATACTTCCACTGGATGTGGAAGTGAAATTAATATTTTCGCTTATAGAATCTGTAGGTAAAATATTACCCATTCCTTATGACTCACCATGTATATTGATTAGTTGCCTCAGAGATTTTTAGAATGCCACTATGGTTAAAAGTAATAAGCAAAAATTTTTAAAACAGACCAAGTAGGTACAGTGTATTGTGTTTATTAATTATTGCTCTTTTTTACTCATTAAGTCTGCACAGATCTGCACAGATCACATACAATTTTAAAACAAAAGATGAAATGGTGAAGGTGCGAAGTAGCATATTATAATAATAGTACGTAGAAGGAATATTTTAAAAACATTTTCTTAAGTATGCTTAAAACGTTACATTAAACATGTTTTAATGTCAATATTAATGTTTTTATGACTTCAAAAATATTTCATGAATATTGAAACTATTATAAAATATTTGTAAAATGTTCAATGGTGTTGAACTTGCATTCTACTACTACCAATCTTATAATTTTTACTAAATCACAGAGTTCAGAAAAAAATAATACTCAATGACGAATAAGATATTCCTAATAAGTAAATTGACAAAGAACTATTTAGAACTAACTTTATTACCAGATGGAGATATCGGGCCAAAACTGATATATCTGGATAGTCCTTAAAATATACAGTATATAGCTAAAGTATATACTAGTATATAGGGTACCCTAAAGTACGCGGTATATGCTTTATATTTATATATACTCTGGAGTCCCTGAACTACACGCACAACATATCTATATATATATATATATATATATATATATATATATTTCATAATAATGTATCTAATCCGTTGAAATATAATTCTTGAATGATATTCATTCAAGTTTTATGGTAAGGTGAGATAGCCCAATGGCTAAAGCATTTGCCTTACACACCCCCTACCATACCAGGCGTTGCCCATCTTCCGTCAACCTCTTCCCTAGCCATACTTTCCTATACCACAACCACCATTTCCCCACTTTTGATCTTTCCTCAACTTTATCTTTCCAATCATTTCTATTCTCTTTCTTTATGTTCTATTTTTGTTCTCTTTTTTATTATATTCGTCCTCTTTTTTTTATCAAAAATTCCCTTTTGGCCGATAACCTTTCTAAAAAAATTCCAACATTTTAAACCCTATCCTTTTTCCACCACATTTTCCTGGCGTCAGGGAGACCACCAGGTCGGCAGTTCTCGTAAGGGTTTTTTCGTTTAGCTTTTCACCCGAGTCAACAGCCCAAATTTATTCAGTGCTACAACCAGTGATTAGTTTTTAAGTTTTATATGAATTAGTTTTTGGACAGCATTTTTTAAAAATTTTATTGTTAATTTTTAAATCCGCCACAGGCGGATAGGAGTTTTAACATTGTCTTATTAATTATCGTTCAGCCAAACCGGACCTGCCCCGTCCAACTACATTCACCACGACGCTACGCGCCGTGTTTGTCTGGTTGGCTCCAGGCCAGGTTTCGGGGAGGCGCATTTTGTAAAATTTTAATTTTTAAATAAATATTTCTCGCTTGCTTGCTTGCTTTGCAATCCAAAAGTCTCGTGTTCGATCCCTCACATGGTGATTTTTTTTTCATATTTTTTTTTTTTCACAACAAAGTTTGTATCACAAAATTTAGAATGTCCAAAAACTAACATTACTTACAAGAAAAATGCGAAGAGTATCCTATAGAATGTGTAACCATTATATAAAAAGCTCAGTAAATTGGCGAAGAGTATAATGCTTGCACTAGTTTTAACTCTTGTTTTCTCAAAAAACTGATAATTATTTTCGTGGAAATTCGTATTGGAAGGCTTGTTTATATATATTCTATATTATTCAATAAAAAAAAAAATAGGATAATACCCCATTGTGTTTGATTGTGTTAGTTTTGTGGTTGAAAGAATGGAAAGTGATTTAGAAGATACTATCCCCTGAACTCCACCAGATATAACTGAAAGAGCAAAAGCAACAGCATCTAATTATATACCACAGAAATCAAAAAGTTTTTATGATAAAACATACCAAAATTTCATGGACTGGTGCATTCAGAAAAAAAACTAACTCGCTTTCTGAAAATGTATTATTAGCCTATTTTGCTGACTTAGCTGACAGATACAAATCTTCTTCATTATGGTCATTTTATTCCATGCTAAAAGCAGTTTTGAAAATAAAACACGACATAGATTTGGGAAAGTATGGAAAATTACCGTTCTTTTCTGGAAAGAAAATCTGAGGGATATGAAGCGAAAAAGGCCAAAACTTTGACACCAGAAGAAATGAATAAATTTATAAAGGAAGCACCTGATAGAGTTTATTGTAACGTGTTTCCACCCTTAGGAAACCACCCTCGCAAATTCCGTGGGTTCCAAAAATTATAACAAGAGATGTCCACTAACACACTTTATTAAATATTTACTGGATACTTCACAATACTATTATTAATTTAAATACACTTTACTGACTAAAATCACAATGTTTATTACTTTGTTTATCTTCGAACTCTTAACCTCACTTTCTATACTTTCTGAACTTTCTGAACTACTCGCCGAGAATGCGGTTGGTCTTTTATACCTAAAAATGACAGATCTCGATTGTTCTGTGATGACGCCACCATTCTCTAGAGAATTCCAGATGTCACTTTGGAATCTTCTGGTAGGTTCTTTTTCGAGTAGGTGCAAATACACTACATTCATTCAGACATTCGATCTGTTGAAGTCTGCCTACTTTTTAGTAACATAACCTTAAATTTTTAAGGGGTTGCAACATATTACATTATCTTTTACATAAGGTAAGATTGCCAGATACTAAATGTTTCAAATCTAACATATTAATTTATTTAAGGGTCGCATTAATCATGAGAATTATGGGTGCATGTCGCTCTACGAAATGAAAATTGGAGATGTGAAAGATCTAAGTACAACATTATTAATAACTGTACCTAAAACGAAAACCAAAGTGGTAAGAAGTTTTGTCATTACTAGTCAATTTGATGGGATCGTAAAAAAGTACATGGATCTTCGGTCGTTGCACGTGACAATAAGCTCATTTTTTTTTAATTACCAAAGAGGTAAATGCACCATTCAATGAATTGGAAGAAATAAGTTTACTGTACTTGGAAAACAAATAGCAACTTATTTGAATTTGCCAAATCCACCGGTCATTGCTTTTGGAGATCTTCGGCTACACTATACGTGGATGGAGGTGGCGATATTACATGGTTGAAGCGTTACGGAGGCTGGAAGTTCCTCACTCGTAGCTGAAGGATACATCGACCAATCTGTTGAAAACAAAATGATAATGGCCGAAACTATTTCAAAGCAAGTAAACAATGTTACGGCTTTTACTTCTACAGCTGCTAGAGCGGTTAATGCTGATAGTATTACTACCGTTGAAAATAGTGCTAATCATACTATAACACAAAATATGTCCTCATCAGTTCAGTTTATTAACTGTAGTAACATTAACTTACATTTTGTTGAAAAGAAATAAATAATTTAAAAACTTACATTTTTTATGTGTTTATATACCTATTATCAATGACGGATCTACGAGGGGGGTAATGAGAATAATACCCCCCTCCAAGATTTCGTAAACTATCAACTTTCGTTTTAAAATTTCATAATTTTTATTTTTTTATTTTATATTTTTGAATATATATCCTATTTAGTTGTGTTTATAATATATTTTTTGAGATTTTCTCCTCCCTCCCCCCCCCACGCTCATTAATTTTAATTTTCGAGGAAAAACATTTTTAATAATAATAATAGTAATAGTAGACTTTTTTCATAAGACTTGTAGATACAAGTCTAGTATATTGTCACAAAATTGTTAATAAAAATACAAGCAATAGAAAATTTCAGGTTTAACAGTAGTTAAGAAGGAAAAAATAATAAAATATAGTATAAAACAGCAAAAATACAATTCAATACAAAAATGTAAACGTACAATCAATCATAAGACAAAATTGTCACAATTTAAAAATTCACGGATAGAGTAAAAACTATGTTTTTGCAGCATATTACGAACACCCCATTTTAAATAAATTAAAAGTAGGTAAGGACTTCAAAGAGGTTGGTAATTAATTATATCAGGGCCACATCAAATATCTTAATATCTATTGTAGAAGAAAAAAGTTTTAGTAAAAGATATCCCAAAAAAAAAAAAAAAAATCCACTGCCTACTTTGTGACATACTATTTATCAATTCTTTATTTTTTAAAATTATCGAATGTATATCTTTACTCTTTATCCTCAATTGAATAAAACCATTTTTTCGTGACTGAAGTGTATGTGGCTTTTGTTTCGAACCTTCGTAGTTATAGATCTTGATATACATGTTCTGCTGTTGTTTCAAGGCTGTCAAAATCATTTTCCTCTACTAAGACATTATCATCGGCATAACATACAGTATGAATTGTTGGGTAGTTGCTGTTCAAGAGTTAATTATGTTGGCAAAAATAGTAAATAGCAAAGGTCCTAGAATTGACCCTTGCAGTACACCCTGTTTAATATCACAACTATACCTTAGCTGGGAAAGGAGGATAGTAATAAATGGAAACAATATGATTATTATATATGGGTGTTTTATTTTTACGAAGTTTGGTCAACATGTGCAGTGATTTTTAGTGATACCAATCTCGATACCAATTCACGGTCAGTAAACTATACGGTTACCTCGATCAGCAGCTTTTGGAGAAGGGAGACGCGCGAAGCGGGGAAATTTGACGTAGACGGCAGACCCTGCCGCATCTTTGTCTCTATCTTTTACATGGAATTCAGATATATCTGTCTCTCTTGCACATTTTATTTGTTTAATTATTCAGTTAATCTTTGTCTTTAAATTTTTGTTTAATTTTTTTCTCTATTCTCAGGCATGTCGTATACAGTTCTTTGTTCAATTGATAAGATGCAATAGAGAAAAAAATTAAATAAATTTTTAAATACAAAAATTAACTGAAAACAAATAAAATTTGCAAGAGAGATAGATATATCAGATTTCCATGCAAAAGATAGAGACAAAGATGCCGGCAGAGTCTACCGTCTACGTCAAATTTCGGTTCCCCGCTCCGCGCCTCTCCTTCCTCCAAAAGCTGCTGATCGCAACCGTATAGTTTACTGATTGTGATACCAATCTAGTTTTCACCATGACATTTTTTACCAAACTTTCTAATGTGAAATAGGCAATTAAGTCTGATTGGTAAAATGTTTTCTCTCTTTCTCTCTCTCTCTCTCTTTCATAATTTATATTCATTATTCCTAAGGACCTTATATAAAATATTTTAGATTCGCAACCCAAATTTCACCAGCATGTGAAGCTGCTTGCCTATTAAACAGGGTTATTTATTACCATAAGCTCAAAACAAAACAAATGGTTAAAACTTAGGTAAAATTGAACACAATCATTAATGTGACATTAACAACCCCTATCCACTTATCTTAATTACGTTTAAATGCATTCCTTAGAACTACTTCTGATATCGGCATTGGCATTAGTCTAGACATCCTTTATAGATATGATAAAACTAACATTAATTTTAGGCAGATTATACAATACCTTTTTGTCTCATTTTTCTGCACATCGTAGCCCTTATATTTGGAAGATAATCCAGTGGTTTCAACGTTTGACAATCCGTAATCGCAAATGTTGTATTATCAAAGGGATCCGAGCACTTTGGATCTGCATCTGACCTGCAGTCCCAACATTTTATTGATAATCCTGAAAGTAATATCGAAATTAGTTATAGTCTCTAGAAACAATACAAAGTTGATAAAAGTACTGCCAATTTGGAGCAACATAACCTATAAATTAAAAATTTTATTATTGTGCAGAACATCCATGCTGCTGGTAGATTGGCATTATTTATTACTTAAGAAAATGTGTTGTATTGTGGACTGGAATTTATTTAACGATTAGTCACTAATCTAGCAACTCATTAGTGGGCGAGGCCGTTAAAACAGTAAACAAACTAATTTAAAATAAAAGATAGACAATAGTACTTACCTCCTTGGATTAATGCAAAAAATATCACGAAACTTGCAAGGCACATAAGCTTCAAATCAAATTCCATTGTTACTATTTGTCTATGTTTTTGTAGAGTTCGTTGCAAATGAAAATATCTTGTATCTTCAAATATTGGGCAATTACGTATTGTGATTGTGATGTCAGATCTTGTGTGTGATCAACTGGTCAACTGGTCAAACAAACAGACAACAGACAAACAGGGAAAAAGGCGAACGGCAAACAGGTGTTTGTTTTGTTAATTCAATATGAAGTTAGCTTCATAGAAACATAACTGTTCATCGGATGCTAACTGTCCTCTGCTTGAACCAACGTTTCATCCCCATTATTATTGCAATTAATCATGGGCATTGGAGGTCTTTATTGTTAGTAATCCATGGGGCTTTTAAATTATTTTAAATAGTCTTTCTTAGATGAATATTTTCAAAAATTAAATTGATAATTTCGAAATTTAGTTGGCAGCCCTGTACAGTGATACGCGTAAAATGAGAAAGAGCGCTTTAGAAAGTGATGGAAAGAATCTAAAGAAATGACAAATGACTGCTTAACGAAGTGATTTTGGTTATATATTCTATTTTGATATTTAAGTAATAATATAGTGCCTTACAGTGTTCCCTCAAAAATGGTTAAAATAACAAGAAATATAATGAACCTCGCCACTGCCATAATTTTTATTTCAATAATTACCACAAGTAAGTACAATATTCGATAATTAATTCATTGGTTATGTTTTTACAGTGGACCAAATGTGTTTATGTGTAAGATTACTAATCTTTTTGTGTACATTTTATTTGAGTGAATGGACTATTCGTCAACATTGAGATGGGCGTGTAATTTTTTACATGAATTTTGTCAAATGCAGAATTTTGTTAATACCTTTTTAATTTTCTCATGAACTATTTGATAGGCGAAGCTGTCAGATGTTACCAATGTGGTTCCGATGAAGATGGGCCCTATAAGGATAATTGTGGAGCATATACGAAGTTTGATAAGACTAGTAATATCGCAGTGGAATGTAACAGCGAAGACAGCCACATGCCTGGATCGTTCTGTATGAAAGTGACCCAGCAGAGTCCCAAGGGGTTTATTTGTAAGTATTTAGGTTTATATTTGCTTTTGGAATTACATCAATTAGAAATATAGAAAGAGTGATGTTTTATATTTGATATCCTGTTTAATGTTGGCAACCAGTTATACAGGGTAACATTCAGCCCCATATAGGAAAGTTTATGTTATTAATAACGTATGACATGTTATGTTGAGGTAACAGGGACGAAATAAGATAACCATAGTAGAACATGGGCGATTAATATGAAGTATCGGATACTCAGCTGTTAATGTTAAGTCATACGTTATGAAAAGAACGAAGTATTGTCTAAAGCTTTCTGCACAAACACAAGAACCATAAATGCCAAGGATAGCCAGATCAGGCAAATCTGTCTGCACAGTGCTGCTATTACTTGCCCTATTCCAGCGTGCTGCCATTTAAAATGCATTGCGTGGAGCATATTCTTTTAATAATATTAACACGTTCACGACACAGTGTACCACGGGTGGTACATTGCTATGTTCTTTTGTAGATTCGCTGTGGCATCAGTGGTACATGCCTGATCTCACATTGCATTGCACATAATTTTTTTACACACATAATTTTTACCGCTGGGTGGCGCAGTGCTTAAGGTGTTAGGCTTGCGACCATGGGGTCCCGGGTTTGAATCCTGGCTAGGATGTGTAGTGGCGTTTTTCACGTGTTGCCGAGACGGTAGCAGTGGGCTACACAGCGGTTGTGTGAGAGACAGTGCGGTCTAGTCGCTATTTTCTCCTGAGTTCAAGTCTCAGCTGCGGCAGATGGCAATGTGATGTTGTCTATGTGTATCCGTCTGTCCTGGTTGAGTGGTAGAATAGTCTAGGGCTAAACTCCTCCAAGACATTAATATAAATAAGGTGATTAAAAAAAAAAAAGTATTTTTACCTAGTAATTCATTTTGTAAGTCTTGTTCATAATCGGTCTCCATAAAATGAACCAAACAAATCCTACTTGTATCTGGGTTAAGTTTATCCTGCCTTTATCCATTCACCTCTTATGATTTTGGACACCAGACCAGATCTTTAGGTTTTGGAAAAACGTGGAAAATAATATTTTGACCAGTAGATTTCTTTGTACAATACGTGTTATTACAATCATTCACTGCATACCTTGTTCCCGGCATTTTTCTTCATTCTTGTCTGAATAATAACAATATGTAAATCTAATACATGAATTATTAAGCTTCTTTTACCTTCTATAATACATACAAAATCACCATAGAACACTAATAATAATAATTGTCTTTTAAATCCTATAGGTAAATAGTTTACAAAATTTATATTACAAACGTTGAGAATAATATTAAAGAAGGCGTCAAGCAATTTTGGAATTTTGTTAAAACGAAAAATAATAGCAAATCCCCAGAAAATGGTTCTAAATAATGAGGTTCTATCAGGGGGGAGGTCTATTGCTCAAGGCTTCGCCAATAATTTTAAGTCTGTATTTCAAATACCTAAACAAATAAATTCAACAAATGTCAATGGTGTAATTGATGGTGAAGATTTCGAATTATTAAATATTTCGGAAATTACTGATGCTGATGTCATAAAGGCAATAGATAAACTAAAACCAAAAAAATCGATGGGGCATGATAGTGTACCTAGTTATGTCATAAAGGGTTGTAAGGAAGCATTTGTTGAGCCACTAGTAGTAATCATATTTAGTATAGCTCTTAGAAATAAAAAATTTCCTGATAAACTGAAAATAGCACGACTTACTCCTGTTTTTAAAAGCGGAGATCGAAGAGAAATTGTAAATTATCGTCCTATTGCTATATTATCAAATTTATCTAAGATATTCGAGACCATTATATATATAACTACCTATCTGAACATGCTAAAAAGAAAATTTCTAACTTTCAATATGGGTTTCAAAAGAAAAGATCAGTAAATGGAAATTTAGTGGATTTTGTGACCTCTACGATGGATGCCTTGACAAACAATAAACAAATGGATGTGATCTATACCGACTTTGCTAAGGCATTTGACAAAGTTGACCATGGCATATTGCTAAATAAGCTTAGAAAATTCTCCATTTCTAGCAATTTAATAACATTTATGTCTACTTACCTTATAAATCGACAGCAATATGTTATGATCAATAATTTTGAGTCGAATTACTACATATCAGATTCAGGAGTCCCGCAGGGCTCAAATCTAGGCCCACTTTTATTTTTAATTTTCATTAATGATATTGTAGATTCTGCTAAACATTCATCAGTTAGCTTCTTCGCTGATGATATGAAAATATTTAAACAAATAGGTGATTATCAGGATTGTTTGCTTTTATAAGATGACATAAGGGAAATATATAACTGGTCTGTTCAGAATCAGCTGCCCTTTAATATTAATAAATGCAAGGTAATGACTTTCACGTTATGCAAAAATATGTTTGATTATAATTATGAAATTGGAAACGAAAATTTGGAAAGAGTTTATACAAAAACTGATCTGGCTGTGATATTCGACTAGAAACTGACGTTTAATGACCATGTGATAAATATTTTTCAAATAAGTACTATAAAAATTTAGGTTTTATCTTACACAATTGCAAATCATTTAAGTGCGAAAAAACTATTTTAATGTTATATTCCTCCTTTGTAGGATCGAAACTAAATTACTGCTCCACGGTTTGGAGTCCTTTCTATACCAGGTACATACAAATGTTAGAAAATGTACAGCAAATAATTTATAAAACATATTAATTTCATTTTGCATAAGAGATATACTAGTAACTCTTCTTATTTAGATCAACTTACTAAGTATAATTTAATGACGCTAAATAGCAGAAGAACTTACTTTGACATTGTTTATTTGTATAAACTTCTGCATAATCTTTCGTATGACGTAACTACCTGAAATAAAATAATAATCAATGTGCCAGATGAAAGAACACGTTTTCAAAGAACTTTTTCATATATTATACCAATTAGAAACTACGAACTAAAGTCACCTCCTGTGAGAATGGCAAAGAGCTATAATTCATTACAGCGATATCTAAATATATTCAGAGATACATATGGAATGTTCACAAATAAATTAAAAAATTGACTAGGTACTTAATATACAGAACCCAAGTAGCACAATTAATTCCTCAAGATATCCCGAGGCTACAAATTTAGGAATTAGTAAATATCTTCTAGAGGTCTGTAAGAGTTCTCTAAGATGGGCAAATGTCAGCATATCAGTATTAAATAGTACTTCCCATGATGATCGAAAAAAGCGGTTAGTATAGAGTCCTGTGAGCAGCCTTTTGCATACCTATAGAATTCCCATAGTAATCTTTAGGATATCTTATCCCTTGCCAATATAAATGATCCCGAGGACATCTTTATAGGATTTCTGTTAGATGTACCGCATCGATCCTGCAAATAGGGACGTTCCGATACTATCGATATGATACCAGTATCGATACTTTTCATTCGATACCAAGTACTTTTGTACTCGATACTTTTCTTTCGATACGATACCGGTATCGATACTTTTAAGCCGGTATCGGTATCACTAAAATATTGCATGTACAGTATGTTTGAATGTACAGAAAAACGTACAGCATTACATTTTGGTTGAAATTTTTTTTCGAATTTCTACCCCCCCCGTTCATCAAAAAATTTTTTCGGATCCCCCGCTCATCAATTTTTAAAAAAATATTGTATTATGAAACAATTTCTGCAGAAACATTTTTTTTCTACTATGATTGATTTTATCTTAAAAGTATCGATACTCACTGGTATCGATACTTTTCTTTCGATATGATACCGGTATTGATACTTTTCATTCGATACCAGTATCGATACTTTTGTGGTATCGGAACGTCCCTACCTGCAAACAGATTTATTTCCTGTAGTAATCTTTCGGGTATTTTATCGCTTACCAATATAAACGGTACTGAAAACATCTTTATAGGATTTCTATTAGATATACAAACGCACACTTCTTATAGAATTGCCAGCGGCAGCTGGTGAAATGTTGGTTAATCAAAATCTCAGTATGAGACATCAGGCCCAAACCAAACCAAAGATTAGAGATCATTATAAGATTCATCCAAATAAATCGATGATCCCTGAGAGAATCTGAACGTTGCAGTAATGTTATTAATGTTCTATAAATTCATGAGTATAAGATAATGCATGACTGATTACCATCAGTGGTTTGTACGTGGTGTCATCTAGGAATAATTTCTGTAACAAATTACGTGGTAAGCAAATAAATTTTATGCATTAAAAGAATTTCTTCTTGCGATTTCTATAGGTGTTCTATTAGCGATAATAATAATATTTCCAATTTAATACTTTATTTGATCTCTGTAATACATAGAAAATTGAGCTGTATGGTAATTCCCTTTTAAAACTTCTAGAAGATGTCTACAAGTATTCTGTTAAGGATAATAATACTATTTCCCTTTTAATACTTTATTTGATTTCTATAATACTTAGAATATTGAGCTGTATGGTAATTCCCTTTTAGAACTTCTAGTAGATGTCTGTGGGTTAACAAAAGTTGAAATTCCTATATAATGCCCAGATTACATTTCCCCAGTGCATAAAAGTTGAGCACATATAAAGATTTCTCATTTTGATTTTGGAAGGACTTCTAGAGTACGTAAATACAAGATATCCTCGCGGGCAGAAAATAGAACTTCTTAAAGATATCTTAAAGAATTCTGTGCTACTTGGGAATGAAATAGAAATTTTGTCAGCATTTTATGTCTTTAATTTATTTTCTTGCTCATTGTATGTGTCTTATTTTAGGTATTTTAATTTAGTTTGTTATGTTAAATATATATGTACAGTCTGTAATTGGTTTGCGAAAGCTGTAGACTTGTCATAATAATAAATAAATAAAGAAATAAATAAAGGTCTAAAATAGTGCAAGCAATAGTATGTCCCTGTTTCTGCACACGATTTCACTGATCAAGAATGTTTTTATCGAAAGAAACATATAAAACACACACGAAGATGTACGTATGAGATTTACAAACAAAAACCAGTAAATAAGTAGACAAAACTTAATAGTCACACCACTAAACATAGAGAGACAATGCCATCAGAAACATAAACAACAGATTTAGGTCTCTCTGTGACATCACAGCTTTACCGGCAAGTGGCGAACATTGTAGCATAGGGAACTGGCTATCCTCCCCCTGTTTACAGTTCTTGGCGCAAACATATGGTAATTATCTAACCTCACATTTATTTTTGATAACTAGAACTGTATCTTAGCTGGCAAAGGAGGATAGTAATGAATTCGCTGACAATAATGTCTAGCGGCACATTGATTTGATAAGCCTCTATAAAAATTATTTTGAATTACATTACATTAAAGAACTGTTTTTTATTACTTTTAAAGACATATGCTACTTGGAAAATATAATGACATGGCCGATGGGCGAAAAAAGGTCCTTATCTACCCTTGTCCTTTCCCTATAAGTATTTTTTCGTGGCTTTTACCGTTTCATCAACGGTAATAGCGGAAAGTGTTGCTATCTTGGTCTTTATGAATGCGATGGATAAGGATAGTTATACATACCGCTATATTGCGAAAAATTCCTGTATACTTCGAACGAAACCTTAACCCTAGTTTTTTTAGGCAAAATTGTTTTTTGCAGTCTATCTTGTTGAAACACTTGAGTATTTTCTAACTGAATTCATGTTCTTTATACATATATTGGTGAACTATTTTTTAAATTAATGGCTAAATTTTTAAATGTATATATTCTTGTTGAAAATGCGCAAAACAGCTGTCTTTGATTAATTTAAACAAAGGTGATTATAAAAAAAAATATACTGAAGATTGAAGAGAAGCAACAAAAAAGCATTTGCTTAGGATAAAAGATAAAGATATAATCATAATCAGAGAGGAATTCAGAAAGTGCTATGAAGAAATGGTCCTGTATTTACGAGAAAAATTACCATATAATAATATTATTTTGCAAAATTTATTATACAGTATGCAGGGATCGAGGATATATATCACTTGATATATATCATGATATTTATGGAAAATATCACACCATAAATATCACCATAAATATCATGATATATATCGCAAATATAAAAATAAAACGCCTACGCCTATGGTGCGCGATTTAAACACCTACGCCATTGGTGAAAAATATATATATTTTTTAAAATTAGTTTCATTTTAATACTTATAGGTACTTCTTTATTGTCCTTATAATAATAATATTGAACATCTATGAGACCAATTTTATTGTGTTTTTTTAAGCCAAATTCTTTTCAGCTGCTTAGCTTTACAGTTGAATGGGGCAAGATCGTCATTTTAATTTTGATGTAACAAAACTCATGATTCTCTTCCCACTTGTACGAACCCAATCATACCCAAATGCAGCTGGGAGGATAGAGAAGGTGACCCGGGTAAAGTGATACATCATTGGGCCGTGAGAAGAACTTTCGGGCGGGTGCCTTGGGCACCCGAGGCAGCTGAACAGAATTTGACTTTATTTTAAATTGTTAGAATTTATGTTTTGTTTGTTACGTTTTCAGAGCCAAGACATAATAAGCTTAAAAAACATTGAATAAAAACGATTTAAAATATGATATGCACTCTTTTAAATTCAATCGTGGTTTTATTGAACTTTACATGAATTAAAAAAATAAAAATAAATATAAATATCAAAAAGTGATATATATCACGTTTTTGGTGATATATATCAGTTTTTTTTTTTACTAGTGAAATATTTTTGTCGAACTCCTCTATACGTTTCCTTAAATATAAGGAATAAAAACCAGACTGCAACCAACAGCTATTCTCCGGACTAATGCCCCGCCGATGAATTAATTGTAATTCATAATTCAGCGCTCGGCGGGGCATTAGTCCGGAGAATAGCTGTTGGTTGCAGTCTGGTTTTTATTCCTTATATATTTAAGGAAACGTATAGAGGAGTTCAACAAAAATATTTCAACATACCTACTATATCAGTTTGTCTGATATTTATATAAATATCATGATATTTTCGATCCCTGATAGTATGTCCACAGTTAGAGTGGATAAGAGAGTAAACTTTTTATTTTTCATTTTACGTGGAAAATTTATTCCTAATAAAAAGTTTTGCTTTTATTAAAAATATGATTGCCATGGAATTGTCATGTACAGGGTGTTCAGAAAATTAAAAAATCTGAAAATATGTGAGCAGAGTAAACTACGTTGTGGTGAAAAACTGTCACTATGAAAAGTTATGTCAGAATCCCAATTTGTGGATAAATCTACCCAGTTCAACTTTTTTTAAAATTTGTTATAAGTTTCAAGTGGTATCATGCGGTAAAACTTCGGTAAAATAAAAATTATGTTTTCTAGAATAAAGATTAGAAACTACTCTGCTCATATATTTATTATTTAGTTTATATGTCAATGCTTAGTTTAGTTTTTGTACATTTTGAATTTGTATTTATAATTAATATAATTCCTGAAAAAAAATACCTAAAATTTCAACTATTCTTTCCTAAATTCCTAAGAAAAATATAAATACTACTACTGTGAGCCCTGCCAATACCTCCCTCCTTACCTACTCCAAGTCTACCAGATTGCATCCTAAAAATACCTAGATAAGATGTACATTGCACATGTGTAAATCTGGTCTTTTTTGATTGTTCATTTTGCAAGTTAGTTTGGATAAGAATCCCAAAGGGTTTCGCCGGTTAAGTATATGGAATTGGGCCCAGCAGCTTATTGGGCTATTCATTCACATGAATGTTGCTTATGACTAGGAATGCTCAATAAAGTATATAATAAACCTCTATCCTCTCTATTATCAGAGTTATGGGGGTAACTCAACTTTAAAATTAATTTTTTTCAAAACTATTGAAGATAATTGAATGAAATTAATAGGAGACGTTGATATAAAATAACTATATTTTACATTCCTATTACGTCATTTAGTATATTAAAAAAATAATTTAATGTTTGACGGTGCTGTTTTCATATCAACCCTTCGAGTGACACCTACCTATAAAATCTATATTATTTAACACTAACATATTTATCGTGTGTAAAAATTACTCCAAGTCAGATTGGTGGAAGGTGCTTAAAAAAATATAAACCTAGGTAATGAACAATAACACAAGCACACACAAAAAAATTAAGTGCGAATGAATTCCTACTCATTTGGATGCTAATAAGAGGGAGACATCTTTTGGGCAGAACAGTTTTGCCCGATGAGCGGGGCTAACTTTTGAATTTTTAATGGCACCCTATATTTTTTATCGCGTATTCTGATTCTGCAAAAGAAATTAGATAACTTTTGTACCAAACATTTTTTTCTCCCCCCTGCCCTGATGAGGGGTATGGGGGTAACTTTTGAATGTCCAAATAGTCCCTTCAAATTAGGAAAAATTAAAGAAAATTTTCCCACAGTTATGAGACCTGTAAAAAGTGAAGTATTTGGGTTGTCTAAACATGATTTTCACCCCCCCCCGCAGTTCTAAAAAAGGGTGATATATGAATTTTGGTGAAAAATATCAAGAGAGCAAAGTTGTAGAGCATAAAAATTTCCATGAATATTGTCTACTTTTTTTTTCAAATTCCGCATAGTTTCGCCGCTAGAGGGCGCGAAAGAAATAAATATACATATAGACTTTTGCCCCTTTTTTTAGATTTTGAGCCAAAATTATGCATTTTTATGAAAAATTACATGAGAACAAAGTTGTAGCACATAAAATTCACTATCTTTAGGTGTTTTCTAGTTTTTTTTTTTCAATAAAATATATATATAGGTATTCTATGTTCTACAACTTTGATCTCATGTAATTTTTCATAAAAATGCATAATATTGGCTCAAAATCTAAAAAACCAGCAAAAATCTATATGTATATTTATTTCTTTCGCGTCCTCTAGCAGCGAAACTATGCGGAGTTCGAAAAAAAAAATGGTAGTGACAAAATTTATAGGAAAATTTATGCTCTACTACTTTTCTTTCTTGATATCTTCCACCAAAATGTCCCCTTCTGAACGAAACAACTTTTGTCTGAAACATTTTTCGCTAGTGTCCCTTCCGGAGGAGATATTACTGTGGATTAATTAAGATGGCCTAACCATATTGTCTAATAAAATCAATACTTCTTAAGCAAAAAATAATAATTGAAAGCCAAGCTAAAAGTAGTACCGTAGATGGGGGTGGATCGAGACTGCTGGGTCAATGGAAACAAAAGTGGGGAACGTAAATCAAAAATTCTCCCAGTTCTCAAATTTAAAATTGGCTGTTTTAGTTTTCTCTCAAATTATCTATTAGTCGGTCCTTAAAGTGTACTTAGTAATTTTCAGCATGTTACATTGGCATAACTGCTTGAAAAACAGTGTTGTCAATAAGGGGCTGCCAAATGGGTTTAATTTGTAGGCCGCAAAACTTTATATTTTACTATAAGAAAAAAAACAGAGAAGTAACTTCATATCTGGCTGAAAAATACCTTAACCTGTCCTATTAACATAATTATTCACAAAAGTGGACAACTCTGCATAGTTTATGAAAAATGTTTTTTTTTTTTTGTAACGTCACTTTTGTCAGAATTTTGAGGTCAGTAGAAATAGCTGAAAGTCCTTTTCTATTTTTTTAAATTTACGTTATACATTTTCCCGGTGATAATAGTGCCTTATATTGTTACTTAGGTTCATGAGAGTTTGTAATGTTGGTTTATTATAACAAATAAACAATTTAAATAACTTAATTTTATTTTATTTTGCAAGTTTTCGGTGAAAAAATTCACCCAATTTTAAAAAAATAATAATTTATAGTTTCTATCGCCCCCTCGAGTGGAGTAATGGCAATTTTAATGAAAAACAAGTTAATGTTTCTGTTCACCCCACAGTACGGGGTGAATAGAAACATACACCTTTTATTTTTTTTTAGTCAAACTGATGAAAATGTAATATATGCCTACGCATCTACTAGTAGGGACCAGAGTTTTCCGTATTTTTCATTTTGGGAAAGCTGAATAGTTTCCCTACTCCAAAGCTGCAAAGTTTGAAATGTGTTTTTATGCACCCCCATCTACGGTAGTATATTTTTTCGATTATTAGCTTCCAAATGAGTAGGAATTAAGTGGTCTAGGTCTTCGCATTTATTTATTTTTTTTTTTTGGGTGCCTATGTTTATTACCTAGGTTTATATTTTTAAGCATCTTCCACCAATCTGACCTTGAAGTAATTTTTACGCATGATAATTACGCTAGTGTTAAATAATATAGATTTATTTGGTAGGTGTCACTCAAAGGGTTGATATAAAAACAGCATCCTCAAAAGTTAAATTATTTTACTAAATGACGTAATAGGAATGTAAAAACAATGTAAAATATAAAGCCATTTTATATCAACGGCTCCTATTAATTTCATTTAATTATCTTTAATAGTTAAAAAAAAAAATTGATATTAAAGTTGAGATGTTTATTTCCCCCATAACTCTGGTAATATAGGGGATAGAGTTGTTCGTTATATATTTTATTGAGCATTCCTAGTCATAAGCAACATTCATGTGAATGAATAGCCCAATAAGCTGCTGGGCCCAATTCCATATACTTAACCGGCAAGACCCTTTAGGTAAACTAAGATCGTTAGAAAGAAGTCAGTTAATAATTGCATTTATTATCTGTTTAGTAGTTGGATTTTAAGTAACTAAATATGTGCTTTCAGGGGACGGTAGATGGAGACAGGTAATAAGGAGGTGCGCCTCGGTAGCAGACACGGGTGTCACGGGCGTTTGCAACTGGGGAGTGTACGAAAATGGAATATATTGGGAGGAATGTTATTGCTCTGAAGATGAATGTAACGGAGCGAATTTTATTGAACTTTCCAAAGTCTTGTCTATGATATCCCTTGGACTCATGTTATTATGGCAGTTTTGATGTTTTTTTTTTGTGTAGTTTGGGTACCTTATTTTAACCTTTGAACAACTATTTTTAGGTTTTTAAGATATGACAACGATCTGTTTTTAAGTCACTAACTAGGATCTGATTATTATAGTATTATCATTCCACCTTAAACCTAGCCAAAAGTATTACTGCCTATTTTAAGCTTTTATCAAAAACTACTTAACACGTTGAGCCCCGGTGTATAAACGATTTTAGGGTTCCCGGACCAGACTTCCTTTTCTTAAAATATTGTTAAATACATTTAGTGGAGTCAAATTAGAACTAAAAAATTCGCAAAGTGAATTGTCTGGTCAGGGCAGTTTTTTTTGTTTTATAATAATATAATATTTATTTATTAGCAAAAGCTAAAAATACAAACAAACAAACAATGGCAATATTCAATATATCTATACACAATACACAATATAGCAAAAAAAAATTATCCATACATAAATTCGGAAATCTGAAATATATACACATTATATTATATCTCTACATTATTTTTTACATATTCCCTACATTTTTTCTTAAATGTCCACAAATTTGGACTAAGCTTTATTTCATCTGTCAGACCATTATATTCTTTCAAACCCTTATGAAACAGGTTGTTTTGACCATATGATGTGGTGACAGTGGTAATATAAAAATTATTTTGGTTTCTTGTGTAATGGTCATGTATATCTCTAACAAACAAGCAATTTTCTATTAGATGCCGAGGAAGTAATTGATGTAACATCTTATATATAAATACTAAAGTGTTAAAAATAATAGTTTGCCTGACGCTAAATATTTTTAAATTATCCAACATATATTTTACACTAGTATATCTATCACATTTAAGTATCACTCGAAGCGCTTGATTTTGTTTTTTTTGTAACATGGAAATTTGTGTAACATTAAGTAGGAACAGAACTGTTGAACAGTAGTTAAAATGTGGATGTATAATAGTCTTATAAATTGTTGTTTTAGTCCACTCACTGAGGTCATTACCTAGCCTACCCAAAAGGTTTACTTTTCTTGCAATTTTTTTACTCACATACACTGCATGATTTGAAAAGCTCAATTCTTCATCAATTATTACACCTAGATATTTAAATTCATTGACTTGTTCAATAGTTTCACCACCAATTATCACTCCTCCATTGTAATTTGTATTTATTACATTATATTTGTTTTTTATGATCATATACTTGGTTTTGTCTACATTTAACTTTAAATTGTTGTCGCTCAGCCATTTATTTAAATTTTCCATATCTCTGTTTAGTATTTCTAATATTTCATCTACATTGTTGCCTACTGTATATATTAAGGTATCATCTGCAAAAAGCTGTATGTTGCAATGAGTAATTGATTTTACAATGTCATTTATATACAGTATAAATAAATTTGGACCGAGGACGGTTCCCTGCGGCACACCGAATTCTGTAAGTTTTTCTGAAGAAGTGATATCTCCATATTTGGTCTTTTGATGTCTATTATTAAGATAATCTTCTATCCATTTTAGTACTATATCAGTGAATCCCATATTTTTTAGTTTTAACAGCAACAATTCTCTATTTATTGTTTCAAAAGCCCTACGCAGGTCAAGGAATACAACACCTATTATAAATTTGTCATTAAAGGCACTTTTCCACTGAGCTAGGATTGTTTGCAGTGCACTCTCGCAAGAATTATTTTTCCGAAAACCAGCTTGATTCTTCACTAAAATATTATTAGATTCTACGTACTCCACTATTTGTTCATTAGCTACTAGCTCTAATACTTTTTCATAAGCGGGAACCATATTAACAGGCCGAAATTCTTCACATTTATCAGTATTGATTTTCTTTTCTATCGGTACTATAGTTGATGTTTTCCATTGGTTGGGAAAAGTTCCTGACTCCAAAGAGTTGTTTATAACTTGAAAAAATTTATCACCAATTGTTTCAAAAGATAATTTTATAATTTTTGTATTTATTCCATCTGTGCTACTTTTTTATTCTTCATTTTATTAATAATTTTTCTTAACTCACTTAATTCTAATAACTTAAATTTTTCTAGGGTACAATTTTGCTTTTCCATTTTGTTTAAGATGTCATCATAATTTTTACTTACATTCAGGCCTCTAGTAATTTTTTCGATACTATCAATGAAAAATGTATTAAATTCCTCTGCAATTTGTATATCACCTCTAACCAATCTGTTGTTAAATATTAAACTATCTTTCTTATTTTTTGTATCTCCCTTTAGTAGGCTCTTTAGAGTTTTCCACATTTCCGTTGGGTCATTCTTAACCTCATCAATTTTATCTGTGTAATATTCTTGTTTTCTTATTCTAATTAAGGATACTACATGATTTCTTTGATGTTTAAACATTGTCCAATCCTGGTCCTCATCCGTTAAGACTGCCCTTTTATACAATCTATCCCTTTCTTCCATTTCTTGTTTAATATCATTTGTCCACCATTTCTTGTTGCCCCATTTACTATTTATCATAATTTGTTTTTCTGGCACATGTTTGTTTAAAATTTCTGTTAGTGCACTAACAAAACTGTTTGCCAATACTTCTGTATTGGTGGAATCTGCTGGCCATTCCATGTCCATTAAATCTAACTGGAACTGTAGTTCGTTAAAATTATCGTAATCTCTCTTCAGAATTTTTGTATCAGGAATTTTGAAATTATCTTGTATCTCAACTGTTATTATTGAATGATCTGTTATCTTTGGTGTTGCATGGACTTCAAATTTTATATCTTTATCATTCGTAATAAGTAAATCAATGATTGTTTTACTGTCTTTGGTTACTCGTGTATAGCTATCAATCTTTTGATATAAACCATTATTTTTTATAAAATTATCAATTTTCTTGCTGTAAAAAGTATTTAGGTCAACATTAATATTAAAGTCCCCTAGAAGTATTAGTATACCATTTTTTAATGTCCATTCTGATATTACTTCTTCTAATTTATTTAAGAAATCAGAGTCACTAGAGCTTGGCGAATGATAGCAACAAAAAATAAAATATTTTTGTTTATTTATTAAGATTTCTATTCCTATTAACCACATGTTCATGTTAAGAATTTCATTTTCGATTTCTTTGTATTTAAATTCTTCTTTAATGTAGATTATGGTACCACCTGTATGTCGACTTTGGGAATACGTACAAATATAGTTATAACCTTTAATTTTGATTTCATTATATTCTATATCTTCTGTTATATGTGTTTCAGACAAGCAAATGATAGGTGGTTTCCACTGATTCACTAACCATTCTAACTGCGTTTTGTGGGGGATAAAACTTTGTATATTTATATATAATATTTTATTGGATAATTGCTACTGGGAGTTTTCATTAAAATTTTGTAAATCGTGTTCAGAATTCAGTTTTAAGTTCACAATTCAGTTTTGCAGTTTCGGCGAGGTCGGCGTATTGTTTATTTAAACAATTTAATTTTTTTAGACCGTGTTTTCCATTGGTTTTCTTTGAATATCTCGAAATCTATGAAAAACAACAAAAAGAAGGAAAATGTTCATTTTGAGCTGTACAATAAAATTACATAAACTATAATTCACTCCAATTGTTATTATTATTTAAAAAAAATTGAACATCACAAAGTTATGCGTTCTCAAACAAATCACTTTCAAAACTAATAATTAATATTCAATGAAATTTTGGAAAAATATAGCTCTTATAAAACTCAATCACCACTTAAAATTTCAAATCAAAATAATTATTAAAACGGCTCAAATATACAGTCGTTGCTAAAACTTTGCACACTTGTGAAATCCAAAACCAACAAATGTGTACGATGGCTCAAATTGTAGCCTTTTAATAAGTACTTTAAGGACACGGAGAGATAATTTTTTTTTCAAAATTTATTGCGGCTGTTCATAATTTTTCGAAATAGTAATGCTCTACTTGTATTTGTAGCTGAGATACATTAGTTTTTACATTTAGGTCACTTATAAATAAACATTGACATTTTTTATTGAAATTTGGAGTGGTAATTCTCCAATGTCTATTATTTTGTCTCTGCTACTTGAAAATAATCCAAAGCTACAATTGTTAAACGATACCTTATAGGGGCCCGTTAGCGATTTTGTTAAAGATCTGAAAACCACCAAATATGTCTAAATGTTATATTATGTTTTTATAAAGCGGACTTTAGTCGCTAGATAGCCCAGTGGGTAAGGCGACTAGCACTTTTTATTTAGGAGGCGGACGTCTCGGGATAAAAAATCCTGCTCACGAAATATATTTTTTTATTGTATCAGTAATATTAAAAGTTAGGTTGGTTTAGTAGTCCAGTCGAATTAGACATCATAAAAAATTTTGCGTACTGCGGACTTTTTTTTGTGGAAGTTGTTTAAGAGGGCATAATAAGCAAGCACAGAAAACTACACCCTGCTACACCATATGCGTCCCCTATTTTTGGGGGTTGAAACTTTGAAATTTTACTTATGTGTCCATATCTGTTTCCCTATTGTCCACGTGTATAATCCTTTCTGCCCTACTATGAACCATAAGGCCGCAAAAAAATGTGAGAAAGGAGACTGGAGAACACATGACATAAATCGTTATTACACAATATGTGTTGATCCTATTTAAATACAAAAACACATTTTCTATGCGCAATGAATTGGACTTTTAGGATAAACAAAAACACTAACCAGAATTATACTGGTTTTGGTTTTTTTAATGCAACAATACCAAAATAGCCATTTTTGGCATATTTTGCTGTCAAGCTCCTAAACCAACGAATGTATTAAAATAAAACCAACGTAAATTTTCTTATATTAAGGTCGTACATGCATGAAAAAAAAATGGGCAAAAAAAAGTAGGTTCACTTTTTTTTTTAAAAAAGGGGTTTTCAAAATTTCAACATCCCGTATCATGAAAACCGCGCGGTATTCGATGAAAGTTTTTTCACAAATCATCATCTCTTCTTAAGGGCATTAGTATGTGTAGTATTGTAGATTGGAAATAATAGCCGTTTGTCCTGTACAGAAGACCCCCAAATTCGGACAGCGCGACCTTTCCGGCCTCGTACAGCCAAAACCTTCTAGATATTAAAAGAAAACCAATGGAAAACGCGGTCTGAAAAATTAAATTGTTTACAATACGCCGACCTCGCAGAAAGTGCAAAACTGAGCTGTGAACTTAAGTCGACCCCCTGAACATGTTAAAACAGAAAAACTGCCCTGATCAAACAATTCACTTTAAAATCCTAATTTGACTTCATTAATTCGGAGATTTGCAAATTTTTTTTTAACTATCTTGTTTTTTGATGTGTTATTGATATTTGAATTTGAGATACACATAAGTACTTCACGGGCTGTAGAGGTCTTGGATCAGTGCCTCACAAGTTCAACCCTGTCTTATAGTGTTATATCCAATGCTATAAACACATGAAAGATGTTGACGGTGGGAAAACAACCCACACAGCACAAAAATATCCTCAGGACACATTAAGAATATCATCTGTGGATTAGTCGGATATCGTGAGTAAATCCCGTAATAATCTGAGGATATTCATAGGACAGTCCGGGCCTTCCTCATGACCCCCTGAGGATGGCTATGCCAATATCCTGCGGATTTATTTAGGTAGTGGTATGGATCATTTTATAGGACTTTTGGTATACACTTGTTAACGGATATATGGGACATCCTGAACTAATCCTATAATCTCGGAACAGTCCGCATAGAAAAAAAATATTAATTTAGGGGTAAATCCCAGTTTTTATTGTTAAAAAACCATATTTTGGGATTTACTCGAAATCTACATGGTAAAAAATTTTTTAAATTGAAAATTCGGTTTCAGCATACAAAAATACTTAAGGCGTGATAGGTTTAGGCCTTGAAACAGAATTTTTTTTTTGTAGACCTGTGTTTATAGACATGTGGTAGGACTAAGTCAAAGACTTGTAAATAGATCCATGTACCAACAGCTACCGTGAACTTAGAAAGGGCTCGAAAATGTACGAATCAAATGCCAATGAATAGTTGATTAATTCTAGATGTTTGACTTCGATCTAAGTTTCAATATGGGGCCGACGTTTGTATAAATGTGACATAACTATCTAATTGTCTCCGTTGTAGGGACGTTACATTTGATGCCACCCAAAAGTTCTTTATAGAGGGTGTCTTATAACTAAGTGGCTTCCTAAGAGGGAGTAATAGAACACAAAAACAAACTCGAATTTTTATCTTTATCTGTCAACATTTACTTTTCAGTTGACGATTTGCACGAAAGAAAAAAAAGTGTCTAGATTGGTATCACTGTAATTAACTGCACATGTTGACCAACTCGTCTAATTTACAAACTTTGCAACAATTAAATACCTATAATATAATAATCATAACATTGTTTTCATTATCTTTAATGTTAAACCTACTTCCACTGAATATAAATCATATTTCGTAGTCTACAATATTTAAGAAATGTCGAATTATGCAATTTGTCAAACATTGTTTCCAACTCAGTTTAGAAGAGTTGACAGTAGTGATTGACAAAATGCATAATTCGACATTTTTTAAATATTGTAGACTACGAAACAACCTAATAAAGATGATTTATATTCAATAGAAGTAGGTTTAACATTAAAGATAATGAAAACAATGTTATGATTATTATATTATAGGTATTTAATTGTTGCAAAGTTTGTAAATTAGACGAGTTGGTCAACATGTGCAGTGAATTACAATGATACTAATCTAGACACTTTTTACCAAAATTTCTTTCGTGCAAATCGTCAATTGTTTCATAATGAGGCTACAGCCCCTTGAAGGGAGTAAGTGAAACATAGTTATACTCTTCATAAATACAAAAATGAAGAGTATGTTGCATTTGAGTGGAACATTGTTAAAACCTTATATCGTTCATAGAGAAAAAAAATTCAAATTGTTTCGAATTGTGAACAACTTTCGAAATGCCCGCCCATCATATTTCTCGTGAAAATGATAACTAAGACGGAGAAGTTCGATTGTATTGAACTTTCATGACCAATAGATCCGTAAATATAATGTTTTAAAGTTGAGTCCGCAATAAATATTCAATTTGAAGAAAGTCATTAAATGGAACACACATATGAGTGTTATATTTTATAATATACAATAGACACAAACAATAATGAAAAATTTTAATTATATTGGACACAACTTTAAAACATCAACCTAGTTTCTCACGTCTAACATAGTAGATTGGTTTCATTGGTTGGCATAGCATGGCAAAGCACAGCAGCCAGTGCAAACACACCTTTATATTGATATTAAACTCTTTAATTATTTACTGTTTTATATATTATTATTTAACAGAAAAATATGTATTATGAATATTTTTACTCGATGCTGTGGACAATTGTTTGATTTCTTGTGTTTGCATAGCTTAGCAAGGCATAATATGCAGTGCAAACACACCGTTACATTGATATTTGACTCTTTAATTTCTCTACTCTATTTTATAATTATATTTAATTTCAAAAATGTATTGTAAATATTTGTACTCGATTTTATGGAGGAAGTTGGTCTCTTATACACTTTTGAAAATATGTCTAGCAATAACTTTAAGGGATTGCATTTATATTTACACTTTACTTTGTGTAATATTAGCGGAAGCAATTTTCTACAGTCAATCTGTTTGATCCGTCCTATGTGTTTTATGCACTGTTATTAAATATTTTTATATACAAGTTTAACTGTGTAATATTAAGAAAAATAATTGTTATTTTATATTTTCCATTTTAATAAAAAAATAATAGGAAAGATTTTGTTCTTTATACATTTTCATTCTATCATTTTTAATATATTTTGAACACTGTAACTTGCTATTTTCGTCTCCTAAATTATAAAACCAAAAAAAAAAGCATTGTTTTACTTTAGATAAATATAGCCCAGCTTGGGATCTCAGGCGGAGTCGATTTACACATTTTTTTAATTCACGTTATCCTTGATTAGTTTAAAAGACATTTAACTAAATAACTAGAGAGAACAAATTAAGGTAATGAACATAAATTCCACAAAAGATAATTGTTGGGCAACACTGACTTTTATTGTGGAAAAAATTAGAACCACATTTTATTTATCTTAAAAAGAAATAAAACCAATAATAAAATACATTACAGTGCGTCCTTTTTTTTGTGCGGGGGGGAGAAGGGGAAATCCATCATGCATATATCACGCTGGGTAGTGCTGGACTCGAAAGCTAAAACCCCTTCGGAATAGTGGCCCCCTCCCTGTCTTCAGTGTTTCCTCATACCCATCAGAATATCAGGTCAATCTTAGTGTTAGGTGTTAGAAATGATCTCCGCAGAGATGTCCTCCCCTTACTTCCCAACTTCGTTGAAACGATTAGAGGTTCAAGTTTCTTACATCTACTTCCTTGGTTTTCGTGACTGATGTCCTGTCCTCCAAGAGTTGCCAGTTTTCCTCTGATTCTAGCATCCTCAACACCATGTCATCGGGTGTAACTGGGCCGTCTACCCTATCCATGGCTCTTTGCTTTTCTTCTCTTACACCGGAACACGGTGTGCTCCTCGTTGTCTATCTCCCCACAGTACATGCATTCTCGTTCTTCGATCTTTCCGATGTCGTACACGTACTCTGCAAAGCATCCATGCCCTGTTAGGGGTCGTGTAAGGTAGTACCCAACCTCCCCATATCCTCTCTTCACTCATTTTTTAATATCTGGAATGAGCCTCCTCGTCCATCTTCCCTTACTCGAGATATTCCGTCTCTCCTGCCACCTCTGATAGAGTCTATCGTTGGCCCCCTTCTTGCCAGTTCCCTCGTATATCTCCCACCTTTCCTTTGCTAGAAGGCCGACTCGGGATCCCTGCCACTATTAGCACTGCCTCGTAGGAAACCGTCCTGTAGGCACTGCAGACTCTCAGTGCCGCACATCATTGTACCCTAGCCAGTCTTTTCGCGTTCTTTTCACTGCCATCGCACCTACCCATACCGGGGCTGCATACAGGAGAATGGAGTGCACCATGCTGCACGGCACCCTTCTCCTGCTGGCCTTCGGTCTGCTGGTATTATGCATAGCCTGCCTATGGCCCTTGCCACTCGCCCAGCTTTTTCCTCCATATGCCCAGATACTTTATCGCCTGGCTCGGGCCGATTTCCCTATCCCCTCCTCTACCCTTATTTTCAAGACAGGGAGGTTCCTCTTTCTGGTTATGACCACCAGCTCGGTTTTTCCAGGAGCAAGTTCCAGCTTCTTGCCCCTTATCATCTCTCTGATCTTGCAATGGCCGTGTTAGCTGCCTCCTCGATTTCCCTCGCCGTTCTGGCCGTGACTACTATTGCCAGATTGCCGGCATATCCGATCAACTGAATGTTCTCCGGTTGGGGTAAGCGTAATGCGTCATCAAACATTATATTCCACAAGGTTGGACCCAAGACCGATCCTTGTGGAACACCACAAATCATTTTCCTCCACTGGGTAGTGCCCTCTATCTCCAGCCCTATTCACCTGTTCTCAAGGTAGCTCTTTGCTATCCTGAGCAGGTACGGGGCTATTATCAACTTTCGTAACTTCTTAACTATCTCGCCCCAATCTGGAGTGTTCAACGCGTTTCGAACATCCAGCGTTACTGCTGCACAGATCTTCTTGGCCCTCATTATAGTACATCCTGCAAATACACCAAGTACACACGGTAAAAACAGAAAGCTGACCTAAAGTCGACAAGTTAAAAACACGTTAAGACAAAACTTAGGCTTGTTTTAATAAGCTCATATTTAACAATAGTCCAGTCAACGAAGGAGTGGTAGAGGACATGGAGGGGGGGGGGATTTTCCTCTTCAGGAATGTATTGGGGGTAGTTAGGAGGTAAATGTACTAAAAGCCCCCACACTAAGCCCTGGGCTTCAGGGGGGAGGGAGGTGGAAATGTACTTTTTTTTTCGATTTTTGGCTTACAACTCGGAAACGATGCGTCGTGCGGAAAAAGTATTCTATGCAAAATTAAACATAATTCAATTTCCTACAAGAATGCCTATATTCATTTTCTTCCTATGTGTTACAGTTTCCGAGATATTCACCAGCGGAAATCGATAATTAATAATTAAATCAATTTGGTATCTACATTTCTCTATCAAAACGTGGACTGTTAATAAATCACAGTCACAAAATAATCTTTATTTTACAACTCTTGTACAGTCGAACCTCCATAATTCGAATCCCCAAGGGGATTAAAAATCCGTTCGAGTTAGAGAAACTTTGAGTTATGGGAACTTTTTAGTAAAGATAATAGATATTTATTGCTTTGAATTGCTTCGAGATATAGAAGAGTTTGAGTTATGGAAGTTCAACTGTATTTACTAAAATACATAAATCTAATATATAAAAATCTCGTGTCAAAGTTTTTGTTATCGAACTTCTCCGAAACGGCTTGACCGAAATGAAATTTTTGGTGTATATTTGGTAGGTCTGAGAATAGGTCATAGGCTATTTTTTATACTTATACTTTTTTATACCCCTAGGTGATAAGGGTGGCCCTATCCAGAAATTCTATTTTTATTCTTTGGACAAAAATTTATAATTTATATGGCAAAACAATGTTTGCTGGGTCAGCTAGTATACAATGTGACTCACTTAAAATTAAGATACCCTTATAACTTTTTCATTTTGTTTCCGATTTGAATCAAATTTTACTCAAGTATAGAACAAATTAAGATCTACTTATGACCAGAAAAACATTAGCCTGCAAAATATGGCCAAATTACTCCACTTGTAGTCCCGTCAAATATATTACACACAACACTTTTGATACATACATTTGGTATTGCTTTTTTCGCTACTCTATACTGAATAATTGGCTGTTCTCGCTATTTGTTATGTATTGTGTTATATATTTGATGGGACTATGAGTGAAGGAATCTGGCCAGATCAAGACCATCCAATCTAATAACCATTTCGGCTTGAAAGACCAAAAATAATGTTTGATCTTCTCGTCCATCAGGTTTTAGCGATTTAGTTATAGTTATATAGAGCAGCCTTACTTTTATCTCCTCGTTCGAGCCGAATGGTTATTGGATCGAATGTTCTTGGTCTGGCAAGATTACTCCACTCGTATAGTCCCATCAAATATATAACGCACAACTCATAAAAAATAGCGAAAATAACAAATTATTTAGTATCCAGTAGTGAAAAAAATTGAAACGAAATGTATGTATTGAAAGCCTCGATGCGAATTCCTCTTGGTGATTTATTTCTGTTCCTCAGGGGCAAGGAGGGATGAAGTATTAGTGCTCTCTGTATATTTTATGTGAAATCTTAGAATACAAAAAAAATGACACTTGTTTATTATTGCTAATTAAAGAAAATGAATAAAACAAATATATAAACAAAAAAAAAGCTGTGTATTAAGGACACGAATACAGATCTTCCGTCTGTAGTATAGTAGTCAGTAATTGACTATATATTGTTTGTAAAGTAAATATTCTTTTTGGAAAACTCTTATACCTTCACTGCAGTTGTAGCAAGGCATTTTAAATATGCCACAGTCTAGCATATTGAGGGTACTCATAAGTGTATGATGGCCCATTCAAAATTATGTTCCCACACCCTGAGAAATTCGGAATATTATTCAAAATAATAGAACTGGTTTGCATTAGAGGTGGATAAATCTAAAGGGTGCTTATGTCGAATCAGTGCCACGAATTTCTTGAAAATGCGTCTGCCGGTAGAAAGTTAAGAAAGTATGCCTATAAAGAATAATTATTCCACATCCAGTGGAAGTATAGTAATGACAAAAAAATTTTATTGTTCAAATAGGCTTAGAATGTCATGAAACGTCGAGATTTTAAGTTTGAGCGAACAAAATTTCTGTCTGTCGCTCTGTCTGTAACTTTTTTTGTGTGCACGTTTACTCTGGAACCGTTTAAGATATTGACTTGAAATGCGAATATTTCGTGCGGGATTTGTGTAAAATTTGTTTCCCAAACTGTTCAATTTTGTTACAGGGAAGCTAAATATTAACCTAATAATAATTCGTTTACTTTTAACTAGTTAAATTGACAGATTAACTTCCCTGGAGACAGAGCTGGGCAGTACTCGAATAAATTGTACTGAGTACCCACAGTAGGTACTCAGTACCAGATACTCATGAGGACTTTTATTTTAACGGTACTCGGTACTCGAAAATTTCGAGTACGAGTACCGACGCGTGACAAACAATTCTTAGCTTGTTTTTTGTCTCAATATATTGTTTGCCATACATTGTGTGCAGTACAATCAGTCTGACAGTCCTGCTTCAGATACAATATAAAGATGACAGGTGTAAGGCGTGATATTTTTAGTACATTTTTAATAAGCGTTACTGTATTTACCTATACCCTTTTTTATTATTACTTAAAGTACCATAAATTGAGCACTCATATCATTGGTATTCTCGTTTTTGTCTTTTAGTTCTAATTTGATAGCTCTCATTAGTACTTTATAAAGTACCCGTACTCGGCGTTTTTCGGCGAGTGAGTTTGAGTACTTTATAAATTTTGCAAAAGTACTAATTTTTTTGAGTATCTCTCAAATAAGTACTCGTACTCGAGTAGTTATGAGTACTTTTTAAAGGTACTCGTTTTGAAGTATTCGTGAAGTATTCTGCACTCTAGTATAAAAAAGAAAATTAGTCTCTTTCTTTAACTAAATTTGAAGTTCTACTTCCCATCAAAAGATGGCGGATCCGAATTCTCTAGGTCGTCAATGTTTTTTTTTCCAAAGTCTGGGTTGGCAATGGCGTTCGCTAACAGTCTGTGTTAGACAACCTAAGTTACTGTGAACTGTATACGGTGTTGCATAATGGTGACAACGATTGATTATGGCCATGGAAATTGGAAAAGCTTCGATTCCTGATTCAATTAAAAATTCCTATTCTTCACATTTTAAACGTTAAATGTCGATAATGCTTGTAAGGAACATTGGAAAATTGACTCACTCCTTATCAGTTCAGCTTTAGCTAGTAAATAAGTAAACAAGAACATTAATAAAATTGTTGGAAGTAGGTAGGTGGAACACGTAATAACCATTTAAACTCGCATATGACGACAAGACGTTGAATAATAAATGAGATTATTTAAATGCCCCTCTAATAAGCACTAATTAAATTAGTAGGTGGGTGCGTACGTTATTTTAAATTTACTCTGCCTTCAAATGCGCCATAGTTCATTGAGATCTATCACCTGACCAGCATATTATTGTGTATTCTACAAAAAACGAGCAGTGCGTATCATATGAGTCACGACACGATCAGTTTGAAATATAAAGGTAAGGCATGTGTACAGGTACAGCGTCTTTTAAGGCGCGTTTGCACGCATCCAGTAATTTAGTCGAATAGAGAAACGATCGAGTAATTTAGTAATTGCTTTCCACTAAATTACTTGACTAAAACACGCTGTCCTCATTGGTCGAGTACTAAATTACTAAGCGAGTCGACTAAATTACTGGATGCGTGCAAATGCGCCTTTACTTCGTTACCTAATATATTTCAATGGAAGTAGCATCTCCCTGCCAAAAATTCCACATAGAAACTTATAAAAAAAAAGTGATGCGGTTTTATCGTTCCTATAAGTTATATTAGTATTATACAGACAGGATTTTATCTGTTTTATTAAGTTTTAAATCGGTTATGAAACAGTAATTCCGAATGAGCTATTTGGAATTATCATGTTGCCCTTTCATGAGTACTTATATGAAATATACATCAACAAATCTACAGTTTAGTGTCTGCAAATGCACCCTTGCCCTTATATCTGTAAACATATGGAATTACAGATACAACTTTAAAGAGATTCTAAACTTTTCTATAAGTAATATCATAAGAGTTCCAGTCCGTCCTTTCTCCAGTATCTATCGTATGTAACACACCATTTATCAACATGTTTTTATTGTAAATTTCAACATTGTTTTTTATTAGTATTAATGTGGATATACATGTCAACAAATGTACAGTTTCAATTGTATATTTTACAGATGTATTTTTATTGTAAACTTCCATTTTGCTTTTTTATTAGTATTAATTTGGATATGCATGCCGACAAATGTACAGTTTAAATTGCATATTTCAAATAGAAATACTAATATTGTGGTAAACACAAAATTCTGCAAAGTCCTTATTTCCTCGGGTGTTCTTGTTCTAGCCTAGAAGCAATGAATGAGTTAGCAGTGAAAGAGACTGCTTTGTTTTTAATTTAACAAACACACTTCAGTTCCTTAGGTCACATTAGATTAGATATGAATTAGCTACACGTATACAGCTCCCTCTACTGGAGCCTGGAATAAAGTTGCTGCTGAAATTTCTATCAGTTTCTACCAGAATGGAGCAGCAAACATTTACTTATACCACATCAATGAGAATTTATGAGAACAGTATCTAAGGTAAAACGTGCGGCTTTCCGTGGTTAAATGGCAAGTGTTTCTATAAGAAACGAGCTGCATTTGGTTGACTTGCAATTGAAGATTCCTAATTATAATGTTTGAATAGGGATTTATGAGATCAGTTTCTATGAGTATTAATGTTTTTTTTCAGTAATATATTAAATGTGTTTTCATTTGTTTGAATGGGTAAAAAGAAAGGTCAGTTTTCAACTGCAGTTACAAATACAAGTTTAATCACTTTGAATGGGGTTATATGCGATTAATTTCTAAAAGTATTTATGCTGTTTTCCGAATATAATTGTGATGAGGTTTAATCAGTAACAAATTGTTCACTACTTGTTATGATATGGTCGGAAATTCCAAGTACACATTTAGTATTCCTTCAAAAGGATTGATGAGAGCAGTTTCTACGAGTATCTATTTGTTGTTCCTCTAGTAAATTATATAAGTCTTTACATTTACTTATACTATCTCAATGAGAATTTATGAGAACAGTATCTAATGTAAAACGTACGGCTTTCCGTGGTTAAATGGCAAGTGTTTCTATAAGAAACGAGCTGCATTAGGTTAGAACAGTTTTGATTTGCAATTGAAGATTACAAATTATAATGTTTGAATAGGGTTTTATGAGATCAGTTGCTATGAGTATTAATGTTTTTTTTTCAGTAATATATTAAATGTGTTTTCATATGTTTGAATGGGTAAAAAGAAAGGTCAGTTTTCAACTGAAATTACAAATACAAATTTAATCACTTCGAATGGGGTTATATGCGATCAATTTCTAACAGTATTTATACTGTTTTCCGAATATAATTATGATGAGGTTTGATCAGTAACAAATTGTTCACTACATGTTACGATATGGTCGGAAATTCCAGGTACATATTTAGTATTACTTCGAAAGGATTGATGATAGCAGCTTCTACGAGTATGTATTTGTTGTACCAATAGTAAATTATATAAGTCTTTATCAGTATGCATTCGGATCTAATTTAAATATGAAAATTATATAAGAATAAAGCAACCAAATATTTTAAACAGTATCTATTTGTAAATCCAGACATTTACTTATACTATCTCAATGAGAATTTATGAGGACAGTATCTAATGTAAAACGTGCGGCTTTCCGTGGTTAAATGGCAAGAGTTTCTATATGAAACGAGCTGCATTTGGTTAGAACAGTTTTGATTTGCAATTGAAGATTACAAATTATAATGTTTGAATAGGTATTTATGAGATCAGTTTCTATGAGTATTAATGTTTTCTTTTCAGTAATTTATTAAATGGGTTTTCATTTGTTTGAATGGGTAAAAAGAAAGGTCAGTTTTCAACTGCAATTACAAATACAAGTTTAACCACTTCGAATGGGATTATATGCGATCAATTTCTAACAGTATTTATGCTGTTTTCCGAATATAATTGTGATGAGGTTTGATCAGTAACAAATTGTTCACTGCATGTTACGTGTGGAAATTCCAGGTACATATTTAGTATTACTTCGAAAGGATTGATGATAGCAGTTTCTACGAGTATGTATTTGTTGTGCCAATAGTAAATTATATAAGTCTTTATCAGTATGCATTCGGATCTAATTTAAATATGAAAATTAAATCAGAATAAAGCAACCAAATGTTTTAAACCGTATCTATTTGTAAATCCAGACATTTACTTATACTATCTCAATGAGAATTTATGAGAACAGTATCTAATGTAAAACGTGCGGCTTTCCGTGGTTAAATGGCAAGAGTTTCTATAAGAAACGAGCTGCATTAGGTTAGAACAGTTTTGATTTGCAATTGAAGATTACAAATTATAATGTTTGAATAGGGATTTATGAGATCAGTTTCTATGAGTATTAATGTTTTTTTTTCAGTAATAAGTATATTAAATGTGTTTTCATTTGTTTGAATGGGTAAAAAGAAAGGTCAGTTTTCAACTGCAATTACAAATACAAGTTTAATCTCTTCGAATGGGGTTATATGCGATCAGTTTCTAACAGTATTTATGCTGTTTTCCGAATATAATTGTGATGAGGTTTGATCAGCAACAAATTGTTCACCACATGTTACGATATGGTCGGAAATTCCAGGTACATATTTAGTATTCCTTCGAATGGATTGATGATAGCAGTTTCTATGAGTATGTATTTGTTGTTCCAATAGAAAATTTGTCTTTATCAGTATGCATTCGGATCTACTTTAAATACAAAAATTATATCAGAATGACACAACCAAATATTTTAAACAGTATCCACTTGTAAATCCAAACATTTAAAGATATATTTTAATGAGAACCAATCAGAACAGTATCTAATGTAACGCGTGCGGCTTTCCGTGGCTAAATTTTAAAAGTATTTTTAATAAATAGCTTTAACGGATTGGAACAGTTTTAATTTGCAATTCCAGATGAATAGTTTTAATTGTTAAATAGGGATCTATGAGATCAGTGTCTTTGTGTAATGTTTATTTTCCAATAAAAACACATTTTATTGAAAAAAAAAACATTACACTGACCTCATAGATCCCTAACAATTAAAACTATTCAGCTGGAAATGCAAAACTGTTCGAATCCGTTAAAGCTTATTTATTGCAAATAATTTTAAAATTTAGCCACAGAAAACCGCACACGTTACATTAGATACTGTTGTGATGGATTCTCATTATAATATTATCTTGGATTTACAGGTGGACACTGTTTAAAATATTTGGGGTTTCATTCTGATATGATTTTTGTATTTAAATTAGATCCGAATGCATACTGATAAAGACTTATATAATTTACTGTAGGAACAACAAATAAATACTCGTAGAAACTGCTCTCATTAATCCTCTTGAAGGAATACTAAATATGTACCTGGAATTTTCGACCATATCGTAACATGTAGTGAACAATTTGTTACGGATCAAACCTCATCACAATTATATTCGGAAAACAGCATAAATACTGTTAGAAATTGATCGCATATAACCCCATTCGAAGTGATTAAACTTATATTTGTAACTGCAGTTCAAAACTGACCTTCCTTTTTATCCATTCAAACAAATGAAAACACATTTAATATATTACTGAAAAAAAACATTAATACTCATAGAAACTGATCTCATAAATCCCTATTTAAACATTATAATTTTGAATCTTCAATTGCAAATCAAAACTGTTCTAACCTAATGCAGCTCGTTTCTTATAGAAACTCTTGCCATTTAACCACGGAAAGCCGCACGTTTTACATTAGATACTGTTCTCATAAATTCTCATTGAGATAATATAGGTAAATGTTTGGATTTACAAATAGATACTGTTTAAAATATTTGGTTGCTTTATTCTGATATAATTTTCATATTAAAATTAGATCCGAATCTGTACTGATAAAGACTTATATAATTTACTATAGGAACAACAAATAGATACTCGTAGAAACTGCTCTCATCAATCCTCTTGAAGGAATACTAAATGTGTACTTGGAATTTCCGACCATATCATAACAACTAGTTAACAATTTATTACTGATTAAACCTCATCATAACTATATTCGGAAAACAGCATAAATACTTTTAGAAATTGATCGCATATAATCCCATTCGAAGCGATTAAACTTGTATTTGTAATTGCAGTTGAAAACTGACCTTTCTTTTTACCCATTCAAACAAATGAAAACACATTTAATATATTACTGAAAAAAAACATTTAATACTCATAGAAACTGATCTCATAAATCCCTATTCAAACATTATAATTTGTAATCTTCAATTGCAAATCCAAACTGTTCTAACCTAATGCAGCTCGTTTCTTAAAGAAACACTTGTCTTTTAATCACGGAAAGCCGCACGAATTACATTAAATACTGTGCTCATAAATTCTCATTGATATGGTATAAGTAAATGTTTGGATTAACAAATGGATATGGCTTGACTCATTTTGCTGGTCAATGCGGATATAAACTGATAACAATTTCAACAGCAACTTTACCTAACTCTTATAGAAACTTATTGACCATATAGGTTCTCATAGATACTTATTAATTTTTGATAATTTTCAATACGGATTGATGAGATTTTTTTGACAGGGCTATATCGCGCAGACAAGCAACGTCTTTAGTTCTCATGACCGCAACAAGTGGCGGCTCGTGATATTGTGTGCAGAGGAGGCTTGATATTTAAAAGACAATTAACTTGCAATATGATTACAATTTGCACATTTCCTCACCACCCCTGGATATGGTACTAGAGGAGGCTCAGTTTCCCCTGACGAGCCGCCACTGACCGCAACACTAATTTCGAAGAAGTATTCATAATGAGCAAGTTTGATCTTTTGTTACTCTAAGAAATTCACGAAATTTGGTGTCATTATCCATTAAACAAAATTTCTCGATATCCATGTGTACGTCTGTACATTTCTGAAACTTCATTTCGAGTGTTACAGAGTAACAACGGCTCCAACATTTCCTCTTCTTACATCTGAAAAAGGAGAACTTGCCTTTGATATTTACGAAGAGCATATTTCCGATGTTCAATTGATCCAAGGATTATACACATTGAACTGTGTACAATCCTTGCACTTGATCGGCATTCAATGGCAATTGATTTCTCACAGAGTGGACCAAATTACATGCCCGAGTAACAATTTAAATGCTATGCGGACTTGAATAAGTTTTGTAATAGCGTTTGCTAAATGACTTTATATCGGTAGTTTAGCAGGCCAACAACTCTTTCAGCCTAAGTAGTTTTATTAATAAGAGTTGTAACAAGCTCCTGGAGGCTGACTTTCAATACCGTTTTGCATTTGTTTTAAATCGAGTCTATTGGCACTTGTAAAGGTTTTATGGTGGTGGTCAGCACTATCATGATAAAATCATTTGGCCTATTAGACCAATTTACCTCAGAGACAACGTTCGTAAAACCAGTATGTATAAGAGTTTTAATGGGGCACCTGAATATACCAATTATAAAACTGCTATAAAACTGTATTGGCTGGTATAATGCCAAACGTAACATAAGAACCATTTAGTCTGGACAAATTCCTTCATAAAACCGCAAAAGTTGCAGGTGGATAAATAAATTTTGCTTATTTTAGGTCAATTTTTAATTATTTTTGTGTGAAGTACCTCAAGAAATTAAATATGGAGACGCATTTTTCACAAACGTGAATTAAAATTAAAAAAAGTGGTTATTTTAAACAATTAGAGCCACAGCACACATTTGAATAATCAAAATAATCAAATAAATGTGAGAGGTTATTATCTTCTTCTTATTTATATCTTTTTGCTCTTTTATTCACATTCCAGTGCAGTTCACTGCATCTGGGTATAAGGGCATCTAGCCGACCCTTTCAGAGCAATCACAGCACAGCTAAGGTAAGGAAAAAGTCATTAACAAGTGTGAGGTTATATGTAAATAAACGCCAAAAAAGTCAAATATCTTTGGGCAATAGGTTTGATGGTGGTTGTGAATAAATCCAACAAATCTTAATATAGGTCAAATGGTGTTAGACAAGATCAATTGGTATTAGACAATATCAAATGGACCAGTGGCGGCTGGTGAAATTTCAATATTTTTTTTCTCGTCTGTGGCGCATGGGACCCATACGAAACTTGGGAAATAACATCTAGAGAAGCACTTCTCTAATGACCCCTAAAAAATTTTGAAAAAGCAGTTTGCGAAAAAATTTTTGAAAATTCGCTAGCCTCCCCTGGGTCTAGGGACCCCTGTTTACTTTTATTTTTTTTTGTCATATGCATTTGACTTTTCATAAAAATGCATCGACAGATTTTGGAGTTTGTGAAAATATTTTCATTACTAACTGAGATACAACGAATTGAAATATTGTAATTTGTTAAATTGTAAATTACAAAATTTCAGTTCATTGTATTTCAGTTAGTAATGAAAATATTTTCACAAACTCTAAAATCTGTCGATGCATTTTTATGAAAAGTCAAATGCATATGACAAAAAAAAATAAAAGTAAACAGGGGTCCCTAGACCCAGGGGAGGCTAGCAAATTTTCAAAAATTTTTTCGCAAACTGCTTTTTCAAAATTTTTTAGGGGTCATTAGAAAAGTGCTTCTCTAGATGTTATTTCCCAAATTTCGTATGGGTCCCATGCGCCACAGACGAGAAAAAAAATATTGAAATTTCACCAGCCGCCGCTGAAATGGACTTACATAAATGGAAAAAGACTTGGTTGTAATTAGTAGCAAATGCTCTTGTACTAGAGCATTGTGACAATCTTAGGATCAAATACTCTCATTGTGGTATTGCCGGCAACCAACAGGTTTTAATCAAAAATCGCCATTTTTCTACAAAAATATCTTTGTACACAAAAGCTGTCATGTTGGAATTATTCAAATGAACAATTACTTAGTTGCAATTTTTGCAACCACTTATGGGCACTAAAGACTAAAATCATGATTATTATTACTAAAGTGTGATTTAAGTTGATGTCCACAAAAAAATAAACCTTTTTGAAAAATAAATTTTACAATATTTTTTATAATTTCCAAAATTTTCAATATTTTTCAAGGGCCTCCATATTTTTCGACCTACTAGTTGTGATATCATCAGTACAATTTAATGCGCAGCTAAATTTTCACTCTCGGTGTGTACCTACTGGACTTGACAATTTTAACCAGTATAGAGAGTCCAGCTGAAAGCTGAACAACAGCAAATGCTTATTATCATATCCATTGCCAAACACGCGACTAATTTACCAACATTGCCAACTTAGTTTTAATATGATGGCAAGCATAAAACCTTTTTATTAAAAATAACCATATTAACACAGCAAATAGCTTTTTTAAGTGCAGTTCTAAAGCATTTTAGTTTTATGATGACATTGCGAAGTGGTTTTATAATAGTTTAAGCAACAGTTTGTAGATAGTCCCTTAATGCCAAAATTATGCTTTTAGGATTCATTGTTGGTTTTATGAATAGTTTTATCAAGGTCTTCAGAACGTTATAAAGCTGTAGAATAAAACCAATTGGTTTTAAAATGACTTTTAAAAAAGGCCCTTAGAACTCTTTTAAGAATGGTCCCTTTTAGTTTTATACAAGCTTTATAAAGGTTTAATAGCGTTTGTCAGAAGTTTTATTAAATAGACTTCAAGAGGTTCTGAAGACCACGATAAAATTTAAATTGTTACTTGGGTGGGATTTGAGGTTTTCTCTAAACCTTTGGTAGATAGACAAAAACCAATAAAGGTGTCCTGAGCTCGATTTTCGAGAAACAAACAATGGCGGAAACCGCGATCATCTATATTTTTCGACTACCGAACTAGAGCGTTTTTGGAAAATTGGCATTTTTGGATGACCTCTATATATCAATTACCAAGTGTCGAATCGAATATCGAGTAACACATTCTTAAGGCACTTTTTTGAGTAGAATCCGTTGCAGAAAATTATGCATGCCTCAGTTTTCGAGCTGTAGACATAACTTTTGTTTTTTTTAATAGAATACCTTGTAAATTATTTCATTATTCGATCATAATTTAATTTAGCTATCCAACGATATATATATGTCATATTTATCATAGAAAAAGGAGTTAAAAAATACATTTTTTGAGTTCACCAAAATTTTTATATAATCTTTGAACAAAAAATTTTTAATTGTTAAACTTCACGAAAAAATGACAAGAGACCTTTTTTGTTCAGAATGACCAAAAAAACCTAAAAAAAATTCATTCGGGTCAAAAAACGGGATTTTTGCAATTTATATAAAAAAAGTTAATTTAAAAAAATTGGGACCAGATTTTCGTCCGGAAAACTCTTGATCCTTATTCAGGGGCATGTCCCGAACGTGAATATGAAAAAAATCGTATGGGAATTTTTTTTCATACGAATGAGAGGTTTTCGCCTTTTCTAGTGTGCCACGCCCGACAGCAAGTTCTATTGAACAACAAATAATACGCATTGAAAAGGTCAAAACAAATTTATTTTTACACACTATAATTACGCAACGTATACTCTATGAAGAAAAATACTATTATATAAGTTATTTACAGTGTTTGGGCGGGGTAACTTTACTCACAATCATAATACATCTATTTGACACATAGTTTTTATTATATTAAATTCATATCTTACGCATTAGAAAAAGTATTGTTAATAATATAACTATATCAATTTACTACATACAAACAAAATGGTAATATTAGAGAATTTGGTCCTGTGAGATATGTGTTATTATTGGTTTAGGCTACCAACTGTTTATTGGTTTACTTTTTGGCTTTTTATTTATAGTATTATACAGAATCGGACTGGTTTTTAGAGACAGGGTCCTATCGGTAAGACGCTTTTTCACAAATTACTTTGCGAATGTATAACCAAAAAAATCAAGAAGTATGGGTAGCACACGTAGGTAGAAGTTTGTCAAATCATGCAAAATCTTAAGAAACATGCCCGAGACGAATGTTATGAAAGTATATAATGTGTATACAATACATTTCAGAGGTTTTCGATTGTCCATGTCAAGTAGACGCAGCATACACTGATTTTTCAAAAATTTTTGATCGATTAGATGGTGCATTGTTAACTAAGCTGGATGGTGTTGGTCTGTACCTTAATTTACTTAATTTGTTTAAATCATATCTTAGCTCATACAACAATTAGTTGAACAAAATGGCTGTATTGCAAAAAATACAAACGCTACATTGGGAGTTCCACAAGGGTCAGTTTTGGGACCTCTATTGTTTATTATCTACATAAATAACGTTGCATATAGCGTTAAGATCGTTTTTTCACTGACCGACACGATACCGACAATGTCGTACCGATACTGAAGAATAGCATACAATAACAAGAGTATATAATTTTATACGTTTGTGCTGCCCCGATATCGTTGTAGCAGTGTCGTTGACGACAAATCGGAATCGTGTCGGCCAGTGAAAAAGCGCCCTAACGCAATTTACTATAATATATTGGTTTATACTAACTTCCGCCCCTTAAAAAATTTGCTCGGTATGAGAGAGAAGGGGCTGCATCTCTTTTAAATGCGGAAAGGGCCCAACGCGGGAATTCCCGGTAGTCCACCTGTCCAGTCCGACACTGTTATTAAAGTTATATAAAGGTAACAGAAAAACAAGACAATTTAGCACCTATCTATCTAACAGATATTGTGTATTTTTATATAAAATTAAGGAAAAGGGACTGCATTAATTTTGTAAAACATCTAGGCTAACCTCAAAATTAAATATTAATTTTAATGCCTTAAGAATAGAACAACGAAAGCTGATAAAATCGTGGCGAGGAGGATGTTCGTTTTTAAGCCTGTGGCAGAATTGCATCCGTCGTGATCACAGTATTCGCAAAATTCTAGGGAGAGCCCCCTGCTTACTGGATCGTGGCATGTCCCCACTGAATCGGAAAGGCCTATCCTCTCGCAGCGCCTGATTATGCTGACGTAGTTAGTGCCTGAAAATTAAAAGAAAATCCATAAGTATAATACATCAAACGTTATTATTATTATTCAGGTTTTACATCATACCATCTACACTACTACCAATCTTCTCAAAAATAGTGGAAACATGCTTTTCAGAGCAAATAGGAAACTACTTTGAGATCAGCAATATTTTTTTATAATAAGCAATTTGGCTTTAGGAAATCAAAAAAATACCACTTCTGCAATTCTCGATTTGATAGGACAGATTTTGGGGGCTTTCGAGGTCGTGCACTATATTTTGCGACTTAAGAAAGCGTTTGACTGCGTCTTACACACAGTACTGCTAGAAAAGCTAAAGAGGTTATAAGTTCTACCATAATAGTATATCATTATTAAGATCATATTTAACAAATATATATCAAACAATTAAAGTAAGTAATGTATATTCTAATAAAACAAAAATAATACATGGGGTGCTCCAAGGCTCAGTACTTGGCCTCCTCCTATTTTTAATATATGTAAATGATTGCCCATATTCAAGCTACCACTCTAGTGACATACTGTTTGCAGACGATATGATTATTCAGTTCAAAACAAGAATATTGAACAATTTTCTGCAATGGTTTGTGTGGCGGAGTCAACGGCAGAACAGTGGTTCAAGTCAAATAAACTTACATTAAATAGAGAAAAAACAGTGCATGTAATCTTCTCATTGCGTAATAAGATAGAGCACAATGTTCCCGATCCCCAGGAATTAACAAAGTTCTTGGGATTTTATTAGATGACAAATTGACCTGGCAAGTACATGTAGAAAACTTATCAAAAAAGCTGCCAAAGATACATTTATTTTAAGAAATCTGGCAAATGAAGTAGATGAAGAAGCTTTGAAAAATGCATATTTTTCACTATGCCGCTCTTTGCTTTCCTATGCTATTTTAGTTTGGGGTCAAGCATCAAATTGGCTTAGAATTTTTGCTCTACAAAGACGAGCATTACGTATAATATCTAGGTTAAATTATGAAGAAGACTGCAGAGAACAAATTCGTAGACTAAATATACTCACCCTCACCCTCAATATACAGGGTGTTTCGAAAAGATTGGGACAACGCTTAGCCGTTGATACTTGACACCAAAGCAAGTCGATTTAACTCAAGAAGTAGTGGTCTAACTCTTTTCGTTTTCAAGATATAGGGTGGCAAAGTAAAAAAATTGTATTCGTAATTTGTCTCTATCTTGGAGACTATGATACGTATATACTTCAAAGTTGGTAACGACTTGAAGACATCATACTTGACGTACACCTACTAGATAAGAAAACCGTTTTTAGGTATAATTGAATTTCCTCGAACTGGTGTGTGATAAAGTTGTAAATCGCGTATTTCTCTGAAGGGGTGCATTTGATCGCGTTTGAACAAGTACACTTTTTCTTTAGGAAACTAAATTGTGTTTCGATAATACTAGAAGACGATGTCCAAAACCCAACCTCAAAAAAGTTATGGCTTAAAGTGTCACGTAAAAGTCCTGTAACGAGCTCAGTACACCTATATTGGTTTTTGTCTATCTGCCATAGTTTTAGAGAAAAACAAAAAAAAATGAAAAGCATATTATTTAAACTCTTGCTAAAGTAAGTTGGAAAATTGTAACAAAACCGACAAAGCGCTGACCTTTGATCTGTGCTGATGTCAAAGTACCGTCGCACAGTAGGAAATTTTTCAATTTTTTTAGACAAAAATCTGTCTACAATGCAATTATTAATGGATTTGAATTATTTTTTTTTTAATAATTGTTAGGTATCACCCGATGTTTGAGCACTGCCCAAATTTTAAAAACGTTCAACATAACCTCAAGAAATCCTATAAATATATGAAATTCGTGTATTTTACTTAAGTAAAAATAGTCTATTGTCCATGTACTGTAGAAAGGAACTAAAACGTTAAAGGGTTTTTATTGTTTCTTATGTTCAATTGACCCCAAGATATGAACAAACCGCGGAGTGCTACCATTTAAAGTGGTGCGTTTTTGAGATCGAAGTAAAAAGTCCACTTTTCATAATTTTTTTTGCTCGAAAACTATGATTTTTTTCTATAAACACGTCAATAGAGAAGTGTGTAGAGAATTAAATTTCCAATCGAAATGGCACCTTCAGAAGTCAAAATTTTTTTTTTACAAAAATACGTCCAAAAAACAAAGCAAAAAAAACGAAAAAATGCAATTTTTTATTTTTTTTTTTTATTTTAGCCTGTAACTATTTTTCGGGTACATTTAGGCATAGATATTGCTGCATAACAAAAAAAGCTGGCATATTACCCGTTAAAATGAGATTTTGTAAACAGTTTTACGATTAATAGTGACCAAGATATAGCGTTTCAAAGTTTGCAACTTTTAACTTTTTTTGCTAATTTTTACTATTTTTTTTTCAAATTTCGTCCTCTAACTTTTTTCTGAGTGAATTTAGGTGTAGACATTATTATATTAAAGTGAAAGCTGACTTTACGCCCGTTGAAATGGTGGCTGGTAAAAGTCTCTACGACAAATAGAAACCTAGACACAGCGTTTCGAAGAGTGTTACTTTTATTAACTTTCTTCCAATTTTTACGTTTTATTTAAATTTCGGCCTATAACTTATTTGTCAAATACAGCTATTGCTACATGGAATGTACTCGCAACATTCTTGTTTAAATGGTCTGCAATAGAAGTTTATGTGATTAATAGTAACCAAGATATGAAATTATTCAAATGCTGGATTTAACATATTTTCAAAATCAAAGTCGATTTCTTCATCGGCATCCATGTAAACATCGTCTTCCGTTATTTGAGGTACATCAGCGTTTTCACAGTTCATTCCCATACATTCTTTGCAAAAAATGGAGCAATTCATTCGCAATTTCCTGCAACCACAGTTTCCTCTGCATCCTTTAGTGCATTTACAGGCTATTTTTTCCAGCAAAACTGGTACTAGTCCATTTTCTGAACTTTTCCAACCCCAGATGAGAGGATTTACAATATTTCCTTTCCAATGTTGCATTTGCAAGTAAGTTCTTTAACCATGAAGTTTAGCAGCATCAGTTGTTGGAGGCAATCGGGACAATGAGAATTTCGCACCTGTTGAGTACTTCTGAAATAACTTCTAGCGACAGGTGCTTTGGCCATCAATTTTCATACCGTATAGTAATGTTACAATACATTCAGAAGCAGAACCGATGGCTACTGGACTTGCATTTGACAAATAAGTTATAGGTCGAAATTTAAAAAAGAACCTAAACATTGGAAGAAAGTTAATAAAAGTAACACTCTTCGAAACGCTGTATCTAGGTTTCTATTTGTCGTGGAGGCTTTTACCAGCCACCATTTCAACGGGCGTAAAGTCAGCTTTCACTTTTATATAATAATGTCTACACCTAAATTCACTCAGAAAAAAGTTAGAGGACGAAATTTGAAAAAAAATAGTAAAAATTAGCAAAAAAAGTTAAAAGTTGCAAACTTTGAAACGCTATATCTCGGTCACTATTAATCGTAAAACTGTTTACAAAATCTCATTTTAACGAGAAAAACGCCAGCTTTTTTGTTATGCAGCAATGTCTATGCCTAAATGTACCCGAAAAATAGTTACAGGCTAAAATAAAAAAAAAAATAAAAAATTACATTTTTTCGTTTTTTTTTGTTTTGTTTTTTGGACGTATTTGTGTAAAAAAAAAAATTGACTTCTGAAGGTGCCATTTCGATTGGAAATTTAATTCTCTACACACTTTTCTATTGACGTGTTTATAGAAAAAATTCATAGTTTTCGAGCAAAAAAAAATATGAAAAATGGACCTTTTTACTTCGATCTCAAAAACGCACCACTTTAAATGGTAGCACTCCGCGGTTTTTTCATATCTTGGGGTCAATTGAACATAATAAACAATAAAAACCCTTTAACGTTTTAGTTCCTTTCAACCCTCTTTTTTCGTACATAGACAATAGCCTAAAATACGAATTTCTGTTTTTTAAAAGTTTTACTCAGAAAATATCCTTTACTATATGTTTTTTGGGTCGCTGATTAAGAAATTGATATAACACCCCATAACCTTAAGAAATCCTATAAATATATGAAATTCGTGTATTTTACTTAAGTAAAAATGCGAATATCTGTTTTTTAAAAGTTTTACTCAGTAAATATCCTTTACTATATGTTTTTTTGGGTCGCTGATTAAGAAAAATGGGGTCCCGTTAACCAGAAATTTTAATAGATAAGTTATAGACAACAAAACTTTATGCCAAATGTGCCGCCTAAGCAATATTTTTAGATATCCAGAAAAGGGACAGAGACATTAGAATATTCAAAAGGCTACAACAAAATTTAAAAGAGTTTGGATAATACCGAAAACCCTAATAGGGATTTTTTCGAAATATTCTTATTAACGTTTTTAAAATTTGGGCAGTGCCCAAACATCGGGTGATACCTAATAATTATTAAAAAAAAAAAAAAAAAAAAATTTCAAATCCATTAATAATTGTATTGTAGACGGATTTATGTCTAAAAAAATTGAAAAATTTCCCACTGTGCGTCGGGGTAAAGATCAACGTCGCTTTCTCAATTATTATTATACCGTGTGTGTAGTCGCGGGCTAGGCATGGGGAGAAGAATTACAACATCGCGCGTGCCAGCTGGCTGCAATGAAATAGTAGAGCTGGAATGCTTCACTAACGGATGAATTTACGGCTGCCGGTGTTGTCAAATCTCTCGCGCTACGTGAATGTACATGCCTAATGGGAAATTACACGCACGGTATTAGCAATACTATACTCGCATTTCTTCTTTTAAAACTATTTTGTAGGTCAAAATTTCATACTCGTATATAATTATATTATTTGTATATACGAGAAATTGAAAAAACATTTTATTATTTTTAATATTTTTAAGTAAGACGATAATAAGGCTCAAACTTGAAACTTCGTAGTTTTATTTATTTATTTTGGCAGAAACGAAAAAAAGAAAATACAAAAGTATATTTAAATACTCGTATATCTTCTGAAGAATGTTAAACCTATTTTGTAGGGTAAAAATTCCATATTTTATTATTTTTAATATTTTTAAGACGATGATAAGGCTGAAACTTGAAACTTCGTAGTTTTATTTATTTATTTTAGCAGAAACGAAAAAAAGAAAATACGAAAGTACATTTAAATACTCGTATATCTTCTGAAGAATTTTAAACCTATTTTGTAGGGCAAAAATTCATACACGTGGTCGATAACTGGGCCGGAACGGCTAAAAACGCAATGCACGAGCATTTGTTTTGGAATAAACAACTTTCACTACTATTATTAAAAGGCTCTTACTACACACAGATAACTGTACCAGTTGAAACGCCAATCTGTTGAATGAAGGCATTTACACGCAGCGGCCTACCTACTTACCTACATACCTAATATAGTATTAAATTCTTTAAACATTAAACGTTGATTTTTACCTGTAGTGTCCTAGTAATTATTACATTTGGTGTTTTATACAGGGCGACCGGGAATATCATCACAATTTATTTGGGGGAGGGGGTGAATTTTTCATATATAATATCATAAGTGGTATAATTTTGTCGGCGAATAGTCCAGTCAACGGAGCGCTAAATTGACCAAAATCTCTAATTTGAGTGCTAATGAATGTATTTTGATGAAACCTTATGCAATGTGTTTGTAATGACGTTAATAAAAAAAGTTGAAAAAAGATTAGAGTAGGAAATGCTCGGAAGGGGTAGCATTAGGTCAAAGATAAAAAAACCCAATATATTTACCTTTTTTGGCCCAAAATAAGATGTTTTTACTCTTGTGAATTTTTTCAAAAAATACATTTTTTTCCTAGATATGGCCAATCGAAAATTCCTAAGTGTGGAAGGGGAAATGTTTTTAACATCTTATTTTGAGCCAAATAAGGTAAATTTTTTTTTTTCATTTTTGACCTAATTCTACAAGTTACGGAATCCGTGATAAAAGAGGTGTTTTCTACCCTTTTTATTAACCCTCTTTAATCTCTAATCTTTTTTCCAGCATTTCTATTAACGTCATTACAAACACATTGCACAAAGTCTCATCAAAATCCATTCATTAGCACTCAAATTAGAGGTGGACTAAAAATTTAGGAATTATTAAGAGAGTTTCTTGCTTGGCAATTTCGCGATTGACATTGATAGATAAAAATAACAAGCCATCAGGCGAGCTATTTTTGTCAATGTCAAGAGCGAAATTGCCAAAGCAACAAACTCGAGTAGAATAATCATCTAATTTTGCCAGACGAAATCATATCACGAATGGTATTCGACATGACTATTTCGTGAATAAAAATGTAGGCAAAGGAAAACAAATTTATTAGATATAGGAAGTAAATCTTGACATATCAAACAAACTATTTAGCATTATTATTCTCGCACATTTTTTACAACGGACGTGAACTGACGTTTGCAAAAATTATTGTAATTACGCCGACTTGTTGAATCGGTTACTATGTTTTCAAGAAACAAAGGAAAATTTGCCGCTGAAAAACAGGTTAGTTGCTTCATTCCAGGGCTGGCTTCAGGTATTTTGCCGCCCCGGGCACAGTTTCATTTTGCCGCCCCTCTCTTATATAAATAACATTAGGATCAGGCGGGGTAAAAATGAGACAAAATGACATCTTTCAATTTTTAGGTTGCTTAGAATCGAGTCATATTTAATGAAAGATTGGTATCATATGTGAAAATGACAGGAAAAATTATATTTCTATGTATTATTTTACTAAAAAGTACTGTTAATTGATGAACAAAAATAAACAGTGTCTCATTTTTACCCTCCAAGTGGGGTAAAAAAAAGACAGTGGAGGGCAAATGAAAGGCATGTGATTTATTCCCATTCTTATTGACGTCGTACAATTAGCCTGATCAAATGGTAGTTTTTCGGTAACATGAGTCCGGTAGAAGGTTTCTCAACGGAATTAAATGTTTTTTGGGGTACTGAACACGAATCTGAAGTTTGCTGCCTCGTAGCAGTACCGGCTCAGGTCGAAAAACGCAAGAAACCTCGAAATTTTCGGAGTTTTTCCGGTTTTCCGCTCATATCTTGCAAACGGAAAATATTGCTGTATTCAAAGTTGAAGAGCAACTTCCAAATTAGACCGATTTATAAGGTCGCTGTCAACATAGTTAGCTGAAAAAAAGAGCAGAAAAAAGAGCAAGTAAGTTGTAGTGTGAAGATGCGATGTATAGAAAATACCTGATAGCAATGTCCATTTTATTTTACTCTACAGTAATATTTTCCGTACGACACGTCGTTTCCAAGATATGAACGGAAAACCGGAAAAACTCTGAAAATTTCGAGGTTTTTTGCGTTTTTCGACCTGAGCCGGTACTGCTACTAGGCAGCAAACTTCAGATTCGTATTTCTGTCGGACTCATGTTACGAGACAGGCACTTTTGAACACCATTTGATCAGGTTAAAATGGAAGTGCAAAAATAAGACATGTATAATTTATTCAGATTTTTTACTAAACAAGAAGGGGCTTGCAGAAGTATGACACTTCTAGATGCCGTCTGCCAAATACGGACAATGCAAATAGAGAAACTATAAAATCTCCAAAAAAGTACTAAGGTGCGTTCAAAAATTTTTTAAAAGTGAATTAAAAAGTTTACTGAATAATATTTTTTCCCGCATTAACAGTAGGCATGGGACCTGATTGGATAACATAAAATAGTTCTGAATGTACAAAACAAACTTGAATAAAAAATTAAGTTTAATTTATTTCAATCTGGGTTGGATATCATGTCTTCTATTTACCCCGCTACCTGTCTGTCTCATGTTTACCCTTATCTTTTCAGTCACCTACTGAATATTCTTGATGGTTTGTTTTTTTAGTTATAAGGTTAACAGCAATTTTTGGATTTTCAGCAATATGATTATTGTATTTAAAAGGGTAGAATAAAATAATTGAAAAAATTAACCGTATTGAAACTAAAAAAAAATACTACACCACAGAAATTAGACAAAATATAAAATCACATATAAGAAACAGAATGTATGTGTGTAACCTACTTTATATACAAAAAAAACTAACAATAACAAATTATTTATATAAAGTTAACATTTTATTACTATATTAGTGAAACAATTGTTTCCTAGCTTTTTATATTTTTTGGTAACTGTGGATTTGAAAAATTTGCCGCCCCTAAAATTTTGCCGCCCCGGGCAGCCGTCCGCTTCGCCCCTACCCCCCCCCCCCCTAGAGCCAGCCCTGCTTCATTCTGTCTTTTTATTGGTCGAGCAACCCTGGCAAAATTTTAAATAATAAATTTTGTCGATGCGAAACTATTTTTTGATTAAAATGATTCATTTTGATTGGACGAAAGTAGGAATGAAATAGTCACTAAAAAATAATAATGAAGGTTTTTTCTCATGAAGAATCTAATGGTTTTATAAAAAAAAAAGGCCATATACGACCAGATTAGTAATTTTTGGCTAAAATTCTAAAACTTATGAAATTGATCCAGAACAAGCTCGTGATTATAGAGAAAAGTCATTTTACAAATCCCATTGGTAAATTGGTTTTTAGGAAGTGGGAATGGAAAAAACAAAGTAAAATTCTGGAATTTCTGATTCGCATTGAATTCGATTTCCAAATCAATGACGGAAAAGTAGTGAATAAAGTCTCTTTGATGAAACAGAGTAGTTTCGGGGGGTGAAATTCGAATGGATGTATTGTATATACATGTTTTCCCAATAAAGACTTTATTATTATTATTATTGTTATTGTATAGAATTGCACCTCCAAATCCACTAAAATAGGGAAAAAGTTCCCATTGATGATTGCCTATGCCCACAGTTCATAAGTACCTATGCCGAAAAAAATTGCATACCTTGTAAATATCGCTAAAGTTAACTGTTTTCGAGATATTTAATTTTTTAATGTAAACAAATATTCAGAATAATATTTGTATTAGAAAAGTAGTTGTTTTGATTGGTTCTCCAATGATGAGTGTTTTAAAGTGTTTTCCTAAGTAGTATATTAGCGTGACCAGATTAAGGTACCAATATACCGAAAGTATATAATTTCATATTAAGTAAAAAAGTGTGAATAACTGAATTTAAATAAATGATTTAAGTATTTTTAATATATTTTTTTGTTTTAAATCCTATCATGTAATTCAATACTTCATCAGTATTAGCTAGAAGAGTAGTTGTTTTGATTGGTTCTCCAATAATGAGTGTTTTAAAGTATTTACTTAACTAGTATATTAGCGTGCCCAGATTAGGGCAACAATATACAGAAAATAGGTAATTTCGTAATAAATAAAAATGTGTATAAGTTGTGATTTGCTTAATACCTAAATAATATTCTCTAATCATATTATAGTCCGGGAGACAGCGTTGCATTTTCGATGGTGATTTCAGGCCGCTTGATTTTGTGTGTAATCGATAGTCTAGATATGGCTAACAATCGAAACAAGCGGCAGCTATCAGAATCGTGGTGGACATGGTCGTGAGAGAACGTCTATTATATCGAAACAAAAAAAAATTCAAAATAGTACAGTCATTGAAGGTTTTCACCTCCGATTTCGTTGAACCTCCATCGATTTTCATGAAAATTTGTGAGTAGTTAGAGGATACCTCAAGAAACAAAAGTGACAAGTGACATAACTTGCGCTTTTACCCTGGGGGTGGATGCCACCCCTTCTCGGGGGTGGGACCAATTCTAAGCAAAATTTGTTATATAAAGTTATTAAAATAAATCAATACTTTTTGAATTATTAAAGATGAAAGATTTTGAATTTTCGTTAAAAAAATGCATGTTTTAAAGCGGTTTTTCATAAATAACTCAAAAACTATAAGTTTTTACAAAAAAGTTGTCAATACCAAAATTGAAGCTAATAAAAAAACAAATAAATTCCTTCCTTAAAAAACCTTTTAATATTAATTCAAAGTGAGCTATAGGTAATTGAATGTATATTTTTTTTCGGCGAGTACTCAAATCTAAGTATTCAAGCTTAAATAACGGGAAAACGATGCATTTTATAAAATATACTTACTGAACACTTTTCAAAGCACTCAAAAATACCTATCAAATGAGCTGTAGAAGAAGTTGATAGCATCAAAATTAAGCAAGTTATGATGAAAATAAGAGGACCCTTTCGAATTTTTTAGGAAAAAGTGAAAAATAAAACCTACGCCATTTCCACAAAAATTAAAATTTATAGTAATCCCTATAAGACTTTCTTTATTTTAGCATAAATAATGACTTTAAAAATTTTGACCGGTTTAGAATGCATATTTTTGAAAAAAAATATGATTTAAAAAAATCAGAATTTTTCAACTTTTCGTAAATTTCATTTTCTTTTGATAATAACTCCAAAAATAGTCGATATACGTAAAAAATAATAGAGAACGAAATTTGAGTTTTTTTTTAACAAAGATTTTAGTTTTTTTTTTAAATTTTTGTAGGATAAAAAATAACCGAGATAGAAACGTTTAAAGCCTAAATTTTACTGCGAGACCCATGTAACCGGGGCCCTTTAACCTTTTATCTTTTAAAAAATAAGGGTTTTCAAAGATTAATACGATCTTATCTTGAAATTACCTTTCAAATGGTTTTTGGTTGAACCTTATATCATAAAAATTAACGGAGTTATTGTAAAAAAACCAATAACATGTTTTTGGAAAAATTTTTTGAGCAGAGATTTTGTATGCATATATAGGAAAAAAGATAGATAGTAAGAAGTAGACCTGTCGATAGGTACATGCTCACAAAATATACATGTGTGAGTGTGTGCATGTTTCTTTTGAAGATAGAAAAAGTGAAAGGAATTCTGAACATCTGCTCGAAAACATAGTGGGGTTTTCTAGTATTTTAATACATTTTCCTCTTAATTAATAAATTAAATTTTTATATGTCACATAAGCACTGAAAAAATTGTTTCCAACGTTAAATTATGCTTTTTCATCAATTTGTGCACGAAGGGTAGTTTGAGGAATGTGGAAAGAATAATATTAATAAAGTTTGAAATATATTAATAAAGTTTATCATAAGTAATAAAAAAGATTCTAAATAATTAAAGCTATTAAAGCTGATAAAAAAAAATTCCATTATTTTTATGACAAGTGGTAGTTTTTAAGGGTGGAAAATTTCGCAATAAATAAATAATTACTTTAATACTCAGTAAATGAGATTTCAATTCAGTAATGTATTATTCAAATGATTAAAGTTTCTTGAAACCAATTTTTTCAATGATTCTGCATTAAGGGGGTGGTTTTTAAAGGTTGAAATCTCACAGTCAACCAAAAATTATATCATAAATATTAAACAAACCGTTTGTGTAATGTTAATATGCGATTTCATATTTCAGAAATACGAAAAATGATTTTTTCATGATTTTCGATTTAAGGGGTAGTTGCTAAAAGGATTGAAAAATTAATTAAAATCATAAATCATGCATATAAGTGTTGAAAAATATTTATTTTATCTAATTAAACGAGATTACTTACACCAGAATGCTTAAATCTGCATTTTTTCCCATTTTTAACAAAAGGGGTGGATTTCACCCCTAAAATGCAAAAAGCGCAAGTCGAGCATATGTCACTTTTGAAGTTGAGGGTAAAATATACTCAATCCCAAATTTTCATGCAAATCGATGGAGGTTCACCGAAATCGGAGGTAATAGTTGATTTTTACCTTCATTCACTGTACTAAAAATGATTTCATGTCGTTTGAAGATTTGTACAACAAATGTTTGCATGATGATAATAATAATTAAAAAAAAGTCAGCTGCGTAGATAATGGGGGGGTGAGCCGCTTGTATAAAAAACAATTTATGTAAAATCATTTCAGGTTCAATTAAACTTATACAGCTAACTCTTTATATTATTAAAATGATAAAAACAATCGTCAGCTATTCTTTCAATGGAGGTAAGACCGTCAGCTGAGGGATTATAAGTTCTGAGCGAGTTTTTAATCTGAGTATGGTACAGTCCAATGTATGATCTAACTGACGATCTTTCTCCCTTTATATCAATAGCTGACGTACATTTTCATTTAATATATTGTTTAAATAATCATTTCTAGAAATTTGAAGTGACTTGAAATCAATTTAAAGTGAATGGTTTCAATTACAATGGTAATATACACTAATGCTGGAAAATAAACAATTTAAAAAAATATTTTTCCATTTGCACAGACCTTGACAAATTGTGACAGTAACTATCTGCGCATTTCTACGTAAATTTCCTGCGCCCTTACCTATGACCTTTAGGGCTCTTTGGGATCTATTTAAGTAGAAGAATTCGGGGATCCATTTGTCTAGCCACTGAACAACCTGAAGTGTAACTCGCATTGGCGGGAAGAGTTCGCGCATTCAAGTTGGCGCACATGAAATCGACATGTTTTTGGAGCGTTTGTAGACTTGCCGAGTTTTATTTTCAGTCGCAGTTGCCAAGCCCTGCGAAAAGGACATGTAGGTAAGCATGCAGTTTTTTCAGCTTATCATGTTTATATAAAATAAATTTGATTATTGCTATATTTAAATACGTATATCTTCTTCCTTCATTTCATATTTATTTCTTCTTTCATGTAATTAATACACTTGTAAATTGTAACAAAATAAAAACTAATCCGACTCTGTCAACTTCGTTTGTGCGAAGCCGGTTCCGAGAATTCTTCCAATAAAATGGCCGAAGGTCGATTATTTAAACAATATATGAAGTAAAAATGTACGTCAGCTATTTGTATAAGGGGGGAAATATCATCAGTTGGCTTATGAATTGAAAGCACATTATGTATGCTATGAAAACTAGATTAAAACCGTAAATTTTAGTTTAAATTGATTTCAAGTCACTTGAAATTTCTAGAAATGATTATTTAAACAATATATTAAATGAAAATGTACGTCAGCTATTGATATAAAGGGGGAAAGATCGTCAGTTAGATCGTACATTAAATTGCACCATACTCAGATTAAAAGCTCGCTAAGCACTTATAATCCCTCAGTTGACGGTCTTGCCCCATTGAAAGAATAGCTGACGATTGTTTTTATCATTATAATAATATAAAGAGTTAGCTGTATAAGTTTCATTGAACCTGAAATGATTTTACATCAATTGTTTTTTTTATAAAGGTTTAGATAATAATCCCCCATTATCTACGCAGCTGACTTTTTTTTAATTATTATTATCATGTAAACATTTGTTGTACAAATTCTCAAACGACCTGGAATCATTTTTGCATTTTTTTTTTTTCGACATAATTGACCTTCTCTCACGACCAGGTCCACCACGATTCTGACAGCTGACGCTTGTTTCGATTACTAACCATATATGGACTACCGATTACACACAAAATCAAGCGGCCTGAAATCACCATAAAAAATGCAACGCTGCTTCCTATTGGTTTATAATACTGATAAACTATCATTTCCAATTGAAATTAAAATTTTGTGGGCATGCCTAATAGCGGTTTTTTTTCTGCTTCGCCACTGTCGTATTAGACGGGATGGGATGGCATATAGCCTACTTTTAGTTACAATAAACTCACCTTTAATGGTCTTCTTAATGCACACGTTCTTCATTCTCCTGAGCGACGCCTCATTGGCATCGCAGGTTTCTAACGTGGGGTTGTTGTTGAAATTCTGGTTGAAGTTAGGATTGTAGTTCTGGTTGAAGTTCGGGTCGTAGTTTTGCCTCTGGTTGTAATTCTGTTGTAGATTGTCGTAATAGTTACCTCCCCTTCTTGCTAGAATTTCTGTGGTGTTGAAGGTGTCTTTGCAAGCCGGGTCTATGTCGCTGGAACATTTCCAGCATTGCAAGGCCGAGGCTGGAAGAAGAGAGTAGAATTAGTTCGGGCTGGTGTTTTTTTTTTCAAGAAAAATGGAGGAAATCCTCCTTTGCTGATAATTTAAAAATGTATAGAGCAGCATTTATTTCGTTTTAATCCGTTTAATTTAGAAATATTTTTATAATATATCTACATTAATTTGACAAATAGTATGGAGCTCAATTGATAATAGAATATCAACAGAGAATAATATGTATGTATTATAACTAGTGGCACCTAGAAATCTTGGGTCGATCCCTATAATAAGATAAATAGCAAAATAATGTACGTGAAAGAAAGCCATATATTAACATTGATGCCAGGCACTTCAGCATGTTAAGAGTTCTGCCGACGACTAAAAGTAGCTAAAGAGAAAAGTGGCAACAGCGTAGGTTAAATCTGTTTCTCTTCAGCATATTATTTGTCCATTTTTCTACCTTATATTGACATCGACTCAATATTTCAAAATGCCACTACTGTATAGTCTAGTACCTAAAAAAATATGTTTTTTTATTATTTATTATTATATGTCTGTCAATAACATGAACGTGAGGCCACGAAGGAGGCTATCCGCCTAGTATATGTGCGAGCGCTCCGGGTGGACGCTTTCGGCCGTTTTTTTGAAATCACAGGTTACCGATTTTTTTTGTCCGTCAGAGCAAAAATAAGTTCTGTGGGTTCAGTTCAATGCAAAAATACCTTTGACAAACGTTTTGGTGGGGGCTGTTGACTCCCTGGTAAGCGTGAAAAAACTTGAAAATTCGTAAATTTAAAAAAATTATGAAACGACGGATCGAAATATTTATCTGTCTAATTCGGTGCAATAGATTAAATGTGGTCTATGTTAGGCTAAAATGTTATTGACGGACATTTTTCTGGACGCTGAACATTAATAAAAAAAAAATTAATTACTGGACAATTACAGTAACAAAATGCCGACATTTTGTTAAAAAAATGTGAAAACGCACATGGTTTCGGCATAACTTCTTTATTTTTTATGACACAGAAATAAAGAAAAAAACATTTTAAAGATTGATTAACTATCTATCATTAATTCTGTTCCTTAGAATTTTTTATGGAAATCCGAAGTGTCATGGTTTTTAAGATATTCCATTTAAACTAAATACTTCATCCTATAAACGTTCGGATGCCATCTATATACTTAAGTATCTCCGAAATGGCTGATCCTCCACAAATATAAAAGAAAAACAAAGAGTGATCCCAAAAATCGCACATTTTCTAGCCCTCGATTTTTTTTTAAACTAGGTGCTAAATTATTGTTATTAATGAGAACATCCTGAATACAAAATTTCAAGATGAGCATATGTTTGGTTTTTGAAATACGAGGAATTGAAGTTGTGATATGCGTGATGCTCTCAAAAAATACACAACCCCACAAAAAATGAATACTCATCAGCTATGGCAGAGCAATCAAAATATTCTTAGTATTTTGCGACACAGAATTCATATCTAATATCGACAAATCCGTATATCCATTGATTAATTTAGAAGGGCCAAAAATATCCCCTATATAAGGAAGAAAATAGGGAAAAATTATGCTATTGAGTTATAGAGCTTCCATGAACAGAAATATAGTATAAGTCTATTGGCTGAATGCATGAACGAAGATGTTGACTAGGGCTTACACAAAGTAATTGAGACACACCTTTAAGAGAGTGAAAACTACCCCAAATTATACAAAACTGCATAAAAGCTTCAGTAACTGACGAAAAAGCTTGAACCTTCCAAGCTTTATTAATAGGAATGAACCACAAATCTGTTACGACCTAGTTCACGAAAACAACCTATCACAGGGTGCAAAACTATCTCTCATCTTGAATTATTAACTTGAGTCAGTGAAAAGATAGTGAATGTACCAGATATTGCATTCTGATTGCAGTGTGTCTGGATCTGGAATGATAAAAAATATTCCCACAATAGTTTTCTTACACACCTATGAAGAGGTGAGAAAACAACGCACGTTTATATAAACGATTTCGCTGAGAGAATATTACATTAAGGTAAATTCTGTCACAACCCGCACAGCACAGGATGGCCACGGGATATCCTAAAATGATCCCGTATGTCCGATAAATGGATTGTTCATTTGGGATGTCGATAGGAAGTCCACTGGTTATCCTTTGGTCCTAATAACAGCCAAAATAGAGATATCCATTGGATAACCCGCATGACTATCTATAGGATAGCCTTTAGGATTATTGATGTCCTATTTAAAACCTTTATATAGGGATAACCAAAGGCTATCCCTAGGGCCATCCATAGCTCAACTTGTTGTAGGTCCCAAATTCATGGTAATTGATAAATTCACCTAAGGTAAAAATGAGAATTTTTTTATTTAGTTTATATTTGCATTATATTTTCATTGTGACGAATGCATTTTATTGACGGAAGACATTACTTATAAAATATATGGTCCTAATAACAGCGAGAATAGGGATATCCATTGGATAACCTACATGACTATCTATACACTCAAAGAAAATGATAGGTAAATTCAACCAAAAAGAGAAATCGCGCCTATCTAGTTTCATAGTTAAATCAATCAGAAAAAAATAGTCATACAACTTTATTTGTTTTCGTAAACAAATAGTAGTTTAATACAGAGATGGGTCAAGGAAACTTTCCATTGGAAAGTTTCCAGGAAATTTTCGGAAGTTTCCGGAACGGAGTTTTGATAAAAATGAAAGTTTCCTTTAAAATATTTGAATATTCCGAAAGTATCCAAAATTCCGGGAAATTTTCCAAAACTCCGGGACAGTTTCCAAATTTTTCACGAATATTTACAGATGTTCTCATAAATTTGAAATTGCCGCCACGATGATCTAACATAACCTCAAACGTCAGAAATCCAGTTTTAATTTGTTGATATTCTTTCGAAATTATCAAAAATTAATCGGATGCTTGATGACGATGGTCACCACTCGGATTATTACTATTGGCACAGAATTTCTCTAATTTCGTGCTATGGCTATGATCACGGATGAGTTGACAGACATATGATAAGTTACGTTTATTTGTTTACCCGCACTATCGCTTCTCGATGAATAATATCTAGCATTTTTTTCTGTTATATTAAAAACGAAAATGATTAAAAAGAAATGTACTTTTATTTTTTTACAAATTATAAGATATTTAATAGTTTTACTTTTATTTTAATAAAATCATGATGAATAACGTTGTGTTTTAGTGGATGGTTTAATATATTTTGATATTATTTTCTTGTTATTATTTTTTTAAGTGTTAAAATTTAAAATCAACTAAACATTTATTTATTATTTTATTTATTTGTTTTACACTTTTAATTTAATATAACTATAATATGATATTTAGATCTTATTTCTGTCTTGCCTTCTACATTTCCGTTTCTGCACAAAATAGGAGTAACAACTTACATATGACATTTACATACATTTTTAATTTTATAATCCACATATTTATCACATTCTATAAATTATTTTATTTATATTTAATTATTTAATAATTAAAAAAAACAAATTACTGAGTAACCACCATATTCTTCATATAGCACAGGTCACATATAGCGGGTGTCATATAATATCAGTTATTTGGTAAAAGTGTGTAAAAGTAATGTAAATAATATATTTATATGCACTTATTTGGTATCAAAATGAAGCTTAGATCATCACGAATCAGATTTCACCATAAAATAGACTCTGAATATTCCCAATGGAAAGTTTCCAGGAAAGCTTCCTGGAGTAATCAAAACTCCGGGAGTTTACCCATCTCTGGTTTAATAATCATATCTTCTTGTAACAAATTAAATAGTACAATGACATTTTTTTATGTTCACTAAACATGTTCAATTTGGTCTACAATTAAATAGTACGACTTTGTTTTTTGTTCACCAACTAATTTTTAGATTGATCTACACTTTATTTTATGATGAAGTTTTTTTTGGTTAGCCAAAATCTCAGTATTGAGACATCAGACCACCCAAACCAAAGATTAGAGATCGTTTATAAGATCCATCCAAATATATCGATGATCTCCGAGAGAATTTGAACATTGCAATCATGTTATTAATTTTCTATAAATTCATAAGTGTATAAGATAATGCAAGATTGATTATTGTCAGTGATTTGTATGTGGCGTCATCTGGGAATAATTTCTGAAATAGACTACGTGGTAAGCAAGCAAATTTTTTGGTAATTCTTTTAGAACTTCTAGAAGACGACAACTTTTTATTAATTAAAATAACAATCACCTCTTGTTTAAAAATACTATCAATATAATTTATCAAAATTAATGATATTGTTAGTTAACCATTTTTTTTTGTTGAATTTACCCATACTATTTCTTTTAGTGTAAGGATAGCCTTTTTAGGGTTATTTAAAACCTATATAGGGATAACCAAAGGCTATCCCTAGGGCCATCCATAGGTCTACTTGTTGTAATAACAGTCAAAATGGGGATATTGGCTAGCTCGTTCTTAGCGCTAGTTTCAATAATTCATGTTAGATGGCTCTCTTTGCAAGGTGCAAATTACTTCTGTTGCGATACTCACCCAGTAAGCCTGAAACTACAGGTTGTGTAATCTATCTACTGCGCAGGAAATGCACATATCTCGCAAATGCCTGTTTTTACGAGAGTTAATTTTTTTGCAATATGAGATTTATTTATTTCGCAAGGAGGGTGAGTATACTCCAAATTTTAAATTGTCTACAGTAATCACGATTTTACACAAGATCAATTTTGATCCTGTGTAGATACTATGGGTAACGAGATGCAACTATGTGTGGATGTCTGTGATTGTCCAGATTTTAAACTAAATTGGTCCATTTTTCTTCCTACGGACAACCACGGGCTATCCTATTGTGGACATCTGTAGGTTATCCCGATTTTAACCCAAATTGGTCCCTTTTTCTTCCTATGGGCGACCATGGGCTATCTCATTGACATCCATGGGCAAACCCAATTTGCACCAAAAGGATATCCACAGGAGGTCCGAAACCGGGATTAACCCAGTTTAGGGCGTCCCCAGAACGTCCCGCTTATCCTCCAAGTACGGCCTAAGGCTATCGAGTGCTGTCTAGAAAGGATAATAAAGGGCGCTCTCCATGAATTGAATGTCCTAATGGTCTGTTTTCAAGTGAATTTTATAAGAAGGTGGGGGTGCGCGAGGGTGAATATCAGAAACATCGCAATTGATGTATCACGTTAGCGAAAATCCTGTAGCAAGGGTTTTCAAGAGTGCTCTTTAGGAATGTCATGACCTCGTGATTCTTTCTCATCGCTCTAGAGAAATTCACAGGGGTTAGAGGGTGGAAATCTGAGTAATTTTACAATCATTATATTGTATGGAAAAAAAATCTGACATGAAGGTAGTATCCCTTTCCCGAACGCCATAGTCTATAGGTCCGTTTTTAACCCTCAAGTGGAGTTTATGAGGGAGTAAGGGTGCGACGGAATGAATATCGGAGCAATCTCGTAATCGCTGCCGCTGCATTAAAAAAATACTGATGTAGCGGTTTCCAAGAGTGCTTTTCTCTTATGTCAGGGCTTCTTGATTTCTTTTAATCACCCAAATGATTCCGATTGGGGTTAGGGGGTGGAGACCCACCAATAAGTTTTCGTCCCGTTCTCTTACCATCGTAGGTGTGTCAAAAAAAGTTACAAACATTCTAGTTATCGTCCCACATTCATACCTACTGCGATCAAAATGCGATATCTGGTACATTCAATATTTTTTCCTTGACTCAAGTTGATAATTCAAGACAAAAGAAATTTTTTTACTTTGTAATGGATTGTTTTCGTGTACTAGATCGTAACAGATTTATGGTCCATTCCTATTAATAAAGCTTAGAGGGTTCAAGCTTTTTCACCAGTTATTGGAGCTTTGTGCCGTTTGATATTGTAATGGGGTAGTTTTCACCCTCTTAAGGGCGTGTCTCGGTTCTTTTGTGTGAGCCCTAGTCAACACCTACGTTCACGTATTCATTCAATATACTTATATTATATTTTTGTTCATGGAAGCTCTATAACTCAGTAGCATCATTTTTTCCTATTTTCTTCCCTATATAGGGGATGTTTTTAGCTCTTCTGAATTGATCAATGGATATAAGGATTTTGCGATTTTAGATTTGAATTCTGCGTCAAAAAATTCTAAGAATATCTTGATTGCTCTGCCATAGCTGATGAGTATTCATTTTTTGTGGGGCTGTGTATTTTTTGATATGGTCCTAATTGCATCACGCATATCACAACTTCAATCCCTCATATCTCAAAAACCAATCATATGTTCAACTTGAAATTTAGTAGTCAGGATGTTCTCATTATTAACAATAATTTAGTACTTAGTTTGGAACAAAAATCGAGGGCTAGAAAATGGACGATTTTCGGCCTATTTTTGGGGCCACTCTTTAATTTCAGTTTATAAGCTTTATTTTTGATGCCCTCCATTTTTTCGCTAAAACTAATATTTATTGAGATATTGGTAAGGAAAAAAATTGTTCCGTTTTTTTCGAAAATCTCTTTATTTATAGACTAAAATGCAGTTTTTTTCTAAAGCAAGTGCTGTAAACGGAGGAAAAAAATTGAGCGTCTAGACCATGTTATATGTTAACAAAAAATAGTGTATGAGAATATATTTGTTTTTGTTGATGGCTTACAAACAGGCCTGTAGCTAGAAAATGCTTTAAGGGTGGGCAAACAATTTTTCAGGGGGCCCGTGGGCCAAAAATTCGCTTTTTCCATTTAAAAATAGCTACCTCATTATTTTCTGCGGTCGCTGTAGGTCGGGCGAAAATTATTTCAGGACGGGCTACGCCCGTCCTGGCCCACCCCTAGCTACAGGCCTGTACAGTAACAACATGGAGACGTTTTTATTAAAAAAATGTAAAGAAACACATTGTTTCTTTCATAACTTTGTTTTTATGTTATAGAAATAATCAAAAATCAAATAATCATTTGAAAGTCTTTCACTTTGGTAGTTAGCATTTTTGAGTCAAGTGCCAGATCTCCGAAACCATTAATTCTACGGAAATTAGAAAAAAACAAAATTCATCCTCAATTCAGAAGCTTTCTCATTCGTCTCCAGCATGTTTTCGATGTATAATGCTTTTCGAGACATTGACGAAAATCGTTTTGAAATACCTCTTTCTTCAAGCTAAAATCCCAATTTTCTAGTCGTTATAACTTAAAGAATATCAATTTATATGAAAAATTACATAGAACCTTTTCTTCTCAAAATCTGATTCCCGTTCATCTCCAATAATTTTTTTTTTTTAGTTTTAGGTGCCACCTCCCTGAAAAGGGAAGTTAATACATCTAGTTACTGTACTATTAATTATTGTAGCTCTCAAAACAGTTCTAGGGAAACCAAATTCTCCCCACCATGCCCCTCGCAGATAACCGAAACAGTTATTTCCTCTAAACTCGATGGGTATCATAATAATTCAAATTCACTTGTTTATGTCCATTCCCAGCACTATTGATGATTAAATTTTTCATGATTGAGATTCCCAAAGACTAATGTAATTTAGAATTATGTGATATAGTCGTTATTACTTAGCGGATATTAAAAATAACTATTACTTCGCGTGTTGTAGTTGAATATTATTATTATCTATTAACAAAATTTCTTATAAACTGCGGAAAATTTCACACCTAATCCTGATTGTTGCTTAGCATCTACACGAGGAACGTGTCACACTCAGTTTTAATCAGTTAGTCATTCTATTACGCTTAATTTTTTCCTCGATATAATTATATTCACAGTATTCGCACCTGAGGCAAAGGATGACAAAAAATGGAACGTCAACAAGTGCGTAACGGAATCAATCCCATTGGCTGAGGCATTTACACTGCGACTCTTCTAGATTGTAACCCATTAATGTAATTTGAAAATAATATAAACAACAAGCGTTATATTTGTTGGTTGTGTAATTGTGCAAGAATCCAAGGCCAAGGTAAACGCTGTAATATCGTTTAAATTGCTAGGTAAAAGCTATTATTGAAAATTATGGATAAATACATTTGTGGAAGGCACGTTTTATAACTAATTTGCCCAGTTTCGTGTTTTTATTCACAACGTCTTAGTAGAGATTTTGTAGCCAATATATTGTACTAGGTGGTCTATCTTTGCTGTATGGTATGTTTGAGAGCATTCCGCCATATGTCGTCGTTGATTGTTAGGCGTAAGGCTTTTCATCAGCTCTTTGCATAGTAATTCATGCCAAAGTTGCAAAAACCCCAAAAGTGCAAGGGTAACGACCAAACATGGCTACCCCCCGTTCTCGAGAGCGGCCAACACGATGGTGATAATCGCGCGGTCCCTACCCCCCGTCGAACTACTCCCAAATGCGAAAAAACGCCCCTTTTCCCCATTTTTCGTTGTCGGGCATGCGAGGACTTGTTGGATCGGTTTTTTTTTGAGGAAACTCAATATGTCCTGTAAAATTTCGCAACCAAACATCCTAACGACCCCCGGGGGTTGAAACCACCGCCTCCCTCAATACCGAAACATGCAAAAAACATGCAACGAGTTGAAAATTTCTACGCGTTTTCAAGAGCGGGGAACACGATGCTGATATTATTTAGCCTCCCACCCCCCAACCAACTACCTTTAAATGCATAAAACTACCCCTTTTCTCATTTTTCGTTATCAGACATGCGAGGACTTGTTGGATCGGGGTTTTTTGAGGAAACTCAATTTGTCCTGTACAATTTAGCAACCGGACATCCTAACTACCCCCTTCCTCAATCCTAAGTGTCCCTCAAGGAGAAGGTTTTAAAGAAGGATGGAGAACACGCTCGTGGCATCACTTTCTCTCTTAGTTCTCAAAAACTACCCTTTCATGCCCAAAACCATCGATTTTTCTTAGTAAGATCACAAGCGCTCATTGGGTCAGGTTTTCTAGAGAGAGAATTTTTTTAATTGAAGCTTAAAAGTTTAATAGGACGGGTTATGCGCATGTATATAACGGAAAATGGGAAAAAGTGGTGGTTTTATGCATTTAGGGATAGTTGGTCGGGGGTGGGAGGCTAAATAATATCAGCAGCATATTCGCCGCCCTTGAAAATGTGTGGAAAACAATTTTCAGCACGTTTGGATATTTTTTACATGTTTCGATATTGAGGGAGGGGGCGGTTTCAACCCCCCTAGATCGTTAGAATCTCCGGTTGCGAAATTTTACAGAACATATTGAGTTTCCTCAAAAAAAAACCGATTCAACAAGTCCTCGCTCGTCTGACAACGAAAAATGGAAAAAATGGGTTGTCTTTTTTAATCCCCCCACCCCTTTCGAGATATTCAAGGTCAAAGTTTCAAAAACATGGTTTTTCGCGAATATCTCGCGCCAAAAAAAACGAACAGCAATGAAGTTAACATGAAAGTTGTAGAGGAGAATTCAATTATCGACAAGATTGATATTTTGGAAGAGCGCATTACAAGCGAACTTCGCCCTAAATAAAGACCTGTTATTATTATTATTATTATTATTATTATTATTATTATTATTATTTTGCAAAAAAGACAACTTGTAGATAATTTAATTCTCTACAACTTTCATATTGACCTCATGGGCATCCGATGCATAGGTAGGACGCGAGATATTTGCAAAATCCTTTGACCTTCAATATCTTGGGTAGCCATGTTGGAATTTTTGTGATTTTTGTGATTTTTGTGATTTTTGTGATTTTTGTGATTTTTGTGAATTTAGGTTTGGGACATCTCAAAGAACGTCTGTGATTTTTACTAATTTTGTCCAGGTCAAATGCTAATTTCCGTAGACTATAAAATTAGTTGAAGTTGAAATGTTCAGATGCACAAAATTCATGACATTTCAGAATCTGTCACTTGTCATTTTTGCCAGTTTTAGCATAAACTTTCCTAGTTTTGTCACTAAATTTGTAGCCTCAAAGAAAGGCTTTTCACACTTAGCTAAGCAATGATTGATTTAGCATGGTGCAATGCACCCTAGGTTGAGTATTCCTTAGAAGTTAAGCTCTACTTTGTTATTCTCTATTTAACACGATGTCGGTGCACATGGCTCAAAGAGGTTTACATGTGGAATATTTTGCAACTTAGTTGAATAAAATGTTATTTTAACCTCCCTACAATAAAATTGTGGGAGGTTACTGAATTTGGTCCAAAATCGAAAATTGAGACAACATAAAATCTTTACGTTTTGAGGTCCCAGGAACCCAAAAAAGTGTTTTTTGAAAAATGTCTGTGTGTGTGTGTGTGTGTATGAATGTTAGTACGATAGCGGCGAAACTACTAAACGGATTTGGATGCAACTTTGCATGAGGGTTTCTTTAATGCTCCAGAACATTTGAAAAAGTTGGTTGAGATCGGATTACGTTTAGTGTCGTTTTGGCACAAGTTGTTTATTTTATGATTACTTACAATTTGTAATCGAATCATTGAAAAGTAGTAAAAATTCCGATTTCAACGATATATCACACTTGCACCCTTTCGATTTGGCTTCCGTGAAAAAAAATTAAAAAACAAAATAATCTATAGAATCACGCTTCTTGTGCAAGATATATTTTATAGTCTAACCTAACGTCCGGTAGACTAGTGTGTTAAAGCGTGCAGACTATGCACGTGTGTTCTCTAAAGACGTCGTACTAGTTGTGATATCTCGAAAAGTTATTGATATAGCTGTGTAAGGCCTAGACAACCCATAACGAGCCTGTGTGGTTACGGACGGTCCTTAACCCATTTGATACCGAGGGTTGAAAAATAGGGAAAACCTGAATGAAAACCCATATTCATTTATTAAAACTCTTTAATAAACTAATTTCCGGCATTCACAAAAAATTTAACACAAAAAAATTAACGCGTGTTTCGCAAACGAACCACTGGGAAGAACAATGAAATTAATGAAGAGTGAAAGTACATAAAATCTACTATTTGACAGAAAAAACAACTTAAAATAATAAAAATTTACAACACAGTATTTTAATATAATAATGAAACACAATAAAAATATAAATAAATCCTTTTTTTCACTTTTAACATTAGTGCGCAAACGAACCGACGCGACGGTGCTATACCCATAGCATTTTAATTTAAATTTGGTGGTAGTTTGCAAAGCAAGACATATGCAAATTAACTTTACATTTACTACAATGTATGTTGTATGATTTTTACATACTTTGCACCTCCTCTAGGCTTTAAACTCATGAGAAACTGTAGTATAGCCGAAGCCATCGTAACGCACTTCATTTATGGGTTGAGAGGCATTTCTTTGTACAAAGCTTTATCGATTTTCAAATGGCGCAGAGCAATATAAGATTTAAAATCAAGCTAGAACATTTTTTTTTTCATTTACTCTATTCTATATTTTCCAAGCGTTCACTATCGTGCTATCTACGGAATTACAAAATATGGGCCACCACCATTTTTACCTAGAATTCTACTTCTGCAGTTGGCAACGCCATTATCATGGAGGTCCACTCCACCCATAAATTTATTATAATGAAATATGACATCTAGTTGAGTTACTTGAATGTCCTTCCATTCTGTTCTGTTGTATCCTCTAACACGGTGTATTGGTTGAACGCCGAAAACATTACTACCCATAATTACTACTGCGTTGTCATTCCAACGCACAAATGACGTTTTCGACTTTTTATCATATGCCATATCTCTTTTGGAAAATGGTTTACATTTTTGTATTTTACTCATACGATTGTCGTTCCAGTACCAAAAAAACATTTTCTATCAGATGCCGAAACAATTTGAAAGATGAAAAAAATTATCAAAGAATATGTTATGAGCAAAGGGTTTTTGCACAACACACAAGCGAGCTCATGATTACGTCACCTCCCAGACCAAATTCTTATTTTGCGTTATCAGAAGCACCACCACAAGGAAGGTAATAAAATAAATATCCATCTGAAGAACACAGACACCAAAGCTTGAAGCCGAATCTAATCGGCTTGCCTCTGGCAAACATTTTGCGAGAATGTCGGCCAAAGTAAGGTATCATTTCTTCTTCAACGGATAAATTGTAAACAATAATACCCCACTGCAAATTTTCTCCATTCATTGCATTTAAATATGCTCTTACTTTTGCAAATTTATCATTTACATTGAACTCATTGTTGTCTGATAAATGCAAATTTCTTTTGATTTCTTGAAATACATACATACCTCTTTCTACCCAGTTCACAACCTCTCTAACGCAACTTCTAATTATTTCCCTGTTTAAAAATTCTTAAATGACATCTTTAACGCTCACAACCACCTTATAACTGATATAAATGCAGACTAAATTTGATCAACCTCACTCTAAGACTTTTATGCAGATATTGTAAATATGTCTTGACATGACAGGAATTATCTTATCCAGTTAGCAAAAATGTAAACCATAAATACCAGTGGTGCGAGAACGCACCAAGCGTTTTTCAATGCTCATGGTTATATTAATATTGATGTGAGAAAAAATGTATGTGGCAAATGAAAAACCGCTGCCCAAGGAATCACTACTTCCACATCTAGATTCTCTATCCAAGTCACTCACAACGAAAAAACTTTGTATGTGAAAATAATTGTTTATGGAACTTTAATAATATAATATTTGAAATCCTCTACCCCAAAAACCCATAAAACGATACCCCACATCGGTAGTGGGGTGGGGGGTGGTGATAGGGGGTGATAGTGGGGGGTGGATGAAGTAAAAAAATATTTTGAGGTTTCTGGTTCCTGTACATACACTAAATCACAATTTTTTTTCATCCCCTTTAATAAGGGGATGGCGGTGGTAATGGGAGTGGCTAATGCCAAACATTTTTTTGAGACTTTAGCTTCTCTTGTATATACTAAATACCAATTTTATGGACTCTTACCTGCTTGATTGACCTATTTACCCCAAATTTACCCCCCAACCCTTCGACGGAACAAGATGAAAATATAATCTAGTTCTAGATCTCGTTAAAGTACATATGTGTACCAAATTTCAAGTCAATATCTTAAACGGTTCCAGAGTAAACGTGCGCACAAAAAAAAGTTACAGACAGACAGACCGACAGACAGACAGACCGATAGACAGATCGACAGACAGACAGAAATTTTTTTTTCGCTCAAACTTAAAATCTCGACGTTTCATGACATTTTAAGCCTATTTGGACAATAAAAATTTTAAAAAATTTTTTTGTCGTTACTATACTTCCACTAGACGTGGAAGTAAAACTAGTACCTCTGGTAGTATATTTGTCTTACAGAAATATTTCAGAAAATTACTTATTTACTTACTTTTCTGAAATAAAAGAAATTGAAAAAATAATCTTACAATTTTCATTTTTTAAAAAACTATAACTTCTTCAAATTCATATCTACTACTAGTCGCAGAACGAGGGATCTCTACGATGCATTTTAAGGACCCTCTATAACACTCGCGAACAACCACCTAAAAAAAATTGATTCTTATGTAAATCGACCTGGCGGATTCGATTTTGGAGTTCGCCAGACAATCCGGAATTGCGAAACTGGTCAAAATCGGCAATTTCCGAAAAGTCTCAAATTTTATGGAAATTTTTTAATTTTTACTTATCACCCTATATCTCTTTTAGTTTAAGTCCGATTAAATTGAAATTTTTAGGCGAGTCAATTTAGACCTTTGTTATCATGACTGACATGACAGAAATGCAAAAAAGTTTACGTGTCACCAGTAATATTTTTTTTAAAAGTTGGTGACACGAAATTTGTTAAAAACTTTTTCATTAATACGATTTACCTTAAATTATGTTATCAAATTAGGATTTCAAATAATATTGTAACTTGGCTAAATAACGTCTGTCAATTTTGAGATTAAAATTATAATGTGTGATAGCAGCAAACGTAACTATGAAAAAGATTACTTAATTACGTCCACATCCAGTGGAAGTATAGTAACGACCAAAAAATTTTTATTGTTCAAATAGGCTTAAAATGTCATGAAACGTCGAGATTTTAAGTTTGACCGAAAAAAAATTCTGTCTGTCGGTCTGTCTGTCTGTCTGTCTGTAACTTTTTTTTTGTGCGCACGTTTACTCTGGAACCGTTTAAGATATTGACTTGAAATTTGGTACACTTATGTACTTTAACGAGATCTGGAACTAGATTATATTTTCATGTTGTTCCGACGAAGGGTTGGGGGGTAAATTTGGGGTAAATGTGTAAATCAAGCAGGTAAGAGTCGATAAAATTGGTATTTAGTATATACAAGAGAAGCTAGGGTCTCAAAAAAATTTTTGGCATTAGCCACCCTCAGTACCACCCCCACCCCCTTATTAAAGGGAATGAAAAAAAATTGTGATTTAGTGTATGTACAAGAACCAGAAACCTCAAAATATTTTTTTACTTCATCCACCCCCACTACCACCCCCCTATCACCACCCCCACCCCACTATCGATGTGGGGTATCGTTTTATGAGTTTTTGGGATACAGGATTTCAAATATTATATTATTAAAGTTCTATAAACAATTATTTCCACATACAAAGTTTTTTCGTAGTGAGTGACTTGGATAGAGAATCTGGATTTGGAAGTAGTGATTCCTTGGGCAGCGGTTTTTTTAAGATCTTTAAATAAATCTATTAAATTTATTATGTTTAAATTGTTTTTAAAATTTTGAAATTTGAAAAAATCATGTATGTAACATGTTTCGAAAGACAATCTTGTGTAACTCGTGTTATTTTGCGGGATCTCGCTTCGCTCGTCTCGCAAATTCACTCGTTACATAAAATAACGTTTTTCGTAACTGGTTACATAAATAGCTATTATAAAACGTTTAGTTTAGTTAGTTGTTTTTAACCGATGGGCAGGACTAGTTGTCGTCTGTGTGGTTTATGACGCTTATTCTTATTGAAATTTGATGAGTTGCAGCTATAATAATAATTATTATTGCGTTAGGAAAGTGCTATAGAGGGTAAAGTGCATATTAAAGTAACGGACTTTTTTCCCAGACATTTAAAGCTAGTTTTAATATTTAATTTGAACAAAGAACAACTTTTAAGCAATTTTTTTAACGTCAGCAGTTTTGTGCACGTTTTCAACTTTTTTTTAACAGTGACTTCCCAGCTAAACCCAGAGTTAAACTTATGAAATGCATATTTTGCCAACAAAATAGTGAAGAAACTGTGCAGGGTGTTACAGAAGAAGCACTGGACTAAGCATTTAAAGCAGTTTCTATAAAGTCGGCTGATATCTCTCTTAAGTTGAAATATTACACCAAAAAAAAAAAGGATTTATTTTTGTCAAAAAGCAGAAAGCACAGATGTGGCTAATACTGGTTATAAAAAAAGGAAGACCGTTGAAAGCCCAAAACGTTGTATAATTTGCAATAAAAAAAATACAAATGTGTTAACTATCTTTTAAACATTGCTGTTTAATTATACGAGTAGAAGTTAAATGTGGAAATAAAATGAGTATGTTTAAATTGCCTTTATCAAAATTAAAAACTTTATTTTTCATATTTTGCTCCTTTTTCAAAATTAAAATTTACTGAATAAACGATTATTAAATAGGTTATTATTAGTACAATACAAATCCTGGCGCTCTCAAGCTACGCATGGAGTTACCGCTTGTGCAGTACGTGACCGGCCGCGGCCGGCATAGTTCTTTTCTATATTGTGGCACCGTTATGTTAAAAACCAAGCCAGTTATCAAAAAAATCACTGAAATAAAAAAGTTTCTTTGGTTCTTTGGCTACAACTTTGTAGCTTACTATATACATATATCTTTAAAAACAAAAAAGTTTTCTCGATCGAGTATTTGTTGCTGCATTTTTAACAAATTTCGTGTCCCAACTATTAAAAAAAATATTACTGGTGATACGTAAATTTTTTTTCAATTCTGTCATGTCCGTCATGATAACAAAGATCTAAATTGGCTCTCCTAAAAATTCAATTTAATCGGACTTAAACTAAGGGAGATATAGGGTGATAAGTAAAAATTAAAAAATTTCCATAAAATTTGGGATTTTTCGGAAATTGCCGATTTTGACCAGTTTCGCAATTCCGGATTGTCTGGCGAACTCCAAAATCGGATCCGCCAAGTCGATTTACATAAGAATCCATTTTTTTTAGGTGGTTGTTCGCGAGTGTTATAGAGCATCTTAGACATTGCTCGTTCTCCGACTATACCATGTAATTTTTTATAAGACATAAAATAGACGATAATTAATAGATCACTTCCAGACAATGCTGAAACTGGTAACTCGTTAAGAAAATTATTATTTTGTGGTGCGTAAATGCACCACTGGGGGCTAATGGGTTAACTGAGCCCAAAGTAAGTTTTTTGTCCAAAACATTAAAAGTGACAGTGACATTAAAAGTCTGAGAAACTTGAATCCATTTCCGGAAATCACAACCTAAAACACATTAACATAACTTAAAAACCAAACCAAGTGCAATACCAACCTAAAAATTTTCGACAACTGTCAAAAAATAAAATCCCCCAGCAAAGTTTAGAACCAGAATTTTTGACATCTGTCAGTCTGACAGATTTAGAACTAACAAAGTTTAGCGACAAAAAATTTGACAGCTGTCAGTTTGACAGCTGTCAAAAATCTTCTTCTCCTGAAACCTTTTGGCATCTGTCAGTCTGACATCTGACATTAGTGACAAGCAACCAAACAACAACTTTCCCCGACCGATTTAGTGAAAAATCGGTCGAGGCCAGAAGATAAAAATAATGTTGATAAACATTATTTTTATTTCTCATTATGAACACTTCACCGGCTACAGCTGGCAGAGAAGCTGTCCACAAAGAATTATACGGTTTTTAAAAATAAATAAAAAATATAATTAAATGAAATCGTTCATATTTTTTTAGTGCTCTTTTCGGCTTCAGAGATCTACCGGATGAGGAGGTTCCAGTCGCTTTCCGAAGCTGTCGATTTTTTTTTAATATTGTTATTTTCTTATTTTGTAACTAAATTCCGTATTTAAACTTTTCTTCATAATTGACACAACTTTTTTAAATAAAATTTTCAATAAAAATGTAAAAAAGGTAGTTTGCTTAAAGCCGATTTCATATTTTCTAATTTTTAGAATACCCTGTATAATTTATCTTAAGTTTGACAACTATTTGACCTCCTAAGACAAGCAAAACTTTTTATAAAGAATGACTCCAGAGCTAGCAAGCTGCATCAAAGGACGCGGTATTAGAGAACAGTTCCTGCTGGTCAGTTAATTATGTCAATTGGGATATGCTGCAGTTAAAACCAATCGAGTTATAAATATAAAATCGACATCAAATTCAAGGTGCTTTCCACTGTATGATTTTCCAATGTTATCGGTTTCACGAACTGCACTCAGGCGTTTACGTGAAGTCAAGCAATTAAAACATTTGAAATAATCTCACATATCAACTAATTTGTTTTCACATCCTCTGTACCGCAAAATAATACAATAAAAGGTTACTGTTTACGACGGGTCCTTGGAAAATCCTGCCTTTTTTGGAGAGTAGTTGTTTATAGTTCTTGACGCACCTGCGATGTGCTATAAATTAAATTTATCTAATTAGTTGCCGTTAAAGTATTTGAATATTTCATGTAACTAAGCATCATAAATCAATACACTCAAATTCCTTCACCATGTCGTCAACAAGGAAATAATTTAGAATTACTGTTCTTTTTTGCGTGTCCAAAATGTAGTAATGTTTCTCGACTGGATAATTACGAATCAAAATTAAAAATTCTCTTTCTAAAAAAAAAAAAACTTACAAAATAAATTTTATTAGGTCCCACCTCACGAAAAGGGAATAAAGAATAAATAAATTGTATTAAAGTAATGTAAATAAATGTTTCCTTTCCTTGATTTTTAAATAATGTATTTTTCTCTCGTTATGTTAATTTACATAATTCAAGATATTTTTAAGCGCGAAAGTTTTCTCTTAATTAAAGAGAAAGAAATATTGTTATTTTAATATATAATACAGTATTAAATACATTGAATAAGAATAATGATCAGTTGGGTCTGCCACAAGGGAAAACCTGTCAGATTTTGTTATGAAAACAATGCGCGCCGCGCGCTAATCGCGAACTACGATGTTTCTGGCATCAGCTGACGACCTTTCCCCCCTCGTACCATCAGCTGACTCAATTTTTTGTCAAATACATTATACATATTGTTATATGTATAACAAAATTTAAACCTTGATGAAATTACTAAAATTTAAACTTTTAACCATGTTTATATGAGCAGCGGACGTATTATCCACTGCCATTTTAACAGCTGACTATGATTTTTTATCACTTTTTAACATTATTAAACAACATACAAAATTTTAACTTTGATGGTATGTTTTTATTTCGATAAATTTTTTACGCGTTGCGTGGGAAGCGCTCCAGCACCTACCTCCACCGTTACTTGAGCAGCTTACCGCCGTTTCGTGTATGCAAGAGCGGATCTATGGGGGGGGGGGGGGGGTAATGGGGGTAATTACCCCCCCCCCCTCCAAGATATCGTAAACCATCAACTTTCGTTTTAAAATTTCATAGTTTTTACTATTTTATTTTATATTTTTGAATATATATCCTATTTAGTTGTTTATAATCTTTTTTTTGAGATTTTCTCCCCACCCGCTCATCAATTTTAATTTTCAAGAAAAAACATTTTTGTTATTTTCTCCGCCCTTGCGTGTATATGTACGTAATACACTATTATATAAATGAAAACCAGCCTTATTGAAATGACTAGTTTCGAAAAGTCGCTGCCTCCCGGGCTATAGTTACTGATTTACTTTCAAGATGTCTGATTTATTAGATTTCTCGAATTACAGTTGTCCCGATGCTCACACTCTGAATTAAAAAGTTTAATTTCAATCGTATAAATTCAAAGAAAAAAACACCACTGACCCAAATAAGTCCCAGGTTATAACCTTTCAAAGTAAACCATTTTCGACTGTTTTTCGAGTTTAGAAAATATTTTTGTCGAACGTAAAATTTGAATTAAAATGAAAAAGGATTCTACGTAAAACTACAGAGAAAATATTTTTGTATTCGTGATAGTTTCCATACTATGTAATTTCAAAAACTTTATATTTTTATTTAATTTTTTTTATTTAGATTAGTTTAGATTTAGTTTATCTTTTAACCACTTGATTATCAGAAATCTGAAAAGTACGATTGTCAGGCTAAAAGTATATCCAAGGTATGTATAATCACCACTATTAATAAACTATAATAAATTAATAGTAGTGAGTTCATTCAAGTAGCGCTGTAGTTGTTTTCGTAAAACTTAACGCTTGTTGTTTCAAATAGTAGTTACACCTCTTCATGTTTCGCAATTTTCACATTTTCAGTGATGACTTCACCTTCTGTTGGATTATAATTATTCGAAAATAGTGAATTTATAAATAACTATCGAAATCGAATCAAAATAGAATAAACCTACAAAAAAACAAACTAAAACAAACCAAACCTGCCTAAAATTCAATTATCAAAAATATTTTTTTTGCTTGCAAGGACATATGTACAAGGTCTAAGCAAACTGACAAGAAGCAGCAATGGTCACGATTAATTTCTGTGCTGTTTTTTACTTTTTATAAATTCGATTACCAAAAGTGTCAAAAAGGTTACAAGAAACCATAAAAATTATCTGTATAATTGAAATTAATTGAAAAATAAAACGATAGCTTCATAGAATAGTTGACAAATAGTACTATAATTGCTAATATGAGCTGAAGATAAGTCTAAGAATGGACCAGGCTGTGACAAATTTCATAACATAACGATATTTCAACACATTCTGTGGTTATAGTTATCGTGTTTACAAGAAATTGTATTGACGGACAAGTGACGTCACCTTCGCTTAATTAGAATTAGTTGTGAATAATTAAGGTAAAAATGTCGGGTTTGATAATGTATATAGGACGATAAATTGAAAATTAATCATGCCTTCATAAGCACTTAGGATCGCGGGAAATAATGATTAGTACAATACCTAGAGTAAAAATTGAGTATCTAGATGATGCTATGTATTAAGCATTAAAAAAAAAAATTGAATTACTGAGCAAATGCAATAACAAAATGGCGACATCTTTAAAAAAAAATGTGAAGACGCAAATTGTGTCGGCCATAACTTCTTTATTTTTGTGATGTAGAAATAAACAAACAGTCATTTTAGAAACTAATTAATTGTCTTTAATTTTGTTCCTTAGAATTTTTTATGAAAGTGTCACAGTTTCTAAGATATTCAATATTTAAGTTAAATACTTCATCCTAAAAACGGTCGAATGCCCTATATAAAATTAACGACCGTACACAAATATATAAAACAAAATAAATTCATTCTCCATTCATAAGCTACCATTTTTTCGCTAAAATTAGGTATTATTATACTCTTCGCAAATACGAAAAGGAAGGCACATTTCTAAAACCGTAAATATCGCTCACAGACAAAAAATTTTCATATCATTGTGTTAGTGAACGAATTCTGAACAACTTTCAAAATGTCCGTCTGTCCGTCCGTCACGTTTTTTGTAAGCACGATAACTCGAGAAAGAAAAATCCGATTGTACTGAAATTTGGACAGTAAGTTAGTGTTAGCTAGGGGAAGATCCCTTTTGAACAAAATCGATCAGTAAATAAAACTGTTATTAATGATTTAAATTTGAGAATTTTTTTTTTGATTTTTATGTTTTGTAAAAATTTACATTTTTTACATTTTTTACGTGTTAGGTAGTTCTTACGCTTTTGACTCGGAATCCAAGGGTCCCAGGTTCGAAACCCACATGGGGTATGGTGTAGTTTTTTTTTAATTTTTACTTTATTTTACACTGAGTCTTTCACCAACTAAGTTCGTACTATAAAATTTTTAGCTTGTTTATTGAGATATTTGCAAAGAAACAAAAATGTTACGTTTTTTCTAAAATTCCTTTACTGCTTAAAAGGCAATTTTTTTCTAAAGCAAGCGCTCTACGCGAATCAAAATATTTTAGCCTCTAGGTCATACTATATATTAACGAAAAACAATATATGATAATATATTTTTTTAATTAATTAACAAAATGGCGTCGTTTTTATTAAAAAAATGTGAAAAGGTACATTGTTTCTGTCATTACTTTTTTGTTTTTTGTGCTATAGAAATAACCAAAAATTATTTGAAAGCCTAATTAATGGACTTTCATTTTGATTGCCAGCGTTTTTAACGTAAATGTCATAGTTTCTGAGATATTTAACATTTAAACTAAATACTTCGTCTTGTGGACGTTCGGACGCCACCTTTATACTTCCAGATCTCTGAAACCATTGACTCTACAGAAATTAGAAAAAAAAACGAAATTCATCCTCAATTTAGTAGCATTTTTTCGCTCGATGTCATACCTTTCGAGTTATTTGATGAAAACCCATTTTTCAAGTTAGAATTCCAAATTTCTAGTCGTTATAACTTAAAGACTATCAATGGATATGGAAATTTGCTTAGAATCTTTTCTCTTCAAAATTTGATTCTCTTTCAGCTCCAATGATTTTTTTGGTTGCCACCACCTGAAAAGGGGTGGCATCCACCCTCTATAAATTAGCAAATCCCCTCATAATTTAGAAACTTTTTCTTCGATTCATTTACTATTAAGTTACCAAAAATGAACGAAATCTAATGCATATACGACATTATTGCGATATTAAGACCTCTAGTTACTGTACTAGTAGTGGATTGGAAGTATAGTAACGCAAAATAAAGATTGAACATTTTTTTTTGTTCAAGTAGGCTTAAAATGTCACGAAACGTCAAGATTTTAAGTTTGAGCAAAAAGAAAATCTGTCTGTCCGTCGGTCTGTAACATTTTTTTTTGCACACGGTTACCCTGGAACGGTGCATGATATTGACTTGAAATTTGGTACACCTATGTACTATAATTGGATCTGGAACTAGATTATATTTTCGACTTGTTCCGTCGAAGGGTTGGGGGGTAAATTGGGGTAAATAGGTAAAGCAAGCAAGAGTCCATAAAATTGGGTTTAGGGTATGTGCGAGAAGCTCTCAATATTTTTTTTAACATTAGCAACACCCACTATCACTCCCATTACCACCCTCACATTATTATTAAAAGGGGTAAAAAATGAAACCGTGTTTAGTGTGTGTACAAAAATCACAGGCCTCAAAAATATTTTTGGCATTAACAACCCCCATTGCCACTCCCATCCCATTAATTAAAAGGGGGGAAAAAATTAAAATTGTGATCATAGTGTGTATAAGAACCAAGGTCCTCAAAAAAATTCTTGGCATTAGCCACCCCCTCTACCACGCCTACTGCCGTGAGGCATATCTTTTTATGTGCTTTTGGGGTAGACGATTGTTATATTATTAAAGTTTTATGAACAATTATTTCCACAAAGTAAAGTGCAAATATATCATATAATATTTTTTTGAATAGGAAATCTAGATGCGGAAGCAGCCCCCCCCCCTCCATCAAATCACGGGCCCCGGTACCAAATCACTGGCGGCTCCCCGCGCCTAATAATTGATGAGCGGAGGGGGATTTGAAAAAAAAATTGTCAAGATTTCATTTAGTAACTGATGAATGAGGGGGGGTAGAAATTCGAAAAAAAATACCAACATCTCTGGCCCTCGCGCTTTATAATTCATGAGTGGGGGGGGGGGGATAAAAAAATTGTTTCTACGGGCTCCTCGGAAGCCCGGGCCCATAAGTTCAGTACCCGATAGCCCCCCCCCCCACCCCCGCATACGGGGGGCCTGTACGAAAGTAGTGATTCCTTAGGCAGCGCTTTTTACTTTATAACCGTGCAACATGCATTATTTTCCTCATCATTTGTATTTGTTTACCTTGCAAAATTTTGTTAAATACTACTCGCTGATAATTTTTTTCTAAATAAAATGGAAGTATTTACTGAATGGTTTATTTCTACCCTTTTATTGATAACTTAAATATTAATGACAATAGAGAAGTCGCTATAATAGCTTTCCTTAAATTGCCTTATTATTTTTAACGTTTCGGATTTTTTCAGAATTTTTGGTCAAATGCTTTCAGTAGTAAACAGAGAAAATTAATATTTGTAATGTTAAGAAAAAAAAACCCTGCCCAAGGAATCACCACTTCCACATTCGGATTTGCTACACAAGTCTCTCACAATGAGAAAATTTTGTATGTGGAAATAATTGTTTATGGAACTTTAATAATATAATATTTGAAATCGTCTACCCCAAAAACCCATAAAACGATATGCCACATCGGTAGTGGAGTGGGGGTAGTGATAATGGATTGGTAGTGGGGATGGATTAAATAAAAAATATATTTTGAGGCCTTTGCTTCTTGTACACACACTAAAGCATAATTTTTTTTTACCCCCTTCAATAATGGGGTAGTAATGGGGGTGGCTAATGCCAAAAATTAGCTTCTCTTGTTTATACTAAATACCAATTTTATGGACTCTTACCTTCTTGATTTACCTATTTACCTCCATTTATCCCCTTCAACGGAATAAGATGAAAATATAATCTAGTTCCAGATCTCGTTAAACTACATACGTGTACCAAATTTCAAGTCAATATCTTAAACGGCTCCAGAGTAATTGTGCCCGCGAAAAAGTTACAGACAGATAGACAGACAATTTTTTTTTTCAAAATCTCGACATTTCATGACATTCTAAGCCTATATGAACAATAAAAATAATAAAAAAAATGTCGTTACTATACTTCCACTGGATGTAGAAGTAATTAAAAATGTATTTTTGAAATTCTTGTATCTAGAACTTTCAAGCTATTATCCCAATTACCTGGATCAAGTCCCACGTTTTTACCCATAATTGTAATATCTTAGGGGCAACTACTCTTTAACACCAAATTCTAACTAAATGTCAAGACAGACAGACAGATGAACGCACCAACCAGTCGTCCTCTAATGGTCACGTTTTTTACTTTTGAGCACGCGAGTCACGAGACCTCGTAAAATGTGAAAAAAATCGCAGTGCACTTACAACTGGTACTGCTATTGTTCCCCTAACTAGCTCTTCACCCTTCTGTCCATTGCTGTTAACTAATTTAAGTCTGTTACTTCTTTTTTTTAACAAACTTAAACCCAGCCTCGATATTTTGTTTTTTTTTTTTCGTATACTTTCACGGAAAGATATTCTACACAGGTCTACAAAAAAAAAATGTTCTGCTTCAGGGACCAAGGATCATGCCTTAAGTATTTTGTATGCTGAAACCGAATTTTCAATTTAAAAAACTTTCTACCTCGTAGATTTCGAATAAATCCCTGTTTTCATTGTCAAATACTTTTTTTTTGCCAAATTTCGAAACATAATAAAAATTACTATTTTCTTTGTATTTTTGGGCGATGATTAAGAATCCGTCCTCAAAAAAGGGCGCAGGGCAGAGTGCTCTTTTTTAATATCGAATTCGTGTTCAGCTTTAAAAAATACGTCGGAAAACACATCTCGCACTTCTTTTTTAATAAAATTGAGTTTTTGCCCTTTTTGCCCTATATTGCCCTTTGAAGGACAGAGCGCCCTTTTTGAGTACGAATTCGTAATCATCGCCCAAAAATACATAGGAAATAGTAATTTTTATTATGTTTTGGGGTAGGGACTCATGTAAATACTTTCAGTACACAAAAATACTGAAGGCTTGATAGGTTTAGTACTTGGAGCAGAACTTTTTTTTTTTGTAGACCTGTGTTATTTTCGGAACTTCAGGACTTTTAAAAAAATAATTATCCGCTGAACTACTCGAGAATTGAATTTTTCATTGTATATCTATTATTTTCCACTAACTAGCAACTTATTTAACTTACCACTTTGAGCAACAACGGTGAAAATTATCACTAAAGCACTGACAGTAAGTTTCGACATCTTTATCCACTAATTCGGTAGAGCACTGAACACACAAGACTCAGAAATCACCTATTCAGGTTTGAAAAAACCGCGCAAGCTGATGTGCTACCTCCAAACAACGCAGAATTATTCTGTTTGTTGTGGACCTGGACACGATACCGACCAGCCAACAAAGATTTGTTTTCTCCCACCGATCGATCTTATCGAAGAAATCAACAAACAAGGTGAACGCTGCAAAGCTTCAGAGTATTCCTGAACTATGAAAGCGACTAGTATGTCAAGTCTGTTAGGATTGGCGGGGTCGTTAGTTAATGTTTAAATTATTGCAGGGCAATCGACATAATTATGCAATTTAATTTCTAAATTGCTTATACAGGGTATACGTCGAATAAAGCAACTGAATAAGATTAGGTTAAAACGACTAAAATCAAAAGTATACACTCTGCAACAAGAGCGGTCCTACGCCTTGTTTCTGGGGAGGGGGGGCATCTTTATTAAAATATGTACCAACATTTTTTAACCCCTTAAAAATTGATAGGTATGATTTTTGTTCTGAAAATTCGTATTGTAATAATAATAGTCCACAGTACATCGCCCATTTTTTTAATGATTAGTAACAGGCTGAATTTTCGTGAGTAGCTTCGTTTTGACGAGACGCCCAACTTTTCTCTCTGCGAAAATTCTCGGTAGTGGTAGCTAATAGCAAAAATTATTTTTTCTATTTCACACGAATTATACAATTCGACAACCTGTCAAATTATTTTGGCAATATATTTTTCATTCATTAAACGTTTGTTAAAGAGTTTGTTTTTCGATTGCCTTGGTTACGTTTGCGCGAGTTAATTTTAATAAGCCCCGTGTTTGTCCACAACAATATAATTTGACAGGTTTTCGAATTGTCTAATTCGTGTGAAATAGAAAAAATATTTTTGCTATTAGCTACCACTATCGAGAATTTTCGCACAGAGCAGTAAACATAAATAAACTTTAATAAATTTAACAAAATAAAATAAAAGAATATTCTTCAATACATGCATGCACAGAATTCAATCTGATTTATGAAGTAGAATTTTATATTTTAATGACCAAAACACGTGCAAGTCATCCGTTTTTTTCTTGCTCTTTCTTAGAATATTGTAACTATTGATAACACAAGAGAACAAAAATTTTGCTGCATTTATTATCACTTAAAGAAAATGATGGGTGAATTCAACCAAAAAGAGCATATGAAATCGCGCCTATCTAGTTTCATAGTTAAATCAATCAGAAAAGAATAGTCATACAACTTTGTTTTCGTAAACAAATAGTAGTTCATATCTTCTTGTAGAACAACAAATTAAATAGCACAATGACATTTTTCTATGTTCACTAACCATTTTCAATTTGGTCTACAATTAAATAGTACAACGACTTTGCTTTTTGTTTTCCAACTAATTTTTAGGTTGATCTACACTTTATTGTATGATGAAGTTTTTTTGGTTGGCCAAAATCTAAGTATTGAGACATCAGACGACCCAAACCAAAGATAAGAGATCGTTTATAAATCCATCCAAATATATCGATGATCCCTGAGAGAATTTGAACATTGCAATCATGTTATTAATATTCTATAAATTCATAAGAGTATAAGATAATGCATGATTGATTATTGTCAGTGATTTGTATGTGGCGTCATCTAGGAATAATTTCTGTAATAGACTACGTGGTAAGCAAGCAAATTTTATGGTAATTCCCTTTTAGAACTTCTAGAAGACAACAATAATATTGGTTTGTCTACAAAGTACAATAATACAGCGAACTAATACTGGGTTAGAATTACAATTCGATAATACTTAATAAAGTCTACTATTTATCTAGTTTCATTTGACAAAATTCAACAAATTATTAGTAAGATGAATAAATTATAGTCTTTTGCACCTATTTTTTAAGTTAATGTTTATTTTGTTGTGTGACAATCACCTTTTGTTTAAAAATACTATTAAATATACTTCAATTTAACAGAATGAACAACATATATACTATTTTTTTGATTGATTTAACCCATACTATTTGCAAACAAAAGCGCTGATACGACGTCTTAATTCATCAAAGTGGATGGCAGAACGATGTTATGTTTATGTAAACAGAACTGCGGGTTAACTCTACAATAATATTAGTTTATCTGTCAACTATAATAGTAGAGCAAACTGCTACTGGGTTTACAATTACAATTCGACAATAGTTAAAAATAAAATAAACTATTATCTAGTTTAATTTGACAGAATTCAACAAAATAATCGTTAGACGAAAAAAATAATAGTCTTATTCATCTATTTTTTAAGTTAATGTTTGTTTTGTTGTACGACAACTTTTTATTAATTAAAATAACAATCACCTTTTGTTTAAAAATACCAGCAATATAATTTAGTTTAACAAAATTAACGATATTGTTAGTTAACCATTTTTTTTTGTTGAATTTACCCATACTATTTCTTTGAGTATACAGCACTCGTTCTTACCTAATTTGAAGCCGCTTGGTTCAAATCTTTAGGTGGTTTTGCTCTGTAAGCCCTAGATTTTTTGCAATTCGACATTTTCATTTTCTTGAAATATAATGACATGATGGCAAATTGAGTTAGTCCAAGATGGCACCAATGAATTATAATTTATGGGAACCATCTTGAACTAAGGTTAATTTTATGACCCTTTTTAAAATCCAGTCCTAACTTGGGTACTCTTACTATTAATTTTTATTTTATGAAATTAAGAAAAAAGTTGAGCTATCAATTTGGAGCTCCAGGAGTCTGGCGTTCTGAGGTGGTCGCCTCGACGCCATCTGGTTATGCAAGACACAAAGAGCTTAAAATGAATTTATGTACAAGAAATATTTATCCAGAAAATGTTTTAAATTATAAAAATCACAATAACAACGGCGAAAAATGTTTCAAGGTAAAAGCGAGTGGAAGAAGTGAGTATTTTTTGGAAATAAATTCATTTTAGAACTTTTTGGTGCCTTGCATAATCAGTGTCAGCTATTATGTTAGGACATAGATTAGATATTGATTTTCATTTTTGATTTATGGAGACTCACTCCAAGGCACGTGTCTTTTCTATTTCAAATATATTTAGATAGGTGTTTTGTAAATAATTTCATTCTATGCTATTTATTTTCTTGTATAATCAGAATGTAGGTTATCAGAAAAATTCGAAGATTAGAAATTGATATTTTAATCGACACATTTTCATTTTTGATTAGTCATCAATAATTTTCTCTACCTTTTCTTCAATTCTAAAAAGCGTTTTTTTTTTTAACTTTTGTAACAAGAAATGATTTATTTAATTGCTTTTCTCTATAATTTAACAAAAGGAATTAGAATTTTTAGTATTTGTATTGATCAGTTTTTATCACGATCAGAGCCGGGGGGGGGGGGGGGGGGGCTTTAAGACCGCCAGTGCCCTGCAACTTGTTTTATCCAGTAAGTGCTACGCGTATAACATTCTACCGTCGATTTGACAATTTTGAAAGCCTGTTTATTGAATGCGTTATATACAGGGTATCCAGTTAGTGTTCCCTTGGAAGATTGTGCAAAAAAGGCTAACTTTATAAAAAACTTTCTTAACAAAATTTCAATGTTTCATCTCTACTACAACGTAAAATTATTTTCAATTATACAAGGTGTCACAAAAACGAGTTACACAAGAAAGTATAATTTTTTTAAATGGAACACCCTGTATTTTTTTAGCGCCAATTAAGCCTCCAAGGGTCCTGAATTACACTCTAAAATATTTTGTCAATCGGATGCAGCGTTGCCAAGTTATGATTTTTTTCTTGTTTTTTTTTTTTTTGGCGATTTACAAACATTTTTTTGACTGTCATATCTCCGAGATTTATTGATTGTTTTTTCTAAAAATATAAAATGTTATTTGATAATGATGTATTTACCGAAAATCATTTTTGAAATAAATTATTTTTATACCGGGTGTCCAAAATATTTGTAAAATTTCTTGATATTTAATCATTATTTTTCTCAATTGATGAATAAAGCATACGATTCCCTACATAAAATCAAATCGAACGATTTTTGAGATATGACTATTTCAAGTAATTTTTACGTAAATTAAGGTGCTCTTTTTTATAGTATTAAAATCTAGTGTGGCTTTGGTCTTTTGTTTTAAATTTTTTTCAATTTTGTTAAATGGAATGTCTATAACTTTTTTTACATATATGAGTAAAGCATACAATTTCTCACATTTTGATATCATACACTTTCTTTTAATAGTCATGAACGGTTTTTGAGAAATAATTTTTTTCACGATGTTGAAACTAGCCTAACAATTGTTCAAAATGCCCACCATTCTGATTCACGCAACACTGAAGTCTCTTGATAAATAAACTTACCTTGTATAACATATCAACATTTATACGATTGAAACATCGACGAATCCTTTCCATCATATATTCTAGAGTCGTTGGTTCTACTTTATAAACGTCTGACTTCACAAATCCTCAAAGGAAAAAATCCATTGAAGTCAGGTCGGGTGACTTAGGCGGCCATGCAATGGGACCTAACATAATTTAATAAAATAATAAATTAGATATAATTTAACAGTTTAAAAAATATCAGACCTTTTTTCCTATCAACCTTTCAGGAAACTGGTTACTAATGGCCTGACGAATATTTCTGCTAAAATGTGGTGGTGCACCATCAAGTTGTAACCACATATTATTTGTAATATAATCAGAAATATGCTCGATCATTTGTGTAAACGTACTTTGCATAAAATCCAAGGATACTGGTCCATTCACATTTCCCTCAAAAAAGTGAGGACCAATAACATAATCATGTACAATTCCTCCCCAAACAGTTAAACTCCAGTTGTGCTGGTAATAATTTTTCTGTACAAGGTGAGGGTTTTCTTTGTCATAATAATGGAAATTGTGCCTATTCACAAATCAATTGCGATGAAACGTTGATTCATCCGTGAAAACTCAAATTTGAAAAATTCTTCATTTTCTCCAATTTGGTTTTGAGCCCACTGGTAAAAATTTAATCTACGATTTAAATCTACATCCAAAAGCCCTTGATGTAGCTGTACTCGATAGGGTTGAAACTTATTTTTACGAAGACACAGGGAAACACTAGATTTACTGACCTCTAAATTCCTACTTAACTCCGAACACTTGCCGTAAGATTTTCGATTACCGCTAAAGTTATATCCAGCTCATTTTCTCCACTTAATACATTTCGTCGTCTCGCCTTCTTTTCATATGCAACACTTCCAGTACGTTCAAAACGTTCTTTCAAATTTTCTAGAGACCTCGCATCAGGACACCTTCTATCGGGATATACTTGACAATACACTCTTGATGCCAATAAACAACTTCCATCACATTCACCAGTAACATATACCATAGATATCAAATCAAACCGTTTGAAATACAAATAAAGTGTATAATATTAAAATGTTGGGAATTGTATGCTTTATTCATCCATGTAAAAAAAATATAGGCATTTTATAGCGACTATAGCGACTCACTCACTGGAAATCGAGAAGTTCCAAAAGCGAGAAGTTTCCATGGAGTCGCTAAGAAACAAAAAGGAAAACTCGATCCATAATGGAGAAGTTTCCATGGAGTCGCTAGGAAAAATAAAAACATTCGATATAAAAATAATATATCAATATACTTAAAAAAATACCAAAATCATATAAAATATGAACATGTATTAAAAACAAATATACGTATATTAACTTCGATTTAAATTTTATTTATAGCGATAACGCTATACATTTCATTTAAATAAATTGAGAAAAATAATAATTAAATATCAAGAAATGTAAAGAAATATTTTGGACATCCGGTGTAATAATAATTTATTTCAAAAATGATTTTCTCATCAAATGACATCCTACATTTTTAGAAAAAACAATTAATAATCGTGGAAATATGGCAGTCAAAAAAATGTTTGTAATTGCCAGGAAAAACAGGAAAAAAATCATAACTTGGCAACGCTGCATCCGATTGGCAAAATATTTTAGGGTGTGGAGGCTTAACTGGCGCTAAAAAAAATACAGGGTGCTCAATTTAAAAAAATTATACTTTCTTGTGTAACTCGCTTTTGTGACACCTTGTATAATTGAAAATAATTGTACGTTGGTAGAGATGAAACATTGAAAGTTTTGCTAAGAAAGTCTTTTATAAAGTTAGCTGTTTTTGCGAGGGAAAACTAACTGGACACCTTGTATAATAAGAAAATTCCAATAGGGGCCATTTATCGTGAACAGCGTTGATGATTTATTTTATGCCTTTACAGGTACATTTACTGGAAATTTACTGGTTAAGCACTGTCTAATCTGCCTCATGGGACAAGCCGCCACTGTATTCTAATCAGCTTAATATTAAAATTCCCATGTCTCTAAACTTACTTTTTGATTTAGGTAGTTGTAGTTCTAAGCAGACGAAATATTAATGTCATTGAAAGGTGGCTTTTTGTATATGTAATTACAAAAATTAATGAAGCGTTTGATTAGGAAATGATAATATATAATAACAGTTTACAGTCATCAAAATAAAGACTAACCTTCACGTTGAAGAAAAAAAAAGATTAAAAATAACACTACCTGTGTGCTTTAGAAATAGTAGATTTCTTGCAAATTTAAAAACAGTTGATGTCCAATTAAATAGAAATAATGATTCAATTGGCTCTTGCAGATCCTTATCATGAGAATAATAATAACAGAAGCATTGAATTTTTTTAAACGCAATTTATTAGACTCCTCCAGAACGAATATCTTGTTCTGTGTAATGCTTATGAAGTTTGAAATATTTTGTCGTGATAAAATAGAATTAAATGTAAAAAACTTTTTAAAAACAAGCTTTTATTGTTATTTAGATGTACTAAAACTAAAAAAATAAAAAATGTATATTGTCTTAAAAGTCTGTCGCCGCGTTCAAGCATTAATTTTGTTTGACAGAGATTGTATGTACCTAAGTAAGTTTTTTTTTTTCTATTAATGCGACAAGCTTTCAAGGTAATTAATTTTTTTTTATTTTTTATTTTTCGTGTTAGTACATCTAAATATCAATAAAGGCTTGTTCTTAAAAAGTTTCTTTTACATTTAACTTTGTTTTTAAATTTTTAGTTCCGTCCCAGGTTATGTCTTAACTTATGCATTTCTGATCGACCACTTTCCGGCTCCATCATTAGCCCCTGAATATCATCTAGGACCAGGGTACTCATCGAGACAAATTCAACGAGCCCAAACTCGAAGGGGCTCCATTCAAGGCCATAGCGATGGAAGGGTATGGGGGGGGACGCTACCCCACCAACTTTGCCGGCAAAAGTTGGGCAATAGTTGGAAATTTGAGGTATACGTTGGCAATTTGTATTGAAAAAAATTTTTTGAGTAAAAGTTGGAAATTTGAGACGTAATTTGGCAATTTCTATTGATTTTTTTTTTAGAATTCCTCCCCCCCGTTTATCAAATTTTTTTTTGAAATAATTATTATTTAATTATTTACAGAGTTGGCTTTTCAGTTTATGAAGTTGGCAAATTTGGAAAAATAACCCCCTAAAAAAGTTGGCTCGCTACGGCTCTGGCTCCATTACATTAATGTTGGGTTCCATAATATTATACCATTGGTAATTGTATTATCATCTTAACTACACGTGTATGCAAAATTTTAGCCCAATTTTGGGCGTCGTATATCGAAGGGGTTCCATTACATTAATATTGTACCATTTATACCTTAATATTGTATTGTCATCAGAATTACACGTTTATGCAAAAGGAGGAGGGCCTATAAGGCCGGTTTTCGGCCCTTTTTATTTTTGGTAAAAAAAATTTCGAAATTTTTTTTATCATATATTCAATATCTAATCTATTCCATCTCAAACAGAACTTCCCCCAACCTATCCCCCTCCATGTAACCCCATTTAATTTTTATAGAACCAGTTTACATTAGCACACATGCTTCGATGTTTTTGAACTTGAAAATCACATTTTCTTTCAATAAACTGCACCCAAAGCTCCCCCTACTATTATAATACAATACTCCAACACGCCTCAACACCTCCAACCCCCAATGACAAGCACCCTTAACATACATCTTTATGATGGTACCAAATATAAAATAGTTTTAAAAGGATTTTTTATTTACTTTATTTATAAAATGTCAATTCCTCTTATAGGGACGTATAGGGAAAAAATTAAGGTCAGATTCGTGTTCAGCGGGTCAAAATACAAGGTCCGTATGGTCAGTACCCCGTGGGCCTGTGTAATTTAAAGGGGATACATGGCGGGGGGAGGGTTGGCGGAAGTTCTGTTTGGGGTGGAATAGATTAGATATTGAATATATATGATAAAAAAAATTTTTCGAAATTTTTTGACTGAGGGGGCAACCGCTGGCGAAATTTTGTACACCTAATACCTATTCTAGAAAAATGTCCTTATTTCCCCTTTAATTCCTTGTAATTCCCATAATTAAGTACCTTTATTTCCTCCTAATACCTCAATATTTTCTAGATTATCTCGGGAACGGTGTACTTTTTGATAAAAATACCTATATACAAAATTATTCCCTATAAAATTCTCTATAAAAAATGCCTCTACACTTTTTTTCCTAAAATTAATAGTACCGTGGGAAATAAGGCACACACATGAGGGTTGGTTCCGGTCAACACAATAAATTGTAATCTTTTTACTATAATCTACTTTAAAGTTCAATTCTTAACGCTAAAGCAGTAGCAACTAAACTCCGCCTAAAATTATAACCCCTATAAAATAACGCAATCTTTAATGAAGCGAGAATATTGTATACCGGGTAGCTCAGCCGATAGGGACACTGTTGTAACTTTTGAATGGGCTAATGGGATTTTTTTCAAATTTAGTGCAGTGATATGGGACATAATTGACAATTCTATAATGTAAAGAACCAAAATGCCGACTTCCGGTTTCGATTTTACCCGAAAGAGGGTTTAAAATAACCGCTTTTTGGGTAAAATATCGCACATTGGCAGCCCTGAACAGTAACAGCGTTTACAGCAAGCTCTAAAATAATGCAGTGACTTTGGGTCCTCTGAGATGGGGTAGTGGGAGAAATTGAAATTTTTTACATTGTGGTGGTGGTGTATAGATATTTATACTTTTTTCGCGTAAAGACAGCTTTGGAAATAACCATACGGATATTCAGCGAATTATATGACCTGCGCTGATTACATTTGCGCCTCATTTACCAAAGTATTATTAATTTTAGGAAAAAAAGTTTAGAGAAGTTTCTGATAGAGATTTTTGTAAGGAATAATTCTGTATATAGGTTTTTTTATGGAGAAATGTAGCGTTTCAGAAATAATCTAGAAAACCTCAAAATGGGGGTGGAAACGATGTCCTAGGGGATGAAGCACACCATTTTTTAAACTTTATGAATTTTGTCCGATATATTACAATTTTAACTGTTATATTAGTGAAGTATTACAAGACATCGCGCAAAGTTTTAATAATGAAAAAGCAAGTCATGGAGAAATTGTAGACGTAGGAGAACGATTTGTTCTAGATGTATACAAATTCATGACTTTTAACAAACTTGTTGGTAAAGCGAACATTACTGTAATATTATCAAAACTATCAACAACTTCTGCTGCTGCTTGGCAACACTCATATCGCGTTTTTTTACCAAATTCAAACCTGGAAAAACGTTGCGCTAGAAGCTACTGATTGGGGATGGAAAAAGGTTGGCGGTATATTAATCCGAACTATGACAACAAAATAACCGGCTCCCGAATCTGTTTTAACACTAATTTCTTGTTCATGCAAATTAGGGTGCGAAAACAGGTGCAATTGCAGAAGAGCAAGCTTACGTTGCTCCACAATGTGTTACCATTGCCACGGACAAGCATGCATGAATGTCAAATCTATGGAAGACGACGAAGATTAATTAACGTAGGTAACCTTTTGATAATTAGTGGATTCGGCCTACAGGGGACACCAGACGCCAAGTACTTTACCTGTAGTGTGGCGTGGAAACAAGTACAATGTACAATATTCTCACTTCTTTAAAAATCGCGTTATTTTATAGGGGCGAGAGGGTGGAAGTGGTGGAAGTTGACCGGAATCAACCCTTATGTGAGCGCCTTCCCACGGTACTATTAATTTTAAGAAAAAAAGTGTTGAGACGTTTCTTATAGAGAATTTTATAGGGAATAATTGATTGTATATAGGTATTTTTATCAAAAAGTACACCGTTCCCGAGATAATCTAGAAAACCTCAAAATGGGGGTGGAAACGGCGTCCTAGGGGATGAAGCACACTATTCAGGGGTGGGAACTTTTCGGTTTAGTAATTCTTATGCTATCCTTAACATTTCTACGAATTTTCAAAACTTTATGAAGTTTGTCCGACATAAATCGTTATATTACTGAACTAGAAGTCCATAATCTCATCGGTAGTTTAATTAAATTAAATATTTTTTCTTTTCTTGCTATTTTTAGCGCTAATCTCGGCGCTAATGTTTTTACAACACTGACGTCCTTTCTATAAGAATTGGCATGTAATTCTTCAATATAAACATTAAATTTCAATATTTTTATGCTCTAATTCCCTCCTAATACCTTTTATTTCCTCTTAATTCTCTTCTAATACCTCGTAATAATATTTATTTCCTCCGAATTCCCCTGTAATTTCCTTAATACCTAATAATTCCTTCCGAAATACCTTCAATTCCTTCCTAATTCCTTCGATGTGTACACTATTTCCCCTCAGCGGTTGCCCCCTCGTTTTTGACTAAAAGTAAAAAGGGCCGAAAACCGGCCTTATAGACCCTCCTCCTTTCAGCTCAGTTGGGCGTCGTTAAGTTGTGTTTGTAAGTCTAAACATACTAACAAACAAACAAACATACCAACTAACTAACATACAAAGCAAGTTACATAAAAGCTTGTAATTATAAGACGCTTTTAATACGGTTCAATTTTTTACAATTTTTTTTGTCAATATTGTCCTTAAAACATGAGATCAGCGGTATTCCTATTTATTTACTACTAAATATCTTGACGTCAATCATTTTTCATAAAAGGGTATCCTTTACTGGACATCCGATATATTGTATTGTATTTCATAATAAATAGAATTAATGGTGCACATGTTTATTAAGTCAAAGTTCGCAGTGTACTTGTAATAATTATATTCCACCTAGAACATGCTAGTCATGATCTTGCTTAATTATTAATATTTTACTCTCAATGCCATCCGTCATTGTTACATGGTTTAATGGCATTCAAGTGGGAGATTTTATCCTTTTGTGAAAGATTTTGATGTGCCACATCTTTGTCGCACGCATTTATTTAAGGTCATGTATTCTGGCTCTTAGTCTCAGCTTCCATGGCACAAAAAGGTACCCCATCGAACATCTCAAATTTAACAGGTGAAAATGGTTTGAAGACGTAAAAAACAACGCCCGCCTGACTAGTCAAAATTTGTTATTACTGTTTCTAATGAATTTTTGAAATTAGCTAAAAAAAAATGAATTTAGTTTTCAAAACACCTGCTTGAAATTTACACAGTTTTTGGTAAATAACGTATAATTTTTTGAAAAATTTGACTGGTTGACAATTTTTGTTAATTAACATCTAACCTACTTCTGGTTGTGCTAGAAATTAAGAGGTCTTAAAACGAATTAATGTACAAAGTAACTATCTATTTGATCAATAATGAAAATCTAATTAAAATACTTTGTTAATCTTTGTAATTCTCTGACAAACCTACATCCGGTTATGGTAGAGACAAAGAGCTGTAATATGAATTCATTTACAAAAACCTATGTTAAAGTTTTTAATACAACAGGACTCACCTGTAGAAATTAAACTATCGTTTATCTTAAATTCTACAGGCTTTTCTTAAATAGATTTTCTTACATCTTCTATATTATATTGTTCGTCAACATATTATAAATTTTTCGATTCAGAGTTTTCACTCAATTGTTTTTTAATCTAAAACGAGACGTCCATAACAAATTGGCAGATATTATGTTATGTTATAGGTTATAGATCATCAGAATTATAACACCAGATCTGCCAATTTGTTAGGATGCCTCGTTTTACATTAAAAAATACGATAAAAACTCTTTGAATTTAACATATGTTACCCGATAATATAAAATTATTACATTTAAGTAACTTCAAAATACTCTAAAGAATATTTTGATTCAACACTGTTATTATTTTGTAGATGAATTTACGATAACCCCAATCCAAATAAACATAAATTAATGATATGGGACAGAGATTCTTTCTGTATTGAGTATTTTTTTAATTTTCGTTGTATTATAATAACACAAGCACACAAAATAAAAAAAAGTGTAAATTTTCTGAGGTTTCACATATATATTCCCAGTTATTATTCACCGCTGGACACGATCCCGATGTTAGTTTTGCTCCATCAGATCAGGATTTTTTTTAACCACGAAGAATAGGGGTAGATGAAGTAAAATAAATTTTTTGAGGTCCTTGGTTCTTGTACACACACTAAAGGTGGTAATGGGGGTAATGCCCAAAAATTTTTTGAGACCATATCTTCTCTTATATATATACCAAATACCAATTTTATGGACTCTTACTTCCTAGATTTACTTATTTACCCCAATTTACCCCCAACCCTTCAACGGAATAAGATCAAAATATAATCTAGTTCCAGATCTCGTTAAAATACATCCGTGTACATCGTATACATGGTCTACTTATTTAAAATCTTTAATTTGGATTTTAAACCCAATTCTGGCCTGTTTTAACCTGTTTTTCGTGGTTAACAAAAAATGCTGACTTGATGGAGCAAAACTGAAATCAGGATCGTGTTCAGCGGTCAAAAAATTATATAAAAAAAATATTTTTTAGAAAAAGCTTTTATTTGAAAAAACTACTAAAAAGTAAAAATAATTTTTTTAAAATTCATACACCTGGAAACCAAAAGCTTTGGGGGCGGTCATATAGCGCTATTGCATAGTTAATTTGCTCATTTGACCGCCCCCAAAGCTTTTGGTTTCCAGGTGTATGAATTTTAAAAAAATTATTTTTACTTTTTAGTAGTTTTTTCAAATAAAAGCTTTTTCTTAAAAATATTTTTTTTAAATAATTTTATTTTTTACTTTTTAGTCTACTTATTTTACAGACAAAACCCTTTTATTTGCCACCGCCATCCACCCCTTCCCTCTCCCGTCTTCTCACCTATCTAACACTACTTCCCACTTCCCCCACCTCTTTCCCACCTCTCCCACGTCCGCCATATTGAATTTAGAATGACGTCACATACTACATCGTATTTTACTCGTCAAACCCTTTCATTTGATACCCATATCAAGGGGGTTGTGATTAAAAAGCCGATCCGCCATCTTGGGACGTCCGCCATATTGGATTTAGACCGATAATGGCTATACTATGTTGCGTTGTCACCGGATTTATACATGTGTGCCAAATTTCAAAGCGCTAGCTTAATTAGAACTAGTCCAAATTCAGCTTGCAAAATTTGACCTAAACTAATGAACAAACATACAAACACGCATACAAACATTGCAAGTTAAATAAAAGCTTTTAAAAATACATCGAGTACATGGTCTACTTATTTAAAATATTTAATTCATATTTTAAGCCCTATTCTGGCCTGTTTTCTCCTGTTTTTCGTGGTTAAAAAAATGATCGAGCAGAACTGACATCGGGATCGTGTTCAGCGGTCAAAAATACATGGAAGTATATATGTGAAACCTCAGAAAATTTACACTTTTTTATTGACTTGACATAAAACGGCTTTGTACTTCAGTCAATAAAGGAGGTGAGCAAGGACCTAAGCGATTACTTTAGAAAGTTGTTCAGGGTGTTTAGGGAGTGAACATACTGAAAGTCCTGGCGTCTAGGAGGTGAGCCGGAGAGGGGGGGGGGGGGCAAACAAAGTCCCACTTTTGGTTTTTTCGCTTATATCTCTAAAATACTGCGTCGGAGGGAAAAATTTTCACAAAATGAAAGCTCATAAAATTCTCTACAACTTTTATCTTATATACTTTTTTCGAATTCGCAACCGTTTTCAAGCTACACGCTCCGGAAAAGTGAAAATTTTCGAAAAACAGATTTTTATCTGAAAAATAGAAAATTGTATTTCAAAGATGATAAAAAAAAGTAGGAACTCCGGTGCTTGTAATTGGCACCAGAGTGTCTCCTACATGTTTCCACCCCCACTCTTAAGGGGGCCGCTTATTCCCGAGCCACTGCTGCACTTGGTGGTAGGTGCGCCGGGAATGCTGTTTAGCTGCGCTTTCAGTTAGTGGGAGGGAGTTGATGTCAGGCTTAATATTGCCACTGACCTCATGAACAACTGGAAATTGTACTGGTTGAGGGAGGTCTGTCTTGCTGGTGCCCCATACCATTTGAGGAAGCAAATCTTCCCAGCCTCTTCAATCTCGCCTTGAGTAGAGGAAGGGTTGTAAAAGATCACTGCCACTTCCTTGATGTTTTCTGACTTAAGTACAAATTTGAGAATCCCACCTTGCTTTTCCTTAAAGTTGAAGAGGTAAAAAATCCGTTTTTCGAAAATTTTCACTTCCGGAGTATGTAGCTCGAAAACTGTTGCGAATTCGAAAAAAGTATATAGAATGAAAGTTGTAGAGAATTTTTCCCTCCGACGCACTATTTTAGAGATATAAGCGAAACAACCAAAAGTGGGACTTTCTTTGCCCCCTCTCCTCCGGCTCACCTCCTAGACATCAAGACTTTCAGTATGTTCAGTATGTTCACCCTGAACAACTTTCTAAAGTAATCGCTTAGGTCCCTGCTCACGCACTCTACACCACCTTTTAGGTCATTCGTTGACTGGACTATTGTGGTTATTATATCTTTGTGATATTTTACCTATGTATTTGTTATATTTACACTTTGGTTTATAATATTATTATTTTTGTTTATTATTTTTATATTGTCTAGAAAAATTTCTGTTGACTTGGTACAAATATACTCTGCTGTATATAAAGTAATTAAATAAACATCTATCTATCTATAACACATCGACGTGATAATAGCTACAGTTTTTTTAGACACCTGATTACAGAGTATGTATTTCATGGCTAAATACGTGTGAATGCCATTGCATACGCATGGTCAGATTACACATACTTATTAAAAAAAAGAAAGAAAAACTACTGGATATATGTAATACATGGTAAATGCAAATTATTATTCTGTTTACATTGATTTGTTAATTTTATTTTCTATGGATATTATGACACAAACAACTTGAATTGATAGAAACGTATATTAAAGTTTTTATACAAAATAAATAAAAACATTCATTACCACAAATCATTAAATATAAATGGATGCAAAAAATATGTATAATAAATAATTTAACTGAAAACGTATAAGCAACTCCGATTCTACATACATATAAACCAGTCAAGCTGATAAGGACTATTTTCTACGGCAGTGTAGAAATTCTGAATTTCTAACATACGAAGCAGGGTGGTAAATGGCCTTTTATACCGATTTTAAAACGTTTTGAAAAGCAGGGGGTTCTCAATTTAATAAATAGTAATGAATAATAAACTTTATTTTCCTTTCATGGCAGTATGATACAATATTGTATAGGAATAGTCAGACTTAATATCTAAAAGAGGAAAGAAAAAAAAAGAAGTAAATCATAGAGCACTTTACATATTAAAATATTCGTCTAGTTTGTCCAGTACCTGTAGTCACCTAGCTCCGTGCAGACCGAAAGTGCTACCGAAGCACTTAGGTCTACACTTCCTCGAGCTACATAGCTCATCCCTACCTAACCGATGATCCGGATGGCAGGATGTCAATTGACATTCTGCATACCGGCAGTCAATCCCAGCCAAAAGTATCCCAAAGTTTCCGAACAGACAGATGACTACCCCGGGGGTGACAAGCTGGCGAAGAAAGATCATCAAGACAGAAGAGCGCCAAAAGATGAAGGCCTTAGCCAGCAAGGTCCAACAAGCCAGGACCCGGGGAGGTGGGTCGAAATCATCCACACCGCTCACATTTGTGAGTGGGTTTAATGTAAAGTAAGCTCGCCCACTCCGCATGAGTCCGGTCCAGGTCTACAGCGATGTACTGGGGTAAAGAGCAGTAGTCATGCTCGACCTTAGATATCTGAGACCGTCATCATTGCCAAAGAATATTGGCGTCGCTCGGTCAGTTAATCTTTAGAATTCACTAGGCAAACAATCCAAGACTCCAAGAGTGAAAATTTTCTGTGACCATGATTAAAATCAAAGCAATCATGCAAAAACGCACGATGAAAATATATATTGTCTTTGTCTATTGTATAAACGTAAGAATCGTGGATTGAAGAAGATAACTGATACTTAACTGATAGGTTGTTTGAAATATGTCCGGGTATTCAGAGACTTCAAAAATGTAGTAGATTCTTGTTTTTATCAATGCAAAAAATCAGTTTTCAAAAAAAAAAAAAATTAAAAGTGAGTTTTCTAGAAAACGGCCAAGGGAATGATTTCAAATTTTACGGGAATTGTTTCGGGACAGATAAAGCTACCATTTCCCGTAGGAATTGAGAGAGTGCATGCATATTTCATTTAAAGGTGGTTCTAGCCTACTGTGAAGAATAATATGGGACCTAATACCAACCCTTGTGGCACGCCCATATTAATTTCTACATATGCCGAGTTAATAGAATCAGTTGTATTGCACGTAATATTGGTAACTGACACATACTGTTTGAGATATGACAAATAACTTTCAACCCGTCTAAGACTAGGCCCCTTACCCTATAGAAAGTTTGGAGATAAGTTTTTTATACTTGACGAAGGCAAGTGCCCTGCTTAAATCGTAAAAGATAACAACCTGCTTCGACATACGTTTATTATCTTTTCATAAAACGATTGCATTGCAGTATGAGTTGATTTATTATTTAAGAATCCGTGACGGTTATGTGAAAGTGTATCATTTTTATTCAAAAAAATCAGTAATCGGTTTAGAAAGCAATATTCAATCATTTTTGAAAACCCTGAAGGTATGGTGACTGGTCTGTAATTTTGTAACTCTTGTATATTGTTTTTTTTATGAACAGGAATAACTTTCCCAATTTTTAAAATTTCTGGAAATGCTCCAGCAGAAAATAAGTTTATAATATACTAAGAGTTTTATTATTTCCATCATTACTCTTTTAATGAGAAATGAGGGTACATCGTCATGTCCTGATGGGATGATTTTTAGTTTATTTCTTATGATACACATTTCTGGTTCTGAATATGGCTATAAAAATAATGTGCTATGCTGATAATTTATATTATTACTAAAGCAAGCATTTTCACTATCCTTATGTGGTATTTTGTTAATGATATCAAGTGGAGCAATTTTGAAGAAAATGTTAAATGCGTTAGCAACATCAGTTTGATTATCGACTATTTCACTTTTTTCTTTAATTTTAATATTCTTGTTTTGTTTTAATTTATTAGACAATTCAGAAACAATATTCCACGCCGATTTTGTGGGATTGTCAGAGTAATCAATTTTAGTTTGATGGTGTTTTTTTTTGTATTTTTAACTAAGGTGTTGTGTGTCTTCTTTTTTGTAAAAAGAAGTCAATTCGGGGGTATACATTTTTTAAAACGTATAAGTCCTTCCGTTTGAGGCTCGAAATCTGAACTTTTTTATTTTTTATTTTATTCACATAATACCTACGTTTAGGAAAATGTTTATTGAAATAAAACAGAAATATATTTAGAAAATAATTTGACCCGTATGTATGTTTTTCTTGTATATGGTCAATGATCACGATGGATTGAATTTCTATGAAATCTTTTGCAAATTGAAATTGTATGTTATGATTCGTCTAGTGTAAAGTGAGCAAAAATAAAAACATGGCGAATAGTGAAATATGGCGAATGCGCGGGGTAAAAAAGTCGAGTTATATTAATTTTTTACAGACTATAAAGTTTTATTGTTAGGCGGTAATCCTATTATAATTTTTTTATCAAACTACACGACCAGAACAGGATGGACCGAGTTAGAGCGTTTTTGGAAAATTGGCATTTTTATATCTCAATTACCAAGTGTCGAATCGAAAATCGAGTAAAACAACATTCTTAAGGCATTTTTTTGAGTAGAAATCCATTGCTGATAAGAAGAAAATTATGGATGCCTCAATTTTCGAGATATAGACATAACTTGTGTTTTTTTAAATGGAACACCCTGTAAATTATTTCATTATTCGATCACAACTTTAGCTATCCAACGATATATCATGTCATATTTAGCTCCAGAAAAAGTGGTTAATATTAGAAAAATTTAATATATTTGTGAGAAGGTCACGAAAAACTATTACCAACAACACTTTTTATAATATAAAATAATTTTGCAAAAAATAGGAGAAACTAAACAACAATGTTCCATTGACATTTACGCATTTTTGACACCTTCTCCTTACAGCATTTGTTGCATTTCCAATCATGACAAAAGTTATTGTCCGAAACGCAACTAATCTTTTGTTTTCCAATTTTTCTGTTATTAGAACGTCCTCTATACAGTGTGTCCCAGGATAAATGTAACAAGAGGTGTAATGGACCAAAAATTTTGGAATTTTGGAATGGTATTTGGGGATTGAGCCCTTCTTGTTGTAAAACTAAAGTATACCAAAAATGACTTGATTTGGTGTTCTACAGGGTGTTTTATAAGCAAAGTTGTAAAAATCAGATGTAATAAAGTACCTTTATTTTTCAAAATATGAAAAAATTCCACTAAGAAAAGTTATTTAGAATGCAATTTTACACCTCTGTACCAAATTTCAGGAATATAAAATTATTTTTTTGAAACTTTCCATTTTTTGCGAATTAAGAGTTGAATTCATATTTAAAGTTGTGTAGGAGCAAATGTTAATCATCTCAAACAGTAGGCTATTGGTAAATAAAAAATTGCATATTCGAGATGTAAGAAGGTATAATGTTAATCGAACTAATTGTAAAACAAGAAACAATTACTAACAGAAGATTAATGAGGTTTAAAAATTATAACAAGTAATTAATGTCAAAAACATAACAGATTCACAAACAAATTAATTATTGACCAATACAAAACAATGTTTACAATTTTTTTTATTATGCGACGTAGTTACCACCCACATCCACACACATTTCGATCCTTCGCCTGAAGTCCTTAAAACTGTTTCGAATATGATCTAACGGTATGGAGTTTACGGCATTTGTAATTCTCTGCTTCAATACTGCTACATCGTTAGGAAGTGGTTCAGCGTAAACCAACTGCTTGAGTCGACCCCATAAAAAGAAATCCAATATTGATAGGTCTGGGGATCTCGCCGGCCACTTGATCGGTCCATTCCTAGCAATCCAATTTTCTCCAAAATTTAAATTGGACCACCGATTAACCATTCCTGTGAAGTGGCCAGGGCAACCATCATGTTGAAAATGAACTAAAGGCATATCTCTTAAAATATTTAAATGTTCTTCAGAAAATCTTCCAAGGAGCTGTAAATAAGTGTGCTGGTTTAACCTTCCCTCAATGAAATAAGGTCCAATAACTCCAACGTGATAAGAAACGGCACACCACACATTCATTTTTTTATAATATTGTCTTCTACAGTGAATTTTAAAATTTGGATTTTCAGAAGCCCAAAACTGACAATTCGGAGACGAAACAACACTATTGGTTGTAAATGTGGATTCATCTGAGAAAATTATGGAATGATGAAAAAATGTCTCTTCCATGATTTTTTCTCCAATGGTCAAACAAAAACCAACCTACGACCGTCATCTCCCTCTTCAAGCGTATGTTTATAATTTGCTTTATATGCCCTAATTTTCTTTGCCTTGTAAATTCTTTGGAGTTCAAACTTGCTAATATTAATAAGAGCTGATCTCTCTCTCAGTGGCATCCTAGGATTTTATATAATAGAGGCATGAGCTATAATAGCCCCAACATTGTCTTCATCATACGCTTATATTTTTCTCTTCATATTAAGAACACTACCAGTAGCCAGAAACTTTTTAATTATTCTCATAGCCTGAGTACGTGACAAAGCAGTGTTTGGAAATTTCAAATTAAATTGGCTTACCACTTCTCTTAGCGAGTTTTCACCGCCAATTCCGTAGCATTGCACAATATAAATTTTTTCACGTAGTGTGAGTACCATTTTCACTTAATTTTTTATGCTTGGTTCGTTAATTTGAAACAGAAATTAAGAATAATATTGACTACGTTTGACAGATACGTCGATAATAAATGATAAATGTGTATCCACTGCTTTTCTCATAGCCTACTGTTAGCTTCTATATAACTTTAAATATTAATGCACAAAAAATAATTTCTATGCAGTTTTAATTGAATGGTTTAAAATAAAATACTAATTTATTGAAAAAATGGGAAGTTTCAAAAAAATAATTTTATATTCCTGAAATTTGGTATAGTGGTGTAAAATTGCATTCTAAATAACTTTTCTTAGTGAAATTTTTTCATATTTTGAAAAATAAAGGTACTTTATTAGTGGTGATTTTTACAACTTTGCTTATAAAACACCCTGTAGAACACCAAATCAAGTTATTTTTGGTATACTTTAGTTTTACAACAAGCAGGACTCAATCCCCAAATACCATTCCAAAATTCCAACATTTTTGGTCCATTACACCTCTTGTTACATCTATCCTGGGACACAGTGTATATAATGTTTTTTAAATAACCTTAAAGCCAAAAGTCGGCAGGGGTTACATCGGAAGATCTAGCTGGCCACAAAATAGGACTATTATTTCCTAAAAATTAAACAATATCTAAACTACTTTGCTGTTTATGAATGTCCAGTTAACTAAATTAATTTTTAAGTATCAATTTAGTTAACTTAGTTAACTAGACATTGATAAACTAGTCCTGATATATAGATACCTATCCAATCCTCCCCAAATTGAGCATTTAAATAATTTCGGGTTTCATTTCACATATAACCTGGAGCGCCATCGTGTTGGTAAATTAGTCTTTGAAATTGTCTTACAGACATATTGTCTACAAAGGGCCCTATTTCTTGTCGTAGAACGTTAATAAAATTTTCGGTATTCAAATTACCGTGAAAAAAATTAGGATCCATTATTTGATATCTAATAAAACCACACCCAATCCAAATCGTCCTTGACAGTAGATACACAAATAGAGTACGACGCCACTTTGCATGGGAAGCATAGTAATAGAGTACGAAGCCACTTAGTAGGGGGGTGAAAAGTTTTGAGATCACAGTGACAAGCTACGTCATTGTTTATTTAAATCAAGGTAGCAATGAATGCCTTATTGGGAAAAGTAGGTCGCAGTGACAATGTTCAGGGGAAAGTATTCTTTACGTAAATGATAACCATATTGGGAAAGGTCATGATGATAATGAGTCCGTTTATTGAATGCGGGGAACAATGGGTTTTTCTAGGTTACGGAATGAATAATGTTTTTATTAACAGATCTGTATAATAAATAAAACAATGTGTTTATGCATAATATATTTTATTTTAAGTTGAGTTATTCATCTGTACTTTATCAATGTCAATAATAACTGCATCCTTATTAAACTCTAAAAACTCTAGAAAACAGTAACTTTGCTCACACTTATTTAAATGACATAAACTTTTTAATTTCTCAATATATGTCTCCTCGTTACAATTATCGAAATTACTAATATAAAGTATAGTATTATTATAAAAGTTCTTAAAATCTAGATGATGTAAAAATTCTAACCTATAATTAATTAAACGTTTAATGGTAATAAGTTCTTGAATACATTCATCGTCCATATAAATAACACTATCACCACTTTTCAGTAATAATACGTGTTTATCCATAAAAATTTGACTTGATAATTTGAAATTTTCAAACTCCACTACAGTTTCAATAAACGTTTTTTCTTTATCATTATCGGGTATAATATCAATATTTGCAATGAAGTCATACCAATACAAATCTAGAAGCGAAATGACATCCGTTGAACTGTTAAGTATAACAGATGGTTCGAAACCCCTAGCAGCACTTATACCTGTCGAGACTTGCAATGCAGACTTTGGTAATAAATATTTCACTTCATTAATCAGCTGTTTCTCCTGTTTAATTTGTTCTGCATACTTTAAAAGAATACTAGCCACGTATTTCCAATAAGGCGATGAGTATGATGACTCATTTTCAATACCAGAATCTGACATTATGACTGTCTTCACTGCTACTTAAGCATATACTAATTGACAAAATTTATGTAAGAGAGTAATATTACACTATTTCCTCTTTATTTATCCATGAATTATGTGATTTATCTAGACCAAGCCATTTAACTAAAACCTTACCCCCCTTCCTTCTTATCACTTTTTCAACTAAATACATATCTGGATATTTAACTTTCAATAGTTCATTTTCGTAGAAGGCACCGCTAATTTCTTCTTTATTTTCATCTTCTAATATATATGTAGTTGGAAGAGTTAAGTTAATTTTCTTAATTTTAAAAATTTCATTAGACCAGTTTGGAGTATATCCTTTTGTAAATACTGTACGATGTTTGCTTACTCGAACAAAGTCGTTAAGTTTAAACTTCTGAATCGGATCAATTGCCTTTAGATGACTATACGCAGAAATAAGTATGTTTTTTTCATACTTTTTTGTTACATCTTTAGGTTTAAATCCAGTTGTACGATGTTTTGTATCGTTATATTTGGAAACGATGATCGGTAAAATACTTAACCACTTATAATTTCCTTGTAAACTGAATTGTTTCCACATCATGTTTTTCAAAGTTCTATTTACTCTCTCGACGATGCTAGCTTTTAAATTTGAATAAGAACTGTAATGGTTAATATTAAATCGGGACATTAGCTCTTGAAATTTTTTGTTATAAAATTCTTTCCCCATATCAGTTTGAAGATTCTTTGGTGATTCCTCAACTTCTGACAGCACTTTTTCCATTGCATTAGTAATATCAATTGCTTTTTTACTTTTTACTGGCTCAGCCCACACAAACTTTGAAAAAGCATTGATTACCACTAAAATATATCTATGTCCTTTATTCAATTTAGCGTAAGGAATCATCTCCACTAAATCAGCTTGCCATAAATCATTTAAACCGTTAATTTTAACATGCCTTCTTTTAAAATTTCGTCTAGCAGGTTTATGTAACTCATGTACAATTTCTTCTTTAATACTGCTTACTTTAACCATTATGAACTGGACACTTTAAAACCAGCTGCATAAACATCTTTTCAGATTTCGATTTTTTCGATGTTACAAATATTAGATCATCATCTTGTTTTAATTCTCGACCCTCCAAATTCAGAGGGTTTACAGCTTCACCATTTACATGAACTGCTATATCATGCGGATAAAATTGAGATACCATATATATAATTGCCGTTTTTAAAGGAAACTTATACGTTATCGCTCCATGATCTAAAGTATAAGCATATCCTCCATTCGAGGGGTCTAGAGACCAAGGACTTGTTGCACCATTTCCTCTAAACGTTAAAATAATATCATACGATAAATCTAATGTTTCCTGAAGACGGTCAAAATAATATTTACTGATATGCCTACCGAATTTATCTACTGGCATGGTTGAAATGCTACTTGTAAACTAAAGTATATTTTTTATGTAGCAGATACTTATCTAATTATTTTAGCCTCCCTTAATTCTTCCTCGATAAATAAAATTTCATTGTTATGTCCGGTATGCCCTGCTATCTGAGATGCAACCAAAAGCTTAAGCCTATCAACGAGTTCATTGGGATCATCATAATAAACATAATCTATAGGTTTATTTGATAAATTTAACATTCCTTTTCCTCCTCTGGTGGTGTTTTTAAATGATTGAGTTCTTCCTCTAGTTTGGGGGGGAGGAGGTTTATTAAATGAAGCAGTTCTTATCACCTTAGCAGTTTCAGATTTTTTTAAAAGACCTTTTTTAATTAAATACGGTTTGATTATCGTTAAATACTTGACAGATGTGGATCCTTGAATTTGTTCATCAGCATTATAATTTTTACGGTAGGTATTTGTTCGTTTTAATATATCCATATAATGATCTAAATCAGTTAAATTGTAACTTTGCGGTTTCTTCTTAAATAATAATTCATAGAGTCCAACTGTTCCCGGGTAAATTATATTGTGTACCTCTACATCCTTTCCTATTATCTTTAATTCAGAATCACCTATTCTAAATTTATCTGTTGATGTATCATGTATTATTCCATGTTTATGATCAAATTCATCCTCAATATCTCTAATAGACGCGTCTACATAATATCTTGGAAGCTCATCAAATGTATCAAGATATTCAGAATAACCTGGCAATCTTGACTCATCCAGCAAAATTTGACGACTTCGTTCAACGGCATCGTTAATTTCATCACTACTATTTGCATTTCCACTATTATTTGCATTTCCACTATTTAAAGTGTCATCGTTTAAAAAGTTATCCTGTATGAACGAGATACCTGGAATCCCAGTACTTGAAAAATTATCCTCTAAAAATGTAACACCATGAGTTGGAAGGTATGCATTATATGGATTTACCGACGTCCTTTTAGGAGTAGAAGAATGTCTCTTTGAATCTCTATTCGACAATTCATCTTTCGGGTGAACGACATCAGGTTCCTTTTTTATCGATACTTCAGTTTTTAAATTTTCAATAAATTTTTTTAGAGGTTCTGTTATTGGTTTATAACCCTTCTCCAACTGCAACTGGGATTGGGCGGACTCAGTTTTTAACGCTCGATACTTATTCCTTACCGCTTGTCTAGTTTTTACTAACTCTTTAGCTAATTTCTTATCCATGTTTTTACGATAATTTCATAAAGTAGACTAGTTTATTTCAACGATGTATTTGGTAATATATTATTGTTTAGTTAAGAATGATAAAACTGTCGAATCCTTTTCTATATCTCCCAGATTTTATATCACAATCTTTATCTATAACTAAAAATCCAAATTTATCATTCCAGCAGATGAGCAAATTTCAAGAAATTCTTGAAAATTCATATCAGTGTTAACATGATCATGATATATATGTCTAAGATTTGTATTGTCTTGCCTGAATATAATTAGTAGGTTGGTGTTATCGCGAATCAATTGTTTAGGTACGGCTGAATATGTCTGAGAAAGATAAAAACAATCTGTATTTTTATGACGTCCAAAACAAAAATAGTTTCGCATAATGTCTTGATTACAGCAGACAATGTCATCGAAAATAATAACTGAATTCGGTTTTATATTTTGCGGGGGGATTATTTCTTCACCATCTCCATACTCGTAATATCCAATTTCTTTCAGTGGTTTAAATAAAATTCTCAAATATTCATATTTTGGCTGATATAATGATTTGGAGTATATGTATACATTTTCAAATCGCAAGCCATTAGGATGTTCTAATAAACTAATTAACACGTTAGTTTTACCACACCCACTCCCACCAACCACTAAAGCACGTTTAGATCCACCACAAAAAAGATCTCCATGTTTCAGGAAGGTAGGTACAATTGATTTATCAAAATTTTTAATGGGTAGGGAGAATTTCTGCTTTTCTATTTTCATTTCAGCTCTTTGCTTTCTTCTCTGAGACTGTTTAGAAATCACAAATAAATATCTATTTAAGCATTATCTTTGAAACATACTTTACAATCATTAATTGATTGTGAATGAATATAATGCTGCGGCACGGCAGCTCTCACCCTAATCGACGTCAAATTGTTAAGAAGAAAGGATCAGGTTTTTTAAACAAACTTATAGATAAATTACCAGTAGAATTACATCTACCCGGTTATAACTTTTGTGGACCAGGAACGAAGCTCGCTAAACGTATTGCTAGGGGCGATACTGGAATAAATCCATTAGACGAAGCCTGTAAAGAACACGATATAGCATATTCAAAGTTTAGCGATACTGAGAGAAGAAATATAGCCGACCGAGTGCTGGCAAGTAAGGCATCAGATAGGTTTAAATCTTCTAACGCGAGTATTGGAGAAAAAATGGCAGCACTGGGCGTTAGTGGAGTTATGAGTGCAAAAAGTAAGTTAGGTATGGATTTACGTCGTCGCCGCAATCGAAAAGGTAAAGGTATGAATTTCAATGAGGCTGTAAGAAGAGCTCGTATAGGTGTTACAGGGGCCAATTCTACAAACCTACATAATATATCAAAAATTGCACTTTCCTCTATAAAAAAAGCTAAGAAGAAGGTGGTTGAACCAAAGAAGAGAATTTTACCTCTACCTAAAAGTGGAGGATTTTTACCTCTAATACCCCTCTTTGCTGCTCTAGGGGCATTGGGCAGTATTGGGGGTGGTGCCGCCGGTATAGCTAAGGCTGTTAATGATGCTAAGGCTGCGAAGCAGAAATTGGAGGAAGAAAAGAGGCATAATCTAGCTATGGAGGCAAAAGCAATAGGAAATGGATTATACTTGAAACCATACAAACGAGGTTTTGGTCTATTTCTCGCTCCATATAAAAAAAAACTTCCAATAAAGCTACCACGCCGAGCTTTATCAAATTTAGATTTGATAAAATATGCAAAAATTTTAAAATTAAAAAATTTTAGAGGTGTTTTTATGCGAAATAATTTACCAAAAAGAATACATAAATATGAATGTGGTATTGTGAATCTTGATGATAAGGATCATGATGGTTCTCACTGGACTGCGTACGACAAATCTTTAAATGATATCATATATTTTGATAGTTATGGAAACTTGAGGCCACCTCTAGAATTAATTTCATACTTTTTTAGTGATGGTAGCAATAATAGTGTTAGATATAATTATGAACAATTGCAAAAATTTAATTCCACAAACTGTGGACATCTCTGTTTAAAATTCCTATATAACAATCATAAATAAAATATTTTACTTATTCAAATGTGTTTGCTTGATGAAGAAGACATGTCGTTTACTCTAGCCATAACCGGAAATGAATCAATTTTAAGTGCAAATTTCAATCCATCTATATATCTGGAAGATAATGTAGAGTATGCTATAGGTCTTACAAATTTTGAAACATTTAATGTAATACCTAACATAGATGAAAGAAATAACAAATTTTATTATGGTAGTAATAATCAATATGTGCAAATTCCTACGGGTTCGTATGAAATTACAGATATAGCTGATTATTTAAAATCTCACCTTCAGCCAAAAGGTGTATCTATAAGTATTAAAGCCAATAACAATACCTTAAGATCGATGGTTAAGTGTTCAGAAAAAATAATTTTTACTGAAAATTCGATAGGTGAATTACTAGGATTTAAAAATCAAGAAATACCTGCACATAAATCAGTATCTTCAGATTCTCCGGCTGAAATCGTCAAAGTAAACGCTCTATATATAGACTGCAATATTGCTGCGGGATCTTATCTCAACGGAAAACCTGTACATATCATTCATCAGTTTTTTCCTACGGTAGCACCAGGCTATAAAATAGTGGAATCACCACAAAATATCATATATTTCCCAGTGTGTGTTCGAACTATCACAAATATAACCATTAAAATATTGGATCAAGAAGGGGATCTCGTCAATTTCAGAGGTGAAACCATTACAATAAGACTACATATAAGAAAAGTAAATTTGTAGCCATGGTTATCAAATATAATAAAATAATTAACGTACATAGCACTAAAGGCCCGTTAAGAAAGAAGTATTATAATAAGAATAAAAACAAAGCAAAGATTAGTAGTAAACCTATTGTCAAGCGGTTAACATCTGAAAATCGTATTTTTCTACAATCTCTTGGATACCAGCTGATTTTATAATAAAATGGATTTATTAAATGTAACAGAGCAGCTTTATGTGGATAATACAATAGTAAGTTCTGAAATACATTCATATGAACCTTACTTACCCACAAAATTAAGCTACAATGATGAGATAGTAATACCCATACAAGAAGTTGATAAGTTTACTTTACCATGTGAAAGTTTTCTGTATATTGAGGGAAAATTAACTAAAAGTGATGGTACCATTAGTGATAAATTAAAATTCATTAATAATGGAATTCCCTTTCTTTTTAAGGAAATTCGATATCTACTGAATGGAATTACAGTAGACTCTGTACGAGATGTAGGATTAACATCAACATTAAAGTCTTATCTATCGTACAATTCTAACGATAGCGTTAGACTTCAAAATGCAGGATGGTTTCCAAAGGTGAAAGAAGCAGATAATGTTTTAGTTGATAGCAAGGGAGGTTTTAATATTTGTATCCCCCTTAATATGTTAATGGGGTTTTTTGAGGACTATAAAAAAATATTAGTTAATGTTAAACAAGAACTAGTTTTATTACGCAGCAGTGATGATTTAAATGCTGTAATTAGCACTGAAGCCAACGATGCACCGAAAGTAGAAATCAATAAATTGTCTTGAAATATACCCCACATTTCTGTAGGTATTCCACAAGAGTTAGCATTAACGAAACTTATTGATAATAATTCTGATATAATATTAGGATTTAGAAGTTGGGAACTTGTTGAATTTCCTGAATTACCAGAAACCAGTAGACATAATTGGCCGGTGAAAACAACTACTAAACTTGAAACACCCAGACATGTGATCATAGCCTTTCAAACTTCTAGGAGGAATAATGTATCTAAGGATATGAGTAAATTTGATAATTGTAATTTGAGAAATATTAAGATATTTCTCAATTCTGAGAGATATCCTTATAACGATCTCTATCTGAACTTTAAAGAAAATAAATTTGCATCCTTATATGATATGTTTGCAAAATTCCGACAATCATATTATGAACTACAAAACGAACCTATTTTCACACCTACAGAATTTAAGAATGTAGCACCAATAACTTACATCGATTGCTCACATCAAAAAGAGTCGATTCAATCTGGTCCTATTGTCATGAGAGTGGAATTTGAGTCCAGCGAAAATATTCCGAAGAATACCTCTGCTTATTGTTTAATTTTACACGATAAATTGATAAGTTATAACCCTCTAACGAAAATAGTTAAACAGCTTTAAAACAGAAGAGTTAAAGCATTTGCACCTTAGTATCAATATAATTTCGAAGGCATAAGCATGAATTTAGTAATAGATCTGCAGGGTTTTAAAATTGAAAATAATGAATTTATAGTAAAGGAATTAGCTGCCTATGATGGCGATAGGATATGTCATTATATTTTTAAACCACCTTTCTCAATAAATGAATTACCGCCACACTTACAAAAACAAGCGGGGTGGTTAATGGAAAATTATCATTGTATCGATTGGAATGATGGACATACTCCACTTCATCACTTTGAGGCTATTCTTGCAGAACTTTTGGGAAAAACAGAGAATGTTTATGTTAAAGGTAGAGAAAAAGCAGATTTTTTGAGAAAATATTCCTCCAAACCTATCAATGAATTTGAAGAGCGACCAACTATTACAATATCAAACTCACTTTGTTTAAATCATAAGAAAAATGTATGTGTGTGTGCCTTATTTAATGTGCAATACCTTTATAAAAACTTTTTAATGAAATAAACTTTAAAAGATGCTTTATGTTTATATGTATAATTTAGACTTTTACCCCCCTCATGAATAATGCTTAATAAATGATAAATAATTTAGTAGATATATAAATGTGAATAGCCTACTTTAATGCACAGTAGAACATTAACTTTAAACTATGTCATACATTGAAATTTTCCCAAACTCCGTTCCAGAGAATGAAAATTATATTCGTAAATTTGAGCCTGCAAATCCACAATATATATTTTACCTAAGACGACTGCAATCATTTTGTTTATGGCCAGAGTGTGTGAAAAATAGAGTAAGAGATATAGCAAATTCAGGATTCTTTTACTCCATGGATAATAAGATGCGATGTAAAATTAAATGTTGATATTGTATGGCAAAACGATTATAAGTTTATTAGTCATCATGCCCCGCTATGTATGTTTTTAAAAATGTATTGTAGTAATACAGTAATCGAGAGAACCTCGTAAAAATATGAATATTACTTTCGATTAATATTACGTGTTAACTTAAAACTTGATCATTCCTTTCAAGATGGTGCTTTTGAACAGTACATTTGTTATGCTCACAGCACTTGCTAATAATGTTTTTTACATGTATCATTATCAGCATATAGAAGAAGCATTTATATGTTCAACGGCGGCAGAAAACCAAGTGAAAAACGATACCTGGCCTGATATGTGGAGAAGGTTAACTCCCGGTGTACTACCCTACTCATATGTGAATGTTTTGGTATATGATTTTAATAATGAAATTTATAGTAGCAATGTTTATTATAAAGTAAAATTTATGACAAAAGTTGGGAGGAAAATGTATGATTCAGATTGGAAATTAATGAGTTTAGATAATAATGATAATTATACAAATACATTTTCTTCTGGGACTAAAAAATGTATTTCAATTGTAGTTTTACCACTCATTGTATTATTATGGACAATATAATATAATGCAAAAATAAATAAATAAAAAACGAATTGTTATTATATATTTTTATTTATATGGATGTAACTTCATAAATAAGTATATTAGTACTAGTAGTACTTTACATAAAAATTTTTATATATAAATGTTATAACAAATCCCAGGTAGTGTTAAAATACTTATTATACTTTTTATATACAATATTTGCAGTTTTATTGAACCTAAGTATATACAATAATAAATGCTTATACAAATTTTCTAATAAATTCCAAGGTTATTCTTGTATAATTTTATAATGCCCCCATGGTAGAGTATCGGTGCTGTTATTCAAAAGGTAACGTTTATCATCAAAAGGACTCAATACAACTTTTGTTTGTTCAATGCTGTATACCTCATGAGTATAAGATCTTAAAGACCGCTGTGTTTCACATTTCTCGGTTCGATATTTTAAACAATTCAAATAATCTTCAAAAGAAATATTTTGTTTAACTACATTATATTTAACACCCTTCGATTTCTTAGTGCATTTTTTTCCTTCATACCATTCATTGGTAATAAAGTTAGTATTTTTATCACAATTCCCTTCATCAATTAGGTAAGTGTACATTTTTGATCTTAGACCAATGAAGTGAGTCATAATTTTCGAATTATTTTCATCTTTCATACGACCCGGTACCTTCTTATTCATCAATGGAATATTATGTTTGTTATCTGGAGGATAATCGCTAGTATCAAATTGTGTTATATCCTGTTTAATTACCTCTCTATATACATCATCACATGCAATTTCGTAAATGAGCGAATCAGTATCAGTATATAAAAGTTTACAGTTATCAATTGGAAATTTATTTAACATATATTTATAGTGAAAATCATATACGCATGTTTTTGATATATCAAGAACGGCTACACCAATGTAAAGAGGCTTATTAAAAACTATTTCAGATTTAGTTAATTCAATAGCCATCAGGTTATCCTCAAAAATTGTTCTATTATGAAAATTAGGACTAGATATTAAATTTCGCGCACCATAACGACCTTCCCATTTGCTTATTAATTTAACTATTCTATGTTTCCTTATATTTTCCATGGTCTTGCCAAACACGGCATTATTTGCTAATTTATAATAATCTTTTTTGAACGGTGTTTTTGCTTCAGCACGCAATTTGGTATTTAAATCAATGTATGGTTTGAGCCAAGGACATTGCTTGAATTTTAATATGCGGTGAATTTTTACGAGAATAACTCCATTTGCTAGAGCTTGCTTTAAATTTCTATAATGGAGTACGTACTTTGTTTTGTTATAAAGTGTGGTCATCAGTTTCGGTAATTTTGATCCAGGTGGTACTAAATGTTCTGGACACAGAGGCAAATCCTTGTGTTTATCATGTAGGTGCTCAGGGTAATGCAGATCTACTTCCAACATATAACCCTCGTCAGCTTCATCAGATATATTATAAACATTAAAATTTTCAAAATTTTCGAGAAACTCAAATGCTCCATATGGTAATGAGGACATCATTGCCCACCCATATAAATTGTTAACGTCAAGATACATTATGTACTTAGATGGTTTATCTTTATCATAACTAGGCATGAATTTATTATTAGCTTCAGAAAAACGATTACAGCATTGACTCACACCACCACGAATACCTCGCTCTAAAAACAGCAATACGTCTACATCCTGAATTGTCTCTAATTGACATTTTGTAAATTTCAACATGCAGTCCCAAGTGTATCCAGGCATGGTATAATACCACCCTGGATCCAAACCGTATGTATCAAGTCCTATATCACGAAAATTTTCAAATATATCTGATAAGAGCATAATATCTGTTTTCAAATATAAGTCTGAGTAGTGACCCAAATTTTTAATATTAAATTTACACCATACCTTTTGGGCATGAGCATAATCTTCTTCGGTAATATTAGAATCAGTTAATTTATTATAAAATTTTTCAGGCTTTGGTAATTCTGTTTCCTCAAGCTTATCCATCGATTCAATGTAATCATATGGAAATATTCCTTTACGAGTAAGCAATTTGAATGCATCATTATCTAAGGTAGAAAATTCGCGTTTTAAGTTTTTTAAAAGACTTTCATCTAAAGTTCTTGCTAAGACATCAAGTGATGCACTCATAAATCGAAAAGAATCGATAAACCTAAATTTTATTTTAGTATTGGGGTCATATTTCGTGAATGATATATACTTTTCTTTATTAATCGGAAGTAAAGTTACTTTTCCATTCTTTGCTAAATCTCTAATTATAAAATGACTGTCGTAATTAGATAAATTGTGAAAGACTACCGGAATGACGTATGATTTACGATAATTTAAATTACATTGATTATGTACAAAACCCCTGAAAACTCCAGTAAAGTGATTATGATCCCGTGCTATTCTATCACCTGGTTGAATTTTTCTTTCACATATATGACACTTGTCGTCACCCTCAATCTCAAAATCAAAAATCATATTTTCAATATATTTTATTTTGGATTGAATAAATTTAGCAATATTTTGTAGCTGTAAATTAAACCATTCAATACAATCCAATCCCCGGTAACTTTCAAAACGAGATAAATTATCATCATATGAACATTTAAGGTAAAACCCTGCACTAAAGGCTTATGCTTTTGATATCGGTTCGTCTTTAAAAATATATTCTCACTTGATTTTTCAATTGGAAGTAACAATGCTTCAAAATCACAATATAAAATAAATGGTACTTTTTCTTTGTGAGTGTAATTTTTGAATTCTATAAATTTATATGATGGGAAAGATATTTTACAATGATTAAATTTTTGACAATCTGTGGCATGTAAATTGAGCTTTTCTTGATTTGTAAAGTAGTTCAAGCAACCGTCACAAATGAACAATTTTCCATTACCTTTTCTTAATTGGGTAGATACCAGCCTAGACAAATCTTTAATCCAACAATAGTGATATTCAATACTTATTTGCTCATCATTTTCATTAACCGCTTCATAATCGTTTAATTTAGGAAAATATTTATTCTGAATCAGAAGTAAATTAACATGTTGTTCTAATTTAGCTTTAGCTACTCGAGCTGGAACTGTAGTGAAAAATGTTCTATCGTTTACTTTATTCAATTCTAAAACATATAGATTTATTGAAATATTGTTTAATTTTTCAAATTTGGATATTTGTTTTATTGTCATAGGAAACTCTATACCAGCTAAATTTAAAACTGTTGAATAATGTGGATATGAACTAGTTCTATCAGAATGATTTTTAAAATGAGCGGGATAGAGTGCAGACACTACTGCCCAGGCGAAGCATGCTTGATCGGTGTTTTTAATATTTATGCATGCTTGTTTCAGAGAAATTTGTTTTGGCAGTTTGATATAAGAAGATGCAGAATTTCCCAACTCAAATTTGTTAATATTAATTTCTAAAGAAATAATTTTCTTTAAAGCAAAACCACTGTCACGTTCTTGAAACTCTTCTAATTTAGTTAATATTTTATCAGTCACGTGCTCTTTGAACCAGTCACTTATAATTGTGCTAGCGTCAATACTCGCATTTTTTGTATTAAAATATTTAAATTCTATCATATTCTTCTCAGCATTATATTTAACAAATTCTCCACAAAAACAAACATTTACTTTAATTAACGGCATGGTTATTAAGATTCTAGTAATTCGAGTTTTGAAGAGATAAAATGCATCCTCAAGAAATTGAATGATATCTTTATGTTTCAAATTTATAATAATACCAGAACGTATACGATTCGAGAAAGCTGAAACTACGTCCTCCCATTTTACTCTATTACTACGTTTTTCCTTTTTACCTCGATATTCTAAACCATAACCTACACGTTCTTGTTTTTCAATTAAATCCTTCATCAGAATACGAAATCTTTTGAGATGCCCAATATTAGTTTGTAATTTTCTAAGAGTAGCATTGCAAATGTTACCATCACGTACAGCTGTATTACATAGTCTAATATGACGATTAACATGTTTAGTCCATATCACAATTTCCTTATTACAAATATCTGATGATAGCACACTGTAAGCTGATTTAAAATTTTTAATAATTTCATCACTCACCGCAGCTATTGCCTCAAATGACATTTTCAATACCTTGGGATTTGTTAAATATTAAAGTAAAATAGTTTTTATACTGTTTCCACTATTTCAAACTGGTGGGCAGGTTGAGGTTTACCAACTTCTTTCATCCCTTTGTATACTAGCGAATATTTCAGAGCCGTGAACTTTTTCAAGTTGGACTTCAAACAGTCGGTTGCCCGTTTTGGTAAAAACACAGCTTTGGCTTCCAATTCTACTAATATGCTCTCTCCAAATTTTCCTTTTGTCAGCTTTAAGGTAAGTATGGGGTGAGTAACATCCAGAGGCAGCTCTGATAACTTTACCAAAGGTTTATTTTCTATAAGACCAAATTGATTAAGCTGTTTTAAGTCCATTTCTACAATTTGGAAAATATTTTCAAAACTTTACTCCGTTAAATAATAATCATACAGATTACTTACTTTTTGTTTGAGACGAATGTTAAACTGAGATACTCTGCTAACTTGCTGGTCAAAAGTTATATACCAATTATATACACACAATTCAGCTTTTATACAGAAATAAACTGCAATTGTCCATTGTGAATGACGACTTTAATCAATTGTTTAAAATGAATTCAGTTATTGAGGACATCTTAACCGCAAAGAAAAACAAAATGATTTACAAATCAATTTTTAAACTTTTCCTTTTTGTTTCTAAAAGTCAAGTGAACTCATTTTACAATACTTATTAACTCACAATATCAGTAAAATTTCATATATAAAATAAGCAATATGGAGTTAGCATCTATTACAAACAGATATACCCCCCCAATAAACATCGACAGGTATTTTGAAGAAAAGTAAGTGAAATAAAAGTTATTCATCAAGTTATAACCAAACGAAAAATTTTAGTGATTTAGGCATTCCACCTATCGACTTAAAGTGCGAGGAACAGATAGAACCGAGCCCCAATTTAAAAAAACCTGCATCAGTAATTATGTAAGTATTCGAAATATATTTTTTACTTATAATAATCAAACGAAACATTTTTTAGTGATTTAACAACACCACCTAAACTCATTCCTCTATTCACCAGATGGTGTAGTACGTGTGAACAAATGTTCTGCTTTTGCTCAAAATCGATAGACGCACATCCAGTTGATAGTGTGACTAAGATACCTAAGGAACAATATATCACAAAAGAAAAAGATAAATCATTAAGTTTGTAAGTGTTTTAAGTTCTATTAAAAATAAATGCCTTTGAGCGAAAATTCAGAATTTGTTATATATATATATATAATGAATATATGTATATATACCCCACGTTTCATATTTGTTACAGGATCAAGAGAAGAAGGAAACAGGTGTTTAAGCTAAAAGTAGATGGTTAGATTCATATTTATTTTGCAACTGTATTATAATTATTTTAATAATGTGTATCTTTTATAAATATAATTTTATCGCAAAGGTACCTAGTTTAAAGACATTATGTTTTATGAGTATGTTTCTAACAGTAAAAAATCCTACCATGGAAATTCTTTTTAATATTCCATCTACATTACAATTATCTCCCTGTATAAAAAGATGTTACGATGAAGCAGAATTATGGTATAAAATCATCTTTGAGTCAACTGCAAAAGCTCTATTTAATATAAGGAAACACAAGCCAATTTATTTAACAATGGAAAAGAAAAATATTGTACGTAGATTAATGTCAGAAAATATATCTTGGAATACCGTATGTATACGTCTACTTAACAAAACACAGATAATGACTTTTTGTGATAATTTCCCTTCATGTCATGGAAAATTCTCTTTTTAATATGTTAGTTATATTATAACTTTTTATTATATGGGGTACCTTATATGAGTTTCTACTTAATAACCCCTGTATACTTTCTATTTATAATAATCTTTACTCATGTTATGGGGGTACCTTATATGAGTTTCTACTTATAACCCATGTATACTTTCTATTTATAATAATCTTTACTCATGTTATGGGGGTACCTTATATGAGTTTCTACTTAATAACCCCTGTATACTTTCTATTTATAATAATCTTTACTCATGTTATGGGGGTACCTTATATGAGTTTCTACTTAATAACCCCTGTATACTTTCTATTTATAATAATCTTTACTCATGTTATGGAGGTACCTTATATGAGTTTCTACTTAATAACCCCTGTATACTTTATATTTATAATAATCTTTACTCAGGTTACAGTTTCTTACTAATTTTTACTTACTCATTTCAAATTGGTAACTCATATATTTTTCTAAACAAAGTCACAACACAATCACAAGTACACGCCATATTTTTATTTCACTACATACTTGCTAATAATTATAAACCACTGACAATGTGCCATATTATTTTTCTTGAATTATTCGACAAAGTTCATGTTTTGGTGCCTATTGAATACGTGAGTTACATTGCTTGCATAAATAATGAAACTAAGTGGTCCACTGACTTAATACCTATTGAATACGTGACTTAATTGCTTATATGATTAAATTACGTGACCCACTGACTTTCCTTAAAATGCTTTCTGTATATACCATGATAATGAAAAATACGTATGAACAGCTCAGAAATTGTATTAAGCTTTATACTTGGATTTGTGATAGAATTTTGTAAATTAAATAAATAAAATACATATGTATATACACAAAACTTTATAATTATTTTTTAGTTAGACCTTAATCGATTCCCTCAATATCCCTATTGCAGAAGCTAGATCTCTGTAAACAATAAATGATCTTTTACTTTGTCATTCATTGTTCTAGATGACCTAGGTATCCGTATGCAATAAATAATGCATAAACACATTGTTTTATTTATTATACAGATCTGTTAATAAAAACATTATTCATTCCGTAACCTAGAAAAACCCATTGTTCCCCGCATTCAATAAACGGACTCATTATCATCATGACCTTTCCCAATATGGTTATCATTTACGTAAAGAATACTTTCCCCTGAACATTGTCACTGCGACCTACTTTTCCCAATAAGGCATTCATTGCTACCTTGATTTAAATAAACAATGACGTAGCTTGTCACTGTGATCTCAAAACTTTTCACCCCCCTACTAAGTGGCTTCGTACTCTATTACTATGCTTCCCATGCAAAGTGGCGTCGTACTCTATTTGTGTATCTACTGATTTCTATCATAAGATAGTAACTTCAAAAAATTATCCATAAATATTTATTGAAAATAGATATATATTAACGTATTATTTACCCGTTTTGCGGGAGGTGGGGATGTGGCACAGAGATTACTATCTCAGAAATATCTCGGGGGTTTGAAATATTCATCTGAATTAACTAAATCATCTTATTATGATAAAAAAACATCAAACTGGGTGATTAGGGATTTCTTTTGCAATTAAAATCGATAAAAACTCTAAAAAGATAAAATCCACCACCTTAATTGGTGGGGATGGGTGTAAGAGAATTCAGAAGTAATCACATTCTAACCTGATAATAGCCTTTTAACGAGGAGTTTTGTTTTTTTTTAAATGAATAAATAACCGTAAATATTGTAGCTTACACCGTGCTTATAGGTGGTAAAGCGTGAGGGAAACGAGGGGGAGGGGGGGGGGGCGGAGGAGTTTAGAATTTTTGCTTCTTTTTCTAATTACCTAACCAAACTGAGTATTTTGAAAGAATTTCCTGCACTAAAAAATAACTTTTTGTTGCAAGTTGTTATATCAATTTCAATTCCACCCCCCAAATAAGGGTTTTTTTTTTACTGTCTTCCCGATGTCTTTAGCCAATTCGGATGACAGATTCGTATTCTGAAATTAGTAAAAAAATATGGTTTCCACACTTTACCACGGACGGGACAAAAAAGTCCTACACCCCTCCTTAGAGGGGTAAGAAATACTAAGGAGTGATCTGAATTGGCCAAGTCACCTTAATTAATATAAAAAAACATCCAACTGTGTATTAGAATTTTTTTTTGTAATTAAAACCCACCTCTTTTAGGGGTAAGGAGGCGTATGAGTGTACTCAGAAATAATCAGATTATTATATTCTGATAGCAACCACATAATGAGGTGTTCTTGTTTTTTTAAAAATATGTAAATACCTATATAGTGGGATGGTGAAAGAATGGCGAAGAGGGTTGAAAAAGCGAATTCGATTTTTTTACTTCTTTTTCTGCTTAGTATCGAAACTTAGTATTTTAAGAGAATTTCCTGCAAAATTCCAATGTCACCCCCAAATAAGAGTGGTTTTTTAATGTGTTTCGGAGACTTTTCGCCAAAACGGGTGACGGATTCGTTTTAAATTAGTAAAAAAAGATAGCTTCCACACTTTACCTCGGATGGGCTAAGAAAGCCCTTTTTTTAACATTGTTTAATAATCAAAATTAAAAAATATTGAAATTTTGATTAAAATAATGTCAAGTCCAAAAATATCATTTTAATGGTTTTGTTTTGTTTAGAAAACTGTACTACGACAATTTAGTTTGAAACTAAACCCAAGCTGCCAGGTAGTTGTCAAGCAATTTGCAGTTTTTTTTTAAATAATTATTTTTTTAAAATTTTTAAAATTCCAATTTTTCAATTTTTTTATTTCAATTAAATTTTGTACGTTTTTGGACAATTCTGAAAAAGTTCCCTTAACAAAATTTTCCGATAAAAAATGCATAATACGATGTTTTGATTCTTTCCGCATATTTTGGTACCACAGGTGGCTTTGCGCATGTAGGAGGGCGAATGTTTTTCTGGTCATAATTAGATCCTAATTTGTTCTATACTTGAGTAAAGTTTGATTCAAATTGCACAACAAATAAAAATTTTACAGGGTGACTCCAAAACAAATGTGTCACACTGTATACTGGTTTTTGTCTATCTGCCATAGTTTTAGAGAACACCTCAAATCCCATCTAATTTAGTCCACCCTGTGTAATACAAATATGATTTCTTCATTATTATTAATAATAATAATAATAATAAAATTTGTTTATTTAGGGCGAAGTTCGCTTGTAAAGCACTAGAACTTATAACTAATTATTTCACTTCCATTTAAAATTCTAGGAACGCCCATATGAGTAAGTAAACGCTCGTTGTAGAGGGCTGATTCATACTTAATAAAAACTAAACACACCTATATACCATAATATACCCTGAATAATAGCGGATTATTATTTTGATGATTGTCTTTATAGGGGTCCTATGACGTCGAGACTGATTCGATTAAAATATAATGGGAAAGCAAAGTGAAAAAAATGCGGGTACGGTGATTTAAATCATAATTTTTATTGTATAAAATAAAGTACTTATAAATAACAATGTACATCTATATTTAGAACTATGTAAACTAAAAAATATTTACACCTAGAAATACTATTTGCACAATTTTAATAAATAAAAATAAATGGATTTAAATTTTTCATGAAGCATAGATGTGGAAATGATGTAAAATAGCTTAGAAATATTAGACATCAGCGAGTATAATTTAGTATTTGTTTTAGTGTATTAAAACTCTATAAAATTTTATTTATTTATTTTTCCACATTTTAAATACTCATAAAAAAATAACGAGTTCCTAAAATAGATCTTGTACGATTTCCAATGGAATTATGGTAAAAGGACATTATTTCTAACCAGTTTGTATCTATTTGTTTGCTATATTATTTTCAGTAAAGCGGCAATCATAGTAAAAAACCTTAGAAAACGGCTATTAGTGAAACTGTTTTGTAATTTGGTATATTGATTTCTGCCTAAACTATTGATTTTATGAAAAAAAAATATTAAGAAAAATTGTTCCGCATTAATTTTTTTCTAAAACTAAAAATTAAGACTACCGGGTAAAATATCACAAAGTCAGTTTTTTCTGATATTTTGCAAAATACGCAAAGTAATGTTCTTATACTTGTCATGATAATTATCCTTTGACCATAAAATAACAATCAGAGTTGAATTATAAAGTAAATTAAAAGACTAGGAGGCATAATATTTTAAATCTTGGTCCTGTAAGCGAATCGCGTAGACAAAATATACCATTATTAACTGAAAATGAGACACATATTTCACCGGAAAGTAACTACGACTGTCTAATATACGACGGCCCCACTTTAGCCATCTACTTTTGCTTAAAGGAGTTTCGAAATTTAAAGAATATTCAGAAAAAGTTTTTCAGGCACATATTAAACATAATATGCAAAATTCAAAGTTAAACATGTTGACATAGAACGAGATGTGTACAAAAAGGACAGTTTAAAACGTCATATGAGGGAAACAAGAGGAGTTGGAATAAGAGGGCAAGTCCTTAGTAACAATATACTACCAAAAAATTGGTCAAAATTTCTGAAAAACGCTGAAAATAAAACCGCATTATTTTGTTTGTTGGCAAATGATATAACATCTAATAACTTTAATTTTTCCGAAATTGTGTCAACTGTTGGCGAAGAAATTGTGATACTGCTCTAAAATCCTGCAACCTGCAACCAAGAAGAAGCAGATACAAGACTAATATTGCATATTAATGATTGTGTTCAACAAGGTTGGAAGGACATTTGCATTAGAACTGTCGACACTGACGTAGTAGTACTGGCGGTTTCATTTTTTTACTCTTTGTATAAAGAAGGGCTAAGTAGTTTAAATATGTAGTTTGGGGCTAACAAATATTTTATTAAAGTACTAGAATATTAAAGATGCATGAGTTAGCTCAAAAACTAGGAGAAAGCAAGTGTGGTCCATTACGAGGTTTCCACTCCCTAACGGGATGTGATACCGTTTGCTTTTTTCTGGAAATGGAAAAGTGACTGCTTGGAAGACATGGACGATATATCCAGAAGTAAGAGAAGCTTTCACGTTCATTTCGAAACAAGAAGAAAATATTCCTGATAAAGTTTTAATTTCAACGGTTTGTGGTTTTAATATACTACAATACAGCTTGCACTGAAGTAAATCATGCACGAAAGGAACTGTTTACTTCCGAAAACAGGGCAACGTGTGACATCCCCCCCTTTCAAAGGATGCTTTGGAGCAACACATTTTACGGGCTAGCTTCCAAAGTGGCACATTTGGGGACAGTCTCTGACATCATATTTGATTTTGCCTAATCTTGAAAAAGGGGGATGGTGCTTGTCCGAAAATGTTTGGGTGCCAAAATGATCAACACTTACGGAGGCATCTAAAGCCTTTATTTAAATAATTCAATATAGTTGTAAAAAAGGATTCATCGAAACCAAATGTGGCTGTAAAAAAGCCGGCTTGTAATGCACGTTACTTTGAAAAAATTGTAAAAGAGAACGCAACTAACTTAAAAAAGGTATGTAAGTCTAACTAAAAAAATCTTTACCTATTTTAATTAAATTAGTTTACGGTTGAAAAATAATGTGTCTTCAGTTTCTCGTAAAGGAATACTCAACAGGAACATTATAATTATTGCTTTAGATTGTAAAATGTACATAAAATCATTTTCTAGTATTTTCCCATATAACGGCTTCATTTTTAGTGTTAGGTAAACATATTGTATAAAGTTTCTTATTCTCTTAATGCAGAATATTTTGTTTAACAATTTTTTTCTGTAACAGTAATTATTTAGTTGAAAAACTTTTAAATTATAAATAAAAAGTAACTTTTTTATATTTTTCTATGTACCGCCTTTATTTTTAGCTTTAGTTAAAAAGCTGTATTAAACTTTTTTATTCAGAATTTAATTTGGAACAATTTTTCTTAATAATTTTTTTTTGTAACATCAATAGTTTAGATAGAAAACTCGTTCTTTTATTTTCTAAATCGGCCGCCATCTTGAAACCGGAAGCCATTTCGATTTGGCGCTGCTTGGAAAAATAGTTGTTTTAATGATAGAAATTAGTACCAAATTACAAAACTAATAGCCGTTTCTCTTTGGGTTGCCGCTCTACTATTACAGGCAGACAAGTAAATGCAAAATATTTTTCAAAAATTTGCTTATTTAGTCGAGGAGTGATGTCACTGAATTCGACAGATACTAACTCGAAAATACAAAAACATGCAGTTGACTCTTGTGTAAAAACACCTCACAGAACATATTTTTATAGTCAAGATTGAATTTGGAATTGTGAAATTAGAGAAAATTACACTTTTCCATTTTTTTACGAAAAATTCTATTTTGACATTTTTCATGTTCCCTGTCATTTGTTGTAACAGAAACTTGATATTTTATTAATATAATATTATTTTATTCATTATATAGTATATAACTATATATAATAATATTCAAACTTTCGTTATTCAATGGTGTATGCAAATGAAATAAATAAGTATTAATGGAAGAGTTGCCATTTTTGGGTAATTTACAGCGAAAAATCGAGGTAACTTTTTTATTTTTCAAAATGCAGTTATTTCCAGTTATTAGTACTGTAAGTACTAATTTCAAAAAAGTAAATCTTAGAAATCTCCATTCATTAGGTGAAATAATGAAAATTCCGCATATGTTAATGATGACTGTTAAGACACTTAAAATATTTATATGTTCGTCCAGAATTTACGGAAAGTATGGACCATTTACAAGCCCATTTATTTTCAACCTGTAAAATGGGCATTAGTTATTAGGTAAAAAATATTGATTGTATATAATTGCCAATTGTTGTATGTATTGATTTAAAGTCCCGTTTTTCAAATAAGTATAGCTATATATTGTACCCGTTTCACTAGTACTCCTTAAATAATAAAAAAGTTTCCTCGATACAGATTTTTTTCACTGTTGAAAAATCCATGTCATTCTAATGAAAACATTCCTTTTATAACAGATATTTTATCTATGGCAATTAATTTATCATGTTTCAGAATATATGTCTAAACTTTCAAGCCAAGTTATTTCCTATGAGGAAAATACATACCTAACGAAAAATCATTCGCGTTTTGTTACAAAAAATGTAATTCGTAATCGCTACAAAAATGTTCATAATTGTACCGACATTCGTTAACACAGAGAGTATATTTTCTAGTTTCCTTCAAAAGTTAAGACAGGCAATATGGATCATTATACTCTATTTGGTAAAGAGAGAGAGAAAGAGTGGTAAGAGCTCAATATTGATGTAAATTCTCTGAAAACGTTCCACAAAATTTTACTACTTGGACAGCTTTCATCCTAACTCAAATTGTATTATATCTGTCGACACAATGCATACTCTCTATATACTGTGGCCTGGTTCAGACATATTTTAAATTTTAAATATTTCTTTGTTTCAGGTTTAGAAAAAAATTCACTAGAAATACCCGTGTGATGACAGCTTTTGGATAAATTACTACCCGCTTGTGTTTTAGTAACTCGATATGAGGTAAGCCATCCTTGTCTCTGTCACCTCGAACTGTATCTTTGATCTCTCCCAAGTAACAATTTAAATGCTATGTGGACTTCAATAAGTTTTGTAATAGCTTTATTGAGGATGTAAGTTTGCTAAAAGGCTTTATAGCGGTAGTATAGCAGGCCGACAACTCTTTCAGCCTAAGTAGTTTTATTAAGAGTTGTAACAACCTCCTGGAGGCTAGAGTTTCAATACCATTTAGCATTTGTTTTAAATCGAGTCTATCGGCACTTGTAAAGGTTTTATGTGGTGGTCAGCACTACCATGATAAAATCATTTGGCCTAGGAAACCAATTTACCGCAGAGACAACGTTCACAAAACCAGTATGCCTAAGAGGTTTAAAGGGGCACTTGAATATTCTAATCATAAAACTGCTATAAAGCTGTATTGGCTTGTGTAATGCCAAATGTAACATAAGAATCATTTAGTCTGGACAAATTCCTTCATAAAACTACAAAAGTTGCAGTTTAACAGGTGGATAAATATATTTGACTTATTTTAGGTTAATTTTTTAATTACTTTTGTGTGAAGTACCTCAAGAAATTCAATATGGAGATACATTTTTCACAAACGTGGATGAAAATTAAAAAAGTGGTTACTTTAAACAATTAGAGCTACACCACTTATTTGACTAATCAAAATAATCAAATAAATGTGAGAGTTTATCTTCTTCTTATTTATATCTTTTTGCTCTTTTATTCACATTTTAGTGCAGTTCACTGCATCTGGGTATAAGGGCATATAGCCGACCCTTTCAGAGCAATCACAGTACAGCTAAGGTAAGGAGAAAGTAATTAACAAGTGTAAGGTTATATGTAAATAAACGCCAAAAAAGTCAAATATCTTTGGGCAATAGGTTTAATAGTGGTTGTGAATAAATCCAACAAATCTAAATATAGGTCAAATGGTGTTACACAAGATCAACTGGTATTAGACCATACCAAATGGACTTACTTAAATGTAAGAAGACTTGAATTGTAATTAGTAATAAATGCTCTTGTACGAGAGCATTGTGACAATCTTAGGATCAAATACTCTCAATTGTGGTATTGCCGGCAACCAACAAGTTATAATAAAAAATCGCCATTTTTCTACAAACATATCTTTGTAAACAAAAGCTGTCATGTTGGAGTTATTCAAATGAACAATTACTTAGTTGCAATTTTTGCAACAATTTATGGGTAATAAGGACTAAAATCATGATTATTGTTACTAAATTACTAACGTGTGATTTAAGTTGATGTCAACAAAAAATAAAACTTTTTTTAAAAAATGAATTTTCAAATATTTTAAAAAATTTCCAAAATTCTCAATATCTTTCAAGGGCCTTTGGATTTTTCGACCTACTAGTTGTGATATCATCAGTACAATTTAATGCGCAACTAAATTTTCACTCACGGTGAGTACCTATTGAACTTGATAATATTAACCAGTATAGAGAAATCAGCCGAAAGCTGAACAACAGCAAATGCTTATTATCATATCCATTACCAACACGCGACTAATTTGCCAACATTACCAACTTAGGTTTAATATGATGGCAAGCATAAAACCTTTTTATTAAAAATAACCATATTAACACAGCAAATAGCTTTTTTAAGTGCAGTTCTAAAGCATTTTAGTTTTATAATGACTTTACGAAGTGATTTTATGATAGTGTAAACAACGGTTTGTAGATAGTCCCTTAAAGCCAAAATTATGCTTTTAGGATTTATTGTTGGTTTTATGAATAGTTTTATCAAGGTCTTCAGAACATTATAAAGGCTGTTAGAATGAAACCAGTTGGTTTTAAAATTACTTTTCAAAAAGGCCCTTAGAACTCTTTTAAGAATGTTCCCTCTTAGCTTTATACAAGCTTTATAAAGGTTTAATAGCGTTTGTCAAAGATATAGAGTTTTATCAGAAGTTTTATTAGATAGGCTTCAGGTTCTGAAGATCACGATAAAATTTAAATTGTTACTTGGGTCTCTCATGTTCCTGCCTAAAAAGTATTCACAATCATCATAACCGCCGTGAATAATTCAAATAGCACAGGTTTATTTAATATAAGTTTAGTTTATTTAGATTTTTCCGTATAATTTTTATAAATGCTAAGAAAAAAGTAGGTAGTACGCCCATCGCCGGTCTTTACTTAAGCGATTCATTACTCTTTGTCTCTACCAAATAGACTATAAGAATATAAATAAAGTACCCCAACTAATTTTTTTATTCTTTGTTTGTTTTTGTACCCGTTTCATTAATTCAATGTAGTAACACTAAGAATTAGTTTCGCAAAAATAAAATAAGTGACACAGGTATGGCGCTTGCTGATAGCACAGTAGTTTTAAGTGCCGTGGCGTCATTACAACCGTCGTACTCGCAGGTACCGCAGAACTCCATTTCTCCTGTTCTGACTATTATATCCTCGGGGCATTCTCCTGATTTTAGCGATCTTTGAACTAATCTGCATTCTCTACTGACACTTGGTGGCATGCCGTGTTGTCCTGAAATGAAAAATAATTTTCAATAAGAAACTAAGGAAAGAAATAACAAAAATATGGCGAATAGGGTGTTTGATATTTTGAAAAATGGCGAAAATAATTTTGAAAAAGATGATGCTAAGTAAGACTGCTCTACTAACTGTAATTTATATAGAACCCGCTGTTTTTGAGTTAAATGCGAAAAACTCGTGAGAGAAAATGCTCCTTCGAAAAAGTGCAAAAGTTCGATATCCTGAAATTTTATCATACAGCAAATTTTGGGACTGCGCCAATGATAAAATTAATATTTCCTATGAATTGCATTAAAATTGGTAGTGAAGTATTTCCTGAATAGACGATACTGAATCTGACGTCGAAAATTAAAAACTCAAAATAGAAAATTCAATATGGCTGCCTATAATTGCAACGTTTTTACAGATTTGCATGAAATTTGGTATATGGAGATTTCAGAATTCTATAATGAAGAGTTTGACTTCGAAGTTTAATAATTCCAAATGACGGATAATATATTTTCTTATATAGAAGCTAAAAATGGGGCCACCGCGAAGGAAGGGAAACATGTTTAAAAAAATTTAACCGTTTAAAAAATAGTTGTTAAAAATTATCAAATAAGTTTCATCGTTAGTTTCGTCCTTATTACTTAGTAACGATATTACGCTCTGTAAAAATAAAAAAATAACGAAATCAAACGTCTTTTTAACCGACGTCAACATCGATATTAAACAATAAGGTCTAATTATCCGGACAACTCTGTAATATTATATCATAACAACGTTAACTACTCTTTGAAGACGCATCAATTTTCTAAAAGAAATATTTTATATTAAGAGGCCCTGCAGGTATGGTCAGTCATCTACCGACCGGTTTCGACCTTCTCGGCTCTCATCGGCGCACACTGGGCAGAAATTCAGATTTTTGGTCAAAAATCTGCCTACAAGTCAAATCTCAACCGATTTGAAAAAATTGCTGCTTAAAATTTGATGTCCAATTCGGTGATCTCCAATAAGCATGCTGTAATCGACCTTTGTATTATTTACATTGTTACATATTTTCATCTCCTTTATAATAATAAAAACCTACCTATTGCTCTAACGTGGCAAGGATCACACAGCTACGCAAAAGAAAATTCTGAATACGAGATGAAACATAATTTTTGATGTTTTTTGGGTCGCTGTGTGATCACGAATCCGACGTCAGTTTTCCCCTTACGCGTCAGGAATTTCCGGAAAATCGGATGGACCGAATGAATATAGAATTGGCAAATGTTCAAAGTATGATTAAGGACTACAAACTGAATCAAATTTGATATTGTAATAAACTTACCACGAAATAGGAATAAGAATTAACAAAATAACTTTTGTTAGGTTATGTCTATTTCCTTAAATTTAATACATCATGAATACACATAAACACCATTAATCCAGTCAATGGGGAGTTTCACCCCTAATTTGAGTGCTAATGAATGGATTTAGATGAAACCTTGTGCAATGTGTTTGTAATGACGTTAATAAAAAAGTTGAAAAAAGATTGCAGTAGGAAATGATCGGAAGGGCTAGAAAACACCCCTTTTATCACGGGTTCCGTAACTTGTAGAATTAGGTTAGAAATGAAAAAAAACAACAATATATTTACCTTTTTTGGTCCAAAATAAGATGTTTTTAATCTTGTGAATTTTTTCAAAAAATGCATATTTTTCGAGATATGACCACTCTAAAATTCTTAAAAGTGGGGGAGGGGAAATGTAACTTGCTAATTTTCCGAGTTACATGCATTTTTTTCACGATAAATAATGCACTACATTTTTGCACATTAAAAAATACATGAAAATTCGAAAAATGAGCGTGATTTATATATATTATTATAAACAAATATGATACCTATATAGTTATACCATTTTAAAGGTTCAATATAATTTTTAAATTGAAAATTTTAAAAAAGTTTTCAAAAAATTTGGTACATTATTTATCGTGAAAAACTGCCTGTGACTCGGAAAATTAGCAAATTACAAAAAAAATCCAAGAAACAAAAAATGTGTAGAAGGCTTCAATGCATACGTCTGACTTTTTTCAAATTTTTAAATTATATATTTTTAAAGCGGTAAAATTTCAAATAAAAGGGTAGTTTTTCATGTTTTTCCGGAAAAACTCGGTGAAAACGCACTTTACAGAAAAGTTGTAAATAAAAAAAGTCTTGTATTTCGATGATACATTCACCTGATTTCGGATATTTTTTTTTTCAACTTTCACATTCCCCTCCCCCACTTTTAGGAATTTTAGAGTGGTCATACCTCGAAAAATATGCATTTTTAAAAAAAATTCACAAGACTAAAAACATCTTATTTTGGTCCAAAAAAAGTAAATATATTGTTTTTTTTTTCATTTTTGACCTAATTCCACAAGTCACGCAATCCGTGATGAAAGGGGTGTTTTCTACCCCTTCCAATCATTTCCTACTCTAATCTTTTTTCATATTTTTTACTAAAGTCATTACAAACACATTGCACAAAGTGTCATCAAAATCCATTCATTAGCACTCAAATTAGAGATTTTGCTCATTTTAGCGCTCCGTTGACTGGACTACATATAGATATAAAACAATATATGTAAAACAGACAGACAAATTTTACACGTCACACTATAAAATTTCACAATGAGCATCTAGAATAAACAATAGTAATACAGCAACCGATATCCCATCAAAATTAAGACAGTTAATTCAGTTTTTAATTGGAAGGTTTCACACTATTCAACCAGCTACTCATCCAACAAATACTTTTTAAATCGACTTCTAAATATATTTAATGTGGAACTGTTACTAACACTTACTGGTAGATTATTATATTCACTTAATCCCTTATAACATAAACTATTTTGGGTTGATTTTTTCCTGTATGTTTGCAAATGAAAGTTTAGATTATTTCTAGTATTGTAACTATGAATATCTGTATTATGAACTAACTTATCCTGCAGATATTCGGGAGTTAAGTCATTTCTAATTTTATATATAAACACCAAAGTGAAAAATATATAATTTTTATACAAGAAGCCATCCTAGTGTAGGTGTCAGTCTACAGCAACCTAAAATTATTCTCATACTTCTATTTTGAAGCTTTTGAAGTCTACTCATCTCATTTTTATTTAAGAGATATCGAATTGAAGAACAGTAATTGAAATGGGGCAATATGCACGTATTATATATTGTAAGTCTGGTCCAGTGACTCAAATAACCACTGCATCTACTTAAGAAGCTTATTTTGTATATCATCTTATATATTTAGTGTGATCTTTAAATGATGGTTGTCAATAATTACTCCCAGATATTTAATTTTTGTAACTCTCTCAATTTCATCTGTACCAATATGAATTACGCGTCTATTTATTAAATTTGCTCCTGTTCCAATAAGCATCCACTTAGTTTTTTGTGAATTAATCTTCAGCAGATTAATACAGCAGTACCTGTTAACGTTTTCCAGCGTATTATTTATTATTGTGAAACAATCACTACTATTTACACTACTAACATAGATTAGAGTGTCATCAGCAAATAAATGTATTATACAATTATCTATAACCTCCACTCTGTCATTTATATATACCAAAAATAATAGTGGCCCCGATACACTGCCTTGCGGTATTCCAGTATTATTACTTATTTCGGAAAATGTATGTATTAGATGTCCAAAGTCTATTTCCAATATCTAGATCGGCAACTTGTCAGTTAACATTACAAAATTTGATATTGCAGAATATCACGAAATGTACAAGGGTTAGGCTTGTCGACGCTCTGGTTTCTGATGAACCGATGAAAGAGCTTTTGTGAGGTCGTACGCTTAGCGGCCAACCACGACACATGACGTCATGCTGCTAGACGCGCCATCCAGCAAAGAAAGTCTGATAATGCATAAAAAGTTTGCCAAGTGTCAATTCGCACTGTTTTGTTCTAAATTTTCGCCATTATCGCTGATAAGTCGATTAAAAAAAAACAATTGTAATTTCGCCAACAACATTTTGTAAATAAACTTAGGTATGATTAATGCGTTTTTTACTATCTTTTATTAATGAATTATGTTTCCTCGTAGTATTACGCTTCAGTTCATTTATAAATTATTGTGGTAACTTTAATAGTGATAAGTTTTTGTGATCTATTATCATGCTGAATTACTCACTAATTTAGTACAAAACACTACAAACAATTTTATTGAATTTTTTATCATCTGTCTATAAAAACGAATTGCTTTATAATTAAGAAAGATCTGTGTAGTAGATTTTGAAGGTAATGTTTGTGTACGCTTACTAGGTCAAATGTTAATAAACTTTTATTTGCCACAATAGCAAACCTGATTTGCTATATTAAACTACAATCAACATTACGATTAAAAAAGTAATTGAAGTTCATATCAACTTGTAAGTGTAATAGAATTGATACTGTAAAGGTTATTACAATATGTAATATTCGTTTTTTAAATAGGTAAATACTAGTATTATGGTGTTTATCGTAATAATTAATTATATGAAAAAAACCCGACCACGGAAGAAACTTTATTAAACTAGAAATGAAGTAAAATTAATTAAGAAGAGAAAAACTAGTTGTTAATCTCTATTACTATTACCTAACGTGCATCCCCCCCCCCCCGTTTCTTGGAGACAATGTTTTTCATAAAGATTAAAGCCTAAGGAACAATTTTAGACATGTCCCAAAAAAAAAACTGGTTGTACTTTCAAAATGGCGTCCGTTTATAAAAAAAAAATTGAAAATATTGTTTTTATCAAGTAACACAAAAACTAAAAAAGATGGAGAAAAACTTTCTACGCAGAAAACAAAGAGCATAAAATTTTCTACAATTTTCTTCCTATACAATATTTGGATAGGAGTTATCATTTTCCAGATAAATGATTCAGCTCTTAAAATAAAATATAAAATTCAATATAAAACGTAAGTAACACCTCATTTGCTTTCAGATTCAAAATCGGTGTCTCCCGATACATCGAATATTTCTTCCAAGTCTTCTTCCTCTATTGCTTCATTTATGATATCGTTATCATCCTCACTTTCATCTATTATGATTTGATTTGGAACCATCTCCTGAAGAATTTCAGTAAGCGATTGAGGCCGTATTTGATCTGTTGAACACCAAAGAGGTTCTCCATTTTCTTGCCATCCATAATTATTCCAAGGCTTTGTAATATTGCAAATACCTTCGTCGACTGATTGCCAAATACGCGTTGGTAAAGACACCTTTTAATATGCTCGATAAGGCAAGCTCTTGATGGTGGAATCGCAGAAAAGTCAACTTTAGTGTCAATTGATAAAGACAAATCTTCGTCACCACATTTCTGTCTAATGACAGTTAGGCGAAACTTGTCCAGGCTAACGCATTTCTTTGATCCATATATGACACATGTAAACTCCCCTAATGATGCGACTAATTTATCATCAATATTCCAGTTGGTCCCTAAATCTGAAAATGTTCTGATATATTCGGTATATTTGGGAAAAAGTAACATTTTTGGGGGTTTTATCTTTCATTTTCCCTTAAAGGCGCTGACTGAGTCACATCCAGTAAATGAATGAAGGCCCAGTAATGCCGAACATTTTTGAGGTTCGTACTCTTCTGCTAATGCGGATATGTTAATAAGTCTTCTTTTATTGCCAAATCCGGTATCAAAGAGTAATTTACTTTTTTTTTTTTTAATCTGTTTATTTAACGTCGACCTATTTCCGCTACCAGGGCCTATCACCGACGCCAGGAGACGAGCTACCCCCAACCTGGAAATTTTGCCGAACCTCTTCCTTTAAGAAGAGTAGGGACCTTTTACTTGCCTAACATTTAATAGACAAGGGACTGCCTGCTTTACATCCCCTCCGAAGGATGGTATATCCACTACGTAATCCTCGTCTCAAATTACGTAGCTTCCGCGTATACACTGATATACAAGCTGCTAGAAGGTGGGACGAGAACGTTGTATTTCCCAAGATGGGTCACCCATCCAAGTACTAACCGCGCTCGATGTTGCTTCAACGAAATATCGACCGACATTCACATTGAAGAATTTACATTTAATTGTATTGGAATGAGCCAGCAGAATCCAAAAGATGTCATTATCAACACTTTTAACCCTAATCTGTTCATAAGCAATTGTTATCGTTTTCGAGATAAATGTCTGCAAATTATAATATTATTGTTATTAATGTTTTTCAGTTTATTTTTTGTTATGTTAATAATATATTGCATTAAACGCCTTACAATTCTCAAAGTTATCTCCTCTAAATAATTTACCGATATATGAATTTCCATGTTTTCTTCATTTTGGAAATTTTATGCACGTTGTTTTTTTGTGAAAAAAGTATATGTTCATTTTTAGTTTTTGTGTTAAATAACAAAAATCTCCCCGACTATATTTTTCCTTATGCCGCCTATTGTAGTATTCTGGCTTCTTACATTAATTTGAATAATCCCATTACTAGTCAGTCTTCTGGACGCAATTTTGGTTGTCCATATAGAGGAGGAATATTAGAATAAAAATTAAATAGTGCGTAATTCCCTAGATTTCAAATACCTATCTTTAACTATCGTCCAATCTATTTTATTAATAGTTGCAAAAATTATAGAAATTGTATTAAAAAATAGGCTCACTAAGTACAAGGTGACTCAGAGTAAAATTCAGTTTTTAAGAAATCATAACAAAGTTATTTAAACTGTTCAAAAATTTTTATTTTAAAATTAAGTTGCGGATTTTATTTTTTAAACACTACGTTAACCATCTTGCCTTTGGCACTCCTCCAATCTGGGCCTTAAATTTTTGAAAACTCGTCGACACATTTCAACAGGAATATTGGTAATGTCCTCCCGAATGTTATTCTTTAACTGGTTTGTATTGGCCGGGGGATTGATGTAAACAATACTCTTTAAGTGTCCCCACAAAAAGAAAATCCGGGGGCGGTAGGTTCGGTGATATTGGGGGAAGGAAGTCACCAAATCTGGACATAAGCACGCCTGGAAACAATTCACATAGAACCGCTGCTGTGTGTGCCGTGGCACCATCCTCTTGAAGCCAGGTCCAATTGGGGTCGTTCTGATCATGGGCGCAGCCAGGGGGGGAGCCATGGGGCCCCCCCCCCCCCAAGCCGTCTTCCATGACCCAAAAAATAAAGAAGCAGTACAAAGCAGTATCTAAATTATCCCTTGAAATAAACATTTTGTAATTAATGTCAATATTATCTAATAGAGGAATCTACATACACATCCATTTTCAACCATTTTCTGAGAAATTTTCCTCATCCTCTGGGGAGGCCGGTTCTATTGGCCCCCCCCAGATGAATTTTCTGGCTGCGCCACTGGTTCTGATGAGCAGGAATAAAAAAAAATGCGAATGTTGAAATGTGTCGACGGGTTTTCCAGAATTTAAGGACCAGGTTGGAGGAGTGCTGTAGGCAAGATGGTCGACATTTGGATAACGTGGTGTTTAAAAGATAAAATCGGCATGTATGTACTATCCTAATTTTAAAATAAAGTTTTTTGAACGGTTTAAATAACTTTGTCATGATTTTTTAAAAACTGAATTTTACTCTGACTCACCCTGTATATTGTATCAAGCCAACTCCTAAGTAACTCAATTTGGGTTTAGAGAAACGCACTCGACTACCTAAGCAGCGTTTAAAGTAGTGAGTGACATATAGTCGACGACTCCGAACAGGGCATGCACATAGCCCGTACACTGTGCGATCTTCCGAGGGTCTTCTAAAGAAGTTAAAGTAGGTTCTGTATATAATGCAGCGATTTAAAAAAGCTCGCAAAAATCGTAAAGGGAACCGACTGCATATCGGTTTTAGTTTATTTACAAAAAAGGCCGCAAAGATATTCGGCTTCTTGTAACATCACAAAAAATGGTCATGAGTCATAAGAAATAGCAAGTGGTCAAGAATAGATCCTTACGAAATCCCTGAATTAATATTTATACTTTTTGAGATACTATTATGCACAATAACTTTTTGACTTCTATTCCAAAGATATGAATAGAATACACACAAGAGGTCATGGTTAAGTATATCAATTATAACTATTAAAATGCCCATATAGGATTTTCTCACCTTTGACTACTTTCTTGAGGCAGACGTTCTTGTAATTAATCTGCCTCGCTGTGTACATTTCGTCACATGGGACCAAATGGGGGTCGTTCCTCACCACTTCTTGCCTAGTATCATAATTATTGATATTGACTCTGTCAACATCCCTCCTGTTCTGCAGTATCCTGGTCTGATTAAAGTAGTCCCTGCATGTGACGTCATAAATGGAATTGCATTTCCAACATTCGAGAGTAGACCCTGGCAAAATAAATGAGGTCATTAATGAGGCATCTAGAATGATAGCAGGGAACCAGTATATGTTCTAAAAGAAACTGGTTCTGTGATAAGTGTCAATCATGTTTGTATAAAAATACTAGGGCGACTATCTCCTGTGATTTAACAATTTTTGTTCATCAGTAAATTACTCATATGTGAATATTCCTGGACAAACCAATAATGGTGTATTCTTAAGTTTGTAATATACTATTAACGTACAAAAGTTGACATACACACGCCAAGTTAGAATAGTTCAAGAAATGTACAGGGTTGGTCATTATATATCGACCCTCCCTTTATTTCTGTTATTATTGAAAAAATAAAGTTTCGTATACAAGTTGTATATATTTATTTTTTAAATGCAATTAAAAAAACAATTGCCTGCATAGATCACGTGATATATCAATGAAAGGTGTTTTTTAAATGGAAAACCCTGTATGTTTTTACATATTCTTTTTAATTTTTTTTTAGATAGATTTCCCCTGATTTCAAATATATAAGGGTTGATAGGTCTAGCTGTAATATTTCTTGACGTATCGGACACTAAATATGCTCTTAACATGCATATAGGTGTTTTATGGTTATTGAAGAAAGCGCAGTAATTACTCTTACGCAGGAGGCTGTGACTGATGATACTATGACAACATTGTTACGTTTTGACGTTTTGTATTATTATTTGATCAAAATGAGTTACACAGAAGCGGAAAAGTTTGATATATTATAAGAATAAAAATAAAATCCTGAGATGAACAATATTTTATAACATAAAATAATAATAGTCATTCTTTTTTAAAGTCCTTTGAATTTTGGAGTAACTTTTTCCAAGTTCATGTGATGCATTCTATAAATCAGTTTCAGGATTTTCTAAAACAAATTTTTTACATAGCGAAACATCTCAAGAATGCTATCAGAATACATGTTTTTAGTCATAGAGGGTTTGTTTTATGGTAAATCTAGTAGTAATACACAATAAAAATAATAAAAGCTTTAAATTTACTTTTGACTTTTAATTTTGATAAAATAAATTACAGTAAAATTACCATTAAAAAATTCAAAATATAACGTTCTTCATTTTCGTTTGCTCTATTGGTACATTTTTTCTTTAAAAATTATCAGTTTCTGTCACATAACGATAAGTATTTAAGAATGTGTTTTCACTAGAAGCCGGACGATTTGGGTATAAAGCTATACAGGGTGCGCCACTTAAAACTCCCCAGGCTTGTAACTTTCTTATTTTTTAAGCGACGACCATGTCAGACACATCAAATTGTAGCTATTTTTAAGGCATTTAAATATGTGTACAGAGTGATTTGTAAAAAAAAAATTGAAAAAATTGTTAAGAAAGAAAACTTAATTTTCTTGAATATTTTTTTACCTCACCATGTACATAAACCGCGTTAATATTTTCTTATACAGGTTTTAATTAGCTTCAATGTATGTTATTACGTCATATTCGAAATACTTTTTGGTTTTAGAGAAAGAAATTAAAAACCGTCTTTCCGATTCCAAACTGATTTCTTTTTTTAAATAACTTTGAAAAGAATGTAAATAATAATTTTATGCTTTATTTTTAAAACATATACACAAACAATATTCAACGTAACAAAACAGCAACAAGAAACAAAAGAAATAAATATCTTGAAACATATAAACATAATAAACATATTAAAATGTACTAAATAGGAAACTGCAAAATTTTTATTTTAATAACATAAATTGAAGCTAATCAAAACCTTTATAAGAAAACATTAACATAGTTCATGTACAGGGTGAGGTAAAAAAATATTCAAAGAAATTAAGTTTCCTTTCTTAACAATTTTTTCAAATTTTTTTTTTTAAATCACTCAGTACGCATGTTTAAAGGCTTTAAAAATGTCTATAATTCGATGTGCCCAACATGGTCATCGCTACAAAAATAAAAAAGTTACAAATCTGGGGAGTTTTAAGTGGCGCACCCTGTATATTCTCTTCCTGCAGCTTTTTTATTTTTATTATTTTTAACATAAAGGCAAAATGTATCAAACTTTCTGCTTCTGTGTAACCCATTTTGATCAAATAATAATGCGAAATGTCAAATAGTAACAATGTTGTCATAGTATCATCAGTCACAGTCAATAATCATAAAATACCTATATGCATGTTTGGAACATGTTTGGTGTCCCATATGTTAAGAAATATTACAGCTAGATCCCTTATATACCAGTGGTAGCTAGAAATCTTGGTCGATCCCTTTAATAAGATAGAGTGAAATAGAAATAGCAAAATAATGTACACGAAAGAAAGCGATATATTGACACTGATGCCAAGCTTGTTAAGAGTTCCGCCGACGATTAAAAGTAGCTAAAGAGAAAAGTGGCAACAGCGTAGGTTAATCTGTTTCTTTTCAGCATATTATTTATCCATTTCTCTTCTCTTCTACCTTACATTGGCTTCGACTCAATATTTTAACATGCCACTTAGGAATCTGTAAAAAAATGATGGTTTGCATTAAAAAAACAAAGTTGGCCTTGAAGTCCTCTACCAAACTTTATATTTATTTTCAAGGTATTCGCGTTGTCACCTAAAATGCCCCACCCGGTATACAACCCTACAACTTTTATGCGATTTTTTTTTATTTCCAATAATAACAGAGATAAATGTATGATGAATAAGCCTGTAGTCTCTTCAAATATTATGTTAAACAGTTTTGTTTTTTTGTTATTCTGAAACTCTAATTGCATGCTTGAGTTTAATTCTGATGTTATGCATGTAATGTAATAATTTCTCTAATTTTCTTCATGACGAATCACTTGACGTCGTCATTAATGGACTACCCACACCTATCATTATATTATGATAAACAACAATGTTTTTATTTTACGAAATTAGCATTTCCTCAGTCACCACATATTCTGAAAAATGATAGAATTCGGTTATTAATATATATGATACAATAAAGTTCATCTAAATATACATCTTGCATTATAGTCATTGACATTTTAAACGTTTCTGGAAAGATGTAAAAAATAATTTTATAGATTATGATAATTGCGTAAATTACAAAATATGAAAAATGAAAATGTAAAGAATAGAATAGAAATAATTTATTGATGTTACAAACTTATAAAAGTTTTACACAAGTTCTAATAATACAAAAATATTGATAATAATCGAAGATATTCAATTAATCAACACAAATAAATCACGCACATAGTTTTGACAAACAGGAATTAAAATAACAGTTAAGTTTAAAATATTTTTAAAATTAGTATTAAAAATTTCATACAATTTCATTTGCAAAATCAGCCGAAAAAAATTCTTAAAAATTATAGAAAGCTCCGTTTATAAGTAAACTTTTAACCTGGTCACAAAACTGTATGGTAAAGAAGTAATATGAAATGGGAGTTTGTTAAAAAACGAGGAACCAAAGTAGTTAACCCCATTTTTACTATTTTCTAATCGTAGATATCTCAAGGAAATCTTATTGTTGAACCTGGTATCATGGTCATGCATATCCCTATGAACGACGTAATGTTTTCTTTAACATATATCAAGCACCTATAGATATAAAAAAAAGGAACTGTTAATATTCCATGTTTAATGAATTTATACTTTACGTCATCTCTACAGGGTGTCCCATAGGTCATGGATAAAACGAAGGGGGATGATAGATGAGGTCATTTCCAACCAAAATAACTACATATGTTGTTATCCATTTTTTGATGGTTCAAAAGTTATATCAACTTTTGTATTTTTGTCCGAAATCGCCTAAGTAGTATATTTAGTAAGAAAGTGGTACAAAAGACTGTAAGTTTTTTGCTTTTTTTTTCTTAAATAGGCTACTGAAGGTTCTACCTTTCTGATAGAGGCATTTTTATGAAGTCTAGTTAGCAATTGTCAATTATAATAAAAGATGTTGTTTGTCATAAAAACATACCTTACTTGTAAAAAACGGTAATAAAAATAAAATTATTAATAAAAAGTGTATGAATTATACCTTGTTATAAGTGCATAAATTGCACTAGTTTTTATTGTTACGGGAAATATGTTTGTAGTTATTTTTTTTTCTACGAGGATCATTTTAAAATTCAAATAACTTCTGATAAACCGGACAATGATCGTAACATATTTTATTATAATTGACAGTTGCTAACTAGACTTTATAAAAATGCTTATATCGGAAAGGTACAACCTTCAGTAACTTATTTAAAAAAAAAGAACAAAAAAAAACTCTTTGTACCACTTTCTTACTAAACGTACTAGGCGATTGCGGACAAAAATACAAAAGTTGAAATAACTTTTGAACCATCAGAAATTGGATAACAACATGTGTAGTTATTTTGGTTGGAAATGAACTCATCTATCATTCCCCTTCATTTTATCCATGACTTATGGGACACCGTGTATATTTAAGACTTGAGATAGATCTTACAATATGTCTCTGTAAACTAAATATTCTGTTTAAATGGGCTGTATGCGCCCAAGTTAGAATTGCATAAGAAAAGGTGCCTTGGAATAATGAAAAAATAGTTTGTACTAATGGCATTTAAGGATACCCTATGAGATTGTTTTTTTTTAACACAGTCCACATGATGGTCCCAACAAGAACTACTCCCAGAAATTTTTACATTATCTGGGTTTTCATACTGTTCAATATAACGAGTAAAAAATGCCATATTTGCTGTTTTGGTATCATTTAAACATTGGCGTGTTTGCAGCATAATATTTTCCAACTCAATCTGGTTCCCATTACAATTTATTTTAGTAGCATCATCTGCATATAATACACATTTAACATTTAAAACATATTGTGGTAAGTCATTGACATAGATTAAGAATAACAAGGGTCCAAGAACGGATCCCTGAGGTACTCCATGATCTATGCCCGTTATTGTTGATGTCATACCATTATAAGCAGTGACTTGGTTTCTATTTTCGAAATAAGTTTTAAGTAGTTTTAATGACCTCGGTTTTACACCATATTTGTTCAATTTTCCTAATAATATATTATGCCGAACACATTCGATTGCCTTCGAAAGGTCACAAAAAGTGCAGCCTGCGGAATATTTATTTTCATATGCATCAGTGATGTAATCCAAGAGTAGACTTAGAATACACACTTTTTGAAAAAAATAATAAGTCAAATGTGTAAAAGATCCGTAAATGTACTTTAATAACACAGGTACGCGAAATAAAAAAATGTTTTTTCCTTCGATCAGAATACCGTATTTCCATGTATTTTGAACCGCTGAAGACGAGTTTGAGCTACGTCTACTATAGTGTGATAATTTCATTGCATAATATTTAATTTTGTGATAAAAAATTTAAATTTTGTCGGAGTTGCATTAAAATTGGCAGTTAAGTATTTTAGTACAGTAAGATGTAATAAATATGCAAAACTTCGGAATAATGCATATTGAGCGGATTTCGTTCATTTTTGGAAGTATAATAGTAAATGCTTCACAGAAAAGTTTCTATATTGTGCGGGGGCTTGCTAATTTATAAGGGGTGGATGCCACCCCCTCTCAGGGGGTGGTACTTAAAAAATATATATTTATTGGAGCTGAAATAGAATCAAATTTTAAGAAGAAAAAGTTCTATGCAACTTTTCAGATAAATTTTTCAGAGTTTAGCTTTAAAAAAAAAGGTATTTCCAAACAGCTTTCGTCAAGTATCTTGAAAAGTATTACTTTATCGAAAAAATGTTACGGACCAATAATTACAGAAAGTGCAAACTGGGAATTAATTATATATTTTTTTTATTGATCTAGGATTAATAATTTCGGAGATACCTAATAGGTAAAATAATAGCTTTCAACTATTTTTTATTTGTTTCTGTAGCATAAAAAACAAAGAAGTTATGACCGAAGCAATGAACGTCTACACATTTTTTTATTAACAACGTCGCCATTTTGTTACTGTAATTAGCCAGTAATTAAAAAAAAGGAATTTCAAACACTGTTTCTCATTAATATATAGCATGACGTAGATGCCCAAATTTGTTGGTTTGTATACATCACTTGCTTTAGAAAAAAATTAAGTTTAAACTATAAAGGTATTTTCGATAAAACGTAATTTTTTTTTCCTCTTCCAAATATCTCAATAAATATTAGTTTTATTGAAAAATGGGTAGAGACCAAAAATAAAGCTCATAAACTGATAATGAATTTCGCTTGTTTATTTATTTACATAGATTTAATAGTTTCGTAGATATGAAAGTTTACAAATGGCGTCCGAACGTTTATAAGACGAAAAATACAGTTTTAATGTTAAATATTTCAGAAATTGTGACACCTACGTCACGCATGCTAAGAAATGAAATTAAAGACAATTAATTGTGCTTTCAAATTATTTTTTACTCGTTCCTATAGCATAAGAAATAAAGAAGTTATGATGGAAAAATGTGCGTATTTATATTTTTTTATATCAAAAAATCGTCATTTTGTTACTCTAATTAGCCAATAATTTAAAAACATTATCTCAAATACAGTTTTTCGTTAAGATGTAGGTAGCATTACCTAGATGCTCAATTTTTTTTGCTCATTTAAAGCACTTGCTTTAGAAAAAAATGCATTTTAAACTTTAAAGGTAATTTCGAAACACTTGGATACCAAATATAAATTTAAATATCTCCGAAATTATTAATCCTACGTCAATAAACAAAAATATAATTAATTCCCAGTTTGTATTTTCTGTAATTTTTTCGATAAAGTAATACTTTTCGAGATACTTGACGAAAGCCGTTTGGAAATACCTTTTTTTTAAGCTAAAACGCAATTTTGAAGTCGTTATAACTTAACAATCAATTTATGTGAAAAATTGCATAGAACGTTTTCTTCTTAAAATTTGATTCTATTTCAGCTCCAATAAATATACATATATATATATATATATATTTTAAGTGCCACCCCTTGAGAGGGGATGGCATCCACCCCCTATACATTAGCAAGCCCCCGCACAATATAGAAACTTTTCTGTGAAGCATTTACTATTATACTGCCAAAAATGAACGGAATCCGTTCAATATGACATTATTCCGAAGTTAAAACCCCTAGTTACTGTACTATTTTTGGAGTAGCTGATAACTAATCTGATTTAGAAGAATTTATTAATTCAGGCGAATCTAATATGGCTGCGATAATTGAAATATTTTTGCAGATTTACATGAAATTTCGGGTTTTTTATTTATTTATTACAGAGAAAAGGACACACATAGGCTGGACAGCCCAAACTAGTGTCCACTAAATCTAACTTGACAACTAAAATAAATTATAAACTTAAATTAGTGTATACATTACACTACAGAGTAATCACAGAAAAAAAACTGGTAAAATTAGTGTTTTTTATAGCAGTTTTAAAACTTCTTAATGATAAAAAAAAACATCTATTTCAGACAGATTTGAATTATAAGTCCTAAACACTCTGCTTAAAAGGGAGCTTTGACTGATAGTGGATGTGAAAAGTCGGTATTTTCTCGAAAAAATGCAAAATTGTGCTAAAGTTATGAAATCTGTTTCAGGAATAACAGGGTGAAGAAAGTTTTTAGTCATGCGCACCCCCTCAAACGGCCAAAAGCCACCCTTGCTTATTTCTCATATGACAGCTTGGCATCGACTGTTTTTGCAGGAATTCTTTGTTTTTTCATGGGGATATAACAGATGGTGAAAGGTGATGTCAGTGAAATCTACTCTGCCAGGGGGTGTAAAACTGTTTCATTTGTTGTTTCTTGTAAAAGACGTTTACCCCCCCCGTTTTCGAGAATGCTGATCAAGAAAATTTACGCTGGTTCGGCCCTTCCTTCACTCTTAAACGGACGGAAACCACCCCTTTCATACCTTTCACGATGTTAATGCTCGTCAGGGCGTTCTTGGAGGGTAATGGCTAGAAATTTAGGCGGAGTTCACTGATAAGCAAAGGACAATAGTAAGAGTAAATTGTGAGGATCCAGGGAGTTGGTCCCACCCTACCAGGGGGTGGAAAATAAATTGATTTTGGCTCTCTCTCTGTTTTAACCGATCACCGATTTTAACCCCCCCGTTTTCGAGGACCCTGATCAAGAAGAAAATAAAAGTAAAAGCATTTTATTCTTTCTGATCTCCAATAAGTATATCTGGTTGAAGATTGTCAACCTTAAGAAACGTGAATTTCAAATCCTTGCGAGGATAGGTTCATGGTGAGGATGAGGATTTCCAGTGGACAAATGATGACTTTGAAACCGCTCCCACTCAATATTAGAATTAGAAAATTAAAAAAAAAAAACAATTTTTTAACCTAATTTCTCTGTTTTTTTTCTTGCTCTCATGTATCAGGATATATAAAACTACATTTGTCGATTTTTTATAAGCGGTAATAAACAAACTCTTCATATAAACATATATTTTAGTGGCAAGTTTTAAATGTTTGTCATAAATAAATTTATTACAAACCCTTATTTTCTTCACAACATTATTTATAAAGAAACAATATGCAAACAGTAGTTAATTTCATAATGAATAAAGAATTGTACAAAATGTGATTTGCTTCATACTTAATATTTTTTTCATGACGTGTAACAAATATATAATCATTAATTTTGAATCAAATTGTTTATTCTATATGGGGAATATAATAAAATAATTATTGCAGTACTAGGTGTCGTTGTAAGAAGCTAGGAGTTGATTGCATAATAAGCTGCATTTGCATGGGAAATTGTAAACTTGACTAGAATATTCACTGAATAATAGTTATTTATGTACCAAGGCTTGTAAGTGTATTTTACAGGTCGAGAACATAGTTTTCACACCGAAGCCTGTAGGGCTCAGGTTTGCAAGTGTTTGAGACCTGTAAATGCACGATACAAGCCGAGGTGCATACGACATTTTCGTACTACTAGCAATATTACAATGTTTAGGAAAATTCATTCAAAATTACAAATTTATATTTCAAGATTTGTCTGACTCATTTATTAGTTGGCTTAGACTTTAATTGGAGTGTGTTTGCTATGAACGCTTTCTAGTTGCTATGGTTACTGTCAGTAAGTTGTCAAATTTTTAACTTCATAATAATTTTTGACAGTCAAGTTATTTCCGAGAGTTTTTGCAATAAAAATATGGATTATGATAAAAGTATCGACATTCAGGAGGAATCCAAAAATGCGTGTGCTTCGTTGGTGTCGGAATATCATTATTGTTTAACTTTTTTTTACATTAGTTTTCTGTCCCAGGTCAAAAAAGTTACTTTTTTGCCCCATGGCAAGTAACACTTTCATAATACTGACAGACGTCAAAAAATGATACTAGCAAAGCTAGTAGTACAAAAAATATGTTTATTCTATCTACACAGCTTCTTTCTGTACGACATGAAATAATGATTTGAATTAAGAATTAACTTCTTCATATATACGTAAATAAATATACTCCCCATATAGAATAAATAATTTTGGTTAGCATTAATGATTATTTATTTATATATTTGTTATACGTCATGAAAAAAATATATTGTTTAGGTATTAAGCAAATCAATTTTTTTTACAATTGATGACATCAGATGCTCCAAGAATATGTAACTACCAATTTTTATACAATTTTCAGCCAAATTTGCGACTAAAAAACTTTTTTCCAATATTTGCCCACCTTACGTTAGACGTAGCTTGATGACTAGACTATGTCGCCGAGCCGTACCTTGCAGTTCGAGAAAGATTTCATAGAAATCCCTTTTTTTGAAGTTGGTTTATTTTTTTTTTTCAAAATTAACAAAAGTTAAACTTCAATATCTATACGTACATTACTGGCGCCACAAGAAAAAAATAAAGCTAAAAGATGTCTCTTTCAACATAAAAATCACACTCAATTTTAGAGGAATACCTTGAAGCGTTCTCGATATTTTTTAAAAGAACCTCCATTTCTTCGAACACATACAACGCCCTATATATTGAAAAATAGACCCCTTAGGACATACATTTATATGAATTTTTCCTTCTACAATACGCCAGGAAATTACCCCTTAGCGTATTTTGCATTTATTTAGGACCACCCTGTATAACAGCATAATGTAACTAAAGTACTCACCATTTTCGACGACAGCAAATATAACACCCAAAACAAAGGCGAAGTAAAATTGTTGACACATTTTCACTGGTTCAAAACAAACTGAATCACACCTCAGTAACTTTCCAGTTCAATCCACATTTAACGTGTACGGTTTGAATTTTGATCGACAAATAGCTTTATATTTCCCTCATCTTGAGCTTTAACAATTAAGAAGCAATTGAAGCCTCCCACCACTCTCTGAGCCTCTGGACACTGCGAAGCAAGGACTGTATTTTGGGCAACGGGCACGACAAATGACACTTGTTAATACACTTTACGTCGGTGTTGGGCACAACGCTTTTAGTCCAGTTTATAAACGGTTTTCACGTAGTCCAATTATGGTGAATGGTTTTGAATGGAACTGTTTGTAACGTCTTTGTCTTTCCTCAAATATGATAGCTAAAATAGTTAAAATAAGCGCATTTAATTTTTTTAGTCGTTTAAATAAACAATTCAAAAATTGATAATTTAATAATTGTATCTCAGAAACTCAGAAAATGTTAATAATACAAAAAAAAACCGTGAAGAATTTTTTTGTAGCTCACCAAAAGGATTTTAATTTGAGTAATTTGAGCCATAGCTGGTCACTGTATCTTAAAAACTAACCCAGTTATGATTCTTGTAAAAAACTGTAATATTTAGACAAGAAATACTTATACAGGGTGATTTGCGAGGAATGTGCCTAATGGCAGATAAAGCACTTCTAAGCGGGTCTAGATCATCAACGAAAAAAATGTTTTGGCTACTAGTTAAGAAGATACAGGCTGTTTTATGCATTTATGAAAATTTAAAGAGCTATATCTCTGCAACGGTTGGTTGTAGTTGAATGAAATTTACCAGTAATATTCATCAGCTGAGACTTGTCAGAATGGCCTACTTGGTTTTGAAAAATCCAGGGCCGAACTCGGAAAAAATCTGCCCTCCTCATTTTTGACAAAATAGTACGTTATCTATCACATTTCTGAAAAACTATTAGTGGATTCGGAAAGTACAGAAAAAATGTTATCAGAATAGCGATTTTGACGGCACAACTAAACCGTTTCGGCAAAAAAATCACAAAACAATTTAGCGCCTAACACATTGACCACGCATTATCTTAGAGTCTATTCAAATGCGTCAGATCCATATACCTTCTAAGAATTCACATAATACATATCAAAAAAATCTTCCTACCCAACAAGAAAAATACAAGGTCGTACTTGTGAAATTTTTTATTTGTTCCGAACTATGGTATCGAATCTATCTATCTAAAATGATAAAATCTGAATGGAAAGAAAAAGCATACACACACAAATGTGATAACACTTTGCAACGTTACCTTTTCCCCCAGTCGGCGATTGAAGACCAAAGGTGAACGAAACGTAGCAACCAGCTAAGCTTAGGTCGAGGTTCGAGTCGTTTAGAAAACAAGTTTTGGGCACCAGCCTATTCAACAATGTTTCTAAGCAGAAACAAAACAAATAAGTTGTGATATTCTGTAAATTACTTCCACATCCAGAGGAAGTATAGTAACGGCTAATAGGCTTAAAATGTCATGAAATGTCGAGATTTTAAGTTTGAGCGAAAAAAAATTTCTGTCTGTCGGTCTGTAACTTTTTTGTGCGCACGTTTACTCTGGAACCGTTTAAAATATTGACTTGAAATTTGGTACACATATGTACTTTAATGAGATGTGGAACTAGATTATATTTTCATCTTGTTCAGTCGAAGGTTGGGGGGTAAATTGGGGTAAATGGGGGTAAGAGTCCATAAAATTGGTATTTAGTATATATAAAAGAACTTAAAGTCTCAAAAAAATTTTTGGCATTATCCACCCCCATTACTACCCCCACCTCATTATTAAAGGGAGTAAAAAAAATAAAATTGTAATTTAGCTTGTATACAAGAACCTAAGCCTCAAAACTTTTTTTTTACTTAATCCACCCCCACCCCTCTGCCACCACCACCAACCCCCACTACCGATGTGGCATATCGTTTTATAGGTTTTTGGGATAGACTATTTCAAATATTATGTTGTTAAAGTTACCTCGAGTAGTATGGATGCGCGGTGGCTTTCCTCGGCTACTACGGATGCGCAGTAGGTTTCCCCGAGTATTATGGATGCGCAGTGGCTTTCCTCGAATATTTTGGATGAGCAGTAACTTTTTTCGAGTATTATAGATCGTAGTAGGTTACCTCAAGTAAGTATGGATGCGCAGTGGCTTTCCTCGAGTACAATGGATGCGCAGTAGGTTACCACCAGTATTATGAATGCGGAGTGGCTTTTCTCGAGTGCTATAGGTGCGCAGTAGTTTACCTCAAGTGATATGGATGCGCAGTGGGTTTCCTCGAGTAAATTGGATGCACAGTGGGTTATCTTGAGTAGTATGGATGCGTAGTAGGTTTCCTCGAAGAAAATGCTCGAAGTAGAGTACTTTTATCGTGTAGTTTACGGCACACAACGATTTTTTATATCTTTGTCATGTCATTTTCTGCGTATTACTTCCACATTCAGTTGAAGTATATTAACGAAAAAAAAAATTTTTGGAAATTTTCATTGTTTAAATAGGCTTAGAATATCATGAAACGTCAATATTTTAAGTCTGAGCAAAATAAATTTGTCTGTCGCATCGGTCTGTATGTTAGTCTTGTATCTTTTTAGTGCTCACGATTACTCTGGAACCGTTTAAGATATTCAATTAAAATATGGCACAAGTATATATTTTAACGAGATCTGTAACTAGATTATATTTTGATCTTATTCCGTTGCAGAGTTTAAGGGTACATTGCGGTAAATGAGGGTAAATAGGTAAATCAAGCAAGTAAGAGTCCATGAAATTGGTATTTAGTATATAATATAAGAGGAGCTAAGGTCTCAAAAAAAAATTGGCATTAGCCACCTCTATTACCACCCCCACATTATTAAAGGTGGTGTTAAAAATTGTGTGATTTAGTGTGTGTACAAGAACCAAAGTTATCAAGAATTTTTTTCAAATCATTCACCCCTACCACCAACCCTTCCTCTGTTGCCGATGTGGCATATAATTTTATGGGTTTTTGGGGTAGATGATTTCAAATATTATACTATTACCATACCATAAACAATTATTTCCACATATAGCAAATATAGTATTTTGTTGTAAGAGACTTGGATGTGGAAGTAGTGATTCCTTGGGCAGCGGTTTTTTTGTAGGTGGACACAATCAAATTCAGGTAATTAAAAAACAATATAATTAATAAATTAGGGTAAAAATACAATCTTTAAAATTACAATGTTTAAATTAAGTTATGTTAAATGAAGAAAAACAAATTATAATAGTAGGAGATAGCTGGCAAACATTATGGTCAACGATAAGATTCAAAATTTTCACTGATGGCAGTCCATTCTTTGGTCTTTGCGTATGTCAAAACCGATCGTCTGCCGTTTCAAAGTGGCAGCATTAACTTGGGGGGTGTATTAAAAAAGAGGTGATTTTAGGTTTTAGTGAACCATATTGTTCAAGAAAAATTTTTGCAGGGGTGATTAATATAGTTAATCTAGACGGCATTTCTACCTAGGCAGACGATTTTTCTGGTAGCATTATCATAGCAGACGCAACTCAAAATGGCAAAAAATCACATTTCGGTGAACTATATTGTTCAAAAATAATTTTCGCATCCTTATATTTGTCTACTTATGGTTTAATAAATAACGAATTGGCAGACGAAAAAATCGGTAGCATCGCCCTAGCAGACGCTGTCAAAGTGGCAGATCCGGTTTTAATGAACGACATTTATCAAGCAAAATTATGTAAGGAATGATAAATACAACAAGTCAAGATTACATTCTCGGGCAGACGATTTTTTTCGTAGCTATGTGTTTGGCAGACGCCTGTCAAAGTAGCAAAAATCACGTTTCGGTGAACTGTAGTGATCAAAAATAATTTTTGCATTTTTCGATTAGTCTATCTATGGTACAATAAATAACGAATCGGCAGAGGAAAAAATCGGTAGCATTTTCCTAGCAGACGCTGTCAAAGTTAAAAATTTTGATTTTTTTTCTTATATAAATAAGTTTGGAATGTTGCGACGAAATTTTAAGTTTGAACAACAAAAATCTGTCTGTAGGTCTGTCTGTAATCTTTTTTGTGCGCACAATTACTCTGGAACTGTTTAAGATATTGATTTATGGTGTATCTAAGTACTGTAACGAGATCTGGAACTAGATTATATTGTCGAAGGGTTGGGGTTAAATAGGCAAAGCAAACAAGTAAGAATTAATAAAATTGGGATTTAGTGTATGTACGAGAAACCAAGGTCTTAAAAATTTGTTGGCATCAGCCATCCCCACCCTACTATTTAAATGAACCAAAGGTCACAATTTTTTTTTGACATCAGCCACTGCCGCTACCCCCACCCCATATTAAATGGGCTAAAGAAATAAAATTGTGATCAAGTGTGTGTACGAGAAGCAAAACTATCAAAACATTTCGCCATCGACCACCGCCACGGCCACCCCGTTACTTCCGTCCCATCATCAAATTACCTTCTTTGATGGTATGTGGAAATAGTGATTCCTTAGACAGCAGTTTTCAAACAAAGAATTTTTCTGCATACAAAAAATCGGTGACAGTTCGTTCGTTATATTTCCTGTGCGAATAAAATAAAAATCTGACTTTAAACAACAGATTTATTACTTCTATACAAATAAAAAAAAACCAACAAGACTAGAACATAATAATCTAAAAGTCACAAATAATATGTATAGCCATAAGAATATCAATCTATCATATAAGGCGATACTCTAAGGAACGTACAAATGACTTATTGATAACAGTAACTTATATTACCAAAAGGAAGATTAAATACGATATCACAAGCAACTTATAACTTAAATATTCATTTAAAAAAAAATCAACATCCTTACTTAACAAAAAACATAAACTCTGATATATAAAAATGCCTGTATACCTACAAGGTAGTATCACAATATGGTAATATCGCAATAAACAAATAAATATTATTTGAAAAGTAACAAAAAGGTGGTCTTTTTTTAACTCGCTACCTACATATTGCATGGAATATGCTTTTGATTCTGTACCATAGAAACTAATTATGGGATCCGAGGGGAATACATCTTTAAAGTTTCCCAAAATCGATGGACCCTTCGGGATATTAAATATATTTCCATCCTGATAGTTTGAAGTATCAAAATTCTGGCGGACAACTTGTATGACTTTATAATAGATAACCGACCTACAGGCAGATTTTTGTTATTCAAACTTAAAATTTCATCGCAACATTCTAAACCTATTTATATAGAAAAAAAAATTAAAATTTTTCACTTTGACAGCGTCTGCTAGGAAAATGCTACCGATTTTTTCGTCTGCTGATTCGTTATTTATTGTACCATGGATAGACGAATCGAAGGACGCAAAAATTATTTTTGACCACTATAGTTCACCGAAACGTGATTTTTGCCACTTCGACAGGCGTCTGCCATACACATAGCTACGAAAAAAATTGACTGCCTGGGCGAGAATATAATCTTGAGTTGTTGTATTTATCATTCCTTACACAATTTTTCTTGATAAATGGCGTTCATCAAAACCGGATCTGTCACTTTGACAGCGTCTGCTAGGGCGATGCTACCGATTTTGTCATCTGCCGATTCGTTATTTATTAAACCATGAGTAGACAAATCGAAGGACGCGAAAATTATTTTTGAACAAAATAGTTCACCGAAATGTGTTTTTTTGCCATTTTGAGTTGCATCTGCTATGATAATGCTACCAGAAAGATCGTCTGCCTGGGTAGAAATGCCGTCTAGACTAACTATATTAGTCACCCCTGCAAAAATTTTTCTTGAACAATATGGTTCACTAAAACCTAAAATCACCCCTTTTTGAATACACCCCCCCAAGTTAATGCTGCCACTTTGAAACGGCAGACGATCGGTTTTGACATATCCAAAGATCAAAGAATGGACTGCCATTAGTGAAAATTTTGAATCTTATCGTTCACCATAATGTTTGCCAGCTCTCCTACTAATTGCAGATATATAGCTCTTTAAATTTTCAGTCTAAATGCATAAAACATCCTTCTTAATAAGTGGCCAAAACATTTTTTTCGTTGGTGATCTAGACTGACCTTGAAATGCCCTATCTGTCATTAGGCCATGGCACATCCCTCGCGAATCACCTTGTATAACTTTAGTGCATTTAATAATCTGCCGTTTGAGAGGTCAACCGTTTTATTTTTTTTTTTAATTTCATTCTCTTTAAACATTGTTACACCTAAAAACCTTTAGGAAAATCGTTCTCCAATCGCGCAGTTTTTTAATTGCGATTAACAATTAAAATATGGAGTAATTAAAAGGTTAATTGCAATTAAGTTTAAGTGACACCTACAATAAAAAGTTAGTTGCAACCAAATTTAATGCAGTTGAAATCCCATCATTAAAATATTCAATCAAATAAAACATTGATTACAAATTTAATTTAATGATGCCCAACACTGTCAAATAATTTGAACTATGTCAGTCATTTTCACGCTATTATTTCCAATTTTTTGCTCAGGCAACAAAGTTGGTTTACTGCATAGCTTAATATTTCACATCAAGATTTACATAATTTTTGTCAATTCAGAATATGTCTGTATAGAAAGCTAAGATGGACTTTATATAACGGTGGTAGACGACAAACCAAAGCTGAAGAAACTGCGCGCGACTTCAAGACGGAAGATGATAAATATTTTTGTCCACGACTATTAAATAATATACTCATTATGTATGTGTTTCCTCAAGGAGTGAGTTACGACACTCGCCTACGGCTCGTGTCTTAAACTTCACCCTCGTGAATAATAGCCATCATTATATGCTCGTAGAATAATATACTATTTTAATACATTTCACCAATAATAGTAGTAAATAATTTGACCTATTGCATAAATTGTCATTTTCACTTACTTTTTCGGGAATTTCAAGGTCGTAGACAAACATGTTTTAGATGGCCAGGAAGACAGAAATGCATATTTTTACAAATATCTTAAAAAATTAATGTTTTAAAAAAATTTTAAAATTTTTATTGTTCAAATAGGCTTAGAATGTCATGAAACGTCGAGATTATAAGTTTGAGAGAAAAAAAAATATTTGTCGGTCTGTCGGTCTGAATAACTTTTTTTGTGCGCACGTTTACTCTGGAACCGTCTAAGATATTGACTTGAAATTTGGTACACATATGTATTTTAACGAGATCTGAAACTAGATTATATTTTCATCTTGTTCCGTCAAAGGGGGGGGGGGGGGGGGGTAAATCGGGGTAAATTTGGGGTAAACATCTAAATCAAGCAGGTAAGAGTCCAGAAAATTAGTATTTAGTATATACAAGAGAAGCTAAGGTCTCAAAAAATGTTTGGCATTAGCCACCCCCATTACTACCCCCACCCATTATTAAATGGGATGAAAAAAAATGTGATTTAGTGCGTGTACAAGAGCCAGAAACCTCAAAATATTTTTTTACTTCATCCACCCCCACTACCACCCCCTTATCACCACCCCCACCCCATTACCGATGTGGGGTATTGTTTTGTAGATTTTTAGGGTAGAGGATTTCAAATATTATATTATTAAAGTTCCATAAGCAATTATTTCCACATACAAAATTTTTTCGTTGTAAGTGACTTGGATAGAGAATCTGGATGTGGAAGTAGTGATTCCTTGGGCAGCGATTTTGAGAGAATTTAAGACTTGTTAAGTCTTTGTACTCTGAAAAGTGCGTATTTGAAGTTTACATATTTTCACTTTCATACGCTCCCTTGGTCCTAGATGCTCACTGATACGTAATAGAGGGTGCATAATTATATACCCCTATAATGTAACTTCAACGCTTAAGAGCATTGGTAGTTCAAGAGGGTTATAATGATTATTTGATGCGCATATCATGCATTCTTAATCAAATTGAATAAATTAACTACTTGCTGTGATATTCTAAACTAAAGGTTCTAAAGATGCCGGATTTTTAAAAAGTCTTCTAGAGTAGACAATTATTTTTCTCTTCGCAAATATTACTACCAGATCAAATTCAGGGTAACTTTCCAAATGCCCGTCTATCTGCCTATCACGTTTCTTGTAAGCACGATAACTGAGAAGGAAGGTTCGATCATATTGAAATTTAGACAGGAAATTAACGTTAGTCTAAGGAAGAACTCCATACTTATTCAAGAAAAATCTATTAGTAAAAAAAAGTTATTAAACGTTTTAATTAAAAAAAAAAAATATGCATAAATATTGTTACAATATTTGATGGGATTCTACAAAAACAAAAGTACTGCATAGTAAACTGACTGTTTTGCCAACCAAGATGGCATCGTCGGGAGATAATTGCAATTTAAAATGTGGCAATTGTACCTAAAAATTAACTTATTTTCAAACACGGCTGCTTAAAGATTCACTATTTCCTCATCCAGATTTCTTACCCAAGTCTCTTACAACGTAAACAAAATACTATATTTGCACTTTATTATGTGGAAATAATCATAGTACCTCAAAAACGGGGGATAAACGTCTTCAACAAGAAAAAAAAAGAAGCAATTTTACCCCCTGCTAGGGTAGATTGCACCCCTGTGGGCGATTGTGGACTACCCTTTCGTCATCTGTTATCCCCATGAAAACAAAAGAATCCCTGCAAACAGAGTCGATGCCAACCTGTCATATGAGAATGAAGCAAAAGAGGGCAGTTTTTGGCCGTTTCAGGAGGTTCGCATGACTAAAAACTTTTTTCACCCTGTTATTCGTGTTCAGTACCCTCGAAAACTGGGGGGGGGGGGGGGGTGGCTAGGTTTCATAACTTCAGCACGATTTTGCATACCCTTCCGACTCCTTAATTCCACTACTAATCAGCATGAATTTATTAGTAATAGGTCAACGGTTACTAATTTTGCTGTTTTTAGACAAAATATGTTGCCAATACATTAGATCGTCGGGGGTAAGTGGATGCCATTTACACAAATTTTTTATAGGCCTTCGACGGGATAGACAGATCATGGAATCTTACTTAGTAAACTAACTATCAATATATCCATCTTACCGTTGTTAGATTTCTCTAATTTATCCGTCGAAAAGGCAACAGTATGTCACATATAATGGTTTTACTTCGGCTTGTTATACTATTACCTCGGGCGTCCCTCAAGGCTCAAACCTTGGTCCGTTTTTTTTCTATTATTTATTAATGATTTAAGTTAGATTCTTGAATGTTGTGATTTCTTCTATGCTGATGATTTAAAAATATATTCAGTTACAATTTGTATTGATGACTATAGAAAGCTACTAGTTGATCTAGATCATGTTCAGTCTTGGTGTATAGTTAATAAATTGATTAAGCCCCTAATGCCTCGAAATGCAAGATCGCTAGCTTCCCAAGAGAACAAACAATATGTTAATTTTCATATCATATTGAGAGTAATACATTTTTTCTACGATTGTGCTGAAAGTCAAATTTTCTAACTTCAAAATGACTGCAGAAAATATCATTTTGCCGCACGCCGTGCGGCAAAGAATTTGCCACACGCCGTGATTACATCCTGATTACATCTCACACACCGGAATAAAATAGTGTGTTTACCTTAAAGAATTTTATATTACTTACTGGTAATAACAATTAAATTCTATAAATGTACATTAATTACACATGAATTGCAGTTACAAAGTCAAATTTTCTAACTTCAGAATGACTGCGGAAAATGTCACTTTAAATAAAATCTGACAGGCAGCAAATTTAAAATTTTGGAAAGACTTTAAAAAAGGGAAATAACTTCACAACCGTAGAAAAAATAGTATGTAATACACATGTGGCAAGCTTCATTGCTAAACTCGTATGATAGAAACACTCGCTGCGCTCGTGTTCCTACTTCCATACCTCGTTTTGCAATGAAGCCCTTGCCACACTTGTATTACAATCTACTATTCTTTATGTAATTCCAATAAGGATTTGGGTGTGTTGTTTGACTGCAAATTTATTCTCAATGAGCATATAACTTTAAAAATGTCCGTGGCAGTAAAATTTTATAGATTCATCTTCAGAAACAGTAAAAACTTTTAAGCAATTACATAATGGGATTGATTGTTGCAATTTACTTGGTATCCCTAAATTTAATATACCTAGAATTAACTCATGGCATAATCGAACCTTTAGATGTGATATACCTAGAACAAATATTTTATTAAAATCACCTCTTTACGTTATGTGTCAAACCACTATTATATATTGCCTTGTAAATGGTTTTCTGTTGGGCAATAAAGCTATTATTATTATTATAATTATTATACTTCCTGTTCTCAACTCAGTTGAACATGCGTTGGAAAATATTTATGGAAATGCTGTAAATGATGTTTATCATACGTGTAAATAATTTCATTAGGACATATAGGATTATGTTATTACCTGGTGAAACATTTAATGCAGAGAACAGTCTACCAAATCTGTGCTTAGATGAAATAAAAAGCAACTCTTACTACTGAGAACATAAACGTATATAGGGACAAAGTAAAAGCTTATTAAATTCATTCATTTAACATCGTTAGTAACACAATGGCCTTTTGAATGGCCAGTAAGTGGATGTACTTAGTAATTATATTAAATGCCGAGTGCAGCGTGCATGTATGTATACGATAAACCGAAAGGTCAATTTCTTAATCAGTCAGAGAGAGACGGAAGAGTCAAACTAATTAACCTAAGAAAATTACATATTAATTTTTTTTTGAAATATCATTAAATGGTCAATAGGAAGATGTTCCCTACTTCTCAGTGTCACCAGACGTGTGAAAATGTGGTATTTTTCTTGATCTGCGATGAGTGTGGAAATGTTTATATTTTGAAAATATAATTACTACCACATTCAGTGGAAGTATAGTAACGCGAAAAAAAATATAAAAACTTTTATTGTTCAAATAGGCTTAGAATGTCATGAACGTCGAGATTTTAAGTTTGAGCAAAAAAATTTCTGTCTGTCGTTTTGTCGGTCTCTCTGTCTGTAACTTTTTTGTGCGCACGATTACTCTGGAACCGTTTAAGATATTGACTTGAAATTTAGTACCATTTAGCATGAATTTTAACGAGATCTGGAACTAGATTATATTTTGATCTTATTCCTTTGGAGAATAAATTGGGGTAAATGGGGATAAATAGGTAAATCTAGCAAGTAAAAGTCCATAAAATTGGTATTTAGTATACAGGGTGCGCCACTTAAAACTCCCCAGGCTTGTAACTTTCTTATTTTTTAAGCGACGACCATGTTGGGCACATCAAATTGTAGATATTTTTAAGGCATTTAAACATGTGAACAGAGTGATTTTAAAAAATTTTTGAAAAAATTGTTAAGAAAGGAAACTTAATTTCCTTGAATATTTTTTTACCTCACCCTGTACATGAACTACGTTAATGTTTTCTTATAAAGGTTTTAATTAGCTTAAATTTATGTTATTACGTCATATTCGAAATTCTTTTTGGTTTTAGAGACAGAAATTAAAAACACTCTTTCCGATTCCAAACTGACTTTTTTTTTAAATAATTGAAAAGAATGTAAATAATAATTTTTTCTACTCCCTTATGTAAATTTGCTGTTTTCTGTACAGTCTGTAGAATGGATAAGTAGGCAATTTCAGTTAACTGAACGGATATATTTCATATCAGTTCTAGGATGGATATGAAATGAAACCGACCAATCACAGTTCGTGTATTAAGTACATAGACAACTATTCGTTTTAAAATCAAATTAGTGCGTAAGCTGTCAAAGTAACTGACAGTGTGTATTTGGGTAATATATTAATGTTTAATAAATTCTGTAGTTTTTTTATGCTGGTCGTAGAAAAAGTATACTGCACAACTCGAGTGGATTATCCATATCGCACTCAAAAGATTTGAAGCACTCCGCCTACGGCGCGCGGCGTCGTGCTCATACTTCTTTATCGTGCGATATGGATATCATATCCACTCTTGTTGCACAAACTACTATTATGCTTCATTTGAGTCAGTGTATGATGCATGTTTATCAAATATTAATGATGTATATAAGGAGTTTTTAAACTGTTTGTTATTTTATGTTGACAAAGCTTGTCCGGTAATCACTCAGAGTAAACGACGACAAAATTGTAAAACTTGGGTTACAAAGGAAATTATTGACATAGGTAAAGAATTAAAAGATTTATTTTGGCTTTTTAAGCACACATATACTGACGAAGTTCTAATAAATAAATATTTATTACTGAAAAAGACATACAAACAGAAACTAAATCTGGCAAAAAAATCGTATAATCAAAAATTACTTAGCACCGATGATATGGCCCTAAAACAGAAACGAGTATGGAACATAGTACGGAAGAAAACTGGGAAAATTAAGCCTAAAGTAAGTCCAGAAATTATTGTTGAAAATAATCTTACCTCAGATAAATATATAATAACCAATCACTTTGGCGAATTCTTTTCGGTAACAGCTGATAATGCAATAAAAAATCACTTTGGTGCTAACATATCCACCAAGTGTACTACTATGATCAAGAATTCAAATTCCTTCTTTTTTACATCGGTAACTGAGGAACAAATTATCGCTGCAATAGATAATTTGAAAAATACGGATTCGTGTGGCATTGACTGTGTTCCTACCAAGATAATAAAAACTATAAAATATTATATAGCAAAGCCCCTAGCATATATAGTAAATCGTTCTATTGAGCTTGGAGAATTTCCTTATGACTTAAAGGTTGGTATAGTTGTGCCAATTTTCAAGAAACTTGATTTCACCTGTGTAGAAAATTATCGTCCAATTACTATTCTAACTGTGTTATGTAAAGTTATTGAAAGAGTAATTTATGATAAAATAATGTCTTTCCTAAATAAATATCATATAATAACAGAGAGTCAAAATGGCTTTTACCCTGGTAGATCTACAGAAACCGCAGTATATGAATTTTCTGAATATGTACACAAATGTATTGAAAATAATAAATCAGTAGGAGCACTTTTTTTCGACATGTCACGAGCTTTTGACTGTCTTGAATTTGATTTTATTGAACAAAAATTATATGCTATAGGCTTTAGGGGTAAATTCTGTCATGGATAATCTCTTATCTTAAGTATAGGAAAATACCAGTTAGAATCGGAAACATTTTTTCTGATAAATATGAAACCCATCTTGGTGTTCCGCAGGGATCTGTACTGGGTCCTCTTATATTTTTATTATTTATTAATGATTTACCAACATATATTTCTGCAAATTGTGTTATAATCTATGCAGACGATGTCACTTTAGGAATTGATGCAGAAAATTCAGCGCATCTCCAAGATAAATTTAATATTATTTCCAATCAATTTACTAAATATTGTTGGAAAAACGGTTTAATTGTCAATGCAGATAAAACAGTCGCCATGAATTTTTACAATAGGAAAAAAAGTGATGATCATTTAGATATAAAAGTCAATAATGTGACGATAGAAATATCATGTTCTAATAAGTTTTTAGGTACTTATATTGATACTGACTTAAGTTATACATGTCATATTGATCATGTCTGTAAAAAAATTAATAGTAGTTACTATGCTATACTACATCTAAAAAATTCTGTCGACACAAAAAGTCTGAATAATATTTACCACGCACTTGTTAACTCGGTGCTTTCATATAATGTTATCCTGTGGGGAAATATCACTGTTGGCAATTGTAACAGAACATTTATCACCCAAAAAAGAATTATCAGGCTTATTTTCTCATTAAAACCAACAGATTCGTGCCAACCAGTTTTCCGGAAACACAAAATACTAACTTTTCCGTCCCTTTATATTTATAATTGTATTTTATATGTAAAAAAAATATCGATACATTTCAAGCTAATGCCGCCCATCATAATTATAGCACGAGACATGGTTCTCTCCTCGAGTTACCCAGACATCGTTCTTGTCTATTTGAAAAGACCCTATCATATGCTGGAAGAAAATTCTATAATAATTTGCCTGAAGATATAAAGTTAACAATCATCCCCCTGCACCACTTCAAGAAGAAACTAAAATCATTTTTGATTAATAAATCTTATTATACTGTGACTGGTTACTTGGATGATGCGTGATCAGCAGATTTTTAGATAATTCAGTTTTACTAATATATTTACATGTTAGTATAGTTCTCAGTAAAATTTTGTTTAGTGTGTAAAATTGTCATTTGCATATTAATATTTTAAATAATGGATGTTTTTAAAAATTACTAATTTAATACCTTTTTAATTGTGCATTAATGTAATGTATTTCTTTGACCTGTCCAATATCATGTATATTGATCGAATGGACCAATAAATTATTATTATTATTATCATAGACTTAACGGCGGCACACTTTCTCAGCCGTAGCTGGAAACTATTCACCGAATCTCTCGCGCGCGATTGAAATTCGGCTCTGTTGGAGCCCGTTCCAGGTTTTTGGGCCCTTCAGGCGGCGTTGGTGATGTCCACTCCAACAGCTCAGAGTCCAGATCCCAACAAGGAATCACAGAGACTCCTAATCCAGGACTTTCCTTAAAATATGCGCTGTTCCCAATAGTGCGATCTTCTGCACTTCTTGTGCACTCGGTTGACCAGGCAGTTGTTGTAGTCTCCGGTCATGGCCCTTCTTGACAGTTCCAAGGGCTCCTACAATTATTGGCACGACTGTGGTCTTTGCATTCCACATTCTGCTAACTTCTATTTGGAGGTCTTTGTACTTGCTCAACTTCTCTGTTTCCTTGAGCATTATATTGGTGTCATTAAGGATGGATACATCGATCAGTAAACAGGACTTCTCCTTTTTATTGTGTACGACGATGTCTGGTCGATTTGCGCGAATTTCTCTGTCTGTTATAATTGGCACGTCCCACATAATTGTGACGTCGTTGGTACTGACAACCGTCTCAGGCGTATATTCATAATATTTTTGTGGCACCGGTATATCAAACTTCTTGCACATGACCCAGTGGAGATATCTGGCCACTCTGTTATGTCGATGAGTGTACTCTGATGGTGCCAGCGTAGTACATCCTGCCACCACGTGTTACTATTATTATTATTATTATTATCATTCTTTTCACCACTTTCAGTGGGTTTAAAAAAAATATATCATCGGCTTTTATAGCAAGATGATACATTCAAACGGGAATACTAAGGAAGGATCTAACTATAGATGTAGTGCCAAGAATTACTGCTTTCTGCATTTGGCTTCTTATACCAGCTGAGATTCCTAGTTCTTGGAGGTTCTTTGTCAGCGTTATTATTATTATTATTATTATTATTATTATTATTATTATTATTATTATTATTATTATTTTTTTTTTTAGCTAGCTAAAAACCAGTCACCCTTCTCTGTGGCTCCGACCCTCACAGAGGGGAGCTGGTAGTACCGGTAGCCACTCCCCACGCCCGTGGGGTGAGTGACTACTGGGTCCGTGAATCGTGTGCCCTGAGCAGACGTAATGAACCGAGAATAACGGCCTTCTGCATTCTGCCGGCTAAGACCTCTGCCGAGTTTCGGCATGCCGGTATGATCTTAAGTTCCGAAAGCAGTGTGTGTCTCGTTCCACCGAGGGCTCCTATAATCAGTACCACTATCTTAACAGTATGGTCTGGATACAGTCTGCGGAGTTCGAAGAGCAGATCTCGATATTTTGTCCGTTTTTCCTCCTCCTTCAAGACAATGTTGTTCTCCGCGGGAGCCGAGAACTCCACGACAAACATTGTCTTGAGTTGATGGTCGAGGAGTACTACGTCAGGCTTGTTGGCTTGTATTTGCCTGACGGTGGGAAAAGAGTAGTTCCAATAAATTAGACACTTCTCATTTCCCACAACGGACTCAATATCCCCCGGAGCGTAAGGCAGCACTGGTGTTTCGTCTATCCCATACGAGTGCCTTAAATGGTAATAAAGCACTCGTAATGCTCCGTCGTGCCTTTGGATATAGGCCGAGACTGCATATGTCGGGCAAGCCGACAGCAAGTGCATAAGAGTCTCTGGCGCCCTGCGGCAGGCCCTGCAGCTGACATCAGGGACCTCTATACCCATGACACGACTACGATAGACGAGGGTGTTAAATACACCATCCTGGCAAGCCATTATGAATCCCTCGGTCTCAGACTTCAGCCCGGCTGACCTTAAGAAGGCAAAGGTCAGCCTTTCGGATAAGCCAAGGTTCTCTATATTTTTATAGAAAACTCCGTGCATTGGCTTATCCGTGTGAAGCTGCAGAAAGATGTTGTGTTCCGCAGCTTTAATTTGGGCTTTTCGTCGAGCAGGTTCCAACTCGGTGACAGAGTCGGGATTTACCCGCTCGACGTCGAAGGAGAGACCAAGTTCATCGGCTGCTCTCTGTGCTGCCTTAAACAAAAATGCTCCTATTCCTGCACTTTCATGGTCCCGGACCATGCAGAGGAGGGGATCCGAACTCCTGATAACCTTACAGGCTCCATCCAGAACCATCCTATTATGGAGACTCTCCAAACTCAAGAGTCCACGGCCTCCCCGATGTCGTGGGAGGTATAACCGTGGAACGGACGATTTAGGATGCAAACTCCTATTGAGATGCATCTTCTTGCGGGTTCCTACGTCGAGTTGACGCAACTCTTCTCGACTCCACTTCACTACCCCAAAGGAGTAGAGAAGGATCGGAACGGCAAGCATATTGGTAGCAGACACCTTGTTCTTCCCCGACAGTTCTGAAGACCAGATCTGTCGGAGTCGGTGCTGATACTTGCCGCGGAGAGCGTTTTTCACTACACTCACTTCTTGGGTGGAGCGTTGCTCGACACCCAAGTAAGTGTACGACTCTCCGGCATCTAGATGATGTAAGATGCTTCCGTCCACGAGCTGCGCGTCCTCTCCGTAGTCCCCGCATCGTCCTCTCTTGAGATGGACCAGTGCACATTTGTCTAACCCGAACTCCATACCGACAGCCTGCGTGTACTCCTGTACCACCCTGAGGGACTGGTGTAGGTCCCTCTCTCCGGAGGCATAAAGTTTAAGGTCATCCATATAAAACAGATGGGTGACCTTATGCCTCCTGTCGCCGGGGGTACCGCAGTTGTAGCCACGGGTTTTCCGGAGCGAAACGGATAATGGCAGTAGTGAGATGCAAAACAGAAGGGGGCTGAGGGAGTCTCCCTGAAATACTCCCCTTCTGAAATATACCGGCTCCGTCTGGACTCTGTCGTTACCCGATGTTATGGTAAAGCGAGTCCTCCAGAGCGGCATCAGTTCTTCGATACATCTCACTACGGGACCGGGCACCGCAAGACATTGGAGCAAGTGTACAATGAGCTCGTGTGATGTCATGTCAAATGCCTTGCGGTAATCGATCCAGGCCATGGAGAGGTTACGCTTATACTGCACGGAGTCCTGCGTGTCAATCAGCAGGTTCTCCTTGCAGCCAGCGACACCTCTCTTTGACCCTCGTTGCTCATATATCCGCTCGTAAACCGGTTCAACTGCATGGAGCACCCGCATGTACAAAATGCGTGTAAACACCTTGTAGCATGCGTTTAAACAGGTTATCGGCCGGTAGTTCTTTGGGTCAGACAAATCTCCGTTCTTCGGGATCAGCACTGTCCGCCCCTCGACAACCCAAGAAGGAATTTGCTGCTCCCCATTTAGCCATGAATTGAAAATTCTGGCCAAATGGTGGTGGGTACTGGGTAATTTTTTCCACCAATAGTTGTTTATCCCATCGGGACCTGGAGCAGCAAAGTTCTTAGAGCCCTCAAGAGCTCTTCGAACCTCTTCTGGAGTTATCGGTTGGCACACCTCGTTTGGTTGTTGAAGCCTTTGACAGAAGGCTTCAAAGTGTGCCAGGGCTGGAGAGTCTTGGTTGAGTGGAAGCTTCTCCTCGTAAAGCGTTTTCCAGAAATTTTCCACCTGATCTACAGTCGGCGGATTCTCTGCAACACGCGGAGGCGGTTCGAAAAGGCGCGAGGGCTTTTGGCGGAAGAGTTTATTTTCCGCTAGCCCCCTCGCCCGCCTCACTAGTGATTTTTTACAAACCACTAGCATCCGTATCCTGTCGAGACAGTGCTGTTTGGTGGTTCGCAGCACTGCCTCATTGAGTGTGTGATGGACGCGTCTTAAGTTGGCGGCTATTCGACGCACTTTAGGCGTAAATGGCCTATTGGCCGCCATGTAGTCCATCACACATTGGATACGGGATGCGTGTTGCCTCGCCGACCGGATCTTGGCTTCCATCTTTTGTATGCGCCGCTCCGCCCTCTCCTGTGGGGAGGCAGTATTATGCCTCTCCGTCCGAGAAAAGCGTTGAACAGCGGCATACACGGCACAGTTAATGTGCCAGATGTCAGCCCGTTCTGGTAGCGCATCACGAAGTTCTTCATCCACTCTGGCCAGGTCTTGTGGCCCGGGGGCTTTTATGTGGTGTAGCCCCATTATTATTATTATTATTATTATTATTATTATTATTATTATTATTATTATTATTATTATTATTATTATTATTATTATTATTATTATTATTATTATTATTATTATTATTATTATTATTATTATTATTATTATTATTATTATTATTTTTTTTTTTTTTTTTTTTTTTTTTTTTTTTTTTTTTTTTTGTGAAGCCAGTCGCCCTTCTCTCTGTCTCCGATGCCAGAGAGGGTACGCTGGTACTACCAGAGACCACTCCCAGGCGTAACGAGCCAAGGATAACGGCCTTCTGCATTCTTCCGGCTAAGATTTCTGCCGAGTTTCGGCATGCCGGTATCGTCTTCAATTCCGAAAGCAGTGTGCGCCTCACCCCACCTAGGCATCCTATGATAAGAACCACTAGTTTAACAGTGTGGTCCGGATAGAGTCTACGGAGTTCGAAGAGAAGATCTCGATATTTAGTCCGTTTCTCCTCCTCTTTCAGAACAATGTTTGTTTCCCCTGGGGCGGAGAATTCAATGACAAACATTATCCTAAGTTGGTGGTCGAGGAGGACTAAATCAGGTTTATTGGCCTGTATTTGCCTGAGGGTGGGAAACGAGTAGTTCCAATAAATTAGGCACCGCTCATTCCCCACTACGGACTCAATATCCCCCGGAGCGTAAGGCAGCACTGGTGTCTCGTCTATCCCATACGTATGCCGCAGATGATAGTACAGCACACGTAATGCTCCATCATGTCTGTGGATATAGGCCGAGACAGCGTATGTCGGACAAGCCGACAACAGGTGCATAAGTGTCTCCGGCGCTCTTCGGCAGGCCCTACAGTTTACATCAAGGACCTCTATACCTAGGACATGACTTCGATAGACGAGTGTGTTAAAGACACCATCCTGGCAAGCCATAATGAACCCTTCGGTCTCAGACTTCAGCCCAGCTGACCTTAGGAAAGCAAAGGTCAGCTTCTCAGATAAGCCCCTGTCTTCGATGTTCTTGTAGAAGACTCCATGCAAGGGCTTATCTTTATGCAGCTGCAGAAATTTACGTTGCTCTGCTGCTTTTGTATGGGCTTTTAGCTGAGCGGGTTCCAGCTCGGTGACAGAACTCGGGTTTACCCGCCCAGTGTCGAAGTCGAGACCAAGTTCATCGGCTGCTCGTTGTGCTGCCTTGAATAAGAACGCTCCCGTCCCTGCGTTTTCATGGTCGCGAACCATGCAGAGAAGGGGATCCGAACTCTTGATGATCTTGCAAGCTCCATCCAAAGCCGACCTGCTATGTAGATACTCCAAACTCAAGAGTCCACGGCCTCCCTGTTGTCGTGAGAGATATAACCGCGGAACGGACGATTTTGGATGCAAACTTCTGTTGAGATGCATCATCTTTCGGGTTCCTACATCGAGTTGGCGCAACTCGCCTTGTGTCCATTTCACTACCCCAAAGGAGTGTAGAAGGATCGGAACGGCAAGCATGTTAGTTGCAGACACCTTATTCTTCCCCGACAGTTCAGAAGACCAAATCTGCCGGAGGAGGTGCTGGTACTTGCCGCGGAGAGCGTTTTTAACTGTTGACACTTCTTGAGTGGAGCGTTGCTCAACACCCAAGTATTTATACGTCTCTCCGGCATCTAGGTGGTGCAAGATGCTTCCATCCACAAGCTGCGCGTCCTCTCCGTAGTCACCGCATCGTCCTCTCTTGAGGTGAACCAGTGCACATTTGTCCAAGCCGAACTCCATACCGACAGCCTGAGTGTACTCATGTACCACCCTGAGAGATTGGCGTAAATCTCTCTCGCTGGAGGCATAAAGTTTAAGGTCATCCATGTAAAACAGATGGGTGACCTTATGCCTCCTATCTCCGGGGGTACCGCAATTGTAACCACGGGTTCTGCGAAGTTCAACGGATAACGGCAGTAGCGAGATGCAAAATAGAAGGGGGCTGAGAGAGTCTCCCTGAAACATAACCGGCTCTGTTTGGACTCTGACATTACCAGATGTTATAGTAAAGCGAGTCCTCCAGAGTGGCATGAGTTGTTCTATGCATCTCACTACGGGACCGGGCACCGCAAGACATTGGAGCAAGTGAACAATTAGCTCATGAGATGTCATATCAAATGCCTTGCGGTAATCGATCCAGGCCATAGAAAGGTTCCGCTTATACTGCACGGAGTCCTGCGTGACACATCTGTCAATAAGCAGGTTCTCCTTGCAGCCAGCGACACCCTTCTTAGACCCACGTTGCTCGTATATCCGTTCGTAAACCGGGCCGCTTGCTTGAAGTACCCGCATGTACAAGATACGTGTGAATATCTTGTAACATGCGTTTAAACAGGTTATCGGTCTGTAGTTCGCTGGATCTGCCAGATCTCCGTTCTTAGGGAGTAGCACGGTTCGCCCCTCGATAATCCAGGAAGGGATTTGCTGCTCTCCATTTAGCCACGAGGTGAAGATTCTGGCTAAATGGCGGTGGGTGCTCGGAAGTTTTTTCCACCAAAATGTGTTAATCCCATCGGGTCCAGGAGCAGCAAAGTTCTTGGAGCCTTCTAGGGCTCTTCGAACCTCTTCCGTCGTTATCGGTTGGCACACTGCTTGAGGCTGCTGGAGCCCTTGGCAAAAAGCTTCAAAGTGTGCCAGGGCTGGAGTATCTCGGTTTAGTGGACGCTTTTGTTCGTAAAGCGTCTTCCAGAAGTCTTCCACCTGATCTACAGTCGGCGGATTCTCAACAATACGCTCAGGCGGTTGGAACAGGCGAGATGGCTTCTTGCGGAAAAGGTTATTTTCCGCTACTGCCCTCGCCCGCCTTGCTAGCGACTTTTTGCAAGCCACTAGCATCCGTATTCTATCGAGACAATGTTGCTTGGTGGTAAGCAGCACTGCCACGTTAAGCGTGTGATGGACTCGCCTTAAGTTGGCGGCGATTCGCCGCACTTTTGACGTGAAAGGCCTGTTCTCCGCCATGTAATCCATCACACACTGAATACGGGAGGCATATTGTCTCGCCGACCGGATCTTGGCTTCCATCTTTCTTATACGCCGGTCAGCTCTCTCCTGAGGGGAAGTAGTATTATCCCGCCTCACCACCGGAGAGAGCCGCGTCGCGGCGTCGTAGACGGCACAATTAATGTGCCAGATATCAGCCTCTTCCGGAATAGCTTCACTGAGTTCTGCGTCCACTCTGACCAGATCTTGTGGCCGAGGGGGCTTTTGATGGTGCAGCCCCCTTCTGGTTCTGATGCCCTCTGGTATGGGTGGAACATCTAAAACCACCTCCTCGACCGGTTGATCGGGCGGTCTGTCGACTACCTCTTCAACAGGTCTCAGAGCGGTTCTGATGTAGCCTCTGCTTCGGAGGTGAGATACATAGTCACGAAGATTTTGTTTCGTGAAAGCGCGATGCTCTGGGTGTATATCACACCACAGAGCATGCATCCGCGCCATGTATCCCCTCCGTGCAGGCTCACTGCTTTCATAGCACTGCAGAAGGTCGTCCCTCAGCTCGTCCGTCCACTCAAAGCGTCCATATGCGTCGCGGTTGTCGTCATCGGGCATTCCGTCCTGTTGGGCCCCACCACCTTGCCCATGACCCCTATCCGCTCGGGGTCGATCGTGGGGGCCCTGCCTTTGGTCAACTGGAACCAGAGATTTGGGCTTGTGGGTGGTTAGCCCAGCAAGCCCACGACCGACACCAGAGGGGAATGAGCTTTCCCCTCCCGGGTGCACTAGGGCTGCCGGTTCGATTTTGCACCCCCAGCTGGAGTAAGTGGTGGCGCTACTCACCAAAGGCTTGATAGATGAAAGTCAGCCCCTCCTGCTTATTTATTATTATTATTATTATTATTATTATTATTATTATTATTAAAATATACTAAATAGGAAATTGTAAAATTTTTATTTTTTTAAAATTTTTTATTAATATAAATTGAAGCTAATTAAAACCTTTATAAGAAAATATTAACACAGTTCATGTATAGGTTGAGGTAAAAAAATATTTAAAGAAATTAAGTTTTGTGGAAATTTAATTAATGATTGTGGAAACCCTTACATTATACAAACAAAAAATTTCTTGCAGTAGTCATTCATGGATATCCCCGTTTTTTGCTCTACAAACTGTATTATAGTTCTTAATAAAAAATCCAGGAAGGAATGCTGTACGGGTTAGGGTTGAAAAGTGACGCGAGTAGTTTCTTCCAGAAAATGCAGAAAAGAAAACTTTTAGAGTAGGGTTTAAACGTGAACAATTATAGTTTTCTCTAAAAGCGTTCTAATGATTTTGATTTAATACATGGATCTTCCCTTAGTACCAGTAGGTGACATGTCTAGTTTCTAGGAAGGGTGTGGGGGTGAAAAGTGGATTTTTTTCTTTAAAGGATTTTGATTAAATTTAACTTGAAAAAATTGTAGACACACAATCATTTTCTATCGGCATGTCGTCTGCTATAATTGGGGCTGGTACCTAGGACCTGATAGGTAGTGATTGCCACACAACTCATCCTAATCAACTGCGCTGCTATGTCTGGAGTTTTAGGCCCAAAATAAATTATTATTATTATTGTTAACAAAAATAAGACGACGTTTGTCCGCGATTTCTAGCCTTTACTCGGCGTTCTCTGTACTTGAGGCTGCCACACTTCAGTGCCCTGGAACAATATTGCAATGTAAAGTACCCGCGGAATAATTTTTTCCGCAACAATGTAATAAGCGCCTTGAGAATTTTTATATTGTAATATAATTATTTTATTATAATTGTGCTCTTGGCATTGTACTATATTAATCATTAGATTGTTTAGTTTTTATATAAATGCTGGTTTTAGAATCAATTTACGTCTCTTATATCATGGGAAGTGATAACGTTCAATATCGATCTTAGAAAAAAAGGAAACTATATGCTTTGTTAAAAAACAACTAAATATCTTTCGGTCGCTTTTATGTCAAGGATTTTTTAAAAATTGTGTCTCAACTGAAATAATTCCGTTTGTTATTCTAACCGCGGGGATTTTTGGTGTTGATTGCTTTAGGCATTCGTTGTTTTCCAACACATACCTACATATAAAGTTACAACTTAATAATAATAATAACAATAATAATATTACATTTCCACATTTAAAATGTAACTGATATACAGCAATATGTAGAATACGCCAGCTCTTAAAAACTAATGTATAAATGTAAATATAAGAGTAGTAACAAACAATAAAAAAAACACTACGATTGTCAACGAACAAGATTAAAAACAAATAAATAAATAACATAAAGCATGTAAATGTAAAATGGCGTAATATCAGTATTAAAAAAAATCGTCTAGGGTATAGCAAACTTTATTTACTAAAAAAAAAATTCAGTTTTGTTTTAGAAATCTGAATCCTTACTTGGAGATGATTTAATTTTATTTGTTAAAATGTTGAAACACTTACGGCGGCCATTATAAATAAAATATTTTTGAAACATTGTTCGAAAGGAATTGGTTTGAATCTGCTCCTTGCCTAATTAAATTCTCGTTTTTAAATTAGCACTGTTAATAAGGATGAATAAAATTTGTCTATAGTCACTTATCAATAAAATAACAATAACCAAAAAATTACATCATTTACCACTACTCAAAATACATAACAATAATAATAACCCATTGTTGGGGTCTGGACAGCCGTTGGAGCAGACATCATCAACAGAAAGTATTATATACCGGGTGATTCAGTTTGGTATTCCTGTATCTTTTTATTTTAACAGAAAACTACAATAAACCATATATATTTGCAAATCGTTTGTCAAGCTCTATCGAATGAAGTCCTTAAATCATCTTTTTGATCACATATGCCAAAATAACGATAGTCAACTTTTTTTTTTTCAAATGGTATGCTATAAATTTTTTTGCCGATTGTTGTAGAGCTTCTCTTTCTGCATTCAACCATATGAAAAAAGTATACACTTCCATAAGGAAAATTTCGAAAAAATTAATAAAATACGAAAAAACTTCATTTAAAGGTTTTGTTTCTGATTCAACATAGTTAGCCATGGAAACAATTGAATTTTGTCATTGTTAGTAATGTCAAATTGAAAATACTGTTATTTGTGACTGCGTTATTCGTTTTTGTTTTATGTTATACTTCTAAATATATTTACACAATGGTATCTTACAATAATGAAAAAAAATTGGACATGATATTAATTTATGGAGAGTGCTGAAAAAAACATAAAGTAGCCAAACGTTTATATCAAGATCGCTTTCGAAATAGGCCGGTACCATCAGTCAAAATGTTTGTAAAATTGGCAAGAAATATGAGCGAAAGTGGAAGTTTTGAGGAAAAAAGAAACGTTTTTAAACACCGTTAGATTTCTTCCTTTGGTTCTATCTAAGAGAAAAAGTTTACTTTATACCTCTAAATGACGTCGAAGATCTTAAAACTAGAATACGAATTGAATGCTGCAGATGTTAAAATTCATTCTTCAACATAAGGAAAATTTCGAAAAAATTAATAAAATATGATAAAACGTCATTCTAAGGTTTTTCTGAATCAGCATAGTTAGCCAAGGAAGCAATCCCAACAAACACAAAAGATCGGGCCATCAGCAGGCCATCATTGGGCCAGAAATTCTGGCCCTGTGATGGCCCATTGGAGGGCCGACCTTTTGTGTTTGTAGGGATTGAATTTTGACATTGTAAGTAATGTAACTAGTACCAACTAGGCAAATCAGATTCGAAAGAGAGGAATTTTTTCGAGGATTGTGTACGGCACTGATGAGGCATAAAAATTTCGAAACAAAGTTTAATGTTTTGACCAAACAAAGTTCTATTTTTAAATAATTATGTAATTCATTTTTATATAAACAAACATTTAATGTCGTATCTTTAGTTAATTAATGATAATAACACTCAACAATAATATTAAAATAACAACTAATAATAAATAACAATTTCCAATAAAAAAACTACCAATTTTTGAAAACTAACTAACAATTAAGAAAATAAAAACATTATTTATTGCTTCATATGTTCGAAGAGTCCTTCGCTTGTGTGTTTATCACGCCCTGGATACATACATGTTGAAGAATTTCAACATTTAATCTGCGACATTCAATTCGTATTCTATTTTTAAGATCTTCGACATCATTTAGAGGTGTAAAGTACACTCTTTCTTTTAGATATGGCCAAAGGAAAAAATCTAACGGTGTGAGATCCGGTGATCTGGCACGCCACTTAACTCCCTCACTACGATTTTCGATCTATCTACCTGGATAAGCTGCATTTAAGTAATTCGTTACAATTATAGCATTATGTGGCGGTGCCCCATCTTGTTGTAATATCATGTTATGCCTAATACCTAATATGTAATGGAACGTCTTCTATGAAATTTAACAACTCTTCTATTAAAAACTGTAGATATCTTTCTCCAGTAAGCGTGCCTTCGTAAAACTTTGGTCCTATAATTTGTCCGTTGAGAATTCCACACCATATGTTAATTCCCCAGATATTTTGGAAATTAGTTTCCCGAGGCCAGTGAGGATTATCCTGCGACCAATAATGGCAGTTATGTCTATTGACAATTCCATTATTATGGAAACGGGATTCATCTGACCACATGATGCGATCTAATATAGCCATTTCTTGAGCAACTGCCAACCACGCTACACAATTTAGACGTCTCTCGTAATCTCCTGGAAGCAAGCCCTGATGTAAATGTAAGTATTTTATATGGTCGCAGTTTATTGTCTCTCAGAATTCTTTGAATTGAAGAATATGAAATATCAGTTTTTGTCGCTAACTGACGAATATATATACATATTATATTTTATATCTTGATTAGATATATATTTTATATTTATAATTATATATATATATATATTTTTTTATTCTTGACGTGCCACATGTACATAATTATGTATCTACTTAATGGCCAATAAACTATCTATCTATCTATCTATCTATCTATAAATATGCGGGTCTACGAAAACACGGGCTAAAACTGCAACTGTATGTTCCTCATCTCGTGCGATTCTGGGCTTAAAAACGTATCGTTTCTTCTCAAAAATTCCACTTTTGCTCATATTTCTTGCCAATTTTGCAAACATTTTGTCTAATGGTACCGGCCTATTTCGAAAGCGATCTTGATATAAACGTTTGGCTGCTTTACTGTTTTTTCCGCACTCTCCATAAATTAATATCATGTCCAATTTTTCTTCATTAGTGTAAGATACCATTGTGTAAATCTATTTAGAAGTATAACATAAAACAGAAACGAATAACACAGTCACAAATAACAGTATTTTCAATTTGACATTACTAACAATGACAAAATTCAATTGTTTCCATGGCTAACTATGTTGAATCAGAAATAAAACCTTTAAATGAAGTTTTTTCGTATTTTATTAATTTTCTCGAAATTTTTCTTATGGAAGTGTATGCTTTTTTCACATGGTTGTATGCAGAAAGAGAAGCTCTACAACAATCGGCAAAAAAATAAATAGTATTTGGATCCGTTGAAACCGAATTCGAAGTCAGAATTGTCAGATTGGCTCGTTTTTCACACCTAACCCCAAAAAAAAAAAACGCTCCGAAAACAAAAAAGTGATCATTCCAGCGGACCATACCAATTTATCCTTATGTATTTGGTAAGGATGGTCCGCCGGACAGACCGCTTTTTTTTTGTTTGTTTTGGGGGTGTTTTTTGGGGTTAGGGGTGAAAAATTAGAAAGTATGACCCCAAACAGCACGTCCAATTGTAATTACGTCTCTACAAGATATATACATGAGAAACAAAATATGTTAAGGTGGATCTAATTGTTAAACTAGTACTGACGTACACATATGAGATACACTTATGTTTATATTGACAGATTTATGTGATACAACGTTTAATAATTGTATACTGTATGCACTCAAGATTCTAAACATTTTTACATAACGTAAAGAAGGATCATTAGAATGTTGAAATTTGACGTCCGTAGAAGATGCCTACAAGGTTTAAGTCATATGTATGTGTGATGCTTTATATAATACTTGTGCCTACTGCATACACCACATAAAAGTGCGATATATATACATGATACAAATAACTATATATACACTTTTTAGTTGTGTCTTGTCGTGTCTACATTCGACTATTCAAGCATGGAACAGTGTGCGCGCACAAAGTGTCAGCGTGAGCATACCGGCCATGTGTATCTCATGTGTCCTCTTTCCTCTATAAGAGTGGTCATAGCCACACATACAGCAGGCATTTTTGTTTTTTAACAATATCCAAAACAATTTATATTCGAAAGAGTTTGTAAAGATTCGGCAGTTTTAAAGATATCGAGTTCTTTTAATAATAAAATTAGATTAAAATGCATTAAAAAGCAAAATCTAGTCGTTGCGTGTTCTACTATAAAGTCTTTAAGCAGGTATTCAAACAGAAGTCAGTGGTTGAGTGAGTTAAACATTAGGCGGCGAGGCAAGAGGTACGCGGTTCGATCCGTGCTCACTCTGTCTTTTTTTTTTTTTGTTAAAATAGTTGCGAAAAAACTTTCAGTTGTTTTTTTCAAGGTAATAATTGCTTATAAAACCGATGTACGAATATACTTCTTTTCAATTTTAGGTCTGTTTTAGACCATTAAATATTCTATTTATGTTGTAAATGATATATTATACCTGACCGTTTTTTCTCCAACACGTTTCCCAGGTTTGTATAAGTACTTCAACTTAAAACTTTAATTCCTAACTCAGGTGACACTGGTGACAGTTTAATTAAATTAAATAAGTTCTTCTTAATAATTATAAATAAATAAAAATACTAGTAACTCGAAAAATTCAGGTTTGGGAACACGTAAAAAATAGAAAAAAAAAGAGAACTTGAAAGATTTTCATATATTTTAAATAAGGCTAGAAATTCAATTTCACACATAATAAAGACTTCATACACATCATAAATACTGCTTTTAGCATCCGAAATAACAATCACCACGATAGCTCAGTTGGTAGAAGCGTCAGTACTGTAATACGGACAACAGAAACGTGTAGGTTCGATCCCTACCCACCGCAATTGGCAAAGGTAAGTAAAAATGAATTTAATAACTTAATAAACATTATAATTTACAGGCAACCCTTGTGAGAAGAAATTGGAGTGATGGTGAACAATATTAGATATGTTAATTAATGTAAATAAAATATACGGATGGCTAACAAATAAATTCAATTCATAGGACAAAACGTATATGCATTAATTAATTACTTTATTTTTATCAAGTAGACTTACTAACTAGTATGTAGTTTTATATGTTCCCATTGCTAAAAACCTGTGGGGGGATTACCAAATATAACCTGAAAAAATTAACGTCTAGCATAAGACGTCATTCGTCTGAGACATTAGGAAGTCAATCACTGTGCATCCGATAACACACTGTGGATCAAATTATTTGTGTGTATGTAAATGGTATACTGTGGCTACATTGTGAGGCGGACGTTTAACCTTTGTGCATACGTGTTTGCCTATAATGTGTAAACGTAGCACATTTACATCGTAGAATTGTGTAACCTTGTGTCTGCATCTAGATACTTCGTCACAATGCGAACACTTCGTAATCGTTATTTGGTGTGCTGTATGGGACAATTCTGACTTCGGATTCGGTTTCAGCGGATCCAAATACATAAGTATGCACTGGTATGGTCCGCTGGACAGACCATTTTTGAGAAAGAGGGTGTTTTTCTTGGGTTGGGGGTGAAAAACGAACCAATCAAAATACAAAAGATAAAAATACATAAAGATACACTGTTATGGTCTGCCGGACAGACCACTCCTTTTTTGTTTTGGGGATGTTTTTTGAGGTTAGGGCTGAAAGACGAGCCAATCTTACAATTCTGACCGGATTCGGTTTCAGTGGGTCCAAATACATAAGGATACACTCGTCTGGTCCGCCGGACAGACCATTTTTTGGGAGGGTGTTTTTTTAGGGTCAGGGGTGAAAAAAGAAGCAATCTGACAAATCTGACTTCCGATTAAGTTTCAGCAGGTCCAAATACATAAGGGGCTGTGGAATCTTTGATAAAATAGTTAAAATACTTACCGGACGCAGGTCAGATATAATTTGACGATTACCAACCTTTCGCAACGGACTAACTACTGCTTTTTTTCATTGTTCAGGAAATTATCCTTGCGCCAGACAACAATTCAAATGTGAGTTAGATAGTCACCAATAATAGGGAATCTGCATTTTAACATTACTAAAAAAGTATTTGATATACCTATAGGTCACCAATTTCGCATAATTATTCTGTCAAGGAACTTAGACAAAAGTACACACATTTATGGTCACTAATGTAATCTGCATTATGTTGCTTACAGTGTTTTCAGTTTACTGGTAAAAAATGGGGTCTATTAGGGTGGTGGAAAATTGCGTAACTCTAGCTGCGTTAACAACTGGTATTAACGTTCCTAGGTAGTCACATTTAAAATATTTGTCAAACTGAGTTTTTTTATAACTAACTTAAAAAAACATGAAGCAGATGTGTTGGGCCCCTTCTTTGGACGTGTCCCCTGTACTTCATTGCGTTCATTTCTATCCTTTCTTGTAATTGTCTTCTCTCCTAGCAGAGATGATTGATGGTAGTTGATGGATTTATGTCCCTGCTTTCGTTTTGTTGTTTTTGCTCTTCTCGGACTTCTTCTGTTGGCTTTCGTCGTTGCCGCGTTTTTAACTCCATGTGTCATCGTTGGCAGTTTGGTATTTGAAAATAACAAATAGCTTCTCTGAAAGTTATCTGCTGGATACCCAAAATAATGTTTTTCATAATAATTGAGTAAGCAGAAATAAAAGATATTATTTTTAAATACATATCCGCAATGTTTAGATATTTTACATTCTCACACAGTACATGATTAATCATGGAACTGCCAAATAAGTAGTACTGTGATGTCACCAATATAATTTCTATTTTTATAAATTTAAAAGATTTATTTCCATTCACATCTAGATAAATTGAATATTGTTTTCAATTTTGTCTCACCGACTTATTTCCTTGTCTGAAATTTTTTAGTGTTTTAAAACTTCATGGTTGATGGTTAACAGTACATTCTAATTCTCTACGCGAGAAGTTTGATGACAAAAAAGATGTATAAAATTTCTTCCGCTTTGCCCCAATTGTGTTTTTGGAATACTCACCTTGGATGATTTCTGATAGCAGACTGCTCCTGTTTCTCAATTTCGAATTGTTCACTATGCAACACACTATACTTCTGTTAGTAGAGGTGGTTGTATAATTGTATAGGTACGCAAAATGTAAATTCATTTATTTTTTAGCCGCGTTCTTACTATGCTAACATGTTTTGAAACATTGTGTTTTAAAACGAGGTTATGGAATCATCTTCTTCTGCCAGTAGGAAATGATTTGATAATATACATGTATTTTCTCCACATATTTTTTTTTTCCAGAGAGAGAGTACAAACTTTTTACCACACCTGATGAACTTTGAGCAGTAATGCTTACTGAGCTGCGATATCAAAAGAACCCTGGTACAGAATGAAACACAAAATTTTGTACCAGTAAGCATTAATTACCACCACATTCCATAATAATAATAATAATAATAATAATAATAATACTTTATTAATCCAATTGATCACATAACATGATATAGGATAAGTCAACACATTGCAGAGTATAAATAAAAATTACATGAAATTAGTTAATAAAAGGAATACATAATATGAGTGTATATACGGTTAAACAAGATTATATATGCAATACTATATAAAATATCACATCGTCAGTACTAGCATAAATATAATAGATATATACATATATATCAAATGTAAACATCAACAGTTAATACAAACGAACATACATAACACGGAATATCACAAGATGTCATCAAAGTATTCAGACAGTGAATAATAACATTTATTACACAACATTATTTTAACAGAATTTTTAAATTTTTTGAGATCAAGTAATTTGTATGAATTTGGAAGTTTATTGTACACTTTTACTGCCATATAGCATAGATACTTGATTTAATGCAATAAAATGGTTTTCAGTAGCTATTTTAAAAATGAATGTCATCTTGCTATACATACCGGGTGATTTTTTTAGTTGGTACAGCACCGTTTCCTCGTTTATTATTAAAGATACAATTTTGAAATTTTACACGCATACTTAGTGATATTTTTTGCATCTAATGCACTTTTTTTAATTTTTCTGCGGGGGCGAGCGTAGAGGCGACTTCAATGTGAATATCAGTCGATATTCCGTTGAAGCAACGTCGAGCGCGGTTAGTACTTGGATGGGCGACCCACCTGTCTTGGGAAATACAGCGTTCTCGCCCCACCTTCTAGAGGCTTGTATATCAGTGTATACTCGGAAGTTACGTAATTTCAGACGAGGATTACGTAGTGGATATACCATCCTCCGGAGGGGATGTAAAGCAGGCGGTCCCTTGTCTATTAAATGTTAGGCAAGTAAAAGATCCCTACTCTTCTTAAGGGAAGAGGTTCGGCAAAATTTCCAGGTTGGGGGTAGCTCGTCTCCTGGCGTCGGTGATAGGCCCTGGTAGCGGAAATAGGCCGACGTTAAATAGTTAAAAAAAAATTCTGCTGTTTCCCGTCTAACCGGAAGTGACGTCAACTTTCGATTTTCAAATGGAACACTATAGTTTTTCTTTTGGATTTCAAAACTAGATTTTTTTCTGAGTTAGAATATGTAAAAAAAATATTAGGTTGGAGAGGAAAGTCTTTGGGATAATGCGATTTTAAGGTTTCAGGTGTTGAGAAGCACTAAACATCGAGTTACCTATGGAATGATTTTGTGGCAGATTAAAATTGCCGTCAAAACGCGTAGTAGGTGAATGTCAAGTCAATAGAAGTTTGCGTTGTCGTCTTTGAATTTGGCATTTCAAACAATAAAAAACAAACAAAACAATAAACATTTTTATTTCAAACAGTGACAAAAATTTAAACATGAAGCTGCAATAACAAGAAAATTATCACAAATAATTTTCAAATAGGCCATCATTTTGATCTAAACACTTTTCAACTCTTCTCTTGACACTTTCTGCTGAAAACTGTTGTGTTTTCAATAAACTGGGGTTCATCTCTTAGCAGATTTCACGAACACGTGCTTCCAAAGCCGCTCTTGTTTCGCGCTCGTATTCATAAACATTGTCTTTAATGTGACCCCATAAAAAAATCCAATGAATTGAGATCCGAGGACCTCGCTGGCCATCTAATCGACCCGGAGGTTCCGATCCACCTGTCCTAAAAAGTAACTGTTAGAAGACCATCCACCACCCTTGCATTGTGAGGTGGGGCTCCGTCTTGCATAAAATAAATTTCTCTAAGTGATGCCAAAGGTAAATTACCTAGATGATTTTCTTCCAAGAAAGGCAATATGTTTTGGGAATAAAACGCTGCATTGAGATTTTGATCATAAGCAACAGGTCCAATCAATTAGTTCTTAATAAGCCCAACCCAAACATTGAACTTCCAAACTATCTGAAAGTTGCTGGATTTAGTTAAGTGTAAAGTTAACCGTGGACCAGTAGTGTGCGTTATGTCGATTGAAAATGCCGTTATTGGTAAAACTGGCCTCGTCGCTCCAAATTACTGCACGCCAAAACCCTTTCTTCTTGACTTTTTATCGTGAACCATTCGCAGAACGCAGTTCGTCTGGGAAAATCTCCAGGAAGTAACTTTTGATGTAACAAGTATTTGTAAGGATGCTGCCCGTATCGTTTTAATATTTTCTGGATGGAGGAATATGATATGTCAAATTGCACTTCTAGTTGACGAATTGAAATACCTGAATATTTAATTCATTATTCTCTTGCCTCGTCACATAGAAGTTCTTAAATTTGTAATTTTTTTTTTTTAAACAAGTCTTCTTTTCTCGGGATATTCTGCATTGAAACTACGACAAGTTGGTAAATATCTTTGACCTTGGTTAAAAATCATAAGGATGTTAAAGAAATCTTCGTTTGTATAATCATTTTCCATTTTCTTCACTAATTTTTTTTGAACTGACGCCAGAAAACTTTGAAATGCTAAATTCAAAGACGACAACGCAAACTTCTATTGACTTGACATGTTCCTACTACGCATTTTGACGGCAATTTTAATCTGCCACAAAATGATTCCAGAGGTAACTCGATTTTTAGTGCTTCTCAACACCTGAAACCTTAAAATCGCATTATCTCAAAAACTTTCCGCTCTAACCTAATACTTTTTTACATATTCTAACTCAGAAAAAAAATCTAGTTTTGAAATTCAAAAGAAAAACTATAGTGTTTCATTTGAAAATCGAAAGTTGACGTCACTTCCGGTTAGACGGGAAACAGCAGAAAAATTTTATAAAGTGCATTAGATGCAAAAAATGTTTCTAAGTATGCCTGTAAAATTTCAAAATTGTATCTTTAATAATAAGCGAGGAAAAGGTGCTGTACCAACTAAAAAAATCACCCGGTATAGTTGAAAAGAGAAAAAGGAGAATCAGATAGGAAAAAATATACAGGGTGCCATTTAAAATAACAAAATAGATGTCACTTCCTGTGAAACCGGAAGTGGAAAGAATTTCTTATCAGTACTAAAAAAAAGACAATCACTCATTATATAAATCTACCAAATTTGAAAATAATATCTTTTCAAATAAATATGGTACAGGGTGTTACATGTCTCCTGTGTCACCCGGTATGTTTGCTGTATATTTTTATTTTAATTATGTTACTTTCCAAATTATTGTAACATCACTGATTTAAATAACTTTTATTTTAATTTCACAGTTCATCTATTTATACCAAAAACTAGAGAATAACAAGGCTATGAAGGTCCCAACTATGGTGGCGAAACCTATGCGGATGCCATCAGATGAGTTACAAAAGTCTGTGGTGCACATGCCACAGAAGATTTGATTTGAGCTAAGGGGACATTTTTCATTTCTTTCCCCTCTATCCGCAACAGCGCATCCTACCGAGATGATTTCTTTCTGGGTGATTTCATCTAAAATGAGAACACAAAACTTTAGAGATTAGTTCTTTATTGGTGGTAGAGGTAGTAATAATTATAGCAAACGAACGATACAACACAGATGTCTAAACATAAAATAAAACAGCTTGGAACATTATACAAAACTAGAAAAAATGATGATTATAAGATTGGAAACAATGTAATAGACAATTTAACAAGCTAAAAACGTACTTTTCGCCGGTTTACTAAACTTTTTATATAATTGTTACACATTCTATAGGATACTCTTCGCAGTTTTTTTGTAAATACTGTTAGTTTTAAAAATTTTTAATTTTATAGAACAAACTTAGTTGATGAAAGTAAAAATTAAAAAAAAAACATGCCATACCCCATGTGGGTTTCGAACCTAGGACCCTTGAATTCCGAGTCAAAAACGTAAGAACCACCTAACACGTAAAAAAATGTAAAAAATGTAAATTTTTATAAAAACATAAAAATCAAAAAAAAAATTCTCAAATTTAAACCATTAATAACATTTTTATTTACTGATCGATTTTGTTCAAAAATAATAGGGTTCTTCCCCTAGCTAACACTAACTTAGTGTCCAAATTTCAGTACAATCGGATGTTTCTTTCTTAAGTTATCGTGCTTACAAGAAACGTGACTGCCGGACAGACGGACGGACGGACGGACGGACGGACAGACGGACGGGCAGACGGACATTTTGAAAGTTGTTCAGAATTCGTTCACTAACACAATGATATGAAAATTTTTTCTTTACGAGAGATATTTACGATTTTAGAAATGTGCCGATCAAATACAATATACTCTTCGTTTTTGCGAAGAGTATAATAACACAGCCACACACACACACAAAAAAAAAGTTCTGTGCAGCGGACCAAATTATATGGATTGGGTGTATTTTTCGACGCTGAATGCGAATCCAAAAAAGGATCTATCGTATCAGCTTTGTTTTTTAGCCAAAAACATCCCTTAAAATGGTGTAAATTCATAGAAATAATGTAATAACTCTTAATGAAGTGGGAAAAATGGTAGATGTTTTGTAATCGAGAGTAGAGAATACAAATTCGAGCCACAGTAAGCTATTTCTATAAATTAAACCGAAATCCGCCCAAATTTTTGTATATCCTAGTGCAAAATATTTGACTCTGGTGCTACAACCAGCCATTACTCTCAAAGGGTAGAGACTCAACCCTATGAACCCCCCATGGTTTCAAAACGGGAAAAAAATTGAGACTTTTGTAGTTTTAGGCAGGGTGAACAAATATGGAGTTAAGTTAATTCCAACCACCAATACATGACTAGAGACTAGCCTTAAAGGGTGGTAAGAGAGGTGCTATTGAAATTCGAAAAAGGTCAAGTACTGTAGCTCATTGTGCCAAATACCTGAATCTGGTACGATAACCACCCAATCTTTTAAATAAGGTTGAAAATCACCCCTATTGGGGGGGGGGGGGGTGAAAACTACCCTCACATACGGACGGAAATATATAAACGAAAATTTAGTTAATTTAGGTATATAGATTACATAGATAGAAAAAAAATGGTCACTGAAGAGATATACCCTATATAGTCCAGTCAACGAATGACCTAAAGGGTGGTGTAGAGTGCGTGAGCAGGGACCTAAGCGATTACTTTAGAAAGTTGTTCAGGGTGTTTAGGGAGTGAACATACTGAAAGTCCTGACGACTAGGAGGTGAGCCGGAGGGGGGGCACAAAGAAAGTCCCACTTTTAATTTTTTCGCTTATATCTCTAAAATAGCGCGTCGTAGAGAAACATTAAAGCTCATGAAATTCTCTACAACTTTCATTTTATATACTTTTTTCGAATTCGCAACCGTTTTCGAGCTACACGTTCCGGAAAAGTGAAAATTTTTCGAAAAACAGATTTTTACCTCTTTAAGGAAAAGCAAGGTGAGCTTCTCAAAATTGTACTTGAGTCAGAAATCATCAAGGAAGCGGCAGTGATCATTTACAACCCCTCCTCCACTCAAGGAGAGGTTGAAGAGGCTGGGAATATTTGCTTCCTCAAATGGTATGGGGCAGCAGCAACCAGTACCGCTTCCAGTTGTTCATGAGGTCAGAGGCAATATTAAACCTGACATCAGCTCCCTCCCACCAACGAAAGCGCAGCTAAATGGCATTCCCGGCGCACCTACCACCAAGTGCAGCAGTAGCTCGGAAATGAGCTGCCCCCTCAAGAGTGGGGGTGGAAACATGCAGGAGAGACACCCCGGTGCCAATTATAAGCACCGGAGGTCCTTTTTTTATCAACTTTAAAATACAATTGTCTATTTTTCAGGTAAAATCAAATCAAATCAAATCAAATCAAATCAAATCAAATCATTTATTGATGTTCACAACACAGTGTGTTTTACACAAAAATTTGTTTTTCGAAAATTTTCATTTTTCCGGGGCGTGAGGCTCGAAAACGGATGCGAATTCTAAAGAAATATATCAAATGAAAGTTGTAGAGAATTTCATGAGCTTTCGAGATATAAGCGAAGAAACCAAAAGTGGGATTTTCTTTGTGACCCCCCCCCCCCCCCCGCTCACCTCCCAGACGTCAGGACTTTCAGTATGTTCACTCCCTAACCACCCTGAACAACTTTCTAAAGGAATAGCTTAGGTCCCTGCTCATGCACTCTACACCTCCTTTATTGACTAGAGTATGACTAAAAAAAAGGAAAATAAAACCACGGAAAAGATATTTTGAAGATAAGAGAGAAAACGAATAAGAAAAGAAAGTATTTGGATTGATGGTCGAAAGTATGATATTAATAGGAAAAAGGATCGCTTTAAACAGATTAAATGATAGACAAGTTGATAAATGTTAAGATAAACAGTTGAATAAGCAGGTATGGTATAGTAAATAAAATACAACTGAATTTACTCCGTATATGTCTACCGTGCCTACAAATGCCTGAATTTTTGTTCCAGGATATTAGAAGTAATGAAATTCGTCCATCTGTGGGTGTAGTTTTGTTATCCTCCAAAAAGACATTGAAAGTGAAACTGTAATCATTCGTATGGGTGTTCCGAAATACCAGACCGTTCGTTTAGCAGCCTATTCCACACGCAAAGATAACTGTATTTCTTACTATTTTTGCGCGTGGATTTGGTATCTCAGCTGACGGAAGGGAATTTTTGAACATTCTGTATAATATCCGCTAAAAAGTTATATTAAGTTAATGAATTTACCTTTCGCCACAACTCTTACACATACGGGTTCGTAGGGGGAGTAATCGCCTGGGGACGAACAATTTTCTGTCGACCAATTGTTTCCATAGAAACTGGTGTAACATTGCAATGCAGTGGCTAAAATAATAAAAATATGCAGATAACATGTCATGTGGAATAGAAATTTAAAACAGAGTAGCTGCTACTAGAGCATGGAAAATCGTGAGATGTTCACATAATAGATAGGGAGCTGTTGGCACATTAGGTGTAGGATTTGTTCGTCGTTGGGAATAATAGGTATAGTAGGTTTCATATATAATTCAGCGATATAAAATAGCTCACAAAAAACCGTAAAGGGTACCGACCGCATAAAAACTCCTCAACGTATGAGTAATCTAGTCTATACTGTATAGACTAGATTATTCATACGCTGATGAGTTGTTCTATTTGTTAATATCAATGTATTCTGTTTTATTTGACAAATATAATGTGACAAAGGAAAACTCACCTAAATAGTCGTGAGGAAGTCAATAAATTTTGACGAAACGTCGACTATTTTAAAAAGTCTTTTCCTAACCCCTTCTGGTCTATACCCGTCAACCGTTACCAGCATTAAAGCACAGACCATCAACCACTAATAAAAATTGAAGTAAATCTAATCATGAGAGCTCAAAATGGGAACGAGGACTTCCTTCTCCCTCTCCAAACTTTTTTGTGTATTTTTTGTGGAAGATGTCTCGCCCTCCTATGTAATTTGGAAAAGCTTCTTATTTCAACACTAATCAACTTATTACTTAACCCATCGCCATGTAAATTGTTGATATCTAATGTCATTTCTTTGTCTTGGTTTACTTCAGAAGTCCCTAGCTCCCTTAATAGGTAGTTCCGGACCCATATTTATAGGGGATTTTTTAAATATTTTTGACATAGAATGACGCTTAAAAATTAATGACTGCATACCCAAAACACCCTGTATAATAAATAAAAATTTTTAAGAAGTCTGTGCGACTTTCATGTACAAGCCGTTTCTTTATTTAAAAAAATAATCGAATTAAAGGGGGATGTACGCCATAATTTGCTCACCCTATATATACAATAATTTTGAACTGTAAATTCTGTTGTCCAAGTAAAGCAACTTATTTAACTTACTTCTTTGTATCACCACAGCGAAAATTAGCACCAATACACTTACAGAAATTTTTAACATTTTTTAGCAAAAATTTTGACACTCGTGATATTCAAATTAACAATTCTTTCATTTGAATTTGAACTGCCTTGACATGCATCTTACGACCACATAAAGTTCGACTTTGCTTAATATGGAGATTGATCATTTTAATTACTTACTATTATCTTCAACTTATTTACTACGATAAGAGATGATTAACGTGGTGTCATTGCACAATTTACGAATTTTCTTAATTAACGTACATGGTTACTCGGAATAAAATTTATTTTGAATCGAGTAGTCTGTTTTTGTAGATGTAGATGAACTTACCACCCTTCGTCTGTAGGACGTGATTAAATTCATTTTTTTACTAGTGGCGCCAAGTCGCTCCTCCTCCAACGTAGGGTGGCCTATCTACTCTCAGTGGGGTTAGGTTAAGTTTATGTGAGACACCATGGATCGGATCCTGTGTTAGAGAGGTACCACTGTTACCGTTTTGGAGATAAATGTCTGCAAATTATAATATTATTATTATTATTATTTTTTTTTTTCTGTTTATTTTATTTAATTTTTGTGTTAATAATATAAAGTTATATTATACGCCTTACAATAATTGTCACAGTTGTTTCCTCTAAGTGATTTATCGATATATGAATTTCCATGTTTTCTTAATTTTGGACTCATTTATCTGGAAAATGGTAACTCCTATCAAAATATTGTATAGGACAAAAATAACATTAAGAACAGTTTTTTTTAAATATGGCCGCCATTTTGAAAGTACAGCCAGTTTTTCTTTTTTAGAACATGTCTTAAATTGTTCCTTAGGCTTTAATCTGAAAAACATTGTCCCCAAGGATCGGGCGGGGGGTGCACGTACAGCTAGGGAGGGCTCCCCGACTATTAGCTTTATGCTAGATTTAATTTATTTAATTAAGAAGTTACAGGCTCAGTTCGCGGTCTATGATATTTAAACATCATATTTGTAAATTACTTTCAATATTTTTTACAAACCTTTTTCTGAATTTTTCTAGTGCATGAAAAGTTAAATGATTATAGTTTAAAATTATATACATTTTTTTATCAGTATAGATGTGTTTTAGTATAAATAAGTCCAGAAAAATCATTGAGAAAACTGGCAATATTTCATAATTGGAGGAATTTAGACCAAAATTGCTATTACATTCATAACTGCTACCTAAAAAACATAAAATCCGGTACCTATCATGAAGATAAATATATTTTGTTCACCATAAAACAATTAAAAACTATAAAAAATCGACAAAAATGGTAAGTAACTCAAAATTTGACTACTATATAGATATAAATATTTTTTATTAGAAATAAATCCATTAAAGCTACTAAAAATGGCCAGTATCTTGAACTTATTCTACTTGAGACCAAAATGACGATTACATTAATATTCTACGATCAAAAAAACATAAAACCTTGCACATTTCATCCATATGAATATTTTTTATTAAAAATAAATCCATTAAAACCATTAAAACCACTAAAGGGCTTTGGCCCTTTTAGTGGTCAATATCTTGAACTTGGACAATTCTAGATCAAAACGACCATTACATTAGTAATTTGCGACAAAAAAAAAAGATAAAGTTATTTACATTTTATCGTATGTAATATCACTAGTGCTTAAAATTTTATCGAAAATTTTTTCGAAAGCGTGTTGCCTGGTAATATAACGAGTGCAAATTTGCAGTTTATTATCTGATTAAATCCCGACCGCTTTAGCGGGAGGGATTTAATCTTTGATAATAAACTGCCAATTTGCACGAGTTATATTAACTAGGGGCGACTTAGCTTGAGAAAAAATTTTTAGATAAAATTTAAAGCACGAGTGGTATTTGTGGAGAATATTTCACGAATAAATAATTCATTAAGTACATCTTCAATATTATGTTTTCTCATTAACTGCCTTCAGACGTTTTCTTGTCACTTTTTGGAGTTTACTGACCTTTATTTTCAATTTCATCATTAATTTGATATACAGAAATATTTCCAAACCGACTCATATTGTCAAAACAGCAAATCTGAAACAAACGCAGTAGAAACAACGGAGATTCGCTATATTTTAAAATAATCTAGTGATATTTCCATGGCAACTAGTAAATAAAACGAGTTGAAACCTTAGATATTATAATATATAGACTGGCTTAACACCTTTCAGGCGTTTCTGAGGTGCAATACGACGAGGAACGATAGAGAGAGCACTACTTTAGTACCGATGTCTCGCCCAAATAAAATATACACCCATGGTTCCGAGATTGACATAGAGAGCGCCATCTAGCGCTACAAGTTATATTCCATAATAAATAAATGTTCATCGACTCATATTTACGTATTTAATCCTTACTTTTAACTTACGAAGTTTATGAATTATGTTGAGGTTTGCTTTGTTAAGCAAAGAGAATTTTAAATACAACAAATTATAATGTTTGATGCACAGCTTTGATTCAACGAGTTACTTTTTGGTAGATTACCATATGTAAGTACTATACATTTTTAGTTTGTTCCAGAGCGAATGTGTACTTGACATTTATAATAAATGATTTGCTTACCTTTGTAACTACGTTATTGAGCTATTGAAAGCTGTGCTTGACTTGTTCCTGTATTATGAGCTATATTAAGTACAATCTTTGTGTGTCATTGTTACCTGATTGAACACTAGGAAAACTGACATAGTTACAGATAGGCAAAAGTTACAGCCTATATATTTCAGACAAGATTCGCTTTGGAATTGAGGTGTTTTTGTTTGCTACTACATAATACAATATTACAATTTACAAGGTAAGTACGTTAACAATTACTTAGTAATAAGCTAGAGAAGATATTTATAGATAAAACTTAAAAGCTCGACAAAAAACGTCAAAAAATTTTCGCATATTTGCCGCTGCAGCGACCTAAAAAATTAGAGCGATAAATTTTGCATGTTGGTCCTGTCAAAAGCCGATCTAGCTTGAATTACCACTAATAATGACGTTTGATTGGTGCAATGTTTTGAAAAAACGGGCTCTCATTGGCTATAGCGTTAATGAGTGAAATAATCGATATAAATGTTTTATTTGAATTAATTCAATTAAAACCACTAAAAGTGGTAATATCTTGATGCTGGTCCACTTTAGACCAAAATTACCAAACTTCGATCCCTTTTGGCTAAAATAAATATTTGATTCGTAATCAGCGACTCAAAAAAGATTCATATAAGTCATAAAAATCCGTTTACAAAAAGCTTAGAGTACACAAATTATGAAAATTTTAAAATTTTTATAATTTTCGCGGCGTTTTGGCAGCTGACATAATACCTTAATTGTAAAACCCGCAGTTATCTGATAAAAAGCCAGCTTTCGCAAATATTTGGCACCCAGTTTCATCCAAATTGATCAAAAATTGAGCGTGGAGTGGAATTTTGAAAATGAAAATTCATTAATTTTACACTGTGCGTCGTGAACACTCGTGACCGGTGAATTCAGTAATATGTGACCATAATTGCGAACAATTGAAGCCGATCGGAGGTCCGCTATATCTCACTACTGACGAAAACTTTCCATCCTATGGTGTTTTTGACCACATCAACCGAAAAGGAAAACTTAAAACGGTTAATGGTGTATGGAAAATCAGATGGCAACTGGTGAAGGAAACTTAACCGACTCAGTGGTTTAGTGCTTACGTGTTAGCATTGAAACGACGGGTTCCTGGCTAGAGTATGGATGTTTAGTGCCGCTGTTATCTTTACTGAGTTCAAGCTTCAGCTGCAGCAAATGGCAGTATCACAGGGCATCCTCGTTAAAAAGCGATCAAAAGTAGTGTACGTAAGTTGTACGCTTAGCAGACAACCGCGACAGATACCGTGTAGGGATTGCAATTTACCGGAAATTTTAATAACCGGTAAATCGGTAAATAAAAATGGAAATAACCGGTTAACCGGTATTTACCGGTAATTTTTAGAATGAATGATTAGGGTGGCGAAAATGGCAATTATCTTTTTCCATGTACAAAATTATCTAAATTTGACAAAAAAAATTTTTGCCCACGACTATTAAATAATGTACTCATTATGTATGTGTTTCCTCAAAGATAATGCTATCCATTTTTCCCTGCAGTGAATAATGATTTCAGTATTCATTAGTGAATAATAAGGACAGTCAGTTGTTTATAAGAAGTCACGGGCAGGTATTTTTTCAATTCGAGTGTAATCTCGCAACTTTTTAGTAGAATTTATGGCTAGTTTCTGAAACCTTAAATATAATTAATTATTCGTTAACTGTCATAGCTACAATTGTGTGAACAATTTTACTGTTATTATCAAATTTATGAATAGATAACTATTTAGCGTTTCAGAAACAAACCCTCTTTTAGCATACAATTTCGTTTTAAAATTTGATTGAGTAGGCCGTTATATGTCAAATTAAATTTAAACGTCAACGTTATTTACAATAATTTTACATATTACTCAAAAAGAATAATATAAATAATTCGTTAATTAATTTCTTCAGTAAGCAATTTAATAAAAATATCTAATAGTCGTGGACAAAGTATAGTATTCTACTCGCATGTAATGGCTACTCTGGTGATTTACGACATTCGCTTACGGCTCGTGTCTTAAACTTCACCCTCGTGAATAATAGCCATCATTATATGTTCGTTGAATAATATACTATTATATACGTAAATTTAATATAATGAGCAAACCAAAGGTTTTTTATCAAAAGGAAAAAATATAAATGAAATAAATTTAAATAAATAATTATTCCGCAAATAACAAAAATATCAACTTAAATAACAAAAATTATAAACATAAACTCAAATAGAGCATTTACTGAATACCTAATCTAAAAATACAATATTTTTTAAAAACGGCCTGTTAAAAGGGTTAGTTTTTCAAAGCTATATCTGTTAGTTGTCTGATATTTGTGCATAGAATACCACCAGCTGAAGATGTCCTTCCTCAATCGATATTGGTGGGTCGATAAGTTAATAAGAATTGGTAATAACATACTTCTAAATGTATGCCACGGATATTTGCGGCAGTGAAATATTCAATTTCCTATCGCACGATATTGTCAATGTCTCTCTTACTTGTATTTCTTAGAGCTTGGCGTCTGGGTTTTACTTTTTATAATATTATTTGTTTATTTATTGTTAAAAGTGCTCAGTGTTGGGACAGTCACTCTGTATTTAGTGAATAGTAGTCACTGACATAAATATAAACGTTGAATACGTGACATATCGTAAGTTTAGAATTTACCGAAATAACCGGTAAAAAATTAAAATAACCGGTAATTATCATCATGTGTTTTTTGTCCTAATAACCGGTTAACCGGTTAACCGGTTAACCGGTATTGCAATCCCTAATACCGTGTTGCTATAAGACATCCCTTACAATAAGGGGAAGTTAATTCGGTTAATTCGTGGGACACAAAACGTGTATCCTGGCATTTCAACGAAAACATGAATGTTCTGGTGCCTGTTTATTTCAACCAAAACTTCATTATTCTTATTCAACTATTAAATATATGAGAAAAAATCAGTAGCTACGAAAGCGGCTGGAACCTCCCCACCCAGTGAATCTTTGAAGTCGAAAAGAGCACTATTTTTTTCATGTCGGTTAATTGGTAACTATCTCTTGTATTTTATTAAATATATTCACTTTATCACTTTTTTTATTATAAATTTTATTTATCAGTCCTGTTATCGTTAGCAGTAAATTGATATAGTCGATTATGTTGAACTTCTATATACATGCATCTAACTGAAAGTAAAAAATATGGATAGCCGCGATCTCGATTTTTCAACATCAACTTCTTGAAATACTCACTCTGCATAATTAAATAAAGTTTATTACTTGAAAACAATCAAAATCGCCTTGTCACAATCCACAAAAAACACCATATTGTTAAAATTTCAAGATACTTAGCCAGGCCAACGGAAGAACACAAACTGTTTTGACAAACGTTTAACGACTGTCAACAAATGTTTGACCGCCACGCCAAGTTGGAAGTCACGTGGTTTGGATTAATAAAAATAGACTGCTAATTACAGATTAGATTTCCAACCTACAAAGAGTCCTATTTTATTAGGACAAAGTATTTAGAACCTCATAAACATTACACTGTACTAGATTTTAGTTGAAAGTACGGGAACCACTAATTTTAATAATAGCTACGTAATATTCTTAAATCTTAAGAAATATATATTTTTCAGGTTAGCTTTGACGTCACGTACCATAATCTATAAATCAACATTCACAAAAGTTACCAACCCAAATATTTTTGACAGGTGGCAAAATACATTTTCCCCTAACAATAATACCAATAATATTTTTGAATGCTGTTATGTGTACACATATAACGAATTCTTTTTAATTATTTTAACGGAAACGAAAACGAAAGGGTGCAAGTGTGGTATATCGTTGAAATTGGAATTTTTACTGCTTTTCAATGGTTCGATTACAAATTGTAGGTAATTATAAAATAAACAACTTGTGCCAAAATGGCACTAAATGTAATTCAATTTCAACCAGATCTTCTAGAGCACTAAAGAAACTCTCATGCAAAATTTCATCCAAATCCGTTTAGTAGCTTCGCCGTTATCGTGCTAACACACACACACACACACATACATACACACATACACACACACAGACTTTTTTAAAAACCACTTTTTTGGGTTCCTGGACCTCAAGACGTAAAGATTTGATATTATCTCAATTTTCGATTTTAGATTAAATGTAGTAACCTCCCACAATTTTATTGTGGGAAGGTTAAAATGCAAAGAAATGACGTTTTCTGAAAATTTTTTTTTCCAATGTATAACATTTCGATGTAATCAATATAGGCCAAGCAGTGGGTACAAAAAAAAAATGCATTTGCGAATAGAAACCCCACATTGCTTGGACTAATAGTTCACGAGATACTATGAATACTATGATACTATAAATAGATGAAAATTGCGTCTGATGGTGAATTAATTGCTTTGTGGCACGGGTTAGCGTTATCCGATCGAGTTAAAATTTTGGACGCTTCATTTTTTAAATAACCGGAACCATTTTAGGGGGTGAGGCCGAAAAAATTGTAAGAAAAAAATATCGATGAAAATTGCGTCTAATGGTGAATTTTAATTGCCTTGAGGCACGGGTTAAATTTATCCGATCAAGTATACAGTGTGTCCCCGGATGGAGTTGACGAGAGGAAAAACATCTCTATTATTGATTTTACGACGGAAAGTCATTCTTTATAAAAAATTCTTCTTGTCGAAAAAATGAATTTACCATATAAAAATCTTAAATCAGATGTACCGGGTGTTAATAGATTAAGAAAACATCAAAATGCCTCAAGAGAGAAGTACCTTCATATATTATTTTGGACAAAATGTTTATAAAACAATGTTGTTTATAGTCCAAAATAAAGCCAAAATACAAATTATGAAGTCTGTATTTTGACTTTTATGTTTTTATTATGTTTATCTTTTTACGTTGAATTTATTAATATGAATAAGAATTCAAATTAAGAAACAGAGTGTGCTGTCGATAATGAACTGACAAACCTCATTGTGACATTGTGTAAAATATTACTATCTTACATCTGCATGTATTAGTGTTCTGTTGATCATTTAAAAAATGTTTACCAAACAAGAAAGAATTTATTTGATCAAATGTTATGGGATTGGAGACGTCTCTTATCGAATTAACTTTTTCCACCAAAAGTTCCCTAATACAGCGGTATCGCGCCAGTCATTGCGCAAACTTGCAAAAAAATTCAATGAAACTGGATTTGTATTGGATGTCAAAAAAACCCAAGAAAAAGTACAATGAAGACGATGCGGCAACACTTTTGGCATTAAATTCAGTAATAGAAAACCCGAAATTATCTTTACGGAAACGCTCACAAAGACTGGAAGTAAGTAAAAGTCATTTACAGAGAATTTATATGGAAAACAAAGTTCGACCGTTTAAGCCAAGGTTCAGACATACACTTGAAAATGGAGATGAAGAGAAGCGATTAGATTTTTTTTTATGGGTCGGTGAGAATTACCTCGTAGATAGAAGTTTTCACAGAATTTTTTTTTACTGACGAAGCAACATTTTGTACCAATGGCCATGTTTCATCATAAAACAGTCGTTATTGGGCTTTTGAAAATCCAAACAATGTTATTCACAAACGAAGTCAGCGTTATAAAAAAGTGAATGTATGGTGTGGGATTTTTTATCATCGAATCGTTAGTCCATATTTATTAGAAGAAAATTTCAATCAGCATGTTTATTTGGACCTTCTGGAAAACTTTGTATTGCCATTTATAAACACTCTGCAACCGGAAGTAAGGCGTAACATTTTTTGGCGGCAAGACGGTTGTCCAGCTCATTCCTCAGTTTTGGTACGGCAGTGGTTGACAGATCACTTCGGAGCCAGATGAATGGGAAGATATGCCCCAATTAATTTTTCTGCAAGAACACCAGACCTTACGCCAATGTATTTTTTTCTGTGGGGTGTTTTAAAACAGAAAGTTTATGCAGATGACCTGCCGCATGATCGAGAAATACTAAAAGCACGAATACAAGACGCGGTGAATGAAGTGAATGTACCCTCAACCATTCGTAAGGTCTATGGTGAATTTATTAAAAGGATGGAGAAATGTGTTGAGGTTGGAGGAGGCTATGCAGAATAAATTGTTTTTCCACAATCGTTGAAGTTAATGTTATTATGTTATGTTAATGTTTGAAAAGAAAGTTGACATTAATATAAAAGTCAAAATTTAGACTTCATAATTTGTATTTAGGCCTTATTTTGGATTATAAACAACTTTGTTTTATAAACATTTTGCCCAAAATAATAAATAAAGGTACTTCTCTCTTGAGGCATTTTGATGTTCTCTTAATTTATTAACACATTTGATTTAAGATTTTTTTTATATGGTAAATTCATTTTCTCGACAAGCAGAATTTTTTATAAAGAATGACTTTTCGTCGGAAAATCAATAATAGAGATGTTTTTCCTCTTGTCAACTCCATTCGGGGATACACTGTAGATAAGGACCACCCTGTTACGTACCAATGACAACAAATAATTACTTCAGTAATATACTGCTAAATACTATAATGCACTACTTCAATCGATTTAATAATTTGTTCACTACTTAATATTCCGAACTTGCCATTTTAACTTAACTGTCTTCTGAATTAATCTGTCCATTCTGTGCTTCTCCTTGCCTTTATATACCCAAAAATGGGGGGGGTCTAGAATGTTCTGTCATGATGTCACCAGCTCTCTAGTTGTTTCCAGAAGTCTAGATTATGACACTGCGCACCATCTCTGGACCGACAGCCGAACCAACCAACTAGCTTAATTGTTTCCTGTTACTTTTATAAGTGGAATTTAGAGGGAATTCCCACAGATGTCTCTGGGGGTAGAAACATCTAACAATATTATTTGTATAGCAAAAAAAAGTGTCGGTGGCACCTGTACTAGAACATTTATGATGACATATCATTAGCGGTTAGCGGTTAGCGGTTAGCGGTTAGCGGGTGACATATGTGAATAATAATAACATTTCTTGTACTGATAAAATGTGTGTATTTTATGAATAAGTTTAATATGATAAGAATTATTTTTCGTTTGTAATTAGAGCAATTAAGAATTGCTATCAATATAATTGCTTTATTATTAGGATAACCTCTAACCTAACCTGATGAGTAAATGTATTTTTCTGATGATGATGTAAATAATTGATATTCACTAATCATATTTTTCCAAGAAATATTTTGAAAAACTTTACTTAATATTTTTGACAAAATATTGAGACTAAAATCGTGCAAGATTGAGATCTTGTTGAGAAATGGTTGTATTCTCGGGACAATTTTTGAGTAATGTTAATTTACACCCACAGTCTACCCAATAAGTGTAGACAGTAAACCCATTGGCGTGCAAATTTCAACTCTTCGCAAATTCCACAATTGTTTTGGATGGTATTTATTTATTGATATGAAGTGCGTTCCGTTTACCTTTGCGTCACCCTAAACTTTAGGCCAGTTTTAACTTTTATCTCTCTATTTTCCGTGTAAGCAAATAGACAAAATTGTTTTCGCGTGTGTTTCGTCTTCGTTGTTTAAAAACTCATATCAATTTGCCTTTAAAGAAATTATGTAACATATAGACTGTGTATAAACACAAAATTTTGTACTATTTAGTTAAAAAATTCTGTCTGTCTGTCTGTAACTTTTTTTGTGCGCACGTTTACTCTGGAACCGTTTAAGATATTGACTTTAAATTTGATGCACATGTGTACTTTAACGAGATCTAGAAATAGATTATATTTTCATCTTGTTCCGTTGAAGGGTTGGGGGGTAAATTGGGGTAAATTTGGGGTAAATACATTAATCAAGCAGATAAGAGTCCATAAAATTGGTATTTAGTATATACAAGAGAAGCTAAGGTCTCAAAAAAATTTTTGGCATTAGCCACCCCCATTACCACCCCCACCCCATTATTAAAGGGGATGAAAACAAATTGTGATTTAGTGTGTGTACAAGAACCAGAAACCTCAAAATATTTTTTTACTTCGTCTACCCCCACTACCACCCCCACGCCACCACCGATGTGGGGTATCGTTTTCTGGGTTTTTGGGGTAGAGGATTACAAATATTATATTATTAAAGTTCCGTAAACAATTATTTCCACATACAAAATTTTTTCGTTGTGAGTGACTTAGATAGAAAATCTGGATGTGGAAGTAGTGATTCCTTGAGCAGCGGTTGTTTATTTCAAAAGTTCATAATTTTATTTACGAATTTTGCTTTGAAAATATAGTTTTTATAGAATAATCGGGCTATACTTTTTGTCTCTTTTTGGGGAACTTTAATAAAGATAATTCCCTTTCAGAGAATAACAGCGTTATAAACGGCAAATTAAATCCAATCAATTTTAACAAAACAACATTTATTTAATAACATAACAAATGAAAACTTAAAAATGTTTATACAAACCCACGACGCAGTAGGACTGTTGGGGACGCTTCCAACGAGCAGGGCCTTCGGCCTGTTTTCGGTGCCCAGGTCAACACTTCCCCGATCCGTATTTACTTTTTGTTTAAATACTCCTGATAAATGATGTATCGGGATTTAGTAAGGCCAATGTTGATTTTGTTTAATGCGGCTCATAGCATGTTTATAAATTATACACGTGTATTCAAATGGTATTGTATAAAATATTTAAAATGATACTATGTTTATTAGTTTCCATTTTTACGGTACTATAATAAGAAAATAAATGAGGAATTAGGATTGACAATAATGAAAGAATATCTTTTCAGATATATGAAAATGTCAGTCCTTGTGGAAAAAATAATATTCATGTAGGCAACTTAAATTAACGTACCAGACTTTAGTGAAGAGAATATGTGTAATGCTGAATTATTATGGGTTTATGGAAATACATATTCTTGATTGGAATGGATTTTTTTTCACGAAAATGGTTCCATGTACCTACGAAATATTTTGTATGTCCATTATTGATACCTATAGAATAAATATTTCTGGTAAACCATGGGTTGATCTATAACATTTCTGTTAATTAGAATTTATTAACTAAAAACAAAATATTTTATCATGTTTACATATTTAACAAATATTTATAAGAATTTAAATATTCCATAGTTAACATTAAGTTACACATACACCCAATCTTTTAAATAAACGAACAATGAAAACAAATCTATCTTATAAATTATACAAATATTCACAACAGTATTTGTTGTGAATATAAGAGGCAGAAGGCTTATAACCTCACAATTTTCGCTACTAAAGAAAATTGAAGACTTCTGCTAGCTTTCAGGTACCAGTTTATAAATAATGAATTCAAAGCAATAAATGAAGTATCAATATTCTGATTTTTGTTTATTTTGTTGAGAAAACCGTAACAATTTTCGATTAGAATTAATACATAGATTACTTTGCCTGTTCACTACTCTTAACACTATCCATGCCAGTGAATTCTATTTTAATTCAACTTAACCAACTCATACATAACATAATTCTTATATGTACCTGGCGTCTTATGTGAGGTTATGGGTCGTCGCCTCTCGAGCCAATATATTTATTTGATCGAAAATATTAATTGTAATTAACACTAAACAATGGAATATATGTTTTGGCACTGCTTTAAGCATTACAGAGCACATCTAATATTTACAAATCTCGATATTTATCTAATTACGCGAAAAATTTTGGGGCCAACATGGCGAAGAAGATTCCGACGACTGCGGCAAAGCTCAGTCTGATGCTGGTAGAGGAGTTACAGAGGTCTGTTTTACAGGTCTCACATTTGATTTCCTCACCTTTGACTTGACATTTGTATTCTTCGTCCTTCGTTCTCAAGACGCATCTCCTCGAACTGATTTCTTTCTTGGTGGTCCAATCTAAAACGAGAGTGCAAAAAGCTATAGATAAATTAGTTTTATCTACTCTTATTAGGTTATACACTAATTAATGAACTGCTTTTGAACAATTAATAGTATCCATAAACAAGCTAAAAACGCACTCTTCGCCTGTTCACAAAACTTTTTATATAATTGTTACACATTCTTCGCAGTTTTCTTGTAAATAATGTTAGTCTTTAGACATCCTAAATTTTGTAATATCATCTTTGTTGTGAGAAAAAAAATGAAAAAAAAAAATACTCAACCTGTGCGGGATTCGAACACGGGACCTTTGGCTTGCAACGCAAAACTTTAGCCGCTGCGCCACCACATATTGCTACGAAAATTGATTGTCTGTGATATATATATATATATATATATATATATCTTTCAACAATCATACATATTTTAACTCCTATTTCTATGAAATATATTAGTAAAATCCATAAACAAAAAAAATATATTATGGATATAATATTTCGCAAGATTTCCATTTTAGTACAAGCGACAAAAATTAAGAGAATATATTTTTTTTTAATTAAATAATTAATAACTTTTTTATTTACCGAACAATCTTCCTCTAGCTAACACTAACTTACTTCCTAAATTTCAATAGAATCGGGCTTTTCTTTCTTAAGTTATCGTGCTTACAAGAAACGTGACGGACGGACGGACAGACGAAAGTTGTTCAGAATTCGTTCACTAACACAATGATATGAAAATTTTTCCTCTAAGAGCGATATTTACGATTTTAGAAATGTGCCGATCAAAATACAATATACTCTTCGTTTTTGCGAAAAGTATAACAAATAGCGTGAGTTATAATGCGTGAGTTATTATAACTCACTAGGTACAGGGCCAATCACCTTCATCTTCCTGCCTAGCCTGTCCAATCAACGTAATAGCCAGGGAGGTAGCGACAGATTTTTCGGGTATTAATACACAAGAGGTCGATTTTTTACCGGGTAAATTTTTTTTGTACAAAAACCTGTTTTCCCATGAAAATTATTCGAGAATTAAGGGCATGGAAAAATCGCGACAGGAAGTGGAGCGATTTTTCCTATGTCCCTTAATTCGAGCGTAATTTTTATGGAAAACAGGTTTGAGTCACTCAAAAAAAATTTACCCAAGTAGAAAATCAACCTCGTGTGTATTACAGAAGATTAATATATGATTAAAAAATATTATCGAAAATAATTATTAAAACAACAAAACTGTTTATTTAATGTTTTAAAAATAACGATTTATAATAATAAAAAAAACATTTTCTAATGTTCTTTATCATGTTATAACCCCAGTCAGTCAAAATATTTGCAAGTTCATCATAGTAGCCATATATTTTCGAGGGAAAAATGCTCTTTGCAAAAAGCTTTAAATTGTTCCCATATAGAATTTTTAATGTTTCTCGTTTTAACTGGGACACTTTCATTTATAGCTTCGTTAATATTTTCTTGTGAAACATCACCAAATCGCTTTTTCTCATTCATTTTGTGTACAGAAATCAAGATGAAAACGTGAAATGTCAGATTTTAATAATCTCAATGACTTTATTAGTTTGACACATGGCTACTACGAAAAAAGTAACATACATTTTTCTCGATTTTTTCCACTTATCGATAGCCGTTTTTCTCACTTTAAACAAATCCTATTGGTCGATTTTTCTGAAAACGTACGTTTTGATTGGTTAATAAAGTAAGAATATATTAATCGCGTTAATATATATATAAGGCTAGATCTCCCATTAAAGAACTTATATCTAGATACATAATGGCTACCTTTTCTTCATATACCTTATTTGCTCCTGACATAGTCACATTATATGTACATTAAAATGGATAGATGAACATCACATCCCATAGGCAACAGAGGCGGGTATGTGTAGGGAAAATGTAAAATATTGTACCTATTTTATGTGATAATTATTGGTTAACTTCTAGGAATATTAACGCAGATTGAAAAAATACAATAGGTAAAGATGTTTTATTCAAGGGAAATATGCATTGGAAGGATATTATTTATAATATTATTATTAAAACTATAAACTGAAACTCATCATGTTACGACTATGATCTACTTACTTATGAAACGATCGATTTCTGCAAATGGCACAGCACTGTTGCATGTTGCACTAAATTGTCACTAAACTGTCTAAATATGAACAGAGAATATTATTTAGGTATTAGGCAAATCACAACTTGAAATAAAAAGACTTCCTCACCACATTTTGATCGAAAAACACGAAAAACACTTATTAACATTAATGACGGATACTGTCAAAACTGTCAAACTGAGATTATGATAATCGAACTGAAGCCGACCGTGTACGAGCGGCCGCGAATACGCCGATAGGCCAATCAGCAACTTATGGGAAGAAGTGCCTTAGATTGGGAGTCTTTCGGGATCATAAAATTCATGCCATTATGTATCTAGATATAAGTTCTTTAATCGGAGGGCTAGATTTTCTCCCATGATAACTTAGACAGTATCAATGATGAAGGGGCAATTCTACCAATCTCTAAGTCCTGCAAAAATGAGTAAAAAATTAAATAACATGTTGCAAAAAGAGATTATCGATTTTCTGAAAAGTCACAAAATGTCATTTTTGATTCGTTCGTGCCGAGCCGAATTTTCGAATTTCACCGTGCAATTTACGATCAAGTTTATCTGGAAGACTTCCTCTATACGTCGCGACATCGTACGGCCGTCCCAATGGTGTTTTTCGAAAAATATGAACGTGTCAAGATTGCATGTTTTTGCAATTTTTTCGGCGCCGAAATGCAAGATGTTTTTTGCTATTCTCGCAGATATCTCCGAAACGGTGGGAGTTAACTCGAAATAAAAAATAAGGTCAAACGAGTATTTTCCACTACGAATGTTTTTGCTGCCATCAGATTTTTTATTTTTTTTTTTCGTTTCGGAAATAACTACTGAAATGTCGGCCTTGTACGGCAAAAAATCGCAAATTTTGAGCTTCTACAGTGGCATATTTTTAATCTTGGCTCCTACGCCAAAAGACTACTCTAGCTAATTTAAATAGAATTAAATTTGCTAAAATTCCTTTTTTTATTTTTTGAATTTTTTTCCTAGCATAAAAAACAAAAGACGATGTTCACTTAACATCATGTACTACTTTGACGCTCCGTTAATCTTGGCCCTTCGAAACAAAGGTTTCTGAGAAAAATATTTTTTTAAGATTTATATACATTAGGAAAACATGTAATATCCTACATTTTCTCGAATATCTCGATAATTATCGTTTTTTTCGAAAAACTTGTAGACAGCTTTTGTACAGAGAGTTGATTGAGCTTTCCGAAACTTTTTATTTTTTTCCTAGCATAAAAAACAAAAGACACCATTCATTTCGCACTCTCTGAATATGTGGAGAAAACGGAGGTGCTAATTGTTTTTAAAAAGTTATTAATGATTTCATAATCTGGTGCCAACTTCACACCAGCACCACAACTATCGGTGTCAATTGCAAAACCTATATCATCATTTAGCACCCTCTGTGTATGTAAAAAGAATAGAGGTGCTAATTGTTTTACTAAAGTTATTGATAATTTTATTATCTTAATCTGGTGCCAGCATGTCAGTATCATAATTATCGGTACTAATTGCGAAACCCATATGGTCATTTACCACCCATTTAGCACCCCCTGAATATGTAAAAAACAGATGTGCTAATTATGTTAAGAAAGTTATTAATGATTTTATAATCTGGTGCCAACTTCACACCAGCATCACAACCACCGGTGCATATTGTGAAGCTTTTATCATAATTTAACACCCATTTAGCACCATGTGTAAAAATAAAAAACAGAGGTGTTAATTGTTTTAGCAACGTTTTTCACCCCCAACCCCCAAAAAACACCCACCCCAAAAATAGGCTGTCCGGAGGACCATATCAGTAGCAGTATATCTTTATGTATTTGGTAAGGATACACTGGTCTGGTCCACTTTTTTGTTTTGGGGGTGTTCGTTGGGGTTGGGGGTGACAAACGAGCGAAGCTGGCAATTCTGACCTCGGGTTCGGTTTCAGGAGGTCAAAATACATAAGGACGTACTGGTATAGTCCGCAGGCCAAAGCACCTTTTTTGGGGGGTGTTTTCGGGTTAGAGGTAAAAAAAGAACCAATTCGACAATTCTAACTACGGATTCGGTTTCAGCGGGTCAAAATACATAAGAATACACCGATCTGGTCCGCAGGCCAGACCACTTTGTTTTGGTTTTGGTGGTGTTTTTTTGGGGTTGGCGGTGAAAAACGAGCGAATCTGATAATTCTGACTTCAGATTCGGTTTCAGCAGGTCTAAATACATAAGGATATACTGGTCTGATTCGCAGGCCAGACCTTTTTTTTGGGGGGGTGTTTTTCTGGGGCTAGGGGTGAAAAAAGAAGAAACCTGACAATTTTGTCTTCGGATTCGGTTTCAGCGAGTCCAAATACATAAGGATACTTTTTTTGTGTGTGGCTGTGATATCAGTTAATAATGCTCTAGTGGGTACCCCATCTGTTTCCGCTCAATTTTCCGCAAATTGAAGGTCGTATTTGTAATCAGCATGCCAAAAAACATAAGGTAGTACACTTCTCCAAGGTAGGCGCATTGTTCTAAAATTGGCATCCTTCTTTAAGGTCTGCACAATTTTTGTTCGTGTTAAAGTAAAGTTTTCCTGTACTGACAGAAAACAGAAATTGTACGTTAAAAAACGCATTTGAAAAAAATGCACAAATGCCCACATTCGTTTATTTGAAAAAAATTTTAAAAAATAATCAGTCAAATACTAGAGATAACAGGGTACAAATTTCATTTTGGTTTTTCAAAATTGCACCACAGGGAAAGAAGTTATAAGGGGTTGAATAATTTTCCTTTCTCTACCTCATCCCCCTCCCCTAATTGACCCATTACCCCCATCTTCCGGCTGCATCCGTTCTTATCTATTTCACCTACCTCAAAAAAATCTCAGCCCCCTAACTCCTCTCTTTCTGTGAAAAAATTAAGGAATTACTTTTTTGTATATTAGTGTTACGGCAAAAAACGCGTATTTAAAAAAAAATTACGAAAAGTTACCGTCCGATTTGAAAAAAAAATTACCAGATTATGCGCTTCTGCGAGGTCTTCAATTTTTGATTTAACTTTTTTTTCGACCAGGCCATAATAGCAAAGTTATATACTTGAACAGTTGTGCAGTGACAGTTAAGCGCGAATAATAGTATATTACGTAATGAGTGATGTAAGAAGCATATTACGCACGAATGGAAAAGTTATGCACGATGCCGCGTAGCGGCGAGTGCGTATTTCCATGAGTGCGTAATTGCCTTACAACTCGAATTATGTACTATGCTTTACCTACGATCATATTTATTTAGTTATTTAGTTAAATTTAGTTTACTAGTCAACAATATTAATCAACAAATATTATGTCAGTTTTGACAGCGTTTGAAAATTAAGTAGGCGCATTTGTTTTTTTAAACCCCGCGTAAGCGATATAAGCCACCTATAATTGCGTGTCCCGTGCGTTTTGTTTAATGTGCGATTTGTTAACAGTGCGTTTTGTTTACAATATGTAAAATTTAACTTACATTGATGGCAGGTAGTGTGTTTTTTACTATTTACAGTAGTGATCGTAGGTAAAGAATAAAAATGTCAACGGATGAAAACGACACGCTTGCTTTAACTGCGTTTGTTTTAGTTCTCAAAAAACAACGAAAAAAACGTAGTATGTGGTGTAAGAAGTGGTTAAAAAAAAGGAAGGAGTATTCACACATTAATCTCTTAAAATGGTAGTACCACAAGGTGGATTCATAAACATCTTCTGTACCCGCCCCTGACCACCGAGTTTTTTCAACTTTTTTCTTCTCCTTCCTGTAATTTGTTCTTTACCAATTTCTCCCGATCGGCATTTGGCTCTATTTCTTTTAGTTTATCTGCCAATTTACTGTATACCGCTTCTCTTTTCACCTTATCATGGTAATCTTTCGATTTTATAAGCCAAAGACGTGGCTCACTTTCATATATCGTTATAAATTCTTCGAAAATCTTGCGATTCCTTTTTCTCAAATCGCTCGTCATCGCACAGGTTCACCAAGTCTACTATTACCTGTTTACACAAGTCTGCCGACCTGCCGTACACACGCTCAAGTATACTTGCGCAAACCCAACATAGTCCAACAAAGATATCATTTTTCAAAAAAATTTCTCCCGGCGAGCTGATTTTTTCAGGGTCGAGTATACGACCAAAAAGTCACAGTCCACACCCCTTGTAGGGTGTTGCAATAGGGTTTCTTATTTTTTGTTTTTTTTTTTTAATTTTCTTTTTCCAGCTTGTACATAGTAATATTCTCTACAACTTTGCCTAATAAAATTTTTTTGTAACTTTAATTTTTGACGGTCCAGCGCCCATTATATGGGAAAACATTCAACATATTATTTATTTACTATGGTTCAGGCTGAATAGCTGGTTCTTGCAGGGTTGATTGAGAACTGTCTCCTGAATCTCCAACCAATTTTTTTTTCTTTTGGTTGGAGACTTAGGAGACAGTTCTCAATCAACCCTGCAAAAACCAGCTATTCAGCCTTTTGTTTGTATGTTTCCTGATCCATAGTAAATAAATATGGTGAATGTTTTCCCATATAATGGGCGCTGGACCGTCAAAAATCAAAGTTACAAAAAAATTTTATTAGGCAAAGTTGTAGAGAATATTACTATTTACAAGCTGGAAAAAGAAAATAAAAAAAAAAAAACAAAAAATAAGAAATCACCCCTATTGCAACACCCTACATCAAGGGCGGATCTGGACCTTGAGCTTGGGGGCAAAATTTTTTTGAAGAGCGGGAGGAAAAAATCCGAAAAAAATTTTTCATCCTAAAAAATACAATTTTACAATGAAAGTTTCTTGGAGGGGGTAATTACCCTGTTAAAAAATTTTTTCTTCCCAAAATTTACAAAAATCATAACATTTTAAAACAAAAGTTGATGATTTACAGAATCTTGGGGGGGGGTAATTACCCCGTTACCCCCCCCCCCCATAAATCCACGCCCGCCCTACAAGGGGTGTGGACTGTGACTTTTTGGTCGGATACTCGGGAGACATCGTTCCATCGACCTTGAAAAAATCAGCTTGCCGGGAATTATTTGTGAGCACCCCCTATAGAGAAGGTCGACTTTTACTGTTCTAACATGTACAAGTGTTCAATATAGAATTTCATCAAGTCTCATGTCACTTGTACAATCACAATACTTGTACAAGTGTTATAAAACACACGTTCCAGTATACTTGTACAATCAACTTGCGCATGCATATACCGTTCAAGTATGCAGTTACGTCTGTAGCCGCCGTTATTATAACTTTATATTATTAACATAACAAAAAATAAAATAAACTGAAAAAATTAATAATAATAATAATAATAATAATATAATTTGCATTTATCTCGAAAACGGTAACAGTGGTATCTGGAAAACGGCAACTCCTATCCAAATATTGTATAGGAACAAAATTGTAGCAAATTTTATGCACTTTGTGTTTTGTGCAAAGTTTTTCTCCATCTTTTTTAGTTTTTGTATTAAATGACTAAAACAAAATTTGCAATTTTTTTTTAAACGGACGCCATTTTGAAAGTACAGCCAGTTTTTTTTTTTGGGGGGGACATGTCTTAAATTGTTCCTTAGGCTTTAATCTTTATGAAAAACATTGTCCCCAAGGATTGGGGGGGTGCACGAACTGTTAGGGTGGGCTCCCGTAGTATTACGTTTTATATCGAATTTTATATTTTATTTTAAGATCTGAATCATTTATCTGGAAAATGGTAACTCCTATCCAAATATTGTATAGGAACAAAATTGTAGAAAAGTTTATGCACTTTGTTTTTGTGCAGAAAGTTTTTCTCCACCTGTATTTAGTTTTTGTGTTAAATGACAAAAACAATATTTGCAATTTTTTTTAACGGACGCCATTTTGAAAGTGCAATCAATTTTTTTTTGGGGGACATGTCTTAAATTGTTCCTTAGGCTTTAATCTTTATGAAAAACATTGTCCCCAAGGATTGGGGGGGTGCACGAACTGTTAGGGTGGGCTCCCGTAGTATTACGTTTTATATCGAATTTTATATTTTATTTTAAGATCTGAATCATTTATCTGGAAAATGGTAACTCCTATCCAAATATTGTATAGGAACAAAATTGTAGAAAAGTTTATGCACTTTGTTTTTGTGCAGAAAGTTTTTCTCCACCTGTATTTAGTTTTTGTGTTAAATGACAAAAACAATATTTGCAATTTTTTTTAACGGACGCCATTTTGAAAGTGCAATCAATTTTTTTTTGGGGGACATGTCTTAAATTGTTCCTTAGGCTTTAATCTTTATGAAAAACATTGTCCCCAAGGATTGGGGGGGTGCACGAACTGTTAGGGTGGGCTCCCGTAGTATTACGTTTTATATCGAATTTTATATTTTATTTTAAGATCTGAATCATTTATCTGGAAAATGGTAACTCCTATCCAAATATTGTATAGGAACAAAATTGTAGAAAAGTTTATGCACTTTGTTTTTGTGCAGAAAGTTTTTCTCCACCTTTATTTAGTTTTTGTGTTAAATGACAAAAACAATATTTGCAATTTTTTTTAACGGACGCCATTTTGAAAGTGCAACCAATTTTTTTTTGGGGGACATGTCTTAAATTGTTCCTTAGGCTTTAATCTTTATGAAAAACATTGTCCCCAAGGACTCCCCTGGGCTCCCGTAGTAATGATAAAAGAGAACGCGCGTAACCGAATTGTCAACAAAAAAAAATTGAAAAAAAGTTGGTTTCAAAACTCTTCTTTTTCTCGCCAGATCCGCTTCAGTAGAGGCCGAATATGGTTTGGATGATGTGATGGTGGAAGAAAATTATAAACGTTTGACGTTACACCAATTACAATTACAACTAACAAATTGTTGTTGCGCGGAAACTGTACATTTTACCTTTGTACACATGTTTCAAACAGGCAGCTTCCAAGGTTGGACCTACTACAGAACCGCACAAAGTGCGCCGCCATTCCTCCAATGACTTTTCGCAAGACGCTCCGTCACAGTAGTAGCACTGCAACGCAACAGCATCTGAAAAATAAAACATAATGTATATAAAATACCTATAAAAAGTATCTATATAATCAATATTAAGACGGTAAAAAACAATTTTTTATTCAAAGGGCATAGCAGGATAAGCATGTGTTAGGTGCCCCAGCACCAATCGGGTCGAAATTTTTAGCACAAGTTGATAGTAGTGTTAGATGAAATTTCCCAAAATATTATTTTTGGAAAATCATTTTTACGGGAGTTATGGGGGTAAAAAGAAAAATGAAAACAAATTTTTTTCTCGAGAACGGGTAAACCGATTTTCATGAAAAAAATATATATTATGGCTTTTGATGGTGCAAATGTGGGAAAAAATTATTGGATCCATTCGTCAAAAAAAAGTGGTGAAAAAATTTTTTCAAAGTAAAAAAAAATTTTTTTTTAGGGGATGTTCCAGAGGCACACCCACCATTTTCTTCCAAATAAATGCTTATATGCCCCTTTAAAACATATCCAATTTTCAAAGCGATCGGAAGAGTACAACATACTCAAAATTGATAATCATTGGCAGACTGCGGGCGGCGTGTAGTCTATGTAATGAAGCATTATAAGACGAATTTTTTGTAAATATTTCGTGCAAAGACTAGATTACCTCCCCCCCTTCGTTTTCGAGGGTGCTGAACACGATGCAGGTGGTGGGAGAAGTTTTTGACCGCCGCAACCCCCTGAAACGGCCATCCCTCTTATGGATCCCTTTATGTTTTCATATAAACAGATTTGGGGAGTGATTTATCAACGGGTTATACTTGAAATAATATGGAAGGGGGTTATAGAGCAAGTAGAGTCCAGACAGCAGGCCTAGGGGGTTGATTAAACCCTCTCGAGAGGTGTAGTTTTTTTTTCAGATGATTCGGTTCAAATACGTATACCCCTATTTTGGGGTCGCTGATCACGGGAAAAATATTTATTTTTAGCTCCAACCCCCTAAAACGGGCAGAAATCACCTCTCACTCACCGTTTGAGAGATGAAGAGGGGTTGGAGCTAAAAATGAATATTTTTCCCATGATCAACCCAAAAACGGGGGAAACGCGTTTGAACCCGAATTATTTGATAAAAAATGATTTTCCACTCCTCGGAAGGGTTTAATTAACCCCCTAGACCTGCTGTTTGGACTCAAATTACTCTATAATCATCTTCCATGTTATTTCAAGTATAACCCGTTGATAAATGACTCTCCAGACCCGTATAGAAAACAAAGAGATCCATAAGGAGGTTTTCGGCGGTCAAAAACTTCTCCCACCACTTGCATCGTGTTCAACACCCTCGAAAACGGACGGAGGAAGGTAATTTCATCTTTGCAAGAAATATTTACACTATTTCTGCCTTTATTACATAGACTAGCGGTTCATTACTACATCTTACTACAACGGTCACTGGCGGCCATTACAACCCTACCATTTAAATCAGTATCAAACTTCAAGAAGTGTGGTGCAAAAATTCTCTGACGTCAACTGTGGGGTCAAACAAAATCTAGTTTGAAAATCTGAAGATTTTGCAAGGATGACGTCCGCAGTCATCCTACGAAAGAACTAGTTTTCAAAGTCCACTACGAGGAGGTTACAGTGCCTTTCACTAGTGAAGGTGCCTGTTTATTGTGAGTCCTCTTGCCTCTCATGAGTCGGGGTGTTTATTTATCGTGAGTCTCCTTTTTAGTCGTTTGTTTATTGTAAGTTCCCTTGCCCCTCATTAGTCGAGGTGCTTGGTTATTATGAGTCCCCTTGCCTCTCACAATTCGGGTTGACCTTTTTGCGTGAGTCCTCCTGCCTCTCACGAATCAGGTTACTCTATATTGATGAGAATTTTATTTTGAAAAAATTTTTCAAAAAAGTTGCAGGGGGTTGCGGCGGTCAAAAGCTTCTCCCACCACTTGCATCGTGTTCAGCACCCTCGAAAATGAGGGGGAGAAGGTAATCTCGCCTTTGCACGAAATATTTACAAAAAAGTCGTGCTTCATTACATAGACTACGCGCCGCCCGCAGTCTGCCAATGATTATCAATTTTGAGTATGTTGTACCCTTCCGACCGCTTTGAAAATTGGATATGTTTTAAAGGGGCATATAAGCATTTATTTGGAAGAAAATGGTGGGTGTGCCTCTGGAACATCCCCTAAAAAAAAATTTTTTTTTATTTTGAAAAAATTTTTTCACCACTTTTTTTCGACAAATGGGTTCAATAATTTTTTCCCACATTTGCACCATCAAAAGCCATAACATATATTTTTTTCATGAAAATCAGTTTATCCGTTCTCGAGAAAAAAATTTTTTTTCATTTTTCTTTTTACCCCCATAACTCCCGTAAAAATGGTTTTCCAAAAATAATATTATGGGAAATTTCATCTAACACTACTATCAACTTGTGCTAAAAATTTCGACCCGATTGGTGCGGGGGCACCTAACACATGCTTATCCTGCTATGCCCTTTTCTTAAAATGTCATGAAACGTCGCGATTTTAAGTTTAAGCAAAAAAATTGTGTCGTCTCTCGCACAGTGGCTAATTTTCCCAACCTAGGTTATCATAAGGTTTCCGTTTATAATTATGGAATTATTCTTCATATTTTGTAAATAAAATTTTCATATTTCACTTATTACTTAAAATTATATTACTTAGTTACTTAAATTAATTAATATTACTTAAAACAATATTTTATTTTTCGGTCGAGAGCTTAAACACATTTAAAAAAGTTCAATTCAAGAAAAAAAGTCCTGGTGTGACCGAATGGTAGTTTTTTTATGCAGCTTCAAATGTTTTCCAAAAATTTCGTTTTTTATTTAAAATAAATGTTCGAATTGTCTTCCATTGACATCTACGCATATTTACACATTTCTAATATTTATTGAGAAGGCCATGGTAAAAAAAAAGAAAATCGAAATAATCGTAAATGTCAAAAACAAAATTGTGAGTTAATTGTGAGTGAGCATTCTTAAAAATGGTTAAATTTAGTAATGGTGAAAAATATGATACGATTAAGTGTTTTATAGAATGCGGAGAAGATTCAAATTTAGCTTCCGAGCTTTATTTTAAAAGGTAAGTTATAGACAGCAAAACTTTGTGCCAAAAGTAATAATAGGTAATTTGAATACCGAAAATTTTATTAATATTCTGCGATAAGAAATATAGCCCTTTGTGGACAATATGCCTGTAGGACAATTTCAAAGATTAATTTACCAACACGATGGCGCCCCAGGTCATACGTCAAATGAAACACGAAATTATTTAAATGCTCAATTTGGGGAGTAGACCAGTGCCAAACCGGTTTCCAGAGGCCGAAAGTCTGAAAAATTCTTAGCGGTATACGGATGGTGGGAAAATTTAAAATTAATGGTATATAATTGGGGAAAAATCAATTGGACCGCAGCAGATAACCGGAAGTGGGGTGGGGGTGCGGAAAGGTGTGTGTTTGGGGGTAAAACGTGGGTTTTTTACGATTTCTGGCAAAAGTAGACCTCCTATCGAAAAAAGATTAATATAAAAGTTGTAGATAATTTGGAGAACTACAACTTTTATTTGAACCATTTTTTTACATAACCTCAAAAATTTTGAGAAAAACGCGAAACGAAACGAAAAACCACTTTTTTTAAAATTTTTATCTTCCACAAAAATCATTTAATTTTGATGGAATTCGGCGAAAATGCACATTGTTATGCATCAAAAAGGCTGTAATTTTTTTGAGGCATAATATTCATTTTTTGATTTCTTTGCGAATTTAATTTGAAAAAAAGGCCTAATTTTCAATAAAAAAAGTTGATTAACAAAGTTTTGATTTTTGAAAATTTCAGGACGGTATTTTTTTCATTAAAACCTCTACTTTAAGATAGTGTAAAAAAATCATATTGTTACTCTGGAAAAACATTGTCAAAAATGGAAAAAACCAAAAAATACTTTTTTCAAGATCGATCTTACCGTAAATGTCACTAATTCTCAATTGTTCATTTAAATGAAGTGTTGTAAGTTATGCAAAACGGTAATTTCGATGTTATACATAATAAGGGAACTTTAATTAACCGTTTTAGCTTCGGACTGCTGAAAACCGAAATGTTTAAACAATAATTTTACCTAAGAAATTGCTGAAAATTACCATTTTTAGGCAAGAAAAAAACTTTTTTATGCTTTATGGGAACTCTCACATTAAAAATAAGTTTATTACGTACTTTACATTAAATCAATTAACAAAGTAGAAATACATAATCAAAATTTATAATAATCTCATTTTTTTGGGAAGCTGCTCTACATCATCAGAGCCAACACATTGTTCGTTTCTTCAGGAACTTCGATAAGGTCTTCGACTTCATCAAGGTCCTCAAGTTCATTTAGATCTTTATCTTCAATATCTTTTGAACATTTGTTTCGTCACACATCTCCTCCGAATCGCTGATTTCTTCTAATGGTTGTATTTCAGAGTTAGAACAGTTTTCGGCCCCGTGACAATTCGAGCATAGAATAGAGCATTTTACTCCATGCTTTCCACAGCCGCATCTTTTACTACCACAACCAGTTTCACAGCTTTTTTGATGCATAACACACACCTTTTCGCACTTCCGGTTATCTGTTGCGGTCCAATCGATTTTTCCCCAATTATATATCATTAATCCTGAATTTTCCCACCACCCATATACTGCTAAGAATTTTTTTTATCAAAAACTATTAGCACTGGTCTAGAGGGACTAGTTTATCAATGTCTAGTTAGCTAAGTTAACTAAATTGATAACTAACAATTAATTTAGTTAACTGGACATTAATAAACAATAAAGTAGTTTAGATATTGTTTAATTACTTCCACATCCAGTAGGAGTATAGTAACGACAAAAAAATTTTTAAAATTTTTATTGTTAAAATTGGCTTAGAATGTCATGGAACGTCGAGATTTTAAGTTTGAGCGTAAAAAAATTCTGTCTGTCGGTCTGTCTGTAACTTTTTTTGTGCGCACGTTTACTCTGGAACCGTTTAAGATATTGACTTGAAATTTGGTACACATATGTACTTTAACGAGATCTGGAACTAGATTATATTTTCATCTTGTTCCGTCGAAGAGTTGGATTGTAAATGGTAAATTTGGGATAAATACGTAAATCAAGCAGGTAAGAGTCCATAAAATTGGTATTTAGTATATAAAGAGAAGCTAAGGTCTCAAAAAAATTTTTGTCATTAGCCACCCCCATTACCATCCCCACTCCATTATTAAAGGGGATGAAAAAAATTGTGATTTAGTGTATGTACAAGAACCAGAAACCTCAAAATATTTTTTTACTTCAGCCACCCTCTATCACCACCCCCACCCCACTACCGATGTGGGGTATCGTTTTATGGATTTTTGGGATAGAGGATTTCAAATATTATACTATTAAAGTTCCATAAACAATTATTTCCATATACAAAATTTTTTCGTTGTGAGTGACTTGGATAGAAAACCTGGATGTGGAAGTAGTGATTCCTTGGGCGGCGGTTTTTTTTTTTTTAGGAAATAATGATCCTATTTTGTGGCCGGCTAGATCTCCCGATATAACCCCTCTCGATTTTCGGCTTGGTTGTTTAAAAAATATTATATATAGAGAACATTCATAACATAGAATTGGAAAACAAAACATTAGCTGTGTTTCTGACAAATGCAATAAATGCTGTGAGGAGAAGGTGTCAAAAATTCATAGATGCCAATAGAAGACAATTCGAACATTTATTGTAGTTTAGTTTTTCCTATTTTTGGCAAAATTATTTTATATAAGTGTTGTTCTTAATAATAGTTTTCCATGACTTCCTCACAAATATATTAAATTATTAAGTTCAGAATTTACCGAAATAACCTGTAAAAAATTAAAATAACCGGTAATTATCATCATATGTTTTTTGTTCGGTAACCAGTTAACCGGCTAACCGGTATTGCAATCCCTATTCAACTCCCATATTGAACAATACTTTACTGTAGCATGCTGATAACATACACATTGCCTTCCCATAAAGAAATTCACCCCCCCCCCCCAACAATTGTTGAAGTCGCATTTTTGATGTTTAGTTTTATTCGACTATATTGGATGTTAGATATTAGCTGTACGAATTAAGTTGGAGTTAAAGTCTCGTAGAGATTTCTTTTTAATATACCAGCGCACAGTGATCAATTTTCCAATATTAGGAGGAAAATTTAAAAAATAAAAACTCTGTTCGTCAAAATTAATATATATATATCTATAGTTAAATAATTGGAGACAAGATAAGAAGAAATCAGTGCAATAACTATGTATTTCCACAAAACGTTAAAGTTTCGATTGCAACAAACACCAGCCGACTGTGCGAACCTTAGAACCTCATTTATCTTACAATGTTTAAAAAATAAAAGTTATAGAAAATCACGTGTATTTTCCAAAAATCATTTCAGAAAACAATTGAAAGTCACATTTTGGAGATATAAACTTTACTTTGATCTTCTTAAATGCAACGCACCCCGTATATTTTTACACCGTCTGAAAGGCTATGAAAAAAGCTTTTTAACGATATATAAAACATAGTACTTATCTTAAAAAAGTTTGGTCTAATTTACCGTCTTAAAAAAATAAATAAAATAATAATAATAATAATAAAACAATTTATCAAATTGGCCGATGAAAATAAAAGTATGTAATTTAAAGTAAAAAATATGTTAGTCCTGTAAATGCTGTTTTATATATCATTAAAAGCTTTTGTTGCGGCCTTTCAAATGGTATAAAAATGTACGGGGTGTTCTATTTAAAAAAAACCGCTGCCCAAGGAATCACTACTTCCACATCCAAATTTTCTATCCAAGTCACTCACAACGAAAAAAATTTGTATATGGAAATAATTGCTTATGGAACATTAATAATATAATATTTGAAATCCTCTACCCCAAAAACCTATAAAACGATACTCCACATCGGTAGTGGGGTGGGGGTGGTAATAGGGGGTAGTAGTGGGGGTGGATGAAGTAAAAAAATATTTTGAGGTTTCTGGTTCTTGTACACACACTAAATCACAATTTTTTTTCATCCCCTTTAATAATGGGGGTGGTAATGGGGGTGGCTAATGCCAAAAATTTTTTTGAGACCTTAGCTTCTCTTTAATATATTAAATACCAATTTTCTGGACTCTTACCTGCTTAATTTACCTATTTACTCCAAATTTACCCCAATTTACCCCCAATCCTTCGATGGAACAAGATGAAAATATAATCTAGTTCCAGATCACGTTAAAATACATAAGTGTATCAAATTTCAAGTCAATATCTTAAACGGTTTCAGAGTAAACGTGCGCACAAAAAAAAGTTACAGACCGACAGACAGACAGAAATTTTTTTCTCGCTCAAAATTAAAATCTCGACGTTTCATGACATTCTAAGCCTATTTGAACAATAAAGATTTTTAAAAATTTTTTTGTCGTTACTATACTTCCACTGGACGTGGAAGTAATATAAGTAAAGCTTATATCTCCGAAATGCGACTTTCAATTGTTTTTCAAAAACTTTCTGGAAACTTTGCGTTTTGAAAACTCCGAAAGTTTCCAGCAAGTTTTCCTTCTAACTTTCCATTGGGTATATTGATAACCTATTTTATGGTGAAATCTGATTCGTGAGTCAGTACAATTTTTTTCAAAAATGTAAGAATTATATTACTAGTCTAATCATTTAGTGGACGAGATCGGTTCTACCTGGAAAGTTTTGGAGAAGTTCTGATTTTTGGTTCTTTATGTTTCTTGGGGTGCCGATTATGAATGTCCACTTTGCCACCTCAAAAAATTTCGGGGAATATCAAAAACAGCAAAAAAGAGAAAAAATGCATCTTTTTGTATTTTAAACTATGCACTTTTTGATAAAAGTACTACGAAGAAAATCAATAGGCAAAATTTCCTACAATTTGACCCTTCACCCCCACATTTGACTCCCTCTGTGTTTTATTTATAGAGTATTAGAAGATAGAAGTAAAGTGACTGTAGTTAAACAAAAGCGGTTAAATACATTTAGTGAAGCAAGTAAGCAAAGGAAGGATGGAAAAGGAGTCCATTTGAATGGAAAAAGATCAATTGAAGTTCACGAAAAATGCAGAATACAGTACGTCAATAAAAAAATAATTGCTGCTCATGTGAAGAGAGCACAACAGAGTGGTCAAACGTTTCAGTTACGCTCATCTGTACGTAGTCTTGGCTTCAAAGATCACTGTTTTTTGTGTGGAATGCTGATAATGTAGAAGAACGCACTACCGGGCGTCAAAATGACGCGACACCAATTTATTTCTCAGGGGGCGCCAGTCGCGTATTACCCCGTTCTTCTACCTCCCAGGCGGGTTCGAGATAAGATGCACTTCGGTAGCCGAGTAATGGACCAAGGCTGCACTACCACAGATCGGAAACTACGCTCTCTCTGGATCTGAATTCCCTCGTTAGGGGTTTAGGCACCTCTTAATTTCCTGAATTTTTGCATAAAAAAAATCCCAACTGAAGAATTTCTCTGCGGAGGGATTAGTTTTGGTACGCGGAAATCACGTTTTGGTCCATTAATAACGGAATATATTTCTCAAAAAACGCATAAAAAAATCCCTATCAAACCTCCGCAAAGCAACCAGAAGGTCGAACGTTAATACGAATTAACTCGACACATCCGGTTTTCTATACGAAAGTTCCAGGGATTATAGACCGTCAACAGGCCTCAAGATCAATTAAGAAACAATAGTTCAAAGAATCGGTTTATTTAACAGAATTGGTTATACAAAATTCTCAAGATAAGAATCGTGCCTTCCCCAATCAAGGTAGTGACTTTCAGACCATACAAGCGAGAGCGCTCACGCTAACGATCGATTAGGTAGAAAAGATTCATACATACCTTCTCAGAATCAAAATGCGAGCTTTTAGAATCATTTCAGACTCTGGGTAAATGAATAATTAAGGCTGACTGAAATTAACTTAAAAAAGTTTTACTAATTGAATTTAGTTTCGCTAGAGACTACTTAGCTTTAAAGTTCTTGTATCGTGGAGATTCACGTACTCAAACACATTCAGAGGACTTATTACTGCATAAGTTGAGTGGCGTTCGATCAGTCCACGACTTACTAACCCTTATCACAGTCGTTCAATATTATCGATTTGGCAGCGTCTCACCTTCGAGCGACTTTTAGGCAAAATTGAATTTTTGGATTTTTATGCACAAGGCGTTTTCCTCTATAACTTTGTCATTTGAAAAGCCCTGTTATTGGCTTTTCTACCATCGCTTTGTCTGGACCACTCAACGCGCTCGACCAAATTGCGAGCCGCTGGGTCAATCCAAACTCTTTCCATGCGAGAAACCGGCCTTGTACATGTGCATTGATTTTTATCAATTTTTGCTTATCGGCACTACGCCGGCTTTGACAAAATCTTCTATTTTGCCTTTTGTATGCAGCGCATCGTTAAAATTTCATGCTCATACTTTAGAATTAGGCTTTCAATGACCGTACCTCAAAGGTCAATGTCTTTGGTTGAGGAATAAAAATAAAAAATAATTTAAATTATATTTTCGTGGTACTTTTTAAACTGGCTTTGTGGTACTTTTGAAAAATCCATTTTTAAGACCAATTTTAGTGTACTTTTGAAAAATCGATTTTCGAGCCAAATTTCAAGGTACTTTTGAAAAACTAATCCGTGGGTGAAATTTTGGCGTACTTTTGAAAAATCGATTTTCGAGCCAAATTTCAAGGTACTTTTGAAAAGTTAATCCGCGGGTGAAATTTTGGCGTACTTTTGAAAAATCGATTTTCAAGCCAAATTTCAAGGTACTTTTGAAAAGTTAATCTGCGGGTGAAATTTTGGCGTACTTTTGAAAAATCGATTCTCAAGCCAAATTTCAACGCAGTTTTGAAAAATTAGTCTGCAAGTGAAATTTTGGCATACTTTCGATAAATCGATTCTTGGGCCAAATTTTGACGCCCTTCCAAAAATATTATTTTTCAAAGTCCAATTTATGGTACCTTTGAAAAAGTATATTATTCATAAATCTTTGTCATTATATACTTCTACTCTCATATTCTGAACCAAAAACATTTTTCCTAAGTGAAAATTCGGTGTTTCTTCGAATTTTCACCTGGTCATTTCCAACGCCTTATAGAACCCAAAACGGCCCTTGTGGACTGATCTGCGCCTCTGCAGACTCCCAAAAATGTCTTTAAATGAAATTTTTGCCTAAGTCGAATTTTGATTATGTCTTCAACTTAGGACGATTTTGGAGAGTTCTACAACAATAACACCAGAGTTTATACAAGAACAAAAAAGGCTTCCTGCTTCTAAGCGAAATCCTGTAGTGTTAGGCAGTTAAGAGTTAGAGAAACGTTATACAACTCAGTAAAAAGCGTAATGATGAATATGGACGAGCCATACTACAACGTGTTGGGCCAGTTCCTAACTTAATAACAGCTGATGGACAGTATCATCTCATGTGTATGAAAAAAATTCCGAGGAATGTGGGAGGAAAACGCTCCAGAAGCCGTATTAAATCACATTTCATGCAAATGTAAGAAAGGCTGCCGAGGGAATTGTGGCTGTAGAAAGGCAGGTCTATATTGTTCGCAAATTTGTTTAAACTGTGAAGGAAACTGCGACAACTTAGAGAAAGCTGATATGGACGAGGATGACATCAAGAACTTGAAGCAGAATAATCCAAAGTTATTTTTAATACTAATTTTACGAACGCAAATTTGCATTCTTCAATATTCTACTTCCGATTGATTTATACCTTAGTCACACCTTGACAGAATTACATTGAATTAACAAAACTGTTCTACATATTTTCTTCTTTTTCAGACGAAACAATCTGAAGGTATTTTTATTGATACATTTAATTTGCGGACACAGCTATATATATCTTCTTTAATATTCCAATTGCCATGGTTTTATACCTTAGCTTTGATACAGTCAGGTTGACCTAGCATTACATTTGTTTACGTCTTTTCTAGGAGAACGAAATTCTTGGGATGAAGAGAACAAGGACTTCGTACAGCCCGGACCTTCTGTGATAAAGGGCCAAGACGATTCTAATAATTTGTTTAATTATTACATAGTACATATTTTTCTTGTATATTATATTCCTACACATTTAAGAAAATTATTAATAATAATGTTCTCTGCTTACTCTCTGTATTTTGTATTTGCAGGTACTATTTTTTCTCGAAAAGTACATAAGTTTGCATGTCATAAGGAAAAAATCAAAAAAGAAACTTTTTGGGTTTCTTTGAGATTTTTTTATATTTTCCGGAAATTGTCGAATTGGCAAAGTACAAATTCGTAATCAACACCCGGAAAAACATACAAAACCAAAAATCAGAACTTTAAAAAATGTTTTCAAAAGAAAAAAAAAAAAGAAAAAGATGCTTTTTTGTTTTTTTGCTTTATTTGACATTTCCCGAAATTTTTCGAGATGGCAAAGTGGAAATTCGTAATCAGCACACCAAAAAACTTAAAAGACCAAAAAATCAGAACTTCTCCACAACTTTCCAGGTAAAAACTACCAAATGATTGGACTATACGTATTATTTATTAAAATTAACTGAATAAAATGTTTCATTATCATTTTTGCTATTAATGTTATGATTAGGACAATCTCTAACTTAAGCAACTAATTTAACTTACTTTGTAAAGCCATGATGAAAATTACCAGTAAAACACTTACAGACATTTTTAACATTTTCAACCACAAAACGAAACTCTCAAATTAACACAATCTCTTCTGTTTGATGTACTTCTTGCGTCTATGATAAGTTTAATTCTATGAGTGAAAAGTAATCCACAAAAGTTTATTATCTCTCAAAACTCACGTGATACACGGTGGACGTTGGACGTTTTCGTAATTTGTGTACACACCAGAGATTGCTATGGACATTATTTATTATTAATAATAATAATAAAAATATTTATTCACCATGTAGAATACATGTACATATGGCAGGTCAGTTATAATACAGTTACATATATAGTAAAGTGCAAAGAATTAATCAAAATACAACGTAGATCACTAATATTCAAACACAAACATTCTAAATATATAATATAAAAAAAAAATTAGTATAAAATAAGAATTAATAGAAAAAGTACAAACTTTTATATATTTGGTTTGTTTAATTAATTGTTATATATTTTATTCGGTGATAAACAATCACAACTCTTTTTTTTAATAATAATATGATATTGTCCATAAATAACTACATGAATATGTTCAGTTGTAGAGTCCTGAGGGTGTCAATAAATTTTGACGAAACGTCGACTATTTAAGAAAGTTTTTTCCTAACACCTTTTGGTCTATACCCGTTATAGTCCAATAAAGATATCATTTTTCAAAAAAATTTCTCTCGGCAAGCTGATTTTTTCAGAGTCGATGGAGTATCCGACCAACAAGTCACAGTCCACACCCCTTGTACGGTGTTGTAATGGGGGTGGTTTCTTATTTTTTGTTTTTTTTTTGAAATTTTCTTTTTCCAGTCGTAATATTCTCTACAACCTTGCCTAATAAAATTTTTTTGTAACTTTGATTTTTGACGGTCCAGCGCTCATTATATGGGAAAACATTCACCATATTTATTTATTATGGTTCAGGAAACATACAAACAAAAGGCTGAATAGCTGGTTTTTGCAGGATTGATTGAGAACTGTCTAGTTCCAGATCTCGTTACAGTACATAGATACACCATAAGTCAATATCTTAAACAGTTCCAGAGTAATTGTGCGCACAAAAAGGTTACAAACAGACAGACAGATTTTGGTTGTTTAAACTTAAAATTTCTAAACCTATTTATATAAGAAAAAAAAAATAAAATTTTTCACTTTGACAGCGTCTGCTGGGAAAATGCTACTGATTTTTTCGTCTGCCGATTCGTTATTTATTGTACCATAGACAGACGAATCGAAAGACGCAAAAATTATTTTTGATCACTATAGTTCACCGAAACGTGATTTTTGCCACTTTGACAGGCGTCTGCCATACATATAGCTACGAAAAAAATCGTCTGCCCGGGCGAGAATGTAATCTTGAGTTGTTGTATTTATCATTCCTTACATAATTTTTCTTGATAAATGTCGTTCATCAAAACCGGATCTGTCACATTGACAGCGTGTGCTAAGGCGATGCTACCGATTTTTTCGTCTGCCGATTCGTTATTTATTAAACCATCAGTAGACAAATCGAAGGACGCGAAAATTATTTTTGAATATAGTTCACCGAAATGTGATTTTTTGCCATTTTGAGTTGCATCTGCTATGATAATGCTACCAGAAAAATCGTCTGCCTAGATAGAAAGCCGTCTAGACTAACTGTATTAGTCACCCCTGCAAAAATTTTTCTTGAACAATATGGTTCACTAAAACCTAAAATCACTCCTTTTTGAATACACCCTCCAAGTTAATGCTTCCACTTTAAAACGGCAGACGATAGGTTTTGACATACCCAAAGACCAAAGAATGGACTGCCATCAGTGAAAATTTTGAATATGATCGTTCACCATAATGTTTGCCAGCTCTCCTACTAGACGTAGGACGTGGTCCCACAGTAAATTTATCAAGCTACATCTAGTGTAAGGTGAACAAAAATTTTAAACATTTTTTTTTATTACGAGCATATTCGAAGATTTGGCGCCGGTGTCATCAATTAAAAACTTATTAGTTCTAGATTTATAATAATGATAATTTTTCACAAACAACGGGCATTATTATATCTTCCTATCATGTGTTATACCATTTCGCAACGAAAGAAAGCCTTGCATGGAGGCGTATCAGCCGAAGAATGTTTTCTACAACAGTATGAACTCAGACTTTTATTGAGAAACGTGCCCGTTGAAGAGTTTGCTTTTACAAACAAATTATACATTATGCTCTCGTTCATGTCGTTGTTTTCAATGCTGTTAATGATGACGATTTCATTGCATGATGGTTTTTAATTGAGATGCGATATTGCCAGCAAATATTTTGTAGATTTACTTGAAATCTGGTATAATAGTACAGTACCTAGAGGTAAAAAATATGCAAAACTTCAAAATAATGTCGTATTGAACGGATTTCGTTCATTTTTGGCAGTATAATAGTAAATGCTTCAGAGAAAAGTTTCTATATTGTGCGGGGGCTTGCTAATTTATAGGGGGTGGATGCCACCCCCTCTTAAAGGGTGGCACTTAAAAAATATATATATGTATTGGAGTTGAAAAAGAATCAAATTTTAAAAAGAAAAGGTTCTATGCAATTTTTTACATAAATTGAAAGTTTTTAAGTTATAACGACTTCAAAATTGGGATTTAAGCTTAAAAAAAAAGGTATTTCCAAACGGCTTTCGTCAAGTAACTCGAAAAGTATTACTTTATCGAAAAAATGTTACAGACCAATTACAGAAAGTACAAACTGGGAATTAATTATATTTTTTGTTTATTGATGTAGGATTAATAATTTTGGAGATATTTAAGTTTACATTTGGCATTCAAGTGTTCATAAGATAATTATTTAGAGTGAGAGTTAAATATCTCAGAAACTGTGACACTTATGTCAAGGATGCTAATAGGTATAATAATAGGTTATTAATTAAGCTCTTTTTTTTTATTTGTTTCTGCAGCATAAAAAACAAAGAAGTTATGACCGAGGCAATGTGCGTCTACACATTTTTTCAATAACAACGTCGCCATTTTGTTACTGTAATTAGCCAGTAATTAAAAAAAGGAACTTCAAACACTGTTTCTCATTAATATATAGCATGACGTAGATGCTCAAATTTTTTGGTTTGTATACAGCACTTGCTTTAGAAAAAAATACAGTTTAAAGTATAAAGGTATTTTCGATAAAATGTTATTTTTTTTTCCTTTTCCAAATATCTCAATAAATATTAGTTTTATTGAAAAATGGATAGAAACGAAAAATAAAGCTCATAAACTGATAACGAATTTCGCTTGTTTATTTATTTACATAGATTTAATAGTTTCGAAGATATGAGAGTTTACAAATGCCGTCGGAACGTTTATAAGACGAAAAATGCAGTTTAAATGTTAAATATCTCAGAAATTGTGACACCTACGTCACGCATGCTAAGAAATGAATTTAAGGACAATTAATTGCGCTTTCAAATTATTTTTTTACTCGTTCCTGTAGCATAAGAAATAAAGAAGTTATGACGGACAAATGTGAGTATTTTTTATATAAACAGGTCGCCATTTTGTTACTTTAATTAGCCAGTAATTTAAAAAAATTATCTCAAATACAGTTTTTCGTTAAGATGTAGCATTCCCTAGATGCTCAAATTTTTTTGCTCATTTAAAGCACTTGCTTTAGAAAAAAAGGTATTTTAAACTTTAAAGGTAATTTAGAAACACTTGGATACCAAATATAAACTTAAATATCTCCGAAATTATTAATCCTACATCAATAAACAAAAAATATAATTAATTTCCAGTTTGCACTTTCTGTAATTGGTCTGTAACATTTTTTCGATAAAGTAATACTTTTCGAGATACTTGACGAAAGCCGTTTGGAAATACCTTTTTTTTTAAGCTAAAATCGCAATTTTGAAGTCGCGTAACTTAAAAACTAAATTTATGTAAAAAATTGCATAGAACCTTTTCTTCTTAAAATTTGATTCTATTTCAGTTCCAATAAATATACATATTTTTTAAGTGCCACCCCCTGAGAGGGAGTGGCATCCACCCCCTATAAATTAGCAAGCCCCCGTACAATATAGAAACTTTTCTGTGAAGCATTTACTATTATACTGCCAAAAATGAACGAAATCCGTTCAATATGACATTATTCCGAAGTTAAAACCTCTAGTTAATGTACTTAATGGCGGAAACCGAAAAGTAAACGACTATTTGCTATTATGTACTGTGTACATTATTTGTTTATCGTCCAGACAGGGACCTTGAAATATGTGAAGCTACTAAGAAGGTTGAAAGAAATTTAAAAAAAAATACATTTTCACTCAGTTTTACAAATACCTGTCTACCTATTAGTGAAAAGTAGCGAGGAACTGTACCTTATTACTAAGTATCAATTTGAAGTCGGTGCCAAACGTATTTCTTAAATTAGTATTTTTTTACACCGAATTGATATTTGCTACTTTCCATTAATAGGTAGACAGGTATAGTACAGGAAAACTTTACTATAACTCGAAAAAAATTTGTGCAGACCTTAAACTTTGGTTATAGGTTCAAAATAGACCAAAGTTCACGAAACAAAAAAGTTTAGGAGTTTTGTGGATCCGCGGGAACCTCTAGGGGTATTTTTAATTAAAAAATCGATTTTTCTCTGTTTTCTCGGGAAATATGGCATTTACAAAAAAATAGTTCAAAATTAAAATTATCTGTAATTTGGTGTTTTTAAATTTAATTTTATAGCGATAATGAAAATAATTAAAATTTGAGATTTTAACTTGAAAAAGTGGTATTTCAAATACGTTTTCGTCAAATAACTCGAAAGGTATTACATTGATCAAAACAAGCTACAGACAAATAAGAACGCTTACTAAATTAAGGATGAATATCGTTTTTTTTTTCTAATTATTGTAGAGGTAATGGTTTCGGAGATCTGGAAGTCTAAAGATGGCGTCCGAACGTTTAGAAGACGAAATATTTAGTTTAAATGTTACTCAGAAACTATGGCACTTAAGCCAAAAACGCTAATAACCAAATTGAAAAACTATTAATTAGGTTTTCAAATGATTTATTTCCTATTTTTATAGCATAAAAAATAAAGAAGTTACGACAGAAACAATGTATTTTTTCACGTTTTTTTGAATAAAAACGTCGCAATTTTGTTAATGTAAGTAGTCAGTAATTAAAAATATATTCCCATATACTGTTCTTCGTTAATATACAGTGTGGCTACAATTTCGTGGACACAAGCCTGTATCTATGTTATTACTTGACGGATCGTTTTCTAATTTGGGCAGACCACATATACCATGGTAGTGCATATTTAGAATCTAATAGAATACGTTTTAATCATAGGCGTGCGTTGCAGGAAATAAATAAAAGGGCTTTTTACGATTTTTTATTAACGAATCGGATAGAAAAAAATCGATGTCATATTCTTATTTATCACCCTCGAAAACATACCTGAAACAAGTTTCATCCAAATCCTATGCAGGGTTGCTCAGAAAATAAAGAAATATTTCAATTTTCTTTCGTTATTCCCTTTTTAGATAATCTGTTAAAACTAACTAGAAGGACGGTTAAGCATATCGGTGATTAAGAACTCTCGCTGCTTTTTTACTCTAATCATAAGAATTGTCATGAGATTTTTTAGCAACTAATTTACTTAGTACACAATGTAAGAGCAAGTTAAAAAGGGAATTTTAAAAATAATAAAACAATAATTTATCAATCTTTACTGCTTGCAATTATAATGCAAAATCCAATGGTGCCATGGAATGGCTTTATTTGTCGAAATGTCATATTGTGACATAAGCTAAGTAGTTTACATTTTAGTGTTGAATTTAGACTTCAAATAATTGTGATTTCTAATATAATGCCAGAAAATCGTTTATCATTTGCTGGAAAAGTTGAGATTATTAGAATTGTAGGAGAAAATATAACAGTAAGAGAAGCAGCAAGAACTTTTAATGACCGACATCCTAACCGGCCTCCAGTAAGTTTTAGCACAATAGCTAAGATTAATCGAATTTTTAATCAAACTGGAAACGTTACAATATTAAGACCAACAAATTATAATCGGAATAATTTAAATGAAAACAGAATTTTGCAAGCATTCCGTTATAATCCAAAATTAAGTATAAGACAAGCTTCTTTGAACTTAAATCTAAACAAAGAAATAATAAGATGTCTAAAAAAAAATAACATAAAACCATTTAAGCCTAAAATGTTACACACACTCTTATAAGGGGATTTTGGAAGAAGATTGGATTATGCACTTTGGATGCAGGGTGAATTTTTGAACAACAGAGATTTTTTGAAAAATATAATCTATTGTGACGAATCTACTTTTACATCAAATGGTGTAAGATCCTCCCAAAATATGAGATACTGGGCGTCAGAAAACCCACATTGGATAATTAACAGTAAAAATCAATACTTATTCAAAGTGAATGTTTGGTGTGCTATTTTAAATCAACAAATTATTGGACCTTTTTTTATTCAGAATTTGACTGCTCAAAATTTTCTGAATTTTCTAGAAACAGAAATTATGGATTTTCTTGATAATTTACCATTAAACGTGAGCGAAAACCTTTACTTTTTGTTAGACGGTGCCCCAATACATAGTTCTCGTATGGTTAGAAATTGGCTTGACACCAATTTTCCTATGAAGTGGATTGGTCCCCGTAGCCCATTACATGAGTTTCCTCCAAGATCCCCGGATCTCACCCCGATGGATTTCTATTTTTGGGGTAACATAAAAAATAAAGTATACGTTGATCGGCCTCGTACTGTGGAAGAATTGCGGCAACGAATTACAGAGTCATGTCAAAGTATCACAAGGCACGAACGGATAAAAGTGATTCGTCATGTTAAAAAAAGGCATGCATGCATCACATTGGATGGCGGTTATGTTGAAGTTAGAAGAATTCATTAGTATAATTAATTAATTAAATTATGACAAATGAAAAGAATAAAAATTCAATTTATCATTACCACAAATGTATTCTTAATGTCAATTGTTTTTCTGTTAATACATTTATGTGATGTTTCTGTGTGTTATTTTTTTCTGTAGTACGCATGCCATAAAGAAGAAGTAAATGGGACACAATGTTAACATGAAATTATATACGGGAGAAAACATATTTCTTTATTTTCTGAGCAACCCTGCACAGTATTTGGATGAAACTTGTTTCAGGTATGTTTTCGAGGGTGATAAATAAGAATATGACATCGATTTTTTTCTATCCTATTCGCTAATAAAAAATCGTAAAAATTTGCCCCTTTATTTATTTCCTGCAACGCACGCCTATGATTAAAATGTATTCTATTAGGTTCTAAATATGCACTACCACGGTATATGTGGCCTGCCCAAATTAGAAAACGATCCGTCAAGTAATAACATAGATACAGGCTTGTGTCCACGAAATTGTAGCCACACTGTATAGTGTAACTTAGATGCTCAAATTTGTTCATCGGCTTAGAGCGCTTGCTTTAAACAAAAAATTGCATTTTAAACTGTAAAGGGATTTTAGAAAAAACGTAACATTCTTGTTTATCTGCAAATATCTCAATAAATATTAGTTTAAGAGAAAATATGGTGGACATCAAAAATGAAGCTTTTAAACTGAGAATAAAATTATTTTGTTTATATATTTGTGTAAGGTTGATTGTTTCGGAGATATTTAATTTCATAGATGGCATCCGACCGCTTTTAGGGTGAAGTATTTAGTTTAAAATGTTGAATATCTTAGAAACTGTGACACTTCCATGAAAAGTTCTAAGAAACAAAATTAAAGATAATTATTTTTGTTTGTTTCCACATCACAAAAAATAAAGAAGTTATGGCCGATTCAATGTACGTTTTCACATTTTTGTTAACAAAATGGCGGCATTTTGTTATTGTAATTGCTCAGTAATTAATTTTTCTTTCAAAAATGCTGTTTTTTGTTAATATGTAACATCACCTAGATGCTCAATTTATTTTGTCCATTTAAAAAACTTGTTTTAGAAAAAAGTTCCATCCGCCATCCCGCCATCGAAAATGGCCGTATTTTGGTTAATTATTGTTATAAAATTATAGGCTAGTAGATGGTGACAGAAAATCAGAACTGATAGCCTACCGTCTGCAAGTAACTTAGTCAGTATTATGTATATAATAAAGCTCGATTTGGGGTTTGCACGCTTGCACGGGATGTAGGAAACGATTTCCGGTTTGCATAAAAAAACAATGTTTTCAACTGATACACTACTGTCTGCAAAGTTCATAATTCGAAATTAAAGGAATAAAAATATGTCGGAAGCGCTTTTGCAGACAGTTCTGTCATGCACCAAACCTTATACAGGGTACTCCAAAATGCATCAAATTTTAGTAAAAAAAAATGATAATTTACCGTCTGCAAACAATACAAAATGATGATTCTGGTTCATGAAGACGAGTAGGGGAAAGGTTCAGACGTTTACGATATGCACGTCACCATATCGTGCGCATGTCAACTTGTTATTTTTTTTTACAACTTTGAACAATTGTTTACCGTCTGCAGCTAAAAAGAAAACATGATTTAAAAATAGAGCTTCGATAAAGAATTATTTGCAGATAGATTAAATGTGTACAAAGCACTTGCCGCTTAACATATTTATGTAAAAAAATGGGGTAACTTTTACCAATTATTTACTGTCTGCAACTTGGTAAAAAGAAAGATTATTGATTCAAATATGCAATTATTTAGTTTGCAGACAATGCGCACATGCACGAGAGTCACAATAAAGTGTCAAAAATATTGAGCAACGCATCTTTGCCTAAGCATCAAGCTTAAAAGTTGAGGAGTATGGCTGGTGAAAATCGGAGGACTGTTTGATAGAGATGAAATGCCACAAACCGTCAAAGAAATTTTTGTAGCTGATAACGGTACGAAAATACCGTAGTTTTCTTGTTAATTCCAATGAATTTCAAATGCTGATTAATTTTTTAAAATTACACTCGCAGTTACCAGTAACAGTGTGGTCGAGGAGGATAAGGAACAAATAATGCTCACCGACAACAATGCTGATAATGATTCAAAAGAAGAAAACTTGTTTTTAGAACATATCAGTGACAGCGAAGAAGATATGTATCATTTCACTGAGGATTATCGAAAAACGTTCCAGGAGTCAGTGGTTGAGAATGATGATGTTGAAGAAGAAACAGAGGGCGAACAAATTTTTTTATAAATAATTATTATTATTATGATAATTATGTATAAGATTTTTGTTACAACTTTAATAAAATAATATATTTTCAATTGAATTTAACTACGACGCGAATTATCGATCAACTTTATCGAATACCAGCACTAATTCTGGTTCGTGTGTATCTGCATGTTGTCTGCCCATCCGAAAAAAATATACTTGTATAAGTTAGCTTACACAATTTTGTGTTGCAGAAGGTAAAGAGTTGTTTTTGGCATATCGCACACGAAGAGATATCAAACGGAATTCGCCGAGTTTTGACTATTGTGGCTCTCGTGCATGTGGGTATTATCTGCAAATTGAATAATTGCTTATTTAACCCAGTAACCTGTACCAAGTTGCAGACGGTATAGATAGTTGTTTTTGGTACATATCTGTGGTTTTAGTGCATGTGCGCATTGTCTGCAAATTAAATAATTGCGTAATAGAATCAATAACCTTTCATTGCACCAAGTTGCAGACAGTTAATAATCGGTAAAAGTTACCCCCCATTTCCTTACAAGTTTATAGAATTCAATGGACAACCGTGCATATTGAATTCGTCTGAAAACATTGTTTACAATAGTTTTGCAACCTAAATTTTCTAATAAAACTATAATTAAACGGTAAACAATTGTTCAAAGCTATAAAAAAAATTAACAAGTTGGCATGCGCACAATATGGTGATATGCATATCGTAAACGTCTGCACCTTTCCCCTACTCGTCTTCATGAACCAGAATCATCATTCTGTATTGTTTGCAGACGGTAAATTATCATTTTTTTTTACTAAAATTGTACGCATTTTGGAGTACCCTGTATAATAATAATAATAATAATAATAAATGTCTTTTCATTTACATGAACATACAAAATGTTTACATATCATGTAATTCGGCGAAGTTCGCGCTAATGTGCGCTCTTCCACTTAACCGAAGATAAGGTTTGGTGCATGACAGAACTGTCTGCAAAAGCGCTTCCGACATATTTTTATTCCTTTAATTTCGAAAGTACCAAAAATGGAGCTTTATTGTATACATAATACTGACTAAATTACTTGGAGACGGTATGCTATCAGTTTTGATTTTCTGACACCATCTACTAGTCTATTAATTTTAAAACACAAAATTAAAGATAATTTTGCCAGAAACAACTGTTATTTGAACTATTTCTTTGAAAATGCCGTATTTCCCGAGAAAATAAAGAAAAATCGATAACTGTAAATGGTTGTATTCCTTAGAGCAATGGGAAGAATCTGAAACAATTTTAAAGGTTATACCATTTATGAGTTTTTAAATATTTATAACAAACCGAAATATTTCCCCCTCGCTCTGCAAAATCCTATCCTTAATGGTAAAAGCCAGGTTTAACATTATGTGCAACTCTATACTTTTAGTGGTAGAACTGGTTGCATAACTACGTCTATTTTGTGCAATAATACCTATACTATACTAAATATACTATTTGTAAAAATTAGGAAAAATGAACTTTGTCTGTATTAGGCGTATAGTAGTATTATTGATCGAAGCGATAGCCGAGATAGTGGGGTGGCTTAGCGAAAAGATCGTGACCTGCTGGATTAAAGCTCCAAATTTTGCACACTTCTTATATACTCTCAGTACTATCCGATTTCAGTGTCCGCCATCTTGAAATACGACGCCATCTTTGTTTTATTTGGACTGTAAATTTTCGACTTTTATTTGGTTTTTACCTCGGTTTTTACTAAATATCTCCCCAACTTCTGGGTTTGTAGCAAAAAGGGCTTTTGTAACTTTAATATTTTGCGAGATACAAGCTTCCAAAGTTTTGGACTTTTTTCAGGTTATTGCGAAAATCTATATTTTTGACGGTTTTGCTAAATATCTCCAATGCAGTCAGTTTTACAACAAACATTATTTTATTAATGTTTAAGAAGAATAAATAGGCTACAATGTGAGTAAAGAAAGACATCAATACAATCACAATTTGCTGAGATAATGTATTTGGCCATGTTACAAACGTTTCAATAAAAAAAATTACAGAATAACTATTAAAAAAATAATCATAAAAATTATATTTATAATGTTGTTGTTTACTGTTCACAATGGCCTTTGCAATGACAAAGAGCTGTGCAGGCAAGTGCAGCCCTATTACAAACGCAATTCTTAGAGCACAGGGGTTCAGCCTTACATCCGCACTTGATTAATTCCCTTTTGCTTGCATCCAAATTGGTTGCCATGTCTCTTCGTTTCTTTTCCATCCAAAGTTAACCGAAGTAGGTGCGTTGTGGAGTAATTTCCAGCTGGTTAACCGGATGCTAGATTGATAAATGCAGCGATTAGTGTGTTGAATGAGGGGCATCCTGTGTGGGCGGTAGACTTTTTTCCTTGTGTGGAGAGACCCTCTCTGAGCTTGTTGATGCTGTTGTGCCATCGTACAGGATGCATGTGAATCGTTCCATAAGCTCAAATGCCTTTGTTTTAGCATCTACTGGCTGAAATGGATGTTTTGCATAGAAAAGATAAATCCTTCAGTGCCTGGAGGGTATGCTTTTCATGTCTTCCATGCTGACTTTTTCCCCTTATCAAAAAATTGTGATGTAGTGTCTGAACCCGTGAAAGCATGGAGAGAGGGCAATGCTTGTGACATATTTTCTCCGAGCCCTTGGCAGATGGCGTTAATATGATAATAACGGAAGTATTTGCCCTTACCAAATGCAATACAGTGTTGAATATTAGGTTTGTAAGTTTGTAGCTCGCAAAAGATGCCTACTAGTACCACACAATAACATCTGTGTCAACTGTACTTATGAGGATGTTGGTTGCACCCTTTTGTAATGCATCCAATATATGAAAACACATTCTGGTATCAGCTTTTTCGTGGTCAGTTTCGGACATCGGTGCACTGCTATTTTTTGAAATAACAGATTTACCATAGGTGATGTATATTTCTTTACCTTCTTGGGGCTTCCCTTGTAACTTTTCTTCTTTTTCCCTTCCCTCTCTCCACACGTGTAGTTTCCTTCAGACTGTCTGGCTTGTATATGTCCCATACCACATCGATTCTTAGGTAATCCTGAAGTCGTCTCTTGATCCATGGTAAGAAGACCATATCACTATATTCTCCAAATGTACATGCATCATATTTAGGAATAGTCTAGGAAATAGCGTGCAAATTCGACGACGAGTGGTTACCGTCTGCCAGTCGGTAATCGAAGAGACCATATAAATACAAAATTTTTTTCTATCTATAACTTTTTGGTATGGTGGGGTGAAAAGGATCAAATGATTATCGATATCTGTCCGCATAGGTAGTTAGTATATGTACCTCACATACCCCAATTACGCTGGCAGACGAAACTTCCGAACGCCGCGGGCGCTAACCGGAAAAAGAAAAAAAAATTTAGTTTCTTTTTCCGGTTAGCACGCGCGCCGTTCGGAAGTTTCGTCTGCCAGCGTAATTGGGGTATGTGAGGTACATATACTAACTACTTATGCAGACAGATCGATAATCATTTGATTTAAAAATAAATGCCCCCCCTCCCTATCCCCCCACCATACCAAAAAGTTCCTGAGAGAAAAAAATTTTGTATTTATATGGTCTTTTCGATTACCGACTGGCAGACGGTAACCACTCGTCGTCGATTGTGCACGCTATTTCCTAGATTAGAAGTGCATGTACAATGGCAGGTCCATCAAATATTTTGGCATCAAAGTTTGGTACATCGTAGTCTTTAATTGAAGATATGAAGGACAGTAAATCTGATTTATCAGTCAGTCGTAAATCCCCGTGATTACTCAAAGACGCAGACCAAGCACTTAGAAAGTCTGGATGCTTGTATCTCGCAAAATATTAAAGTTACAAGAGCAGATCTAGTGTAAAGTAATCCCCCAATAATGACGTGAAGGCATCAGAGGTGTCGCTATGGGGGATGGGGGGGCGCTCCCCTACCAATATCGTGGTCGAGGTTTGGAAATTCAAGCTTCAAGTTGGGAGAATTCGAGAAAAATTTTTGAGGAGTTGGAAAAATTCCTGTAATAAGAGTTGGGAATTATTAACCTACCTCCACCCCCAAACAAAAAACCCTAGCGACATCCCTGGAAGGCATGTAGGTGGATTATTAATGATGAGCAAATTGTCTGTTTGCTACGTTTCTATTTCTTTCGCTCATTAGATGTCACATCTACAATAAAATATGATCATTTGTTGGTCTATACCAGGCATGGGGATTTTTTAGTCGACTAATCAATCATATATTAGTCATGACTAATGACTAATTGTTTAGTCATTAGTCGTAGATGTTCCGATTGATGATTAATTATTCTTAGTATTGACTAAGGATTGATTTATTGATTAGCTATGACTAATTTGGTATCCATATAGTAAAACCAGGAAAGCATCTCAGCAGTTTCTTTTCTTCTCAAGAAAATAGTAGGTTTTTCTGTTGCTTTAAAAAAAAAATAAAACTAGGTATTATATTGAATATAATATTGTGACAGTAATAAAGTAATAAGCATGGCACACTAGGATGGTCCAAAATTGACTTATTTTTTTATAGAGGGTCTCCGTTTCCAAATCCGAAAAAAGTAAGTACGTATTTTTTGGTTTCTCAAAATTTTGATTTTAAATGCTGCCTATGGAGACCTGAAGTTTCCCATTTAAATTGCATGTGGAATAATCACTTTTTGGGACTTCATGAATAATCGTCAGGGTTAGGGTATATCTTACATTAAACTTATATCACTTGGAGAGGACTATCCAACGAAGAATTTGATGTATATACACCTCCACCAAAAAAATGTAAATTCTTCTGGGAATTAAGCCTTTTGAGCACTTTACTTTCGTTTTTTCTTCAAAAATTATTACCATTGATCTAGTGGAATATTTATCAACATTTTTTAATCAATTTTCATTTATTTAAACAAACTTCATTTGTTTAAATGTTTTTTTCTCGAAAATTCGTCTAAAATTCTGTTTTCTGAGATGGGACTGGCAGAGTATTATTTTTAAATGACATTTATTTTCAAGTATTTTCCAAACAATCAATTATTATTTGTTTTCAACTTTTTTCAAATTATGCTAGACAAGTCGGCTTTCTTTGTAATAGACCCATAACATTTTATGTTTTAGATATCTTTACCTATATTATCTAATAAACCCTCAAACGGAGTTTGTTTACATTTTTTCTTTTTCGAAAATTCGTCAAAAACCCTGTTTTTTGAGATCGGACTGGTATGGCAGTCTGTTATTCTTAAGTGACATCAATTTATTTTGAAATAATTTTCAATATTTAAATAATAAGTTAATATTTATTTTCAACTTTCCATCAAAGTATACTATAAAAGCCAGCTTTTTTGTAATAGTCATAATGAAATTTATATATTAATAAATTTTATGCTTTTTATATCTTTATAATTAAACAAACCATAATTTATTTAAACAAAGAGGCCCAGCGGCTTATTGGGCTATCCATTCAAATGAGTATTGATTATGACTAGGAATGCTCAATAAAATATATAATAAACCTCGATCCCCTATATTAGCAGAGTTATGGGGGTAACAACCCTCAACTTTAAAATTAATTTGTTTCAAAACTACAGAAGATATTTAATTGAAATTAATAAAAGACGTTGATATAAAATAGCTTTATATTTTACATTTTTTTTACATTCCTATTACGTCATTTAGTATATAGAAAAAAATAATTTAATTTTTGAGGGTGCTGTTTTTATATCAACCCCTTTTATATCAACCCCTACCAAAAAAATCTATATTATTTAACACTAACATAATTATCGTGGTAAAAATTACTTCGAGGTCAAATTGGGAGAAGATGCAAAAAAAAATGTTGGTTTATTAAGTAATATAGGTAAGATATCTAAAACATAAAATGTTAGAGAATATTATTTAGGTATTATGCAAATCACAACTTACACACTTTTTTATTTATTATAAAAATACCTACTTTCTGTATATTGTTGCCCTAATCTGGGCACGCTAATATACTAGTTAGGTAAATACTTTAAAACACTCATTATTGGAGAACCAATCAAAACAACTACTCTTCTAGCTAATACTGACGAAGTATTGAATTACATGATAGGATTCTTAGCATTTTAAAGAAAAAAAATATTGAAAATACTTAAATCATTCATTTACATTTAGTCATTCACACTTTGCTAAGAATCCTATCATGTAATTCAATACTTCGTCAGTATTAGCTAGAAGAGTAGTTGTTTTGATTGGTTCTCCAATAATGAGTGTTTTAAAGTATTTACCTAACTAGTATATTAGCGTGCCCAGATTAGGGCAACAATATACAGAAAGTAGGTATTTTTATAATAAATAAAAAAGTGTGTAAGTTGTGATTTGCATAATACCTAAATAATATTCTCTAATCATGATAAAAGCAAATAAATAAAAAGAATTGATTGTAAAAAAATAAATCAAGAATAGGCTTGTAAATAATGAATGAATGTTTCTATACTCTACTGATGAGAACTAACGAGTTCGAAAAAACTTGTACAACTTTTCTAGAGTTGAAATAGAATGTAAGGTTCAATAGTTCTTGTGAATGACTGAATTTCAATAAATAATTTAAGTATCTCCAATAAATTTTTTTTTGCCTTAAAATGCCAGGAATCCTATCATGTAATTCAATACTTCGTCAGTATTAGCTAGAAGAGTAGTTGTTTTGATTGGTTTTCCAATAATGAGTGTTTTAAAGTGTTTTCCTAAGTAGTATATTAGCGTGACCCGATTAAGGTACCAATATACAGAAAGTAGATAATTTCATATTAAATAAAAAAAGTGTGAATGACTAAATGTAAATGAATGATTTAAGTATTTTCAATATTTTTTTTCTTTAAAATGCTAAGAATCCTATCATGTAATTCAATACTTCGTCAGTATTAGCTAGAAGAGTAGTTGTTTTGATTGGTTCTCCAATAATGAGTGTTTTAAAGTATTTACCTAACTAGTATATTAGCGTCCCCCTATTAGGGCAACAATATACAGAAAGTAGGTATTTTTACAATAAATAAAAAAGTGTGTAAGTTGTGATTTGCATAATACCTAAATAATATTCTCTAATCATGATAAAAGCAAATAAATAAAAATAATTGATTGTAAAAAAAACATAAAATGTTATTACAAAAAGCTGGCTTTTCTAGAATAATTTGAAAAAAAGTTGAAAATAAATAATAATTGATTGTTTATATAATTGGAAAATATTCGAAAATAAATTGATGTCACTTAAAAATAATAGACCTAGTCTAGTCGGATCTCAGAAAACAAGAGTTTTGAAGAATTTTCGAGAAAAAAAATTAAACAAATGGAATTTGTTTAATACCCATCTTTGGTCTCCACTAATACTTCTTGTGACTCTAACAACATTAATATTATTATTTTTCCTTTAGTAGTTGATTTATATCACCTCTATTATTCATTAACTGAAAACACAAAATACTTTACTATCTTTATATATTTAACAAATATATATACCTATATAAGTATTTAAATATTCTATAGATAACATTAAGGTACACATACACCCGATCTTAAAAGTAAGCGAACAATAAAAACAAATCTACCTTACAAATAATACACCTAGCTACTTATATAATATTACAAGTTACAAATATCCACAATATTTCAATTAAGAGCAATCTCATAACCTCACAATATTTCGCTATTGCAGTAAATTTTCGATGGATCTTACAATCTATACTTAATAAACTTTGCTACCTTTCAGGTACGTATTTAAAAATAATAATTTCAAAGCAATACATGTATTAATATCGCTAGTTTAATCTATTTTGTCGAGTAATAATACTTTAATTATTTTGCATGCCCACACTAACTATGCCGGTGGGTCCATCGTAATTCAACTTAACCAACTCCTACGTAACATAATTCTTATAAATATCTGGGAACTACCTTTCGGAATAATGTGAGATTATGGGTTGTCCACTCTAGTATATTTATTTTATCGAAAATATTAATCGTAAATTTTTTTAATTTTTACACTAAACAATGGAATATATATTTTAGCACTGGTTTAAGTATTACAGAGCACACCTAACATTTACAAATCTCGGTACTTATCTAATTACGCGAAAAATTTTGGGACCAACATGGCGATGAAGACTCCGACGACGGCGACGAAGCTCAGACTGATGCTGGCAGAGGAGTTACACAGGTCTGTTTGACAGGTCTCACATTTGACTTCCTCACCGTTGACTTTACACTTGTATTTTTCGCCCTTCGTCTGCAAGACACATTTCCTCGAGCTCATTTCTTTCTTAGTGGTCGCGTCTAAAACGAGAGTGCAAAAAGCTATAGATAATTAGTTTCTTTATTGTTAGTAGGGTTAGTAATTTAATATAGAAGCCCTGCCAAGAAATCTTTATAAAAACTTATAAATAACTCATTTCTTGTCATAGGTTTTTATAATTTCTGATGTGTGTATTTGAAATGTGTTTTTATTGTAATTTCCCCATATGAAATCTGTTAGTGTTTCTGTAGTATTATTAGTCCAATCATTAGGTACTTTTTCTTTGCAATGGTTCTCGAGATATTTGCGTTTGACTTTTAGCAAAGACGGCGGATAACCCCAACCCCCCAAATCCCGCCAACTTATACTCGGAAGGCTCCCCGAACCCTTTAAAAAAGAAAATTGCCTTACGCTATTTTTGCAGAAAGGTCCCACCTTTTTTACCTATTGATTGGGCTATGTCTGATTAAGTTTTTATGAGTTTTCATGTGTGCATTTCAAATGTGTTTCTAATGTAAATTTCTCATATAAAGGCTATTAGTTTTGTAGTATATGTAAATAAGTTTTTATAGGTTTTGATAGTGATAGTATTTTTAATGTATATTCCCCATACAAAGTCTATTACCATTGGTGAGTTTCTGTAGTATATTTTCTGCATTAGTTTTTATAGATATTGGTTATGTATTTGAAATGTGTTTTTCCCGTATGAAACCTATCATTATTTATAAGTTTTAGAATGTTTTAAAACGAAGTTTTTATAGGTTCTGATGTGTCTATTTGAAATGTGTTTTTCGTCTAAATATTCACCCCGGGATTTATCAGCTCGTGTAAGTTTTTCTGATAATTGAAATACGAAGTTATATAAGTCTTTATATCCGTTTGAAATGAATCTTAATGTAAATTTTCCATACTAGGCTTATCAGTGTTTGTAAGTTTTTATAATGTTAGAAATTCGAGGTTTTTAGAAGCTCTGCCTTGTCTTAAGACTATCGGCATTTGTATATGTTTATCGTAAAGGCGAAGTTTGTAAAAGATCAATTAAATTGAAAGACCTTGTAATAACTTAATGTTCGTTTTAAAAATTCCTTGTGATTTTTTTACGTAATATACAATAATAAAATCCCGATTCTCTTTCAACGTACAATACTCTTCTGATATCAAATAATATGTGTCCCTATAGACCCTTATTAAAATCTTATAAAAGCCATATACTAATTGTTTATTATGAAATGTTACAAAACTCTTCCTTGGGTTTCTCGATTAAACACTCTTTCTGTTGCTACTATTGAGAATGAAAATTTTTCAAATTAATAGCCGTAAATCCCTTATTTAATATATTTCCTTATAGATCCCCAGAAAATGATTTTTATTCTGTTAAAATTGTTAATATAAATAAAGGCATTAAAAAAAAAATTAAAGACAAACTTATTTATTGTGTACTATTTTCATTTATACGACAAACACTTATAGAAACAAAGAAACATAACAAATTAAAAACGTGGGTATTCCAACTCAAATATGATCCCCTTAAGAGTCCAATCAACGAATGACCTAAAAGGTGGTGTAGAGTGCGTGAGCAGGGAGATAAGCGATTACTTTAGAAAGTTGTTCAGGGTGTTTAGGAAGTGAGCATACTGAAAGTCGTGACGTCTAGGAGGTGAGCCGGAGGGGAGGCACAAAGAAAGTCCCACTTTTGGTTTTTCGCTTATATCTCTGAAATGGTGAGTCGTAGGGAAAAATTATTATTACATATACAAAATGAAAGCTCATAAAATTCTCTACAACTTTCGTTTTATATACTTTTTTCGAATTCGCAACCGTTTTCGAGCTACACGCTCCGGAAAAGTAACAATTTTCGAAAAACAGATTTTTTACCTCTTCAACTTTAAGGAAAAGCAAGGTGGGCTTCTCAAAATTTTACTTAAGTCAGAAATCATCAAGGAAGCGGCAGTGATCTTTTACAACCCCTCCTCCACTCAAGGCGAGGTTGAAGAGGTTGGGAAGATTTGCTTCCTCAAATGGTATGGGGCACCAGCAAGACAGACCTCCCTCAACCAGTACCTCTTTTAGTTGTTTATGAGGTCAGTGGCAATATTAAGCCTGACATCAGCTCCCTCCTGAGAGCGCAGCTAAACAGCATTCCCGGTGCACCTACCACCAAGTGCAGCAGTGGCTCGGAAATGAGCTGCCCCCTCAAGAGTGGAGGTGAAAACATGTAGGAGCCACCCTCGTGCCAATTACAAGCACTACTTTTTTGTATCATCTTTAAAATACAATTTTCTATTTTTCGGGTAAACATCTGTTTTTCGAAAATTTTCACTTTTCCGGAGCGTGTAGCTCGAAAACGGTTGCGAATTCGAAAAAAATATATAAAATGAAAGTTGTAGAGAATTTCATGAGCTTTCATTTGTTATCAGAATTTTTTCCTACGACGCACCGTTTTAGAGATATAAGCGAAAAAACCAAAAGTGGGACTTTCTTTGTGCCCCCCGGCTCACCTCCTAGACGTCAGGACTTTCAGTATGTTCACTCCCTAAGCACCCTGAACAACTTTCTAACAGGAATCGCTTAGGTCTCTGCTCACGCACTCTACACCTCCTTTGTTGACTGGAGTATAAAAACTCATCCTAATATAATTTCTATATGGTAACATAAATGTACCACATGAAAACTTATAAATTATCTAGGTTCTTCCGGCTACCCATAAAGAATGTATAATTATTATTTATAAGTTTGAAATTGGATTTTTTGATGGGGAGATATTCAAAGCTACTGTACTCCAGCAAATAAGCCGAAAAATATGGAAACGTGGTGGAACATCACCGATTTGAAAAATTACTCTTTTAACGTGTTGCCTAGACCCCCAGGAATATTCATCAGCATTGACCCATGCATTACCTCCGAAAGTGAGAAAGTTAAGGGGGTTTGAAGTGCCCCAAAAAGTAGCTGTCATAAAAAAATTTATAAAATTAATATTTCGCCTGGGAAATGGGCTCTAGGAGGTTTTTTGGGTCGCTGATCACGAATCCGAAGAATCCAAATTGAGGAATTCTATATTCCAGTATGGAATTCGTGCCATTCCACTTTTTCGGGCGGAAATTTAAATATGAATATTATGCTGCGGAAGTGTGCTCTAGGGGGGGATTCATGATTTTGAGGTCCAGATTCAAGAATTCCATATTATGTACTGGGATTTGTGCCATTTTTCGTGTCGAATTTCACTTTGAAGAAAAAAATTATGTATGAATGTTACGACATTTCAAATTAATATACATGGCAATTTTATAAACACTGCAGGAATGCATGCAATTTTTTTTCTTCTTTCAAGTGAGGTAAGTGATTAAAAGATAACATTTTTTTTTAAATATAGCATTCATTGTGTTGGTACAAAAGGTGGTATTCTGTATGATAAAACAGTTATTAATTTATCATTATTTTTTTTATATAATTTACACCGTCAATCATAATCTGAATCATATCTGAATCATATTCGAGAACTGGTAATTCAGGATTTTTTTTTTTTTTTAAATCGTCTTATTTATTTTAATGTCCTGACGGAGTTTAGCCAATGGCTATTCTGCCACTCAACCAGGACGGACACACACATAGACAACATCACAACACCCATTCCCTGCGACATTGCCATCTGCCGCAGCTGAGACTCGAACTCAGGAGAGGAGAGTGGCTAGACCGTGTTGTCTTTCACACAACCGCAGTCTAGCCCACTGCTACCGTCTCGGTAACACGTGAAAAACGCCACTACACATCCATACCCTAGCCAGGATTTGAACCCGGGACCCCGTGGTCGCAAGCCTAACACCTTAAGCATTGTCACTTTCATCTTCCTGTTTATCCCATATTTCAGCCGGACAAATCGATTCATTTTCCGTTACGTCTGCAGCTCCAGGTGCCTCGCAATTATTGCAGTTGTTTCCGTGACAAAATTTACAAGTTTGAGAGCAATATACGCCATTCTTGCGACAACCACAAGCTGCTCCGCATCCAGTTTGGCAGCCACACATTATAGCATCCATAGAAAATGAAATTTTCCATGGCACGTATTCCTCCTAGAGCCCATTTCCAGTCTGGAATATGGAATTCTTAAATTTGGACCTCAAAATCATGATCAGCGACCAAAAAATCCCCTAGAGCACATTTTCGTGGAAAAACGTTAATATTTAATTTTTTTCTAAAAAAATGGAATTTTCCAGGGCACGTATTCCAGTCTGGAATATGAAATTCTTAAATTTGGACCTCAAAATCATGATCAGCGACCAAAAAATCCCCTAGAGCATATTTTCGTGGAAAAACCTTAATATTTAAATTTTTTCTGAAAAAATGGAATTTTCCATGGCACGTACTCCAGTCTGGAATATGGAATTGCTCAATTTGGACCTCGGAATCGTGATCAGTGACCCAAAAAAACCCTAGAGCACACTTCTGCAGCACAATATTCATATTTAAATTTCCGCCCTAAAAAGTGGAATTTTCATTAACAAATGGCACGAATTCCATACTGGAATATGAAATTCCTCAATTTTGACCTCGTATTCGTGATCAATGACCCAAAAAACCTCCATGTCCGAGACGAAATATTAATTTTATAATTTTGTTTATGACAGCTACTTTTTGGGACACTTCAAACCCCCCTGACTTTCTCATTTTCGGAGGTAATGCAGGGGTCAATGTTGATGAATGTTCCTGGGGGTCTAGGGAACACGTGAACACGTGAAAAAAAATTATCCAAATTGATGCTCTTCCACCACTTTTCCACATTTTACACTTTTTCCGGCTTATTTACCAGATTACTGTGGTATGAAACAATATTATACATGGTAATGGTTATATATTTTTTAATTTTCTGAGAAATTGTTCATGGAAAGTTTTCATTTGTTTAAAACTTTTTGGACCACGGCTCATAATGAATACCTATGACTTATATGGGCCTTTCTGCAACAAAGTTATCTGCAAATATTGAATTATATAGTTGGAGTCTTATGTTTAACTATTGAATGTTGTAAAATAATAAAAAAAAGTCACGTTTTATAATTAAGGATAAAATAAACATTTTTTTAATAATATACCGTTATCTTGCAAATTTTTACAAAAAAAATGAAAGATAATTTGATTTTTTTTGTATCTTAATTTCTCTAATTTTCAGCCAATATGTGAAAGTAGACTTTTCTTGGTATTTTCTTCATTTTTTTTTACCCCAAGTGGTAGAGCATATTAATTGTGAACTTCCTTTTTTTTCGGTCATATATTTGTTTGTTAACTACTTTATACTGCTACCTTATTTCTCAGGCGTAGCTGGAAACTATCCACTCTCTGTCTTTACCATCTAGAGTATAAGAATGGTCTAAATAGTTGTTGTATAGTTGAACATATTATTCGTGAACTACCCACACACGGTGAGCAGTTAATGACAAAATTAAATTCAATCGCCTACTTAACGAGAAGTTTAAACTCAGTTTTAACAAAAGGTCAATCATTAATATTTTATCGTGCATAAGTCAGGTCCAGTTTCTTTTAGTTTTAAGTAACATTCAATCATTTAGCAGCAGTTGAGAGTATTTTTATTAGAGAAATGTCTTTATGCATTAAATACATTTTTTTGTGATTTAGGCGTAAGGTAAAATTTGAAGACTATACAATGTGTAAGTTGTCTAAAAAGATAATATTACTATTATTGCAGTGTTTATAGTCTTTACTCAACTGTCAATTAATTTATTGTTTAAAGGATCTTGTAAAAACTGGGTCGAATTAGAAAAATAACATCCAACAATTCCAATTATTAAAACCGGTTCTATTAATAATACAAGTACATCTCCAGTCAGTGTATAATAAAATTCAAGGTTGGAACGTTGAAAAATATTTATTTTAATATATTTATTTATAAAAGGTATATCGAATAGAGGAGGAGGTGTTTATTTGATGCGCTGCTAAATTCAACTAAGATTTAAAGCTCGTTCTGTTCTATAACGACTGTCACTGAATATAAATTTACAAGCATCACTTCAAAATTACTTTTGCCATGGATGTATAATAAAATGAGATCTAGTATCCTAACGTTTGTTGTGCTGTCGTTTATGAATCTCATTCGAACAGCCTTTTCAGTCAACCAGTACGTAGTAGAAATTATACAGGGTGTTTGGTAAGGCGATGCCGACCCTGAACAGGGGGGTGGAGGGGGTCATTTGGCATCTATACGACCAAACATACCTACACTCAAAGAAAATGATAGGTAAATTCAACTAAAAAGAGCATATGAAATCGCGCCTATCTAGTTTCATAGTTAAATCAATCAGAAAAGAATAGTCATACTTTACTTGTTTTCGTAAACAAATAGTAGTTTAATAATCATATCTTCTTGTAACAAATTAAATAGTACAATTACATTTTTTTATGTTCACTAACCATTTTTAATTTGGTCTACAATTAAATAGTACAACGACTTTGTTTTTTCTTCACCAACTTATTTTTAGGTTGATCTACACTATTGTATGATGAAGTTTTTTTTGGTTAGCCATAATCTCAGTATTGAGACATCAGACCACCCAAACCAACGATTAGAGATCGTTTATAAGATCCATCCAAATATATCGATGATCCCTGAGAGAATTTGAACATTGCAATCATGTTATTAATTTTCTATAAATTCATAAGAGTATAAGATAATGCATGATTGATTATTGTCAATGATTTGTATGTGGCGTCATCTAGGAATAATTTCTGTAATAGACTACGTGGTAAGCAAGCAAATTTTATGGTAATTCCCTTTTAGAACTTCTAGAAGACAACAATAATATTGGTTTGTCTGCAAAGTACAATAATACAGCGAACTAATACTGGGTTAGAATTACAATTCGATAATACTTAAAAATAAAGTCTACTATTTAACTAGTTTCATTTGACAAAATTCAACAAATTATTAGTAAGATGAATAAATTATAGTCTTATGCACCTATTTTTTAAGTTAATGTTTATTTTGTTGTGTGACAATCACCTTTTGTTTAAAAATACTATTAAATATACTTCGATTTAACAAAATGAACAATATATATACTATTTTTGATTGATTTAACCATACTATTTGCAAACAAAAGCGCTGATGCGACGTCTTAATTCATCAAAGTGGATGGCAGAACGATGTTGTTTATGTAAACAGAACTGCGGGTTAACTCTACAATAATATTGGTTTATCTGTCAACTATAATAGTAGAGCAAACTGCTACTGGGTTTACAATTACAATTCGACAATAGTTAAAAATAAAATATACTATTATCTAGTTTAATTTGACAGAATTCAACAAAATAATAGTCAGACGAAAAAAATAATAGTCTTATTCATCTATTTTTTAAGTTAATGTTTGTTTTGTTGTACGACAACTTTTTATTAATTAAAATAACAATCACCTCTTGTTTAAAAATACCATCAATATGATTTAGTTTAACAAAATTAACGATATTGTTAGTTAACCATTTTTTTTTTGTTGAATTTACCCATACTATTTCTTTGAGTGTATATGAAAAATGCTACGTTTTTTTTTATATTGCCGATTTCATCCTTTATTTAAGTACTATGTACTAAATTTAATTTTTGATGTTATAAAAAATGTTTTTTCTTTATCCGAAATACATAAACTTACAACGAAAAGAAAAAAATAAAAGTTTCTGTCGTCTATAAAAAAAGTGACATTTATTAGAAGAAAATTGTAATGATCATTAAAAGTGTCCATTTAGAAGTCTTACAAATTTTTTTTTAAAAAGTCATCTAGATATTACAATTACTTTTAAAACTTCTCTATTGTATCCTATTTAAGTGGCAATATCATACCATTAAGTTTTACCAATCACTAAAAATAGACAAAAGAATGGGCAATAATTTTTCATTTAATCAAAAATTAAATTTGCGCGTTCTTTCAACAAAAACATTTCAAAAAACTTTATTTAAAACAAAAATTATTATTGGAGAACAAATTTATTACTTTTGGTGTTCAAAATGAGTCCCATTATTTCTAATGCATTTCCTCGTCCGTGTTCTAATTTCAACAGTAGTTGTCCTTAATCTTGTCGCAGTTGTAGAGCTGCTCGCTTTATTTTTGCTACTAGTTGAACATGGTTTCGTAATTCCTCATTGTACACAAGTTCCTTCATCATACCCCATACGTAATAGTCCAGTGGCGTTAAATCTGGAGATCTTGCAGGACACAATGCACCGATCGGGATATGTTCGATCTAAGAATTGGCGGACTATCAAGCGGTAGTGAGCTAGGCATCTGTTTTGGAAAATGATAGGTGGCGAAGGTTAATTGGCAGATTTTCCAGGAGCGGAGGAAGATCGTTCTGCAAGAAGTCGAGGTAAGTGTCTCCGTTCAGGTTATCTGGTAGGTAATGAGGCCCAATGACATGTCCAGCAATTACACCCATCCAAACATTGACACTAAACTTATTCTGAAAGGAAGTTTGTTTCTTCATTTGCGGGTTGTCGCCCTTGTCCACCCAATAATGGAGATTGTGAAAATTGCCTTCACGGGAGAATTTTTATTAATTCGTCCATGGAATAGATTTTAAGTAATGGGGGTCCTCAATATCAGCATTCAATAAAAAGTGACAAAATGCTATTCTTCGCCCTTTGAGGCGCTGTACTGAAGTATTATGATAAGGTTGTTTCTTTTCTGTATTCATTAGTGACCAAGTCTTCCAAATCGACCAAGTTGCTGTACCACTTTTCTAACGCTTGTTGTGGGATCTGCAGCAAATGCGGGGTAGAATATTTTCGTCATCTTAGGGATGATTGCGTGCAGGTCCTGCAGCAGGCTAATGTTGATGTAAATTACCTGTTTCCGCCATTCGGCGATAAGTGTTGCTGAATACACGCGGATCTGGAGTCTTTCTACGTGAATGAAATCGTTCATGTTACAATCTTACAGCAACGTAAGCATTCTCGTTTGCTTTGCCATGGTATGTCAGCATACTCTTGGTTACTAAAAGTAGCCATTGAAATTAATTTTACTCAATATGTTGGAAACTTAAAACAAATTATCAGTATTGACAGCTGTCAGTGATATTACGAACAAACAAATGACTGGTTCTGACTGTTTTTGAAACAATAACTTCTTGTTAAAAGAACGCGCATATTTAATTTTTGATTAAATGAAGAATTATTGCCGATTGATAGTCCTTTGTCTATTTTTCTCTATTCTTATTGGGATGCTCTGCCACATGTATTCTTCTAAACAATGTCTGAAATCTACAAAATAATACAATTAACCAGTATTTTACTGGAAAATAACCTCTACGCCTGTGACTTTTACGTCAAAGGATCAGTTAGAGGGTGGTTTTGACAAATAATGAATAAGAACAAAAATATAAAAATGACGTATTTTGCTGACGTTTCGGAAAACGAATCTGTTTCCTTTCTCAAAGCGTATTATAATGTTTGTGGGCTGTGTATATTAAATACACAGCTTTAAGAATATATTTGTTATATTCAGTATCCATAGATACTTACTGCTTACACAGAACTGTTGATATGTCTAATTGATAGTTTTATTTTAAACAATGTTGAGTTTGTTAAGTTCTTCTTTTAACATCGGCAGCCAGGTTGTGCAAACATCTACAGAACAATTCGACACGCATTTATCCTCATTCAATAGTATTATAGCCGCTTCTTTAATTTTTCTTTTCTTGCTATCTGTCTCTTTTGTTAAAATTTTTGCCGAGTCCCAGTTTATTCTATGTCTGTTATCCCAAGCGTGTTCGCAAATCTTCGATTTCTGAATCTCATTTTTTCTAATGTAACCCTTGTGCTCACCCAATCTAACACTGAATGGTCTGGATGACTCACCCACATAATGTTTATTACACTCACACGGAATACTATAAATGCAGTTTTTTGAATTTTGCTCATGATTTAGCGGTTTTGTTTTTGTTAAAATAGATCTCAATGTATTGCCCGTTTGAAATATCGTCCTAATATCAAATCTATTGCCTATACGGCGTAGCTTTTCAGATAATCCGTGTACATAAGGAATTAACGTCGTGTACCGTTGTTCAGGTTTTTGTCGTACATGATTATTATTTTCTATATATGTGAAAGTTCTATCAACAAAAGCTTCAGGGTATTGATTGTTTATAAGAACCTCTTTTATAAAGCGCTTCTCATTGTCTAATATTTCATCATTAGAAGAAATTATTTTGGCCCTATCATATAAACATTTTATGACACCCTTTTTAACATGCATCGACTGATTTGAGTTAAAATTCAAATACCTGTTGGTGTGTGTTGGTTTTCTATAAACGCTTGTTTCAACCATATTATTTACTCTTTTAATTAAAACATCTAAAAAGGGTAGTTCATTTCTATTTTCTACTTCTAATGTAAATTTAATAGATGGTTCTTTATTATTTATATTTTCTAAAAAATTATCTAGCAAATCATGTGGGTGAGTCATCCAGACCATTCAGTGTTAGATTGGGTGAGCACAAGGGTTACATTAGAAAAAATGAGATTCAGAAATCGAAGATTTGCGAACACGCTTGGGATAACGGACATAGAATAAACTGGGACTCGGCAAAAATTTTAACAAAAGAGACAGATAGCAAGAAAAGAAAAATTAAAGAAGCGGCTATAATACTATTGAATGAGGATAAATGCGTGTCGAATTGTTCTGTAGATGTTTGCACAACCTGGCTGCCGATGTTAAAAGAAGAACTTAACAAACTCAACATTGTTTAAAATAAAACTATCAATTAGACATATCAACAGTTCTGTGTAAGCAGTAAGTATCTATGGATACTGAATATAACAAATATATTCTTAAAGCTGTGTATTTAATATACACAGCCCACAAACATTATAATACGCTTTGAGAAAGGAAACAGATTCGTTTTCCGAAACGTCAGCAAAATACGTCATTTTTATATTTTTGTTCTTATTCATTATTTGTCAAAACCACCCTCTAACTGATCCTTTGACGTAAAAGTCACAGGCGTAGAGGTTATTTTCCAGTAAAATACTGGTTAATTGTATTATTTTGTAGATTTCAGACATTGTTTAGAAGAATACATGTGGCAGAGCATCCCAATAAGAATAGAGAAAAATTAAGAAAATGCCACAACCAACGTTTAGACAATACCTTTGTCTATTTTTAATGACTGTTAAAACTTTATGATATGTATGATATAGCCATTTAAAGAAGATACAATAGAGAAGTTTTAAAAGTAATTGTAATATCTAGATGACTTTTTTTTTTAAATTTGTAAGACTTCGAAAATCGACACTTTGAATTACCATTACAATTTTCTTCTAATAAATGTAAGTTTTTTTTTATAGGCGACCGACTTTCATTTTTTTTTTGTTGGTAGTTTGTGTATTTCGGATAAAGAAACAAAATTTTTCAGAATAACAAAAGTTAGATTTAGTATGTAATACTTAAATAAATGATGAACTATGGAGATTTTTAAAAAAGTACAAAACATATAGATGCCAAATGACCCCCTCTACCCTGTTCAGGGTAGGCATCGCCTTACTAAACACCTTGTATATTTCCGAAAATTCAGACATTCTCAATTAACACTAACGTCTATTTGATAAATTTCTTGATTAGTCGTCTACTAAGTTCCCTCTGAATGAGCAAAGGATAAAGTTTTAATTAAGGATATAGTTAAGAGCAAAGCATACCATGTACATTTAATTGATGAAATCATTATTTAGTGAACGTAGATTTAAAGAAACGTAGGTTTATTAGCAGTAGAATTTTTAAAGATTTAGACTTTTACACTATTAATGACAAATTTCCTTGCACAAACCATAAACCAGGCCGACTATGATTTCGACGATGTGATAGTTGAAGAACTATTAACTTTTGACGTTGCACCAATCACAAACCGAACCACAGTTAGCCACAGTCGGTGGTTGTTGCGCGGAAAATTTACCTTTGTAGACATGTTTCAAACAGGCATATTCCATGTTTGGATCTGCGGCCTTGTCACCGCATGGAGTTTGTGGCCAATCACTCATTGCCTTTTCGCAACCTTCTCCATCACAGCTGTAGCACTTCAATGCAGCAGCAGCTGAAAAATAAAAAAAATGTACACTGTTACGATATATATCTACAACGAACATTATGCATTTTATATTGATGTCATCGGGTCTTTTGTACCAAATTTATCTGTCATATAGTTCTGCAAGTCTGCAGACTCGAAAGCGACAATATGTTCAAAAGTACAGTCTGAGGAAAACTAACAACAAGACAACCTATACCATGAAGTCTTTGAGAAACGCCTCTGAATTCTCTCTGTATGTTTTGTATAATGAGGAGACCAAATAATTCATGAATATTCCAATTTGGATCAAACAAAAGATATAGTAGTGTGTTAATGTCATTAAAATCATGAGAATCCCAGGGTTCTAAAACTTTCACTGGTGATGATATTTATATGACAATTAATTGTTAGTTTGCTGTCAATTGTTACACGGACGAATGTTACTGAACACTGAATCTTCTAAATAATAACAGCCACACAAGAAAAATGTTTTGGCCTGAGACTATGTAGAAGAACGCACTACCGGGCGTCAAAATGACGCGACACCAATTTATTTCTCAGGGGGCGCCAGTTGCGTATTACCCCGTTCTTCTACCTCCCAGGCGGGTTCGAGATAAGATGCACTTCGGTAGCCGAGTAATGGACCAAGGCTGCACTACCACAGATCGGAAACTAGGCTCTCTCTGGATCTGAATTCCCTCGTTAGGGGTTTAGGCACCTCTTAATTTCCTGAATTTTTGCATAAAAAAATCCCAACCGAAGAATTTCTCTGCGGAGGGATTAGTTTTGGTACGCGGAAATCACGTTTTGGTCCATTAATAACGGAATATATTTCTCAAAAAACGCATAAAAAAATCCCTATCAAACCTCCGTAAAGCAACCAGAAGGTCGAACGTTAATGCGAATTAACTCGACACATCCGGTTTTCTATACGAAAGTTCCAGGGATTAGGCGTCAACCGTCAACAGGCCTCAAGATCAATTAAGAAACAATAGTTCAAAGAATCCGTTTATTTAACAGAATTGGTTATACAAAATTCTCAAGATAAGAATCGTGCCTTCCCCAATCAAGGTAGTGACTTTCAGACCTTACAAGCGAGAGCGCTCACGCTAACGATCGATTAGGTAGAAAAGATTCATACATACCTTCTCAGAATCAAAATGCGAGCTTTTAGAATCATTTCAGACTCTGGGTAAATGAATAATTAAGGCTGACTGAAATTAACTTAAACAAGTTTTACTAAATGAATTTAGTTTCGCTAGAGACTACTTAGCTTTAAAGTTCTTGTATCGTGGAGATTCACGTACTCAAACACATTCAGAGGACTTATTACTGCATAAGTTGAGTGGCGTTCGATCAGTCCACGACTTACTAACCCTTATCACAGTCGTTCGATATTATCGAATTGGCAGCGTCTCACCTTCGAGCGACTTTTAGGCAAAATTGAATTTTTGGATTTTTATGCACAAGGCGTTTTCCTCTATAACTTTGTCATTTGAAAAGCCCTGTTATTGGCTTTTCTACCATCGCTTTGTCTGGACCACTCAACGCGCTCGACCAAATTGCGAGCCGCTGGGTCAATCCAAACTCTTTCCATGCGAGAAACCGGCCTTGTACATGTGCATTGATTTTTATCAATTTTTGCTTATCGGCACTACGCCGGCTTTGACAAAATCTTCTATTTTGCCCTTTGGATGCAGTGCATCGTTAAAATTTTATGCTCATACTTTAGAATTGGGCTTTCAATGACCGTACCTCAAAGGTCAATGTTGAGGTTGAGGAATAAAAATAAAAAATAATTTAAATTATATTTTCGTGGTACTTTTTAAACGGACTTTGTGGTACTTTTGAAAAATCCATTTTAAGACCAATTTTAGCGTACTTTTGAAAAATCGATTTTCGAGCCAAATTTCAAGGTACTTTTGAAAAGTTAATCCGCGGGTGAAATTTTGGCGTACTTTTGAAAAATCGATTTTCAAGCCAAATTTCAAGGTACTTTTGAAAAGTTAATCTGCGGGTGAAATTTTGGCGTACTTTTGAAAAATCGATTTTCAAGCCAAATTTCAAGGTACTTTTGAAAAGTTAATCTGCGGGTGAAATTTTGGCGTACTTTTGAAAAATCGATTTTCAAGCCAAATTTCAACGCAGTTTTGAAAAATTAGTCTGCAAGTGAAATTTTGGCGTACTTTCGATAAATCGATTCCTGGGCCAAATTTTGACGCCCTTCCAAAAATATCATTTTTCAAAGTCCAATTTATGGTACCTTTTAAAAAAGTATATTATTCATAAATCTTTGTCATTATATACTTCTACCCTCATATTCTGAACCAAAAACATTTTTCCTAAGTGAAAATTCGGTGTTTCTTCGAATTTTCACCTGGTCATTTCCAACGCCTTATAGAACCCAAAACGGCCCTTGTGGACTGATCTGCGCCTCTGCAGACTCCCAAAAGTGTCTTTAAATGAAATTTTTGCCTAAGTCGAATTTTGATTATGTCTTCAACTTAGGACGATTTTGGAGAGTTCTACAACAACTACACTAGTATATTCCCATGTATTTTCGCACGCTGAATCCGAAGCCGGGGTCATAATTGGCCAATTGTCTCATATATTCAAGATAACCTTGAAAAATAGCTAGAAATTACTAGAAACACTCACTATTACGTATTTCAAGGTATGTCTTTCAAAAAAAATCAAAGGAAAATATTTGATAATATGTTTTTTTATCAACTGAATTCACATTGGACTACAGAATTGATTATGTATATTTTAACTGATACATAACCTCAAAAAAATGCTCGATATCACTCAAAAATGAAATTTTCATATACCGTACCCTGAATTTGCGAAGCAAGGGAATCAAAACAGTTTTGTATTTTATTTGTTGAGAAAGTGACTGTGGTAGGATTGATCCCTAACCTCAAAAAAATGATCGAAATCACTCAAAAATGAAATTTCTATATACCTCATCAAAGATTTCCGAAACAAACAAATCAATGTAATTTATTTTCATACATTTTGAGTACCTAACTGTATATTCGGTTGGTATCAAATTAATGATAAACAAAAAAATTTAAACATTTTTTTTTAATTTAACCACTTCTGAAAATTCCCTGTAATCAAATCAAATCAAATCAAATCAAATCAAATTTATTGGTGCTTTAACAATACAGTTTTACACAAGTCAAATATAGAAATACAAAAATTGTCATAATATTATGCAATGTCACTTATAAAATATATAATATAGGATACAATAATATAAATAAATTGTAAAATAACATAAATAATTAAAAATATTTCAAATGTACATACAAAATATTTGTACACATACACAAATATACACAATAAAATATGCTGTAAATTTATATAAAATTTATATAAAATTGTTGTCCATTATTGTGGCTTCAGTGCCATTAAAATTTAAAAATTCATGTATACTATAGAAACATTCTTTTATTAAAAATTTTTTTATTAACTGTTTATATTTCACCTCTGGTAAGGCTTTCACCCACTTTGGAATTTTATTAAAAAATTTAGGGCCGTAACAATTAAAGCCACAATCACTTGACTTAAGCCTATTAAAATCTATCACTAAGTTATGTTGAGTCCTCGTGTTATATTTGTGAATATCCTCATGTTTTTTATATTGGTTTATGTTTTTGTAAATATATATCAGGCAATGAAAAATGTATAATGACGGAAATGTTAAAATTCCCAACTCAATAAATTTATCTCTTACATCCTCTCTATATCCACGATTTGTAATTATCCTGAGAGTTTTCCTTTGTAACCCGAAAATTCTGTTAGCTTGCGGGGCATGGGCCCAGTTTATCAGACCATAAGTCATATGGGACACTATTAGCGAGTAATAGGCCGTTAATAAAATTTTAAAAGTTACAATGTTTTTCAAGTTTCTTAGCAAGAATATATTTTTTGATATCTTTTTTGCTGTGTAATCAACATGGTGGAACCAGTTGAGATTTAGGTCAAGAAAAACGCCTAGAAATTTTACTTTTTCTGGGTTATTATAATTTTCAATTGGCCTATGACTGAAAATCATATTTGTAGTTTTATGCTCGTTTAGTGACAATTTATTTGATGAGAACCATTCTAAAGCATTTAACTTAGCTTCATCTATTTGCCTCTGAACAGCATCCAATTTATTGTCTGATACCAGGAGTGTGGTATCGTCTGCAAATAATACCAAGTCAACATCAGGTACAGACTTACTTAGGTCATTTACGTAAATTAAAAATAGGGTTGGTCCTAAGACCGATCCCTGTGGCACTCCGCTCTTTATGTACTGGGATGTCGAGTTAGTATTACTTATGCTTATGTACTGCTGTCTATGCTTTAGAAATGATTCTATTAAGTTGCAGCTGATCATGTCAAATTTATAAAATTTTAATTTGTCTGTTAGAATTTGATGAGAAACACAATCAAAAGCCTTTTGAAGGTCACAAAAGGTTACCCCGACATAATCCCTATTCTCATTTCCTTTGACAATTTTGTCTATTAAGTAAATAATTGCGTCATTTGTGGTCATTTTTGCTCGAAAACCAAATTGTTTACAATAATATAAATTATTATCTTCAAAATGGTGTGTTATTTGATTTTTTAAACATGTTTCGAAAATTTTTGATAATACAGGAACAAGAGAGATAGGTCGAAAGTTATTGTTATTTAAAGAACCTCCTTTATGAATTGGTACCACCTTTGTGACCTTTAGGACATCTGGATAAACACCTGCGCTAATGCATTGATTGATTAGACTAGTAAGGTGTATAACTATAAGGTTTTTAATGTTTTTTATTATATTTATTGACATATTGTAGTGATCTTTACTACTTTTATTTTTCATTTTATTAATTACATCACGTACTGTATTTATACTAACTGCATTAAATTTGAAATTTGGTACATTTGCTTCAATATCATTGTTTGAAAAAAAATCTGTATAAACACTATTTACTACAGGTAAGTTTTGTGTAATATTTTCAGCTACGTTTATGAAATAATTATTCATGTCTTCTACATTTAACTCGGTATTTAGGATTTTTTTATTTTGTTGCCTATTTTGGTTTATGATATTCCAGAAAGTCTTTGGAGTGTTTCCATTTTTGTGTAATATATTATCATAGTAATTACTTTTAGTAATACTTATTTGACGTCTGTATTCTGCTTTGTACTTTTTTAGGTGTTCTTTTAATTTCACATCTGGGAAGTTGTTATATAATTCACTAAGTAAGCATACATTTTCCCTCATTTTATGCAAATTTGAGGTAAACCATTATTTTTTAGCTTTTCTCTTCTTGTTTATTTTTATTTCGGTTTGCGGAAAAGCCTTATCAATATTTTCATTTAAAATTTCCAGGAAAAGTCTAAATTTTTCATTTACATTAAGATTGACATTATTGTTTGCTGTGCTCACCCAACTCCAATCAACTGTCTCCAAGTTATTATATAATAGAAACATACCTTCGTCAGTAATTTTTCTAAATGTAATAGTATTTACTGGCTGAATATTATTCTCAATTGTTAAAATAATATTAACTGCCTTATGATCCGATAAACCTGGGTCAAATACCTCCGTCTTATATTTATTACTTAAATTTATTAGAATATTATCTAAGCAGTTTTTTTGTCTCGTATTTTCAGAAATAGTGTGCTGGAAAGAAAATGAATTTATTAAATCGTGGAATTTCAAGTATTTCCTATCAGTAGTATTAAATTTTATGTTAAAATCACCATTAATAATAATGTCTCTTTTTGAATTCTTAAGTTTATTTAGCAAGTGATTAAATTTTGATAAGAAAGTAGCAAAATCCCCCAGAGGTGACCTATAAACAGTTACGATTAATAAATTTAATTTATCACATTCAACTGCTACTATTTCACAGTGTACCTCTATAGTATATGAATTTATGTCCTCGCAAGGAATAAAGTTAAAACATTCTTTTTTACACAAAATTTACACAAGCTATGACTCCTTCGAGTAGCTGATTCTAAAATCACGTTTACAATTGGTCTGCTCTCCCGGATAACTCAAGAGAATTGTTACAAATTCTAATATCTGACTACTAGAATCTCGAACATTTATTTTACTTTTGGCTATAGAGGAGAATATTCTCACTTTCTTTTATGGTGTCGCTGTCTTTTACATTCAAAAGATCGGCGCAGAGAGTCTATAGCGTTTTATTCCTCTTGAAACCACTTTTCTTTTTAACGTCCAACAGAAATCAATCATCATATTTATATCTCACCTTCTTTCATATCCACGTTCCATTTCCTTGATATCCTGATAAAATCAATCTCCCTATTCTTCGCTATAATACCCAAGATTTTTCGGAAAGTAGTATACATATGAATTTAATAAATTCAACTTTAAATTCATTAGACAGTCCAACTCTGCATAATTTTCAACCATTTCCGCTACTATTTCTTTGTAATTTTCACTCTTAGGCCAGGCGACAGGTAGTTCAGTAAGGAAATAATTAGTGGAAAGCTGGAAATTGCTTTAATCGCTTTATTTGGACCCAGATATGACTCTTCCAAGTTTTCCCCCTCGAGCGAAGTCGGCGTTGGCTCTTCTGGCCCTAAGAAGGTACCGTTTTTCGGTTTTTTGCAAATATCTCCCAAACCATCAACTTACGATGCTACGACCGTTACGATGCTACGACCATTCAAAGTGGAGCCCTTTTTGATTCTTGCGGAAAAGTTATCGATATCTTCTGCACCGTGTAATTTGGCACCAAACCGATACTTTTGCCGACATTAGCGCCAAATATGTGAATTACGTCAAAAGATACTTCAAAAACAGTGTCATCATTGTCGATGGGTATCCTGACGACCCAGCAGCTCGCAGTACCAAGTCCGCTGAACGTCTTCGACGATCGCACAAGCATGATGCTGCTAATGTTTTTTTTGATGAGTCCATGACGGTACCTATGCCACAAGCATAATTTTTGTGTAATGACACAAACAAACGAAGATTGATCGACTTGTTGCGCGTCAAATTCGAAAGCGAAGGAATCGAAACCAGACAAGCTCCAGAAGATGCCGATGTGCTCATCGTTACCACCATACTCGAGTTATCTCGGCCCGACAATTCGGTCATTATAGTGGCTGAAGATATAGATATCCTGGTCATCTTGGCGGCTCGTGTGCCACCCTCCACGAAAATGTATTTTATGAAACCCGGCAAAGGTTCAACCAAACAACAACTATTTTGCACAACAAGTTTCAATCTCCCGCCGTGTGTGCAAGAAAACATCCTCTTGTTGCATGCGTTTAGTGGGTGCGATACAACGTCTTCGTTTTTCAGGCAGGGCAAAATGAAATTCGTAACACTGCTGAAGAGTAATGAGGAACTGCAGACAGCTGTTAGGGTTTTCCGAGACGTGAACGCAAACCCCGATGAAATTGACAAAGCGGTCCAGTTGGTTGTGGCTAGGCTTTATGACAACAAAACCACGGGAAACACCCTGAATGAGTTGCGGTTCCAACTGTTTGCAAAATCTCTAAGCAAACATCGATTTAATTTAATCTCGCAAGCCTACCTCCCACCGAATCAGCGGCACGTGAGCACTCTTTAAGCACATACCATCAAGTCCAAACATGGTATGGAAATGATACAAATCCACTGGATTGGGGCTGGAAAAATTCTCAATGTGGTTTGGCTCCCATACCTACGACGAGGGATCCGGCGCCACAAACGCTTCTAAACCCAGTGTCCTGCAAATGTTCGAAAGGATGTAACGCCGCGTGTGGTTGCAGGAAAACGGGCCTCCGATGCTCCAGACTCTGCATGAATTGTATGGGACGGTCATGTACAAATGCTGCCGAGGAAGATGATATGGATGATTGTGACGGAGACATCGATGTTAATCTTGAGCGCCCTGTGACGTCGGACAAATGTACCGATGCAGACGATGAAAGCGATGACGGAGAAATTGAGGCAGACGATCAAGACTGCCAGCCTTCATCAAAACGGTTGAAAATCGACTAACTTTGACATTTGAACAGTGGATTAGGCCTCATGGGGACACCACTTACAAAAAAACGCGCCATTTACTCTACCGCCAGGTGGTGTGGAAAAGAGTGATTTTATGTCAATACTAGTCAATAATAATACTAATCGTAGGTACTTTGCCACAGCTGTTCACATTGAAAAGCTGTTATACTTGTAACAAGTTAACAGCTTGTGCACCTGGAATGCTGACAAATATTTATAACATGTAGAAACTTGGATATGGCATATGATTTCGATAACTTTTCCGCAAGAATCAAAAAGGGCTCCACTTTGAATGGTCGTAGTATCGTAACGGTTCACTTTAGAGACAAACGGTAAAGAACTTTTTTGTAGCAAATTTACTCTCGTTGATAAAGTTGATGGTTTGGGAGATATTTGCAAAAAAAACGAAAAATGGTACCTTCTTAGGGCCAGAAGGTCCAACGCCGACTTCGCTCGAGGGGGAAAACTTGGGAGAGTAATATCTGGGTCCAAATAAAGCGATTAAAGTAATTTCCAGCTTTCCACTAATTATTTCCTTATTGAGGCTTTTTTTTTACCTGTCGCCTGGCCTATCTTATTAGAGAATATTATTTAGGTATTATGCAAATCACAACTTACACACTTTTTTATTTATTATGAAAATACCTACTTTCTGTATATTGTTGCCCTAATCTGGGCACGCTAATATACTAGTTAGGTAAATACTTTAAAACACTCATTTTTGGAGAACCAATCAAAACAACTACTCTTCTAGCTAATACTGACGAAGTATTGAATTACATGATGGGATTCTTAGCATTTTAAAGAAAAAAATATTGAAAATACTTAGATCATTTATTTACACTTAGTCATTCACACTTTTTTTATTTAAAATGGAATTATCTACTTTCTGTATATTATTATTATTATTATTTCCTAGAAAATTCTCCACAACATTTTTGAAACTGATCCAGGCAGCTTTTTCAATCTTATCCATTTTCGTTTCTAAACATCTTTCTGATTTCAGATGCGAAATTGGAGGAAGGATTTTTTAATGGACCAGAAATCAGAAATATGTTAAGAAACGAAATTTTTGTCACAATAATGAACAAAACTGAAAAAGCTGCGTGGCTCAGTTTCAAAAGTGGAGAATTTTCTAGGAAATAATAAGAGTGAAAATTACAAAGAAATAGTAGCGGAAATAGTTGAAAAGTAGGCAGAGTTGAACTGTCTGATGGATTTAAGGTTGAATTTCTTAAATTCACATGTATATTACTTTTCGAAAAATTTTGGATATTGTAGCAAAGAATGGAGAGAGTGATTCTGCCTACTTTTAGTCATTTTTAGCTATTATTTGAGGTTATCCTAAACATATGAGCCAATCATCCCATTCTAACCACGAATTTGAATTTAGCGCGCGAGAATACACAGGAATATAGTAGTGTAGTACCCAGACCAAAACATTTTTTTTTGTGTGGCTGCTGAGCAATTAAAATCGACATATTGATGTTTACTTGTAAAAGTTACAACATTGTACTTCCTTGTGTCTGACTGTAATTGATTGAAATTACACCATTCATTGATTTTATCACAGGTTTATAATACCACACAATTAAAATTTTTTTGAAAGCGTTGATGTCTGGTAATATAGAGAGTGTAAATTGACGGTTTATTAATCTCTCATAATAAACTGTCAATTTACACGAATTATATTATCTTTTGGCAACTTAGCTTGACAAAAAAATTATAGATAACATTTAAAAGCACGAGAGGTATTTGGAGAGAATATTTCACGAATAAATTAATTAATAATACATCACACACACACACACACACCTCAGGTAATACGACCTCTTTTATTCATGAAGGCTCTGGCGGAGCCTTGTGCGGGAGGGAATAGACATTTGGAGACAAGGGACACACACCCAATATCCGAGTATACTAGGATTATTTTCTTCTTTCGAAAAATCCCAGTGCCATGGCCGGGAATCGAACCCCGAACACCTGGATGAAAGTAAGTGTGCTTGCTTGTCAATCAAGTAATTAAGTACATAAAACATTTTTGATATTAAGTTTTGCCATTAATTACCTCCGGACGTTTTTTTGTCATTTTTGAGTGTTTACTGATCTTTATTTTCAATTTTATCATTTATATCACATAAAAGTGCATTTCCAGAGCGACTCATCTAATAAAAACATAGTAGATACAAATATTTGACAAACGCAGCCGCAGAAACTTAAAAGTACACGGAATTCGACGTATTTTATGTAACGACAGTCAAGAAAAACGAAATACATTGAACAGTAAGTATTGTTATGCAGACTGGTCCAAAACTGCTGAGAAATCTTCACTGTAAAGAGTTCTCAGGCATGTTTCGGCTAATCACATTAGTAAAGACATAGAGAAAGCACTACTGCATTTACCAATCTCCCGCCATTACGGAAGAAGAAAGAACTATTGTTCTAATACCGCCATCTAGTAACGCCACATTAGAACCACACGCCAAACTATATACTCAATGAATTATTCAAGATTTATTATATTAAAGGGTTAATTGATATTACCCATATAATCCCTATTTTATTTAAAGTTTAATATTTATGTTAAGGTTTGTTCGAATAAGCAGAGATAATTTCAAGTACAACGAATTATAATATACCGGGTGAAAACGAATAGTGGGCCGCCCCTGTAACTTCCTTGTTTTTAAGGATATCAGGATGAAATTTTGTATGGTGAAATTAAGTAAGATTTACAACTTTTTGAGACCTATCCGCCACTTCCGGTTTCATCGGAAATGGCCCCAATAGTCTTTTCTAAATGGACCACCCTGTATGTTTTTACATTTTTGAAATAAAGATCACATTTTGGATACATTTATACTATTTTGAACAATTTATACAGTGTTGCACGAAAAATAATTCGAATTTTAGTTGTCAATCTAGAAGGCTGCGAATATGTTAAAATTATTTTTGTTCCAATGTAATTCATGTAAAAAAATATGAAAACGTCAATATGTCTAATAATACATCATACAGGGTGCTGTAAACTCATTAAAATCACATTTTTCAAAATGACTAATTTTTTAAAAACATTATGATATAGGCCACCCGGATATTCAGAAAGCTCTATTTGGTACCAAAAGTTCCGTAATGTGTAATCGTTACCGGCAGGAATGACAATTTTTATCAACCCTGTATATTTGTGTTAATATTTTATGATATGCCACCCTCCGCAGGAGACAGAATTGACCTCTGGATCATTCTTGTTGCATATCATAAAATATTAACACAAATATACAGGGTTGATCAAAATTTGATTGAAGTTAGATATAAATCATAAATTTCTTAAGAAAAATTGTCATTCCTGCCGGTAACGATTACACATTACGCAACTTTTGGTACCGTTTAACCCCTACCAAATAGAGCTTTCTGAATATCCGGGTGGCCCATATCATAGTGTTTTAAAAAAATGAGTCATTTTGAAAAATATGATTTTATTGAGTTTATTACAGCACCCTGTATGATGTATTATGACGTTTTCGTATTTTTTATATGAATTACATTCGATCAAAAATAATTTTAACATGTTCGCAGTCATCTAGATTGACAACTAAAATTCGAATTATTTTTCGTGCAACACTGTATAAATTGTTCAAAATAGGATAAATGTATCCAAAATGTGATATTTATTTCAAAAATGTAAAAACATACAGGGTGGTCCACAGAGCTGGGAGTAATTAATTACTAAAGTAATTAAATTACTAATTTAATTACTTTTTTTAAAAAAGTAATTGTAATTGAATTACATTTTTCAAAGCAGTAATTGTACTTAAAAATTATTAATTCCTCAAGCGATACTCTGAAAATATCGTTTCAGAGTAATTAATTACCGATAGAAATTACTTCATGTAATTGAAATTACTTCTCTAATAATTTCAAATTTCTAGAATAATTTGAATACTGTAGAGTTGAATTGTTTTACCATAATTAAATTATTTTAGAGTATTTAAATTACTTTACATTCCTATTAAAAGGAAACATAAACATGTAATATTATTCATATCTGTAACTTTTTTTTGTGAGCACAATCTCGTTTAAGATATTGACTTGAAATTTGGTACACGCATGTGTGCGGGTGCGGTGAATATAATTTGACAATTTCTCCTACATCCCTGAACCGATTAACAAAATTTTTGATGGGCCTTTAGAGATAACTTTAAAGAATGGTACTAGCCTATTGAAAACTAAAGAAAGAATTTTTTTCTGATGCGAAAATCAAAAAAAATGTTTGTTGATTTCGATAGTCTGGTATCATTCTATCAAGTTCTCTAAAGGACTATCAAAGAATTTTTTCAATCGGTTCAGGGATATAGAAGAAATTGTCGAGTTACGAAATCGTTTTCTTAAGCACGGCACCGCCACCTTTAATGAGATCTGGAATTAGATTATATTTTGATTTTATTCCGTTGAAGGGTTGGAGGATAAATTGGGGTTAATAGGGAAATCAAGCAAGTAAGAGTCCATAAAATTGGTATTTAGTATATATAAGAGAAGCTCAGGTCAACAAATTTTTTGGCATTAGCCCATTACCACCCCCACCCCATTATTAAAGGGGGTGAAAAAATTATCCACCCCCACCCTCACTACCAATATGGCATATTGTTTTATGGATTTTTGAGGTATGCGATTTCAAATATTATATTACTAAAGATCCATAAACAATTATTTCCACATACAAAATTTTTTTCATTGTGAGAGACTTGGATAGAAAATCAGTATGTGGAAGTAGTGATTCCTTGGGCAGCGGTTTTTATATTTGTTTTTAGTTATAGATTTTCATTCTTTTGTGATTACTGTCTTTACTGATTAATAAAAAATTTAGATATATCTTCCTTTCGTATTATTCAGTATTTGTATATAATTATAATTATTTGTACACTAACAAATGATCTTATAATTTACTAAACATCTCCCATTTCCATTATAACAAATGTAGAAGCTGTAGAGTAATTATAAAAGTAATTTATTTATTCAATTACCATTACCAAATAATTAGTAATTTAATTACATTTCTTTAATAGTAATTTAATTACTTGGTAATCAAATTACTTTTTAACATTAGTAATTTGTAATTTGTAATTAATTACTTTTTCAAAGTAATTTGCCCAGCTCTGGTGGTCCATTTAGAAAAGACTATTGGGGCCATTTCCGATAAAACTGGAAGTGATAAATATGGCGAATAGGTCTCAAAAAGTTGGAAATCTTACCTAATTTCAGCATACAAAATTTCATCCCGATATCTCTAAAAACAAGGAAGTTACAGGGATGGCCCCCTATTCGTTTACACCCGGTATAGTGCATAGTTTCGATTTTCCGAATTATTAACGTGTTCTTATTTTGTGATGGATTACCGTATGTTAGCACATTTTTAGTTTATTTGTTTCTAAAGCTACTGTGTTTAACTTGTACACATGTAATAATTGATTTACCTGCTTGGTAGGCATTTCTATTTCATTTTAGTTGCGACAATGATAACACAGGCACACAAAATAAAAAAAGTGGTCTATTCCTGGAACTCCATTGGGTGACTCCTGTATTTCGACGTGTGCAACACGAATAAGGCGTCCGTTGAGCTCCATTACCCAACATTTTTTTGAAAATCGCGGAAATAACTTAAAATAAACTCATAATTTAGGTTATTCTCGCGATTAACTAAAAATTAGTGGGTGATGAAGCTAAACGGACACCTGATTCGTGTTGCGCACGTCGAAATACAGGAGTCACCCAATGGAGTTCCAGGAATAGACCACTTTTTTATTTTGTGTGCCTGTGTTATATCATTGTCGCAACTAAAATGAAATAGAAATGCCTACCAAGCGGGTAAATCAATATTACTTAACTCATACTGTATAATATTGGTTGCTGGAGATTTATTATAGCTCGTGGATTTTCATTGCACTGCCAAGTTTTTGAATCATTTCTGTACTGACTACCGCATGGGAATTTAAAGAGATTGAACATATCGAATATGTTTCATCCCACGTTCTATATATTGATTTCTAGCTCCAACAATGCATTTAGTAAGTTGATGTTGGTGATGCTTCGACTCCTTCTAGTTTTGATTGCAAATCAAAACAAAGAAAAGTTGAACCTGCCTATTAAGCAAAAAATCTAATCCATATTTCTTTACATTCCCTGTGTACTTGACGCAATGACTAGGGGTAAGGACTTTAATAAAATGAATTAATTTTGTACACGCAGTTCGTCAGCCACTTGTTCATCTCTTCATGAGTTTTCACTGATATGCCAAAGACCCTGCCTTTTATTGCGTGTGAACTGAACATTTAATAGAATTAATGTTGAAATGTCAGGAACTACGCGCTATATTTTCCAGCACAAACTTTGTAGTCCAGTCTTTAAACGGTTTCCACGTAGGAGTTAATAGGCAGTTTCAGCTTTTTTTTGTGTTGTTTGAAAGCGAATAGCTTTGCTAAATTTGAAAACTTTCTTGAAAAATTAATTAGTGGGGTCGGGTAGCTGAAAATTATACCAAAATATTTCACATCTGGTAACCTATGCTTATGTTTATGTAGAAGTGTGTCACAAAACTTTGGCGGCCATGTTGATTACATCATCAACATCGCTAGAGGGCCAGGAAAATTTGTGTTCCGGGCTTTTTAGACTCGTCTACCCATGCACTATCTGAATCCAAAGGGGTGCATTGGTTTCCAGATGTGAAGTTTTTTTCAGCTACCCGACCCCACTAAATACCCTTTTGATCACTTGAAAAGTTGCAACCGACACGAGGCTACAATACCTACCTGTGCGAGAGGTTAGGTTGTGTGATGTCAAAATTTCAACAAGTGGGTTACTGAAAAAGTAAGGTCAAATTTCAAGTCATACGTGCGATTGGAAAACGGTTTTTACTAAGTATTCTTCTAGGTTTTTCTACTTGGAAGCGGTCGTTTTATATTCGCCATCCCTCGTTTTGCAAATTTGGAACCTCATATTCAAAATAAATAACAAATAAAAATAACACAAAAAAACGTAGGTACAATTTCATTATTTAAATAAGTTATTTACAAAAGCTATTAATCATCTGTTTTGCATAGCAGACTTTTTTTTATTAACAATTCGTCATGGCTTCGTTATTTTTAAAGATAATAAAATAAAACGGTTGATCTCTCAAATGAAAGATAACACAGCCACACAAAAAAAAGTGGTCTGGCCTGCGGACCAGACCAGTGTATCTTTATGTATTTAGACAAGCTGAAACCGAATCCTGAGTTAGGTTCTTTTTTCACCCCCAACCCCAAAAATCACCCCCCCCCCAAAAAAAGTGATCTGGCCTCCGGACCATACCACTATATCCTTATGTATTTGAACCCTCTGAAACAGATTCCGAAGTCAGAATTGTCAGATTCGCTTGTTTTTCACCCCAATCCCATAAAACACTCCCAATTCAAAAAAGTGGTCTGGCCTGTGGACCAGATCAATGTATTCTTATGTATTTAGACCCGCTGAAACCGAATCCGAGTCAGATTGGTTCGTTTTCACTCCTAACCTCCAAAAAACACCCACGCCAAAAATGGTCTGTCCGGGGGATCATACCAGAGGCAGTGTATCCTTATGTATTTGGTAAAGGTACACTGGTCTGATCCACTTTTTTGTTTGTTTTGGGGTTAGGAGTGAAAAACGAGCGAATCTGACAATTCTGGCTTTGGATTCAGTTTCAGCGGATAAGGATACACTATTCTGGTCCACACCTCATCACCTTTTTTTTTTTTAAGAAAAATGATTCTCATCTTTTCGAGACCTGTAACAATACCATTTAATTTTCCTAAATTACTTGAATATTGTTACCAATACTGTTTGTTGAATTTTTTAAAGGAATTTGAAATTTTGTCCAAAAACAAGAGAATACCCTGTTGGAATATTTTGTTATGTCAGCAGGGCATTTGGCTGAATTAATGATACAACTTGTTAACTGTATTATAGAAATTTTAATAAATTAGTACGAGGAGCCGGAAAATAGAATAAAGAATACGATCGAGTTTGAAAGAAGAATTTCATTTAACAGTTCAGGACAGTCAATTTTGTTGGTTACAAGTTTATGTGAAAAGAGTACAGCAAAGTATGCTCTTCGTAACGCTAGTTCATTTAATTTAAATCTAGCCACCAATTCAGATTGCAGTGTACCAACAGATGGATGAACACCATCAGACTTCCTCTGAACTTTTTCTAAGTAAGAAATATAAGTTTCATAGTTTGGGCTCCAGACAACTGAAGCGTATTCTAGTTTAGACCTGACAAAGGTATTAAACAGCAAAGTAATTGTTGAGACATCTATACTGCCGTCCTAAACCAAAAAACGTATCTCAAGTTTTTGCGGAAATGCATATTTTTATACCTTAGGATAGCTGGAGCTATTTTCTATATGTTTCCATAGCGAAATAAACGTATTTCAATCGTTAAGTATTTTTAAAGTGCTAACAAAGTTTGACGTATCTAAAAAAATATGAGACAACCTAAGCGATTTAGCCAATTAGACGTATCTCATTGTAAAAAAAAACTAGTAACCTAATTAATATAAATTCATAACTACACCACTATTAACCTCTACATTAGTACAACTACAAAAAAAATATTAGTAAATATTTGAAAATATTGACGCGATTTTGAAAATTCAAAACATGCCTTATATCTCAAAACAGTGAAACCTTGAGATACGTCTTTTTGGCTTAGGAGGGCAGTATAAGTGCCTTGAGTTTCTCATAATAAAACCCAGATTCTTATTGGAATTAGCTATAACGTAATTAGTATGAGGAATAAAAGTTAGTGTAGAATCAAAGATAACACCCAAGTCTTTGAATTCAGAACATCTGGTAATGGCTTCAACACCAATTAATTTTCCTTGTGAAGGATATGGCATTACATTTCGATATATTTAACGGTAACTTGCATTACACCAATTATTAATTTTTGTGAGATCTTGCTGTAATTTACCACAATCGCTTATTGACCTAATCGAGGTCATCGGCATATAGGAGAGCATTAGATGTCTCAATGTCCTGACAAATATCATTAATAAATGATATGAAGGGTAGAGGTCCAAGAACTGAACCCTGCGGTACTCCCGATGTTGCCGACACTTGAACAGATGTGAAACCACGACAATGTACATTTAATAGCCTATTAGACAGACATGAACAGAAAACATTGATAAAGCGTGTGATTAGTCCAAAGGTTGATAATTTTTTCAATAAGATACCATGCTTTGGAGAGGTCAGTATAAATGACATCAACCTGACCACCTTGATCAAGTGATGTAGCAAGATAATTGGTAATACTTTCAAGATTAGTGGTTGTTGATCTACCAGCTAAGAAACCATGCTGATGAACTGATATTTGAGATTTCGTATGAAAAGATAAGATATCATAAAAGATAACCTCAAAGAGCTTACAGAGGATAACTATAGATCTATAGTTCTCAATTGCATTTTTGTCACCTTTTTTGAATAAAGGACAAATTTTTGACCTATACCAAATTTGAGGAAATGTTTCTGTTTGAAGAGCTAGATTAAAGATGGTAGTCAGTGGTAAAGCGAAGATAGTGGCGCAGTCTCTTAGTAGAAAAGATGAAATTCCATCAGGATTAGTAGTTTATTTGTTTTTAGATTTCTTTAAGAATATAAGAACTTCTTCCATTTTGATAATTGGAGTATTAAATTGTGGGATATCGAAAGTGTCCTGATCTGCTTTAAAGTAATGAGATAATGATATGAAAGCAGACTGGAAGTAACTAGCTAACGCATTGACTATGCTTTGAGAATCATTAAGCTGGCTGTTGCCGTAGGACATGATTGAGGAATTGTAGATGAATTACGCATGTTATTAACAAAGGACCAAAAACAAGTAGGATTAGATTTAATTTGCGATATATTTTTTATGTTCAGATCTGATTTTGATTTTGGAGCGTAATAACTTTACTGTATGTAAACAATTAAAAAATTAAAAGTGCACACTCAACTTTTTTAACTTTCATATTTGAGCAAAAACAAAGATGATGGAAAAGTCTCATTAAAATATATTATTTAGATTCCTTCGTGAACTCTCTTTTCGAGCCTTTTCAGACTGGATTATTATAGCCGCCGATAATGAAAGTCAGACTCGACGGAGTCGACTTGGCCCCATTCTGAGAAAAAAAAATCGATTGCGACGTAGGGACGCGGACGTCCCAAACTAAAATAATCGCGATATATCTTTGCTGATTTGGCTCTGTTGTGATGTTAACATAGTTTACAAACCCGAGCAACTGTTGTAAGCATAGTATAGAAAATCGATTACTCGAAGGGAACTCCTATTTGCTTATAATTATAAATTGACTAGAGGTCGGTTGAAATTCGAATTATTGGTATTTTATTTATTCATTTTATTTATTTTGGGGAAAATTGTCGACATAAAATTTAATTTGTGAGGTACACGTTGTACAAATATTAAGGTTGGCATTTCATACAAAGACAAACAATAATATTATTAAGCAATTTGACAAAGAAAGGCTAAAACTTTGCAGTTGTATACTGCAACTGAATCAACAGATGCCATTATCGATCAAATTGGTTTTTTAAATGGTATTTTAAAAACAAGTCGGCAAATACGGATTATAACTTGTGGCTGCGCTTACTCAAGGAACACGTATAGGCGGCGATGTTCGCTCAGTTGTTAGGATATTCTTGAGCTAAAAAAAACTTTACAGGGCGGTTCTTTAAGTATAAAACTTATATTAGTACAGGGAAAGATTGAAAAAAATGTCTGTAGCTCGAAAAAAAATTGCGCAGACTTTAAACTTTGGTTATAAGTTTAAAATAGGCCAAAGTTCACGAAACAAAAAAGTTTAGGAGTTTTATGGATCCGCGGGAACCTATAGGGGGTGAAAAGGGGTACTTTAATAAGAAAATCGATTGTTCTGCACTTTCACGACAAATATGGCATTTACAAGAAAATTATTCAAAAAAAATTTGATTCTGGTAAAATCATCTTTAATTTGGTGCTTTTAAATTAATTTTATACCAATAATTAACCGAAATACGGCCATTTTTCGATGGGGGTAGCGGATGGAACTTTTCCTGATATAAGTGTTTTAAAGGGACAAAATAAATTGAGCATCTAGGTGGTGCTATATATTAGCGAAAAACAGCATTTTTGAAAGAAAAATTAATTACTGAGCAATTACAATAAAAAAATGCCGACATTTTGTTAATATAAATTTGAAAACGCACATTGAATATGCCATAACTTCTTTATTTTTTATAATGTATTTAACCTATAACCAAAGTTTAAGGTCTGCACAAGTTAAAGTCAAGTTTTCCTGTACTATATAATATGAAGAAGTTAACTTTTAATGTGTAAATCACAAAAATTTGGTGTAACTGTCTCCAAGTTTATTTGCTTAAATAAAAATAAACTTGTAAAATTAGCCAATTATCATCTCGTAAAAAGGGCATTTTTTATTGCCAGTAATTCACTAATAAAGATAATTACACATATAATTAAACTTATTTTTCAAATAAACAGTCACAGATTTTAGAAACTATAAAATATCTCCCACTTCTCTTTACTATTGTTTTTCAGTTAGTACGAGATAATTAGATGTTTAACGGGCAGTTTCTGCTGTAAAAATAAAACAGGCAATTGAAGGTATTTTGATAACCCACAAAAAGCAAAGTTTTTTTAACAGAGACTGTTTTTTGAGTTATTTTCAAATAACTACAACTTTTTTTTCAAGTTAAAAACATCGTGCGGCTATTGTACCTCGATCAATTTTTATCATAGAGAAACAAAGAGAAACCTTTGTACGTGGTGCGGGTAAATATGTAAAGTTCTTGAAAAGCTTCAAAGGACGTCCTAGGAAAAAAATTGAACCGCCTTCAGAAAAGGTTACTAGACACCGCAATGACAAAAATTTTTTTGAGATCTTAGCTTCCCTTATATACAGTATATGCTATTTAATGCCGCAACACCCCGTTATTTTGGAACGCGTTGGCCGAATTAAAAAAATTGTTTTCTGAGATATACTGCTCGATGAACTTTATTTGACTGTTTTGAAAAATTTGTAATTTTCATATTTTCAAGGTCTACTAAGCTCCTCTAAATGGGTCGAAATGGTCGTTATCGCAAATACCTCTATACTTACAAAATTTTAGCTCGATACCTCATATAGGGTGTTTGTTATTCAATAGCCAAATTTAAAATTTCTCACTTTTCGACTGGCCCTGTATAAAAGTCGGCTAGGTTTACTAAAAAAGGTAGAGCAGTCATTCTACTTAAGGAACATCAGACATTAAATGAGATAGAAAAAAGAAAAGTTATTCTTTAAATAAATAGTGCTTCTACACATTATTCGGTTGCTGTACGTAGATGCTTTAATGAATATTTTTCAAACAAATGGATTGGACGGAATAGTTTAATTTTTTTTCTTCCTTGTTTAGTGACATCAATATCCGAGATGGGGCGTCGATGTCAAGATGGCACGAGAATATGATATCCAACTACTGTTGAATGTTGAAGCCACTGAACTCTACTATATAAATGGAAGGTCAATATCTATACCAATTTGTACGTGAAATTGAACCTCGCGCAAGTATGGCGACCTTAAAGCGGAGCGCAATCGCACTACAAAATACGCCAGAGCCGGTCTTATTGTTACTGCAACTGTTTAAAACACGGGATTTTGCAACGATTCTTGCAACACAGTACCATACAAGATTGCACCATATTGTCTCAATTAACTGTTTATAACAGTCACAACATATATTTCACAAAATAATCAATTTATAACAACTTTACATAAATGACAGAAATAAACAAAGAATAAAATGAGTGACACCGACTCTGGAAATTACATCTAATCCAAGACTTACGCTACGGAATCTATGAGAAACGAATAAAGCACAGAATCGCGTCAGCGCATAACTTCCGTAGACAGCCGTTTGGTTCATGCTCAGACATCAATTTCTCTACTGCGTCGACGCGTGGCTTTATATTTTGAGTTTTATTCTGTGGCGTAATTGCCGTATTTTGTTCACGCGCATATACCTATATTGGCCTTCCATTTATAATAGTAGAGTTCAGTGGTTGAAGCAGGATATACCAGAAAACACAAAGAAGAGAAAAATAATGCCATTGCTTAGGACTTTCGAAAGTAAGAGGGTACGTTACAATAGAAGATCGTGACGCAAGTATACAGATTTTTTAGAGGTTATGTAAAAATTCCAACTTGATGACGCTGACCTCGGACTCGGTTTCTGCGCCCCAAAATACATGTTGGTAAAGTGGTTAGTTTGTTGAGGTTTTTAATTTATTTTTAACAGTTTTGGCTGGTTTTTACCTGTTTTTGGAGGTTATGTCAAAATTCTGACGTGAAGGGTCAGTTCTGACGTCGTTCAGCGCCCCAAAATACGTATAGTAATCTGTTGAGTAGTGCAAAGTTTTGTTTTGTTTTGTGTGCCTGATTAAATAAAATTTGATTAATTAAGCCTTATTACCTATACGCTAAAAAAAATTTGTTTAGAGCAAACAAAAATTTTGTTGTGTATATACAAAGCAATTTTTTGGTTGATGTTAATAAATTTTTGTTGCCTCAAACAATTTTGTTTGGAGCAACAAAAATTTATTAACATCAACCAAGAAATTGCTTTGTATATACGCAACAAAATTTTTGTTTGCTCTAAACAAATTTTTTTTAGTGTGTAATATCGATATTGAAGTCGGTTAAAATACGTTTTAGTTCGCTATTTGTCCATTTTTATACCACCCTTTTTGAAGCCACGTTTTACTCCTTTATTGCCTGTTTATTTAGCTTCTACAATCTACACTAAAAGAAAATATTCGTCGTTTTCAATTTACTTCCACATCCAGTAGAAGTATAGTAAATACAAAAAAAAATTTGAAAATTTTTATTGTTCAAATAGGCTTAGAATGTCATGAAACGTCTAGATTTTAAGTTTGCGCGAGAAAAAATCTCTGTCTGTCTGTCTTTTTTTGTGCACACGATTACTCTGGAACCGTTTAAGATATTGACTTGAAATTAGGTACAGATATGTATTTTAACGTGATCTGGAACTAGATTATATTTTTATCTTATTCCGTGGGGGGTAAATTAGCTAAATGGGGGTAAATAGATAAATCAAGTAGGTAAGAGTCCATAAAATTGGTATTTAGTGTATACAAGAGAAGCTATAAGGTCTCAAAATAAATTTTGGCATTAGCCACCCCATTATTAAAGGGAGTGAAAAAAATGTGATTAAGCGTGTGTACAAGAACCAAAAACCTCAAAATATTTTTTACTTCATCCCCCACTACCACCCCTATATCTCCACTCCCACCCCACTACCGATGTGAGATATCGTTTTATGGGTTTTTGGGGTAGACGATTTCAAAAACTATATTATTAAAGTTCCATAAATAATTATTTCCCCATACAAAGTTTTTTCGTTGTGAGAGACTTGGATGGAAAATCTGGATGTGGAAGTAGTGATTCCTTGGGCGGCGGTTTTTAAGCTTTAACGTCAGTCTTGTTGTCAATGAGTTCTGAAATCTCCATATCGAATTTCATGTAAATCTGTAAAAATACTGCAATTTTGACAGCCGTATTGGATTCGTCGTTTTGAATCCTTGACATCATCGACATCAAATACTGCTAAAATACTTAAGTACCAAGTTTTATGCAACTCCGACGAAATTTTAATTGTTTTATCACCAGCGCCAAATTGGCGCCCAAAAAGCTCCTTTCCAAATTTTGCTCACCTTACACCAAACGTTATGGTTAAAAAATTAAAAGTACTCTTAGTCTTAATTTGGCCTGAACTATAAGCCGCCGAAAGATTGTTACAAATCTAATTAAAATAAAACATATTCCATTTGACTAATTTATTGTCAACATACTGTTTACAATTAATTGTTAAAAATGTGCTATTTTACACTCAACAATAAATAAAAAACTTCCAGAGTATTTCTACATGTTGACGTGTTCTATTTTCAGTGTTACTATTATACAAGATTCCTATTACTACAACCATCAATTTGGACATGGCTTGTTTCCATGGTGATTCAATTCAACCGCGAAGTACGTATTTTTCCCTACGTATACTCGTTTATTAACCAGGAATCTGACAATTTCACGCATCAAGCAGGTAATCATAACTTACTTCCAAACCATAATATAATATGGTTTGTTAATGTATTTTGTTGACGTAATTATTCTCAATAATAATATGAATTCGGGGCACGCTACGCTTCCTTTCATTTTTATTGTCATACAGGGTGACATTTAAAACCGGGTCAGCTAGTAACACTGTTTGTAGTTTCTCTATTTTGTCCAGAGACCTTATCCAAGTAAACAAATGAATAGGCTCATTTAACATTTTTTTATTATTGCATATTCTGAAAGAGCTTGGTGAGTATAGTAAGTATGCCAAAAGTTAAAATTTACTGACGCCGCCTTCATGTATAAAAAAATTATTAAAGTCGGCGCGCTTAAAAACGCTCGGGATAACCATGTAGTCGAGTTGTGACGTCAGATGGCTGAACCGCCCAGTGAACACGGCTGTGAATGCAAGTTAGTAGAGTAAAATCTGGAAGTAAAGTCGCTTAGTTTTCGAGAAAAAAAAACCGGCGTAGAACCAACCCAGACTTAGTGGGATTCTTTAGTAAGATAATCGTTTATTTCGGAAAAACTCAAAAAAAAATAGATTTTTAATGAAATATGTTTTTTAACGTCTCCACCGCTATATCTCTGAAAATATTTGTGCTATCAAGCTATTTTTTTTTTATATTAAAGTAGACACAATAGCGCTTCGAACAACGTCCCACGGGAACCCGATTTATTTATTTTTTTTTTAAGTTGGAAAAATAATAGGAAACTCAAACTTGTTATTCTCAGTAGCGTAATTTTAGACAATCGAGAAAAAAATTTATTTATGAAAATTTGTATATACATGCTGCGTACAAATTGAAGCCAATAGTTGAAAAAAGTTTTTAGGATAAAAATTTTTCATGTCCCGTTCATAGTATTGAGTCAGCGATTTTTTTAACGGGCCAAAGTCATATTCTTGCGCGCTCGGCTGTAACAAGCCTGCCGACTGCAACGATCTGACGGTCCCGGGGTGTATGTAGTAGTTTAACTTAATAGATACAAAACCAGTAGTGATCAAAAGCATCTAGGGGATCAATATTATTGTTCAATATTTCATATATTGTACAGTAGTATTGATCATATGTTGTTAATATTAAGAAATTGTACAATAAATATAAAATAGTCTCCTTTTAATAATAAAAAGACAGGTAGGTAGATATAAATACCTAATCTATAAATATCAATCAGTGTTACTAACTACCCACCTAATTAGTAAGTTTATTAGATATTTTTAAATGAATGAAAGTAAAAACGTACGCATAAAATGATTTTTATTGTTGAAATAAATTTTCTATTTGGATAGATAAATATGTAGTATGTAGTTTATGTAGGCCCTACATTAATAGCATTCTAATTCGTTCATATCTGCCTCGAAATCCAATAATGTTGTTACAGGAACGACATTTGCACTCGTTGCAACATTTTAGGCCTTCCTTAAAACAAGCACATTTTCGATTGTCACAATTTTTATCTGAACAATGAATACTTAATGATTTTCGACAACCGCCACTTCTACGCGACTAATCTAACCAACCCTGCATGCGACGTGTATTAATTGCGTCCCAATGTCGCATTTAGCGCTGATAAAAAAATCACTGTTGCCACACGGTACATTTTAGGAAAAAATATATTGTTTCAAAAACTTTTGTGATTATTAGGCTTTATTTTCTTCGCTGCACGTATGTAAATATTTTCAAAAATAAAAAAGTTTATCGATTGGTGAAGATTTCAATACATAAGATATATATTTTTAGTTTATCTGATTTTTAGCGAAATGAAAGTGCGAATTGTGCCCAAACCGTTTATATTGGTAAAAGCGCTACAGTGTGTGCTTTAATTTGACACAAAACAAATTTCGATACCTTTAATAGTTTTAAAGATATGGCGGTGGAAACAAAAAAAAACAATTTTATTTAAAAATACACTTTTTTCACTTTTTATTGATTTAAAAAGTTCGATACCACAAAAAAAATGTCATAAAATATGATTTCATATGCCCGGTGACATACTCAAAGGAACCTAACATGTTTGACCTGGTTCTACGCCAAAAAAAAAAACGACACGATAGACTTACGAAATCGCTGCTCTAATATAGGTATCGGCGCACGCCAAGTGACGTCACTCTACGGACTGTTGGCCGGCCGAGCGTGTTTCTATTCAAATGCGAATATCTCTGTGGCTATTGATTCAATTGAGGTGAAATTTTTTTCTGAGGCTATTGGTTTGTTATACTTTAAAATGAGGAAGAAAAAGTAGGAAACTGCCATATCACTAAATGACCCTATTCTAGAGATAGGTTTTACACATAGTATTTTATACAGGGTGTAATCAGTTTCATGTCATTAAAAAAACTGGTAATGGGGACCGCCTAGACAAATAAAAAACCTTTATGACTTCTTCCTCTAGGGACACTTTGAAAAAACTGACCCAGGTCAACAATTTGAATATTAGGGTAGGAAATATTTGAGAACCACTACCTTTCTGGGTCAATGGACGTGAACTTCCCAATTATATAACTTTTAAATTGTCATAAAAAAGTGCAAAGATTACTGACCGACTCGTTCTCGCCGGCCCGCGGTTTCAAAGCAAAGAAGGGCGGCACCTTTGTTGATCGCCTGAACCGAACCAATTATAAAAATGTAAATAATTCGTTATCTCTTTTTGCAGAACTGCAAGCAAATGATGGCATAGAAGTTTAGACACAGCATTTCTTTACATGTGTGTTTTTTTAATTTAAAACAAAATATTGGAGTTTTTATTGTTATTTATAATTTATCAGATGTAAATGTGATTTATTAACATTTGTAACCTAAATGAGTGTTCTGGGTTAAGCTTAAAAAACGAGTAATTATTGCATGACATTGGAAAATAAAGAGTTAGACGTCTGAGATACGATAACAGAAAACAATTATGTGTATTTTAAGTTAGGAAAAAAATCTGATTTATTTAACGAATTGCCAATTAGATATCGAAAACTAAAATGTTCGATAAATAAATCTAGAACTTACCAATAAATTATTTTGATTTACATAAATTGTTCGAAATGGCGTCTGTGTCAATACACTTTCCGGCACGTCGAACTAAGGACATACGCACTCCGTTCAACACATTTGGTAAATTGGGATCATTTTTATGGTTCCTATGCACATTAAAATACCACACTAAACTATCAACTAACGTTGTCAATAAAGAAAATAAAAATAAAAACTTAGTCCAAAATCCAAAAAGTAACACAAAAAGAACGAACAAGTAGTGTCTGTATGTAATCAAGCACTTAACGACTTGAATGGTAAGTCAATAAAATAAATCTTAACTGTAAAAACGTGGCCCAAAATTCAAAAAGAACAAAAACTTTTACAAAAACAACGAACGGGTTCGACGTGTGTACTTAACGAAATGCCCACAGAAACTAAAATATTGCACAAGGGAGAGTATAGTTTTCTTCAGATCTACTAAGCACTCAGAAAACGCCGACGTCTTTCACCTTTACCGCACCGCTAAACACCTTACCTGACCTACTTTTAAAAAATTATAAAAAAGTGTGATTATCAACTTGTGTCCTCGCCGACGCGCGGTCTCTAACAAAGGAGCGCGAACACTTTGAAAGAGCCGTATTAGCGTATTTGATGGTTAGAGGCGCCGACATATGCGAAGATAAAAGTCTATCCCAACATTCCAGCAGTTCTCAAACAATATTATTGAAAATTTTCGAAATTTTTGTTTATTTATTTTTTCTAAAACTATGGGTTTTTGACCCCCATGTTATATAAGGTTTTTTTGTTCGTTTAGTTGTTCCCCGCCACCAGTTTTTTTTTAATGGCATGAAATTGATTACACCCTGTATATGACTAACAAATAATATGAACATTAAATGGGTGATTTTTGGTATATAATCAATTAATCCCATAGGGAATTATGATGGGTGAATTCTGGTCATTATAACCCCACCTCGTGTACCAATCAGAAAATTATACATGAATCAGTCTATCTGTGCACATTAAAAATGCCATAGAGACCGGTAACTATAAAAAAAATAAACAGACGTCTGTAGACCTCTAAAGAGGGTCTACAGACGATCCAGCGGCAGGGACCCAGCCTTGTCGGCATGCTTTGAACTCATTCGTAAAAGTGAACTGGTCCGCTAGAATTCCAATTATCTTCAAAGCGTACCGACAATGTTGGCTCACTGCCGCTGGATCGTGTGTAGACCTCTTTTTTTGATCTCGCCCGCCGGCTTCACTTTTTATGCCAATTATAGCGGCAGGGACCCATCCATGTCGGCATGCTTTGAACTCATTCGTAAAAGTGAACTGGTCCGCTGGAATTCCAATTATTTCCAAAGCGTACCGACAATGTCGGGTCCTTGTCGCTGGATCGTGTGTAGACTCTTTAAGGAAATATACGTTCTTTCACAAGTAAGTTCGTCGACCTATTCAGGAGTAGGTCAGGACTTACTCAACATCAGTAGTGTATCTTCGCAAATTGACTAATAATTTAATATACTAAATTACCTCAGAATCCTCTAAAATTTTGTAGGGGCTTTCCCACATTGAAGACTATTACACCATTTTATTTTCCGCATTTCTTGGTAGATGACGCTGTATATTATGTATGTATCACTATATTGTATGTACAGGTTAGTCGTATATAAAGTATAGTATACAACTCACTATAATGGTTATTGTTACCTCGGATAGTTACAACACTCGCTTGCTGTAATCTCCATCCTCAATAATAATAGCCTCCATTATAGCATCGTTGTATAATATACTATAATTGTAGAGGACATGCTTATGTTTCGTGGGCAAGGAATGAAGAAAGCAAGCTATTTCATCTAATAGGAGGTCTAATATACAATACTAAGTCACTAATTTGTCAACTCAGATACGCATCTTTCACACCCTTGAAGGGTGAAATATTCAATGGTCGGCAACTCTTTCAAGTATATTTCGAACATCAAAATTTTCGAATTTATAAATTAAAGAAGTTCATTACATTATATGTCGAAAATTCTATAGCTACCACTATGTTTTAAATTGATTAAATTTTTCTAGCACTCCTATTATTTTTTTGTAAATAACTCAATCTAGAAATTTGAGCGAAAATATACCTCAGATAAAAATTGTTGCCCACACGTTTAGCCTCAATTAGCTTGGTCATGTCTTAACTTACGATGATGTAAAGTTGAGAAGCATTTAAAAAAATAATAATTTTTTTGTTTAATTGCAATTATTTTTTATAAAAATGAAATGAAATTAGTAGTCACAGAATGGTCAAATCGTAGACACGTATATCTGCGACAAAACCCACACTCAGTGGATCATACAATTCATACATACGTATGTGGTATGCATAAATAATTTACAGTTATATAACTGGTTATAGACAATTTCTATACCAAACTAAGTAAATATGTTACGTTATAACAGCAGAATTTCTTGAGTAAATAAAATGTTTCCATTTAGAGATTTTATCCAATATTCCTGAAATTATATTATGTGGTTCTTGAAATAGTGACATAATATTTGTATTTAATTTATATTCTCATAAGCAGTGATATAAACAACACCAGTCATAGTTATTATGTACTATTATAGTTTATAGTTCCTTGGAAATTATGATAAGTTCTTTCTTACTTCTACAGACTTCAAAAAATTTAAAAAAGGGAAGGTTCTCAATTCGAACGTCTGTATGTTACTTTATTAATAACTTTTTAAATTTCATATACAGTGTTTCGTAAGTCAGTAGGCATAGTGTACGTCAGTCGTCTTGCGAAAAAAAGTCACGTTTGCACGACTTCGCATATTAACCCTTTCTGTGACAAAAAAATGCTCTCAACACTATCTTAGCTTCATATAAACAACGTTCATGCAATATCTCGATTTTAAAAAAAATTGCGACGTTCCATCATGGCACTTGGAGCCATTTTTTCGGAAGTTGGGTCTGGGCGCCAGACCTGATCACGAAAAATGCTGCTTGGATTTTTTTAGGACATCTTAAAATACGTATCAAATGGACAGCAAAACATGTATGATAGACTATGTTTGTCTGTCTGTCTGTCTGTCGGACTGACGTCTGTTGGCACTGTATCTACAAAACCACTTGACGTAGAAGGATAATATTTGATAGGTAGTTGACGATGCTGCCAGCGAAGAACTGAGTTACAGTTCCGTTGAAAAATATACATAAAAGATATAATTAAGGAAAAAATATGACGGAAAACGGTAATATTTGCCAAGCTTTTGCCCCAAAAGTTCTGCGACCGCACCCCAAAATATTTTTCCCCCGTTTTCGAGAGCGGGGAACATGATGATGACAATATTTTCCGACTGAATTTATAAAATATAAAAAAGACCATTAATTACTTGACAACTACTTGACAGCTTGGGTTTAATTTCAAACAAAATTTTCATGAATTTTTTAAACAAAAAAAACCCATTTATCAACCTGTCAAATTATTTTGGCAATATATTTTTCATTCGTTAAACGTTTGTTAAAGAGTTTGTTCTTCGATTGCCTTGGTTACGTTTGCGCGAGTTAATTATAATAAGCCCCGTGTTTGTCCACAACATAACTTGACAGGTTGTCGAATTGTCTAATTCGTGTGAAATAGAAAAAATAATTTTTGCTATTAGCTACCACTACCGAGAATTTTCGCAGAGAGAAAAGTTGGACGTCTCGTCAAAACGAAGGTACTCACGAAAATTCAGCCTGTTACTAATCACTAAAAAAAAAGACGACGTACTGTGGACTAGTACACCTATCTACATTTCAGCTATATCAAATGGATTCCTTAATACATATTTGTTAATGTATTGGAAAAGTTCCAGAATTTATATTCAAAACAATCAAAGATAGTTATAAGGATAAGATCGTGAAAATTGCAATTTCTTATCATGATCTGATTGATCATATGTTCGAAAAAATGCATACAAGTAAACGAATTTGTGTTTGAACATTCGAAAAGTATACATTTTTTAAATAGTGATATTTTATTTTTTCCAATGGGTCAAGTTCTCGGCCAGTTACAGCCTCCAATATATTTATTTATCAAAAAAATCATCAAGCAAGGCAATTAAAATGATTTGAGATGTACTTTTTTGTGAATCCACGTTACTACAACTTAATAAACCACAATAATCATGACTTTTTAACAGTTCTCAATGAAGAAAGAATTTTTTTGAAGGGCTTTTATTTTTTTCTGTATTTTTATTGCGACGATTGAGTTCGGTCGTGATAATATATCCAGGGTGGCTACTTTTTATATTGAACAGTATTATTGCTATCTTGCAAACCATAACGGTTACAAATTCGGTTAAATGGGAGAAAAGTTTCATATTTTGAAGGCCAATAAAATGAGTTGTAGAAATTCAAAATATTTCGATTAGTTCCGGAGATATACGACAAAATCCGAAATAGCTCATTTTCTTTTTTTTTACCTAGCGCTGTCACTATATTAATATTAAAAAATTTCATTGGACTATTTTATTGTAAATTAACTTTGCTATAACTTACCGTAATCAAATTTTAATTATGACGTTTCGTCTGTTCAGGGGCACCATCAGCTTTATTTTTTTAAATACGGACCTCTCTTTTTTATTTTAAAATTTTAAAGCATTTGAAATTATCAATTCAAAGCTATGTCACATTTGACAATTTTACTACGTTTCGTCAGAAAAATAATCATCATTAATTTTATTGCATTCGCCCTTTACAAAACATTTTTTTGTTAAGTAATCTAAGGTGTGACTCATCATTTAAAAGCTTATTTTATCAACAATCCAATGCATTGACGTGGCTACTCCGATTCTGCTGTTCATTCAATATTATTTGCAGAGTGAGCACCAAATAAAAAAATGTATTTCAACTTGTCTGTATTTCTTTAAACTACGAATAAAATTTACAAAAAAAAGATAGTTTAGTGAGTAAACAAGTAAATTTACAAAAGTTGTTCAAAATGTTCATCATTCTCCCGAATGCAAAGTCGCGTTCTCTTACACTACTGGCTTTCGCAGTAATATTTGGGGTAATTTGGTTCAAGGCTTCAACAATTCGATTGCGTAATTCATTGACATCTTGGACCTCGTTGTAGTATACTTTGTTTTTAAAAAAATCCCAAACAAAATAATCCATGGGATTCAAGCAAGGTGAGCGAGGTGGCCACATTACTGGTCCATTGGTTCCTAACCACTTTCTTTGAAAATGCCTGTTTAAAAAATCCTGACCGCATTAGCATCTTGCACAAACCATTTTATTTTTCTCCAAATCACTAACGCCATTTCATCGAATACTTCGAGTAACAAATGGATATAATTTTCACCGTTTAAATTGCCCTCAATGAATTTGGGCCCAATTATGCCACACCACAAATTTACTGAAAATCGTGCCTGCGGCCGTACTTGATGTGTCAGTTGGGGGTTAACAGTTGAGTAGAAGTGTTTATTTTTTCTGATAAACATTCCAGAATTTGTAAAGATCGTTTCATCAGTCCAAAGAAAATCTATTATTAGTCAATTTTCTCCTAAACCAATTACAGAAGGTTAGTCTGCGGTCTAGGTCACCGCGATGTAATTTCTGTACTGTTTGAAATTAATAGTCGTGATATTTGTATTTTTTTAATATTTTTTTGAAAGCTGCTGCCGATATTCAGCATTCATTTGCAATATTCCTTGATGAATTTTCTGAGTTTATGTATGCTTGAGCCAATACATTAATATCATTTACCGTTTCTCTCATTTGGTGCCTCCGTTCCAATTTACAAACACTGCCTATTTGGAATAAATTTTTGGACACAGTGTAAATAGTATTTCTTGTCGGATGGTGTCTGTCAGGATATAAATTGGCATATTCTTGGACTGTCCTGTCAACATTTCTGTAATTCTTAATGTAAACATCATACATGTCTTTTTTTTCTTCTACAGAATAACGAACCATACTGAGAAATAAGTATTAAATAATAGTTTGAATTAGAACAGCAATAGCTAACGAAAACAAACGTCATTAATACGATAAACTAAAATCAAATGACATTTAATGAAACTTTTGTTTTTCAAGGCACTGTAGTGAAAAAAGGCTTAAAAAAGAAATGTTTTGTAACGGGCGAAGGCAATAAAATTAATGATGATTATTTTTCTGATGAAACGCAGTAAAATTGTCAAGTGTGACATAGCTTTGAAATTACAATTTCAAATGCTTTAAAAATTTTAAATAAAAAAGACAGGTCCGTATTTAAAAAAACTAAAGCTGATGGTGCCTCTGAACAGCGAAACGTCATAATTAAAATTTGATTACGGTAAGTTATAGCAAAGTTAATTTACAATAAAATATTTTGACTTTCTACAACTCATTTTATTAGCCTTCAAAATATGAAACTTTTCTCCCATTTAACCGAGTTTGTAACTGTTATGGTTTAAGAGATAGCAATACTGTTCAATATAAAAAGTAGCCACCCTGTATAGTATATTTTTCCCATCCATCCTTTGCTTGTATAATTTAAAACAAAAAAACATCAGAAAGCTATGATTTCCATCTTTTAAATGAACCAAAACTCATATAGATTAAACAAATTCTGATTTACTGACATGTAATTAGTGATGGGAACACTCGAGTGAAAAATAACCGGTTATCCGGTTATTGAAATAACCTGCATTACTCGGTTATTGTCAACGAGTACTCGAGTGAAAAATAACCGAATGTTAAACAGTTATTGAAGTAGTCATATCACTCATCACTCTTACAAATAAATTGAATGTTAACTCGTATCATATAATAAATAAGTGAACATTATTATTAACCTACGTTTTTTAAATAAATATTAGGTATATGAATTCGAACGGATTAATGTAGTAATGGTAGTAACCAGTATCCATATATACTTTACCTCTTATTTATAATTATTTTATTTCTATTTCTATTTATTATGTCAAGAATAATCAAACTATGTGCGATTTTATAAAGAATAATTTTTTCCTTTTCACAAAAATTGATTGGTTGATTGATTTTCACATGAAAATATCGAAAAAATTTTTATGAATTGGAATTTGAACAAAAATTGTTAAATAGCCTTGTAAGTTATGCGTAGCATTCAAGTGACCATCACTCGAATGATTATCCGGTTATTGAAATCACTTGAATACCTAGTATTCGGTTATTGAAATTAATCGGTTATGCCCATCACTACATGTAATTCAGTGCGTTGCGCGTCGGTGTCACAGTCATGCGTATTCAAGCGCGCGCACGCATGGATCTCGCTCCGAGTTATAACGTTACACTTGACTATTTTTTTCGGGAAAAACCGTGGCTTTAGCGATAAATTTTGTTAGGACATTTTTAGTTCATAAATACGTGATCTATCCATCTGTATTTTTTAATTTTCCTAGCTTGACTTACTTTCACAATCTTGAAAAAACAGATGAAAAAAATTTTGTCCACTTCTTTCTACGTTCTGCATCCGAGCGAAATGTAAACTTTTCAGGATATTATTCTATACACTATACGACTCCTCTATGTGAAGCATTATTACATTTTTTAAAATTAATTAAACATCTACAAATTGCTTGTTACACCAAGCCGAAATTAAATTATGAATTTCTGTTTGTTTTGTTTTAATAACGAGATCACTAACAAAGTTGACGTTTCGGAAAAATACTCAATTTTCGTTAGATGTTAAGTAGGAAATAAGTGATAAAAACAACTAAATATTTACGCCAATTTCTTATTCAAACATACCTAACTTTTTTGGAATAGCATAGCTCTTAAAACAAGCAATTGAGAGAATGTAAGTAAAGTGTATTATTATAGTCTGGCAGTGAACTCAGAGTACATTTTTATTTGTTGTCATTTGTTCGATTTTTAAATAGAGGAGTTAGTATATCGACTAAACTAAAAATAACGTCATATATTTTTAGCATCATCAACTGGTAATGTGTTTATATCCTTGAAAAAAAATTATAGGTTGTATAGATGCATTATAAATTAATGCGAATTAAGTCGATAATGAATCGACGTTAATCATGTCACAGTCATTTTAATCTTAAAACCTTTCTTGTATGCCTGTTATAACAGCGATTTCTTGTTTTCCAAAATATTATTTAGACATTAAACCATATTTCATTCGTTATACTACTTAGTACTTTAACTTCAATAATAAAAAAGTTTCCTCGATACAGACTTTTTCAATACTGCTACTGAAGAATCCATGAAATTTTTTGTACCAGATGTTTTATCTTTGGTACAATTTTATGTGTGGCAATTAATTCATTATATTTCAGAATATACAGGGTGTTCTTTAATGACGCGCTAATATTTCAGGGTGTGATTCCTTAGGTCATTTCATGAAGAAAAGTTCATATGAACATATGTCCGCAACGGCTTACATTTCTTGCTACATGGTGTTGAATATATTTTTTTAATCGTTAAAACAAGTGGTACGCCACTGGCATTTTTCCATGTTGATATTTTTTTCTGATTAGCCTGGTCAATTCTACATGAAAACGGTCTCTTGCGTTTTTTGAAAATTGAATGTCTGTAATATACAGTGTGTCCCAGGATAGATGTAACAAGAGGTGTAATTGACCAAAAATTTTGGAATTTTGGAATGGTATTTGGGGATTGAGTTCTGCTTGTTGTAAAACTAAAGTATACCAAAAATGACTTGATTTTGTGTTCTACAGGGTGTTTTATAAGCAAAGTTGTAAAAATCACCACTAATAAAGTACCTTTATTTTTCAGAATATGAAATAATTCCACTAAGAAAAGTTATTTAGAATGCAATTTTATGCCTCTATACCAAATTTCAGGAATATAAAATTATTTTTTTGAAACTTCCCATTTTTTCAATAAAATAATATTTTATTTTGAACCATTCAATTAAAACTGCATAGAAATTTGTGAATTAATATTTAAAGTTATGTAGAAGCTAAAAGTAGGCTATGAGAAAAGCAGTGGATACACATTTATCATTTATTATTGACATATCTGTCAAACGTAGTTAATATTATCCTTAATTTCTGTTTCAAATTTACGAACCAAGCATAAAAAATTAAGTGAAAATGGTACTCACAGTGCGTGAAAAAATTTATATTGTGCCATGCTACGGAATTGGCGGTGAAAACTCGCTAAGAGAAGTGGTAAGCCAATTTAATTTGAAATTTCCAAACACTGCTTTGTCACGTACTCAGGCTATGAGAATAATTAAAAAGTTTCTGGCTACTGATAGTGTTCTTAACATGAAAAGAAAAATAAAAGCATATGATGAAGACAATGTTGGGTGGGGCTATTATAGCTCATTCCTCTGTTATAGAAAATCCTAGGATGCCACTAAGAGAGAGATCAGCTCTTATTAATATTAGCAAGTCTGAACTCCAAAGAATTTACAAGGCAAAGAGAAAATTAGGGCATATAAAGCAAATTATAAACATACGCTTGAAGAGGGAGATGACGGCCGTAGGTTGGATTTTTGTTTGACCATTGGAGAAAAAAATCATGGAAAAGAGATTTTTTCATCATTTCATAATTTTCTCAGATGAATCCACATTCACAACCAATGGTGTTGTTTCATCTCAGAATTGTCGGTTTTGGGCTTCTGAAAATCCAAATTTTAGAATTCATTGTAGAAGACAACATATTATAAAAAAGTGAATGTGTGGTGTGCCGTTTCTTATCACGTTGGAGTTATTGGACCTTATTTCATTGAGGGAAGGTTAAACCAGCACACTTATTTACAGCTTCTTGAAAGATTTTCTGAAGAACATTTAAATATTTTAAGGGATATGCCTTTAGTTCATTTTCAACATGATGGTTGCCCTGGCCACTCCACAGAAATGGTTAATCGGTGGTAGAATTTAAATTTTGGAGAAAATTGGATTGCCAAGAATGGACCGATCAAGTGGCCGGCGAGATCCCCAGACCTATCAATATTGGATTTCTTTTTATGGGGTCGCCTCAAACAGTTGGTTTACGCTGAACCACTTCCTAACGATGTAGCAGTATTGAAGCAGAGAATTACAAATGCCGTAAACTCCATACCGTTAGATCATATTCGAAACAGTTTTAAGGACTTCAGGCGAAGGATCGAAATGTGTGTGGATGTGGGTGGTAGCTACGTTGAATAATAAAAAAATTGTAAACATTGTTTTGTATTGGTCAATAATTAATTTGTTTGTGAATCTGTTATGTTTTTGACATTTATTACTTGTTATAATTTTTAAACCTCACTAATCTTCTGTTAGTAATTATTTCTTGTTTTACAATTAGTTCGATTAACATTATACCTTCTTACATCTCGTATATTCAATTTTTTATTTACCAACAGCCTACTTTTTTTGATGATTAACATTTGCTCCTACACAACTTTAAATATGAATTCAACTCTTAATTCGCAAAAAATGGGAAGTTTCTAAAAAATCATTTTATATTCCTGAAATTTGGTATAGAGGTATAAAATTGCATTTTAAATAACTTTTCTTAGTGGAATTTTTTCATATTTTGAAAAACTTTGTTTATAAAACACCCTGAGAACACCAAATCAAGTCATTTTTGGTATACTTTAGTTTTACAACAGGACTCATTCCCCAAATACCATTCCAAAATTCCAAAATTTTTGGTCCATTACACCTCTTGTTACATCTATCCTGGGACACACTGTATATCTTTCGAGAGTCATATTTCAACGCATTAGATATATTATTATAAAATACATATTAGTAAAATGCATAAACAAAAAAAAATAGAGGTAACATTTCGCAAGATTTCTATTTAAGTACAAGCGACAAAAATCAAAAAAATACAATTTTTTTAAAATGAAATGATTAATAACTTTCTTATTTACTGATTAATTTTCTTCAAATAGGGTTCTTCCTCTAGCTAACGCTAACTTACTTTCCAAATTTCAATACAATCGGACTTTTCTTTCTTAAGTTACCGTGCTTACAAGAAACTTGACGGACAGACAGACGAACATTTTGAAAGTTGTTGTGCCGATCAAATCAATATACTCTTTGTTTTTGCGAAGAGTATAATAATGGGAAATGCTATTTTATAATAAATATATAAATGTAAGTTTTCCCTGTAACTAATCTTGATTGTTTTATTTATTGTATACATATATATTATACAGTGCGTGTAATTGCTCATTAGGTATGTACATTCACGTAGCGCGAGAGATATGACAACACAACAGAGCAAATTCGCCCGTCCGCGAAGATCTCAGCTGTCAGTTATTTCATTTCAGCCAGCTGGCACACGCGATGTTGTAATTCTTATTCCCTATACCTAGCCCGCCACTACACACAGTGTATTAGTTAATGAACAATACCGATACCTGTGAAGTTGGCCCCTATTTCCGATATTTAAACATTTTTGAATGCAAATCATTTGCTCGTCAGTTTCTTTTGTTTGCTTGCCGCTTAAAAAATTCACCCAATTTTAAATATCATTATAAATAATGACGAGCAACAGAGACAATAGATGAGAAAACATAAGCAATTTTTTTTTAATCAATAGAAGGGTTTCAAATCTCTTTGTAAGTGATAATGACCAAACTACATAGGTCTACAAAAAAAAAAAAATTGTCTGCTCCAAGGACTATCATGCCCAACGTGCCTTAAGTATTTTTGTATGCTGAAACCGAATTTTCAACTTAAACAATTTTCTACCGCGTACATTTCGAGTAAATCCCGGTTTTTACTCTCAAAATGCAGTTTTTGACAATTTTTGACATTTACTCGAAATCTCCGCGGTAGAAAATTTTTCAAATTGAAAATTCGGTTTCAGCACACAAAAATACTTAAGGCATGATAGGTTTAGTCCTATAGATATAATGATCAGTTCATGTAAGCTTTTTATTTACTTGTTTGGAGATTTTTCGTGTATTTTTTAGGTATTTTTTGAGATTATCTCAAAATTCCTACCTGATCGGCTAATGCTGACTTCATATTCAGTTTCAGCGCCTCAAATTACGTATAGATATAGTGATCAGCTCATTTAAGCTTTTTATTTACTTGTTTGGGATTTTTCGGTGTTTTTTGAGGTTAGCAAAAATGCAAGAGCAAATTGGGCAAAACGGACATCGGATTTGTATTCAGCGGGTCAAAATGCATGGGAGTACATAGGTCTGCCTTCTAGCACTCGACTTTTTTATTGTGTGCCTGATGTATAATGGTTAGCAACTGTTCTCATAGACCATCCCTCTTCAATTTTAGAGAGAATTAAATTTTTTTCATGTTCAGTTAATTTTGGCATTACGAAAATATGGCACTGACACTGACAAATAAATAAAGAATGATTTAATATAGCGAAAAATAGGTGTACGGGATTTCATTGCACAGAACCCAAGGAACAATTTTAGTTTCTTAAATGTATACAAGTGTGCTATAAAACTATTTATAAAATGCCTTGAAAAATCTATTTTGCTGTAACAATATCCTTAATACCATCATAAAGCGACTTGTAGACTAAAAGGGCCCACCCTTATAAAGGTTGTTAAGGCCTTTTTAAATTCCATCATAAAACTCCTCAGTGAAGCATAGTGCTGCTCTTGAAAACCTTGTTCGGGCCGTTTTAAAACCTTTCTTAAAACCTATTTTAAAGCTATCAGAAGCTTTTCTATTAGCTTCCTGCATTTCTAGAAAACACCTAGAAGGCTACCTTAAAACTGGTTTTTAAAACCATATTAGAACTGAGAAGCTATAAGAATGTCCACGAAGGAATCCAAATAATTTTATTATTGCATTTACTTTTTCTAAACTGATTTAAGCAAACACACCATCAGACTTATTGAAGATACAATGGAATTTGAAATGTATAAAGCGTAGAGCACTATAACCTCTCTAAAGCCGATTTAAAAGGTAATAAAAAGCCATCAGGTATGACAAAAAAATTAAAACCAACGGCAGATTATCGTTAAAACTACACAAGAAAGGTCCAAAAAACAAGAGCCCCTCAGAAATAATAATGATTTTAATATCCATACAAAATTTGCATAGACACGTAATCAGCAAATTTAAAAAAGTGGGCTGCTTCTCGGTTCCCACGGTAATTTTCAGTCGTTTCTTGTAATTCTACCTTAATTTGCTAACGAAAAAGTGATAATTATTGATAATTATAATTGTGAGATTGACCTTGAATATTTTTATATACAAGAAAAACATGGCCGGCCAACTAAAAACCTAATTGTCATTTTACAGTCCTCTCCAGTGTTGTCAGGTCTAGTGAAATTTCACTAGATCTGGTGATTTTTTTAAAATCTAGTGTTTTAGTGAAAACTTTTATGAAAATGCCAATTTTTAATGATTTTTGAATCATCCAATTTATTGCCCTCTACTGGTAGGTAGACAAACATTAAATTCGAGTTGCGATCCATTTAATACAAAACTATTCACATTCACGTTAATCGCTACCACGGTCAGTAAACTCTACGGTTACCTCGAACAGCAGCTCTTAGACGAGAGAGACGCGCGGAGCGGGGAATCGAATGAAAGAGACAGACATATCTGATTTCCGTGCAAAAGACACAGACAAAGATGCCTGTAGTGTCTACAGCTGACGTAGGCTGTAGACCCGAACAGAATCTTTTTCATTCGATTCCCCGCTCCGCACGTCTCTCTCGTCTAAAAGCTGCTAATTGATGTAACCGTATAGTTTATTGACCGTGAATCGCTACAATCGAATGGCCTGGGCTCGTTGCCCTCAAGCGGCTCGTAGACAAACAGTACTTTCTAGTTACAAACCATTTAATACAATACAGAGTACGAAGTCTGGCAACGAAATAATCAGATAGAGGACGCTCAAAGCTATGCTGTGCTCAGAGAGCTCAAGAAAATTACGTGTCCTACAGACACTGCAACTTTTGAGAATTAAAGATGAGAGCTTTAATTTCAAATCTAGTGAAATTTTAGTAAGATTTAATAACTTTTTAAAGCGTCGTCTGATAACTTTTAAAATTTTGATCTGGCAACACTGGTCCTCTCATTAAACTATATATTCTAATAATGGTAATGACTTAGAACATTTACTCTAAATGAAGCCCTTTTAGTCTTTTTGTATACGATCACAAATAATCCCTTCCTTACAAAAATGCAAATGCACTTGGCGAAGATAACATGGACTTGATAAAAGCTGGATAGTGAAACGTTTGGGACGATGTCATTTGATACAAAAAACTTAAAACTTAACCTCAAACTAATTTGTATGTGTGTGTGTTTTAACAGTCCTTTTAAAATGGCCACTCTTTTTTATTTTCTTCCACCTTTCCAAAAAAGACTTAATTACACATCAGTAAGTCGTGAAATGCTTTTAATTAACACACACACACACATGCATCAACGACACTTCAGGCAGACATATTGTTTATTATTTTTATAATAAATATTTTATTGAGGTTTTGGAAAGTGTTTTATGGAATTAAAATTTGCCTTTTAAATTTACAGATGCATTTTTTTCTTAATAACGGTTTCATCACAACATTTATCAAGGGTGTTTTAAGAGTCTAGTTTTGTAATGGCCTTTAATAAGTACTAATAGGCATTGAAATGTCTAGTTTTAAAAAGGATTTAAAATGCATTTATTGCAAATATGTTAAAACCATAAAGAATAATTTAAAGCCTCTTTAAATCTAAATGAAATTTAAGACGTTCATAAAACTAATTAGCTTTATGGAGAGTTTTATGTAGGTTATGATAAATCCATTACAAATACATATTATCCTAGAAGCAAATTAGCTTTATAATTAGGTCTTACAGAATGCTTTAAAACTTACTATATAAGAGCAAGTATACTTGAAGCCTAAAAGGCCTTAACTACAACATCAATAAAGCACATGACTATTTTATAACCCTGACAAACCTTTCTTAAAACCTCCTCAAGTCCAAATGACTTAAATTGCTCCTTGAATGATACGCCTCTGTAGGCAGGCGAAAGTAAACGCACCTCTTCTTGTCCCTTCTATTACCTATTGTTTACTCTGACTTCAAACTCAATATACACCTTTTATATAGTGTTATTTATTTACGCCTTTTATTGATCTGAGTCAGAGGTCCACCCTGTAAACTACAGAAATTTCTCAATCCCCGCTCTCACCGGAGCCGTTTGATAGATCGCACTCTGTGAAAAATACTAGGCGTTGTTTACATAAATTCTATTGGTCTATTTAAAGCCTTGCCCTGTGCCAGGCAACTATTACGGTTACGTCACCGAACCATCCTGTGTCTAAACACGCTTTGGGAATGTAAATTTATTGAAGGAACGATGTAGGTGTGGCGGCCCTATCGAGTTTCATCAAAAACAAAAATATTATGACAAAGAGCCACCGAAAATGCGGCCAGTAGCGGACAATAGGTGGTAATTAATACACGAGTGTCTCGTGTGTATGTTGGTACATGTATATTCCATAATGCTAATTGAAAAATTATGAACGGAGTAATTATGTGGGTCGTTGCATTTGTGTTGTCATTTATTTCGTTATAAACGCACCACACACAGACTACTATACGGTCTGTCTATTTTATCAAGGCCACGCTAAATATCGCGCTTATATCTATTGCAGAAGAAACAAGTTTGAGTAAAAGCTATCCCAATGTTTGTGAGCTTTATTTTAGTAGAAAGAAATTCGAAATCCATAGCCTACTTTGTGAGATATAGTACGCTTATATCTTCCTTGTTTACGGAGACACGAAAAGAATGAGTTGATGAAAGTTGACGGCAAAAAGAATATAAGAATAATGATATGTATAGAAAGATCGAAAAGCGCAGTTGTTTTTGACATACGCCCTTTGCAAAAATAAATCTTAAGATAGACCATGACACCATTAAATCCGTTACTTTTTTCCCTTTCCAGCGATATGAAACATGTCATAAAACTCATATTGCCTACATTTTAAATTAGATGAAAACCATAATATCTATATATTGAATCGCAAGAATCAGCTATGCCATGATTTGTGAGAAACAATGTATACCGGGTGATTTTTTTAACTTGAAATTTTCAAATATTTCGAATAATAAGCACTCTACGAAAAAAAATGTCCATAATCAAAATTTAATCATTTCGTGGAGGAAATACATTAGTACTAAAATTAGTCACCTTCCCCCTCTCCTTGTAGGTCGGGCGGGGGGTAACTTTGAAATCTTGAATTTTTATTGCAGATTCTGATTTTACGGCTAAAAATACGTAGGCTTTGTCTGAAACATTTTTTTCGGTTCATGATAGATGGCGCTGTAATCGACGAAATTCAATTTTTTTCAATTTCTCCTACTGAGAACCTATGCATACGATTCTGCAATACGTTTGCAATAAAAAAATACCACGTTTTCATTGTAAATAATCGAAATTCATCGTCAAAAAAGTTTATACATTTTGCAAATGGCGAATAACTGGGAAATTCTTACCTGTAGAAATGGCTGGTGGATAAACTACTTTTAGGAATAACGACGTGGACGTAGTAGTTTTCTGTTCCCTTCGGGGTGCTTGATTAACGTGAGTCCCCTCGCCTCTCACATATCAGGGTGCTTGATTTATGTGAGTCCCTTCCCCTCATCATCTTTCAATTAAAGTAAATGCTGAAAAAGTTACCCGATTTTGGAAATCAACGCCACAAAGATTTTGGTGTAAAAACACATGATACGGAAGATATTTATAACTTTTTAAAATTTTCCAAACACTGCTCTGGGACAGTCCGGAATCGCGAGCTATTTCTTGTGTACTAACTGCAGCTAATACTGCAATTTTATTATTTTCTCCAGTGACTGTTGCTCGACAGGTTCTTTTTTCGATTGATCATTTTCGTCAGTAGTAAATTGTTTGACAGTACGATAAAATGAAGCACGTGACCGAGTTCTATCCGGAGAACGCTGAGCGTAGAGATCGACAGCATCATCAAGACTCCTGCCAGCTCATCCATAAATCAGAAGGATTTCAATTTTCTCTTGTACAGTTAACTACTTACTCCATTCTGAAGTAGTACACTTAAAGAAAATGATAGGTAAATTCAACCAAAAAGAGCATATGAAATCGCGCCTATCTAGTTTCATAGTTAAATCAATCAGAAAGGAATAGTCAAACAACTTTATTTGTTTTCGTAAACAAATAGTAGTTTAATAATCATATCTTCTTGTAACAAATTAAATAGTACAATGACATTTTTTTATGTTCACTAACCATTTTCAATTTTGTCTACAATTAAATAGTACAACGACTTTGTTTTTTGTTCACCAACTTATTTTTAGGTTGATCTACACTTTATTGTATGATGAAGTTTTTTTTGGTTAGCCAAAATCTCAGTATTGAGACATCAGACCACCCAAACCAAAGATTAGATATCGTTTATAAGATCCATCCAAATATATCCGATGGTCCCTGAGAGAATTTGAACACTGCAATCATGTTATTAATTTTTTATAAATTCATAAGAGTGTAAGATAATGCATGATTGATTATTGTCAGTGATTTGTATGTGGCGTCATTTGGGAATAATTTCTGTAATAGACTACGTGGTAAGCAAGCAAATTTTATGGTAATTCTTTTAGAACTTCTAGAAGACGACAATAATATTGGTTTGTCTACCAAGTACAATAATACAGCGAACTAATACTGGATTAGAATTACAATTCGATAATAGTTAAAAATAAAATATACTATTATCTAGTTTAATTTTACAGAATTCAACAAAATAATAGTCAGACGAAAAAAATAATAGTCTTATTCATCTATTTTTTAAGTTAATGTTTGTTTTGTTGTACGACAACTTTTTATTAATTAAAATAACAATCACCTCTTGTTTAAAAATACCATCAATATAATTTAGTTTAACAAAATTAACGATATTGTTAGTTAACCATTTTTTTTGTTCAATTTACCCATACTATTTCTTTGAGTGTATCAACAGCCTAACGGAAACAGGTCTTTTTGTTTGCGAAATAATCTTCGAAATGCGTAAAATGAGTTGTTTCTTAAAGTTATTTCTTTCTTTTCTACGTTTATTTACAAAAATAAAACAAACACATAAAAACACGAAGAGAAGAATAATTTTTAACATAAGAAATGGTATTTTTAAAACAAACTACAAAAAAAATACATTAATTTTAGTAGATTTAATCAAGCACTCCGGGAAGTCATAAGCGAAGGAAATCGCGTTGACCAAGTATCCCAAAAGGGAGGCCTGTTTCTGGGTTACGATAATAATAGATGACAAGTCATTTTTGAAAATTTGAGAAATAAAATTTGTTTTAAGACAAATTTTGATCATTTACACTAAAAACGTGCCATTTTTTATTGCAAACGTATTGCAGAATCGTATGCAGGTTTTCAGTGGGAGAAATCGAAAAAAAATTGAATTTCGTCGATTATAGCGCCATCTATCATGAATCGAAAAAAATATTTCAGACAAATCCTACTTATTTTTAGCCGTAGAATCTGAATCTGCAATAAAAAATAGGGGTTCCTATTTAAGATTTCAAAGTTCGAAATATCTCCGAACCGTGCGTTTTCGAAAAAAAGAAACACAAGGTATTATTATTAACATTATTTTTTCATTTGGAGGACGATTTCAAGGTCGTAGTAGTAATAATCTACGTTTTTATTTGAGAATAAAATTTTATGAAATTATCACCAAAATCTCGACTAAAAAAAAATGTTTCCAATTTTGCTCACACCGACGAGCCATATGAAGTCGGTTAAAAACGAAGTACTCATGACATTTGTTGAGGCGTTTAAACCTTCAGATATTTCTTATTTCTTACCAATTGCAAAAAGACGCTTAAATATGTTTTTCGCGATTAAAAAAAAAAAAAACAATTGCGAAACTTTGCAATTTAGACCTCAAATTCGTATTCAGCGGTTCAAAATACTTGCGAATTTGGTATTCTGATCTCTGGAAGAACATTTTTTTTTGTGTGCCTGTGTTATTTGCCAAAACTCACAATAAACCTTGAAAACGATATCACTAGCACCTCTGTTTTGCCCATAGTTAATATAGACGAATAATGCCACATTTTGACGTATTTCAAGATTTTCTCGGACTTCCGGTTTAACCGGAAGTGACACCAATTCTTGATTTTTAAATGGAACACTACTGCATTTTCAGAATCTTGGGAAAATTCTGAATGGGTTCGAACTATTTTGGTGGGTTTTTACGCCGACTTGATTTCTTTTTAGCCAAGTTTTATTCTGAATCTAGAGTGTTGCGATTAACTTTAAATCACCATAAATGACATAAAAAAACTAGTGAAAGCATTATACTCTTCGTAGATTTACTGAGCTTTTTATATAATTGTTACACATTCTATAGGATACGGTTTTCTTGTAAATTTTGTGATACCAACTTTGTTGTGAAAAATTTTTTTAAAAAAGCCACCTCAAGGATTCGAACACAAGATTCTTCGATTAAAAGCTTTAACCATTGGACCATCACACATTACTACAAAAATTGTCTGTAATGTATATCATTCTAGAATTATATTTCAACGGATTAGATATATTATTATGAAATATGTATATTAGTAAAATGTCTAAACAAAAAAAATATATATAGAGAATAACGTTTCGCAAGATTTCTATTTAAGTACAAGTGACCAAAATTAAGAATTTTTTTTTTTAAACACTTTTTGCAAGAAACTAATTTCGAACGGTTCAAAAATGCGATAATATACAGGGTGTTCCATTTAAAAATCAAGAATTGGTGTCACTTCCGGCTAAACCGGAAGTCCGAAAAAATCTTCAAATGCGTCAAAATGCGGCATTTTATGTATGTATTAACTGTGCCGAGTTTCATTTTGATATCTTGAAAAACAAGGGGGGGGGGGGGGGGGGGGGAGGAGTGACAGTGATATCGTTGTCACCCGGTATATACCAAGCAATCGATTTATTATGATAATAGAATTAACATAATTATAATTAAAGCCTATTGTTATTGCATATTATTATTAATAATTGTTAATTTCTTAACAAATATTTTGTTTTTTTCATAATAATCAAATGTGAAATAGAAAACAAAAGTCAATGTGTTTACACATCCACTTATCGTATTTTGCCATTTTTTTGTGTGACGTGTTCTACGTTGTTGTAGGAAGCATTTATGGTTTACGAAAATTTGTGCAAATTTGTTTTTTTTTATCTTTGTGGGGGGGATGTCAAAGTGAGTTTTGACCGAGATTTTTTGTAAATTTTGTTTTTATCCTTGCCTTTCAACACACAAAAACAAAATTTACAAGGTCAGAAAACACCTTCACACCCCCCCCCCCCCCACCAAGATAAGAAAAAACGCCACAATAAGTGAGAATTTTTTTAATTTGTTTACTTTTTTTTTAACTACTAGATATTTTTATGGTTTAATGGATGATAACGATTCATAAAATCGACTTCTGGCGGGGCACCTCCTGTCAGGTGCGTCACGAATACTGTCTAAAAATCAGTGAAATTATGTCATCGTTACAAGGCTCATTTTTTATCGTGTGTACACATTTTATGTTTAGAATGAATAAAATAAGATCGCCAGAAAGTAAGGGCCGTCAGGAGACGCAGCCACAAAGGTAATAATGATACAATACATCTGAGGCACGGTAGGAAGTCAAGTTAGCCGAAAGTGTTAAATTCCTATTATTTAAGAGCCTATGGTACTTTTATTGACACTAAGAACTTTCTGGGGAGGCTATTGTATTGTTGAAGGAGCTTATATTTACGTTTTAAAAAGGAGCCAGAACTTGTAACGATGAGTTAAAAGTTCTGAGATAAAATATGCGAAAAAAATCACAATTTTCTTAAAAAATCCTAAACATTTTCTTTCTGGCTAGCCTTATTGACGGGTGTATCTTTCTATGTTCAAAACATTTAAATAAACATGCTCAGCCTAAAAAAAGCTTGTAACGATCATGTTATATAACTCCGTTTTTTTGTATCTTTGACCTTTCTGGCTGCGCCCCTGACGGCCCACACTTTCTGGCGATCTTATTTTATTCATTCCAAACATAAAATGCGTAATAGTATATTATATTACTAGGAGTAGAACGCACTCTTTTTTTGTATTGAGCCCAGCCGCAAACTGGGCGAAACCCAAAAAAAGGCGTTCTACTCCGTGTAATATATACTATTTTTTCTTCAAGCGTATTAAAATGCAAAAATGCAGTTATTTATCATAAATGTACAAATATTCAAACTACAGTCTTACATGTTGACACAATATGACAAGTGGCTAGTGGATAGCGCGCCACCGGTGGCTTTCGAATTAACATTATGTTACTAGTAAAACAATACCCACTACGGCGGCGCTTTCGGAACTAACATTATGTTACTAGTAAAACAATGTCCACTACGGTGGCGTTCTGTACTAACATTTTGTTACTAGTAAAACAATGTCCTACGTCTACTTCTGTTTTTGGTGACATAATATAAACATTTTAATACGCTTGAAGAAAAAAAAATTAGCCTTGTAACGATGATATAATTTCACTGATTTTTATATCTTGAACCATGGCCAACTCGACGGGTACTTTAACGAGATCTAGAACCAGATTATATTTTCATCTTGTTCCGTCGAAGGGTTGGAGGGTAAATTGGGGTATATTTGGGGAAAATAGGTAAATCAAGCAGGTGAGTCCATAAAATTGGTATTTAGTATATACAAGAGAAGCTGAGGTCTCAAAAAAAATTTTGGCATTAGCCACCCCCATTACCACCCCCACCCCATTATTAAAGGGGATGAAAAAAAATTGTGATTTAGGGTGTGTACAAGAACCAGAAACCTCAAATTGTTTTTTTACTCCCATTAAATTATTCAAAACTCTATAAACAAGGAAATGAAAAATCATAAAACTGTCAAACTAATGCGCATGAGTATCCTCATTTTAAAGTTGTGTTTAAGGAATCGAGCAAAATCAGTAGGCGATTTTTGAGGAACGTCTGACTGCAGCACAATATTCCATTTAATGCGTAGGCGCTTAAATCGCGCTTCCTTGCCCTAAATAATTCTCATAATCACAGCTATGGAAACAATTTCGAAAAAATCCGAAAGTGGGTGTTCTTAAGATAGATATGATGTATTATTATTTGCCATTATGAAAATTATTTAGGGCAAGGACAATTTACTACTTAAATCAAATTGTAACCGAAAAAATCCGCCTGCGCATTAAATGGAATATTGGGCTGCAATTAGACGTTCCTGATTTTTGCCCCTCTGATTTTGAAATGGTATCAGCATTTCAATGGGCCAATAGGAGCGCAAGGATCGTTTTTGAATATTGCAAGAAGTAAAATTGAAAATTTTTAAAAACTCCCGATCAATGTATCTAATCGTATGGCCGAATCAAAATGAGGCCTAAATCATGTTTGGCTACCATAATTGTCTGCACATTTTCAATTTTACTTCAATCGGACAATTTCTAAAGAAGTTCAATATGACGAATTCAAGATGGCGACCAAACATCAAAATCTAATATGGCCTATAACCTTCTCGACAAAATACTCTTTCAAATAAAAAAAACTACATCAAAATCGGATCACCCGTTGAAGAGATATGAAGCCACAGACAGACAAACATACAAACATACGCGTCAAACTTATAATACCCCTCTTTTGGAGTCGGGGGTTAAAAATGATCCTTGCCCTCCTAGGAATACCTAAATAATAACTTTCGTCAAACGACCTTGACCTACTAAACATTTTTGAAAAAAAAAAAAATTAAAAAACAACTTTTAAATACAACAAAAATAAAACAATACATTTTCCTTCTTACATGCTTTTACCCACCCAGCATCCCTTTTCGCTCACGTTCCCGTAAGATTGTAGGGCTATTTGCTATTTGCTTGCACAATATTTCATTACTCATAAATTACTTCTACTTCTACTTAATAGTATCTACATGTCACAAAAAAAAATTGGCAAAATACGATGTCGTAAACATTTATTAATCTTTTAATGTAACTAAAAATGCCGACTACTTGAATGATCCCAAAAATGTTATCGTCACATCATCGTTTGCCCGCAAAAATGCAAATACTATTTCAAAATCATAGAGACAACATTCACCTGCTGATTTTGCTCGGTACCTCAGACACAACTTTAAAGTCAGGATACGCATGCGCATTAGTTTGACAGTTTGACGATTTTTCATTTTCTGGTTTCAGTTTTGGTAAATAATAATTTATTGTTTTTTTTTTATGAAAAAGCAATTTTTTTTGGTATGAGTGTTCTTTAGAACAAACACGTGATGAACATGACATGAAAGTCGGCAGAAATGGAGGGTTTTTAGTGTAGGGTGACCATACGTCCGGAATTTCGCTGGACAGTCCAGCATTTTGGAGTACTATCTGTGGTCAAAAAAATTTTTCTTCTCGGTCATCAAAAAATGTTGGGATCAAGAAATGATTTTTCGGATTTCTGCTCTCCCCGCTCATCAATTTTTTTCCCAGCAGAAGTGTCCAGCACAAAAATCTGGTCACCCTATTTTAGTGTTTACAGTGACAGAAAGTGAGTGTATGGTGGAAAATTTCAAAATTTTTTTTGGGAAAAACTATGCATTTGCACCGAAAACTGATTTCAGATTCGTGTTCTACCACCCCAAATTAGTCTATCCTGAAAAAATTTCGCAAAAATCCCGATGCCCCGCTAAAACGCAGAATTACCATTTTTTTTGTTCTAACCGATTAGTTAACTAAAATTCAAGTGAGTTTGTGGAATTGCCTACCTATTAGGTAAAGTAATTCGCTGGGTGTGCACTTTTAGTGCGATAACAATTTTTAGTTGCGTTCCAGTCAGAGCTGGGTAATTCCTTTTGAAAAAGTAATTAGCAATTACAATTCCTTTTTTTTTTCGTGTAATTGTAATTATATTTAAGTAATTGTAATTAAATGAATATAATTCCTTTTTTAAAGACGTTCTTACGTACTTTGTAATTGTAATTAGTTCCTTTTTGGAAAAAGTAATTTGTAATTGTAATTAATTCCTTTTTTAAAAAGTAATTTGTAATTGTAGGCACGGATTTAGAAAATTCTTGAGGAGGGGGCGCACATTTAAAGTAAATATATAGCATTTTGAACTTTTTATTAAAAAAACCTAAATCTACAAACCTTGGCCTTATACATTACTGGATCAGGGAGGAGCGCGCACCCCCTGGGTCCCCCCTATAAATATGCGCCTGGTAATTGTAATTATATTTCAATTACAAGTAATTACCCAGCTCTGGTTCCAGCCCAGTTACACTGTATTTACATTTATATTATATACACCTGAAAATGCCCAATTTTCTATTTTAATCCTTTTAGGACTGATCTACTGCTAAAGTTACCGTATCATATCAGTAGGTATGTCCTTCAAATCCACAGAAATGATAAAAAGTGGTAGCTATCCATAATTAGTCGAGAAAATAAGGAACCGGTATCAAGTTTGAAAATAATTAAGATTCACTGTTTTTGTTAAAGATGAGCAATTTCAGTTTTCGTAACAATTAGTGTTTAATAATGCTAATAGTGATGATTAAGTAAAGAGCTATAACCTTCTAAACAATTCTATGATGAACAAATTAACTTTCCCAACGCAATTTCAACGTCATCGATTTTTTTATTCGCTTAGTTTCAAACAGGTAGCCACAATGTTGCAACATTCCATAAATCCAGCTTAAAAACCAATACATTTAAGTGACATTCAGCGAATTATAATACATCTAGAAACCCGATTACTGCATACTAATTCATATAAAACGAAACATCTACCTTTCTTAAAATAAATCGTGGAATTTAAACTGTCCGCAAATAGGAAATAGGAAAAAAAAAATGTTAAAAACTCACCAATTTGGAAGAAGGCCACGCAGGCGAAGATAATCACTAATTTTGCCATTTTCTATCGTAGGGAAAAATAAATATTCTATATCTATTACTATTTATTTGCGTTTGATGAAAATTCAACACTGCCTTCCAAATTCTCAGTGACCAACTCAGCGCTCGATTCAAACCGGTGCCGACGGTCTGTCGACCGTGGAAGGAGAGAGAGGACTTATAATCATGTGACCGAGCCAAAGAAATGCTTGTTAAGGATTATACGGGGTGTGTCAAATAAATGCAGCGACTTTAATAACAAAGCTGAGCAACTTTGCAGGAATAAATCATTAATTTCCATGTAATGTTTAATTATTTATTTACTGAATAGTCCGGTGATATTAGGAAAATGTTTCGGAAAGTTTTGGGACTAGCCAAAAATTAGTCTACCCCCTATAATCCAGTGGAATTGGCAAAAATGCATATTGTAATTCGATTCAGGATGCCACGTGGATTAAACGATAGTTTAACAACAAACCGCGAAAATTTTCGCAATTTGCAAATATTTTTCATTCTTTAACAAAAGCACTTTAGTGCTTGAAACTTTGACAAAATATGTCTTTTATTAACCCAAAGTTACTCAAAGAATTTAAATCAGTTTAAGAGATATTTAATTTGTTTATTGAAAACATAAATAATGTAAAGTACAAATTCACCCAGTTCCCGTTGTCGTAGAGGGTTGATCCGGATATCATTTTTTTTATTGAAACTTAAATTTTATGTTTTCATTAATGGTAAATAAAATTTGCATTATTTTCAACTTCAAAATGGTGTGTCACATTTTGAGGGTATGTTTTTTCTAATAAGTTTTAAACAAATGAAGATATTGCAATATCGTTCTCATATCTTTGTTGCTGGGGTTCTTTCACACATTTTCAAAAAAAAGTGACTGTAGCCTCACTAGAAGCCGAGATGAGTTTTTTTTTAATAAATTCGTGATTTGTTTATTAATAAACATTAACAGCTGAAACTTGGCAAACAACTAGTTTAATAGTCTATCTTTGTAACAGAGCTGAGTTTGGGGGGAAAATGCATTTTACAATGATAACAATTAATTTTAAATCGGCGTCAGAATAGGAGGGAGAAGTATAAGTCATATCTGTAACACATTCATAAAATGATCAAGACGAGTTCAAATTCGTGCGTCAACAAAAAAAACCGCTGCCCAAGGAATCACTACTTCCACATCCAGATTTTCTATCCAAGTCACTCACAACGAAAAAACTTTGTATATGGAAATAATTGTTTATGGAACTTTAATAATATAATATTTGAAATCCTGTACCCCAAAAATCCATAAAACGATACCACACATCGGTAGTGGGGTGGGGGGTGGTAGTGGGGGTGGATGAAGTAAAAAAATATTTTGAGGTTTCTGGTTCTTGTACACACACTAAATCACATTTTTTTCATCCCCTTTAATAATGCGGAGGGGGGGGGAGTGTGGCTAATGCCAAAAATTTTTTTGAGACCTTAGCTTCTCTTGTATATACTAAATACCAATTGTATATATATTCTTACCTGCTTGATTTACCTATTGAACCAAATTTACCCCAATTTACCCCCCAACTCTTCGACGGATCAAGATGAAAATATAATCTAGTTCCAGATCTCGTTAAAGTACATATGTGTACCAAATTTCAAGTCAATATTTTAAACGGTTCCAGAGTAAAAGTGCGCACAAAAAAGTTACAGACAGATAGACAGAATTTTTTTCCCTCAAACTTAAAATCTCGACGTTTCATGACATTCTAAGCCTATTTGAACAATAAAAATTAAAAAAATTTTTTTTTCGTTACCTACCATACTTCCACTGGATGTGGAAGTAAAATTTATCGTTTGTCCGTCAATTATGGACTGATTTTGACGTTTTTTTTTTAAATCTGGGGTAGAGTGATGAAATAATAATATCTGTCATGTCGATTTTCTCCTAATTAAACAATAATTCGTTATAAACAATTATTTTTGTTAAAAAAAATTTTTTCTTTATTATCGAAAAATATTTTGTTTTGCGAACAATTTTTCAGACAAAAAAAAACAAACAGTTTTCTCGACAATATCGTTTTTCAACATCTTAACTAAATTAAAGAATATTAAATGATCATTCGATATTTATACATTTTTATTCATACATTAGCAAACATTTCTTTACTACATAATATATATATTGTAAATACGAATTAATGTATTTTTTTTTAATAACATTTTATGGCAAAAAACTAAAAAAATTGAATTTTTCAATCTTCGAACTTTGAAGTACTGTAGAAACAAATATAAAATCTGTATGTTAACAATATTATGAGAAATAGTACATATTTTTATCCTTAATAAAATGCACTTTGTCCCGTTGCAAAATGTTAATGATTTTTTTTGCAATTAATTTATAAAAAAAAAATTCAAACTGTTACACATTAAAAGATCAAATTAATATTTTTATAGTTCTGTTTCAGCAAAGACATTGCATTTGACGCACATTTACATAATCAAAAAGAATATTGCAAAAAAATTTTTATTTGCGACTAATTTACGAAAAAAAACAATTTTGCAACTTAAACAAATGTAAATATCTCAGTAGTGGATTTTGCATAAAATTTATTGCAACCAACGGCATTTCAATTGTCATAAAAAAACATGAATTCAAAAAAAGGAAATTGCGCTAAGATACTTTGAAGCCGAGATATGAAGAATTCACATTTTTTGCGATTACGGCGAAATTTGAAAATATATTTACTTGAAAATTTAACTGAATATTCCCTCAGAGTATGTGTTATCACTTACAAAAAGTGCCATGTCTAGATATACAGGGTGTCTCAGCTCTATTTAGACAAGCATTATCTCGGAAACGGTTAGACATAAAAAGAAATGTTTAATAGAAAAGTTATTCTGTTTAAAAAGACACATTTAACCATATTATTTTCAAATATACAGGGCGCCTCAAAAAGACGGCAGGTTATACAACTTTACTTTTTCAGACGGAACACCTTGTATATTTTTGCATTTTTGGATTCTCCTTTTATTTCCGAATAAATTTTATTAACCATGTTCTATACCTATCGTTAACGGTTTACGATATATCGATGGTTTAATGGGCGATTAATTGGACCACACTTTTATGAACATATCCTGAATGGTGACAGATATTTGAGGTTTTTAAGAAATATTATTCCTGGTCTTGTGGAAGAAATTCCAATTAATGAGTGCCTCACTATGTGGTGGCAGCAAGACGGAGCACCACCGTATAATTCGAACCTTGTAACTCGCTTCCTGACTGAGAGATTTGGAGGGAATGGTAATCAGGCACTTGTTAAATGGCCTGCACGGTGAACTGATATGAGCCCCCTACATTTTTTCATATAGGATCATTTAAAACAAGTTGTATATGCTGAGAAACCAAATAATCTTAATGATTAAAAAAATAGGATAACTCATGCTTGCCGCCAAATAACCCAAGATGTCATAAGGAGTTCTTGTACACGAGAACTTTTAAGGAGGTATGAGTTGTGTCAAATAGAATATGGGCGACAATTTGAGCATCTTTTATAATAATTATAATATTTACTGTTTTTTATAATTACGTTAATAAAAAAATGTTATCCCAAAAATTTAACTGCAAATATCTCAACAATGGTTAATGATAGGTATAGGACATGTTAATAAAATTTGTTCGAAAATAAAAGGAGCATCCAAAAATGCTAAAATATACAGGGTGTTCCATTTTAAAAAGTAAAGTTGCATAACCTACCGTCTTTTTGAGGCGCTCTGTACATTTCTATTAATTATTTCCTGGAACCGTTTAAGATATTGACTTGAAATTTGGTACACATATTATCTACTTTAACGGGATCTTGTACTAGATTATATTTCCATCTTATTCTGTAGAAGGGTTGGGGGGTAAATTGGGGGTAAATAGGTAAATCAAGCAGGTAAGAGTTCATAAAATTGGTATTTGGTATATATAAAAGAAGTTGCCTCAAAAAAAATTTGGCATTAGCCACCCCCATTACTACCCCCACCCCGTTGTTAAAGGGGGTGAAAAAATAAAATTGTAATTTAGCGTGTATATAAGGCCTCAAAAATTCTTTTCTACTTAATCCACCCCCACCCCCATCACTCTGCCCCCACCCCCACCCCCACTACCAATGTGGCATATCGTTTTATAGGTTTTTGGGGTAGGCGATTTCAAATATCATGTTATTAAAGTTACCTCGAGTAATATGGATGCGCAGTAGGTTTCCCCGAGTATTAAGGATGCGCAGTGGCTTTCCTCGAGTACCTTCGATGCTCAGTAGGTTACCCCCAGTAGTATGGATGCGCAGTGGGTTTCCTCGAGTCAAATGGATGCGCAGTGGGTTACTTCAAGTAGTATGGATGCGCAGTAGGTTTCCCCGAGTATTATGGATGCACAGTAGCTTACCTCAAGTGGTATGGATGCGCAGTGGGCTTCTTCAAGAAGTATGAATGCGTAGTGGCTTCCTTCTATTACATCGGATGCGCAGTGGGTTACCTGGAGTAGTATGAATGCGTAGTAGGTTTTCCCGAAGAAAATGCTTGAAGTAGAGGCTTAGTTCTATCGTGTAGTCTACGGCACAGAATGATTTTTTGTATCTTTGTGATGCCATTTTTTGCGTATTACTTCCACATCCAGTTAAAGTATACTAACGCAAGAAAAATGTTTGAAAATTTTCATTGTTCAAATAGGCGCAGAATGTCATTAAACGTCAATATTTTAAGTTTGAACAAAAACAATTTGTCTGTCGCGTCGGTCTGTCTGTTGGTCTTGTAACTTTTTGGTAACCACGATTATTCTGGAATCGTTTAAGACATTGACTTAATCAAATCTGGCACACGTATATATTTTAACGAGATCTTTAACTAGATTTGTTTTGATCTTATTCCGTTGAAGAGTCGAGAAGTAAATTGGGGTAAATGAGGGTAAATAGGCAAATCAAGCAACTAAGAGTGCATGAAATTGGTATTTAGTAAATGTAAGAGGAGCTAAGGTCTCAAAAAAATGTTTGGCATTAGCCACCCCTATTACCACCCCCACCTCATTATTAATGGGGGTGAAAAATATTGTGATTTAGTGTGTGTACAAGAACCAGTCGTCAAGAATTTTTTTCACTTCATTCACCCTCACCCTACTGATGGGGCATATTATTTTATGCATTTTTGGGGTACACGATTTCAAATATTATACTACTAAAGTTTCATAAACAATTATTTCCACATAGTGGAGTGCAAATATATTGTTTTCGACTTGGATAGGAAGTCTGGATGTGAAGGTAGTGAGTAAAAACTATTCACTCATCGATGTATTATCAAATAAGTTGTATGTAATCTCTAAACATTTATTTTATGAAGCAACGTAATTGAATGATTAAAAAAGAATCGAAGAATCGGAAAGTTGAGAAAAAAATAAGTTGGATTAAAAAAAAACGTCCATCTGGCCACTCCTGAAGCCGAGAAAAAGAGAAATAAAGCTGCCGCCACGATGAAACTGTCCAAGTACGCCGGCGCTGCTCGCAATGAATGGGGGAGGGGATCTGGCGTCTAGCCTCAGCTCGAGCGCCAAAGATGCAATTTTCTCGATTTTTTTTTCATGGCCCATGTATATATGAAGACATGGCACTTCTTGTAAGTGATAACACATACTCTGAAAAATAGTCAGTAAATTTTCAAGTAAAAATATTTTCAAGTTTCGCCGTAATCGCAAAAAATGTGAATTCTTTATATCTCGGCTCCAAAAAATCGGAGCATATTTTTATTTAATTCGTGTTTTTTTATGACAATTGAAATGCCATTGGTTGCAATAAATAATATGCATAATTCACTGAGATATTTACATCTGTTTAAGTTACAAAATTAATTTTTTGCGTAAATAAGTCGCAAATTAAACTTTTTTGCAATATTCTTTTTGATTATGCAAATGCGCGTCAAATACAATGTAGTATTTACTGAAACAGAACTATAAAATATTAATTTGATCTTTTAATATAACAATGATTTTTTTTATAAATTAATTGCGAAAAAAATAATTAATATTTTGCAACGGGACAAAGTGCATTTTATTAAGGGTAAAAATATGTACTATTTCTCATAATATCATTAACATACAGATTTTATATTTCTTTCTACAGTACTTTAAAGTTCGAGGATCGAAAAATTCAATTTTTTCAGTTTTTTGCGCTAAAATGTTATTAACAATCAAAGATTCGTTCTTTGCATGCGTACCTTATAGGGGTGCTCATGAGGAAGAAATTGACGACCTTTAGAAGCGAAGATATGTGCAAAAAACTAAGTTGCAAACTTCATTTTGTTTACAAAAAGTTAAATAACAATTAAAGCCGCCGCGCCGTTTTGAGAGGTCAACACTATTTTTTTCGGATTCCTGAGGAAATTCTGTAAGTAGACTAATTTTTGGCTAGTCCCAAAATTTCCCGAAAACAGTATCTTCGTCCATTTTACTGCAGTTCCGTAAGTACTGAAACATTTACATTTCTTCGTTGTGCTTATAAGCGATTGGCCGTATTGAAAGGCTATATTCCTTGCTTTCCCCTGGGTATAGCTGTGGATGCTACACTTCATTCAACGTGTTCTGTGCTCTCGATCAATTTCACAGAATTGTGGAATGTTGCAACTTTTATGTCCTTCCTGTTTAACAGACAAACAAATTGTTTTCTCGAGTGATCTACCCTTGTTGTTAAACACAACATGTTGTTTATCTGTAAATTTTTTGTAATATACCTGTATTCTTCAAGTAATATGCTACAATGCCTATCGTTTCATTTCATTTGTTAATACCTTTACTTACGTTTAGAGATTTGTTATTTGAGTTAAGTATCAAAACATGTTGTTTATAAGTATGGGCGAGTCATTTTAGGTGAACAAAAGGTTAAACATCAAACTAATTGTAAAAGAAATAAACTTAGGGTTTTTAGACTTGGAATTGTAAGTCTAGAAAAATCTAAGTACGGAAAAGCCGCCATATTGGCCGACATCTTGGATTTACTCTCGAAATCTATAAAATGCATATATTGCTCTGATTAACTTCAAATATGTACCAAGTAGAAAGTTTTTTGAACCAGAAATCATATAAAGACTTTATCTAATTTTGTTCCTATCATGTTCAATTTATTACAAATTGTTAATAATAAAGGAAGGTAATTTATGAACATTATATTGATACGGTATATAATGGTGCGGGAGCTAAGTGGCTTTTTCGGACACTCATCGTTACAAGCATTTTTTATGCGCTGATTAATTCTATCGAACTTAAATAACGACAAAATAGACTTCTGGCATATGTCAGCCCGTCGAGTTGGCCATGGTTCAAGATATAAAAATCAGTGAAATTATATCATCGTTACAAAGCCATTTTTTTTTTGTGTGTACATATTTTATGTTTAGAATGAATAAAATAAGATCGCCAGAAAGTGTGGGCCATCAGGGGCGCAACCAGAAAGGTCAAAGAGGTTATATAACATCATCGTTACAAACTTTTTTAAGGTTGAGCATGTTTATTTAAATGTTTTGAGAAACTCCCGTCAGTAAGGTTAGCCAGAAAGAAAATGTTTAGGATTTTTGAAGAAAATTGGATATTTTTTCGCATATTTCATCTCAGAACAGTTCTGGCTCCTTTTTAAAACGTAAATATAAGCTCCTTCAACAATAGAATAGCCTCCCCGTAAACAAAGTCAACAAAAGTACCATATAGGCTCTTAAATATACAGGAATTTAACACTTTAGGCTAACTTGACTCCGTACCATGGCTCAGATGTATTGTATCATTATTAGATTTCTGGCTGCGCCTCCTGACGGCCCACACTTTCTGGCGATCTTATTTTATTCATTCTAAGCATAAAATGTGTACACAGAAAAAAATGAGCCTTGTAACGATGACATGATTTCACTAATTTTTAAACAGTGTTCGTGACGCTCCTGACAGGAGGTGTCCCGCCAGAAGTCGATTTTATGAATCGTTATCATCCATTAAACCATAAAAATATCTGAAAGTTCATAAAAACTATTGTCTGACAAAAATAACTCTTAAACTTGTCACAACATCTTTCTTCATACATTTAAAATGCAACAAAAATGATGAAATAGTTTGACGTTTTCCAACGTAAAATGACATTTAATATTTACAGGTCTTGTGTTGATCTTCTTGCGTTTTATTTGAAAAATACTCACTAACTCAAAAATTATCAAGATACTTTTTTAAAATAGACAAAGTTTCTTTTATTCTTTTTTGTTGCTATTTGATAAAAATGAATCAAGATACAGCTTTTTAATTTTTTTTCTATTAAGGGCGGAGTTATGGATTTTGGTGTTTAAATCGCAAAATTCCCATTAAATAAAAAAATATCTCAACTATTTTAAAGTAAATACTATATACTATTCAGAGATTGATTTTGGACATGGCACTTCCTCACACTCAACTTTAGCACTTCTACTTTTCCCAGTGGCGATCCATATAACTGTGCTATGGAGGAAAATTAGTACCCCCAAATTATACCAATATCTTGGCTGCCCCATATATTAAATGTTGTTGCTAGGCCTACAAACTGGTTAATAAAGTCAGAAATTGTTAGTAGAATACATTTATTTTATAAATAGCCTTACAAAACTGTAAACAATATACAATATATATTAAATTATTTATTATTCACAAGTGGAGAGATAAAATTAAAATTTATATTAGACTATTCGCAAACAATTTTTGGCAGGTTTTTTAAAGGGAGTTCAATAAACATAGTAACATACTGAGTGGAATCAAAATATACAAATACACTTGAACATTATTACTTTCATACATTTACATAGAATAATGGAAAAATACAGGTACACACAGCTTACATAGACGTAACACACAATTTATACAAAATTTGGGGAATTTTACAAAAGTTTGGGCGCCAAATAGGCCAAAATAACAGCCGAAAATGCTAGGAAACTGATGTTTATGCTGGGTGCAGAATTGCAAAGGTCGGTTTGACAAATTGGGCAGTCGATTGACTCCCCGTCGCCTGTTGGACAGTTGAAGATTGGTTTTCCATCCTTTATCTCGTTCAAGACACATCTTCTAGAGACCGCTCTTTGATTCGTGGTTTTATCTGTAAAATGAACATATTATGTAAAAGAATTCAATTTTTGTTGTATATTTATTTATTTATTTATTTATTTATTTAGTTATTATAGAAGATTTGACCATACAGGCTAGCCAGCCCAAACAAATGTCCACTAAATCTAACTTAACAACTAAACTAAACTATAAACTAAAATTAGTGTATACAATACACCATAGAGTAATCACAGAGAAAAGAAAAGTTGAGGTAAAATTAGTGTTTTTTATAGCAGTTTTAAAACTTCCTAATAATAAAAATAATACATCTATTTCCGAAAAATCTGGATTGTAAGTTCCAGTCATTATATTTAAACAGGAGTTTTGATTGGAATTTGTTCTATAGTAAAATTCATGAAACATAATATTATTTCTAAGGTTACGAGGAGGGATATGAAAGTTTACCATAGCTAACAAGTCAGGGGGGGGATTTAAATCATCGATCAATTTGTACAAAAATATTACGTCAGTAAGTGATTTTCTGTTTTCTGGTGATGCAATATGATGATTACGCCTGGAAATCGTATTCTGCAGCCACCTTAAAATTTACATATCTCACGAATCTATTTTTGGTACAAATTCTAATCGAAATTTGTAAAGTAAGTATTGTGGGTTCCAGATTATTGAAGCAAAACTTACTGTACACGAGTGGAAAATAAATTGTTTTTATTGCAATTAAGGATTTTAATTTTTTACATATTCTTATGATAAAACCCAGCATTTTATTACTCTTTGATATTACGTAATCTAATGTGGAGAGAAGATCATCTTTGAATCGAAAATTATTCCAATCTTTTATCTGCTGTACTTGCTTTAGCGCCTTGTTGAAAAATTATAATCGTATTTAAAGATGTTAAATTGCTCCTAAAACATATTTAATAGTGAAATATTTTGTCGAACTCCTCTATATGTTTCCTTAAATATATAAGGAATAACCAGACTGCAACCAACAGCTATTCTCCCTACTAATGCCCCGCCGAGCGCTGAATTACGAGTTACAAGCCTGGCCGCGTTAAGTACAATAACTATGTATTGCCACAAAACGCTAAGTTTCGATTGTAATAGACACCAGCCGAAAGACTTATTCCCATTCAAAGGAGCTCTCGTGCCAGCCACCCCATATCACTTGCAGACTACAGTTTCGAGCTATTGGCTCTCGTCAGTGCAAGGTAGGTCTGAGGCGGCTGTAACGAGACATTTGTTCACTCTTGGTACATGACGAGATTTATAAAACCACGACATGCAACAAAAATGACAGGCTCCATCTAGCGGCTCATATCCATTACAATCGAAACAGCAGTAGCCCTGACATGGGCACAGTTAGTAGATATGCTTCTAGAGGGCAGAATATTTACTAGTGAAATATTTTGTCGAACTCCTCTATATGTTTCCTTAAATATATAAGGAATAAGAAACCAGACTGCAACCAAGAGCTATTCTCCGGACTAATGCCCCGCCGAGCGCTGAATTACGAGTTACAAGCCTGGCCGCGTTAAGTACAATAGAGAGATATGGTAGTCAGTGATACAGCACGACGTTCGCTAATTACGTTACGTTATTGATGCAAATAACGAGGCTTTGTTTTAGACTTATTGCACTGCAGTTCCATTAAAGAGCGTATATACGTTATCTTCTTCGATCGATTTATTAATAATAGACTCAATAAAAACTGAATAAATAAACTAATTTCCTATCTTTTCTCTAAAATTGAAAAAAAAGTAGCAAAAAAAACCTCAAATATATTAAAATTATCAACGTAACCTCAAAAATTTATAAACAAAATAACGAACGAACCCGGAACGAACTGACAAATAACATACATACAGATCGGCTGATTTCAAGATTTATACTCTACAAATCTTGGGCTTCCCGATTTTCACCGAGATGAGGATAACGTCGTTTACTCGACGTTCGCTAAACGTACCGAAATTACGTCAGGCGCTAAGTTATTACCGCATGCCTTAACGCAGATTAAAGGTGCGCATGCTTAGATGTCAAATAACGCGATCCTGTAATAGCGAATGCCCATTACGTGACTATGCCATATCTCTCTATTAACTATGTGTTGCCACTAGAGATGGTACGAAAGAACCGAACCTGTTCTTTCGGAACAGGTCCGAGCTAACAGTTCCGCGGAACAGTTCTCAGATTTAGAAAATACTAGTTCCGACTCCGCTGGACTGTCATGCGTTTGAGCGGAGCACTGAGCACATGATAACGTTGTACCTTCGGACACGGAGCCGGAGTGGAGTGAGCAGATCAGACTTGCGGACTTTTTGGTATTGGTGGTAAGTGGTAGTATTTGTGTGGGATGTATATAATAATAATAAACTCTGTTTAATTAGTGTTAAGTATTACAAAAATGTAGCTCTAGCATTTTTTAATTCGAGGAGTTTTAGGAATAGTTTGAAGCATAAGGTGAATATTTTGACTTATTTCCATGTAACAATGAAATGAATCGAAGAAATGGTAAAACTTAGAAATGAAATACTCACGGTTCTAAATCGCATTACAAAACAAATTAAAAGTATATTAATTTATAAGACACCCTCTACTCTTATTTAGAGTTCAAATACTAGTTCATATCGGTTTTGATATACAGGACGTATATTGACCACTTTCTTTTCAAGAGCTTGGAGCTCTGGAGATTTCAAAATCAAAACTTTGAATGGAGCATATAATTGACATGTCAGTTTTTAACCTTCAACAACCAATCAGCATTCTTGTTTCAAAAAAATCAGGACTCCAAGCACTTGAAAAGAAAGCGGTGTCATTATGGAGCATATGGAGCTGCGAGTGCGAAAGAACGGGCAATCACTAATGTCGGACTCGGAGCAGGTCGGAATCGGAACAGGTTTTTGGAACAGGTATACTTTTTTACCCGGAACAGTTCCGACCTGTTCCGAGAAAAATCCACTCAGTACCATCTCTAGTTGCCACAAAACGCTAAGTTTCGATTGTAATAGACACCAGCCGAAAGACTTATTCCCATTCAAAGGAGCTCTCGTGCCAGCCACCCCATATCACTTGCAGACTGCAGTTTCGAGCTATTGGCTCTCGTCAGTGCAAGGTAGGTCTGAGGCGGCTGTAACGAGGCATTTGTTCACTCTTGGTACATGACGAGATTTATAAAACCACGACATGCAACAAAAATGACAGGCTCCATCTAGCGGCTCATATCCATTACAATCGAAACAGCAGTAGCCCTGACATGGGCACAGTTAGTAGATATGCTTCTAGAGGGCAGAATATTTACTAGTGAAATATTTTGTCGAACTCCTCTATATGTTTCCTTAAATATATAAGGAATAAGAAACCAGACTGCAACCAAGAGCTATTCTCCGGACTAATGCCCCGCCGAGCGCTGAATTACGAGTTACAAGCCTGGCCGCGTTAAGTACAATAGAGAGATATGGCAGTCAGTGATACAGCACGACGTTCGCTAATTACGTTACGTTATTGATGCAAATAACGAGGCTTTGTTTTAGACTTATTGCACTGCAGTTCCATTAAAGAGCGTATATACGTTATCTTCTTCGATCGATTTATTAATAATAGACTCAATAAAAACTGAATAAATAAACTAATTTCCTATCTTTTCTCTAAAATTGAAAAAAAAGTAGCAAAAAAACCTCAAATATATTAAAATTATCAACGTAACCTCAAAAATTTATAAACAAAATAACGAACGAACCCGGAACGAACTGACAAATAACATACATACAGATCGGCTGATTTCAAGATTTATACTCTACAAATCTTGGGCTTCCCGATTTTCACCGAGATGAGGATAACGTCGTTTACTCGACGTTCGCTAAACGTACCGAAATTACGTCAGGCGCTAAGTTATTACCGCATGCCTTAACGCAGATTAAAGGTGCGCATGCTTAGATGTCAAATAACGCGATCCTGTAATAGCGAATGCCCATTACGTGACTATGCCATATCTCTCTATTAACTATGTGTTGCCACTAGAGATGGTACGAAAGAACCGAACCTGTTCTTTCGGAACAGGTCCGAGCTAACAGTTCCGCGGAACAGTTCTCAGATTTAGAAAATACTAGTTCCGACTCCGCTGGACTGTCATGCGTTTGAGCGGAGCACTGAGCACATGATAACGTTGTACCTTCGGACACGGAGCCGGAGTGGAGTGAGCAGATCAGACTTGCGGACTTTTTGGTATTGGTGGTAAGTGGTAGTATTTGTGTGGGATGTATATAATAATAATAAACTCTGTTTAATTAGTGGTAAGTATTACAAAAATGTAGCTCTAGCATTTTTTAATTCGAGGAGTTTTAGGAATAGTTTGAAGCATAAGGTGAATATTTTGACTTATTTCCATGTAACAATGAAATGAATCGAAGAAATGGTAAAACCTAGAAATGAAATACTCACGGTTCTAAATCGCATTACAAAACAAATTAAAAGTATATTAATTTATAAGACACCCTCTACTCTTATTTAGAGTTCAAATACTAGTTCATATCGGTTTTGATATACAGGACGTATATTGACCACTTTCTTTTCAAGAGCTTGGAGCTCTGGAGATTTCAAAATCAAAACTTTGAATGGAGCATATAATTGACATGTCAGTTTTTAACCTTCAACAACCAATCAGCATTCTTGTTTCAAAAAAATCAGGACTCCAAGCACTTGAAAAGAAAGCGGTGTCATTATGGAGCATATGGAGCTGCGAGTGCGAAAGAACGGGCAATCACTAATGTCGGACTCGGAGCAGGTCGGAATCGGAACAGGTTTTTGGAACAGGTATACTTTTTTACCCGGAACAGTTCCGACCTGTTCCGAGAAAAATCCACTCAGTACCATCTCTAGTTGCCACAAAACGCTAAGTTTCGATTGTAATAGACACCAGCCGAAAGACTTATTCCCATTCAAAGGAGCTCTCGTGCCAGCAACCCCACATCACTTGCAGACTGCAGTTTCGAGCTATTGGCTCTCGTCAGTGCAAGGTAGGTCTGAGGCGGCTGTAACGAGGCATTTGTTCACTCTTGGTACATGACGAGATTTATAAAACCACGACATGCAACAAAAATGACAGGCTCCATCTAGCGGCTCATATCCATTACAATCGAAACAGCAGTAGCCCTGACATGGGCACAGTTAGTAGATATGCTTCTAGAGGCATTTACTAGTGAAATATTTTGTCGAACTCTTCTATATGTTTCCTTAAATATATAAGGCTTGTAACTTGTAATTCAGCGCTCGGCGGGGCATTAGTCCGGAGAATTGCTGTTGGTTGCAGTCTGATTTCTTATTCCTTATATCCTTATATATTTAAGGAAACATATAGAGGAGTTCGACAAAATATTTCACTAGTAAATATTCTGCCCTCTAGAAGCATATCTACTAAAACAGATATGTTGACACTTTTCTAAATTTAAAAATAGTTTGTTCTTTATGCAGTAATTATTTTGTTAGTTGTAGATATAAGTATCATCTCATGCCCCGCTCAAGGATTTTTTTTACTTACGGAGTTTTGTCTTGTTTATTGTATTATACTATTGTATTATTGTATTTTGGTAATGAGCAATAAACATTATTATTATATTATTATAATTATTATTCGCCGGATAAAATCTATTTATACTTGAATGAAAGTACCTGGCCCAAGGAAAGTTAATGACGAAAATAACTTAATAATGAACGTAACTAACTACTATAACAAACCTTTATAGATTACTTTTGCACAGCTGTAACCATGTCCTGGAGAAGGATTAGCTCCACTTTCGCCGCACGTCTTTTTATCCCATAGTTTCATCTCTTTGTCACATTCTGCCCCCTTACAAGAATAGCACTGCAGAGCAGAAGCTGAAAAATAAAACAAAATTGTAATTAATTAATGAAAGTTGTAGTGTCGAGAAAACATAGGAAACGCATTTTTTCAATATCCACAAAAAATAACTTAAAAAAAAAGTTACTATAAAAGTTAGACAGAAGTATAGCGATAAATTGCCATATGTCCATTCAGTTACGAAAAACTTTATTTAAGTTTATTTTATTTCATTTAATATTAGTCCAATCAATGAATGCCCAAAAAGGGATTGTAGAGAACATTTTGGAGGGGAGAATTTTTCTCTTCAGGGATGTGTTGGGAGTAGTCAGGAGGTAAACATACTAAAAGTCCCCGCCCCTAGCCCCGCCGCTTCAGGGGGGAGGGGGGTGGAAAGGTTCCTCTTTTCGATTCTTCGCTTATAACTCGGAAACGATGCGTCGTATGGGAAAAGTCAATCTGTGCAAAATTAAACGTAATTAAATTTCCAACAAGAATGTTTATATTCATTTTCTTCCTAAGTGTTATATTTTACGAAATATTCGCCAGCGAAAATCGATAATTAATAAAAAAAAAAATCAATCGTGTACCTTGAATATTTCTATCAAAGCGGTTTACCGTGGTCTGCTAATAAATCACAGTCACAAAACAATCTTTATTTTACAACACTCGACGTATCTACTAACGTAATACTTTGTCGAAGTCTAGACATTTCCTTAAATATACAGTGTGACTCACTTAAAATGAAGATACACTTATAACTTTTTCATTCTGCTTCCGATTTGAATCAAATTTTACTTAAGTATAGAATAAATTAGGATCTACTTATGACCAGAAAATCATTCACCTGCTATAAAGGCAAAGCCACCTGCGGTACCAAAATATGCTGAAAAAAATAAAACATTTTGAATGTTAGAAATTCTAAAAAATGCATCCAATCGGCGCCACAAACGTACATACACCAAAATTTGATTTGATTATTGATGGGGGATATTTCATATATAAGCTCATCTGGCAAAGGGGGTCCTCAGCTTCCGCAATTTGTGGTGGCTACGTAAAATTCATCGTTCGTAAGATTAAAAATCAATATGATTTTTAATCTTTTTCCTCATATTTTGTTACCGCAGATAGCTTTGCCTTTATAGCAGGTGAATGATTTTCTGGTCATAAGTAGATCATAATTTTTTCTATACTTGAGTAAAATTTTATTCAAATCGGAAACAAAATGAAAAAGTTATAAAGGTATCTTCATTTTAAGTGAGTCACACTGTATATTTAAGGAAATGCCTAGACTTCGACAAAATATTACGTTAGTAAATACGTCGAGTGTTGTAAAATAAAGATTGTTTTGTGACTGTGATTTATTAGCAGACCACGGTAAACCGCTTTGATAGAAATATTCAAGGTACACAATTGATTTTTTTTATTAATTATCAATTTTCGCTGGCGAATATCTCGTAAAATATAACACATAGGAAGAAAATGAATATAAACATTCTTGTGGGAAATTTAATTACGTTTAATTTTGCATAGATTACCTTTTTTCGTACGACGCATCGTTTCCGAGTTATAAGCGAAGAATCGAAAAAAGGAACCTTTCCACCCCCCTCTCCTACTGAAGCGGCGGGGCTAGGGGCGGGGACTTTTAGTATGTTTACCTCCTGACTACCCCCAACACATTCCTGAAGAGAAAAATTCTCCCCTCCAAAATGTTCTCTACAACTCTTTCATTGACTGGACTATATGTCGGGGAATTTGCAGAAAGATAACCGCATTATCAATAAGGTCGTACCTATCAATGCATGTGTTTACAATAAAAATGTATACGTAATATGCTAATATTTTAATGTTTAACTGTTACTAATGAGTGAGTAACCTGAAATTTCATAAGGCTTGGTAAGATTTTATATTTAGATCATATGAAGAAATGAATTGTAGAACCTTGACGATTATATTTAGACATGAGGAACTCAGATACCTATACTCAATAACAACTCTTTTTCTAGAAAAACAGATTTCATGGAAGTAAGTTTAATTGCAGTGGGATTTGAGTAGTATTTAGTAAGCTCTATAATATTGTAGTTGGCTATTGTCAACTGTGAATACCTATAGTTCAGTTACTATGTCATTTTACTTCAGAATAAGTTCTAGATGACTGAAATATTGCACTCGCTCTACAGTCCAGTCAATGAATGGTTTCTAAAGGGAAATGCCGAGATCACAATTTTTGACTTAAAGGACTATTTAGGAGGTAAATATACCCAAAGCCCCGAACGTAGGAAGGGGGGGGGGGGGGGGGGGGGGTGGAGGGGGCACGGAGAAGGTCCCGGTTTTCGCTCATATCTCGAAAACGGTTAGCCCTAATCAAAAAGTGGCTATATGCAGAATTAAAGCTGACTAAATTTTCTACAATAATGTTTCTATTATTTTTTTTCGTATCTGCTATGGTTCAGTATTGAATTGTATGTCTTTTGACTGTATTCTAACTTTATTATAAATTTATTATAAATTGAAAATAAATTTTAATAATCATCGTAGAAAAAAATTTCTTCTACAGATATCCGTTTCACAACAGACTGAACTGAAATATCGAATAAAAAATGTCTTTGCGTCTGTAAGTGTGTGTGTGCGTGTATATCTATGTGTGCCTGTATACCGCTTCTTGTAAACATGATAACTTCTGTTAGACTTAAAATATTTGATTACAATTTGGAACATATGTAAAACAGCATATTATAATAAACCCTATTGAAATTGGGCCATATCTGTAATACATGGTGATAACCGGAGGCCTACAATTCTCACTTCATAATAATGTTATTAAAAATACCATGTTCCATATTTTAGGATAACACTGATATATCATCTAATTTAAATAAAGTTGGTTTGCCTAACATACACCCGGTATATTGCGGTTTAGAAATCTTATACATCTTCTTATTTTTGTATGCTTAATAATATTTTGCTCTGAAATTAACATAAAACGTATTTTACGTATGAGAGTTTGTAGGCTTCTTGTTATCACCATGTATTACAGATATGGCCAAATTTCAATAGGGATTATGGTAATATGCTGTTTTACATATGTTCCAAATTAAAATCAAATATTTTAAGTCTAACACAAGTTATCGTTTTTACAAGAAACGGTATACACGCACACATAGATATATATGCACACACACACTTACAGATGCAAAGACATTTTTTATTCGATATTTCAGTTCAGTCTGCTGTGAAACGGATATCTGTACAAGAAATGTTTTTCTACTATGATTATTAAAATTAATTTTCAATTTATAATAAAGTTAGAATACAGTCAAAAGATATACAATTCATTACTGAACCATAACAGATACGAAAAAAAAAAAACCGCTGCCCAAGGAATCACTACTTCCACATCCAGTTTTTTTATCCAAGTCACTCACAACGAGAAAATTTTATATGTCGAAATAATTGTTTATGGAACTTTAATAACATAATATTTGAAATCCTCTACCTCAAAAACCCATAAAACGATACCCCACATCGGTAGCGGGGTGGGGGTGGTGATGGGGGTTGGTAGTGGGGGTGGATGAAGTAAAAACACATTTTGAGGTTTCTGGTTCTTGTACACACACGAAATCACAATTTTTTTTCATCACCAAACTAATTCACTCTTTCCTGACAGACAGATCGCTGCAGGTCAGGGTGAATAACAGACTCTCAACTCTCCGGGACATTCGCGCGGGCGTCCTCCAGGGGTCGTGCCTGTCGCCAAAGTACAACTTGTACGTCTCCGACTTCTCGGAGTTCCCAAATACGAACCTTGCCAAGTACGTCGACGACACAGCCATGTACGCGCATTCACACAACGCACAAGCAGCGAACATGCTGCTGAAGGCGCACATGGCTCGTGCCACGGCGTATTACGACAAGTGGAAGATTCGGATCAACGCTGAGCAGTCGGAATTAATTATCTTCACGCGCCGCTTCACCGAAAATCGTATTCTTACACCACTTTCGATAGGGGGCCACCAAATTCCAATAAAGCGGTGCGTGAAATATCTGGGAGTGAACTTGGACAGAAGAGTGACGTTTAATACACACGTAAACGAGACGATACAAATGGTCTACTCCATGTCCAGGAGTCTGTATCCGCTCCTGGCGCGGGGTAGCGGACTCAACAGGACCAATAAAAAGTTGTTGTATACGATCAGGGTTGCCAATCTGCGGGGAATTCCCCAAACTACGGGGAATTTGAATTTCATTGGGGAATATTTGGGGGAGAGCCGTTATGAGGGGAAAATGCGGGGATTTTCGAATAAATGCCATCAACTTAAGGTAAGACATATGCGCGTTTGTCGAGGAAAAATATATACCTTGACCTTATGTGATACGGTGATTGGGCGGCGGCAGCATCGAATCGCGCGTGAGTCCTTGCCTTGTGTGCGTGGGTGTAGGCGTGGGCCGTGCCGTGACTGCGAATGCGTATGCCCTTGACAGCTTAATTTTACAGTTGCAGTGTTGCGAGATGTTCGTTGCTCGTATTTCTTACTCTTCTTAACTGTCTTAACCGAGTTATGATATGATAATATAATATGACAAGAAAAGATTTATGTAGCATATGCATGAGACAAATCGGAACTTGTAGTTGTGATTCATGCTAATTATTTTTGTATCATTCGTTTCAATTAGGAGGACTTTTAGTGTAAAAGTGAACCTATTGTACTTAGTTTTAAATAAGAAATAACTCTTTTTGTATATGTTTCTTAATAAACATTGTACTATGTCTGCTTTTTATTTGATTTCTCTTTTATTATTTGTGGGGAAAACTGTGGGGAATAAGTTACTAAAATTCCCCGACTTTGGGGAATCTTGGCAACGTCTGTGGGTATTTTCGAACGCAGCCATTGGCAACTCTGTATACGATGGTAATCAGACCGGCTATCACATACGCGGCGCCGGTGTGGTGCAGCATCCCGGCCTCGACAATGCGAAAACTAAAAGCACTAGAACACAAATTTATGCGCCTCATTTCAGTCTCTGATAGATACACCTCCCTCAGAGATCTCTATGCACGTTGCCACGACATAACCCCACTAGCGGACTTCGTCCAAAATACATCGCAAAAATTCTACCAATTCAAATTGGGCGACAGTCCGCTAACCCGAGACATTACACGAATCAGAAGGCATAATGCCATACTTTTCAATATAAAACACCCCCTACCATACCATGCGTTGCCTATCTTTCGGCAACCTCCCTAGCCAAATCTGTCCTACACCACAATTTCCCTTTCACCACCTTTTACTCTCAAACCCCTTTTCTATTCCCTCTGTTAATCTCATTTTTGTTATTTTTGTCAATTTTTGTTCTTTTGTGCCTGTTTGTTCTTCCAAATATCCTTTTTACCAATAACCTCTAGTAAATCCAAACTTTCTAAAATCACAACCTCCTCCCACCCCACCTTTCCAGAGGCAGGCAGACCGCTGGATGAACCTCGTGACTAGCTTGAGCGGGTTTTTTCATTGAGTTTTTCCCGTATAACAACAACCTTATCTTCGTTAAAATTTAGTGCGCGTGTGCGACAGTGCGCGGGTGCTAAAAATCCCAACTCATTCTATTTTAGCTTTAAGTAGTTCTAAATTATTTTAAAATCTATGTTCTCTGATTATTCGTTAAATAAATTGTTAGGTTTAAGTTTTAATTTATCTTAAGAACAGGAGACCTAACTCCACCATCTTATCTGTTGTAATAGCCAAAGCTGAACCCACCCCACCCGATCACCCATCTACCGCGACGTTGCACGCCGCGGTGGGGTGATCGGCTCTAGACCGGGCCCCCAGCCGAGACGCATACATATCCCCTAACATAAATAAATATTTTTGAATTGAATTTGAATTGAATTGAATTGAATCGTAAGGTGCGAGGTTCGATCCCTGAGCGTTCTCAGCTTTTTTTTTCAACAAATATTAACTTAAGGTGGCGATTACCAAGAAAGAGACAACCGATAGGGAAATATTTATTATTTTTGGCCATAACTTTTTTTCTTAGTACGTATATTTGAAAAACTGAGAACGTTCAGGGATCGAACCTCGGACCTTAAGATTTGGAAGTTGACGCTTACACCATGTCGTTAGCGTGTCACTTGAAAAATAAATCAGCTGTCATACTTTAACGTAGGTGAGAAAATTTTTATGTACCTTTTGTACTTGTTTTCTGCAAAAGCGCCCCGCTTTCAAGCTAGCAAATACGCATACGTTCTTAACTAGATATTACACTATTCGTTGTCAAAATATTGCTTTGCTAAAATGACGTAGGTCTGGCGGCTCTGGGATCTCACACTATATTGAAATTGGGCCATATCTGTAATACATGGTGATAACAAGAGGTATACAAACTCTCACTTCATAATAATCTTATTAAAAATACCATGCTTCATATTTTAGGATGACATTGATATATCATCTAATTTAAATAGAGTTGGTTTGCCTAACATATACTCGGTATATTGCTGTTTATAAATCTTATTTTTGTATGCTTAATCAAAAACCTTAGTAATATTTTGCTCCGAAATTAAAATAAAACCTATTTTACGTATGAAGGATTTTTTTAAGTCGTTAAAAGGCTAGCATTACATTGAAAACATGCCGATTTTATCAAGATTGACCCGTGGAAATAAATATTCTTTTCACGATCACCTACATCACATTTGGTAGAGGACATATTCTTGTACGAGGTGAATCATTTATTTTCCTAAAAGGCGGTTTGATTGAATAATAAATCTGAGCGACCATCTTGCATGTTAATGTTTATTTCTACTTGGTCATGAACACGATGCCTTTTTCAAATGTCAGTAGACACTAATTCTCCAGGTGCAATTGCTTTATTTCTGGTTTCGAAAGGCAAACGATGAGCTTTTCCATATACAGTGTGACCCACTTAAGATCGCAACACTCCTGTATACCCGTTAATTGATGCTTGATTAACTTCAAATTTTGGTGGTAAGAAAAGATCGATAAGGTGATTCTTTGTGTCAGTAGCGTGCGATTTTAAGGGGGTTTCAAAAGCTAATTTTTCAAAAAAAAGTATTAGGGATTTTTTAGAAAAAAAATACTAAGGTATTCTTAATCAGCACCTTTAGAAACCCCTTTGTACAAGATTGCATCGTAGTGGGTACAAAGGTGTTTGAGATAGTGGCTGTCAAAAATACAATTTTTTCAACCAAAACTAATTTTTATTTGTAAAACGGATTCCCAAATCAAAAAAATCTATTCTTCATTTTTTGTTCAGAATAATACATTGTACTAGACTGAATTGATTTTATAACAAAATAAGAAAAAAGGTATACAGGAGTGGGTCACACTGTATACAAGCTCACAAATTTGTCTCTCGAGTTTTACATAAATTTTTAACCTCTCAGAAGTTTTTCGTGAACATATTGAATATCTCTTGAATTTATTTATTATATCCGTAGGTAAAATGAAACTATAGATTCAACAGACATGAAAAACTTTATTTAACATAAAACAACCTTAAGACGAGGCCTTTTTTGGAAATCTGTTATTTTTGCGCTTAACCCGTACCTGGTCCTGTCACTAACGTGCAATTGTGCTATTGGAACTTTCCGTGACGAAGGCGTTGTTGCTGGTGTTAATTATTCTTGTGACGACTACTGCCGTAGCGGAAACTCTTTTAATCACACGTAAAACATGTGTGAAAAAGGAAATTGACATTAAACATATATGTAAACAATGCAAGAAATGATGGTTGGCAATATCGTATTATTTGTTATTGTTTATAGTTTTCACAATACTGAAATGTATTTTTAATTTTACGCCCAGGGAAAATAAAATTTAGGGCATTTAAGAAATTTTGCAAAATTCTCTCGTCTGGAATTTGCTTCCTGGTACTGTCGTGCACAAAAAAAATGGGACAAGTCTTATAACGTATTTTTGCTAAAATCTTGTTGTGTACATCTAACTTTAATTTTTGTGACATTATCAGTTATTTGTCAAAATTCATCGCAAGTGTGCAAATAGAGACAGATTTACATTTGAAAAAAATAGTTTTTAGTTTATTTTCTTTTGCTCACGACAGTACGGTTGTATGAAATTACAGCTATTTAAAACTGGAGAAAAATCGGCATATGGTTTTCGTCCAAAAGCAGCTTATGTTTTATCACTAATATTTATGTAATAAATATTTTTAAAAAATCACTGAAGGTTTTAGGTATACCATTTATCTTGAAAACGCTTCCTGTTTTTTTGTTTGACTCAAAATTACTTAAGTGATTTGAAAAATACTGAACGCACTTTCAAGCGTTACATACCCCGATCCCAGTGAAATTCACGAGCGCCCAGCAACCTCGATTTACCTGAAAATGAAGGGTTCTGTGTAAAAAATACCTATTGTAAAACTTGAAGCATATTTAATTTTGTAATTTTTTTCAAAATCCTGTATCCTTCAAAATCGTCATTTTTACTGAAGAAATGCATATCTATCTTCTGAAACTCTATGTTTAAATGCCAATAACGTGTTAATATGTAAGTTATCTACAAACTTTTTCTTTTGTCGAACAATTTTTTTCTTAATTTATCGAATATTGCATAATTTGGTTTTAAATTCAGCCATTTTGAATCCGCCATCTTGTATTTTTAGTTTTTAACTTCATCTTTATATTTCAAAATATCAAAAGTATTAAAAACACCTATTATTTTATAATATTTGAGCTTTGACACAAAATATTTATCAATGCTTATAGAATTTTACACGATATAGGTGTTAATGTAAACATTTTAGAGCCGTCATTACAAACTTTTATTTAACTTGCTTTGTCTGTATGTGTAGGTTTAGGTCAAATCTTGCAACTTAATTTTTAACCACTTAACGACGTCCAATTGAGCTGAAATTTTGCATACACCTATAGTTCTGGTGACAATAAAATAATGTGGTAGTACCAAAACGTGTGTTTTTTTTAGTTTTTTTTTATTTGATTGGACAGTGTATTCACGCAGACGTTGTATTCTAATAAATAGCGAATGATCTGGTATTTTTTTAAGTAAGGACGACGCAATGAATATATAATAAGGATTAAGACGTAACTAAATTTAAAAACGAAATGAAATGTAAAAAAAAATTTAGAAACAAGCTTTTGTTATTATTTAGGTGTACTAAAACCAAAAAAAATAGTTACGTTGAACTAATTGTCTTAAAAACTTGTCTCGTGAACAGAAAAAGAACTTACTTAGGTACTTACAATCTCTGTTAAACAAAATTAAAGCCTGTATAAACTTCTCTTGCGCGCGACATCTTTTTACAATTAATTCAGATATAACTTTTTTCCGTTTTAGTACACCTAAATAATAATAAACGTTTGTTTTTTAAAAATTTTTTTACGTTTAATTCCTTTTATTTATTATTTATTAAAACATGAGATTCGTAATCAGCAACCTCAACATTTACGTGAATACTAAACAACTAGGCCTAAATAACCAAAATTTTTCGAGTTTTAACGTGTTCAAAATAAATTTCCATAAAACAGATTTAAAAAAAAAATTGTCAGCAAGAAAGTGGTAGAAAACTTTATGATTCTAATGCATATCCATTTATGTTCAATCGATTTCCTAATAATAAGTAGAATATTAATTTTCATAGATTTTTGTAAACTGGATAGGTATTGCTAAAGTTCGATTAAAAATTGATAAAATTTCCTTAATATTTTATTCAATGTTGAATTTCATTCGATGTTAGTAGCATTGTCATGATAACCTAAAGAAAATGAGAGCTATGTTGAAAAAGTAAAATTTCCACGTAAAAAATAGTGAATGAAAGGCAACGTTCTGTGACAAGAGTAGATAATCCAATCAACGAAGGAAAAATAGGGCAATTAATTCGTGTAGTTGCAAATTTTTGTATAGTTGTCGGGAGGAGTGCCCTGAACAACATACCAAAAGTTCTGACCGGTGGGGGGTGAGCGGAGGAGTAGGGAGTAGTTTAAAGATCCCCCTTATCACGTTTTTCTTAAATAACTCGAAAACTACGACCTCTAGCGAAAAATTGTCTTTTTACAAAATTAAACTAGATGAAATTTTCTACAAATAAGTCCCTATTCATTTTTTACGTAGGATCAATACTTTACGAGATACAGAGAGTGCAAATATCGCGAATTAAAAAAGAAAACCGCTGCCCAAGGAATCACTACTTCCACATCCAGATTTTCTATCCAAGTCACTCACAACGAAAAAATTTTTTATGTGGAAATAATTGTTTATGGAACTTTAATAATATAATATTTGACATCCTCTACCCCAAAAACCCATAAAACGATGCCCCATATCGGTAGTGGGATGGGGGTGGTGATAGGGGGGTGGTAAATTTTTTTGAGCCCTTAGCTTCTCTTGTATATACTAAATACCAATTTTATGAGCTCTTACCTATTTACCCACATTTACCAATTTACCCCCTACCCTTCGACGGAACAAGATGAAAATATAATCTAGTTCCAGATCTCGTTAATGTACATATGTGTACCAAATTTCAAGTCAATATCTCAAACGGCTCCAGGGTAAACGTGCGCACAAAAAAAGTTACAGACAGACCGACAGACAGACAGAAAATTTTTTTTCGCTCAAACTTAAAATCTCGACGTTTCATGACATTCTAAGTCTATTTGAATAATAAAAGTTGTAAATTTTTTTTTTGTCGTTACTATGCTTCCATTGGATGTGGAAGTAAAAAACCGCTGCCCAAGGAATCACTAATTCCACATCCAGATTTTCTATCCAAGTCACTCACAACGAAAAAATTTTTTATGTGGAAATAATTGTTTATCGAACTTTAATAATATAATATTTGAAATCCTCTACCCCAAAAACCCATAAAACGATACCCCACATCTGTGGTGGGGTGGGGGTGGTGAAGTAAAAAAATATTTTGAGGTTTCTGGTTCTTGCACACACACTAAATCACAATTTTTTTTCATCCCCTTTAATAATGGGGTGGGGGTGGTAATGGGGGTGGCTAATGCAAACATTTTTTTTGAGACCTTAGCTTCTCTTGTATATACTAAATACCAATTTTATGGACCTTACCTGCTTGATTTACCTATTTACCCCAAATTTACCCCAATTTACCACCCAACCCTTCGACAGAACAAGATGAAAATATAATGTAGTTCTAGATCTCGTTAAAGTACATATGTGTACCAAATTTCAAGTCAATATCTCAAACGGTTCCAGAGTAAACGTGCGCACAAAAAAAGTTAGACAGACCGACAGACAGACAGAAATTTTTTTTCGCTCAAACTTAAAATCTCGACGTTTCATGACATTCTAAGCCTATTTGAACAATAAAAATTTAAAAAAAATTTTTTATCGTTACTATTCCACTGGATGTGGAAGTAATTAAGTAGTTTTTTATGTTTTTTCGGAAAAACTCGGTGAAAACGCACTTTTCAGAAAAGTTGCAAATAAAAAAAAGTCTTGTATTTCAATAATGCATTCACCTGAATTTTTTCAGATTTTTTTTTAAACCTTTACATTTCCCCTCCCCCTCTTTTAGGAATATTCGAGTGGCGAGATCTCCAAAAATATGCATTTTTCGAAAAAATTGACAAGAGTAAAAACATCGTATTTTGGGACAAAAAAGGTAAATTTATTGCTTCTCTTTCATTTTTGACCTAATTCTACAAGTTACGGAACCCATGATAAAAGATGTGTTTTCTACCCCTTCCGATCATTTCCTACTTTATCTTTTTTCAACTCTTTTACTCACGTCATTACAAACACATTGCACAAGGTTTCATCAAAATCCATTCATTAGCACTCAAATTAGAGATTTTGGTCATTTTAACGATCCGTTGACTGGGCTACCTCTATATCTCCCCCCACCGGTCAGGACTTTTAGTATGTTGTTCAGGGCACTCCCCCCGACAACTGTACAAAAATTGGCCACTACACGAATTATTTCCCCTATTCGGCCTTTTGTGTACTTCGTTGACTGGATTAAGAAATAATCCTGTTCATTGGCCAATTCCTGCATAAGCAAGGCGTTCTTGAGGATCTGTCAACATTATTTGCACCTTGCATGGGAACAGGTGTAAAATCTCTTCCTAAAATCAGTTACAGTGATCTTCGAGACACACCATCGCTGAATGGTATTTACATCTCTCAGTTGCTTCAAGTTGTGGTCTTCCGGCTCGCAGAAGGTACTAACTCTCTCTGCTATCGAGAATATCCCACTGAGTCATAAATGGCGATATTAGAATATTGAAATTGTGACACTGAATAAATAGAACTAAATTTTTATTGTGAAAATATTCATTCATTCGTAGAACTTGTTATAACTAATATTTCAGGTGTCCTTATTAATATCAAGAGGAAAGAAAATAAAAACAAAAGTTACGAATTTTTGAAACTTCTCAGCGATTATGTCCCACTTTGTATGTCCAACCCACGCCAAAGAGTACATATTAAAATTTGTAAGGTCAAGGCTAAAACCACAATATCTTTATTGACCTTAAGCCATGTTATATAAGAAACAATAATATTCGTTACTAGTGTATTAAGTGATACTTTTTTGAATGAGTAGGAAATTTACAGAATAAATAAAGAAAGCATATATTTTGGTTTGTTGACATTTTTTAAAAAGCATAGAAATGATTAAGAAAGTGAAGAAAGCCATTTTGATTGTACATCTAAGAATATTTTGACACTGCAAATATTGCAGTATTAAATTTACTCCCAGAAAAATAAAAAAAGGAAATTCATATAGAATTTCCATTTAATAAGTTTGAACACCGGTCTACAACAAAAGGAATTACAAATATTAAAGAAAGTGCTGTATTCGTTTATTTTTCAAAGGAATCAGAGAATCGGAGATATGCAGATGTTTTAAGCTATGGTTACATTATTCAACATTTAGGTCTACTCTCATGATAACGAATACCGCTGATCAAGTCGAGTAAACTTTAACTTGGCGGGTCCAAAGGTCGCTTCATCATATAAACTAAGAAGATCAGACATACGTGACTAGTTTCTATCTGCGTCATTGCAATGGCTCTGTGCGCATCGCAAGTCAAATCGTGCATTGTGTTACCAGCTCATACAACCGCCAAGCTAGATTTTACTTGACTCTATTAGCAAAGGAGGATGTTAAAAAAGTGGCTAATTTTGGCCTAAGCTAAACAACGGAAAATGAACAAGGTTTTTGATAGCATTTTTCCCGTAGAATGCGATGATGTATTCGGTTTTACGAAAAAACGGCGGGAAAATGTGGAAAAGTTAAGAAAATACTTGAGAATTTAAAAAGTCCTCTCTGAGATATTCACATGTTAAAACCTTTAAGATCTATATTTTATTCTAGATTATGGTGGTTTCTTTTAGTATTTTTCTCATAGAATAAGATGCTCTGCTTCGCTTTGCCGAAAAATGTCGAGAAAATGCGAAAATATTAAGAAAATGCTTAAAAATTCACAAATTCGAGTCTAATATTAAAAATATAAACTTTTTAAGATTCAGAGCTTATTACGCGAAATTCAGGTGGTTTCTTGTAGCATTTTTTCCCGTAGAATACGAGGGTCTATTCTCTATACTATACAGAAGCGAAAGCAAGCCTTTATGGCGGGACCAAATTTGTTCATAGTCGCCATGACGATAAGGTATAAATTTGTCAAAAGCCATATGATAATTCTTGACGTTGTGCGATTGACAGTCTTTGAAACTCTTACAAGGTGGTTGGTTATTTTCGTTGCTTTTTCTTCCAATTTTCGACAATTTTTTATTCTAAGTTTATTTATTTATTTGATTTTTGTTTATAATGGGTTCTAAAGGGTATAGGGGTTGTGCTTATCGTCCATGCCCTTCGAAGGCGGGTGAAACAATAAGCTTCTTTCTATTTCCCAAAGATCCTGAAAGGTATGTACAAATTTATATTACTGAAACAACTAGAAAGTAATGTTAGATATACTAAACAATTAGCAGTTGAAAAGAAGTAATATGAAAGGAAATATTTTCTTATCAGAAATGCAATAAGTTACAGAATATGTTTATCCGTTTCTAAAGAACAGAATTGTATTGTGATCATGAATAAGGTAATTAAGTAATGACTCTCATCCCGTACCACTAAAGAACTTTTCATTGTATCAATTAAAAAAAATCAATAATAGGGCATGTGCATCATATAACTAACATAACCTCAAATTTTAAGTTTTTCAGGTTTATTTTCATTTTTAATGTTTGTATATCTACTCATTCAAGCTTGGAGCAATACTGGCTCCAAGCAAATATTTAAAAATTCAGGCTAATAATTTTTCAATAATGTTTGTTAATAAGAATAGACTGCTAATTACAGGTTAGATTTCCAACTTACAAAAAGAGTCCTATTTTATTAGGAGAAAGTATTTAGAACTTCATAAATATTACACTGAATTAGATTTTAGTTGAAAGTATGGAAACCAAGCTGAAATTTTAATAACAGCTACGAAATACTCATAAATCTTAAGTAATATATATTTTTGAGCTTAGCTGTGACGTCACGTGCACATGCCCTATTCACGTATATTGTTATTTTACGTAAACATTTTTTTCACTGTACTATTTGATTTGTAATATTCTATTTAACAATATTGAAAATATATTCTTCATCAAATCTTGTGTTTAATTTTAAGCTACATAATATATGTCTCTTCATTGTATATCTATATATACATTGTACTACTTTGCATGATAGTTAGGTATATTCTTATTCTGGTAGCAGTATGAAAAAAAATGCATTGGCTTAAAAGCGCATTATTATAAATGTGTACTTCTTTTTTTGAATATTCTGCAATACACCATGACTTGTGCCCCCAACTTCATTAATACTATATATACGTATTCCTATGCATGTACCTATCTACTAAATATAAAACAAGACATTTTCCCCATTGTACAGTGTATTGGACCGAGATATTGATATATTTTTTGAGTACATCATTTCTCTGAGTGTAGTAAGACATATTACTGTCACTTCGAGGTCACAGAAATCAGACACCCGATGTCAAAGGTACCGCGGCAAGCTTTCGTTTCTGTATAGTTCCAGTCTTCTGTGACTCTAGTTACTGTATTAATTTTATAGAAATAATTATAGTCCAATCAATGAATGCCCAAAAGGGGATTGTAGAGAACATGGAGGAGGGGACAATTTTTCTTTTCAGGAATGTGTTCGGGGTAGTTAGGAGGTAAACTTCAGTGGGGGAGGGGGGTGGACAGGTTCCTTTTTTCGATTCTTCTCTTATAACTTGGAAACGTTGCGTCGTATGAAAAAAGCTAATCTATGCGAAATTGAACATACTTAAATTTCCTACAAGAATGTAGGAGTTTTGTCATTTTCTTCCTATGTGTTATAGTTTACGAGATATTCGCCAGCCAAAATAGATACAATTAATTAATTAATTAATTATGAATATGAATATTTCTATCAAAGCAGTTTACCGTGGTCTGCTAATAAATCACAAAACAATCTTTTTCTTTAATCGTTCCAAAAGTAGGTACTTTGGTACGATTTTTTGTACCGAAAGTAGCATATTCTAGTACTAGCCCCGAAAGTAGCTATTACGGGTACTAGTACTGTAAAGTGACACATCATGTAAACGTCAATATTAATTTGCAGGTTATATTCTACTATGAATCACATTAATCACATTCGTACTCGACGCTAAACAGTCGTGTTGCCATGGTAACAAAATAATAGTCATATCCACTAAACATAAGCCATAATAATAATTGTACAATTAATATTAATGTTTATTAATAGTCAAAGTATATCAATTTTTGGTTTTCATTAAAGAGATGATTGAAGAAAAAATATTGTACGTAACACGCCCCGAAAGTGCTTACTCGTCCAGTAAAGGACCACTTTCGGAACTTGTTACGTAAATAACTATTACCTACGATCACTACTGTAAATAGTAAAATACACACTATCTGCCATCTATGTAAGTTGAATTTTACGTATTGTAAACAAAACGCACTGTAAACAAATCGCACGGGACACGCATTTATAGGTGGCTTATATCGCTGACGCGGGGTTTTAAAGAACAAATGCGCCTACTTAATTTTCAAACGCTGTCAAAACTGACATAATATTTGTTGAATAATATTGTTGACTAGTAAACTAAATCCAGATTTTACTAAATAACTAAATAAATATGATCGTAGGTAAAGTATAGTACATAATTCGAGTTGTAAGGCAATTACGCACTCATGGAAATGCGCACTCGCCGCTACGCGGCATCGTAACTTTTCCATTCGTGCGTAATATGCTTCTTACATCATTCATTACGTAATATACTATTATTTTACAACATTCTTCGTATTTACTAACGTAATATTTTGTCGAAATCTATACATTTCCTTAAATATAGGGTGTGACTCACTTAAAATGAAGACTCAAGTAGTGAACAAATTAAGATCTACTTATGACCAGAAAAATATTCGCCTACTACAAAGGCAAAGCCAACTGCGCTACCAAAATATGGGAAAAAAATAAAAATAATGTTTTTATTTTGTTGTTTGTTTCGTAATGTTGAAAATTCTAAAAAATGCATCGGATCGGCGCCACAAACGAATATACACCAAAATTTGATGGGGGGGTTTCTCATACATAAGCTCATCTGGTAAAGGGGATCCTCAGTTTCTGCAATTTGTGGTGGATAGGTGAAATTCGTCAAGAGCCACTAATATGATTTTTAATTTTTTTTCAGCATATTTTGGTGCCGCAATCCTGTCGAGGGTGACTCCGAGGTATTTTGGATGTTGATTGTGTGGGAAAAGACTGCCTTCACCCAGAGAAGACCACTGTAATCACCTTCGCAAAAAGGAGGAAACTTAACCCAAGAAAATTATACCTCCAGAGTAACTACCAAAGTAACGCGGCCTTATAAGCCTGTAAAAACTGGGAACTACAACCAACAGTGGTGCACTGGTTGTACCAAAAGATTGTGGTACTAATAATAACCTATGCCTCTCTGATCTGGTGGCACAAAGCCGGAAAAAAGGGGGGGCAATGAAAAAATTAAGAAAAATGCAAAGATAGGCCAGTCTAGGGATAACGGGAGCAATGTCAAGAACACATACTACTACAGTGATGGAACCATTATACCTTCACTACACTTAGTCATGAAGAGTAAGATTTTTCGACAGCTAATATAGAACTTGGTTATTGTTACACCTTGTAGATAAATTAGCCAACATCGAAGTCCATGGCTGGTAGAGATACAATAATTACTTGCTAACTATATTGTATACATGTATATCAATTTATTTTTAAGGTCATCACCATTTTAAATTTAAAACATTGCATTCTACTAAATTGGTAGCATGCATGATGTCATTTCACCGAATTCCATTGTCATTGGTGTGTAACATACAGGATTTTTTATACTCGTAATGCAATCATTTGTCTATATTTTTATGCACATCAATTCGAAACAAGTTATATTGTTGAAACCACTGACACGATATGGTACAGTGGAATTTGTATTATTTTACACATTTCATCAAATGAAACACATACGTTAAAATCAATCAAAAATCACATAATCATCACAGGAAAGAATTTTTGACCAAATTCCGTTACAAAATATCACGAACTCAAATAGCGGAATAAAAATAAAAGTAGACAATTTTAAACATTACAAGTGTAGCAAAAAGTTTTGAATTAAATCTGACTGCCGCAAGACTTTTGTTTAAAAACGTTTTTTGTGGCCTTGGTTTTGCTATTAGCCAATGTCACCTAATTAAGACAGACACCACTACTGCTCCACTAGCAGCAAAATTTCAAGCTGTGCTGTAACAGCATTCTTGGTCAAATATTTACGCACTTTATAGTTGTAATAATAGTCCAATCAGTGAATGCCCAAAAGGGGATTGTAGAGAACATGGAGGAGGGGAGAATTTTTCTCTTCAGGAATATGTTGGGGGATAGTTAGGAGGTAAACATACTAAAAGTCCCCGCCCCTAGCCACGCCGCTTTAGAGGTGGAGGAGGTGGAAAGGTTCTTTTTTTGATTATTCGCTTATAACTCGGAAACGATGCGTCGTACGGAAAAAGATAATCTGTGCAAAATTAAACATAATTAAATTTTCTGCAAAAATGTTTATATTCATTTTCTTTCTATGTCTTCCTCTTCTATAGTTTACGAGATTTTCGCCAGCCCAAAATAAATAATTAATAAATTAATTAATTACCTTGAATATTTCTATCAAAGCGGTTTACCGTGGTCTGCTAATAAATCACAATCACAAGACTCGACGTCTTTACTAACGTAATATTTTGTCGAAATCTATACATTTTTTAAATATACAGTGTGACTCACTTAAAATGAAGACACCCTTATAACTTTTTTATTTTGTTTCCGATTTGAATAAAATTTTATTCAAGTATAGGACAAATTAGAATCTACTTATGACCAGAAAAACATTCGCCTGACAAAGGCAAAAGCACCTGCGGTACCAGAATATGCTTAAAAAAATAAAAATAAAAATCATATTAGTGGGTCTTTACGAATTTCACGTATCCACTACAAATTGCGGAAACTGAGGAGCTGTATGACAGCTTCGCCATCAACAACCAAATCAGATGTTGGTGTATGTACGTTTGTGGAGCCGATCCTATGCATTTTTTTAGAATTTTTAACATTCAAAATGTTTTTATTTTTTTCCGCATATTTTGGTACCGCAGGTGGCTTTGCCTTTGTAGCAGCCGAATGTTTTTCTGGTCATAAGTAGATACTAATTTCTTCTATACTTGAGTAAAACTTGATTCAAATCGGAAACAAAATAAAAAAGTTATAAGGGTGTCTTCATTTTAAATGAGTTACGCTGTATATTTGAAGAAATGTATAGATTTCGACAAAATATTACGTTAGTAAATACATCAAGTGTTGTAAAATAAAGATTGTTTTGTGACTGTGATTTATTAGCAGACCACGGTAAACCGCTTTGATAGAAATATTCAAGGTACCCTATCTCGTAAACTATAAGACATATGAAGAAAATGTATATAAACAATCTTGTAGAATATTTAATTACATTTAATTTTGCACAGATTACCTTTTTCCGTACGACGCATCGCTTCCGAGTTATAAGCAACACATTCCTGAAGAGGAAAATTCTTCCCTCCTCCATTTTCTCTACAACTATTTCGTTGACTGAATTATAATTATTAACAGATAAAAAAAACACAAACTAACAACTTTATATCTGTCTGATGTTATATTAATTTTATTTTATTTATTTTTACTTATTTTTCTTCCATTTTTTATTAATTCATTGTATTAACTAATTTTTCAAATTTTATCTTTTTATTTTTTCAAAAGAATGTTCAAAGTTGTTATTTTTCCAGTTTTTCTTAAATTTCTCTGGTTGTATAGCTTGTATCGCAATGACGAAAAAAAAACATACTGTTCTTAATGAAATTGAGAATGAAACTAGATTTGTCCGAACACTTTTGGACAGTTTGTTGCGTTGCAAGAAATAAAACCAATTAAGAGTGGACATTTTTAAACAATTTATGATAGTTTAAACAATCTTTTTTCAGAGTATTGCTTTTTATGTATTTTTCAATGATATTAATAAAATCTGTTTAAAATGTTTCGAAAACCATGTTTTTAATTTAGTTTCTTAAGTTTTTTAAAACTAAATGCATTTTCTTCATCATTTTGCTCAAATATAAAAATTATTAGCATATATTAAAAGTACATAAAAAAGAAAACATTTAAAACAAACGGTTATGTGTACGCTAATTGGAAGGTGATATATGACATTATTTACCTTTTAGCCATTTATAAACAAACTAAATTGCACAATGATTAAAAATTTGCACTGAACGTTTCCTAATATTTAAAGCTCTTCGCTGAAAATGTTACATTTTTTAAATCACGTAAATTGTTGAAAATTGTCGAGTTGAAGTTGTCCGACAGCGCACCGAAATGGCAATATGATGCACGGCCTACTCCCGCAGTCTCGAATCCGATACTCGAATCCTCGCTGAAGTATTTTTTCTTTTTAAACAAAATAGTTTTCTCTTGTAGATTTGAGTTTTACCGTCAAAACCGCCAAAACCATCAAAACCGCCAACTATTTATGAACAATAGGTACTGTGAAAATTTAAAACTAAAATTTTACTTTCTATTTTTTTCTGAAATTTTTTCTTAATCGTTCTTTTAGTAATTGAAATAAAAATGTTCATTATATTTTTTTTACTAAGGTCTAGTAACTATCATGCTTAGATACATATTTTAGTATATACCTAATATTTAAAAAAATATATTTTCTTCGTAATTTCGTTATAAACAATTTGTTTTTTTCTTTACTACGATACAACGAGACAAGTTTAAAAAAAAACTATGAAAAAACAATTCTGAACATTCTTTTGTTTGAACAAATGCTTTCCGGGACTTGGATTTAATCCAAAACTTTTTGCTTAACTTGTAATGTTTACAAGTTCCAGCAAAAAATGCTATAGAAAGACTATTACTTTTTATGTGATTTCGACTAATTTACAAATATCTAGATTAAAAATAATTCGAGTTATTATACAGGATGATTCAAAATGACGGTGCCAAAATGATACACAGAAAAGAAATTTTACATTGCAAAGGTATGATACAGATAATTGTATCCAGTCAAAGTACAAACACCCAGTATAATATGATTTTGTTCGGCGCACTTTGTTTAGATGCATAAACTGTACCTTTTAAATGAGTTAAAAAAAAAGACGAAGCACCTATTTTGACTATCATAAGTAGGTGTAACCATAAACAAGATCTACTAAATTATGCCCACATTATCTTAATATTCCCAAAAAAACTTGTCTCTTGTAGGTTCCAAGGTTTCATATCTGTTAAAATAGAAATTATTTTATTTTATATAAATAATGTAGTGACTTGTATGTATGAGCCCAAGTGGTGTACAATATTTCTAGCGAATAGCAAATAATTGAGTTGAAGTTGACCACAATAATTAGTTTCACGTAAACACAAAACAAACAAAAATTCGAAGAAAAAAATTAAAGTTAAAGTATATGTAGGAACGATTTTGTAATTTGTTATCCAACGTACAAAGTTAATAAGACACTTAATGTGGAGTAAAGTCCATCGTTCTGATGAAGACAATTTCTTCAAACTATAGTCAGTACACAAATTTTTCTACCTGGTTCTAGATATTGCAATATCTACTCTAGAAGTGAGAATTGTTTGCCAATGCGTGGTAAAGTGTGGATGCCATCTTTTTTTTTACTAATTTTGGGGTGCCTTTTGGCGAAAAATCCCGGGACACATTAAGAAACAATCCTTATTTGGGGGTGATATTGGAATTGATATTAGAACTTGCCACTAGAATTAGAACTACAAGAGGTTATTCTTTTGGATAAAATTCTCTTAAAATATTAAGTTTCGATAACTAAGTAGAAAAAGAAGTAAAAAAAACAAATTTACACCATTCTCGCCAAAAGTCCTTTAAATAATAAGAATTTTCTAATATAAAAAACAAGTAATATTGTCTGGATAGTGATATGCGCACCGTACACCCCACCCCCAAAAGTGTGAAAAATATTCAAGGGTGAGAAATATTCATCCGAACTGACTAAAAAAACATAAAAAAAAACATCGAACTGGGTGATTAGGGATTTCTTTTGCAATTAAAACCAATAAAAACTAAAAAGATAGAATCCACCACCTTAATTGGTGAGGATGGGTGTAATCATACTATTACCTGACATTTAACGAGGAGTGTTAGTTTTCTTAAAAATAAATAAATAACCGTATATTAGATATTGTAACTTACACCGTTCTTATGGGTGGTGAAGGGTGAGGGAAATGCGGGGGAGGGAGTGGATGAATTTAGAATTTTTGCTTCTTTTCTACTTACCTAACGAAACTGAGTATTTTGAAATAATTTTATGCACTAAAAAATAACTTTTTGTTGTAAGTTCTAATATCAATTTCAATGCCACCCCCAAATAAGGGTTGTTTCTTACTGTATTCCCGATGTGTTTATCAATTTCGGATGGAAGATTCGTATTCAGCACTCCAAAATTAGTAAAAAAAAGATGGCTTCCACACTTTACCGCAGATGGGTCAAAGAAGACTTTTTTTTGACATTGTTCATTGAACTCTTTCACGAAGCTTTATAATTAGTTTATTGATATTAGGAAAAATATGAGAAAAATAATAATGTTTGCGGTTTGAAAATTATACGCGCTAGATGGCTAGCTTACTATTTACACATTTCAAGTAAAACGTAATACAAAAAATGCCCATCAGCCTTACTCATCATCTAATCTTGTAATATTAGGGTGACGACGTAAATATATTAAAGGTTGCATATTACTATTTACACATTAAGTAAAGCGTAATAATAAAATTAAATTACAAATTTAAAAAAAAAACCGACACAAAAATATCGACTAAATAACTAATACAAAAAAAATAAATTGACACAACTTTAAAATTTATGAAATAATTTTGATTCCATATACGAACTCTTATGATTTATTTAAATCCAGCTTACATTTTCTTTATGTCCTCGAGATTTGCTTTCTTATAAGCATGAATATATCGGGAGCTGCTGTTTTGAATATAACTATTTAGTAGTTCGTCTTTACAGCAGCCCCCGACATATTTATGCGTATAAGAAAGCAAATCTCGAGGACATAAACAAAATGTAAGCTGGATTTAAATAAATCATAAGAGTTCGTATATGGAATCAAAATTATTTTATAAATTTTAAAGTTGTGTTAATTTATTTTTTTTTTATATTAGTTATTTAGTCGATATTTTTGTGTCGGGGTTTTTTTAAATATGTAATTTTATTTTATTATTACGCTTTACTTAAAATGTGTAAATAGTAATATGCAACCGTATTAATATTTGAAAATAACTAATATAGAGTATTTAGTGGCAGAACCGATAGTGCAGTGCTATGCATAAATAAACAAGCTTAAAGGACCAGGCAATACACAAGAGGAATAGATAAGCTAAGTATCTTCTCATTTTTAAAGTACCACCCAAGTTTATTTATGTCTTAATGATTAACAAGTGTCTGCCGGATAAAACCATTGCAATGCTTTTTAGGTCCAAGCTCTAGCTAAATACAAAGTATAAAAAATATAACTTTTGAGGTGTCAAGTGAATAAATAGATAATTTCGTACATAATTTATATCTGTATCAGAAAGAATGTGTTTTGTGGTGTTGTATGTTTTTTATGCAAATTTTTAAGGTGTCAAAAGTGAGTGATAGGTTTGGGGAATAATACATACCTGGGACGTGCGATTATTGATTAATTTCGTACATAATTTGTGTTTGTATTAAAAAGAGTGTGATTTTGTGGTGTTGCATTTTTTTTGTCCAGTAAGCGACAGGTTTGAGGAATAATACATATCTTAAGAGGTGCAATTAGTGATTAATTACGTACATAATTTGTATTCGTATTAAAAAGAGTGTGTTTTTGTGGTGTTGCATTCTGCATCATAAATGCTGTAATAAACTGGCGAGGGGCTGATTCAAACGACTTTCTTCGAAAATATGAGAAGTGATTATGAAACCATCGACCGCTGTCGCCGTAAATTTATAGCAAGGCAATAATGGTGTTATTTCTTAAGAAAAACAGAGTTTCTTAGGTAAACAAGCTTGGGTAATAAATGGACAATCTGATCAGTGACGTACTATTGGCTTAATACGCCGGGGGCTGAATTTCTTGCAGTTCAATGGAAATGCATAGTTTTTTTCAGGAAATGGTATCTATACACAAGAATGATGAATCGAATACAGAACATAGGACCACAAAATCAAAGAAACGGGGGAACGAGTTAGGGGCAGTAAAGCGGCGGCAGGGGACATATAGAAAACATGATAACACATACACGAGAAGAGGTACACCACGGCAAAAGTGGAGATAAACTGGAGGAAGAAGAGAAAGTAAAAAATGAATGAATCAAATTAATACAAGAAGACCGCAGAAGAAGAAGAAGAGTTGGACCAGCGGAGAGGAACACAAAATAGATGAATATTCCTTAAGAATACCGAACAAATTGAAGTACTTAGGAACAGACCGGACGAACCAGCTGGAGCGGAGAGAAACAGTAAAGGAGAGAATCAAAACGGCACAAGGGTAACATACCGTTCATTGAGAAAAATAAACTATCATGGGACCTTACCAAATATATGTACATAGCCGTCATACGGACAACGATGATATATGGAGTCAAAAACGCGGCAACAACAAAAGCCAACAGAAGAAGTTTTTGAGAAGAGCAGAAAGGGCATCGTCCAACTGAAACAACAAGACGAAAACAGCGACACAAAACATCAACATAATAGAAATATACGCAATGAAGTATGGGGGACATACCCAAGGAAGTGACTCAACACATTTATTGAAGAAAGCGCTAGCACCGCACAGCAACAAACTAAGAATAGGGAGACCATGCTACAGTGGAGAACGACAATTAAAAGGATCAGGATCAACAAATGAACACTACTAACAAATCGCAAGGATATATACTCTACCACAATCGGAAACCGAGGAATCAGAAGACTCAGAAAAAAGAAGATTCGAAGAAGCAAAAACGCAAAAAGAGGAGCAAAAACACTCCATATTATGACACAACACGGCAACATATTTCACAAGAAGAGTCAGAATAGGCAGAAGTCCAGAACCAAACACACAAAAAAGGGAGCTTAAACGCTCCCTCACGAAACACTGCAGTAACGCATCTCACAAATACCTACACCTCCCATCCCACATTCCTTTACCATGCGCCATGTGGCTCTCGCTGCTGGCAACAAGCATGACCTTAGTCCAACCCAGCGTGGACGTAGCAGGCCCAGCTGTATACCTGGGAGTGGCAGCAATGCCTACCGCACGCTGGTAAATTAATTAATCAATCAAATAATGTGCGCATCAAAATACTTCAGAAAAGTTAGACGAGAACCCTTATTTTGTAGACATGTGTTATTAATGCCATGAGAAGTATACTTTAAAATTTAACGCCTCTCTCTTCTCGAGGATACTTGTTGAGGCTATTTTTTTAGGTAATATACCCTATTATACACGAATGTATAATTTTTTCCCTATGCTGCTAACTTTCTGAGATATTTCAGAAAAAAACATGAAATTGCAGTTTTCTGTTCTTAAACTTGTTAATAACTTCGTTAATAACGTCTTCATTATGAAAAACGTTTTCAGCATCAGCTTATATCACCTAACTCCTGTGTTAGTTTCCTACATTTATTTTAGACACAATGTTACTTTATTTTTGTAGCTAGTGGAACACCCGCAGTGCGATCAAGGTTGCTGTATATTCTCCGAATAACAATTATATTACGTAGGTACCGGCATTATTGTTGTTTTTCAAGGTATGAATCCTCAAACAATTGATAATAATCAAGAAACTAAAAAATACGACCGTACTATATGCAATTTTGTATTTAGAGATCTTCATGGCTGTAACAAAATTTTGTATCTGCTATTCGATTCTAATTAGAAACATTACGATGATAATCTTCATTGTTCATACATTTTATATCATAGAATAATTTATGGTTAATTGACACTGGCATCAAATAGGCAATGGATGCTGGTGTTAATTGGTTCAAGGTTCACTCAATTCCCAAGCCAATTAATGACAGTCGCCTAAATTCCAATAAATACAACCAAATAATAGATCAGACGGAATAGCTTTTTTGTGCGAAATGACGTTTATCCGCATTTTTTTTTACATATAGCTTGAGATGTCCAAAAACATGCCTCTCTCCGCACGCGTGACAGGTGGGGCAGCACACTTTAAAATTCAAAAAACGTCAATTTTTTGCCATTTTAGCTTAATTTGCAATATAACTCGTAAGTGAAACATTGTTAAGAGAAATATCAAGAGATGAATAAGTTGAGAAAATTGATTTTGAACATTTTCTTATTCTTGACATTTTCCCAAAAATGCTTTTTTAAGAGCTACAGACGAGATAACAATGCTACTTTTCTATTTTTTGGCCTTTTTTAAGAGAATATAATAAACAATATTAATACTAAATAAATGATAGGTATAATGTAAATTATGTTTAAATGTCCAATTTACATTTGAAATAAAATATATTTACAGAACTATATATAATCTCGTATATAATTTACATGTTAAACAGAAAAAAAAATAGTAAAACTTTTTAGGTATTAAAATGATGGGAAAATAAATAAACAAATATATATTTTTCTACTCCCTACATAGAAAATACTATTTTGCTCCCTCATTTCAGGGAGCAAAGTAGTACTTTTCCTCCCTCGGGAGGAAAATACTTTGCCTCCTTAGGGAGGAAAATACTTTGTCTCCCTCTGGAAGCAAACAAGTAAAAACTTCAAATAGCTGTAATAGTAGTGTATAGACTTCTTTTATTGATACACAAACTTCCTGAAAATGAATGATTATGCTCTTCTTTGAAACAGATTTTTTATTACTTATTTTTATTTATAAAAATTGAAAACAGTTTAAATCAAGGTTTAAATTAACATCAGTAACTAAATATTGTTAAAATTTATGGTACAACTAGTTAAATTACTAATGAAGATTCCCCCTGAAGAAATATTGGCTCTGCTGGTGGAGATCAGTTCCTGTTTGTTGTTTTCCAAAGTCTTGGTCGCTGGTGAAGTACTTGTAGAAACAAAATTTTCAAAAACAAGACAACGTTTTTTGGTACCTACTTGAAGTAGTACTTTCTCCCGTAATTATTTGGCTGGCTATCATATTTTTTAGAAATACAATCATCTAAGTACCCTTCTGCTACTACGTTTGTTCGCCATCCCCCATGTCTTTTTAGAGTGAGAATGTCACTTCCAGCATTGACTAATAACGTGGCTGAAGTACGGCGGAGACTGTGTCCAGTATAGCCTTTCGAATCATCCAAATTTAAAAATATTGCTATTCTGTATGGAATTTTGGCAATTGTGTTTTTGCCAATTACCTGGTTTGTACATTTCCCTTTAGCAAAAATCTAGAATGACATGTATTATGGGACCTACAGTCCAGATATTTTCTATACATATCCAAGACAGATGCTCCGTTTAAAATCTCATTTGTTATTGTAAATGTCCTTTTGATATTAGTTTTTGAGTCAGGTATTTTCACCACCAAAATATCGCCTTTATCACTGATATCCTCAAGTACCATATTAACTAATTCATCGCTACGGCATGCCCCAGCAATTCCAAATATAAGCACGACCTGACAAAGGAAAATGCACTTATGAGAACTGCCTAAAATGTCCCTTAATTGTCATTTTATATATACTTTTTAATAACAAATACTGCGTTACGTTTTTATTTATTATTCAACAATAACGATCAATCTTACCTTCATATGTAAAAACGATTACTGAAAAAACTGAAGAAGGACTAGCAAAACTGGAAAGTAATGGACCTACCGCTAAACTGTGGATGCAATATTTTCGCATGGTAACTTTGGTGAAGCAGTTTATAGAAGCAGAAAGAATGGGTAATTGGCAGCTTCACGTAGAACCTGTCTCTAGAGTTATATCAAATATCAAAACTTCCCGAGTTAATTCGACCTAAAATTACCTGACGGTTGGACTATTATGCCTATTATACGATATACTATATACAACGAAGTATTGTACAAAAAAGATTTTCAAAAATTATGCAATTCTTTAGATAATATATCGATTTTATATGTAGTATTATTTATGTATATGTATAACAGCATATATTATTATTCTTTTGAAATGAGTTTAAAACTTTTTTTTAAAAATATTTTTCACACCAAAGGTTTATAACAACAATATTGAATCATTATATTCATATTTTTTAAGCTAAAAAATAGAAAAGTAGCGTTGTTCTTTCGTCTGTAGCTTTTAAACGAAGCATTTTTTGGGAAAATGTCAAGAACAAGAAAATGTTCAAAATCAATTTTTCAACGTTTTTACTTCTCGATATTTTTTTCGAACGATGCTTCATTTACGAGTTATACTGCAAATAAAGCGAAAAATGGCAAAAATTGACGTGTTTTAAATTGTAAAGTGTGTTGCTCCACCTGTCACGTGTGCGGATAGTTGGCATATATTTATGGACATCCCAAACAACTTTAAAAAAATAAAATTGCGGATAAACGACATTTCGTAAAATGACCCTTTTTTCGTCTCTTCCGACTGGCCTATAATAGACTAAGGACGTTTAATTCATACCGGGGGATACATATTTTCATGTACAGATGTTTAACAAAATTTGCACCATTTTTAACAGATGTTTTTTATGTTTGTTTAATTATTACTCTGGATTGGTTTACGTGATATCTATGCTACATCTAGTGTAAGGCAAGCAAAAAATTGTGAACAATTTTTTTTAGTTGAAAAAAATGGTGAATGCGCTGGTTTCAAATTTAGTCGGAATTACATTAAAATTGGTAGTCAGGTATTTTAGGAGTAGCTGATACCGAATCTGGCTTTAAAAGTTATAAACCTAATGGCGAATTGAACTTTTATGCCATAATTGTTATATTTTTTGCAGATTCATAAGAAGGAACCCCGTATATGGACCTATGTAAAAAGTGGTTACAGTCAAATGACATAAAACTGGAGTATGTTGTACTTCAAACAATGCTGATATTTAAGTATAAAGTTTGAAAAATGCAGCTGGCAGGGGCAGTACGTTTCCTCCAAGTATACAGGGTGCGTAAGAAAGGAGGTGATTATATGGCAAACTTCAAACATAAAAGTTCTAATGAAGGTATGCCTTAAAATGCTATTTATTTTGACAATTTTTATCAATATTGGTGTCAACTGTCAAATTGTTAATTCTATAATACAAATAAAACATTTATTATATGTAGGAAATAAAAATTTTGTTTAATAATACAAAAAGTAGATCTTCTTTAATAAGTTATTAATTAAGCTACTTTTAGCCATTTATTAGAAAACCAAATTAAAAATAATTTCAAGAATTTTAAAAAGTACCAATATTTTTTTACATAATCAATACTGTCAGAGATATTTAACTACAAGTACATGGTGGACCAAATTAAATGGGATTTGAGGTTTTCTCTAAAACTATGGCAGATAGACAAAAACCAACATGGGTGTCCTCAGCTCGATTTTCGAGAAACAAAAATGGCCCAAATCGCGATCGTCTATCTTTTTCGACTGCCGAGCTACAGAACGTTTTTGGAAAATTGACATTTTTGGATGACCTCTATATCTCATTTACCAAGCGTCGAATCGAAAATCGAGTAACACATTCTTAAGGCACTTTTTGAGAAGAATCCGTTGCTGATATGCCTCTGTTTTCGAGATATAGACATAACTTGTGTTTGTAAATGTACATAATATGATATAAGAAAAAAAGCTCTTATACACTTTTTTGCTAAAATGCATATTTTTCGAGATATTGCGAACTGAAAAGCGCAATTTTCATCCTCTAAAATCAGTATTCCTAGACGTTTTTTTAAAATTGCTCAAAAAAATGGACTTTAATTAAAAAATGCAAGGATGCAAAATTAAAGCTTTTACGAAAACAAATCGAATAGTTTTTTCTTTCTTTTTCTCCAATGTTTAGTTTTGGAAATATGGCATTTTCAAAATGGCGCTGTAACGTTCAGAAAAAATATACGACGTTTAAATCTAAAATTACTCAAAATTTACAACTATGAGAAAAAATTTTATTCTTATAAAAACTAAAGGTATTCAAATTTTCTTTCGATTGAGACGTACACGACCTTTTACAATGAGAACTAAAAAAGTTATAAACAAAAGTAGCGCATTTAATAATTTAAGCGCCATTTTTTTTCTTATTTTTCTAATTTCTTATTAATTCATTTTTTTTAATCCTTTTAGATATTGGTAATGCATATTATTACATGATCAAATTTTTTAGAATTTTCAAAATAATTATTTTTCATTCTGTACCCATTTTCAATCATGAAAATTTTCATAATTTTTTGAAAAATATCAGGAAATTGGAAATTGCTCAGAAAATATTTTTTTGAAAAAAAATGGTAGGAATACAATAATGAAGCTTATAGAAAAACGAATAGTTTGTTTTTTTAAATTTTCCTACGACAAACTGTTCCAGAGATATAAAGGTTTAAAGATGGCGTTTGAGCGCATACCCAAGAAAATTATGTATTTTCAATTGAAATATCTCAAAAATTATAAGATTTATAAAAACATGATATAAAAATGAAATGAAGCTTATAAAAAAACGAAGAGTGGGTTTTAATTTTTTTTCCTACGACAAACTGCTCCAAAGATATGACAGTTTGAAATAATATTGAAACTTTTCAGTTTGTACGCGCATTTTAAATGTAGCCGTCTATTTTTCGAAGAATATACAAAAAAAGCGGGTTGCATTGCACTTTAGCGTGTTTTAGAGTGCAGATTAAAAATGTTATTTAATTAGTTTACTTCATTGTATTAATTTGATTTATTTATAACAATTTGCATTTTTAATAAAATTAGACATATTACTATACTTTTTTGTGGCTATTTTTAATCCACCATTTTTTTAAATAAATTTAGACCTCATAATCATATTCAGCGACCTAAAAAACATAAGTATATGGATTTTAGTGAATTTATTTGTAACATTAGAAGAATTATTAATTTTTCAATATTTGAGGGTGGTTTGAACCCTTAACCCTTAATATTTTCGTCTTTTCTATGTTTTGACCTCATAATCATATTCAGCGACCTCAAAAACATAAATATAATATGGACTTTCGTGATTTTATTCGTAAAATTAGAAGACATTAATTTTTAGTATTTTCAACCCTTAATATTTTCGACTCATAAGTTTTGACCTCACAGTCATATTCAGTGACCTCAAAAACATAAGTATGGATTTTCGTTAATTTATTTGTAAAATTAGAAGAGTTATTAATTTTTCAGTTTTTAGGTGGTTTCCACCCTTAAAAATAAAGAGCAGGTAATGCGACAATATAGATTTCGATGTACGTATTTTATAAAGCATGTTGCAAAAAAAAAATTAAGGAAATTGCTTTCATCGTTTTCGGGCCGGGAATTTTACCATTTTTACTACTTTGCTTACTGTACTAAGGATAAGATCGTGAAACTCGCTATTTCTGATTATGATGGGATTGTTCATATTTTCGAAAAAATGCACACAAGTAAATGAATTTGTGTTTGAACATTCGAAAAGTATACATTTTTTCCGAAATAGTGATATTTTATTTTTTCCAATGGGTCAAGTTCTTGGCAAGTTACAGCCTCCAATACATAAATTTATCAAATAAATCATCAAGCAAGAAAATTGAAATGATTTCAGATGTGCTTTTTTTGAATCCACGTTACTACAACTTAATAAACCATAATAATCATGAAGTGTACATTCTTTTTAACAGTTCTCAATGAAGAAAGACTTTTTTTGCAGGCCTCTCTCATTTTTTTCTATATTTTTTACCAGAGCTGGGTAATTACTTGTAATTTAAAAATAATTACAATTACAAATTACTTTTTGAAAAAAGGAACTAATTACAATTACAAATTACTTTTTTAAAAAAGGAATTAATTACAATTACAAAGTACATGTCTTTAAAAAATTAATTAGCAATTACTTTTCTAATTACTTTTATGATAAAGTAAATTATAGTGGCCAAAGAGACAAAAAGGTAAGTTAAAAATTTTAATTAAAAGTGTTGTGTAATATTGCGTTTTAATATTTATTGGAATCGTTATTAGAATGTTTGACCTTAAGAGTAACCAGGAAAAAAACCGCTGCCCAAGGAATCACTACTTCCACATCCAGATTCTTTATCAAAGTCACTCACAACGAAAAAACTTTGTATGTGAAAATAATTGTTTATGGAACTTTAATAATATAATATTTGAAATCCTCTACCCCAAAAAACCATAAAACGATACCCCACATCGGTAGTGGGGTGGGGGTGGTGATAGGGGGGTGGTAGTGGGGGGTGGATGAAGTAAAAAAATATTTTGAGGTTTCTGGTTCCTGTACATACACTAAATCACAATTTTTTTTTCATCCCCTTTAATAAGGAGGTGGGGGTGGTAATGGGGGTGGCTAATGCCAAAAATTTTTTTGAGACCTTAGCTTCTCTTGTATATACTATATACCAATTTCATGGACTCTTACCTGCTTAATTTACCCGTTTACCCCAAATTTACCCCAATTTACCCCCCAACCCTTCGACGGAACAAGATGAAAATGTAATCTAGTTCTAGAACTCGTTAAAGTACATATGTGTACCAAATTTCAAGTCAATATCTTAAACGGTTCCAGAGTAAACGTGCGCACAAAAAAAAGTTACAGACAGACCGACAGACAGACAGACAGAAATTTTTTTTTCTCTCAAACTTAAAATCTCGACGTTTCATGACATTTTAAGCCTATTTGGACAATAAAAATTTTTAAAATTTTTTTTGTCGTTACTATACTTCCACTGGACGTGGAAGTAATTAAATAAATATATAGAAAAGGCATATATATTGGAGTCGGTTTAGGAAATGATTGGAAAAATTGTTAAGATGGATGCAGACCCTGCGGAAATTGTTTGTCATGACGAGTATAATAAAACCCTAAATTTGAATTTCCAAAAAATCCTTTTTTCGCCGAAAAGGGGTATTTTGGACATTTAAGGGTCAAATTTGATGTTTTAATTTTTTTTATCACTTAAACAACTAGTTAAGAAAAGAAAATGGTATCCTTTTATTCTCAAGATTAAAGGTACCTTCAGTTTAAATTTGGGGAAGATATCTGACCATCCCCCCTCCTGATATTAATATATATATACGAAAAAAATTGAGAAAATCAAATTTCGGCTATCTTGATCAGATCTCAACCGATTTGGCTGAAATTTGGAACGGAAGTAGTCTTCATCACACAAAAACTGTTGACCAAATTTACCAAAAATGTTAAATAGTTTGGCTGAAATTGCAGTTTCAGTCAAATTTTCTGAAATTTTCAAATCGAAATATCTTCGGACCTAAAAGTCGGATCAACATTTGCTTTGTGGCAAAAGGTAGGCGTGGTACAATATCAAAACACTCGTTTTGAAAAGTAAAAGATAGACCACGGTTACCCTTCGATTATACATGAAGCGGCTATTTGAGTCACGTAAAAATAAAAAAATAATAAAAATTGTAACACATTCACATATTTACAGAAATAAATACACGCACGCACACACATGTATAATATAATATACATTTATCTATACCTAGTCAAAGCAGTAGGCACGACTATACAAATAAAAAATATACAGTGTGTCCCACTTCGTACTAAGCCACCGCTATAACTTGGCTATTTGTGTTTGGATTTGTATATATTTTTTATAGCACATAATACCCATAATGAACTACCTTTGGAAGGTAGAACTGTTACTCAGTCTCTATTTCAAAGCCAACTGTGTGATGTTTTTAAATGGGAATTTTGCAAAAGTAACATTAGCGATTGAGATAGAGGAAAAATGTATTTGGAAAAGTCGTTCAGAAAAATTAAGTAAGTTCAAATATGAATTTTCATTTAAAAATATTAATTTTTTTTTTTTTGAAAAATATTGCAAGTCAGAAAAATTTTTTCTTTTAATTAAATAAATTATCAACATTATGTAAAATGGTTTATTAAATTAAAAATTTTCAACCATTTTCTGGAATTCATAGCAATCTGGATGCTCTAAACTAACCCAAACCTCGAATTTTTCTGACTTGCAATATTTTTCAAAAAAAAAAATCAATATTTTTAAATGAAAATTCATATTTGAACTTACTTAATTTTTCTGAACGACTTTTCCAAATGCATTTTTCCTCTATCTCAATCGCTAATGTTACTTTAGCAAAATTCCCATTTTAAAAACATGACAGTTGGCTTTGAAATAGAGATTGAGTAACAGTTCTACCTTCCATTATGGGTATTATGTGCTATAAAAAATATATACAAATCCAAACACAAATAGCCAATAGGGGTGGCTTAATACAAAGTGGGACACACTGTATATATTTTTTAAAGTTTTATAAACAATAAATACAATTGTTTTCTGCTTTATACATACCAGTGCGCGCACACATAGTCACTTCGTACACACACATATATTATCTATATAGTGCAAATGACTAAAAAACTACCGAATGTAAAAAAAAAGTGATTCTTGACTTATATTATGTAAAAGTACATAAAATTACCTACCTTTTTCCATTCGATCCGTCTTTTAGGTCCGGAGATATTTCAATTTGAACATTTCAGAAAATTTGACTGAAACTGCAATTTCAGCCAAACTATTTAATATTTTTGGGTGAAATCTGGTAAATAATTTTTGTGTGATAAAGACTACTTCCATTCCAAATTTCAGCCAAATCGGTTGAGATCTGATCAAGATAGCCAAAATTTAATTTTTTCAATTTTTTATATATATATATATCAGGAGGTGGTCTGATCTTCACCAAATTTAAACTAGAGGTTCCTTTAATATTAAGAATAAAAGGATACTATTTTAGTTCCTTAACTAATCGTTTAAGTGGTCAAAAAAAATTAAAACTGCAAATTTGACCCTTAAAATGTCAAAAAAACCCCTTTTCGGCCAATAAAACACGGTTCCGCCCCTATTTGGAAATCAAGATTTTAGGGTTTTGTTATACTCGCCATGACAAACAATTTCCGCCGGGTCTGCATCCATCTTAAAAATTTCCCAACCTCGCTATTTTATTGACTAAACCGACTCCACTATAATAACAATGCCTAATAATAATAAGAATGATAATAATAAACAGTGAACACATTTAGTTTTTAAAAGTTTATTGGACAAAAATACAAAAGTTTGTCTATTAAAAAAAAAAAACAAATGTGCAGCGGACCACGGCGAAAACTCGTTTTTAGTCAGTATTTTTTTGGAACTTTTCAGATTCATTTTAAACTATGTAACTGTAAAATTCTGCTTTAATGTATTCTTGTTTGTTAAATCACATACGCATGTTCTTAAAGTAATTGTAATTGGAAAAAGCAATTGTAATTGGAAAAAGTAATTGTAATTGGAAAAAGTAATTGTAATTGGAAAAAGTAATTGTAATTGGAGAAAGTAATTGTAATTGGAAAAAGTAATTGTAATTGGAAAAAGTAATTGTAATTGGAAAAAGTAATTGTAATTAGATAGTTCAAATAATATAATTACAAATTACAATTCCTTTAACAATTTTCCTACAATTACAATTCCAAATTACTTTAATAAAAAAAGTACTTAATTACAATTACAATTACACGAAAAAAAAGGAATTGTAATTGCTAATTACTTTTTCACCAGGAATTACCCAGCTCTGTTTTTTACTATGACGATTGAGTTCGGGCGTGATAATATTATAAATTTTTCCCAGCCATCCTTTGCTTGTATTGTTTAAAACAAAAAAGCATCGGAAAGCTACAATTTCCATCTTTTAAATGAACCAACAGTCATATGGATTGAACAAATTCTGATTTAGTGACATGTAATTCAGTGCGTCGGTGTCACAGTCATGCGTATTCAAGCGCGCACGCATGGATCTCGTTCCGACTAATAACGTTACTTGACTATTTTTTCCGGGAATACCGTGGCTTTAGCGATAAATTTTTTCCTAGCTTGACTTAATTTCAAAATTTTGAAAAAATGGATGAAAAAAAATTGTTTCACTTCTTTTTTTTTATGTTCTGCATCCTAGCGAAATGTAAATTTTTCAGGATATTATTCTATACACTTTCAGAAACTAATTAAAAAAAAATTATTCATTTTGCAAGTTTTTGGAGGTAAATACCTTCAACGACTGGACTATACTAGAATTAATTGGTAATAGATTTCCACGTTCCTCGTCATTAAACAAGTTTTGCTTTATTATATTCCCTCCACCGTTTTACCTTGTCTTCAATGCCTAATATTACCACTCCTCTGTCAGCAAATTGTTTATAACAAAAAAATAACCACAAATTTAAAAAACAATAATATATTGACCCATGAATTAATGTCATGCGGATAAAATATCTAGGTGTGTGCTTTCGATTTTGCCAATGATTTTTTGGGACACTTGTGCATGTATAGTGCGTACACACGCTCAGAATCACTATTCATTCAAATTTAACTACTAACTCCTTATCAGATACCCGTAAAGCAAAAAATTACTATATCATGAAGAAAGAAATGTGTAGTGTTTTATTTACAAGCTGCGGCCTTTAACCGATAAACACGCGAAGACCTTTTAAATTCAGGTGGAGCAAATGAGAACACTGTTGCTTTGTAAATAAAACACACAAGCTGAGAAAATTCTTAGAGAGAGACAACAGATAAAATGCGTTTATTATGTATATCAATCAGGTTTAAATTTAGACTAGATTTTTCAGTCAGCATGTGAACGTAACCATCTAACTTGAGATTTAAGATACCCTGAATTCGGCATGTTTTAACAGAGTAACCTTAATATAATAAACCGCGAATACAAACGGAACCAACAGATGTGTTAAGCGTTTTCAAAAAACAGGGGCACTTACCGACTTGCAATGCAGCCACACAAACCAACAAGAACACAATTTTATTCATCTTGACAAAAATATTAAGTAATTTTGCCTTCCTGAGTTATATTTCAAATCAGTCGCGGCTTTCGGATCTACTGCGCCTTGATGCTGTTTCGGATGAGTAGGAGGCCAATGGGGGTCACGTGGTCTTTGAGAAGGAGCTAGGGGAGCGTCAGAATGGGGCTATTTGTGTCGTAATGTCCTTCACAGGACCGTGTCGGAAATATACAGGGCTCCGATGTGAACATTATGTGATTCGCTTATAGTACAGTAAAAGTGGACCTTATTAAGAAAAAAATTGACTCACTTTGAAATTTGATAGAATTGTTCATTAGACATAAAATAACGTAAAAAAAGGGCCCCCACGAACCTAATGGAAATTGGCTCTCAATCGAATTTTCTGAAATTTGGATATGTTGTAGCTTTTGCTTTTCTGAGCAAAAGTTCTCATGGGTACAAGTCTAGGCTATGACTGCTTTTCAAGTTATGAGGGCCTGAACGTCACAATAAGCCCAGACAGCACCAGATATTCTAAGAATAATCTGGGAATATACGTTTTGGAATAATTGGTTATTCATAGAAAACACCCTAGATATACACAAACTTTTGAGAATATTCATAGAATCGTCATATTGGAAAATGTCAGATAAACCTAGAAGATACTTTATGAATATTCTCTAGATATTCAGCATATTCTATGATTATACATAGAATATAAAAAATGTTAAATATTAGAATATTCTTTTAGGGATAAACTATGTATAATCTTTAATGATTTAGATTATTACAAGAATATACTCAGAATATATAAAAGAGATAGATTATTCTATGAATATCTTAGACATATTCCAAGTATAATCAGAATATTCTGCTAATGTTTCCAATATATTCAAACTCCGCTATGAATATACCCGAAATTATTTTAAAATATATAAGAATTTTTACTAAATTGTGAAATTATTTATTACACTGTTATAAATAAGTAATTAAAAAAACACAAGATAGGAATAAAAATATGACAACAAAGTAGAAGGGTAGTAAAAAACCATAAACACCACATATATGTGTGTTTATGGTTTTTTGCTGTCTTGTTTTTTTTTATTACTTGTTTATAAACAGTATAATAAATAATTTCACAATTAGTAAAAATGTATTTCTTGCCTATATTTTAAAATTGTAGATCAATTGTATGTCGGACAAAAAAATAGCGTTTTTTTTTCTTTAATTTAGTTCAGTTCAAATTACGTTTTCATGCTTTTCAGAATATTCTGAGAATAAACTAAGACGTATATACCTACGTGAATATTATTAGTATATTTATTGAGCACAGTGCAGGTATATACATAAAGAATATTCTAGAAATATGCTGTGAGCACGTATATATTTTAAGAATATTCTAGAAATATTCGGAATATATATATTCTTCTTGGTACATTTACAGAGTATTCTTAGATTATCTGGTGCTGTCTGGTAGCATAACAAGCAATCCACAAAAACTAAAATATTCTTTTTGTAACTTTTTTAATATCGCTTGTGCATTAACAATTTTCGATGGAATAATAGCTGCAAAAAAATACAACAAAAACCGATATAGGTAGAGGCTGACGGGGTAGCAATCTACAAAAAGTAAAATATGTTTTTTGTAACTTTTTTAATATCGTGTGTGTATTAACCATTTTTGGTGAAAAATTAACTATGTACCTATACTTCAAGAAAACACAATAAAATTCGATAGAGGTAGGGGATGACAGGGTAGCAATTCACAAAAACTAAAATATTCTTTTGTAACTTTTTTAATATCGTTTGTGCATTAACCATTTTCGGTGGAAAAAAAGTTCCTAAAAGAATATTTTACTTTTTGTGGATTGCTAGTCCCCCAAAAAAATTAAAATTCATTAACTTTTCAGCACGCTATGATTTTTTAAAGTTGTACATATCATCCCTTAACTTATAACCACCCTAACTCTGTTAATTTTAATAATACCAAAAAAAGTGATGAGATCATTTTCATGTAAAATTTCATGCTTTATTTGAAACTTTTTATACTAGCTTTTACACATTTTGAGTAATTTTGAAAAAACGCTTTATTATATTTTTTTCTAAGTGGTTGAAAAAAAAATTTCTTTCATTAATCGTGTTCAAATACTTCAAAATAACTTATATCAAAAATTCAAGTATTTACCTCAAAATTTTCATTTGTCGGCCTATTTGATTGGAATATAATGCACAAACAAAATTAAAAAAGTTACCTACAAAAGTGGATTGCTACTCCAGCAGCCCTTACCTATATCGGATTTTGTTGTTTTCTTCAAATATATGTACATAGCTATTATTGTACCGAAAATGGTTATTGCACAAACGATATTAAAAAGTTACAAAAAGAATATTTTACTTTTTTTTATTGCTACCCCGTCAGCCCCTAGCTATATCGGGTATTGTTCTGTTTTCTTGAAATATATGTATAAAGCTATTTTTCCACTGAAAATAATTTATGTAACGTAAAAAAAGGAAAAATATGGAGGATTGTTAAAAAGGTTGCTATCTTCACTCCACCAATTTTGTATACTTATGGTGACGTTCAAACCCTAATAACCTGAAAAGTTGTCATAGCCGAGACTTTTGCCCATGACAACTTTTGCTCAGAAAAGCAAAAATTTCAACATATCCAAATTTCAGAAAATTCGACCCAGAGCCAATTTCCATAAAGTTTGTGGGAGTCCTTTACCACCCAACCCCACGCAATGTGGTTTTTACAGGGATGAGAACGTGGGGCAAGACAATAACTAAAAATCTTTAACAGTTTTAAAAAATGTTTCAAATAAAATTTGTAGCTACTAAAATTGCGCGTATTTACTCCTCTCTGCGAGAAATTTTCGAGATATAAATTTTTGAATTTTGGGGGATTTAGAAGATAAGTACATTAACCGTTTTATAAGTTCGTCACTTGAAATCGCGTGCACAGTGCTTCGTAAACAAATTGTAGGAACTTTATTTATATTTGTTGTAATAATAATTTTATTACCGAAATGTTCGCATTCTTTATTTTTATGTTAATCTTTGGTCTAGACTCATCTAATTGTAATAAAAATTCCTCCAAAGAAAATTGACAATCTCCATTTTTGTTAATAAAATTTATAATATTCTCGATATCTTCAACAATGTATTCAGCTAAAGGACGTCATTTCAAACAATCATATTGTTTAATATTCCTAAATAAATGTCTATGACTATTATAATGATATCTTTTTACATTTGTGGAATTATGTCATTAATGCTAAACGAAGACAAACATCACGTGCTCTCTTTTGCTCGGGTCTCAATAGAATTTTTATTTTCCATTGAATTCACGTATCATCCATCCAATTTCTCATTTGGAAAGGCAACTCTTCGGTGCATATAAAGCAATTTTCCAAATTAATTGATTCATTTTTTCTTTTTAAAAAATAATTTTGTGTTGTATCACAGAGAGTGACTGCCCAAATAAACTTAAAGTTGCTCGCGGTATACCGGTTTTTAAAAACGCGACCGACTTATTGTTAGACAACTACTGCCCCATATCCATCCTCCTCATTTTTGGTAAAATATTTGAAATTATTCTGGCAGAAAGATTGTCAAGTTATCTGGAATGCAAATCACTCCCTATCAATATGGTTTCCTCTTTGGACGCTCAACCACACAAGCGGTTGTAAAGATTGTGAGTGACACAGTCGAGTGTATTGAAGGGGACCGTCATACAGCAATTACTTTATGTGATCTTTCCATGGCCTTCGACTGTGTCTCTCGTGACAAACAAGATAAGATACAATAATTGTATGAGTTAGTTCCCTGCTTTTAAATCCTATTTGCTCAACCATCAGCAGTGCGTAGTCATAGAAAATGACATGTCAGATTTCCTAAGTACTAACCAAGGTGTATTCCAGGGCTCTGCCCTGGGCCCACTGTTATTTTCATTCTATATGAATGATATTCCTTAATTTATGTAGCCTAACAAATCAACTCTATTCGCTGATGATACCACTATTGTGTGTTCTCACCGCAACAGTGCTAATCTGCTCCATGTAAGCTCCAACATAGAACTTCACTGATTTGTCTTTAACAAACTTACTTAATCAAGAAAAAAGCTCAGGGTCCTATAATATCTTCTAATAAAAATGTATCTAAAGACAAGCACGTTAAAATTTTGGGTATATATCTAGATGATAACCTTAGCTGGGTAAACAATTATTGATTAATTAAATAGAAGGCTCTCGAGCATGATTTTTTTTTCTTGAAAGCATTCTCGAATTCGACATCCTAAAAAATATTTACTTTTCTCTTTTCCATAAATCCGTTTTATATGACATTATTCTAAAGTTAAAACCTCTAGTTACTGTATTACAAGCTTAAACTTCGAATCGAAGTTTTAGAAAAACTGTAAGTATTTAATAGAAAGAAAAATAAGGATTCATCTTATTCCAATCTGTATTGCCGCTCCTTTCGATCAATATTTCAAATTAACTTTCCACTAAATAACATAACCATTCACCAATTATATTAAACAGTATAAACAACCAATAAAATTGAAATTCGAGCCTACTGTCACTGACAACGTTATGAAACACGTCTAGAAGTATTTAATAATTTTAAATCTACGTTGGCCAAGACAGGCGACATAATTATTTCATACGCAACATTTCCGTTTTTCCTTTGTTGACTTTCTTGGACGTGCGTATCATCCATAACATAGCTGCCCTCGTTTCCACTTCTTCAAGCGTTCAATAATGGTAGACAGACATACTGGCACCAAGGGGTGATTTGTTAAATAGGTTTATGTGTTTGTTCCACTTCTGCGACCGCCGCACGGAGAGAAGGGCATATTCCATTAGCCAAAAATGCCTTTGTTTAATGGCGATTTGATGTTAAATAATTTATATGTGCTGAGGTACCTTATAAGTGTTGATTGACGCAAGAAGACTTGTACCTTGTAATACTCCTTTGGCATTTTATGAATATATTATATATTGCCCAACTAGGTATGCGCTAGCGTATGATTTTAAGCAAAATTGATTATGATTAAAATATAAGATATTTTCATTTGATTTGGCAAGTCAAGAATATAAGATATAAAACATGTACACACATCAAATACATTGTATACTTCATATAATACAAAAATTCAAAAAAAAAGAAGAGGCAAGTTCATACGAATAGCCAGAGCATACCAAACATGCAGAAGGCAAACTAAAAAGGTATAATCAAATTTGCGTGAATTAAATTGAAACAACTAAAAACTTAAAAAAATTATTTTGGTTACAAAAAAATACGAATAACATAAATATTATCGAAAGTTACAAAAATCAAAAAAAAAGGAATACAAAACATTAATTCAAAAAACTAAAAAACAATATTATGATAACGGTATTGAAACATCTTTAAGTAAACCTAAAAAAATTTGGTAAATAATTAATGAGCAAACAGGAAGAAATAAGAAAAATAAAATAATTATGCTTAAAAATGAAAGTCAACACAGACCATGTAAGTAGCTGACACTTTTGGAGATTACTTTTCAAATATAACAGATATATGCTTGAAAGATCATTACAGTTCATATTCTTCTAAAAACTACTTTTCAGCTGCCAATGCAAAATCATTATTTTTTGCACCTACTGATAGAGAGGAAATTCTAAAAATCATTTCTCAATTGAAAAATAAGAATAGTGTAGGCGTAGACGGTATTGCAACTAAATTAATTAAAACTGTTGCCGAAAACATTGTTAACCCCCCACTAGTTTACATCATAAATTTATCTTTTGAACACGGACAATTTCCCTCATTGTTGAAAATAGCATCAGTGATTCCAGTTTATAAAAACAAAGGTGATCCTAATAACGTAGATAGTTATAGACCTATTGCAATTTTAAATGTATTCTCAAAAAATTTTGAACGACTTATTTATAACAAATTAACAGCTTTCTTAAAAAATCAAAACATCTCAACTATCAACATGACTTTTGGATGAACGGATCATTTCTCAATTGAAAAATAAGAATAGTGTAGGCGTAGACGGTATTCCAACTAAATTAATTAAAACTGTTGCCGAAAACATTGTTAACCCCCCACTAATTTACATCATAAATTTATCTTTTGAACACGGACAATTTCCCTCATTGTTGAAAATAGCATCAGTGATTCCAGTGTATAAAAACAAAGGTGATCCTAATAACGTAGATAGTTATAGACTTATTGCAATTTTAAATGTGTTCTCAAAAATTTTGAACGACTTATTTATAACAAATTAACAGCTTTCTTAAAGAATCAAAACATCTTAACTATCAACATGACTTTTGGATGAACGGATCAACGGAAACTCATGGAACATGTTTATAAAAATTTAGATGAAGGTAGCTGGAGTATTTTTTGATCTGTCAAAAACATTTGACTGTATTGATCATTCTTTTCTTAAACGAAAACTTTATACTTTAGAAGTAAGGGGCTGCATTTTGTCATGGATGATGTCCTACCTTGAGGGCCGAAAAATATGTATCAAAGTTCAGGAAAGTATTTCAAATGATTATAGTATACACAGAGGTGTACCTCAGGGGTCAGTGCTGGGCCCATTACTATTCATCTTGTATGTCAATGAGTTGCCAAATTTTATTACAATGTTCGCAGACGACACAACAGTGGCGGTTTCAGCATTGACTGTTGAGGAGTTCACAATTACAACACAAAAAGAATGAATTGTGCACTGTCAATTACAATACATCTAAATATGAATATTCACCATCATATGCGGGAGTAAAATTATTCAATAAACTTCCTGAACAAAGTGTTCAGGGAAAATTTTAATTCATTTAAGAAAGTGTTAAAGAACCTTCTTGTCAGCAAGTGTTATTACACGGTCACTGAATACCTAAATGATACACTAGGTTGACAGAAAAAAAATGTATGGTGTTTTATGTTTTATTTATTTATGTATATGTACGTGTGTGTGTATGCACATATTTATTAGTGTGTTACATTCATATATGTATATAATTAATAATATGTATGTATGTATATATATTTTATTTTTGTTTATGAGGCAGTTTACCTTTGTTGGCTTAGTACTTTATTTTATTTGCATATTTTATATATTCGTGTTTTTTTTTATTTGACATGTACATCCATTATAATATGGTCTAAGTATGAATAAAGTTATTATTATTATTATAAAGATTTATCAACTGAATAGAAACAATGTTAAAATGTGTGTTTTTTATAGTATTCTTAAAACTATTAAAAAACCGCTGCCCAAGGAATCACTACTTCCACATCCAGATTCTCTATCCAAGTCACTTACAACGAAAAAACTTTGTATGTGAAAATAATTGTTTATGGAACTTTAATAATATAATATTTGAAATCCTCTACCCCAAAAAACCCATAAAACGATACCCCACATCGGTAGTGGGGTGGGGGTTGATGATAGGGGGGTAGTAGTGGGGGATGGATGAAGTAAAAAAATATTTTGAGGTTTCTGGTTCCTGTATATACACTAAATAACAATTTTTTTTTCATCCCCTTTAATAAAGGGGTAGGGGTGGTAATGGGGGTGACTAATGCCAAAATTTTTTTTGAGACCTTAGCTTCTCTTGTATATACTAAATACCAATTTTATGGACTCTTACCTGCTTGATTAACCTATTTACCTCAAATTTACCCCAATTTACCCCCCAACCCTTCGACGGAACAAGATGAAAATATAATCTAGTTCTAGATCTCGTTAAAGTACATATGTGTGCCAAATTTCAAGTCAATATCTTAAACGGTTCCAGAGTAAACGTGCGCACAAAAAAAAGTTACAGACAGACACAGACCGACAGACAGACAGAAAATTTTTTTTCGCTCAAACTTAAAATCTCGTCGTTTCATGACATTTAAAAAAATTTTTTTGTCGTTACTATACTTCCACTGGACGTGGAAGTAATTAAGAGATTTTATGGTACAATCGATGAATGTCCAAAAGGGGATCCCTAGTGTTATACGAATGAAAATCTGAGTTTGTACAAAAAGAATTTACGTTCTTGTGAATTCCAAATAAAGTAACATAAATGTGAAGACAAGGAACCGGCATTATACCAAGACTTACGTATTGGTAAACAGTGATCTCTCCAACCAGCATTAACAGTTAACCTGACAGCTTTCTTCTGCAAACGAAAAATTACAACTACTTGAGATGATCCACCCCATGGGAGGATAGCGTAATTAATATGAGCATGAAATTATGAAAAATAGCATGTTCTTAAGATTGATGAGGTGTTGAGGTTGATTTTTCAGCCTACGTAGCATAACACAGAATTTGATAATTTGTGTGACATGAATGGACCAGTTGAGAGTGTCGTCTAAAATAACACCAGGAATTTTAACACTGTTACCTTTAATTAGCGAATTATTTGTTGAAAAAACAATTTGTTGGGTTTTTTCTTCATTTAATTTAAGATTATTTGAAGAGAACCAAGTACTTGCTTATTTGATAGAACTAAAGCTATCCTCACTAAGATCATGAATGCCTAAAATCCATAATGGATGTATTATGAGCATAAGCGATATATTTTTTGGAGATATAAAATGAGAAAAATCATCGACGTATAAGATAAAGAGTAGGGGCCCCAAAACAGAGTTTTGAGGCAGCCTATGTTTAACCTGAAGAAGTTTTGAGTTTATATTATCGAGCCACACTGGTATCTGGTGTTAAGATAGGAATTGAAAAGATTCAATGGCCGACCATAAAAGTCATGTTTTCCAGAAGTGTTTCATGTGAGATGCAGTTAAAGGCCTTGGGGAAAGCTTGGACAAGCTAATAGCTAAATGCTCGCCCTCTTCAAGGCCCCCAACGATGTCGCACACTAATTTAAAAACTTCCAAACTTCCATAGTGTTGACGTTCAATTTAAAATGTTATTATTGTCTTAAGTAATTTGCAAGCTTCTTTTTTGAGAATAATTTCTCTGATTTTTCCAAAAATGGGGATGATAGAGACTGGATATGCTGGATAAATAAAATCTTAAGCATCAACGGTTGTTTAAAATAGAATTAAAAAAATTTTGCTAAATAAATTTGTTTACCTGGTTTCTTGGATATCCGTTGGTTTGTAAATTTTGGAACTACTTCTAGTTGTTTTAGTGAAAAAAATATAATATCTTTTATTGTTATTATTTATACTTCAGGCAAATTTTATAAAAGTTACGTACCTAGTAAGTAAGCAAGCAAAATATTGACCATTCCTATACTGAAGTATTTGTCTAGTAATGCCATGTATAATAATTAACAAATTGTATAACGATAAAATATTGAACTTTAATTGTTAAACGATAAAGTAAATTTCAATTACATTTTGCAAAATTGTGTTACATTCTGAAGGTGTATTAAAAATATTTACAGATATAAAAGATATAAGATATACAAACGTACAAACTTTTTTTTTTGATCCGTGCACTGTTACGCTCGCGTTCACTACTTTTTCATATTTTTCGAAAACCAATTATCATAGAGTAATGTTTTTTTTTAAGTGAACTAAAAAAATAGCACCATATAGAAAACATTTGTAATTGTTGAACAACTCTCGAATATCTCAGCAAAATCTGACAGAAAATGAAGTACTTATAGCCATTTTTCGAAGTCCCTTTTTTTCCAAAAAATTGAATCTATCGAAAAATAATGCAGATATCGATCTGAAATTTTTACCAGATATTATATAACACGTACTTTAGTAAAACTTCAAAAACTTCTAAAATTTTGCTGAAATTAAAATTTTCCAAAATTTCCGTTTTTTTAAATTTACTACTGACCTAATAAAGCTATCTTATTGTTCGGGGGCTCATTCTATAGGTTTTTTAATATCTATAACATTCCCATTTGAACTTTCCTCTCAGATTATTAGCCCTGAGTAGGTTGAATTTGAAACTTTGGATTTGGACTCAGTTTTTAATTTTGATTATTGCGAAATATTATCAACCACTGCTTAATTGTTCCAAACTTCTCTAGGAAAATCGTTCCCCTCTCCTGGACTATTTAAACATTGAAATAATAGCAGAAAGTCCATTATCAGCTTTTAAATTTCCTTTTTTTTATTCGTATCATAATGTTCTGACCTACGCTAACACAACTGGAGAATAATTCGACAACACATCAATAACTAATAAGATATGAATTTATAAATCACTGATAATTAATTAATAATATTACGTAATTTCTAATCAATAAACAATAACTTTTTAAAGATAATATCATATCATAATGCCATAAGCTTTATATTACCAAAGGAGACTCGAATCTCGTTTATTGTTGGTAAACAAATAATCCTGCCCTGTTTATGTTTGTGTTTACGATGATGTCATTTTATTTCAATGATTAAATTGGCAACTATACTGATGTAACATGCACTCTATTAATAAACCTTGTTCATGAAGCGTTGCTAAACAGATAGTTGCCGCAAATTTTGGTTGGTTTCGAAACTTTTGTGATCTTGTTTCTTTGTTTCTCAATTCCAATTGCTTTTTGAAATTTCGGAGCCAATCATTAGAAAAAAAAAGTGTAGGTAATTAATTATTTGCTTTTTTCACGATCGGATATTTTTATAAACTTACTACGTTCTTAAAGCATTAAGCTATGTTTACTGCCCAGTAAGGCTAACCGCCTTAAAACCGTTTTAAAACATTAGAGCGGTAAGTAAAAAGTGGAAATAATTATTATTAGTAAAGTCGATGAGGGCCTAAATAATAGAAAAACCTCGCAACATAAAAAAATGAAATCGTCGTAAACGGTTTTCAGACATTATTCTCGATCAGTAAACTTCACTTACCGACATTAATGCATAAATAACTGTCTTATATTGTAAGCTGATCAAAACTTGTATTAATTTGATCGATAATTTTTTGCTCAAATAGAAATCCTATTAAATTCGCTCACTTCTAATCACGTGTGCGAAAACAACCAATCGGAACAATATTACACTGATTATTTCCCTCATAAATTATAGACCAATGACATTCGTGAATTTTTAAATTTTAACCAATGACAACAGTTTTACACTGATTAAACGCAAGCTAGATTTTTAAAAATTACCAGCGAATAAATTACTTCTAGCTTTTAAATGCGCACAATTGATTTAATTTACCCTCAATTGAACTAAAAACAAAATAAAACATTACAAATTCAAAATTTTTTATTTTTATTTATGTACTGTCGTGTGCAAAAAAATGGGACAAGTCTTATAACGTATTTTTGCTAAAATCTAGTTGTATACATCTAACTTTAATTTTTGTGACATTGTCAGTTATTTGTCAAAATTCATTGCAAGTGTGCAAATAGAGACAGATTTACATTAGAAAAAAATAGTTGTCCTATTTTTTTTTTGCTCACGACAGTACCAACGGTGTATTTATGCAATTTTACAAAAATATTTTTAATATTAAACTGTCAGATTTACAATCACGAGCGCGTAACAAAAGTCAAATAAGCATCTAGTGCGTCCGTTTCCATGGCTGCGAAACAAAAGTCGTTTATAGAACGCGTACGGAAGTATGTTTTCCAAATCAAAAATGAATCGTTTTGGGAAGATAGAATTTGTTAAAATTAACAAAGAAAAAAGTACGTAATGAATTTGAATTTGAATCTTGACATATACCCCTCGAGCTCTAAATATTATCACACAAACTACGGGTAGCTATATATTTTTTTAGGCAAATGTTCTCGACTTAATACTTTATATAAAAAAAAGGTTAAGGTAAATTATTAAGTCCCGAACATTTTCTAAGCAAAATTTATCAAAAAGAAGCTACCCGGGATTGAAATGTTGAAAATTTGTATTATAATTTTTTCTTGGCATATTTAAAAAAAAATTTGGATTTTTGACCTCCCCCTCCCCCCCTCATCAAGAATATTTTTTTGGATTTCTCCCCCCAGAGCTCTTATTTTATCTTCATGGCCCTGCTAAGAGCTGGCATTAATTTGGTAAGGTGGTATCTCCCGTCTTCCACTCAGTAGTCTGAAAGTATAAGCAAAATAAACGCTGTTTTTTATTAGTTCCTCAGTTCAACGGGCAGAGAGTCTGGGGTAGGGCAGAGGTCGCAGAGGGCAAAATTTCTTAACGAACACCCGATCGAAATGTTCGGAGGCACTTTCTATACGTATTTGGCATAGCGAAAAAATAAATGGAAGACACCGCAGAAGTGGAGAGCGCGCGCGTGCGCGCACGAAATTCAAATAAAGGGCAAAAAAAAAAATTTGCGAACTCCTTGACCAAACTTGTTGCGGAAATTGTTCATTTAGATGTCCTTTTCTTCAAAAACAACATGACAGTCACTTCTATGCAGCCAACTCGCAAAAAACATTCGCTAAAACTTCCAAATTTGAGTGCTCAAATTCAAAATGGCCAAAAATAGGCCTAAAACCATAATTTTTGTCTTCCAATCTATTGGATGGGTTCATTAATTGTGCCTAATATCAATATACTGGGTGCCTACGTTATTGCTACCCAGCCTATAATTTTCTTGTAAAAAAAGGTATCGATTTCAAATTTTGGGACGTTGAATGGTTGAATACGGTGCACATTTTAATTGCTTCAAGATCTGATTTTCAGTTCCTGCTTAACTGGAAACAGTATAAACTTTGTTATGTTAAATGGAACACCCTCCCTGTATATTACGAAATTTTCAATCTCCATTTTCTCGAAAACTGTTAAAGATAGTTAAGGGTATGCTACATCAGTGGCGTAACTAGACGTCATGGGGTCCCAGGGCAAAAAAATGTTGGGGGCCCGCTATTATATTATTTTCTTAATACCTAATCCAAAAAAAAAATTTTTCATCCCAACATTTTTTGATGAGCAAGGGGCAGAAATTCGAAAAAAACTTTTTTTGATGAGCGGAGAGGAGAAATCCGAAAAACCAGACTCCGGCTGGGGCCCTTGATCTCCCAGGGCACATGTTTTATACCTAAAATTTCTTGGGAAATCTAAATCTCGAATAATTACATTATATATTAGAAGTAACAAAGTTTATACTGTTTCCGGGTAAACCGGAAATGAAAATCAGATCTTGGAGCAATCAAAATGTGCACTGTATTCAACCATACAACGTCCCAAAATTTGAAATCGATATTTTTTTACAAGAAAGTTATAGGTTGGTTAGTAATATCGTAGGCACCTGGTGTATTGATGGAAGACAATTTTTTTTTTTATTTATCCCTTCACCACCTGTGAGAGGGGCAAAATGCTTACTTGAGAAATTACGTTCAGACATAAATTCCCAGTGTTTGAAATGCAACAATTTTCATTTAATTTTGTTAAATTAAAAAAGAATTGTCTTGCATCGATATATATTGTTATTAGACACATTAATAAACCCATCCAATAGATTGGAAGACGATTTATGGCCATTTTAAATGTAAGCACTCAAATTTGGAAATTTCCATGCGAATATGATTAAAATGGCTGCATAGAATTGTCTGCCAGGTCGTTTATGAAAAAAGGACATCCAAATGGACAATTTCCGCCAAGTTTGGTCAAGGAGCTCACTAATTTTTTTTGGCTCTTTTTTGAACTTTGCGCGCGTGCGCGCCTCAGTTCTCCGGTGTTTTCCATTTATTTTTTCGTTATGTCAAATACGTATAGTAAGTGCTACCGAGCATTTCGGCCGGGAGGTCGTTAAAAAAATTTGCCCTCTACGGCCTCTGCCCTACTCCATGACCCTCTATACGTCGGACTAAGAGCCTAATAAAAAATTGTTTATTTTGCCTACACTTTCAGGCCATCAAGCGGAAGACGGTAGCTCACCACCTTACCAAATTAATGCCCCAGCTCTTAGACTATATATGAATATTCAGTTAAAGCAAGATATGCTCAATGCTTATGCAACATACAATACACGGATTTGTATGAACAGTTGCCTACAAATACCTACAAATACCCCTCGTAATAGACTTAAAATAGAAGGGATTGGTAGCTCACCACTTTACCAAATTAATTCAGCTCTTAGACTCTATTATGAATATTCAGTTTTTACAATTAATTATTTTTATTTATTTGCTTTTATCATGATTAGAGAATATTATTTAGGTATTATGCAAATCAAAACTTACACACTTTTTATTTATTATGAAAATACCTACTTTCTGTATATTGTTGCCCTATTCTGGGCACGCTAATATACTAGTCAGGTAAATACTTTAAAACACTCATTATTGGAGAATCAATCAAAACAACTACTCTTCTAGCTAATACTGACGAAGTATTGAATTACATGATAGGATTCTTAGCATTTTAAAGAGAAAAAAAAATATATATATTGAAAATACTTAAATCATTTATTCAAATTTAATCATTCACACTTTTTTATTTAATATGAAATTATCTACTTTCTGTATATTGGTGCCTTAATCGGGTCACGCTAATATACTACTTAGGAAAACACTTTAAAACACTCATTATTGGAAAACCAATCAAAATAACTACTCTTCTAGCTAATACTGACGAAGTATTGAATTACATGATAGGATTCCTGGCATTTTAAGGCAAAAAATATATTGAAAATACTTAAATTATTTATTGAAATTCAGTCATTCACAACAATTATTGAACCATACATTCTATTTCAACTCTAGAAAAGTTGTACAAGTTTTTTCGAACTCGTTAGTTCTCATCAGTAGAGTATAGAAACATTCATTCATTATTTACAAGCCTATTCTTGATTTATTTTTACAATTAATTATTTTTATTTATTTGCTTTTATCATGATTAGAGAATATTATTTAGGTATTATGCAAATCAAAACTTACACACTTTTTATTTATTATGAAAATACCTACTTTCTGTATATTGTTGCCCTATTCTGGGCACGCTAATATACTAGTAGATAATTTCATATTAAATAAAAAAGTGTGAATGATTAAATTTGAATAAATGATTTAAGTATTTTCAATATATATATATATTTTTTTTCTCTTTAAAATGCTAAGAATCCTATCATGTAATTCAATACTTCGTCAGTATTAGCTAGAAGAGTAGTTGTTTTGATTGATTCTCCAATAATGAGTGTTTTAAAGTATTTACCTGACTAGTATATTAGCGTGCCCAGAATAGGGCAACAATATACAGAAAGTAGGTATTTTCATAATAAATAAAAAGTGTGTAAGTTTTGATTTGCATAATACCTAAATAATATTCTCTAATCATGATAAAAGCAAATAAATAAAAATAATTAATTGTAAAAATAAATCAAGAATAGGCTTGTAAATAATGAATGAATGTTTCTATACTCTACTGATGAGAACTAACGAGTTCGAAAAAACTTGTACAACTTTTCTAGAGTTGAAATAGAATGTATGGTTCAATAATTGTTGTGAATGACTGAATTTCAATAAATAATTTAAGTATTTTCAATATATTTTTTGCCTTAAAATGCCAGGAATCCTATCATGTAATTCAATACTTCGTCAGTATTAGCTAGAAGAGTAGTTGTTTTGATTGATTTTCCAATAATGAGTGTTTTAAAGTGTTTTCCTAAGTAGTATATTAGCGTGACCCGATTAAGGCACCAATATACAGAAAGTAGATAATTTCATATTAAATAAAAAAGTGTGAATGATTAAATTTGAATAAATGATTTAAGTATTTTCAATATATATATATATATATTTTTTTTTCTTTAAAATGCTAAGAATCCTATCATGTAATTCAATACTTCGTCAGTATTAGCTAGAAGAGTAGTTGTTTTGATTGATTCTCCAATAATGAGTGTTTTAAAGTATTTACCTGACTAGTATATTAGCGTGCCCAGAATAGGGCAACAATATACAGAAAGTAGGTATTTTCATAATAAATAAAAAGTGTGTAAGTTTTGATTTGCATAATACCTAAATAATATTCTCTAATGAATATTCAGTTATAGCAAGGTATGCTCAATGCTTATGCAACATACAATACTCGAATTTGTATGAACAGTTGCCCATAAATAGACCTCGTAATGGACTTAAAATAGTAGAAGGAATTAAAGTCGGCGCGTAAAGTGTACAATTAGTAGCGAATCTAGGGGGGGGGGGGGGGGGGGGGGCTATGGGGCTGCAGCCCCTCCCAGAAACTGATTTTTTTTTGGGGAAATCACTAAACTTGGTTTTCCTTCATTTCTTTTCTTTTAAAAAACAATATTTGATACTATTTTCTATTTCATAGTCACGTCTCTAATATCTTAATTTTTCTCTAAAATCTTAAGTAAAAGAATAAGAAAACACCTTCGTTCCGTCCATCATCTCCAGGATTTGGAGATGATACAACTTTTTTATGACCTCTCATCCCCCCCCCCCCCCCTCCATATGGCCGCTATATTTTGATCAAATATATTGTACAATTTAGAAAAAAAAATTAAATTGAACATATTGGGTGTGGTGTTAGGCTGTTTTTTGTATCCTGAACGCAAATATGAATTCCCTTTTCGCATGGAAAGCTACAAAAAACTACCAATTGCTTTATTTAAAAAAGTTAAATTTTCTATGTACCTATTTATAATTTTCAGCATTTGTTTATTTCCGTACTTCGATTATATATACTAGCAGAGGCTCACGGCATCTCAACTTCACGGGATGCCATTTGGCATGGTGATTACTTACTCCATAGAGGTTCATTTTCGATGAGGATGCGTCAACATTTTCCAAGATGGAACCAAGATAGCGGCCATTTTTTGCCTAAATTTTTCACGTAGAGTGATTTCAAGGTAATGGGATAGTAGATAATAACGAAAGCGACAATATTAATAATATAATATTATAGTATGATTCTCCAAAATATTATAAATATAATTTCAAGGTAATTTTACCGACTATTATTGGTCTTATTGTAAAATGAATATGCTTAAAACCAGAGTGTATTTAAAATAAGGTAGTTTTCCGGATATCTCGTGACGTAATAGCGTAATAACCTCTAAAACAGGGGCATTTTACATTTGACACTAACTAGCTACGTTGCCACATTTCTAAAAAAGAATGTGCACTACTGCACTGTCTGAAATAAATTTTAATATTAATTTTTAACACTATTTCTAATAAAATAAGAAGAAATTAATAGGGTCAAAAACAAATAGTGAGGATAATAACACCTTACACCCCAAAGAGGAAACACGAAGCAGCTACGGACGCGTGTTTCGGAATGTTTCGGAAACTGTGCTTTCAACCTTCAATTATTGCTCCTATCTGCCCTTTCCAGGTCCTTTTTGTTGCTACGCTACGCTGATGAGGAACAATAATTCCGAAACACGTGTCCGTAGCTGCTTCGTGTTTCATCTTTGTGGTGTAAGGTGTTATTTTCCTCACTATACTATTTCAAATACCCAGCAAGTAAATATTTTATATATTTTAAGGCTGATTGATAACTTGCTAGTACAGAATTGTAATATTACAGAGGATTCCGTATAGCAGTACAGAATATCTTACATTATTTATCGAAATATGGCAACGTAGCACTCGTTTCTCTATCCAAGCACAAATTAGAATCTGATGAATACGCTATTACGTCATAGCCAATAGAATGGCCCGAAAATTGACGGCAATATCTAACCGTTTAAACACAGTTTAAACTTCATGATTTTTTTTTACTATCAGGCATTATTTAAAAAATAAAATAAAAAATATGTGTAGATGTTATTAAAATTATTTAAGAAAAAATTGCATACTTGCCCATTTTGATCTCCTGAATACGAGAATAATGTTTAGGAATCAACATGGACGACAAACTTTATATTAAGATGGTGAAAATATAAAATATTCAAATATCTCGTACTTGAAAAAGTTGGGTACGATTTCCGGCTGTTTGTTGCTCCCTGATCACTAATTTGGGGATCTTATTTCCTGTTAGATCATTGTATTAGTACTACTTTTTACTAGGCAACTAGGCCAGAAAGGCATATTGCGCCTATTGATTTACAGTTTAGCGTGGATTCCAGACCGCGGTCCTCGGCCACAAACTTTAACCTACCCTGGGTTATCCACCACCTTTCTGGTGGTTCAACGGCGCGGGATTGTCTCCCTTGTAGCGCCGGACTCGCTCAGTGTGCTTTACTTTAGTGATCGAGTGTCGGAATTTAAACTGGTGAACGTACCTCATCCCGTCCTGTTAGATCAAGTTAATAAGTTTTGTTTTATACATCATTTTACACTATCTAAACGACTAATATTAATTAGTGGATTGTGTGGGTCGGACGAAAACCCGACTATTGTCTGCTGCAACCAGATTAGTTCTCTCCCCCGTTTTCGAGGAAGCTGAACACCGTGGTGGTGGCAGAATTTCTCTTTGGGGTGACCCACTCCCGCAAACGGCCAAAAACCACTCCACATGGGGTCAAACGCGTATTATAATTGCTTGAGGGACTCTTACTCTTACCTGGTGATCTCCCGTTTTCGAGGATGCTGAACACCGTGGTGGTGGCAGAATTTCTCGTTGGGGTGACCCACTTCCGCAAACGGCAAAAAACCAACCCACATGGTGTTAAACGCGTATTATAATTGTTTGAGGGACTCTTACTTGGTGATCCTCTGTTTTCGAGGATGCTGAACACCGTGGTGATGGTGGAATTCCTCCTCGGGGTGACCCATCCCCTTAAATGGCCAATGGCAACCCTCCAAAGAGGTGAAAGTGCTGGACAAAGCTCCCCCCCCCCCCGTTTTTGAGGATACTACACAGGAAAAAAACATTAAGATATCACCTCGATCTCGTCAACAAAGTAATCGTCTTCATTTACTGTGGAGCTGAAAAAAGATGAATGTATATTTTTTGTACGTATTTTTTGGGAAAAATAGGTTTATATAATAATTGAAACATCTGATTTATTTTATTGTAATATATTATATAAAATATTTTTATTGAAGGGGTATTTTTTTGCCATTGAGGGGGTGAACGGGTGTCAAGCACTCGATTCGTGGTTCTCACCATGTTGGGCATGCTCCAAAATGGGAGGGAAACCTATTTGTCCAGTGGTATGATGAGAGCGCTCTCTCACCTCTTTGAAGAGTGGTTATTGGCCATTGAGGGGGTGGGCGCGTGTCACGCGTGCGTCCCAGGGTCCTCTTCATAATTGGCATGCTCTAAAACGGGGGATCAATAAGTTAGATTCCGTGAAACATTATCAATACGTGTTTGACCACGTTTGGGAGTGGTTTTTGCCCCTTTGCGGGGGTGGGTCACCCCAGTGAGAAATTCTACCACTACCACGGTGTTCAGCATCCTCAAAAACGTGGGGGGAGAACTACTTTGGTTGCATCAGACAATAGTCGGGTTTTTCGGGCTTCTCTTCGTCTTACACAATCAATCCACTATAATAGTACAGGTTTACCAAAAAAAAAGTTGTCTGGATCTGGTCAGACCTTACGTTTCTTATGTATTTTTCGACGCTGAATTCGAATCTATTTTTAGTTTTGCTCTATCACGTCAGGATGTTGAGATATTCTAACCTAAAAGTGCAAAAAAACACCGGTTTTTGGCATATTTGAAGTTATGTAGCTTTGCGATTTTTTTTTCTCGAAAAACCATGTACGGGATCTTAAAGTACAAATCTTCCTCTTTAAAATGCCGTTGAGTTTGCTCAAATATCTTTTTTTTTTTCGGTGAGATATCGAATTTTTAAAATTGTCTGTTCATGTCATATCTTTCCCAATACATTTAATTAGTACGGAAACCTTATGTTCATTATTTAAATTGCAATCGGCGAAAAAAAAAAGATATTCGAGCAAACTCAACGGCATTTGGAGGTTCTCGATTTGTTGCTGTGTCGTTTGAAGGTCTCAGGGTTATTTTGATTTAAGGTCATAGGAGTAGGATTTTTGTTTTTTTTTTTAAGTTTAATGTTAGTAAATTGCAGGTTTGTTGGTTGATGCGTTTGAGTTTTCACATTTGGAGTTTATGGGTTTAAGAATGTGGAATATGTCAAAAACCGTGGTTCGGCTATCGCCCCATAAATGGCGCGGCGCGCGCGGTGTCAAAATCTAGGCATCTGGAAATATCTAGAGAACTGGTGACATTTATGAAGGAATGGAGAAGTCGTGTGTGGACAGTTTAGTTCAGTTAGCAGAGTAGTACAGTTCAGATGTTCAGTTTAGTACAGTTCAATAGGACAGTTTAGTATAGTTCAAGTGATCAGAGTAGTACAGATCAAGGAGTAAGTGATCAAGTGACTGAATAATTGAAGTATAGAACTCAGTGTTGTATTAGTAAATAGTTGTAATTAGTACGTAAGTTGATACATGATTGTTTAGTGTTACCCTGGTGTTACAATTTTCGGATCCACGATACAGGGTGTTTACAAAAGAGTGTAAACACCTAACAATATTATAGAAATCTTGTGGAACCTAAACTTACTTCAGCTATTCATTGCACCTATCCAGCCAGAGCCTTTCATAAACTTTCCAATTAATCTTAAAAATACTTGGTCAGTATGAAAAGGAGCAAATGTCATTACGTGCATCTTCTCCCCGTAACATTTCTGAAGATTCCATTGTAACAGCTGAATTTTTTTTTTAATTTTACAGTGTATTTGGTTAAAATATAGCGGCAATATTGCTTTCTAGTGAAAAATAAGACACTGTATTCGTTTTCGCCAGATATAATTTAACCAGAGATCATACTCCAAACGTATGTTTTGCGCCAATATGAGTGACTGTAATTAAAAAATATTGATGCGTCCTAATCGAAAATGAATCTTTTTGGTGTAAGGAACAACCGTGCAAAATAGCATCCTGTGTGGCTGAAGTGCAGTATTCGCGCTATTTATGCGGCGCGGCGTACCGCACCCACTATATTACAAATGAGTTGTGTGCAGCACTCATTTCCTCGTTAGTTAGATTAAACTGGACTCATGTTTTCTATGCGCTGTCCAAATTATTTAATTATCTAGCACAATGAATCACACTGCCAATTCGACCAGAGGATTCCCTTGCCTCTTATTTAATTTAGTGTCATTTCCTTTGGACGTCTTAGAAATTACGACAAATTCCAATTAAAATTAGCATATTAATTGATAGATGACGTTGATTTGGTGCTATATTTTGATAGAGTAATCGATACGACAAAGACAATGACTTCATATAAACAAGTTGCTCAATCGCAATCTTTCCGCGACATTTTTTGTTCCCAGTCGATTATTTTGTTACAGTTCCATGCAATGAATGGTGTGATGGCTATTGAATGCTCTTTAACCATTTATAATATAATTAAAATTTTAAATGATTCGTAAGTAAAAAAAAATTAACGCCTTTGGTTCTTTTATACACACTAAATTAAAATTTTATTTTTCTCACCCCCTTTAATAATGGGGTGAGAGTTGTTAACGGCTAATGCAAAAATTACAAAATGCAAAATTTTTTTGAGACCTTAGCTTCTCTCGAGGGCCAAAATTTTGTACACCAGATTTCCTCTTTGACGAAGATTACAAAGGTTCCCTCGGATTTCCGTAAGATTTCCTCGGATGTCCTTCAGATTTCCTCGAATTTTTTTCAAAAAATTTTTGAAGAGCAGGGTGGAGAAATTCGAAAAGTAAAAGAAAGATTTCCTGAAATTTACTAAGATTTCCTCGGATTCCCTAAGATTTCCTCGAATTTTTTTGAGACAATTTTTGAAGAGTGGGGGGAAGGAATCCGAAAAGCAAAAGATTTCTTCCAGATTTTTTCTTAAGATTTCCTCGAATTTTTTTCAAAAAATGTTTGAAGAGCTGGGGGGGGGGGGGAGAAATCAGAAAAGCAAGGGATTTCTTGCGTTTTTCTCCAGTTTTCCTTAAGATTTCCTCGTATTTCCTTCTGAATGTACACCAGATTTCCTTCGCAGTTTGCCCCTCGGCTTCTCCTATATGTACTAAATACCAATTTTATGGACTTATAATTGTTTTATTTCCCTATTTACCCCCATTTACCTTTCAACCCCTCAACGGAATAAGATCAAAATATATTCTAGCTCCAGATCTAGTTAAAATACATCCCAGCTAACAGAGTGACGTCATAATTACGTCAATAATTGGACACTATTTGGTCAGTACTTACGTCAAATGTTACGTATTATTGACGTGAAAATGACGAAAATCTGTCACATCCCAGAGACGTAATTCGATGACGTCTTATCCACTTATTACATGACGTCTTAAGTATGTCTGGGGTGACGTAACTCGACGTTTATTATACGTAAAAATGACGTCATAATTGTTGTTACGTCTGTTACTAACGCACGTTTAAGGATTCCAGGTCTCTAGGAGGTCTCCATTTTCTAATATATGATGGGTTACAGGATGAGCCGCTATGTAGATGAATGGACAATTCATAGGTTAAGCACCCGCTGGTTTCATCATAAAACCAGTGAGTTCTTAAACCCATTAAACAGATAGCATAAAACCTTTATGCTGGCTTTAGTCTAGCTACAGAATAAATGATCCTTAACACCTGATTGTTATAAGATCCATCCAAATAAATCGATGTTCCCTGAAAGAATTTGAACATTGCAATCTATGTTGTTTACTTTCTATAACTTTATAAGAGTATAAGATAAGCTATGACTAATTATTGTCAGTGGTGTGTATGTGGCGCCATCTAGAAATAATTTCTGCTACGTACTACATGGTAAGCAAGCATTTTACACAATACACCAATAATCTGCGTCATATAGACGTTGCCATAATGACGTCATAAATTCATATATTCAAGCACCAACAATGTATGCCATAGAGACGTTTATTTTATGACGTCATAGACTCGTCATATTTTATGACGTAACTATCACGTCATATTATTGGTCACTTACGTCGCTGACCGGTAAATGACTTTAAAAATACGTCAATATGACGTTAGCATGTTAGTTGGGATACGTGTAGCAAATTTCAAGCAATATCTTAAACGGTTCCAGAGTAATCATGCGCACAAAAAAAAAGTTACAGACAGATCGACAGACATAATTTTTTTTTCAAACTTAAAATCTCGACGTTTCATGACATTCTAAGCCTATTTGAACAATAAAAATGTTCAAAATTTTTTTTCTCTACTCGTATACCGACACTTCCACTGGAAATGGGAGTAAAATTATTGTATGATTTCTGGTACAGAAATGTGTGATTGTATTTTCACATTTCCTTATAAATTACCTTTCTCTTACAAATTAGTTACAAAACATAAACGACAACAATTTAAGAAATTTTAATCTGCATCTTACAAACAACCTTGTATCCAAAAGTGGTATACTATATGCGGATTATCCTAATCGCTTTCTCAATTAAACATCTACAAAGAATCGTGCTTACTACATTTTTCGCTTATCATTATTTATCATATTCATACTATGCAAACCTAAATCATAATAACTATTCTCGATAACGCCAGCACGACTTCTTTGTTTTTTTACCTAATCACACCTAGTGCACGTGATTTCTACCTGTATTTTTAAATTGGCGTATCCAGGAGTTCTAAAGGCGGCTAACAACTTTAGATTTCGTGGGAAAGGTGGAAAGTATTGAACGGACGGTGCAGATGTCGCATCCAGCATCTCGGCGGCGTTGCCAAGTCTACGTCGAAATCTCCAAACATCAAATTTTAATGATCAATGGAGTGATTGTTTGAAAATGACAAACCTATAGATATTTTTTTCGAAAGTATGCACTGGACCGGATGGCCAAGGGTCTACATGTCCCCTCCCGACTCGAAATATTTTTAGTATTTCTCTGCAGTAACTGGAGGCCTTCCATTATCCAAAAAAGTAGTATGGCGAGGACATGTTACGGGTAACGTAAGAAAAGTGAATAGAGTATTGAATTGTGTTAACCAAAATGAAGAAACCTCTTTGAGACACATTCAGAAACTCTGTCGCCCAAGAAAAGACACTGTAAGAAAAATACTAAAAAAAAATCTGGTTCGGATGCTACAGATGAAGAACGTTCAACACTTTAAGTGAGGGAAATAAGCCGAGGAGAGTAAGATTTTGTAGATTAAATGTAGATTAAATAAGAAAGGGAATGACCTGGTGATATGTGAGAAAATTCTTTGATCGGACGAATAAAATTTTTGTAATAATGGATTTTTCAATAAACATATATAAGTGGACACAAGAAAATAAAAGTTGGTGCAGAAAGACTGCTTCCCAAGGAAGATTTTCCACGAATATTTGGGTAGGTCTTTAAGGGACTACAGATAACTTGATTTCCTGCAAAACGAGTTTCAAGGTTTTCTTTATCAATTAACATTATTAGAAAGGTTAAATTATTCATATTCTCGACAAAATGGGGCTCCACCTCACGCTTAGAGATGGGCACGTGACGTGAATTTCACCGTGTCACAGCGTGTCATGGCGTGAGCGTGTACATTTAAGGTACCAAATCACGGAAGATTTCGTGAGTGTGCGTGAGTCAAGCGATCCCGTGCGTGAGCGTGCGTGAGATAATATTCACGCCGTGACACGACGCCCCATCTCTGCTTTAAAACTTCAACCTGTCGTGTCGTGACAAGAATAAGAAGCGAAGCGATAAGCGGAAGACGGAACACGAGCGCGAGAAGGGAGGGAAAAGGACAGGAAACAGGATGAATGACGCAACATTCAAACTGCGTAAATGCAATCTCTCTCTACTGCATTCGCCAGTCGTCTAGCCCTCCTGGCCTGGTCTGGTCACTCTGGTCCAGAGATGGGCACGTGACGTGAATATCACCATGTCACGGCGTGAGCGTGTATATTTAAGGTACCAAATCACGGAAGATTACGTGAGTGTGCGTGAGTCAAAAGATCCCGTGCGTGAGTTTGCCTTAACATATATCAGTCGTGCGTGAGTGTGCGTGAGCTAAAGGTTTAAAGTCGTGAGCGTGCGTGAGCGTGAGTCAAAATCGACTCACGCGCCCATCTCTACTCACGCTGCTGTAATATGTGCAAATAATTTAAATCAAGTTATACCAGAGAACTGGATTGGCACCTATGGACCCATTATATGGCCACCTCGATCACCAGATATTAGTCCCTTGTATTTTTTCCTCTTTGGTTACATTAAAGACAAAATATTTTAAACTGTCCCTAAAAATATTGAGGATCTCAAAACCAGAATTAGAAACGGATATGAGGCAGATACCTGAAATGCTTCAAAATGTAATGCGTTTTTGTTTTTGTGCTATGTCTCACAAAGTAGGCTACGGATTTCGATTTTTTTTTACTGAAATAAAACTCACAAAATTAGGACGACTTTTACAAAACCTTTTTCCTTCTACAATAGATATTAAGTGAGATATCTGACGTGACCCTGGTAAAATAAACAGACTGTATATTGGCCGTTATATTGCCCTTTCACTATGCTCTTGCTTATACTATCTGTCCGGTGAATAGTTTGGGAACTTCCCAATGACCTAGGAACTTGAAATTTGGTCAGATTATTAAAAAAAATTGCAAAATTCAAAATGGCGACTCCAACATGGCTGCCAGTTTATGCGTACATTAGGGTGGAGCGAATTTTTTATTTTTTGAAATCGAAAAGCTTTCAAATTTCATAATTTAACAACATATGATACATACCTAGATATGGTAGCAACATGTCTTAATTTTACTGTTATTGCTGTTTGCTTGCATAAGATAAGCAAGAAATGTCTCAAGGTCAAATGTAGTTTGTTTAGATCTGGCGAGTCAGTTGCATTTTGTATCTAGCAGTGGATTGTGTTAGTTTATTTGTGAAAACTTAGTGCGACATTCAAAATGCCTAAAACAAGAACAGATACATTTTGTGTAGTATTTGGTGCCCCTAAAGAACTAGGAAGTAATGTTTTGCCGACTTATAGTGATGTTATGAAACATTTTTTGTGGATTAGGTATCAGTTAAAACTTACATGCAAAAAAGAGCCAAATATTTCTGAAATTACGGAAATTGTTGGTAAATCATTAGAAAACATTTGGGTTAAAGCCTCTTTACCTGCTTTGTCACATAAAAGGATTACTGATATGATAAAAGCCTATTATAAGAAATATCAAACACTAAAAAAACCTTTAAAATGTAGAAAAACGGAAGGTACTACTAATAAAATAACAAGTTTCCTAGAATACACAAATCGTACGCTTTTTGACATAACTTCTTGTAAATGTACGGATTTTAATTTATGTAAATGTACAGTGAAAGTGCCTATAAAAGAACGGACCTTTTTAGTTGACCAAAGAAGTCAGCGACAGATGATGATTAGTTCAATTGATGTTGTTGAAAGTCAAAAGATAAAGAAAAGAATTGAAAGAAAATCTAAAGAAATATCTGGGCTCTCAAAGGAAACAGTTTATTTTAAAAGTGAAAGTGATAAACACACCATAGAAGAGTTATCTACAACAGCTTCGACGAATTAGATAGTTCAGACACAACAGATATATCAGACACAGTCGATTATCAAAATCCAATTGCTTCAACTTCGCAATCTCGATAAACTGTTGGACAGATGAGAATTTCTCTACCAAAGCTAGCGAAAGCATGTGATAGAACAGGTGTCTCTGACAGATCTGCAGCTATAATAGCTTCTGCAGTTTTGGAGGACTTACAAATTGTTACTTCACATGATACATCAAAAATAATTGACAGAAGTAAGATACGACGTGCTAGAAAACGAAAAAGAGCTGAGTTTCAAAATACAAACAAGGATTCTTTAAGAGGACTATACTTTGACGGTAGAAAGGATAAGACGCTTATACAAGAGATGAAAGGAGGAAAATTTCATAGGAGAATTATAACCGAAGAACATATTGTATTAGTAGCAGAACCCGAATCAAAGTACATCGGTCATGTGACCTCAATATCAGGATCGGCATTAAATATAAAAAAGGCAATCATTAAATTCCTAGAAGACAAGACAGATTTCTCCAATTTAGTTGCTGTAGGTTGTGACGGAACTGCCGTAAACACTGGTTTGAAAAATGGGGCTATTAGATTATTAGAATTACATCTTCGGCGTCCACTCCAATGGTTCATCTGCCTTTTTCATGGTAATGAGTTACCGCTGAGACATTTACTGCAGGATTTAGATGGTCATACGACTGGACCTTCTGGATATTCTGGTTCCATTGAAAAGTTGTTGGAATCGTGCGAGAATTTGCCTGTGACGACTTTTCTCCCAATACAGAGCGAAAATTTACCGAAGCTGATTCCTAAAAACTTGAGCACTGATCAAAAATATTTGTGGGACATATGTCAGGCAACTAGTTCTTGTGTTTGCACAGAAAATTTGCTTCATAGAAATCCAGGAAAACTAGCACACTCTCGTTGGCTAACAACAGCAAACCGAATATTAAGGCTTTATGTTTCCACAGAAAATGTATCAAAAAATCTTCAAACTTTATGCGAATATGTGATGAAAGTTTATGCACCAGTCTGGTTTCATATTAAGCTAAAACCATCATGCAAAGACGGTCCTCGGCATTTGTTAAATATGATAAAATGGTCCAGAGTATTTGACAACAACATTCTGTCAATTATTGATCCCGCCATTCAAAGAAACGGGTTTTATGCACACCCAGAAAATATTTTAATCTCCATGATGACAGATGAGTTAGAGACTATTAGGACACTGGGTTATCGTCGCCTGTTGAAAATTCGTCAACAAGAAAAGCAAACAAGGCACGAAAGCATCAGATTTTTTAAAATTCCGACAATAAATTTTAATGCAACAGATTTCGTTGAGCTAATTGACTGGAAATCTTGTGAATTAACGGAACCTCCGTTACTAACAAGTATGTCTCATGAAGATATTTTGCATATGATAAAATATCCTACCAAAATAGAAATCACTAAATACCCCTGTCACACTCAAGCTGTTGAAAGAAACGTAAAATTAGTGACTGAAGCTTCAATGGCAGTTTGTGGGGAAAAAAAACCGAGATGGGTTCATTCGATCACGAATGGACTCAAGACAACAAATGCCTCATTTTAACACTAAAGGTCAATATAAACTTGATGTTGACCAAACATAAACCTGAATTATTGAGAGTGCTGGTACCTGTGGGGGTAGTAGGAGGAGGTGGAGGAAGGTGGTGGAACTCGAAAAGCAGCCACCTCCTCGTGGTGAGTTCTGGGTTGTCTTTTATGTTAATAAAACTTGAAAAACAAGCGAAGAGCTGCTTGCAATGGTCGCATAAACTAGTCAATACGGATGAAAATAATTTAGGGTCTTGGGGGAACCTCTAAACGACATCGCACAGCGCCCAGTTTTTTTTACCATCAAGTACAACTCTATTGGCAACTTTTCCACACTAGCCCATCCTGAAATAGAAAAAAAAAGAAAATCCATTTAATTTCGCTCCACCCTTAGCGTACATGGGGGGGGGGGGGGGGGCTGTAAAAAACTATACGTACACAGTTTGTAGAGAGATAAATTTCACATCGAAATTAAGTGACGGCATATATTATGTAATGTATCTTTTATTGTTTTGGCAAGAGACGCGTTTAAATGCGATAAATCCGCACGATGCCACACTTTGCACGTTTCCTATGTACATACTATAAAAGATAGGCATAGCCACTCTCCTGGCTATTTTTTAGAAAATTTAATTCTCTACAACTTCCTTCTCTACAATATTTTTCATATCTCTTACCTTTTTTGCCAGCGTTTTCATTTTAATGTGGCCATTACCTTCCATATACAAAGATTTGTCGCCATATTTAAACCGCCATTTTGAATTTGACAAATATTGCAATTTTCTGGGGGTCGAAAAGGTGCTCCCTATCACAATGCCAAATTTCATGTTCCTAGCTCATTACTAAGAGAAATATTGGTATGTAAAATATAGATTCAGCAAGTTTTATATATGGATCGTGAAATAAACGAGGGTAAGAAAGAAAACATATAATTTAGGAAAAGAAAGACGTATCTATTCCCACTACCATACATAGGCGGTTAGAAGCGGTAGCTACCGATGCCCTGCGTAGATACACGAGCAGTGATAATGGTTTAAAAAAACTAAAAAAAAACACGCTTTTATAAATACTGCACTAAAAAGCAAAAAATAATCATCTAACCTGTTCTCTCTGTCTATCCCGTAAGAGCCTTAGTGTAAGCCGTGTTTGTAATTAAGTATCATATTTGAATATAAAAGCGTGGGGCGTTTTTCGAACGCTATTTCGAATAGGTTCGATAATAATTAAAACGCTGAAGACATCATTCGATTAAATGAAAAGCACCCTTATACTTAAATATTATACTTAATTACAAACAAGGCCTACACTAAAGCCATTACAGAGAGAATAGGCTCGATAATTATTTTTTGCTTTTTAGTGCAGTATTTATAAAAGCGTGTTTTTTTAGCCTTTTAAACTATTAATTTATTTTTTACTTTTTAGTTTTATATTTAAAGAGAAAATTTTGGCACTTTCGACTTTTATGTAAGGAATTCGTCTAAATATTTATAATCTGCGGCCTCGAAAATCTCTAGATATCGATTTTTATATGAATCGGACCATAAATTACAAAGCTTATCCGCCATTTTGATGCCACCATTTTGAATTGTTAAATATGGACCGGATAATTGTAAACTGCAACCTCGATAAGCCGCAGATACCGGGGTGACTTGAAAAGGCGGGGGGTGTCTTGGAAAATTTTACACGCAGCAACGACAGAATTTCCTACCATCTTCATGTTAGTAGCGGAACTACCAAACGTGGTAGGTCTAATAAACGTACTTCAATATAAATGTTTATGGCCATAGGCAAACAATCAACAGGTATTTACCGCCACAAAAAAACACTTGCAAGTAAGGTTAGAAAAAGGCTTTTTTTAAATCATGTATACTCAAGGGCGGATCTGGACCTTGAGCTTGGGGGGGGTAACACTGAACCCGAAATTTTTTGGTGAGCAGGGGGAAGAAATCTGAAAAAAAAATTTTTTTGAACAGCAGAGAAAAAATTTTTTCATCCTAAAAAATTTAAAATGAAAATTTCTTGGGGGCGGTAATTACCCTATTAAAATTTTTTTCTTCCCAAATTTAACAAAAATCATACCATTTTAAAACAAAAAACCGCTGCCCAAGGAATCACTACTTCCACATCCAAGTCAATCACAACGAAAAAAACTTTGTATGTGGAAATAATTGTTTATGGAACTTTAATAATATAATATTTGAAATCATCTACCCCAAAAACCCATAAAACGATACCCCACATCGGTAGTGGGGTGGGAGTGGTGAAAGGGGTGGTAGTGAAGGTGGATGAAGTAAAAAAATATGCTGAGGTTTTTGGTTCTTGTACATACACTAAATCACAATTTTTTTTCATCCCCTCTAATAAGGGGGGTGGGGGTGGTAATGAGGGTGGCTAATGCCAAAAAATTTTTTGAAACCTTAGCTTCTCTTGTATGTACTAAATACCAATTTTATGGACTCTTACTTGCTTTATTTACCCATTTACCCCAAATTTACCCCAATTTACCCCCTACCCTTCGTCGGAACAACATGAAAATATAATCTAGTTCCAGATCTCGTTAAAGTACATATGTGTACCAAATTTCAAGTCAATATCTTAAACGGTTCCAGAGTAAACGTGCGCACAAAAAAAAGTTACAGACAGACCGACCGACAGACAGACAGAAATTTTTTTTTCTCTCAAACTTAAAATCTCGACGTTTCATGACATTTTAAGCATATTTGAACAATTAAAATTTTTGAAAATTTTTTTGTCGTTACTATACTTCCACTGGACGTGGAAGTAATTGATGATTTACAGAATCTTGGGGGGGGGGGGGTAATTACCCCGTGACCCCCCCATAAATCCGCGCCTGTGTATACTTCTTGTTGTGTAGCAATGTGAATGAGAGTAATTGTCATGTTTTATTTTTTTTCTTAAACCCGTATTATTTGGGAACAAGATAATAACCTAAAGCCGGGGTCCCACGGCCTGTGACTTGACAAACCTCGAGTTACTCGTGGTTCGTACCTGTGGATTTGTGATAGGTCGAATTCCAAGCCACGCGCATTCCCACGGCGCGTGGCTTGGCAAATCTCGAGTAGCCTCGAGTCGACCACTTCTCGTCAATACACCACTGCGCTGCTCAAATCTCGCTATACAATCCACAACAGGCTGTGGGAACGGATGCACGAGTCGTACTGGCTTGTCATCCGTCGATCCACAAGCCTTTGATGTCCGAAAATTTACCGACATTTCACGGGAAAGATCAAGCCATCACGAGTCACCTCGAGCAATAACGAGTATTTATGTTCCCATGGCGCGAGGTATGACAAACTTCAGACCAGGCTCGCCAAGTCACAGGCCGTGGGACCCCGGCTTAAAAGTTTTGAATTAAATTTATTCCTGTCAGTGGCGTTGCTTTTTATTTTTCGATGTTATTTTAGGGGTCACTTGAAAACATGGTAAAAAATTACATTCGGCGCCCAGGGAGCCGAAAATATAAGAATTATGATGAAAACACTTTAGAAGCTGCTTTAAAAAAAATTCGTAATGAGAATGGAACTTTGAAAGAGGTTTCTGAGGAAAATATGGAATTCCATACAAAAACGCGTTTTTCCAGTTAATAAATTTTCTAATGCAAACAAATGGTTAAAAATAATTTTTAAAACAATATTTTGTTTTCAAGTTACCTCTGCAATGTTCCGACTTGAGAAATATAGTGAAATTATTGCATTTTTCAAGTCGCCCCATGTGGGGTGACTTGAAAAACAACCTTTCAAATTTTTTTTTTTGAGAAATGATGAATCATGTAATTTTTTAGACAGTAGAAATGTGTTTCCTAGTACCTAAAGTTATGTATGCAATTTTTTGTTTTGATAAAAAAATATTTGTTTGGAGTTTATGTGCCAAATATGCGAAACTGTTAGTCAAGTCACCCCGGTTTACGGTACCGATTTTTAGTCGAATCCGAGGATAATTGATAAAACCTCTCCGCCATGTTGTTGCCGTCATTTTGAATTTTAAAGTTTTGATCACATTTGTTTTCTACTTATCAAGCCCTTTCTTTTGATACCCATATCAAGGGGGTTGTTCACTTGTTTATCTCAGGATACATTAAACCACATTTGCCGAATCCGTATGTAAAAACATTGTTACCCTCTGCTTTATAAATATCTAGCAAATAGATTTATAATATTGCTGGATAATGTCATTTTGTTAAACACCGTGAGGATTATTGTAAATTCGTTAAGATAATTCCTCGTGGCGATCCGGCAACGCCGCGATAAGTTTAATGTATCAGAATGTATTTCATTCACTTCATTTAAAGCGTTAACCTAAACATGGATCACTATGATCTGCTATTTGTTTGATTCCTTCCTCTAAAGATGTGATTTTTTTGTTTGTTACACAAGTGTTAAAATTTTGTTATGCGCCTGGGTAAGTGTTTGTTGTATAATTGTTTTTTTTATTTCAGGATTAATTTTAACTTTGATTTATAATTTGAGAGAATATAAACGAATTTGAAATAATATACTTTTTTAAAATGATTGATGGTATGTTTACAATTAATTTTTTGGCTAGAGTGACTTTCTCATGCTAAAATTAGTCGATGGGTATTATTTTTAAGCATAACGCGAGGTCTAGACCTAAAGAAAAATTTAATTTATTTAGGGCAGTATGTTTAAAAAAACAGTAACGCGTTCGTTGTTATTGTGAATTCGGTGTTTTATATTTATATCTTTCAAGATCGGGATTGTGTATTTATTCAGTATATTTAGAGAAAAACGCGACTTACTGTGTTTTGCGTACCTGTACCTGAAAAGGTTATAAGTTTTTAATATTGTAAACCACTTAAGATTATTTTGGTATATGTTTTTACAATTCTCACTCATTTGCTTGCATAACCAATATATTAATTTCGTAATTTATCAGATATCTATATCTTTATAAGGTTTATTTACTGATAATAGTGATAATGTTGAATGATTTTATATGCTAGTGTTCCCACACAGAGAGTCGCACTTGAGGATAGGATTTTGCGGGGTCAGAGGGAAATTGCGTTTATTTTCGGTTTATTATAAATATTTCAAAAACCATAAATGGTATAATCTTTAAAATAGTTTCAGGTACTTCCATTGCTGTAAGGAATACAACCATATAACGTTTTTATCAGAAATTTTGTATATAGTTAAATGCCATGCTCTAATAATGAAATTAGGAACTATTTTCATTGACAAACTACAATATTCAAGTACAACAGAAATTTACAATAAAAACCACTGCCTAAGGAATCACTACTTTCACATCCAGATTTTTTATCTAAGTCACTCACAACAAAAAATTTTGTATGTGGAAATAATTGTTTATGGAACATTAATAATATCCTCTACCCCAAAAACCCATAAAATGATATCCCACATCGGTAGCGAGGTGGGGGTGGTGATAGGGGGTGGTAGTGGGGGTGGATGAAGTAAAAAACATTTTGAGGTTTCTGGTTCTTGTACACACCCTAAATCACATTTTTTTTTCATCCCCTTTAATAATGGGGGTGGTAATGGAAGTGGCTAATGCCAAATTTTTTTTTGATACCTCAGCTTCTCTCGTATATACTAAATACCAATTTTATGGATTCTACCTGCTTGATTTACCTATTTTCCCCAAATTGACCCCAATTTACCCCCCAATCCTTCGACGGAACAAGATGAAAATATAATATAGTTCTAGATCTCGTTAAAGTACATAGGTATGTGTACCAAATTTCAAGTCAATATCTCAAACGGTTCCAGAGTAAACGTGCGCACAAAAAAGTTACAGACAGACCGAGACAGAAATTTTTTTTTCTCAAATTTAAAATCTATCTATCGTGACATTCTAAGCCTATCTGAACAATAAAAATTTTAAAAAATTTTTTTGTCGTTACTATACTTCCACTGGATGTGGAACTAAAAATATGTACTTATAGTTATATTCGTTAGAACAATTAGTACAGTACCTAGAGGTAAAAAATATATGCAAAATTATGGAATAATGTCATATTGAACGGATTTCGTTCATTTTTGGCAGTAAATGCTTCACAGAAAAGTTTCTATATTGATAGTTTTTAAGTTACAACGACTTCAAAATTGCGATTTTAGCTTAAAAAAAAGTATTTCCAAACGGCTTTCTTCAAGTATATTGAAAAGTATTACTTTATAAAAATGTTACAGACCAATTACAGAAAGTACAAACTGGGAATTAATTAGATTTTTTGTTTATTGATGTAGGATTAAAAATTTCGGAGACATTTAAGTTTACATTTGGCATCCAAGTGTTCATAAGATAATTATTTAGAGTGAGAGTTAAATATCTCAGAAACTGTGACACCTACGACAAGGATGCTAATAGATAGAATAATAGGTTATTAATTAAGCATTCAACTGTTTTTTGTTTGTTTCTGTAGCATAAAAACAAAGAAGTTATGATCGAAGCAATGTGCTTCTACACATTTTTTTAATAACAACGTCGCCATTTTGTTACTGTAAATAGCCAGTAATTAAAAAAAAGGAATTTCAAACTGTTTTTCATTAATATATAGCATGACGTAGATGCTCAATTTTTTTGGTTTGTATACAGCACTTGCTTTAGAAAAAAATACAGTTTAAACTATAAAGGTATTTTCGATAAAACGTAATTTTTTTTTCCTTTTCCAGATATCTCAATAAATATTAGTTTTATTGAAAAATGGGTAGAGACCAAAAATAAAGCTCATAAATGAATCTCGCTTGTTTATTTATTTACATAGATTTAATAGTTTCAGAGATATGAAAGTTTACAAATGGCGCCCGAACATTTATAAGACGAAAAATCCAATTTAAATGTTAAATATCTCAGAAATGAAAGACAATTAATTGCGCTTTCAAATTATTTTTACTCGTTCCTGTAGCATAAGAAATAAAGAAGTTCTGACGAAAATATGTGCGTATTTGTTTTTTTATATAAAAAGGTCGCCCTTTTGTTACTCTAATTAGCCAGTAATTTAAAAAAAATTATCTCAAATACAGTTTTTGGTTAAGATGTAGCATTACTTAGATGCTCATTTAAAGCACTTGCTTTAGAAAAAAAATGCATTTTAAACTTTAAAGGTAATTTCTAAACACTTTGGATACCAATTATAAACTGAAGTATCTCCGAAATTATTAATCCTAAACAAAAAATATAATTAATTCCCAGTTTGTAATTTCTGTAATTGGTCTGTAACATTTTTTCGATAAAGTAATACTTTTCGAGATACTTGACGAAAGCCGTTTAAAAATACCCTTTTCTTTAAGCTAAAATTTAGAGGAGGTGACATCCACCCCCTATAAATTGGCAAGCCCCCGCACAATATAGAAACTTTTCTGTGAAGCATTTACAATTATACTGCCAAAAATGAACAAAATTCGTTCAATATGACATTATTCCGAAGTTAAAACCTCTAGTTACTATACTAAATAGCAAGTATTTAAAACAGTTTTAAAGATTATGGCTATGTTTGATTTTTTAAATATTATTTATAATAAATCGAAAATAAATGCACATTTCCCTCTCATTCTGCAAAATCCTATCGTTAAGAGAATAACTTTTTTAGTTGTATCCGATTCGAACCAAACTTTACTCATTTATAAAACAAATCAAGATCTGCTTGTGACCAAAAAAACATTCGCCTCTTACAAATGCAAAGGCGCCTGCAATACCAAAATAAATGGAAAACATGATAAAAATCATATTAGGGATTCTCTTACCGGAAAATTTTATTAACGAAAGTTGTTCAGAATTGTCCGAAAACCTCGAGTTAAAAATTTCATCAAAATTGAAAAAATATTGTAATTTTGGTTAAAATAATGTCCAAGTCAGAAAACATCATTTTAAGGAGTTTTTTTTATTTAGAAAAGTGTGCTATAACAATTTTGTTTGATATTAAATGCAAGCTGTCAGATAGTTGTCATGTAATTTGTATTTTTTTTTTAATTTTTAAATTTTGAGGAAATTTTGGCCATTTCTTGCTCTTACCCCCAAGGGGTAAGAGCAAGAAATGGCCAACCCCCAAGGGATTAAAATGTAGAAGAATTTATTCTGCATCTGAGTGACGCGAGACCAATTTATTTATCAAGGGCGCCAGTCGCGTTCTCCCCTTGTTCTTCCACTCCCAGGCGGGTTCGAGATAGGATACAACTCGATAGAACAAGTAATAGGCCAGGGCTGCACTACCTTAGATTATTAACGACGCTCTCTCTTTCGATAATAATTGATTTTTCTCTCTGACGGGATTTTACTTATTTACCTAATAATAATGGATTTTATGCCTAAGATTTCTGATTTGTTTTCATAAAAAAATCCTTATCAAGCTTCCGTAAGGTAACCAGAATATTGATGTTCAAACTTGTGGAATCATGAGACGTTCAATTAACTCAATTTCTGGTCTTCCCAAGTCCTTCGTGAAAATATATTGTTTTTTTTTCCTTGACTAAAAATTATACTTTTATTTTTGGCACATTTTTCCATGACCACAATATACTTTTACTCCCATAGCCTGGACCAAAATATATTTTCCTAAGTGAAATAACCAGAGCTCCCATTGACCGTGTACTCTCCTTGTGGAGAGGAACGGGATTAATGGGATAACGAGACTATGGGGTACAATAAGCTTAAGCTTCAGTACGGCGGGGCTTTTGGCACCGCAACCCATAAGGAAAAAAAAGTGAAAATTTTCACCTGGTTGTGCCTTACGTTTTAACGAACTCATATCAGTCCCCTTGTGCTAGTTTTCGGTTCTGAAGCCTTCCAAACTTGTATGGTATTAAAATGCCTTTGAATGAATTTTTTACCTAAGTCACAATTTCATTTTGTCTTCGACATGGGTCGATTCTGGAAGATTCTATAACAAAAACCACACCTAAATCAAAAATGTTTATGTTTGATTCATTTTTAAAACAATGTGTATATGTAGTCGTTGATTATTATAAATCTGAATTATGAAATAAAAATTGAAAAAGTCAAAATAATTCTTATATGTGCAAATTTTAATTACCATTCCTCCAGAGAAATAGGTGGTGAAAGTCAGTTATATATATATACAGTGTGTCCCAGGATAGATGTAACAAGAGATGTAATAGACCAAACATTTTGGAATTTTGGAATGGTATTTGAGAATTGAGTCCTGGCTTGTTGTAAAACTAAAGTATACCAAAAATGACTTGATTTGGTGTTCTACAGTTATAAGCAAAGTTGTAAAAATCACCACTAATAAAGTACCTTTATTTTTCAAAATATGAAAAAATTCCACTAAGAAAAGTTATTTAGAATGCAATTTTATACCTCTACACCAAATTTCAGGAATATAAAATTATTTTTTTGAAACTTCACATTTTTTCAATAAATTAGTATTTTATTTTGAACCATTCAATTAAAACTGCATAGAAATTATTTTTTGTGAAGTAATATTTAAAGTTATGTAGAAGCTAAATGTAGGCTATGAGAAAAGCAGTGGATACACATTTATCATTTATTATTGACATATCTGTCAAACGTAGTCAATTTATCCTTAATTTCTGTTTCAAATTAACGAACCAAGCATAAAAAATTAAGTGAAAATAGTACTCACAGTGCGTGAAAAAATTTATATTGTGCAATGCTACGGAATTGGCGGTGAAAACTCGCTAAGAGAAGTGGTAAGCCAATTTAATTTGAAATTTCCAAACACTGCTTTGTCACGTACTCAGGCTATGAGAATAATTAAAAAGTTTCTGGCTACTGGTAGTGATCTTAACATGAAAAGAAAAATAAAAGCATATGATGAAGACAATGTTGGGGATATTATAGCTCATGCCTCTGTTATAGAAAATCCTAGGATACCACTAAGAGAGAGATCAGCTCTTATTAATATTAGCAAGTCTGAACTCCAAAGAATTTACAAGGCAAAGAAAATTAGGGCATATAAAGTAAATTATAAACATACGCTTGAAGAGGGAGATGACGGCCGTAGGTTGGATTTTTGTTTGAACATTGGAGAAAAAGTCATGGAAGAGAGATTTTTTCTTCATTTCATAATTTTCTCAGATGAATCCACATTCACAACTAATGGTGTTGTTTCATCTCAGAATTGTCGGTTTTGGGCTTCTGAAAATCCAAATTTTAGAATTCATTGTAGAAGTCAATATTATAAAAAAGTGAATGTGTGGTGTGCCGTTTCTTATCACGTTGGAGTTATTGGACCTTATTTCATTGAGGGAAGGTTAAACCAGCACACTTATTTACAGCTTCTTGAAAGGTTTTCTGAAGAACATGTAAATATTTTAAGAGATATGCCTTTAGTTCATTTTCAACGTGATGGTTGCCCTGGCCACTCCACAGAAATGGTTAATCGGTGGTTGAATTTAAATTTTGGAGAAAATTGGATTGCCAGGAATGGACCGATCAAGTGGCCGGCGAGATCCCCAGACCTATCAATATTGAATTTCTTTTTATGGGGTCGCCTCAAGCAGTTGGTTGACGCTGAACTACTTCCTAACGATGTAGCAGTATTGAAGCAGAGAATTACAAATGCCGTAAACTCCATACCGTTAGATCATATTCGAAACAGTTTTAAAGGCTTCAGGCGAAGGATCGAAATGTGTGTGGATGTGGGTGGTAGCTACGTCGAATAATAAAAAAATTGTAAACGTTGTTTTGTATTGGCCAATAATTAATTTGTTTGTGAATCTGTTATGTTTTTGACATTTATTACTAGTTATAATTTTTAAACCTCATTAATCTTCTGTTAGTAATTGTTTCTTGTTTTACAATTAGTTCGATTAACATTATACCTTCTTACATCTCGTATATTCAATTTTTTATTTACCAATAGCCTACTTTAAATATGAATTCAACTCTTAATTCGCAAAAAATGGGAAGTTTCAAAAAAATAATTTTATATTCCTGAAATTTGGTATAAAATTGCATTCTAAATAACTTTTCTTAGTGTAATTTTTTCATATTTTGAAAAATAAAAGTACTTTATTAGTAGTGATTTTTACAACTTTGCTTATAAAACACTCTGTAGAACACCAAATCAAGTCATTTTTGGTATACTTTAGTTTTACAACAAGCAGGACTCAATCCCCAAATACCATTCCAAATATAATAATTCAATAGCTACATGTTTCTTCTTTCATTTAAGCTTCCGTGAGGTCAATTTCATTAGTTAGTTCAAAAGTTACAACAAATTTAGTGTGGCGCGTCCGAGGCCGCGCGCGCTTCGCTTGCCGTACTTACGTGTCTCCGCATTCAATTTTCGTGCGTGAAACAAAAAAATCTGGAGCCTAAATTTTTGATGGTACAAAAAAACTTTATATTCATTTTTGATGTGAAATTTCCTGTACTTTCGAATGGATCAATTACTTTTTGAAAAAAATATATATTTTTTATGATCTATTTGACAAAGAATGGTATTTTGCCACTAGTTTGTTTAATAACAAATTATGCTCAAGGACTATTGTTGGTAACTTTTGGTATGTTGTTCCTGGCATGTTCAGAGATATATTCTCAAAAGTTACCGCTTCCCGAAATTTTTCCGAAATGAAAATCTCTATTGACTCCACTATACATGAGACGTGACTTATTCCAATTTTATTCAACGAGAAACAACAAGAAATTTATTAGCCGTAAATTTCTTTTAATCTGCCGTCACGCATTCTGTATGAAATTGTTCCTATTTGTTATCTTATTTGTTTGTTTTCACATTTTGAATTATATCTTTTATGAGCTTACGAAAATACTACAATGAATAATGCATCAATATGTATCTATTTGATTTGTTGCAGCAGAAGCTCATAAAATACCAAATTGCGCGCTAAATATTGACACAATTAATTATTCATTGCTGTAGCAAACAAAGGAAAATCCCTCGGAAAATCCTGTCTTAGGAATTTGCCAACTGTTCAACAACTTGACTCATTTGCACTGCGACTAATCAAAGACAATGATAAAAATTAGTTTTGGAGTGTCAATTAATAAATGCATAATAGTTTCATTGAATTTTTTTATTTACGTAGTTTCCAATAGTTCCATTTTGACGTAGCTTTCGATAACCTTCATTTTAATTGTTTTCTGATATCAGAAATCTTGATGGTTTCAATGTTTAGTACTGTGGGTAGATTGCTGTTGATGGTGAGAGAGAATAATTTTTAACAAAACAATATGAATGTGAAGTATAATTGTACAATGTTTATTTTACAAATAACTAGTGCAATCTCCACATATAATAATAATAATAATAATATAAAAAACAACAACAACAATTTTTATTTACATAAAAATACAATTACAAATAACAAAAATTTACGGTAAATAAATATAAGTAATCTACCAAGTCAAAGATTTGTAGATTCAATATACACCATGTCTCACTTTTCATGACTCCCATGTCACGGCTCCCTGATTAAAAATGCGTTTCTGGATTTTTGGATATAGGGGTTTTGAAGTATGCTGATCAATGATATTGTGTTAGTATTTTTGTAAAAAAATGCCTAATATCATTTTTTGAAAAATTAGGTTCATTTTTCTTCATAACGACGAACATCACTGGTGGATTTTTAAAGATTTTACCGTGACACTATCTCCTGATGGGTAAGTACTCTCGTGGGGACAAGTCTTATAACGTATTTTTGCTAAAATCTGGTCGTGTACATCTAAGTTCAATTTTTGTGACATTGTCATTTATTTGTCAAAATTCATTGCAAGTGTGCAAATAGAGACAGATTTACATTAGAAAAAAACCGCTGCCCAAGGAATCACTACTTCCACATCCAGATTTTCGATCCAAGTCACTCACAACGAAAAAATTTTGTATGTGGAAATAATTGTTTATGGAACTTTAATAATATAATATTTGTAATCCTCTACCCCAAAAACCCATAAAACGATACTCCACATCGGTAATAAAGTAAAAAAATATTTTAAGGTTTCTGGTTCTTGTACACACACACACTAGGGTGGCCCATCTCTATAGAGGGTGAATTTTTTTTGCGTATTTTTTAAGTCTCACCCCACGAAAATATACTATTATACTAGGAATAATTTATGTCAAAGTTTCAGATAATTCGGTGAACGGTAACCCGTGCCGCATTCAGGTAGAAATTTGTAGATAAGATTTCATTACGGTAATACACTTAAATTTTACTTAAAATACAAATATCTACCTCTTTTCTCATAATGTTTTATTGGTGTAATTATTTCCTAGAAATTATTTGTTTTGGAAGTTTGGAAATATAATGCACCTACGGTAGGTTTTTCTGTCAGTTTGCAATTGTGTTTTACAGTGGTGACATTATAAGTTCTAGCATACGTTCCTTTTTGAAAAAACATTTAACGATGGCTGATGTTAGATCCTTACGAAAGGATACTTTCATTTACTTAGTTGGACACTATTCGTCACAAATCATTGGCAATAAATTGCCGTCTAATGGACAAGTATTACAAGTGCTCTTTTATAACATTCGTGAAGTGAAGCTAAGTGTACATGAAAGTGCTAAATTAACAATAAAAGAGGTGTCAGTTTTTTGGGATAAAGCTCGCATTCCGACACGTCAGGATTTTCATTGTGTTAAACAACTAGATAAACTTTATGCAGAGTGGAGGAACTTACAAAAATCGGCTAAAAGGGCCAGTGCGGGAGGTAAAGAAAAAAATTTCGTTGAAAAATTGGACGATCTTTTTGACATTTCTCATGCAAATGCATTGGAGTTGATGAAAATAGATGAAGATAGTTTTTAATTAACCAAAGAAAAAAGGGACGTCCTGGATTTATGCATAGTATTGATTACCAACTTGCTTCTCAAGAAAAATCAGAAATTATCCGAACGAATTCAACGAAGTCAACAAGAAAAAGCTAGATTAGAGGAAACAGTCACCTGTCCATCATCAAGTAGTAATTCAGCCGACTCCAACGAAAATGAAGATGAAATAATCGAAGCCCAAGAAGAGTTGTTACAAGACCAGCCTGGCCCGTCACAGCCAAAAAAGAGGAGATTGTATGGAACATGTAACATCATCACACCAAAAATAGCCGCTGCATTTGATGCTTGCAAAATAAGCGACAGGTATGGAGTTCATATTTTGACGGCAGTAGCAGAAGCACTAGGACATGACACCACATCTTTTTCCATCAGCAGAACCACACTTCAGCGCTCTAGACAACGCATCCGCGAAGAAAGAGCTGAAATATTAAAAACTGCCTTCGGTAATTCTGAATTGCCGGCCCCAGTCATCCATTGGGATGGAAAACTTTTACCTTCTCTCACTGGAATGGGAAATATCGATAGACTTGCTATCTTAGTTACTAGTGGAGATATTGAACAACTACTTGGAGTACCAGCTTTGCCCAATTCAACTGGAAGAGAACAGACTGAAGCAGTTTATGATGTGCTTTGTGAATGGAATTTGGACGAAAAGGTAATAGCTTTGTGTTGTGATACAACAGCATCAAATATGGGTTATATAAATGGGGCAGCCACACTATTGCAACAAAAATTAGAAAGAGATATTCTATATTTTCCTTGTAGACATCATATTTTTGAAGTGGTTTTGAGAAGTGTGTTCGACACAAAAATGCCTTCCTCATCTGGTCCAAATGTGCCACTATTTAAACGTTTTAGGGAATTTTGGCCTAAAATAGATCAAAATAAACTAAAAACTGGATTTCAGGTATCAAAAATTAAACACATTTTACAACCAGTTAAAGCCGAAATTGTAAAGTTTCTAAATGCAGATTTAACTTTGCAACAGCCTCGTGATGATTATAAAGAATTTTTAATGGTTTCTAAACTTTTTGTTGAAGAAGAGCCCACTCACACGACATTCTATCAACCAGGGGCATTTCATCATGCACGTTGGATGGCCAAAGCCATTTACTGTCTAAAAATATTTTTTTTCCAAGATCAGTTCCAACTAACTAAAAAAGAAAAATAGGTATTGAAGATATATGTCTCTTTATTGTAAAGGTTTATGTAAAGGCCTGGTTTACAGCGTCATTTGCTAGTAAAGCACCGCTTCATGACTTAGACTTTTGTAAAGAACTCATTAATTATCAAAATATTGACAAAGAAATATCTCAAGCCGCAACTAGGAAAATAGTGAACCATTTGTGGTACATCAAGAGGGTATTAAACGACTTATGATTAGTAACATTACTGACGTTGAAAACAAGGAAATTCAGGACTTCATATGCGAGAACACTAAACAGTTTTTTCAAAAATTGGGTTTGTCTATGGAATTTTTGGAAAATGATCCAACAACATGGAAGGAAAATGAAAGTTATACCCGATGTTTCAATATTGTAAACAAAATTAAAGTTGTAAATGATGCCGCTGAGAGAGGAATCAAACTTATTACTGACTATAATGACATTTTAACAAAAAATGAAGACCAAAAACAGTTTTTACTCCAAGTTGTAAATGATTATAAATCGCAGTTTCCAAATGTAAAAAAAGAAACCCTGTCGCATGCTTTGGCCTAGTGCAAAAAGTATTGTTTTTATTACTATATGTCTTGTAGATTTAGGATAATATTTGGTACTATGTATGAAAAAAACGTTTCATAATAAAATACACAAAGATAAAACGAGAGTTTTATTTCAAAAACTAGTCTAGTTTGCTGATTAAGAAAAAAACAACAATGCATCAACCAAAGAATGTAAATAATTCCATTTACTTTTATTATTGCATAATAATGCATTCTGCGGCACCCCTTGCCTTCAATTTGCCTCAATAATATTTTGAGGGGACTGTTTTTTCTTCGACGGAACAAGATGAAAATATAATTTAGTTCTAGATCTCGTTAAAGTACATATGTGTACCAAATTTCAAGTCAATATCTCAAACGGTTCCAGAGTAAACGTGCGCACAAAAAAAAGTTACAGACCGACAGACAGACAGAAATTTTTTTTCGCTCAAACTTAAAATCTCGACGTTTCATGACATTCTAAGCCTATTTGAACAATAAAAATTTCTTAAATTTTTTTTATCGTTACTATACTTCCACTGGATGTGGAAGTAAAATAGTTGTCCTATTTTTTTTGCTCACGACAGTACCTTAGACCCAGATTTAAAAAAAATCAAATTGTTAATAAGTGATGTGATAAGGGAGTCATGAAAAGTGAGACATACTGTATATTTAAAATATTCGTTTAACTATTGATTGACAGATGTCAAGTGCCCCGTCACACCTGTCTTGAATGAAAAAAGAGCTGGTCCCCGATGCTGTTAAAAACCACATGCATAATTTGAATTTTTTTGCCTTAAAAAAGCGAACGGACCCCGCACTTATCTTATGGAAAAACTCTCATGGGCCCTACTCGATCCTATGTCTAGTTTCCGAGATACAGCCATAAATTCTTGTAAAATTCTCTATCGTCTCGAACTTTTAATTTATTGATACGGTATTGGAGGTCAAAGGAGGAATTTCCGAAAGTTTTTCAATGGGCTATTTTCCTATATTTTTTTTATTGAATAATATCATAGAATATCTACAAACAAGCCTTCCAATACAGATTTCCGCAAAAATAATTATCAATTTTCTAAGAAAACAGAAGTTAAAATAAGTGGAGCAACAGGTATTTTAAATTGGTGACGTAGGTAATTTGCCGATGACGTAGGTAGTTTGTATGGATTTGTTGATAGAATGGTTTTATACAAAACAGTGTGGTGTTGCCAAGTTGAAATTCCTTCTCTAGTTCTAGTAAGGATAATTGAAGAAAACAGGAGCTTATTTACAATTTTAATATATCTATCCACAAAATTTAATTTTCTCATATCAAAAATAATAGGCGTGAATTATTAAATATTTTAAATAATTTTTAATGCCGATTAGATTTTTGAAAACATATTTAGCAAATCATAACAACAATGTCAACGGCTAGTCAAATGACAGATGTGTTCTAACGTCGCCGTCGCGCGTCGGCGTCGTGTTGATTTGAAGCATTTCAGTTTCTTTCATCGAGGTATTTGCTGTAATTTACAAATAGTAGATAATGTCATTTAAAACGTATTTTATAAAAAGTTGTGGAAACACAAATATAAGTGCTTCGGAAAAAAAAATTGTAACTGTTCCGAAAAAATTGATATTTGAAGAACTTGGTGACAAGCTTCTAATATTTTTGACCCATCCCTTCAAAAATAAAAATTTTGTTATAGAAAGAATCTATCAAGTCATAATCAACTTTTGGCAAATTGGACGAATCTCCTTTCACAAAATTCAACTCCATCTTAATAAAAGTAAAAATTAAACGCCACATAAACAAACAACAAATAAATCTAACCAATATATCTCTTTCACTTGTATTGTGACAAGAAGTGACAGCTGACGGCACGCAAAAAATGTTGCCACATAATCCTCGCCGTGAGTTTTGTTTACATTTTTAAGATAACTTTTACATAATAACAAATATAAATACCTTAATTCCTTCTAAATACATGTATATAATATTTATTGATATTCAAGATATTGAGAAAAATAGAAGTGCTATAGGTAAAATAATGTAAAGTAAATACACAATTTGGCATTCATATAAGATAGTTACAGTCTAAGCGAAAGTTGCCTATGATTGGTTAAATTATTTCCCGCCAAATAAAATCTTTTGAAATAACATTTGTTGTGGAAAAGCCTGCAGATTTACTGTTATAGGCATTACTTAATGTGTTTTTCCAGTCTATATCTGGTGATTTTTAATTTTTCAACTTTGTTTTCTTATACGACAGATTTTTTTGTGCGATTAAGAAGATTTTCCTGCATACGAATACATACAATGTTCATAATAGTACCCCGGGTAGTCACTTTTTTGATAAATGTTCCTATATCTTCAATTAGGAAAATCCATGTGGAAAATTTACAATTAACAGATCATCAAAAATATAAAATATTTACACTTTATATTTTCAACGCTTTGCCACTTGATTACATATTTATCAATTACATAATAAAACAATAAAATACCCAAGGCAGAGGTTCTAAAATGTTTTTAACAACCATTCAATGTTCAACGCCACTATCAGGGTCCTCTGCTTTTAAACTAAACCGCAACGTTAACTCTATCATCACTAAATTGTAGTCCTGAAGATGACAACAAAAAAATGTCGAAACGTCGAATATAATAAAAGTATCTCAAAAAGGATTATATTTATTTATTGAAAAATAAACGTAAATCATTATTTTACCGGCCGGTTAACATTTTTTGTTATCACATTATTTAATATGTATACAAATTGGTTTTTTCCCACGATTGTAATTACGAGAGCGTTGTCTATTTATATTTTGGGAAAACGGACTTTAATCTACGTAGAAAATATGACAACTTACAGTAAACGCTGTTGTTATTTGTGTTGGTGCCTGCGAGACTAGTAATAATTCAACCTTTAGACGTGTTTTTCTTCTATAACTAATAATTGAAAAAAGCGAAACCTGTAAGTGCTAAATGTGAATATATTTATTATAATGTAGTATTGAATAATTTAATTAATATTTACCTACTATATAGTGCATGCTGTGTACTTTTTTTTTTAGATAAATGACGATAGTTCGACACGTAGTTTCCCCGGTTTACACCAGTTTTTTAGAACGAGACATGAGTAGTTTGTTAATTACGTAATTGTTATACAATTATAATTAACAATTATTTAATAATTATCTACGATGTTCCTTTCAACTGATGCTTCTAAATTCTAATGTTTTATAAAGTCTAATGTTTTCTGTCCGGATAAAAACATAAAAGTAGAACCTTTTCTAATTTTATTGCCTTAGCCAATAAAGTGAATAAATTAAGAAACATAAAATAGCAACGTCTGAAAAAATAAATCAAAATATTTTTCAAGTAAAAATCTACTGGAAAGGGTTAATGTTGCTATGTTAATGGTCACAAGTTCGAGATGCCACCATTTTAAAAAGAAAAAATTTGTCAAGTACGAGTAGGACTCACGTGCCGTGCTTAAATAATATACAGTGCGTTCCGTAATAAAGTACAATACTCCTCGATCCTTGTCGAAACTAACATGAATTTTTCATATAAAATTTTTCAAAATCAATCTTCCCTGTCTAGGTGTGCTCATTTACAGGCGCGTGCTGGCCCACAGGGATACCGGGAGTTTCCCGATGGGTCCTCGATAGAAGGGCCCTCTCCGTTTATTAATTTCCATTTTGTAGGGGAGCAAATTTTCATTTCCGAGGTAAAACATTTCTTCTGAATTTCTCTCTCCCCCCGCTGCTAAAAGAAAACTCCGATTTTCTCATCAATTTTCATTTTCGAGGTAATTTTTTTTTCCGATTTCTGCCTGGGGCTTTTTCTAAGTTATTTTCCCGGGGCCCAAAATCGTCCCACCACGCGCCTGCTCATTTACTAATAAAGGGGGAGCGAGATTTTTTCATCCAAAATTATCGGCATATAACGTTATCATATTCTAATGAAATAAAGCAACTTGCTCCTGCATAAAGAAAATGTAATTCTATTGTCAACTCCGCTCCTACAAGTATGTCTCGTTAGTATTAAATAATATTTGTCAAATGTACATATTTTGGAAGGTATTAAATTATATGTTAAGTAAACAATCCTGGCTTGTTTGTTTATGTAATAACATAATTGTTATCGAACGTGATTCGTACATTTTGCATAAAATAATTGGTAATAATGTTAGCCGAGATTAGGTTTGGTTGTAAAAGAATACAAGAATATACCAGTTATATTTCTATTAATTATTTTTTATTTATTTGCTTTTATAATGATTAGAAAATATTATTTAAATCCAGACGACAGAGAAAATTTTATAGTGAAATAAATCTCCAAGAACTTGCAAAATGAATAATATTTTTTTAATGAGTTCGTGAAAGTATATAGAATAATATCCTGAAAAGTTTACATTCCGCTCGGATGCAAAACAAAAAAAATGTGAAAAAAAAAATTTTTTTCATCTATTTTTTCAAAATTTTGAAGTTAATTCAGTGTAGGAAAAAATAATAAATACAGGTGGATAGACCACATTTTTCTGAACAAAAAATATTCTAATAAAATGTATCGCTAAAGCCACGGTATTCCTGGAAAAAAAATAGTGAAGTAACTCTGTCACTTTTGTTGCATGTCGTGGTTGTATAAATCTCGTCATGTACCAAGAGTAAACAAATGCCTCGTTACAGCCCTCTCAGACCTACCTTGCACTGATGAGAGCCAATAGCTCGAAACTGCAGTCTGCAAGTGGTATGGGATGGCTGGCACGAGAGCTCCTTTCAGTAGGAATAAGTCTTTCGGCTGGTATCTATTGCAATCGAAACGTTAGCGTTTTGTGGCAATACATAATAGTTATTGCACTTAACGCAGCCAGGCTTGTAATTTGTAATTCAGCGCTCGGCGGGGCATTAGTCCGGACAATAGCTGTCGGTTGCAGTCTGGTTTTTATTCCTTATATATTTAAGGAAACATATAGAGGAGTTCGACGAAATATTTCACTAGTAAATATGTATATATATGTTATTTCTTAGGTTTTCGCGGGTGTTAAATGAAGTGTTGGTGTACTTCCGGGTGTCTTCCCACGTAGTTGATAGGCTCCTGTTGGAGCCATTGTTGTCTAAACGACGTTTCGGCAGACTTGGACAGTCCAGTTCGAGCAACGAGGAGCAGCAGTAGGCAGCTTTTAGCGAGAACCTGAAGATGGCGGATGGGATTCTGTCGAAACGTCGTTTAAACAACTACTCTTCTAGCTAATACTGACAGTCCTGCGTAAAAAACCTTGATTAGAAAATGAAGGTATTTTTAAAACGCGCCATTTGAGACCAAGTAAGACCTTTCATATTGAACCGTTCATTTGTTATAAACAAATTAAGGTTTTTAATTCGCAACTTTTTTCTCTGATATTAAACGCTATATTTAAATTCTATGTCTTGAAAACTGTAGTATATCGTCCATAGAATTCACTATTTTTTTAATTTCGATATCTTAAATAGTGCCTTGTTTGAACAATCAAGATAATTTGTTTATCAACTAATAGCTCGTGTTTAATTCAATTCTTGGTCATCAGACCTCATGCAATCGATAAATATCGATACTATCTACCATTGTTATATGGTCCGGACCAAAAAAAAAATGTTTAATTAAATGTAAAAAAGCAGCCTTATAAACAAATGAAATACCTCTGCGGTGGAATATCGTATCGAAATGAGGTTTTCGGCATTTGATAGAGTTAAAAAAAGGAAAAATTCGAGCCCGAGTAGACTTTGATACGATAACCGGAACCGGAAATATCTTCATATTTCTCTTTTTTCGTCTTGGTCTGTCATTTGTTTATTTAAAATTTTTTAAGACAAACCTTGGGTTAAAATGAAAATTACAAGTTACTGTAACAATAATTCAAATAAGCTACAAAATTCGATAAACTTTTCATACGTTTTGGGCGGTTTAAAAAATGCCGTGTCGATCGTCGCAGGACGATCGATTACGTATAACTGCGGCGACGCCTGCGCGGTACGCACTATATATTTGAAATTCGAGCGGCAACGGAATTTAAATAATGAAAAATTATTAAAAATCTTATGTTCTAGCATATGTTATTTAAACAAATTTTATAAGAATTTATTTATATTACTTCCACATTAACTGGAAGTATAGTAACTAAGTAAGCTTAACTCTCATTTGGGAAGGACTCTTACAAAAGCAGCCACGGCTATCTGAACGTGCTGTAGGCTGTTTGCTAAGACTTGGGGTTTGCAGCCGAAAATAATACATTGGTCCTACCTTTCGGTTGTTAAACCCATGATGACCTACGCACCATGTGTATGGTGGCCAAAAACAGAAGAAAAACTGACACAAGGAAAGTTGCAGAAACTGCAACATCTTGCCTGTCTAGGTTGGTCACGTAAGGATTTTAGAGCTAATACAATTTGAATCCATGACCAAACCCACTGACACTCAATGTCAAGCGAGCAGGGTTGAAGCACTGCGGTTGGAGAAAGAGTCACTTATCTCATACACAGATGGATCTAAGATGGCCGAAGGGGTAGATGTGGCCGTAGCGGGGCCTAAATGCAGGATATCTAAAGCCCCTGGCAATACTCCAACCATCTTCCAGGCTGAAATGTATGCTATGCCCAGGAATGCCTTAACAAAGGCATTCGAAGGGCAAAGATCTATTTACTTTCAGATAGCTAGGCAGCACTAAAGGCTCTCAGGTCCTATACTTTCGAGTTTAAAGTTGTCTGGAAATGCAGACAATCCCTGAAGCAACAACATGGGTGCCACAGCATAAGGAAAATAGAAGGTGATGAATTAGGTGACAGCCCTGCAAAAAGAGCCCCATTTTTCGAACCTGAACCGTTTTGTGGCTTGTCTAAGAGACACATAACGGAGAAGCTCCAAAAATGGGAAAGGAAACAGAAGTCAGAGGAATACTCTAGGCCAAAGACAAGCGAAAAAGTTTATAAGCTACTCGACAAAGAAAGTCCGACCTAAGGCTGATCACGGGCCTTCTTACTGGACATTGCCCCTTGAGATATCTCAAGGACATGGGCATGGCAGAAGATGACAATTGCAAATACTGTGAATCTGCAACTGAGACTGCGGAACATATACTTTGCGAATGCAAGGTATTAATCCGCATTAAGCAGAAGTACATGGAACAGGCGAAATTAACGCCTGAAGACATAGGGAAATTAGCTCCCAGGAAAGTCACAAGCTTTATAAAGTCTTGGAATCCTGGGCAACAACTAAAGGATGTTTTTTTTTTAGAGGAATAGAACTTTAAAATGAAATAAAACACATAAAAATCTTGCTAACGCCCATGGTATTGACTGGGTACGCTGAACGCGACATGGTATTGAATTTATTGGAAATATAATTTTATGCCATTAGTGCTTAAATATGATTTCGGGCATGTGGGTGTCGCGGCTGGCTCGAATGTAGCGCAATCTGGAAGTCCAATTTTCGATCACATTTTCGAGCAGCTGGGGCGGTATGTCGGTAATAACTCGTCTAATGTTGGCTTCCAAATGGTCCAATGTCTCTGATTTATCGGCGTAGACTAGTGATTTCAGATATCCCCACAGAAAATAATCCAAGGTGTGATATCACACGTTCGTGGAAGCCACGACTCAAATTTTTTTGGTGAAAATGAGGATCAAGAACAATTTTGATTTCGGCCCATTCACCGAACGTCCGACGCAAATGATGGTCACGCGGCTTTACTTCGTGCACGAGCTGAATCTTTTAGGCAAGCTCGTAAACCAAGATCTTTCCTCAAAATCTTCCATAAGGTGCATGGACACAGCTCCAATTGCTGGGCACGACGGCGATTCGACTCATTTGCACAATTTGCAAGCGTTGTGCTGCCGTAAGTCAATTCATGGTGAAATGGCAAAACATAATGAGCACGATTCAGCTGTCAGTTGTTAAATTAACTGTCTCTAGAAACAGTATCGCCAATTCAAAAAACAAACTTCTAAAAAAACACCCTTTAGTTGTAGGGTTTTTCACGAAAGGTCTTTTAGGTCGAGGTGAAGAAAGGCCAATTTATAGCCAAGCGACCACTTAATCAATCTACAATCCAGGGAACTAGTAGAGTAAAATCTGGAAGTAAAGTCGCTTAGTTTTCGAGAAAAAAAAACCGGCGTAGAACCAAACCAGACTTGTAGGATTCTTTAGTAAGATAATCGTGTACACGAAATCATTTTTTACGACATTTTTTGGTGGTCGAGAACTTTTTTATTTCGGAAAAACTCAAAAAAATTGATTTTTAATGAAATATGTTTTTTAACGTCTCCACCGCTATATCTCTGAAAATATTTGTGCTATCAAGCTATTTTTTTTTTTTTAGATTAAAGTAGGCACAATAGCGCTTCGAACAACGTCCCACGTGAACCCGATTTATTTTTTTTTAAGTTGGTAAAATAATAGGAAACTCAAACTTGTTATTTTCAGTAGCGTAATTTTAGGCAATCGAGAAAAAATGTATTTATGAAAATTTGTATATACATGCTGCGTACAAATTGAAGCCAATAGTTGAAAAAAGTTTTCAGGATAAAAATTTTTCAAGTCCCGTTGATAGTATTGAGTCAGCGATTTTTTTTTAACGGGCCAAAGTCATATTCTTGCGCGCTCGGCTGTAGCAAGCCTGCCGACTGCAACGATCTGACGGTTCCGGTCGGGGTGTATGTAATAGTTTAACTTATATCAATAGGTACTGCAAAACCAGTAGTGATCAAAAGATCTAGGGGATCAATATTATTGTTCAATATTTCATATATTGTACAGTAGTATTGATCATATGTTGTTAATATTGAGAAATTGTACAAAAAATATTAAATAGTCTCCTTTTAATAATAAAAAGACAGGTAGGTAGATATAAATACCTAATCTATAAATATCAATCAGTGTTACTAACTACCCATCTAATTAGTAAGTTTATTAGACATTTTTAAATGAATGAGTGTAAAAACGTACGCATAAACTGAGTTTTATTGTTGAAATAAATTTTCTATTTGGATAGATAAATATGTAGTATGTAGTTTACGTAGGCCCTACATTAATAGCATCCTAATTCGTTCATATCTGCCTCGAAATCTTAAATAATGTTGTTACAGGAACGACATTTGCACTCGTTGCAACATTTTAGGCCTTCCTTAAACAAGCACATTTTCGATTGTCACAATTTTTATCCGAACAATGAATTCTTAATGATTTTCGACAACCGCCACTTCTACGCGACTAATCTGACCAACCCTGCATATTACAGTACCTAGAGGTAAAAAATATGCAAAACTTCGGAAAAATGTCATATTGAACGGATTTCGTTCATTTTTGGCAGTATAATAGTAAATGCTTCACAGAAAAGTTTCTATATTGTGCGGAGGCTTGCTAATTTATAGGGGGTGGATGCCACCCCCTCTCAGGGTGTGGCACTTAAAAAATATATATTTATTGGAGCTGAAGTAGAATCAAATTTTAAGAAGAAAAGGTTCTATGCAATTTTTCACATAAATTGATAGTTTTTAAGTTATAACGACTTCAAAATTGCGATTTCAGCTAAAAAAAAAAAGGTATTTCCAAACGGCTTTCATCAAGTATCTCGAAAAGTATTACTTTATCGAAAAAATGTTGCAGACCAATTACAGAAAGTACAAACTAGGAATTAATTATATTTTTTGTTTATTGATGTAGGATTAATAATTTCGGAGATATTTAAGTTTACATTTGGCATCCAAGTTTTCATAAGATAATTATTTAGAGTGAGAGTTAAATATCGCAGAAACTGTCTACTTCAAGGGTGTTAATAGGTAGAATAATATGTTATTAATTAAGCTTTCAACTCTTTTTTAATTTGTTTCTGTAGCATAAAAAATAAAGAAGTTATGACCGAAGCAATGTGCGTCTACACATTTTTTTAATAACAACGTCGTCATTTTGTTACTGTAATTAGCCAGTAATCAAAAAAAGGAATTTCAAATACTGTTCCTCATTAATATATAGCAGGACGTAGATGCTCAAATTTTTTGATTTGTATACAGCACTTGCTTTAGAAAAAAATACAGTTTAAATTATAAAGGTTTTTTCAATGAAACGTATTTTTTTTTCTTTTCCAAATATCTCAATAAATATTAGTTTTATTGAAAAATCGGTAGATACCAAAAATAAAGCTCATAAACTGATAATGAATTTCGCTTGTTAATTTATTTACATAGTTTTAATAGTTTCGGAGATATGAAAGTTTACAAACGGCGTCCGAACGTTTATAAGACGAAAAATGCAGTTTAAATGTTAAATATTTCAGAAATTGTGACACCTACGTCACGCATGCTAAGAAATGAAATTAAAGACAATTAATTGCACTTTCAAATTATTTTTTACTCGTTCCTGTAGCATAAGAAATAAAGAAGTTATGACGAAAAAATGTGCGTATTTATACTTTTTTTATATAAAAAAGGTCGCCATTTTGTTAATCTAATGAGCCAGTAATTTAGAAAAATTATCTCAAATACAGTTTTTCGTTAAGATGTAGCATTACCTAGATGTTCACATTATTTTGCTCATTTAAAGCACTTGCTTTAGAAAAAAGTGCATTTTAAACTTTAAATTTAATTTCGGAACACTACCAAATATAAACTTAAATATCTCCGAAATTATTAATCCTACATCAATAAACAAAAAATATAATTAATTCCCAGTTTGTACTTTCTGTAATTGGTCTGTAACATTTTTTCGATAAAGTAATACTTTTCGAGAAACTTGACGAAAGCCGTTTGGAAATACCTTTTTTTTAAAGCTAAAATCGCAATTTTGAAGTCGTTATAACTTGAAAACTATCAATTTATGTGAAAAATTGCATAGAACCTTTTCTTCTTCAAATTTGAGCTCCAATAAACATATATATTTTTTAATTGCCATCCCCTGAGAGGGGGTGGGAATACTATTATACTGCCAAAAATGAACGAAATCCGTTCCATATGACATTATTTCGAAATTAAAACCTCTAGTTACTGTAACTAGCATGCGAGGTGTATTAATTGCGTCCCAATTTCGCATTTAGCGCTGATAAAAAAAATCGCTGTTGCCAAACGGTACACTTTAGGAAAAAATATATTGTTTCAAAAACTTTTGTGATTATTAGGCTTTATTTTCTTCGCTGCATGTATGTAAATATTTTCAAAAATAAAAGAGTTTATCGATTGGCGAAGATTTCAATACATAAAATATATATTTTTAGTTTATCTGATTTTTAGAGAAATGAAAGTGCGAATTGTACCCAAACCGTTTATATTGGTAAAAGCGCTACAGTGTGGCCTTTAATTTGATACAAAACAAATTTCGGTACCTTTAATAGTTTTAAAGATATGGCGGTGGAAACAAAAAAAAACAATTTTCTTTAAAAATACATTTTTTTCACTTTTTATTGATTTAAAAAGTTCGAGACCACAAAAAAATGTCGTAAAATATGATTTCATATGCCCGGTGACATACTCAAGGGAACCTAACATGTTTGACCTGGTTCTACGCCAAAAAAAAAAAACGACACGATAGACTTACGAAATCGCTGCTCTAAACAAGAAATTATTGGTTATGGGCTAAATGTCCTTGGCGCTAAATGTATCTGTTATCTGTATCTATAAGATTTACCATACGTATACGTGAATATCTTTGTGCAAATTATTGTTTAACGATCATTGTTAGACGATGTTCCTACTTTTTGTATTTTATATTTTTGTGACTTTCTCACCCTGTAATTGGTTTCTGCTGTTTAGCTAGTGTACCACTAAATAAATAAATAAATATATAAATAGATAGATAAATAAATAAATGGTCTAAGATGCAAATCACCATTTGCAGTTATTATCTTGCTTTATATTTATAATCCGCCTCTACCTAAGACAATTATGTTTGTTTAACAAACAGTGAACTATCTTATCTAAATTTTACAAAGTTCAACTTGCTAATTTAAGGTATTTAAGAACTGTAACTGTCGTTGCTTAACTATTTCTATTTCTTGCAGGTTCTGCAACTGCTGGCCCCCCTAATTTATCCAAGATAGTATTTAGAAGTGTGTCATGTCAACGACAACAAACTAACGAATTTTTCCAGTGTGAGCAAGTTCATTAATCGCAACCAATATGGTCGATACAAAATTTTTGATAGTTTTGGTAGTTGCTTTCTTTGTACAAATTGGTAAGTACTGGATGGTTTTCCATTTTCTTCACACTTTTAATTAATAAGCATTATATATTAATAACAGAAGGCAATAAATCTTAATATAATTTTTATATTAAACCACAACTGTAATAAATTACTGAAAAATATAACAAATAATTTACTTGCGGAGTTTAGAAAATGTTCTATGCAAATCGAATAGAAAATAGTCACAATAAGTTAAACAATCCAGTAAATAAGCCGGAAAAAAGTGTAAAATATGGAAAATGGTGGAACCGATTTGAAAAAATTCCTTTGTTCACATGTTCCCTGGCCCCCAGGAACATTCATCAGCATTGACCCCAGCATTACCTCCAAAAATGAGAAAGTTAGGGGGGTTTGAAGTGCCCCAAAAAGTAGCTGTCATAAAAAAAATTACAAAATTAATATTTCGCCTCGGAAATGGGCTCTAGGAGGTTTTTTGGGTCGCTGATGACGAATCCGAGGTCCAAATTGAGAAATTCCATATTCCAGTATGGAATTCCTGCCATTTTTTGATGAAAATTCTACTTTTTCGGGTGGAAATTTAAATATAAATATTGTGATGCGGAAGTGTGTTCTAGGGTTTTCTGGGTCATGATTTTGAAGTTCAAATTCAAGAATTTCATATTCTGTACTGGAATTTGTGCCTTCCAAATTAATATGCATGGCAATTTTATAAACACTGGATGAATGCATGCAAATTTTTTCTTCTTTCAAGTGAGGTAAGTGATAAAAGATAACAATCTTTATAGACATAGCATTTATCGTGTTGGTACAAAAGGTGGTATTCTGTGTGATAAAATAGTTATTAATTTATCATTACTTTTTTATAAAATTTACACCATTTACATCAATCATAATCTGAATCATATTCGAGAACTGGTAATTCAGGATTTGTTGGTTCTTCTTCAGGGTTACTTTCATCTTCCTGTTCATCCGATAGTTCAGACGGATAAATCGATTCATTTTCCGTTACGTTTGCAGCTCCAGGGGCCTCGTAATTATTGCAGTTGTTTCCGTGACAAAATCAGAGACGAACCCACGGGGGGAGCGTACCCCCCCCCAATGTTGATTGAGTTGGGAAAATCACCAAAAATGTAAAAAAATCTTTATTGGGTATAATTGCAAAAAAACGAATAATGAGTTGATAAAAGTTAAATGACACTGTCACTATGACCATTTTTTTATAAATAATTTTAATTGATATTATTTATGACTAGATGTGACTGATGTGAGAGCCACAGAATAGTCGACGGACAACGCACAACGCCGACGGGCCTACGCGACGAGCCAACAAAATAAACTCGTCAACTCGCGGAAATTCGACGTTCGACCCGTTAGACGGCACGGCCACAGAAAAAAAAACAATCAGAATAGAATCTCTCATTGGCGCGAAAAGTTCGCGCATCTACATCGCGCACTGTCAATCTCGGACGGAATTGTAAAATATTGTGCCAGGCCCGGATCACGGATTTCTTCTGTAACCGGATCGTCTGCGACAAATGGCGAGTGGCGTGATCTCGTCTCGTGATACAGTTTATATATCATGATGCCGCCTAACTAGTTAAGAAATATTGAAAATCTAAAACAAATATTATTTGTCTTCATCTAATGTTTCACAGGTTTTCTGAATCTCTACCGGGCCGTTCCTAAAAGGGGTAAAAAATATTGAGTACTGTCCTTAACTCGCCCAACAATAGTATGGCGGAAATTTACAACACGAGATCAAAGGATTTTTTGCCGACATTCCCTTCTGATTGTTTCTTCTTCTGTGGCACGGCCAGAGCATACAATTCTCAAAGACTGAGTGACATTAGAAATATTAGAATATTACTCCTTTTTGTCTTTATCAATACAATGCTTTGTCCTAGCTATAAAGTCGTTTGTTGTTGGTTTATACTGAGTATCACTAATATCAGTTACCAACCACTCAACGAGAGATAATAATAATAACAAATTGTTGTCGGTCAGAAATTATTAAAATATTAAATTCTTAGAGGACACTGAATCAGAATCTGGGACAGACGATCCAGCTGCTGGGACCCGACATTGTTGGTACGCTTTGAAGATAATTGGAATTCCAGCGGACCAGTTCACTTTTACGAATGAGTTCAAAGCATGCCGACAAGGCTGGCTCCCTGCCGCTGGATCGTGTGTAGACCCCTTAATGCTACCTTTTGCGTATCACAATGTGAAGGAGGGGTGGGGCGAATTCGAATTAAAATACTCGGTTAATCCGAGTATCAAAATACTCGCTTAATTCCGAGTATTAAAATTTCATCCGAATAGAATATACTCGGATTAATTTTAAGTACAAAACAAAAAAGAACTGTCAATCGTGCACTTGGATAATAAAAGGTTTTTTAGATTTCTCCCCCTTCCCCCCCCCCCCCGCTCATCGATTCTGAGGTCTGGGGAGAAAAATTACTAACCTCAGTGCCACTTGCATTCGCTTTAACTACGATCGCAATTACTGTTGACAGAGCGATGGAAAAATCGCGATATCACATCACTAATACCTATAGTGAAAATTTAATTCGACATCGGATGATTAATCCGAATATTCTTGTCATCCGATTCCGTGTAATCCGAGTACCGAAATCATCTGAATATCTGCATCACTAATGTGAAGTGGGAAGTGGCCGGTAGCCGTACTAGCACGGACGTTCACGAGCTTGCGCCCCGACTTGCGCGTAATTGTATTGTATCTTGTTTTTCTCCACGATCATTAAACTATAACGGTTACCTCATCCAGTAGCTTCTAGACGAAGGAGAGCGCGGGGTCAACTTAGGTCTAGCGCCTACATCATGTAGTTTAGTTAAACTTCTTTTGCATAATATTTGTATCGCTAAGCTACTTATAGATTAAGTCTGAAATAAAAAAAAAACATAAGGAAATATAAGTTGTAAAAAAATGGGCAGTTGGCAAATTAGTTGTAGCTTTCCCCCCCCAAAAAAATAGCTGGGTTCGTCTCTGGACAAAATTTACAAGTTTGAGAGCAATATACGCCATTCTTGCGACAACCTCAAGTTGCTCTGCATCCAGTTTGACAGCCACACATTATAGCATCCATAAAAAAATGGAATTTTCCATGGCACGTATTCCAGTATATGGAACTCTTAAATTTGGACCCCAAAATCATGATCAGCGACCAAAAGAAACTTCTAGATCACATTTTCGTGGAAAAACGTTAATATTTAAATTTTTTTGATAAAATGGAATTTTCCATAGCACGTATTCCAGTCTGGAATATGGAATTGCTCAATTTGGAGCTCGAAATCGTGATCAGCAACCCATTTCCGAGGCGAAAACTTTTATAATTTTTTTTTATGACGGCTACTTTTTGGGGCACTTCAAACCCCCCTAACTTTCTCATTATCGGAGGTAATACAGGGATCAATGCTGATGAATGTTGCTGGGGGTCTAGGGAACACGTGAAAAAAGGAATCTTTCAAATCGATGCTGTTCCACCACTTTCCCACAATTTCCGGCTTATTTATTGGACTAAAAGGTGTATGGAGTATTGTAAATTTTATAAAAGGGAAATAACGAGGCAATAGAAATAAATACAAAAAAATTCAAATAGAGGGGAACTCCTAATACTCATAGGTATGTCCCGAGAGCTTTGAATTTCATCGGATAAACTGCGGGTAGCTTTTTTGTTTTTTTTGCTTAGAAAATGTTCGAGACTTAATAATTTACCTTGAAAGACTGAGACTGAAGGTCGAGGGCTTTTTGTGTAAATTATAAAAATATAGCTACCCTCAGTTAGTGTGATCAGATTTAGAGCTCCCAAACGAACAAATTCCTTGCGTACTTTTTTCATTGTTAATTTTAACAAATTCTATCTTCCCAAAACGATTCATTTTGATTTGGAAAACACACTTCCTGATTAATTAATGGAAGGCGACGCGTTCTATAAACGAGTTTTGCTTCTAGCCATGGAAACAGACGCGCTAGATGCTAGATGCTTGTTTGACTTTTGTTACGCGATCGTGAATGTAAATCTGACAATTTGTGATAGTTTGATATTAAAAATATTTTTGTAAAATTGCAGAAATACACCACACAACACCGTTGGTACATAGTAATTTTAAACAAAAATAATTCTTGAATTTGTAATATGTTTTATTTTGTTTTTGGTCCAATTGAGAGTAAATTAAATCAGTTATGTGCATTTAAAAGCTAGAGGTAATTTAGTCTCATGTAAGCTCTTCCTTCTTAATTCCAAGAGAAAAACAACTGGTTTCAAAAATTAACGACTTTCAAAAACGTCTGCCAATTTTCATTTCAGTATTTCTTACATATACAGTGTGTCCCAGGATAGATGTAACAAGAGGTGTAATGGACCAAAAATTTTTGAATTTTGGAATGGTATTTGGAGATTGAGTCCTGCTTGTTGTAAAACTAAAGTATACCAAAAATGACTTGATTTGGTGTTCTACAGGGTGTTTTATAAGCAAAGTTGTAAAAATCACCACTAATAAAGTACCTTTATTTTTCAAAATATGAAAAAATTCCACTAAGGAAAGTTATTTAGAATGCAATTTTATACCTCTATACCAAATTTCAGGAATATAAAATTATTTTTTTGAAACTTCCCATTTTTTGCGAATTAAGAGTTGAATTCATATTTAAAGTTGTGTAGGAGCAAATGTTAATCATCTCAAAAAGTAGGCTATTGGTAAATAAAAAATTGAATATACGAGATGTAAGAAGGTATAATGTTAATCGAACTAATTGTAAAACAAGAAACAATTACTAACACAAGATTAATGAGGTTTAAAAATTATAACAAGTAATAAATGTCAAAAACATAACAGATTCACAAACAAATTAATTATTGACCAATACAAAACAATGTTTACAATTTTTTTATTATTCGACGTAGCTACCACCCACATCCACACACATTTCGATCCTTCGCCTGAAGTCCTTAAAACTGTTTCGAATATGATCTAACGGTATGGAGTTTACGGCATTTGTAATTCTCTGCTTCAATACTGCTACATCGTTAGGAAGTGGTTCAGCGTAAATCAACTGCTTGAGGCGACCCCATAAAAAGAAATCCAATATTGAATCTCGCCGGCCACTCGATCGGTCGATTCCTGGCAATCCAATTTTCTCCAAAATTTAAATTCAACCACCGATTAACCATTTCTGTGGAGTGGCCAGGGCAACCATCATGTTGAAAATGAACTAAAGGCATATCTCTTAAAATATTTAAATGTTCTTCAGAAAATCTTTCAAGAAGCTGTAAATAAGTGTGCTGGTCTAACCTTCCCTCAATGAAATAAGGTCCAATAACTCCAACGTGATAAGAAACGGCACACCACACATTCACTTTTTTATAATATTGTCTTCTACAATGAATTCTAAAATTTGGATTTTCAGAAGCCCAAAACCGACAATTCTGAGATGAAACAACACCATTGGTTGTGAATGTGGATTCATCTGAGAAAATTATGAAATGATGAAAAAATCTCTCTTCCATGATTTTTTCTCCAATGGTCAAACAAAAATCCAACCTACGGCCGTCATCTCCCTCTTCAAGTGTATGTTTATAATTTGCTTTATATGCCCTAATTTTCTTTGCCTTGTAAATTCTTTAGAGTTCAGACTTGCTAATATTAATAAGAGCTGATCTCTCTCTTAGTGGCATCCTAGGTTTTTCTATAACAGAGGCATGAGCTATAATAGCCCCAACATTGTCTTCATCATGTGCTTTTATTTTTCTTTTCATGTTAAGAACACTACCAGTAGCCAGAAACTTTTTAATTATTCTCAGAGCCTGAGTACGTGACAAAGCAGTGTTTGGAAATTTCAAATTAAATTGGCTTACCGCTTCTCGCGAGTTTTCACCGCCAATTCCGTAGCATTGCACAATATGAATTTTTTCACGCACTCTGAGTACCATTTTCACTTAAATTTTTATGCTTGGTTCGTTAATTTGAAACAGAAATTAGGATAATATTGACTACGTTTCACAGATATGTCAATAATAAATGATAAATGTGTATCCACTGCTTTTCTCATAGCCTATTTTTAGCTTCTACATAACTTTAAATATTAATTCACAAAAAATAATTTCTATGCAGTATTAATTAAATGGTTCAAAATAAAATACTAATTTATTGAAAAAATGGGAAGTTTCAAAAAAATAATTTTATATTCCTAAAATTTGGTATAGAGGTATAAAATTGCATTCTAAATAACCTTTCTTAGTGGAATTTTTTCATATTTTGAAAAATAAAGGTACTTTATTAGTGATGATTTTTACAACTTTGCTTATAAAACACTCTGTAGAACACCAAATAAAGTCATTTTTGGTATACTTTAGTTTTACAACAAGCAGGACTGAATCCCCAAATACCATTCCAAAATTCCAAAATTTTTGGTCCATTACACCTCTTGTTACATCTATCCTGGGACACACTGTGGAATACGCGACTGCAAGCAGTAAGATCTTAGCTTTGATTTTGTCCTAATACCAAAGAAATCAAATCGTAAGCAAAAAAGTTACACGCCACAATCTAAGGATGTGAATATATGCCAGACTTTACTGCTGCTTATGAATGGTGTAAAAATCTTTTAATTATAACTAAACATTTAGGAATGTAAACAAACTAATTGACAGATTATTAGAGCCAAATTCAACTAGTTTCTTCTAGCTTTTTAAAAGGGCAAGGTGTAATTCATTTGCAATGAATGGGATGTATAAACACCTGTTTTGTTTGTCAACATTACCAAGGCCACGAATTATAATTTGCATATACGAGTTGTGGGAATCATGTCGTATGATGAATTGATTAATATACTGCGATTAATTTTGTGTAGTAAACTCATCAGATAAATTGTAATAAATATGTTGGTTCTAGGTGAGGCGCAAAATTTTCTCTATATCAACGAGATTCAACATGGAGAACAATACCAGTTTAACAGCAGTACCACACATCTGAATTCAATTTCCGTGTTATTGTTTTCACTGGTAGGTAACTTTCGTTTTTTCTTTTTCACTTAAATTCAGGTAATTATGGATTAGTAAAGTACTCAGGTAAAGTGTAATGTGGTTCAATTATCAGGCACTGAGCTAGATTGCTTTCTTGTTTTTCATTTAAATTAAGAATAATTTTTTTTAACCGACTTCATATTACGAGAATATTCGAAGATTTGGCGGAGTCGCCGATAATATCAATTAATTCACAAACAGGATATTATTTCTGTAGTAACGTTCATATGGTGCCCAACATAAAGAGAATTTCACAATAGTTTCCTTCAATATTAGTGGAGTGCCGTTAGATTTGAAGAGCTAAGTGGATAAGGTGTTATGTGACATTTTTGAAAATTTTGAGATTTCTACACAGACAACTATTTTAACTTATAATCTATCATTTCAATAAGTTTTTGGGATAATAAACCTTTCCTAAATGCGTTTTAATGTTTGATAAAGGTGTTATGTACATATGGTTTTTATATAATTTAATGGATAAAGGTGTCATGATCACATACCACCTTTATCCATTACTGTGCGATATTAAATGGTTTTAATCCAAAACACTTTGCTTTTAAAGTTATGTTATAATGACATTAACATGACAAGTTTCTTACTATTATAATGAAAATGGCCAGTCGTAGTAAACTGATATTACAAATGGCAATGAATAAACGATTTCATGAATCATGTAAGATGTTTATAAATTGGCTGATATTTGGAAATAGTGCTTATAGTGTTTTAATCCATATATTCATTTCGTTCAATTTCGAAATGGTATGAGATGGTACTTGAGTATCTAATTGCTGTAAACACATTTATACCCTTTGGCAATTCAGCAGAAATTAGTCACATAGTGGCAATTTCTTCCCAGACAAGTTTTAATAATGTTTTAAAAACAAAACATTATCAATATAAAATGGAATTACAAAATACGAATTTACCAAAGTATTCTAGCAAATTAGTCTGTAAATCAGAAATACTGGAAAGTGACGCTTTGTAGAAGAGGGCCGGACCGTAGAAATTTTTATGACAAGAGCAAAACTGATATCTGGTATGGCTTCTTCCCACCCAATATTTTGAAAGAGCATTAAATGGTTTAAGGCAAATCTGGCGAATTCCGAAATTCTTGCGGAAAAAATAATAAGTATGATAATTACGCCAATCAAGTCAAAGGTCATTTGGGTGTGTAAGGTTATCGTTTAAGAATTACAGGGTTCCCTATGCTTACATCTATTGGGGTATCTGTGAAAAATCCCTGCCAACCCAATAAAAATGCTGAAATTACGTCCATGGTATTCAAAATTGTTTAATTGAGATCATGAAATGACTCACATTTTTTCCCAAATGTGATGCTGGAAATAATACTAAAGAATACGGAGAAAATTACAAACTAGCCTTCGAACAAATAAGCGTGACGGAGCAAAAGTTACAGTAGATAGAACGATTTGCTTTCTTACTTTAGATCTTCAGCAAACCATGCCGCTGCCAATATTAAGTACATCGAAAGCATTTTACCTTCGTCAAATGTGGTTTTACAACCTTGGCATACATACATTGAGGAATACTGAAAAAAAAAACGTTCTTTTTCACATGGACTGAAGATATGGCCAGCCGTGAAAGCCTAGAAATTGCTAGTTGCTTACATACCTTTTCACAAATTTACAATGAATATTTCCAAGAAAAGATCGATCACATTATATGGCTCGACTCCTGTGGTGGACAAAATAAAAACTTCAATATCATTACCCTTTACCAGTTGTTGATTTATTGAGAGAATTTAAAGTTATCGACCATAAATTTTCGGAGATAGGACATTCATATTTAGATTCAGACAGAGACTTTGGCAGAGTCGAGAAAATTTTAAGGAAACATCGAAACATCTACGTTCCGGACCAGTATCGAGAAATTTTAAGAACTCCCAAACGCCGTTGTCATAGATATGAAGAATCATTTCAAGGATATTGATGGAATTGCCTCAAAACTCAATTTGTACAACAGGAAGAAAAACTTGAACAATGAAAAGGTTTATTTTCGTGACGGTATAAAATGGCACCTATGGGTGCTACTATTACATCACTAGATGAAATTACTCCATTTTACAAAGTCGATATTTTAAAGAAAAGGAATATGCATAAGATAAATTCCGATGGTATTGCTCTAACGGTGTTTAATGAAAACAAAGGCAGCCTAAGTGTAGGAAAACTGGCCAATCTTAAAGAACAATTACCATTTATAAATGAATGGTAAGGCCGTATTATCACAACATACTTGGAAATGACCAAACTATGGCTCAAAACCGTAGAACTGTCCGTCTACCTAAAAACTGTACAATGTCTTAATAATAATAAAATATGTTTAATTTCTTAACACTTTTATTCACTAATTCCTTATTCATTTCAGAGAAACTTATGAACGGATAAAGGTGTTATGTTCATTAATTTTTTAAAATTTTCGAAAATAATGACAACTGACAACTTTAGTTATTTGTCTCTAAAAAGTACATCAAATGTCAATATCATCGCAAAATGCAAGCTATATAGTCGTTATAACAAAAAAGTTCTCGCCTAAAAACTTTCGAGTTAAATTACTCAATGACGTGTTTTTGTGACATAACACCTTTATCCACTTAGCTCTTCATTTATACCTAGGAACCCGGGTCGTATGAAACTTTTTTTCATTGTGTTGCTAAAACCTAATACTAAACTAAAATGTTAATGGATTAGAAATTGGCGTTTTTTTTTTATTTAAAAGTTTATCGAGATCTTTTACATAGACGAGTCAATGAAGCCTAAAAATCGTCAAAACCTCAGCAACAGCTCGGATTTTGATCACTTTTTTTTAAATGTATGTTTTTTAATATTATTCAAAATCAGAAACATCCTAAGTGGCGCAAATAATTATTTTTGTTATTTAAACAATAATAACAATATTTACAAAAAAAATATATTTAAAAAATTTTGTTCGCGATATTTATAAAACATTCGAGTTGTTTTTAATGAAAATTTAAGTTAAAAAATGTTTCTCACAGTCGGGGTTGATAATTATTTGTATTGTGTAAACAATAATAATAACAACTTTTACTGAAAAATATCTATTTTTTTATGTTTTTTTTCTCGATATTCATGAAAAAGTTAGTTTAGTTCAGTGTTTGAAGGTTTTTCGCTCAGAATTCTTTCGGATAGAACCGATTGACGGGAAATTTGGACTATAATTAGGGAATGGCTCAAGAAACAAAAGTTATATAGTGCCGATGTGTGCTTTTATCCTGGGGGTGTATGTCACCCCTTCTCGGGGGTGGAAATTATATGTTCAAAGTAACTGCAGAAATCGATAGAGGAATGAATTCTAAGCAATAAATGTTCGATGAAATTTTTTCAATGAGTCAATACTTTTTGAGTTATTCCTGATTGAATATGTTGATTTTTCATCTAAAAAATGCATGTTTTAGAACGATTTTTCACTGATAACTCGAAAATTTTACGTTTTACCAAAAAAATTATTATAAGCAAAAATGAAGCCTATAAAATAACAAATCGATTGCTTTTTTTATTTCTGTAGATGCAATACGAACCGAAGGTCGTTGAAGGTGACTTTTTGTTCGCTGAAAACTGAATTCGATCCTTTCAACGTTAAATAACAGAAAAACGGAACATTTTTGGAGAAAAGTATATAAGGCAATTTTAAAAGTACTTGAAGAGGCCTTTAAAATGAACTGTGTAAAAGTCGTTAGCATGAAAACTAACGGAGTTATGATGAAAATAAAATGGTTGTCAGTTTTTTTTCGAAGAAAAAATCAGCAATGAAACCAATGGCTTGAATTGAAATTGAACGTAATTCATTTACAATTTACTTTATTTAAGTACTAACAATATGTTCTGGAATTTTGACCGGTTTAGGATGCCTATATTTGAAAAAAAGTTTGATTCAAATTTGAAATGATTTTTGAAATTTCTTTAAAATTTTTCATTTTTTCACAATAATTCAAAGACTAAAGAAGATACGTAAAAAATGCTACAGTACAAATTTTAGACGCCGATAGGCACTGCACAATATTACTGTATGGAGCTGCTAAAGAGATACAGTTAAAAAAATTGAGCCGAAGACTTATCAGCGTTTCTCGCTATGATTGGTTTATCAATGATAACTTCCTTAATTTTTAAGCTATTTGATCGCTCCAAAATTCATTTTACAGAAAACTTTATGGGCTACAAGGCATGTAAAGTTGAACTTCCTTTCGTTTTTGTGATTTTTGAGTTTAAAGGGCTCGGGGAAGTTGGTCATCGCACTCAAATGCAAACTTATAACGGTGTTATCTTAATTAATTTTTATTCTAGAGAAACAAAAAAAAAAAATTTCAGTAATAAAAACCTAAATATTTGTACTGTAGCATTTTTTACGTATCTTCTTTAGTCTTTGAATTATTGTGAAAAAATGAAAATTTTTAAAGAAATTTCAAAAATTTCAAATTTGAATAAAACTTTTTTTCAAATATAGGCATCCTAAACTGGTCAAAATTCTAGAACATATTGTTAGTTCTTAAACAAAGTAAATTGGAAATGGATTACGTTCAGTTTCAATTCTTGTGGCGAAGCCATTGGTTTCATTGCTGATTTTTTCTCCGAAAAAAAGAGAACCATTTTATTTTCATCGCAACTCCGGTAGTTTTTACGTTTACCAAAGTTCATTTTAAAGATCTTTTCAAATATTTTTAAAAATGTCATATATTTTCCTCCAAAAATTTTCCGTTTTTCCGTTATTTAACGTTGAAAGGATCGAATTCAGTTTTCGGCGAACAAAAAGTCACCTTCATCGAGCAATAACTCGGTTCGTATTGCATCTACAGAAATAAAAAAAAACAATCGATTTGTTATTTTATACGCTTCATTTTTGCTTATAATAATTTTTTTTGGTAAAACGTAAAGTTTTCGAGTTATTAGTGAAAAATCGTTCTAAATGAAAAATCAACATTTCCAATCAAGAATAACTCAAAAAGTATTGACTCATCGAAAAAATTGCATACATTTATTGCTTAGAATTCATTCCTCTATCGATTTCTGCAGTTACTTTGAACATAATAATTTTCACCCCCGAGAAGGGTAAAAACGTCAATTTCTAATCCATAAATATTTTGGAATTAGGTTTTAGCAACACAATGCAAACAGTTTCATTAAAGTTGATTCATAGGAACTGGGTTCCAAGGTTTTTTAGGTTTCACGCCTTACGGCACTCCACTATATGTAAAAGTTATAAATAAAAATCTTCAAAAAATATCTCTAAAAAGAAATAAAATTTCACTCAGTTTTACAAATATCTGTCTACCTATTAGTGGAAAGAAGCAAGAAACTGCACCTTATTACCTAATATCAATTTGAAATCAGTGCAAAAATATCTAATTTCAAAACTGACTGATGTTTTCATTTACATATTTAAGGTTCCCCTTTATTTAAAAAAAATTCTGACGTGATGGGGCAATAGTTTCAGATTCGGTTTCAGCAAAAACATATGCTACACTGGGTCTGGTCCGACACACTTCGCAAAAAATTTTTTTTGGGGTACTGTGTAGTGTATGAAAAGAAAGTTTGAAAGTTGTCTTTTAAATAGTCAAAATAATGTTTTTTAATAATAACGTAAGCGGAAATACAAGATTTTCATTTTTAATTAATTTAATCAGTCTGAAAGGTCTTTAAAGTCCCAAGTACGTATGCAAAGTAATTCAAATGTCACATACCAATACCAAATACCCTCATAAAAGTAATGGAAGCACAGAGTTTAAAGCCCTAAAAGTGCTTCAAGCACAACTTCGAGGAACTTTACTTCAGTGCTTTATCTTAACTCTGGTGTAGTGTGTGGTGGATCTGTATGTTCTATGTAAGTTTAGCAGGCAAGTCCTCATGTCCTGCACGAAAGTTTTCTTGCACTCAAAGAAATAGTATTGGTAAATTCAACAAAAAAAAAATGGTTAACTAACAATATCGTTAATTTTGTTAAACCAAACTATATTGATGGTATTTTTAAACAAGAGGTGATTGTTATTTTAATTAATAAAAAGTTGTCGTACAACAAAACAAACATTAACTTAAAAAATAGATGAATAAGACTATTATTTTGTTCGTCTGACTATTATTTTGTTGAATTCTGTCAAATTAAACTAGATAATAGTATATTTTATTTTTAACTATTATCGAATTGTTATTCTAACCCAGTATTGGTTCGCTGTATTATTGTACTTGGTAGACAAACCAATATTATTGTCGTCTTCTAAAGTTCTAAAAGAATTACCATAAAATTTGCTTGCTTACCACGAGTCTATTACAGAAATTATTCCCAGATGACGCCACATACAAATCACTGACAATAATCAATCATGCATTATCTTATACTCTTATGAATTTATAGAAAATTAATAACATGATTGCAATGTTCAAATTCTCTCAGGGATCATCGATATATTTGGATGGATCTTATAAACGATCTCTAATCTTTGGTTTGGGTGGTCTGATGTCTCAATACTGAGATTTTGGCTAACCAAAAAAAACTTCATCATACAATAAAGTGTAGATCAACCTAAAAATTAGTTGGTGAACAAAAAACAAAGTCGTTGTACTATTTAATTGTAGACCAAATTGAAAATGGTTAGTAAACATAAAAAAATGTCATTGTACTATTTAATTTGTTACAAGAAGATATGATTATTAAACTACTATTTGTTTACGAAAACAAATAAAGTTGTATGACTATTCTTTTCTGATTGATTTAACTATGAAACTAGATAGGCGCGATTTCATATGCTCTTTTTGGTTGAATTTACCTATCATTTTCTCTGAAGTTTTATAATAATAATAAACGACTTTATTGATAAAGTAATAAATAATATCTATTCCTACTTTTAACCCTAAAATAAAAATTATAGATTTTTGTTCACAATGAACGATTTTCTGCCATTCATGGAACAGATTTTTACGATTAAAAATAAAATATCTACTCACTACTTGAGGATGTTATCATTAAATGAAACTAGATTATCAAAATTTTATGAACATTTAGATTGTGTCAAACAAAGAAACTCGACTTATGCAAAATTAAGATAAAACATACGTAAATATCATTATAAGTATAAGTGTAATTTCTCTAAATAAAATATAACCTTCTCTATAACTTGCGTTTTTGAGAAATATGTTTGTATAATGTAATTATGTTCAACTGTGTACAGGGTGTGTCCAGTTAATGTTTCCTCAGAAGATTGTGCAAAAACGGCTAACTTTATAAAAAAACTTTCTTAACAAAACTTTCAATGTTTCATCACTGCTACAACGTAGAATTATTTTCAATTATACAAGGTGTCACAAAAGCGAGTTACATAAGAAAGTATTTTTTTTTAATCGAACATCCTACTTTTTTGGCGCAAGTTACGCCTCCAAGGGTTCTGTATTACACCCTAAAATATTTTGTCAATCGGATACAACGTTGCCAAGTTATGGTTTTTCCTGTTTTGGCAATTTACAATATCCTATATCCAAATTACCATATCTCCGAGATTTATTAATTGTTTTTTCTAAAAATCTATGATGTTTTATGATAATCATGTATTTACTGAAAAACATTTTTGAAATAAATCATTCTACCGGGTTCCCAAAATATTTGTTTACATTTCTCGAAATTTAATTATTATTTTTCTCAATTTTTTTAGATGGAATGCCTAATGAATAAAGTATACAATTCCACACATTTTAATATCATACGCATTATTTTTAATTCAAACAGTTTTTGAGATATGATTGTTTCAAATAATTTTTAGGTAAATTAAGGTGCTCTTTATTTTAGCATTAAAATCTAGTATGGCTTTGGTCTTTTGTTTTACATTTTTTCAATCTTATTAAATGGAATGCCTATAATTGTTTTGCATGCATGAATGACACGTACAATTTCTCACATTTTAATATACACTTTCATTTAATAATTATGAACGGTTTTTGAGAAATATTGCTCAAAATGTCCACCACAATTGCTCAAAATGTCCACCATTTTGATCCACGCAACACTGAAGTTTCTTGATAAATGAACGCCTTACATTGTATACCATATCAGCATACGATTGAAACACTGACGAATCATTTCCATCATATCTTCTCGAGTCGTTGGTTCTACTTTATAAACGTCTGACTTTACAAATCCTCAAAGGAAAAAGTCCATTGAAGTCAGGTCGGGTGACCTAGGCGGCCATGCAATGGGACCTAACATAATTTAATAAAATAACAAATTAGATGTAATTTGACAGCTTATTAAAATATCAGACCTCCTCTTCTTATCCGCCTTTCAGGAAACTTATTACTAATAGCCTGACGAAATTTTTACTTACTAAAAACTTACTGGTGGTGCATCATCAAGTTGTAACCATATATTATTTGTAATATAATCAGGAATATGCTCGATCATTTGTGGAAACGTATTTTGCATAAAATTCACATTTCCCTCAAAATTGTACATAATCATGTACAATTCCTCCCCAAACATTAAAACTCCATTTGTGCTGATAATGATTTTCTGTACAACAGGAGTGTTTTCTCTGTTAAAATAATGGAAATTGTGCCTATTCACAAATCCATTGCGATGAAACGTTGATTCATTCGTGAACACAAATTTGAAAAATTGTTCATTTTCTCTAATTTGGTTTTGAGCCCAGTGACAAAAATTTAATCTACGATTTAAATTCACATCAAAAAGCTATTGATGCAGCTGTACTGGATAGGAGTGAAACTTATTTTTACGAAGACATAGGGAAACATAACTGAGCAACTTCTGAACACTTGCCGTAGGATTTTCGATTACCGCTAAAGTTATAGCCAGATCAGGACACCTTCTATCGGGTTATTTTTGACTATTCACTCTTGATGCCAATATATATTTAAATATTACTTAACAATATTAATTCAACTTGATGATACTAAAATGTGGAGTATTGTATATTTTATTCATATATGTAAAAAAACTATAAGCATTCCATGTAAAAAAAATTGAGAAAAATAATAATTAAATATCAAGAAATGTAAACAAATGTTTTGGGCACCCGGTATAATAATAATTTATTTCGAAAATGTTTTTCAGTAAATACATCATTATCAAATAACATCCTACATTTTTAGATAAAACAATTAATAAATCGCGGAGATATGATAGTCAAAAAAATGTTTGTAAATTGCCAAGAAAAACAGAAAAAAATCATAACTTGGCAACGCCGCATCAGATTGGCAAAATATTTTAGGGTGTAATACAAAAGCCTTGTAGGCTTAACTGGCGCCAAGAAAAACAGGGTATTCTATTTAAAAAATATATACTTCTTGTGTAACGCGTTTTTGTGACACCTTGTATAATTGAAAATAATTTTACGTTGTACTAGAGATGAAGCATTGAAAGTTTTGTTAAGAAAGTTTTTTTTATAAAGTTAGCTGTTTTGCACAATCTTCCGAGGGAACACTAACTGGACACCCTGTATATTTTAGAGTCTAAAGGTTCATTGATCAAGGAATAAAGAACTTGATAATATATTATGAAAGATTATTAGACAAAATAAATTTAAAATGACAACGCTTGTTGGGAACTGCACAGAAGGAATTTAATTTAAGACTAGCCGAGTGGAGTTATTTAATAATGGCTTGAAGGGATGGTAGTTGGTGTTGTTAAAATTTAAAGTACCTACCCGTAGTTTCAATATTTAGATAAAATATCAATGTGGTATTTTTATTAACTGTTGAATATTTTTATAGACTTAAACCTTAATGTTACCATGGGACCTAGGTAGCTGAAATTGACTTAAATTGTAATATAAAATATAAATCCTAAACTGCCTTTGCACCTACCAGGTATTTGAACATGTGATGTCTTGAGCATAATTGCAGAAATTATTGATGATTTTAGTATCTAGCATAAAACTGTAGTCACTATCAAATCGTTTTAATCCACGATTGCCAAAGACGGAACAATAACCTCTAGTCCTGTCAATGAATGTTTTCTAGAGAGTAATGCCGAGTTCCCATTTTTTGACTTAAGAGCTGTGTTTGGACTATTTAGAAGGTAAACATACCAAAAGTCCCCGAACATAGGAGGTGCGGGGAGTGCAGCGCAGGGGGCACGAAGAATTTCTCGGTTTTTGGTATTTCGCTCATATCTCGAAAACGGTTAGCCATACTCAAAAAGTGGCTATATGCTAAATTAAAGCTGACTAAATTTTCTACGATAGTCTCTATTAATTTTTTTCGTATCTGTTATGGTTCAGTATTGAATTGTATATCTTTTGACTGTATTCTAACTTTATTATAAATTTATTATAAATTGAATAAAAATTTTAATAATCATAGAAAAAAATTTCTTGTACAGATATTCGTTTCACAGCAGACTGAACTCAAATATCGAATAAAAAATATCTTTGTGTCTGTAAGTATGTGTGTGCGTGTATATGTATGTGTGCGTGTATGCCGTTTCTTGTAAACACGATAACTTCTGTTAGACTTAAAATATTTAATTACAATTTGGAACAAATGTAAAACAGCATAGTACAATAATAATCCCTATTGAAATCGGGCCACATCTGTAATACATGGTGATAACCAGAGGCCTACAAACTATCTCTATGTAAAATAGGTTTTATTTTAATTTCAGGGTAAATTGTTATAAGGTTTTTGATTAAGCATACAAAAATATGAAGATGTATAAGATTTATAAACCCCAATATATCGAGTGTATGTTAGGTTCAAACCAACTTTATTTAAATTAGATGATATATCAATGTTATCCTAAAATTTGGAACGTGGTATTTTTAATAAAAGTATTATCAGTGAGAGTTTGTATGCCTCTGGTTATCACCAGAGTAAATGTTACTTTATGTTGAAAAATTTTGTGAAGTATTTATAGCTATCGATATATCTTGGCTTAATTTTGTTGAAAGCAAACAGCCAGAAAGGTGACTACTTGCTAAAACATATTTCGGAATATTTTAGTCGTTGCAATAAAATTGTTATTTCTTGGTCATAATTACACAAAGCATAGGAATTCGATAAAATTATCTGTAGTAATATATTACGTGCATTAAAAATTGTCGAAAATTCAGCGTGAATACGTGTTGCCTAGAAACTGCTTGAGTTCATTTTGATGAGATTTGACAATAGTCGGAGAACGAGGGATCTCTACGATGCATTTTAAGGACCCTCTATAACACTCGCGAACAACCACCTAAAAAAATTTGATTCTTATTTAAATCGATCTGGCGGATTCTATTTTGGAGTTCGCCAGACAATCCGGAATTGCGAAACTGGTCAAAATCGGCAATTTCCGAAAAATCTCAAATTTTATGGAAATTTTTTAATTTTTACTTATCACCCTATATCTCTTTTAGTTTAAGTCCGAATAAATTGAAATTTTTAGGAGAGCCAATTTAGACCTTTATTATTATGACTGACATGACCGAAATGCAAAAAATATTACGTGTCACCAGTAATATTTTTTTTAAAAGTTGGTGACACGAAATTTGTTAAAAATGCAGCAACAAATACTCGATCGAGAAAACTTTTTTGTTTTTAAAGATAGATGTATATAGTAAATCTACAAAGCTGTAGCCAAAGAACTAAAGAAACTTTTTTATTTCGGTGATTTTTTTGATAATTTACTTAGTTCTCAAGAAAACAGTGCTGCAGTAATTGGTTTTTCTAATTTTGACGTATAAAGTGACAGTTTTCAAAACTGACGTAAGTGTCAAAACGTCCTACTTTATGTAACCAGTTATGAAAAGTAAAATTTAACGTAACTGGTGACGAAATAGTATTTTATATAACAAGTGGCTAAAATGGTTTTTTTTTTACGAGTGGGGCATTTATAGTACGAGCCGAGGCGAGTGCTATAAACCACACGAGTAAAAAAAAAACACATTTTAGTCTCGAGTTATATACAAAATTTTTTGTATCGCCATTCGAAATTAGAAAACAATATAATTTTGTAAAAATAGACTAAATTCTATTGCTGTTTCCATAGAAACCAGTTTTATTTCACATTGTTAAATACAATTCCTTTATTTCACTCTTTTTTCTTTATTTTACACTTGTCAATAATGACATTGTTTTGATTCATTGAAACTGTCAAATAAACGTCCTTTTAGGACATGGCGTTACAAAATAGTATTTTATATAACAAGTGGCTAAAACACATTTTAGTCTCGAGTTATATACAAAATTTTTTGTATCGCCATTCGAAATCAGAAAACAATATAATTTTATAAAAATAGACTAAATTTTATTGCTGTTTCGATAGAAACCAATAAGTTTTATATCACACTGTGAAATAAAATGTCTTTATTTCACTCTTTTTCTTTATTTTACACTTGTCAATAATGACATTGTTTTGAATCATGGAAAGTGTCAAATAAATGCCATTTTAGGATATGGCGTTACAAAAAGTTCCTTATGTCATCAATTAGGAAAGATAAACAACTCTCAAAAAGATAAAGAAACAATGTTTATTCAATACAAAATAGAATACTAAGTCCATAAAGTGGAAGCTTTTAAATTCTTCTTTCCTTCAAAATACGCTAACAAAACTTATGCATTAATACAATTTACCTTTATTATGTTATCAAATTAGGATTTCAAATAATATTGTCTGTCAATTTTGACATTAAAATTATAATGTGTGATAGCAGCAAAGGTAACTATGAAAAAGATTACATAATTTTTAAGATTTTTAAATACATCCGTTTCATTTATTATGTTTAAATTGTTTTTAGAATTTTAAAATTAGAAAAATCATGTATGTAACGAAAGACAATCTTGTGTAACTCGTGTTGTTACGTCTTTTGTAACTGGTTACATAAATACCTATTATAAAACGTTTATTTAGTTGTTTTTAACCGATCGACAGGAGTTGTTGTCGTCTGTGTGGTTTATGACGTTTATTCTTATTGAAAATTGATAAGTTGCAGCTATAATAATAATTATTATTGCGTTAGGAAAGTGCTATAGAGGGTAAAGTGCATATTAAAGTAACAGAATTTCTTTTCCAGACATTTAAAACTAGTTTTAATATTTAATTTGAACAAAGAACAACTTTTAAGCAATTTTTTTAACGTCAGCAGTTTTGTGCGCGTTTTCAACTTTTTTTTAACAGTTAAACCCAGGGTTAAACTTTATTAAATGCATATTTTGCCAACAAAATAGTGAAGAAACTGTGCAGGGTGTTACAGAAGAAGCACTGGACTAAGCATTTAAAGCAGTCTCTATAAAGTCGGATGATATCTCTCTTAAGTTGAAATATTACACCAAAAAAAGGTATTTATTTCTGTCAAAATGTCCTGTCTATCATGCAAGATGCAGAAGAAATTACACCCGAAAAGCTTATAAACAAAAAGCAGAAAGCACAGATGTGACTAATACTGGTTATAAAAAAAAAGGAAGACCGTTGAAAGTCCAAAACGTTGTATAATTTGCGATAAAAAAAATACAAATGTGTTAACTATCTCTTAAATATTGCTGCTTAATTATACGAGTAGAAGTTAAATGTGGAAATAAAATGAGTATGTCTAAATTGCCTTTATCAAAATTTAAAACTTTATTTTTTATATTTTGCTCCTTTTTCAAAATTAAAATTTACTGAATAAACGATTTTATTAAATAGGTTATTATTAGTACAATACAAACCCTGGCGCTCTCAAGCTATGCATGGCGTTATCGCTTGTGCAGTACGTGACCGGCCGCGGCCGGCATAGTTCTTTTCTATATGTGAGGCGGAAAGCAAAAAGGGACCTCTTGTCAGCAATTTCCGATTTTTAGTTATTGATATTAAATGAATTAAGCTCTAATTCTGAACGATTTGGTGCAAAAATCATGTCTCTATGATTTTTTTTTGTTTAAGTTACTAGTGCGTTTATGAAGAGGGACCTCTTGTCGGTTCCATGTTATTTCTCCATAAGTGACAGGAGTTACCTTTTCCAGGGCTGAACAATACTGAACATTGACTGCTTTATCGATTATTTTAAGTGTTTCATTCAATTATATCGGTTTTGTAATCGATTACAACTTGTAAAGGACAAAATCCGAAAATCGATCATATTGACCCAAACCACTAATTTCAACTGTGCTGAAAAATTAACATCGCCGACAAGAGGTCCCTTTTTGCTTTCCGCCTCACATATTGCGGCACCGTTATGTTAAAAACCAAGCCAGTTATCAAAAAAATCACTGAAATAAAAAAGTTTCTTTGGCTCTTTGGCTACAACTTTGTAGCTTACTATATACATCTATCTTTAAAAACAAAAAAGTTTTCTCGATCGAGTATTTGTTGCTGCATTTTTAACAAATTTCGTGTCACCAACTATTAAAAAAAATATTAGTGGTGACACGTAAATTTTGTCCGTCATGATAAATTTGAGATTTTTCGGAAATTGCCAATTTTGACCAGTTTCGCAATTCCAGATTGTCTGGCGAACTCCAAAATCGGATCCGCCAGGTCGATTTACATAAGAATCAATTTTTTTTAGGTGGTTGTTCGCGAGTGTTATAGAGGGTGCATCTTAGACATTGCTCGTTCTCCGACTACAAAAGGTGCCCGAGTTGTCTGGTCGAGGGTACTTTTTCAGTCAAATCTCATGAAAATGAACGAATGCGGTTTTTTAAGGCAATATGCTTTGAATGCTGAATTTTCAGATTATTTTTAATGCACGAAATATATTTATTAGACTGTTTCCAGAATAAAACACAGAACAAGAAATATTTTTTATTGATATTGATTCAACTGACGTTTTAGCTGTCAAGTCTGGTGCAATTTTCGCTGGGTGTCATTGTATGTACATTTTTCACTTGGAATGCAATTTTCGCTGAAAGTCTGTTTTTATTGGTTTAAATTTTCAAAAGCTTGCTATTTCATTGGTTCTTTTAATGTGAGAGAAATAATAGTCGTATGTAATATCACTAGTGCTTGAAATTTTATCGGTAAATTTTTTTCGAAAGCGTTGTTGCCTGGTAATATAAAGAGTGCAAATTGACAGTTTATTATCTGATTAAATCCCGACCGCTTTAGCGGGAGGGATTTAATCTTTGATAATAAACTGTCAATTTGCACGAGTTATATTAACCTTATGGCAACTTAGCTTGAGAAAAAATTTATATATAAAATTTAGAAGCACGAGTGGTATTTGTGGAGAATATTTCACGAATAAATAATTCATTAAGTACATCTTTAATATTATGTTCAGTAATTAATTGCCTTCAGACGTTTCCTTGTTACTTTTTAGAGATTACTCACCTTTATGTTCAATTTCATCATTTACGTCACATAAAAATGCATTTCCAAAGCGACTTATCTAATAAAAAAGAAAGTAGGTTTAAATTATGACAATCAAGAAAAACAGTATACGTTAAACCATAGGTACTGTAACTTATAAGACTAGTCATCCCAACAAAGCACGCTTCGACCAATCACATTACGGGATAAACGATACAAATTGCATATTACCAATCTATGTCTTTTACGTTCTAAGGCTACCGACTCAGATGGTATGGTACCGCCATCTAGTAACGCTAGCTTAACTTAACTGCTGGCTTAAACAGTGAATTGAATTATTATATTAAAGTGTTTATTAATATATACTTATGTATTTAATCCTTGTTTCTAATTTGAGAAGTTTAATAGATAAGTTAAGGTTTGCTTGTTTAAGTACAACGAATTATAATATATATAGTGATACTGCAGAGTTTTGATTTTCCGAATAAGTGTTAGCTGCTTTGTGATGATTCATGAATTACCATACGTGAGTACTTACATTTGTGTATTTATCATGAAATAACTGATTTGTCTGCTTCGTGGATATTTATATTTAATTTTAGTTGTGAAAATTATTTTGTAATTACGTTAGGTATTAAGCCATTGAGAGCTGTGTATAACTTGTCCCCAACCTATATAAGTTCCACAGAGCATTGGCTTTTTAGGTTATTAATACAATGCTACAATTTACAATTTACGTTAACAATTAGTAATAAGCTAGAGAAGATATTTATAGATAACATTTAAAAGCACGATTTGTCCTATTTGCCGAAAACATTTGACGACACAAAACGTCAAAAAATTTTCGCAATATTTGCCGCTGCAGCGACCTAAAAAATTAGAGCGTTAAATTTTGCATGTTGGTACTGTCAAAAGCCGATCTAGCTTGAATTATCACTAATAATGACGTTTGATTGGTGCAATGTTGTGGAAAAACGGGCTCTCATTGGCTATAGCATTAATGAGTGAAATAATCGTAGTTATTTTATAGTGGTGCAAAGTTATCTCCCAATATTTCTGTGGGTGATAGTATATCTGAAATTAAAGGTACCCTTTTACATGTTTACGATTACGGTTATATTTATGTTATGTTATATAAAATGTTATGTCATTATATAAAATTATCTTCGAAAATGCATAATAAGGAAGTTATGCACCTTTAAAGATGAATAATAAATATCAGCTTTTTTTGCAATATCTTGCGACCGCCTCAAAATGTAATATTCATATTTTAAATTTAATAATATAATAATATAATATATTTTATTTCCAATTAGACTGCAATAACAGTTTTGGCATTGTCAAATAGTACACACAGTACAACGTAACACCTGACACATTAAAATAATACGAGAATATATATAAATACCCAGTTTAAAAATATATGTAGTCAATATAAAAATTAATAACTTGATAAAAAGTATAAAACAACCTAGCCTATTATCACAAAATTGTCCCAAGACATTTAAAATATTTGACAACAACAAAAAAACAGTCAATAAAATTGGATTTCTCAGGTCCTCAATTAATGGCTATTTCGAAATTGAAAGAATTCGGATAGGGAATAAAAACATTGATTTTTTAATAGGTTTTTAACATGGTTTCTAAACTGTTTGAAGCTGCTTAAATCCTTCAGACTCTGAGGTAGGTGATTGTAAAGCTTAATAGAAGTTGTATATGGTCCCCTGCCCACCTGAGCCAACCTACTCGGTGGAACATATAAGTTATTAGCGGCACGCGTAGTGTATTTGTTTATGTCACTACATTTAGGTATTTGATCAATATTTTTCCTGACATAACACACACATTCTAAAATATATAATGAGTAAACGATTCCATATTGTTTGAAATAGGGCCTGCAGGAAGTTATATAGTTAAGTTGAAACATACTCCTTTTTATTCTCTTTTGTAATAAAAACACTTTCTCTATCCCAGAGCAGTTACCCCAACATAGAACACCATAAGAGAGCATCGAATTTATTTGCCCATAGTAAAAAGATTTAATTGTCTCGATATTTACTACACTCCTTAGCTGCAGGATGGCATAATTTTTTGTAGCAAGTTTGCTGGTTAGACTTTTAACATGAATCCCAGGAACAATTTTGGTCCATTTCTATACCTAAAAATTTTCATGTTCATCCTGATGTAATAACTGAGATTCTGTTTTAACCATTAAACTGATATTATTGCTCACTCCAATAGGGGAAAATAATAAAAGATTTGTTTTTTGAGTGTTGAGGACTAGGCCATTTTTTTTGACACCACTCTGCCATTTGTTTAACGCAATTTGAAGCATTTTTGCTAAGATTTTCAATGTTATTGGCAGAAATAATAGAAGACGTATCATCAGCAAAGAGTGTTAAAAAAGTGTTGTCAATATATTTTATTATATCATTGATAAAATTCAAAAATAATAATGGGCCTAGTACACTCCCCTGCGGAACTCCGGTGTTAATATTTAAGCTGTTCGAGATATATAGTGTTGTCAATATTTTTTATTATATCATTGATAAAAATCAAAAATAATGGGCCTAGTACACTCCCCTGCGGAACTCCGGTGTTAATATTTAAGCTGTTCGAGATATATTTTTTGCCCTCTTCCATTATTTTTACATTTTGTGACCTTCCTGTTAGATATGACTTAACCCATGATAATGCTACATTGCGAATACCATATGATTCGAGTTTTTTTAATAATAGAGCGTGATTTATAGTGTCAAACGCCCGTGAGAAGTCAAGAAATATAGATATAGAATATAGATATAGAATGTCTGGACACCAGTTTACATCATATCAGTCAAATCCTCTCGTGAGCTTGAGAGGTGGTTTTAGTTCATAGCTGTTAGTATTTCACTTTTTTAATTTTTTTACATATGTAAAAATGCTTATAAAAAAATTATTTTCAGATTATTAGAAATAAAAAATATATATATTCTGTTTCAGATTGTCGGCCACTGTCTGCAGTACCTTCTGGCACTATTTCTAAACAACAGATAAACACCACATCTTAGTATTAAGTATTATAATAATGATGTATTTACTTTTTCCAATTCATTTCCCAAAATTTATTTATACGTACATGTTTGCGTTATTAATATAATGTCTTTTCTCTCATATAATATTGTGTAATGTTATATTAAATTCACTATTTTTATATTGTATATAGTTTAATAAAAGTTTTATAAGAAATTAGTTAGTAGATCTAGTGCAATCAATAACATTAATAAACCACAGGTAGTATAACGAGAATATTTAAATAATTGATAATGTATTTATGGGGTTTGAACGATGATTGAACCGAAGAGTGTGTAGTCGAGTATCAGAGAGATAGAATTGGATAGATAAGTAAAAATGTAGATGTAAATATCGTAAAATTCCACTAGGTATGCCCAGAGATGTGCCGAGGAAACTTTCCATATTTGGTAAAAGTCTGTAAATGTCAAGTAAATAATATAATTGTATGCACTTATTTGATATGAAAATGAAACTTGCATCATCACGAATCAATATACCCAATGGAAAGTTATAAGGAAAACTTCTTGGAAACTTTCGGAGCTTTCAAAACGGTTCAAAGTTTCCAGGAAGTTTTCCTTATAACTTTCCATTGGGTGTACTGATAGGCCATTTTATGGTGAAATCTGATTCGTGATGATTCAAGCTTCGTTGCGATACCAAATAAGTGCATATACAATTATATTATTTACATGACTTTTACACAGACTTTTATCAAATATGGAATGTTTCCTCGGCACATCTCTGGGTATGTCGCTATATGGGTGGCTGCCAATTCCACGTCATCGCGGCTCCACATATTCAATATGGAGATGCAGTAAATATAGTTTTATATATCTTGTGATAAACGAAAATAACAAATAAAACGGCGAAATTAGGAAAAGATAGACGGATGTACTGCTCCCAGCACGTTCAACACTTGTGAAATCTTATTTTTATCACCTTTTGTCGTGTGTCATGTAGGGCATCGGAGATACGTCTTTCTTTTCCTTATTTATCTGTTTTCTTTCTTGCGCTCAGGACCCATATATAAATCTACATTTGCCGAATCTGTATGTAGGATACGAATCTGAGGTCAAAATAAAAAAAATCAAAATTCACGAAAAACAGTATTTGAGATTTATTAGTGCCTAATTACAGTGGCGCTTTTATTTAAAAAAATGTAACTCACCCTTGACCAATCAGGAACAAGAAATCAACGGGCGAGTCCATTTTTTTCAAAGGAGAGTTCATGTTTTCGTGTGACCTATTTTTATTTTTTTACTTTTAAACGATTAAAACTGTAAGGTAGTCGTGGATAAAACACATTCTGCTCGCGTATTATGGCTGCTACACGCTCGGATGATTCACGACACTCGCCTTCGTCTCGCGACGTAAACATCACCCTCGCGAGTAATACCCATCATTATACGATCGCTGAGTAATAGACTATTTCGATAACAGTTATAAAATATAAAATACTTAAATAATTCTGACCATGACAACAATCGTTGTGGGCAAGTAGTTTGTTTCATTTTGATTTTTGCTCTGTTTCGATATAATATCAACCAAAATTTACATTTTCTCGACAACCAAGACTTTGATAAGATTAATAAGTTTGCTAAAATGCATTATCTTCTTATTTAATTAGGGTAGGTTATGCTATTTTTTCTTGGGTTGACTATTTTGGTTTTGAATAAAAATATTCAAGTACTATCGCTGTTATTTACTTTCTTTTGGCCGGATTGCCAAATTGATTACCTAATATTTAGAGCATACACATTTGTCTAGAGTTATAAATAGAATATTATAAATAAGGATTTTAAAATATGTTCAATACATGAATCGAAGGTGGTATTTGTGGTAAGTAGACAATTTAAAATTATTAAAAAAAAAATGTAAAAATTGAACATTATATCCTTGCTCTGAGTTGGACAAAACTGAAGTTAAAACGATTTTAGTACAAGTACAAGGATATCTTAATTTGATATCATCTGCTGGCGCGCGGTCTCCCAGGTAAAGGCTTTGGTCCACCGGATGCGGTGCTGAGCTGTGCCTAGTAATGGGGTTATTCGAATGAAAATAATCGATGTATTCGATTATTAAAATATCTCGAGATATTCGAAAACTTTTCATGAATCATTCGAATGATCGACATTTGAGCATCATCGAAATTCGAGCACGAAAGTTCATTCCATCGCTCGGCCTGTGACTCGGGCGCTCGCTGCTTGAATGCCTCCTATTATTCGAATGACGAGAAAAACATTTTTCGATTTCTCCCCCCCCCCCCCCGCTCATCAAAAAATTTTTTTCGGATGATTAACCAAGACGAGACAGAGACCGAGTTGCCCGAATGAAATAATTCGAATGATATTTCGATTATTAAAATCATTCGAGTACCAAGTATTTGATTTTTGAAATCATTCGATTATTCCCATCACTAGCTGTGCCGTGCGAAGCGGTATGAAGCGGAGTCAGCTTGTAATCGAAGTACACACAAGCCACAGCTTGTCGAAAACGCACAGACCAGCACGAGTGAACTGTCCGCCATTGAAATGCGTGTAAAAAGGCTTTGGTCCACCGGATGCGGTGCTGTGCTGTGCTGTGCTATGCTGTGCCGTTCGAAGCGGTATGAAGCGGATTACAAGCTCACTCCGCTTTATACCGTTTCGCACGGCGCAGCACAGCACCGCATTCGGTGGACCAAAGCCTTAAGAGATTCACGTTATTTTTTGAATAGACGATGCATCATTTTGACGTAGGAGTGACGTTAAATTTACGTAAAAATCACGTCAGAATGTCACAGTCCAACGACGTCATTTTGTGACGCTACATTGACGACATTTAGCGAAAGGACCCCACATCTGACCTTATGTAAAAGTGGTTTCGTTCAAATGTCATAGAACTTATGTATGTTGTACTTCAAATCATGCTGATTAAAAGTCTCAATGGGCCCAACCCCCTAAAGTTAAAGGTTTTCAAAATATTTAAGTATAAAGTTTGAAAAATGCAACATTCAAGGGCGGTATATGCTCGTCATCGATGTTATTCCTGTGATAGCCTCTCCGATTAAAGAACTTATATCTAGATACATAACAGGCTATCTTTTCACTATATACCTTGTTTGCTCCTAACATAGTCACATTATATGTCCATTAAAATGGATAGATGAACATCACATCCCATAGGCAACAGTGGCGTTGTGTGTGTAGAAAATGTGTAGAATGGTAAATATTTTCATTAAAATGAATTATTGCAATTCCTGCATTACCGGCTCTTTATATAACGTGATGTAGGCATACGATACTACAGTAAGATAAATATGTATTGAAAGGATATTAAAATTTAATTGCTATTTACTTTTTTAACTGTAAACTGAACTTCATCATGTTACGACTATGGAACGATCGATTTTCTTCTTTTCTAAACTGCTTTCTGCAAACGGCAGAGCACTTCACTATTTATTTGCACAAAATATATTGTCACTAAACTGTGTAAATATGAATAGAGAATATTATTTAGGTATTAAGCAAATCACAACTTAAAATAAAATTACTTTTTCACCAGTTTTTGGTCGGAGAACACGAAAAACATTTATTGACATTAATGGCCGAACTGTCAACTGATATTATGATAATCGAACTGAAGCCGATCGTGTACGAGCGGCCGCGGATACGCCGATGGGCCAATCAGCAACTTATGGGAAGAAGTGCCTTAGAATGGGAGTCTTTCGGGATCATAAAATTCATGCCATTATGTATATAGATATAAGTTCTTTAATCGGAGGATAGTCTAGTATGCAGGGGCGGCTTAAGGCCGAACCCGAGCGACTGCCCGGGGCGCCGACTCAAAGCGCCAAACTGAGGGCAAAAATTGTTTAACTTTGTACCCTTTTTATTAGTTTTCTTTCGAAGAAAATATCAAATAATTTCGGTATCTATATCAGTTAAAATGCCCAGTCCTGTCAAGAGCGGGGTGATTCGGTGATTCCTCCGGGTCCAGTTTTCGCTGAGCAAAAAATTTTTTGGATGCACTGTCAGCCATATAAATATCAAGAGTCAATTTTGTAACTTAAAAAGGAGCGCTCGAGGACCTTGGACTTGGACGTAGTACGTTTCTGAAATTTCCGTAATTATCTCAGGGAGGGGCGCCAAATAGTACTCCCGCCCGGGCGAAAAATTTACCTTGAGCTGCCTCTGCTAGTATGGGCTCGAGGTTTAAAGCATAACTTTTACGTTTGTTTTTCCTTCTAAAAATTGCTTTTTAAGAAGTTTCAACTATTTCACTTATTTTTTATAATCGTAATATTGTTAAATTATTATTTTTTTTATCTTCACAAATTTTAATGCCTTTAGTTTTACTTTATTTGTGAGTTATAGACTAGTTCACAAGTTCAAAGCAGTGTTAATTCTTGATAAAGCTCGTAAAAATATGAGTGAGGGCTCATTGGATTCGGAATTACGTCTAGAAAAAGGTTCCAAATTTTCAAACCTGCACATAAACAATTGCAAAAGTTATAAACAAATGAAGATTGAAAAAATAACGAGTTTTGTTTTTGTAAATAACTCGAAAACTATTAGTATTTAAGAAATTTTAAAGAAGATTCTTAATGGGGAAGAAATTTCCAATAAAAAAGTCTCGACTCCCGAAACTCTATCTCTATTATTAAAAATTTTAATTTAATGTGTAATAATTTTAATTTAATGCTGCGCGGCGAACAAAATTTCAACCTCTTTTTTTCATTTTTTAGTTTTTTGTTAAGTTAAATAATTAACAACTAATAGACTATAACAATTAAAAACAGCGCAATGTCATAATCACATAAAGTATAGTTGACATAGGGTCTCCACGAAGCGAAATAATTTTAGTGGCTTTTGTTTAACAATTATCCGACTTGAAATATAAACGCAAGCTCTAAAAAAATTTGTTAATTAACAATAGGCTCATTTTATGAAAAATCGGTGAACATTTTTTTTTACAACGGGATATTGTTCATTTAAGTGTCTAAATAATACCATAATTTTTAAAAAAATTTAAATTAATATTTAATAACATCAAAAAATATTTTTACTTATTACGGCCGGTTTTAGAGCATCGTAACGGCTTCGTGTTCGCCGCATATTTTCAACATTAAATTAAAATTATTACTAATAGAGATAGAATTTCGGGAGTCGGGACTTTTTTATTGGAAATATCTTCCTCTTTAAGAATCTTCCTTTAAAATTTCTTAAATAATAATATTTTTTGAGTTATTTACAAAAAACAAAGCTTATTATTTTTTCAATCTTCATTTGTTTATAACTTTTGCAATTGTTTATGTGCGGGTTTGAAAATTTTGAACATTTTTCTAGACGTCATTCCGAATCCATTCATATTTTTACGAGCTTTATCAAGAATTAACACGGCTTTGAACTTCTGAACTAGTGTATTATGTACATAAATGTTCTAAAAGCGACCCTGCAATGTCTTCCCTGTGGGACTCATTTTATAAACTTCCCACGTTTAAAATATGATAGGCAACCACAGTCTCACTGACTGATGAATAGTGTTGCCTATACTAAAGAATTTATATAATGAATTTATTCATATATTTATAAGAATTTTATATTTGGCTCAAGGCAAGTTACATTTTAATGTCCATTTGATAAGATACAGAGTACTGAGTTTCGAGAAAAAATTAGATTCTCACTAAAAATTTCGAAAACTAAAAATATTTTTCTAAAAATTAGTGTCTTATAAAAATGCGAACGAAGTATGTAAGCTTAATATATTTAATTGTAGCTATTTCCTTTATTAAAAGATTATTATCTGCAAAAGATTATTATCTACAAAACGAATAATGCATACCTACTTCTTTTCGATTTTTTTAAAATTATTCACCCACAGACTTGTGTATTTTTTTTTGAAGTTAGCAATGAGTGGAAAATTATTATTTTACTACTGGGTGTCTAAAAGATGTTGTATTTAAACCAGGGCGGTCCCTGGTTCGGTTTCGGTTACGGTTACCTGACGTACATCATTTTCGATTTTCGGTTTTCAAGGCAGCGACAATTCGGTTTTCCGGGTAGTTACAATTCGGTTTCGATTAGAAAAAATTTGTAATTACGGTGAGGTTTTTGGTTACGGTTTCGGTTCGGTTTCAGTCCCTGGGCATGCCTTTTACCTTCTATAACCACTATAATGGACGAAGCAATTTAGATGGGGTTTTCACCATACAATTTGGTATTACTACATCACGGTTTAACCCATTAATACCCAAGGGGTCGATAACGACCCAGCGACAATTTTAATTTCTACTGTCCTTATTGATTATGAAACTAACATTAAGTATGTGTCCAGCGTCTTAGTATAGTTATTCACTTTATATTATAACAATAATCTTACAAACTGACATTGTTTACTTGCGGGATTTGGTGTAAAATATTTCAACAATTATTTTTATGTGACATGTCACAGTTTAGTTACTGGTAAGTACAAACTGCATTGAGATACTATTCAAAAATAGCATGTACTTGATCGTCCCTACAATTTATATGTCCTAATAATGAGAAATAAAGTTGCTACACAACCTTAAATATTGCTGGGTCGTTAACGACCCTTTGGGCTTACTACATTGTTGAAGATATTTTTTTTTAGTTTGCAGGAAGCGACCTCTTATTACATCAGAACTATTGGAGGAAATTGAAATGTTAGATGAACATGTCATTGTACCTGACGCAATAGTAATAACGCCTCTGGATGATTTTGGGAATGCTACAGATTGTGATTTAGGAGACGAAGAGTGTAATGATCAAGATATGTTGAATGGCAAACAGCTAGCTGCCGAGGCAGAATTTTACTTGGCAATAATGACGATCTAGATTAACTAAATCCATAGATATCCTAGCTACTAAACTGACCATTAATCAAAACATGTTATATCTATTTATAATATATATTCCACCCCAAACGACCCTAGCAGAGTATAACATTCTCTTTGATGCACTTGAATCACTTTATTTTATTTATGGAAGTAATATAGCTATAATCGGTGATTTTAACGTACCCGGAATGAACAACCCCACAGATGGCAAAGCTCTGGCAGTAAACAATTTTTGCAATTTCTTTAATCTCAATCAACATAATACCGTATTAAACGCTCAAAATCGCATTTTAGATCTCGTGTTGACCAGTCAGCATTGCACAGTTGAAAAGGCTGTGGATGTCTTATTATCAGAAGATGCTTATCATCCGGCATTAACAATCTGCATTGAATATAAAGATAAATATAAAAATTTTCCGTTACAAAATAACATGGACTTTAACTTTAAAAAAGCAAATTTTCATAACCTTTACAATGAATTGCTACAGGTTGATTGGAGTTCCATTTCAAATCATGTTGATGTGAACATGGCTACGACTGAATTTTACACTATACTAAATAACTTAATATCCAGACATGTCCCTCGAAAGAAAGCATGCGCACACGTATATCCTGTGTGGTTCAACAAACAATTAATAATTAAATTAAAAAACAAAGATAAAGCTCGAAAAAAGTATAAAAAATCAAACAATATAGCGGACTATAATACATTCAAAAAACTAAGAGCCGAATTTAAAACTGAGAATGAGGAGGCTTATAAACGTTACACAAGCAAATTAGAAAATGACTTAAAATTAAATCCAAATAACTTTTGGTCTTTTTTAAATTCTAAGAAAGGCAACTCATCTATACCGCTCAACATGAAATACAACGACAGTAACTTGGAAGACCCTCAACAGATCGTTTCAGCTTTTGCAGATTTCTTTTCAAAATCATTCTCCACTTCTAACACGCCCCCTTGCTCAAAGAATTCTGGCATCACCCTATCTAATGGTATCTTGCAGCTAAAAAAGTTTTCAGAAGATGACGTAATTAAATCATCAAAAAAATTGAAATCAAATATGACCATGGGTCCCGACAACATACCATCTTTTTTAGTACACGACTGTGCCCCAGTTTTTGCTGCTCCGTTATGCGCCATTTTTAATTTAGTTATTAAAACATCTGTATTTCCCGATATGTGGAAATTATCAGTTGTACCTGTTTTCAAAAAAGGCGGTAGAAATGACGTAACAAACTACAGACAAATTGCCATTATTTGTAATTTTAGTAAAGTATTTGAGATTTTACTATATGATTCTATTTACTGTCATGTTGACAATATCCTCATACCGGAACAGCACGGATTTATCACTGGGAGGTCAACGGTTTCAAATCTGGTGGTCAAAACGCAATTCATCACTGAGGTCCTGGATAGCGGAGGGCAAGTGGACGTAATCTACACCGATTTCTCCAAGGCCTTCGACATGCTGGATCATGCCTTTTTAAAATGTAAATTAGAAACCATGGGTATCTCTGCCGATCTCTTAAATATTATTGACTCCTATCTGTCAAATAGGTGGCAATATGTTCAAGTTAGGGGCCATAAATCCGATCATTTTTTGCAGACTTCAGGCGTACCCCAGGGCTCCATTCTTGGTCCATTATTTTTCGTTATTTTCATTAATGATATTTCAAGCAAGCTAAATATTAAATATCTCTTGTACGCTGACGATGTTAAGATCTTCTGCCAAATAAACTCCGCTGCCGACTGTGCAATGTTGCAAAATAATCTGAACGAAATTAGTAACTGGTGTAAAGCAAATAATATGTTTCTTAATGCCAGTAAATGCAATGTCATGTCTTACTCCCGTAAGAACATTATATTCGAACATGATTATAAGATTGACGATGTATCTCTTAATAGACCCGGTGTTATCAAAGATCTCGGAGTAATTTTCGATTCAAAGCTAACATTCATTCCTCACGTGAACTCGACGGTTGCATCATCTTTTAAAGTGTTAGGATTTGTTTTGCGGAACATGAAAGATTTCAACAACATTCACACATGTGAATTATTATACTACTCCTTAGTACGGTCAAAGCTGGAATACGCATCTATTATATGGAACCCCATTTATAATACGCATATTTCTGCCCTAAAAAACGTACAACGTCGTTTCTTAAAAAACTTGCATTTTCAAACATATGGTATATACCCACACCGAGGATATCCCCAAGCTGATCTCTTGGCAATATTTAACGTTGATAGTCTCGCAAAAAGAAGAAATATTCACTCTATCATATTTCTATATAAAATTATTCACAACGTAATCAAATGTGAAGACCTCACAAACAGCATTTATTATCACGTACCTCGCATCTCATCACGACAAACTCAAACTTTTTCCCTACCAATTCCAAGAACTAATATACTCACTCAAGCTCCCTTTTTTCAAATGTTTAATAATTATAATCAAGTAGATAATCAATTAGATATTTTTCAAACCAGCATTGGTCGTATTAAGAAACTGTAAAAAATATGCTATATATGTCATATGTGGTGCGTTATATATTGATCTATTATTTATAATATTTTTGTATATGACGAGTTATATAAACTGTCCCATTATAAATGCTCCCAAAATATTCAAAATATTTTTATAATATTTCCTGTTTATTACAATCGTCTGTTTACGACTTCAAACCTCTTTGTAAGAGGATTACTCACTCACTTGTACTTTTGAGTAGCCGGAGTACATGTTGGTTTTTCTTTTCTTTTTTTATACGTAAAATGTGGCATAATTACCCAATAAACAAATTTGTTTATAATTGATATGTCTACAGCAGTTTGTTTTATTGCTGTTTTATCACAGTTACAAAATTGCAATGATACAAAATAATAGTATAACATTTAAATTTTGCTTGTTGGGTAGTGCGTACAATTTGTGTATATTTTGTAATGTAAAAATGTGTTTAACTGTGTAACTATTGTAACGTATAACTATTGTTATCGCCCTTATCCTGTATAATTGCGTACAATTTGTGTATATTTTGTATTGTAAAAACGTGCTTAACTGTATAACTATTGTAATCGCCCTTATCCTGTAAATGGAACCTGTTCTGTAGGATATTGTAACGAAAATAAATAAAATAAAATAAAAATAAAAACTAGCGCCAATCCAAAATACTGAGAATGATGTTGAAGTAGAGCATGAGAATAACGATGACATTGAATCTATTGGTTAAATAGAACCTGAAGAGAATGAAGAATATAATATCCCATTAGCTTTGTTGGCGAAAAGATGTAGAACTGTACCTACATCTACTGGTATATATAAGAAGACCGAGTGAGAGATGCTTCCAGATCTCCTTTCGATCTGGAAGCGTCTCAGGAGAGGGTCTTGCATTTACTTTCGCCACTCACCTTGAGGGCAACAAGTCATCCGCTTGAATATTTTGAATTATTTTTAACACAAGAAATTGTGCAAAATTTTGTGGACTCAACATGTATTTGGGACCACAACAAACCTGAATTTGATATGTCAATACATGCGATGTATGTCTTTATTGGTATTATCCTCTTGTTCCCTTGCCGAGTAGAATAATGTACTGGGAAGACAGTGAGGAGATACATAATACACTCTAGAGGCCGAATCCATGAGAGGCAATAGATTCGAGGAAATATGTAGCATTTTTCATGTGACAGACAACAATGATTTGCCACAAAATGACAAATTGGATAAAATTCGTCCCTTTATAAACGATTTCAATAAACACTTTATAAAGTACGCAGCCATTCAATCCAATATATCGATAAATGTATATAGGATAGGATAGGATTTAATAGAAAAAAAATGTACATACTAATTGTCTTTTGCTAGCTCGTCAATACGGGATTACTAAAGACAATCTTGAATTACGTTTTTAGATTTTTTTAAATAATAAATAAAGTATTTCAATAATTTCTAGAGCTCAAGGCACGGACTAAAACAAATCAGATATTTCACTTATGACGTATCATGGTTTAGATAATAAATCAACTCCCAGCAGGTACCAATTTGTGTCGTGATCTGCGCATTGTCCAATCAGTCTTAACCAGCGAGTATAGTCACAGGAGGGACCTTATGATGCGTAAAGTAACCTAGTAAATACTCAAAAAACCACTTAAATGTATAACAGTAACAACTCTAACCTTCAATACAATACACCACATTCCAAAATATTTAATATCACCGGTGGAGCTGTTGACTACTTCCGTCTCTGAGATTTCAGTACTAAATACTCGCTCCTGTGAGATTATACTCGCTGGTCTTAACTTCCATGTCAACCGCAAGATTTCTCTGTTTATGTCTTCTGCGCAGAATCCTGGCAGGTATACGTCACATCACAAAAAATGAAACTGGTAACATAGGGAATACTATTGAGTGAAACATCTGATTTGTTTTAGTCTGTGCTCAAGGGCAGAGACGAACCCAGGTATTTTTTTTTGGGGGGGGGGGGGGGAAGCTACAACTAATTTGCCAACTGCCCATTTTTTTTACAACTTATATTTCCTTATGTTTTTTTTTATTTCAGACTTAATCTATAAGTAGCCTAGCGATACAAATATTATGCAAAAGAAGTTTAACTAAACCACATGATGTAGGCGCTAGACCTAAGTTGACCCCGCGCTCTCCTTCGTTTAAAAGCTACTAGATGAGGTAACCGTTATAGTTTAATGACCGTGAAGAAAAGCAAGATATAGTTTGTACCAACGATAATAGGGTCTACACACGATCCAGCGGCAGGGACCCGACATTGTCGGTACGCTTTGAAGATAATTGGAATTCTAGCGGACCAGTTCACTTTTACGAATGAGTTTAAAGCATGCCGACATGGCTGGGTCCCTGCCGCTGGATCGTGTGTAGACCCTTTAATCCAGCGATATAAAAAAGTTCGCAAAAAAAACGTATCAATTTCAGTCTATTTACATAAAAGGACATAAAAGTGTTCGGCTTCTTTATTATCATCACAAAAAAAATGGTCACATATTTCTGAACAAAAATGTAGGCCACCCCCACTGAATATAATTGGTTTAAATTTTCTCTACCGGAATTATGATAGGTTGGTGGTCAACGTGGACTAGCGTTGTTAAATTGGACTGGCGGGCGGTACACTAACTAGAAGCGATCGGCATCCTTTATGCTTTTTTGTATCGATGAAATATTTGTGGAATACACTATACAATACGATTACGCGCAAGTCGGGGCGCAAGCTCGTGAACGTCCGCGCTAGTACGGCTACCGGCCACTTCCCACTTCACATTGTGATACGCAATAGGTAGCTTTAAGGGGTCTACACACGATTCAGCGGCAGGGAGCCAGCCTTGTCGGCATGCTTTGAACTCATTCGTAAAAGTGAACTGGTCCGCTGGAATTCCAATTATCTTCAAAGCGTACCAACAGTGTCGGGTCCCAGCAGCTGGATCGTCTGTAGACCCCTTTAATAGTCCCAGATTCTGATTCAGTGTCCTCTAAGAATTTAATATTTTAACAATTTCTGACCGACAACAATTTGTTATTATTATTATCTCTCGTTGAGAGGTTAGTAACTGATATTAGTGATACTCAGTATAAACCAACAACAAATGACTTTATAGCTAGGACAAAGCATTGTATTGATAAAGGCAAAAAGGAGTAATATTCTAATATTTTTAATGTAAGACAGTCTTTGAGAATTGTATGCTCTGGCCGTCTACTGGGTCGAACGTCGAATTTCCGCGAGTTGACGAGTTTCTTTTGTTGGCCCGTCGCGTAGGCCCGTTGGAGTTGTGCGTTGTCCGTCGACTATTCTGTGGCTCTCACATCAGTCACATCTAGTCATAAATAATATGAATTAAAATTATTTATAAAAAAATGGTCATAGTGACAATGTCATTTAATTTTTATCAACTCATTATTCGTTTTTTTGCAATTATACCCAATAAAGATTTTTTTACATTTTTGGTGATTTTCCCAACTCAATCAACATTGGGGGGGGAGCGCACCCCCCCATAACCCCCCGTGGGTTCGTCTCTGCTCAAGGGGTCGTTAACGACCCATATCAAATTTCAAAAATTAAGAAAGATTAATTTTTTTAAATATTTTTTCTATTGTCCAACACTGCTAATAACACATATTTCTGAATATTAGAAAAATCCAAGGAAGTATATTAATCTGGGCATTAATGGGTTAAAGATTTGCATGTTTGATTTTAGCCGTATTTTTTGTACTTTATTCACAATTCAAATATGGGCAAATTCATATACTTATCATACTCTTGGTTTCGGTTTCCTGAGAATTTTAATTTCGGTGTGAGTTTTGGTTTCGGTTTACTAGAAACCCACATTCCGGTTTTTGATTTCGGTCTCGGTTTACCAGAGACTCTCATTCCGGTTTTCGGTTACGGTTAGAAAAAATGCGCAATTACGGTGGGGTTTTTGGTTACGGTTTCGGTTCGGTTACGGTTCCTGATTTAAACAAACCGATTTACTTAAAAAAATACTGCCTACTTCCACATTCAGATATCCTTTCCATCCTTCCTATGCTATTCAACTACCATACCCACTTCATTACTAAAGGGGGTAGTAGTAGGTGTGACTGATGCAAAAAAAATGAGACCTGTATATTGGTCACGCTAATATACTACTTAGGAAAACACTTTGAAACACTCATCACTGGAGAACCAGTCAAAACATCTACTCTTCTAGCTAATCCCGACGAAGTATTGAATTGAATGAAAGGATTCCTAGCATTTTAAGGCAAAAAAATAATCGAAAATACTTCAATTATTTATTAAATTTCAGTCATTCACAACAATTATTGAACCTTACATTCTATTTCGACTCTAGAAAACTTTTGCAAGTTTTTTCGAACTCATTAGTTCTCATCAGTAGAGTATAGAAACATTCATTCATTATTTATAAGCCTATTCTTGATTTATTTTTACAATTAATTATTTTTATTTATTTGATTTTATCATGATTAGAGAATATTAGTAGATAATTTCATATTAAATAGAAAGTGAATGACTGAATTTAATGATTTAAGTATTTTTAATATATTTTTTGCTCTAAAATGCTAAGAATCCTATCAGTAATTCAATACTTCGTTAGTATTAGCTATAAGAGTAGTTGTTTTGATTGATTCTCCAATAATGAGTGTTTTACAGTATTTACCTAACTAGTATATTAGCGTGCCCAGATTAGGGTAACAATATACAGAAAGTAGGTAATTTCGTAATAAATAAAAAAGTGTGTAAGTTGTGATTTGCTTAATACCTAAATAATATTATCTAATTATGATGAAAGCAAATAAGTAAAAATAATCAATTGTAAAAGTTAACTCTATTATGTGTAGATAATTGAGGTGTCGTCAAAAAAAAGAAAAGGGTGTCTTTAAATAAAGACTTTTAAAAAACTTGATTTCATCTTATTTTAACCACTATGAACTAATAAACTAAAAACTAAAAACAATTATTATCAAACTAAACACTTATATATTTGTAAACAACACAGTAATAGTAATAGCGAGCTCTTGAACAGCCTTTTTTCCATTATAAATGTAACGTACCCAAAGGAAAATGAAAATAACATAATTTTCGTACTACTGACTTGTTCCATTCATGATAGTAAAATACCACTACCACTACAAATAATTGGGGAGTAAAAACTGAATAAAACCATACAATAAAGATTTCTCGTAGATAGCAGCTCGAATGAGGAAGTAAACGTTAAACTGAACTGCAAATCATATTTTGGTGCCGGTCTGTCTGTACGATTATTGAGCGGTTGTGCTCCAGAAACGAGGGCAGTTAGGTTGTGGATAGGACACACGCATCAGGAAGTAAACAAGGAATAAATTAATCTATTTTAATAAAGTTGAAAGTTAAAAATAAAGTTACATAATCATAAATTTATAACACCCGGAACAAAAAAATATCTGCATGCATAGTAGTAAGGAATCTAGCATCCAAAAAGACGCGTCTAAAATGCCGAACCCTGAACTCGCGGTTATAAAATTTAAAAAACCGCTGCCCAAGGAATCCCTACTTCCACATCCAGATTCTCTATCCAAGTCACTCACAACGAAAAAACTTTGTATGTGAAAATAATTGTTTATGGAACTTTAATAATATAATATTTAAAATCTTCTACCCCAAAAACCCATAAAACGATACCCAACATCGGAAGTGGGGTGGGGGTGGTGATAGGGGGGTGGTAGTGGGGGGTGGACGAAGTAAAAAAATATTTTGAGGTTTCTGGTTCCTGTACATACACTAAATCACAATTTCTTTTCATCCCCTTTAATAAGGGGGTGGGGGTGGTAATGGGGGTGGCTAATGCCATTTTTTTTTGAGACCTTAGCTTCTCTTGTATATACTAAATACCAATTTCGTGGACTCTTACCTGCTTGATTTACCCATCTACTCCAATTTACACCCCAACCCTTCGACGGAACAAGATGAAAATATAATCTAGTTCTAGATCTCGTTAAAGTACATATGTGTACCAAATTTCAAGTCAATATCTTAAACGGTTCCAGAGTAAACGTGCGCACAAAAAAAAGTTACAGACAGACAGACCGACAGACAGAAATTTTTTTTCGCTCAAATTTGAAATCTCGACGTTTCATGACATTTTAAGCCTATTTGGACAATAAAAATTTTTAAAAATTTTTTTGTCGTTACTATACTTCCACTGGACGTGGAAGTAAAATGTGAATATTATCCAGAATTTTATGCCGAATCCGATTCCAGAGGGCACGACGTCGGCCAAGATTGCGAAATTGCAAAAAAAATAATTTCGAAAAAAATTTGGAAATTAAACATTTCATTAGCTTTCGTTTACATTGCATTTACGAGCTTATTTATAAAGATTTTTTAATAATTCTTATATCAATCAAAAGGTTAATGTTTGTAGCTTCACACAAGTGTAGTAAAGAGACATTATTTTCATTATAAATAACACTATAAATTGTTTAAACAATATGTGCTCGGAAAGTGTAGTGTAATTTTCGGCATCGAGGTACTTTTACTTCCACATCCAGTGGAAGTATAGTAACGACAAAAAAATTTTTAAAAATTTTTATTGTTCAAATAGGCTTAAAATGTCATGAAACGTCGAGATTATAAGTTTGAGCGAAAAAAAAATTTCTGTCTGTCTGTCGGTCTGTCTGGCGGTCTGTCTGTCTGTCGGTCTGTCTGTCTGTCGGTCTGTCGGTCTGTCTGTAACTTTTTTTTGTGCGCACGTTTACTCTGGAACCGTTTAAGATATTGACTTGAAATTTGGTACACGTATGTACTTTAACGAGATCTGGAACTAGATTATATTTTCATGTTGTTCCGACGAAGGGTTGGGGGGTAAATTGGGGTAAATTTTGGGTAAATGGGTAAATCAAGCAGGTAAGAGTCGATAAAATTGGTATTTAGTATATACAAGAGAAGCTAGGGTCTCAAAAAAATGTTTGGCATTAGCCACCCCCATTACCACCCCCACCCCCTTATTAAAGGGAATGAAAAAAAATTGTGATTTAGTGTATGTACAAGAACCAGAAACCTCAAAATATTTTTTTACTTCATCCACCCCCACTACCACCCCCCTATCACCACCCCCACTCCACTACCGATGTGGGGTATCATTTTATGGGTTTTTGGGGTAGAGGATTTCAAATATTATAGTATTAAAGTTCCATAAACAATTATTTCCACATGCAAACTTTTTTCGTTGTGAGTGACTTGGATAGAGAATCTGGATGTGGAAGTAGTGATTCCTTGGGCAGCGGTTTTGTTATTATTGCAGATAGATGTGTAGTAATTCGAGACGAAATACGTAGAATAGACCAACGAACATTTTTTATTAAAACATGTTTTTAATTGGCTGAATAACTTAGGAGATATGATTTTTTTAAAATGAAGCGCATTGTTTTGGTCTGCCGCGCGCGCGGTCCTGTCTCTGTGGGTTATTTACACATGATTTCGAGGCACTGCTGTTATAATAAAAGTATTTATTATTACGTACAGTGCTCGTCACAATAATTTTGCCACCTATGACAAGTTTTATTTGATTTATCAGTTATATAAATCAGCCATCCTTTACCACAACACAATTGACATTTTATTCTTATATACCAGAGGACAATTAACAAAATAAACAAAAAAATCTAATAACATACACCAGGAGGACATGTAGAGAATTTCGAAAAATGTAGGTTGGCAAGAATATTGTGACGGGCACTGTACATTATTTTATTAATTTTTTTGTAAGGTATAAGCAAGATTTTTGTAACGTCTTTAATATGAAAGTTCGTACAGATCATAAATAATGCTTAGAAACAAAACAAATGATCTGTATTTAATTTAAAAACAACTAAAATGAAATTAAAATATTTTTCGTCTTGACAAAATAATGGTTGTATATATTGTAAATTCTGTGTACATAATACATATGATATAAGATATAGCTAAAATTGGAGTATTATAGGTAAGTCGTTATACATATGATTGATGTTATAATGCTATAATTAGGTGTATTGTAATAATACTACAGTATAAGTTAAGGTTAAACTAACACCTTTGACATCGGCCTTCAAAAAACAACCTATTATGCACACCAAACCGCCCTTAGCACAACTGCAGTTTCCAATGCAATTTTGGAATTGCTTGCATTTACAAAATATGTTTCCAGGCGTTACATTTGGACGAACACTTTTTGTCATATGTCTTGGTACTAATATATTGTCCTTCGAAACCCAACCAAAATCTTTAGAGTTGGGAAGCACTGAATTGACGTAACTCGCTGTCTTCCAAATAATTATTTGGTAGGCAGCTCAGTGCTGGTGAAATGAGTCTTTAGTTGGTAGCAAATTTCGAATATCTGATTTACAAGTGTGAAATAAATGGGCTCGCAAATTGTCCAAATTACTAATGAAGAATGGTCTACCATATAAGACTTTAAAGAAATATCGTGCAGAGTTTTCAAATTCAGCACAATCAAATGAATTGTCGAGTGGGAAATTCAATATTGATTGTAACGTAGGATCATTGGCATATTTGAGGCATGTTTTGAATACGTAAGTTTTTCCTTTTCTGAAAGGAAAATTGACCATATCGCAACCACTTAAGACGTAAGTACATAGAAAAAAATTGCCCAAATAAATTTCTGATATATTCTGCGTAGTCGACAGTTTTTGTGTTATGCAGTGAATAAGTATATAAACATCGAATCTATGTATCCACAACTCATTTACGTTTATTCTGGTAGCATGGTATAGTGCCATCACAAAAATGTCTGTATCAGTAGCTTTTTGTAATTCAAATTTGATAGGTACTGAACTATTGCAAATATTCTACTGTCTGCTTCGCTGTGATTTGAAAAGTGTAAGTCTGTTACAATTTTACTTTGTTTCATGTCGTCATAACAAAAACGTTAGTAGGTAGACTACTATGATCTGTGCACAATTTTTCGGAAATATACTTCAATAAACGAGCTTTGTTGTTATTATTTGCAAGGAAAAGTTTCCAATTCGGAATTTTAATATTATCCTGTCAGACTAGAACTAATAAACAATGCGAACGGCAAATGCAAACTGGCAAATCGCGTACCCGAGGCCACACTTATATTTATTATTACGATGAGTTATGACTACGGCCTCGCGCCCTACATTTAAAAAATCATATCTCCTAAATTATTCAGCGAATTAAAAAATTGTTATAATAAAAAATGTTCGTTGGTCTATTCTACGCATTTCGTCTCAAATAACTATACATCTATCTGCAATAATAACAAAAGTACCTCGATGCCGAAAATTACACTGCACTTTCTGAGTACATATTGTTTAAACAATTTATAATGTTGTTTATAATGAAAATAATGTCTCTCTATTACACTTGTATGAAGCTACAAACATTAAGCTTTCGATTGATATAAGAATTATTAAAAAATCTTTATAAATAAGCTCGTAAATGCAATGTAAACGAAAGATAATGCAATATTTAAGTTCCAAATTTTTTTTCGAAATTATTACTTTTTTTGCAATTTCGCAATCTTGGCCGACATCGCGCCCTCTGGAATCGAATTCGGCATAAAATTCTGGATAATATCCATATTTTTTAAATTTTATACCTGCGAGTTCATCCTCATGATCGAATTCGGACCTTTAGATTCTCGACTATAGAGCACATGAAACATTTTTATTGCAGGTAAATTTTCAATTACATTATCTACAGAGTATATCCACAGCTAGAGTGGATAAGAGGGTAAACATTTTACGTGGAAAATTTATTGTTCATAAAAAGTTTTGCTCTTGTTGAAAATACGATTGCCATGGAGTAAGTTAACCTGTCATGCACCTGCTGGGTGTTCAGAAAATAAAAAAATCTGAAAATTATGTAAGAGTAAACTCCGTTCAATTTTAACGATAAGAAGAGTTGTTTAGAATTAAAAATCTATGTCAGAATTCCAATGTGTGGATAAATCTACCTAACCGACTTTTTCAAAAAATTTTCATGACATCAAGCGGTATCACCCGGTAAAACTTACGGTAACATAAAAATTATATTTTGTTCTTATAAAAATTATTAAATAAGACAGATAATTATACTCGTAATTATATTAAACTACTTTTATTTTTAACAGCATTAAGAAATGTTAAAAAATAAGCCTGTAAATGCGGTGGAACATAAAATTAATCAATTTATAGTAATGCAAAAATTTTCGGAAAAAAATGTTTTACGCCTTTTTACAGTGTATATTTTGTTAAAAATATTCCAGTACACGCCTGGTCATTTTAGGAGCGGCTTTCGAGAAGCTAGGTTCGTGACAGGGTGTATTTAAATTTATTTAATACACCCTGGTTCGTGACTAACTTATCTATAAAACACACCATAAGTTTGCCGAATAGAAAACTAACAAATTGATTCAAAGTTCTCCAAACCTACATGAGCTGTCACCATGGTATTTTAACTAAATTTGTTTTATTGTCCTTTGTGGACTAGTGGTTATTCTGTGAAACCAACTTATGTACGCAAAAATAAACTTTGACAAATAATGAATTAATGAAATAAGGTTAGGATCGTTTATCAATAGTTGTTTGGTAGAACAATGATATCTCAGTGTCCCACGTGTAGACATGGGCGCAGCCAGGGGGGGGGAGCCATGGGGCCCGAGCCCCCCCCCCCAAGCCGTCTTCCGTGGATCAAAAAATAAAGAAGCATAATCTCTATCAGTACAAAGCAGTATCCAAATTATCCCTTGAAATAAATATTTTGTAATTAATGCCAATATTATCTAGTAGAGGAATCTCTTACACATCCGTTTTCAACCATTTTCTGAAAAATTTTCCTCATCCTCTGGGGAGGCCGGTTCTATTGGCTCCCCAGATGAATTTTCTGGCTGCGCCACTGCGTGTAGGATGTACACAGCACTGAAGATCCACTAGTAAAACATATTTGCATCGTAAACTGCCATGTAAAAAAAAACGATAACGATATTAATAGAACTGGTAGACAAATGGCTTTACCACGAATTTTTTTTGCAACTGAGATAAAAACTCCCAAAGTCTCTAAAAATAGACATCTTTAGAGGGTAGTTTTTTCGGTGTTTCTTTATTTTTCGAGGTTTTTTCTCTCCAACATGGTTTAGGATGATATACTTTTATTACATTTACCTGCTCTCCATACATTTATGGGTGTACATCGCACAATATACAATACGCAGCAACTTAGCGCTTGTGACAGGCCTAATTCGTACTCGCGGGGTAGCATGTCGATCTTCGACCATATATACATAGACCTATCATTTCTTTGTTCTACATAGACAACTGTTTGAATGCAGCATTAGGGGGGTTGGGGAAAGGAGGGTAGAATCCTTTCCATGGGCGTATCAGTTATTAGGGGACCAACTTTTGTAATTTACTGAAAAATCAATACACATTAAAAATTTACCAAAAAATATCAAAATCGGATATTTATAACAAAAAAACATTGTCCCAGAAATCACTGCTTCCACATCCAGATCTACTACCCAAGTCTCTCACAACGAAAAAATTTTGTATGTGGAAATAATTGTTTATAGAACTTTAATAATGGAAATTTAATAACAAAATATTTGAAATCGTCTACCACACAAGCCCATAAAACGATATCCCACATCGGTAATGGGGTGGGGGTGGTAGTGGGGATGGATGAAGTAAAAAAAATATTTTGAGGCCTTTGGCTCTTGTGCACACACTATACACAATAACTACTCTACACTACACAATTTTTTTTCACCCCCTTTTTTATAATGAGGTAGGGCTAGTAATGGAGGTGGCCAATACCAAGAATTTTTTTGAGACATTAGCTTCTCATCTTCTATACACTAAATACTAATTTTGGACTCTTACCTGCTTGATTTACCTATTTACCCCAATTTAACCCCCAACTCTTCAATGGAATTAGATGAAAATGATTATATTTTCATCTTATATAGTTCCAGATCTCGTTAAAATACATACGTCTACCAAATTTCAAGTCAATATTTTAAGTGGTTCCAGAGTAATCGTGCGCACAAAAAACTTATAGAAGACCGACAGACAGACAGAAATTTTTCTTTATGCTCAAACTTAAAATCTCGACGTTTCATTACATTCTAAGCCTATTTGTACAATAATTTTTTTTTTTAATTTTTGTCGTTACTATCCCAAGCAGCAATTTTAGTAGTTTCTACGTAATAGTTGCCATTAGGGGAACTTTAAAGGTTTCCGCAACTAAGGACTGTTACGTAATGGGAACCATCCTTCTACCAAGTATTCACCAAAATGGGGAATAATAATTACGTAGCAAATTACTATTCCGGTACTTCTACCATTACCGTGTTGAAGACTAGGTTATTACGTAAACGGGACGTAACCAAGTAGTAGAAATGACTAACTTTTGGAACAGCTCAGCTGACCGAAATGAGAGCGCAAACTATATATTTGGCTCTCTGTTATTCGAATAGCAAATTAATGACTTACTGAGTTTAAGCACATGATATGTCCAAGGTCCAAGTTAAGGTGATTATATACAACATGCATAAGCATATATTATAAATCATGATGTTTTGCATTTACCCTGGGTGTGAATATTAAAACCACCACTTGTTTTCTGTAAAATGTTATCATGATGCTTCGATAAAAAAGACGCCCCCTCGAGAAAATGGTTTTTTCGGAAAAAAAATTTTTTGCAAAAATTATGTGTACAAGCAAAACTGCAAAATTTTTTATGGAAAACGTTTTTTTTTTTAATTTTATATATTATAAAGTAATAATCTATTTAGAAAACATATTTCTAAATGACTATAATAAAAAGAAATTTTTTATTGAATTATATTTTTATCCGTGTCAATATGGCGTCTTCATTCAACAACAGAAAAATGACGATTTTAATTACAGTAACTTAGTGGTTGAAAAAACCAAAATTATTTCCCTACAAGTTACATTTATTATAAAGTAGCAGATGCCACCAACGTTATAGTTGTTGTTACTTTAAAAGTGGTGACGGCAACTGCAACAATTTCACTGTGTAGTTATATTTACCTAGATGTAGCAAATGGGACCAATGACGCTATAAGATCTTGCTACAAACTTATTTTCATGTTGGTAGAATTGGCAGAATCGATATAGGTAATTTTTTTTTTTAATTGGCAACGCGGTAATAACTGTTAAAGTGTCACTGTCACTGTGTGCGATGGAATATGTGGATTATTAAAAATAACAATTATTATACTTTTTAAGTACTTTTTATTATCTGATATTATTTGGAAAGAGCACATATCGAACAATATTTGATGGATGCCCCTGACGGTGAGCATCTTATGTCAGAGGTAGGTGTTTTTTATGATCTTGCTTTTATATACCTATTTAAATGTTTGGGTTTTTTAGGTTGCATTGATATTGGGAGTTTGCGGTGAACTGACCTTCTAATATCTATATATATATATATATCCATACCAGATACCAAGACGAATAAATCAAGAAGTTTCACAGTTTTAAATGAAGGATTTTCGGTGAACCCACTTGATTCGATTAGGAAATATGTCTTTAAGACCGCAAAATGTGTCTCACAAAAGATTTTTCGTAAATCTTCAAAAGGGAAAGTGCGCTGTCCAATGCGTTGGATTAAATAAGCTCTCAAAAATTCCAAGAATTGTAGCTGATTATTTGCAATTGCCTGATGCAGATTTGTATACTGGCCATAGCATGCGCCGTTCCTCATCAGCTCTTGGCCAATGCTGGGGGTGACATTACCACCCTTAAACGTCACGGTGTGTGGAAATCATCCACCGTGGCGGAGGGTTATTTGGAAGATTCAGTCTCAACAAGATTGTTATTGCTAAAAAAATTTAGGGAGAGCAGCACAACGAGTCAGGCAATACAGACGTCGTTACTAGTATAGAGAAAAATTGTGTACAGAAGAGCAGTTTTCTTTGTGAAAAATCGAATATGATGACAATAAATGTTAACATAAATATAAATAAGTGTTAGTGCATGGATTCTTTGTTTTGTTAATTTTCCATATAATGGAGACAATAAATAAATTCCTTGGACTTTATTTTATATTAAAATTACTCTTTAGTGACTAAATCACTTTACCTCACTTTAGCTTACTACTCACTAGTGACTTATGGGTCACTTTATACCTTCAAAGTCTTATCAATAAAGATCACTTTATATGAAAGTGTTGGAAAAATATATTTATTAACGTAAGGTGTGTAATAATGGAAAAAATACATAACAGTTTTCATATTTATTTAGTGATCAGTTTACATTTAATTTCATTCAATTCAATTTATTGTACATAAATAATGTCTTATGCCGTTATACCGACATTGTCCGTTCCCCATCGACACAATATTTATTAAATTTGGAGTTTTTAATCGGCAAATTCATTTAATATGCTCAGTGGATCACTAACTGAACTATGGGTCAATCTGTGTGTTAAAGACAAGTTGTAATTTTCGAGCAGTACACAGTATCATTAATCACTACAACTGTTATAGTTTTCGATTACTCTTCTTGTGTTGATGGGAGCACTTGTTGCCAAAGATGATGGTTTTGCTGTGGCGAAATAATCTATGTTTGCATCATATTCTGAAGAATCACTATTTCTCTACTACTGTTTAACTGTTTCTTCAGTTTTCTATAAAACGTGGATGAGTGCTGATAAACTTTATTTCGCTTGCACTGAGCATTTCAGATGCCGCCATTTTATTCAATGCCAATAATTATATAAATTGTCTTAAAAGTTAATATTACTCTATAGTAGATTTTCAAGGTATATGTAACTTTTAAGTCATTTTCAATTAGTGGGGAGTAGTAAAGATAACTTCAAAGCCCCTATGTTCGTAGAAATAACCTCATTTTTACTCGAGATGTCACTAATAAGTTAGAATACTTTCAAGTAGTCCTTTGGTAAAGCTGTGCAGTCGGCATTACTACCAATTTTCACTTTGCAGTTGAGGATGCTTCAAAGTAATGCAGAGTAGTATCCGCGACGTTGCAGATTCTCCAGCAGTTACTTAAAAGTGTTATAACTATACAGTGCCTAAATTCAGTAGAATCTACTTAATTGTCACTACAAATGCATACCACAAAGTGAATATTACCCTGAAGTCGCAAAATTAGTAACAGTTATGTTATTCCTACTATATTAAAGTTCCGATGCCTCAGATGCCAGTTCCCATCACTTTGAATGCTGCTTGGGATACGTCCACTGGATGTGGAAGTAATAAAAACGTGTATATAATTCTTTGAAAAATGAATTTCATAATGAGAATTGTGGATTTTTTAAACTGTTAAATGGAACTAATAAATTTACCATTAGGCTTTTACAAAATTATAGATTATTTTACAGAAATATTTGTAATAAATGTTACTATTTATGCTTTTATAAAAAAAAATATGCATGTTTGTTTCATTGCCTACACTGGTTATCAATACCTTGAAAGGATGGAAGACTGGTGAAGAAAATAAATGTAAAAAATTTATATATTTCATGATAAAATACATAAACAATATAAACAATAAATGGAGTCTAAATAAGTTTTAGTAGAATACATAGATCTCATGAAATACCTAATCATTGTAAAAAATAAACAAGTTACGTTTAATGAATGGCCTCAAGTGATTTACTGTCCTTCCACGCCTATGACTTCTGTTTACGTACTTGTGAAATGAGCGACCACATCCTTTACCCCAATATTTTTTGCATACAATGCATTTATTTACCATGATGAACACTAATAATTCTCAAACTAACTGAAAATTCTAATTAACAGTTCGAATATACAAGAAAAGAGCACAAATCAACAAGAATTAAATATAGCGACGACAATTAATATTTGACACTTTTGACAGTATGTGTCCAGTATTGCACAGTTGCCAACACTTAATAAAATTTGCAGATAAATAAAAAAAGTGTGTAAAAAAAATATCTAATTCATAGATAAAGTTATCTGAATCATTGCATTTTGAAGATAATAGGCTAGAACACATATGTGTTATTAGTAATAATTACATTAGGGTGGTTTTAAAAACGCAATATCCTATCCTAAGTATTGGGATATTTCCTTAATAACATGACTAATGGAGTGACATGGCAAACTTGCATTAAGTTCTACCCTCCTTTCCCCACCGCTATTCATGCCATCATCATTATATGTAAACAAGCTAGGTCTATATGTATATATGGTCGAAGATGTCGATTCCCATGATGGTTTCTAAAGATACTTGACCAGTCGCACCCATGAAATTCCTTAAGGAAAAGGAAAAGGTTCAAATATGAAAAAATACATTATCTCTGTACTTATGCAAATTTTTTATACAAATTATTTACTGGATTAACATGCCATGACATGGTGACAGGAATTATGAATGTAATAGTAATAGTAGTAAAAGTATTTATAAATACTTTTAGGATCATTTTCACAAATACTAAGTAGTAAATATTTCAGATAAAGTATTTGCAAGTATAAATACAAATACTTGCTGCAAGAAGTATTTAAATACTCGGTATTTAAATACTTTCTAATATTTAAATACTTATGAGGTATTTGTAAGTACATATTTGCTCAGCTCTGAGTGTATCATTTTAAACCATATTGGAGAAAAATAAACAAATATCGAACAAAAACTACCTCCTACCCAGGGGGTGGGTGTTTCGAGAATGGCGGGTGATCATCCCCTTACAGCTGTACGCGAAATCCCGGTTCGAGTGACCCGCCACACTCCCCCATTCCCCATCCTCGAACACGGGCCTGAGTTACCAACTTTTAATGAAATTCAGGATTTTTTGCAATTTTGGGGTAGTATTAGTTCGAATTGATTATTAACCACAGTACCGTTTTTTTAATCAATATAAATCTATCCTTATTTGATCAGAGCAAATCCAGGATTACGCTTAAAGGGGAAACCACATTAAAAAATGCGCCAAATACTCTACCTTGAAAGTGGTGTGGAAAAGAGTGCACATTATGCAAAATATGAATCTTCCAACTTTTAAAATCGCGATATATCACGAAAAATCATTTATTGGGAAAAAGTGTAAAAACCGTGGAGAATCCCATAATCTTCAAACTTCGTAATAACTATTTTTACGATAACACTTGCCGTTTAAGTGATTTTTGCGAAAAACCGATTCTTTTGACCTTTGACCTTGAATAAAATTTTTAGCATAAATGGAATCGATCTGAACTTTTGACAATTCATTTGTAATGATGTTTTTAAGGCCTGTGCCAATTTTTCCGAGGTTTGAAATTTTCATTGTCTATTTTTACTGGATTATAAATATCGGAAAGCCAAAACATAACAGCTTTTAAGTCGAGCAACGACTCACTTATTCCATGAAAGATAAACAACTTAAGAACTACAAGGTGGTGCTTAAAACAGACATGGCCGCTGCTTAAAAATAAAAAAATAGCTCTGGGGAGTTTTAATGACGGACTGTACCCATCTATTCAATGAAATAAATACTTGAAAGTACCACTCCACTGATGGTGTTCAATCCTTCGAGCACATAGGGAAAAATAGAGGTCGCCAAACAGCTGTTTGTTTGTTCGGGCTACAACTGTAAACAAACAAATCTATTAATCCCCGATTCCTTGGCTGGTGCAAAATAATGATCTCACCCAAAGGGGATCCTTTCTAATATGGCGTTTAGTATCATTTGCGTATCGTTTACTCGTTTTCTATTGTGTCTTGTGGGTGTATACTACGCCTCTCGCGTCCCTCGCCTGACAAACCATACACATTATTGTAAGATATTAAAGGCACCTTATGGTGCGGGAGCTAAGTGGCTTTTTCGGACACTCATCGTTACAAGCATTTTCTACGCGTTGATTAATTCTATCGAACTTAAATAACGACAAAATAGACTTCTGGCATATGTCAGCCCGTCGAGTTGGCCATGGTTCAAGATATAAAAATCAGTGAAATTATATCATCGTTACAAACCCATTTTTTTTTGTGTGTACACATTTTATGTTTAGAATGAATAAAATAAGATCGCCAGAAAGTGTGGGCCATCAGGGGCGCAACCAGAAAGGTCAAAAAAACGAAGTTATATAACATCATCGTTACAAACTTTTTTAAGGTTGAGCATCTTTATTTAAATGGTTTGAACACAGAAAAAAATTCCCAGAAAGAAACTCCCGTCAGTAAGGCTAGCCAGAAAGAAAATGTTTAGGATTTTTGAAGAAAATTGGACTTTTTTCGCATATTTCATCTCAGAACTCTAAACTCATCGTTACAAGTTCTGGCTCCTTTTTAAAACGTAAATATAAGCTCCTTCAACAATAGAATAGCCTCCCCGTAAAGTTCTTAGTGTCAACAAAAGTACCATAGGCTCTTAAATATACAGGAATTTAACACTTTCGGCTAACTTGACTCCGTACCGTGCCTCAGATGTATTGTATCATTATTACCTTTCTGGCTGCGCCTGCTGATGGCCCACACTTTCTGGCGATCATATTTTATTCATTCTAAACATAAAATGTGTGCACACAAAAAAAATTAGCCTTGTAACGATGACATGATTTCACTGATTTTTAAACAGTGTTCGTGACGCTCCTGACAGGAGGTGTCCCGCCAGAAGTCGATTTTATGAATCGTTATCATCCATTAAACCATAAAAATATCTCAAAGTTCATAAAACGATGAGCAGCCGAAAAAGCCACCTAGCTCCCGCTCTATTATATGCTCAAATGTTCAATCTATGAGGGCAGCTGTCTGTTAGTCTATTATTCGACTACTACTATATTCTTAGGGAACGGCAAAACCGGATGATCTTGAAATGAAAAATCGTACAAATTGACTGTAATATTGGTACCACTTTATAATATCTAGTACATTTGTCTGTTAAAATCCGCTTATTTCTTAACCACTGTCTCTCAATTTCGGATACACGTTTTTTGTTAATCTCTCAGTTTATGATCTTTGACCTGTTTGATCACTCCTGGCCTTGAAATTTTAAAGACAATATTAACTGTTGACAAATTTTATTTTATTATCATTATTGTATAAAGTTGGTTAATACTATTAAAGGAGTGATAAATAAATTAGAAATATTAGGTGGCAAGTACACATATATTTATCATATGATTTATAAAGTTGGACATTTTAATGTTATATAACATCTACTTGTTAATTTCTTTTATGTAGGTAAGCACTATATTTTGATCATAGAATATGCTTTGTTTCTCGACGTATAGCACCTTCAATAGAATTATAGGTAGATGTTTCTGTGGTACCTCTAACTTTGACATTTGATATTTTCTGTACGTTTTCTCTCGATCTTTAACCATAATCTGTTTTGTATTCATTATACGTATTCGTAGTAGAGCTAAAGAGCATCGAAATTTTTCGTCCAAAAATGTTTTTCCGAAACTGAAATTTCAGTGTTTCCCCGAATTACCTAAAAATCCAGTCAGTATAAATTTATGATTGTAAAATAAATATAAATATTTATTTTATAAAGCTATTAAATTTATTGTAACAAATAAGAAAGTAAATAATAATGTAATTGTGATTGTGTCAACTTCTTAAGTGCCTTTCGCAAACTGAACTGTGCAGTCCTCAATCCACAGCCAAATGTGGGGATCAGTATTTTCTTCGAATATTTATTGTTTTGAGTTGTTCACATGATAGTTATTATCGTGAACTTGTTTTTTCCTTAAAATTTCTTATACGGGATATCCCCGGATGCGGTACCACACTTTTGTAAGCTTTATTATTTTTGATTTGGCGAGAAAAACCCATTCTTGATAAAAAGTTTGGCTTGTCTTAGGAAACGATAAGCAGTGTAAGATAAATTATACATTCTAAAAATTAGAAAATACGAAATCGATTTTAAACAAGTTGCTTTTTTTACATTTTTTTTTTACATTTTTAATGACAAGTGATTCTCATGTAGGTAGACCTCCTACTACTACACATTTTTCTAATATATTTCTAAATTCTTCATAGACAGATGCCATGAATTAATTTCAATATCAGTGTAATAGATGTTTATTCATATTTTGTATTTTCGATATAAATATTAATTACTTATAATTGAATTATGCTAACTCTGGAACAACGAATTTACTTGATCAAATCCTATGGAATTGGAAATGTTTCTTATAAATACGCAATAGAAATTTTTAATGAGAAGTATCCAGATGTTAAAAAAATGACTTTCAACGTAAAGGACCCCCACACGTTTCTTATGTAAAATAATGCCCGGTGGATTTGGTTAAAATTGAAATATGTTATTTATGAAATCATCCTGAATAAAAGTCTCCATGGGAGTAAGGCCGAAAAATTAATAGTTTTTAAGTTATGGAGCTTTGAAGTTGTCTATCCGTGGTATATCAAATTCGGAACGAATTATGATGTGGCTGAAGAATAGCTCGAGTTTGACACGAATTTTCAAAATTAGAAATCCAACAAACTAATTAGCCTTTGTAGCGACTCGCTTACACTAGTAGAACATATGTGCGAGCGCCCACACTGGAGGTCTAGCGGCGGAACTAAGAAAATAGAAGAAACACAAAATATAACAAAAAAATTATTATTATTAACAAGATACACAAAATGTTAACTTTTTAAAATATAATACAAAATAAACCTTTACAACCCAATATATTTTAATATAGCAATAATAAGGCTATAAATTGGTTTTTCACGTATATCTCCTGAGTCTATATTTGGTAACCTGGACAGAAGATATATTATAAATTATTGGATTGGAAATTGGATACCCCAGCTGAAGACGCAGTTCTTCTATACGTCTTCGACGTGAGATACGATTCTCCTAAAATACACGTTTTCAACGTATTGAAGTTATGGATTGTTATTCCCTTGATATTCCTTTGATGATCCCGATGCAACATTTATAAATAAATAAATAATTCCAACTCAAAGTTTTTAAATTGATTTTCCGAAGCCTTTTTTGAATTTATGGTGCATCTATATTTGAATTTGGATTCTGATTTGGATTGATTGAATATTATGGAATTTATCACATCATCGATTTATTATTAAGTAAATGAGTTGTGTTTCCATATTTCTTTCGTTTTGAGAACAATTGATCAATCAAATCAATAATTTTTATCATTCATTACTATCAATCATTTTTTTTTAAATGGCACCCTCCTACGGAGAATATTTTGACGATCAACCAGCTACGTCAGATACAGTGATACCGAACAATAATTATGTTGCGAATACCTATATACTATTAAACTTCCTCCTTTTTGGGTTAATAAACCGGAAATATGGTTCACTCAAATAGAGTCTCAATTTGCTATTCACAGGATCGTTAATGATCGGAAAAAGTACGATTATGTCATTGCCAGTTTACCCCCAGAAATTATTACAACGATTTATGACGTTGTCACTAATCAACCCGAGAGGGATTTGTATGAGAATTTAAAAACTATTCTAATTTCTCGTTTGACCTCATGCGAAGAAAAGCGATTAGAGGACTTGCTCTCTGATTCCCAGATGGGGGACCTCAAACCGTCCGATTTTTACCGGTCGATGCTGTCAATTGTCGGAGGATCCCATGTGGTGAGCCAGGAATTCCTAGTCAAGTTATGGAAACGGCGATTGCCTAAAACCATCTTCATTGCAATCACCGCATCCGGAAAGAGTGAGAGAGAGAGAGAGTACCTTCGTTTTAAAGAAAATTAAAATTCCATATTCTGACAAGTTTATTTGGTGTGACGTTTCCCGCCCTAAACTCCGATCGTTATTGACGGACAATTTTTGATATTTTTCATGGTTTGTCTCCACCCTGGTATAAAGCGACTAGAACGTTAGTTTCTAAAAATTATAATAATATAATACAAAATAAACCTTTACAATCCAATATGATATTTTAATATAGCAATAATAAGGATATAGCCTCCTCCCTAGATATGGACCACAATACAAACCGGAAGTTGCATGATTAAGTTCATTTTTTAGGGTGAAAACTTTTCAGTCTCAGTATAGACCTGCGTATTAATTACGTATAAAGGGTAAATAAATGGATATCAGGCTTCCTCTCTAGATATGGACCCCAATAACACAGGGCTGATGTCCTAATCGGAAGTTGCATAATTAAGTCCATTTTTAAGTGAAAAGTGAAAACTTTTTCAGCGAACATATAGACTTGCGTAATAATTACGTATTCAGGGTAAATAGATGAGTTTCAGACCTCCACCGGAAGTAGCATGTTTAAGTCCATTTTGAAGGGTAAAAACTTATGCAGTCTGTATATAGACTTGGGTAATAACTTCCGGTTCGCACTTCAGCGCTGTGTTATTGTGGTCCATATCTAGCGGGGAAGCCTGAAACCCGTGCATTTACCATGAATACGTAATTATTACGCGGGACTATATATACGCTGAAATACTTTTCACTCTTCAAAATGGACTTAATTATGCTACTTCCGGTTCGAACTTCAGCTCTGTATTATTGTGGTCCATATCTAGCGAGGAGGCCTGAAATCCATTTATTTACCCTTTATACGTAGGTACTTAATACGCAGGTCTATACTGAGACTGAAAAAGTTTTCACCCTAAAAAGTAAACTTAATCATGCAACTTCCGGTTCGCATTGTGGTCCATATCATAATTCGTTCCGAATTTGATATACCACGGATAGACAACTTCAAAGCTCCATAACTTAAAAACTATTAATTTTTCGGCCCTGCTCCCATGGGGACTTTTATTCAGGATGATTTCATAAATAACCTATTTCAATTTTAATCAAATCCGCTGGGCATTATTTTGCATAAGAAACGTGCGGGGTCCTTTGTTTATAAATTTAATTCCACTAGAGATGTAAAAAATATAAAGAAATAATTAAATGAAGGTGACGCTGCTACCCTTGTAGTTTTAAACTCTGCACAAGAACACCCAACATGGTCGTTAAGAAAAAAATCAATAAATTTAGGTATTAGCAAATCTCATATTCAGAAGATTTTAGTCAGCAACAAATTTTACGCAGTCAAACTTAAAGGGTATCCCCGGTTAAGACAGGTGAAATCGAGGGCGGATCTGGACCTTGAGCTTGGGGGGTAACACAGTCGGGTGCTGAAAATAACAAAAATGTTTTTCCTCGAAAATTGAAATTGATGAGCGGGGGGGGGGGGGGAGAAAATCACAAACAAAATTTATAAACACAACTAAATACACAGAGGCGTAACTAGATGTCATGGGGCCCAAGGGCAAAATATTTTTGGGGGCCTACTATATTATTTTCTTAATACCTAATCCTAATCCGAAAATTTTTTTTGATGCGCGGCGGGGAGAAATCCGAAAAAATTATTTTTCGTCCCAAATTTCTTTTGATGAGCCGGGGGGGGGGGGGGGGAGAAATTCTCGGTTACGCCTCTATAAATACAATATATATTCAAAAATATAAAATAAAATAATAAAAATTATGAAATTTTAAAACGAAAGTGGGTGGTTTACAGAATCTTGGAGGGGGGGTAATTACCACATTACCCCCCATAAATCTGCGCTTGGTTGAAATTTCGTAAGCTTGGATTTTTAAATAAACTGGGTAGAAGTGTTACCTTGATCTCAAAACTAGGGTTTCCTCGGTCCATAGGTTAATTGCCCCCCCCCCGCGGGGGCAAAAAAGGTGTTTTTTATTTTTTTTTCTAACGACTATGTATTATGCAAAGTTTTAGAAGGATCTGAAGCATTTGGATAGACTCTATGAAACCATTCCACAGATAATGCCTGGTCAAAGTGTTAGTCGTGTGGTCGTGATGCACTAAATTGTTTTGTGATTTTTTTTGCCAAAGCGGTTTAGGTGTGTCGTCAAAATTGAATCGCTATTCTGATAGCATGTTTTTCTGTACTTTCCAAATCCAAACACAAACAACAATAAATCAAATTTAAAGACAAAGAGCGAGCTTATTAAGTCATTAGGTAACAATACACACACGTATTATTATCTGTGTGAATGTTTTGAATACAGTTATTTCAATTTCCACGGCATACTTACTTGATAAGCGTAATTTCTCGATATTTTAATTATTATCCAACTTGTGTATTTGGGTTAATATCAAATAGATTTTCGATTTGAAGGTATCAATGGATTTATCGTGATTTTTATTTTACTACTGGGTGTCTAAAAGATGTTGCCATTTGAAATAGTTGACATAATTACAAATTAGTGGAAATTTTGGTTTGTCGTAGCTACCATGATGTAAGGAGATAAGGTGTGCTTATGCGCAGCTTTCGGGATCAGCCAATAGCGTAACCCTTCCCGATCGCATCCATGTTGAATTTCTGACGAACGAGAAAGAGGCATTAAATAGCGGCAAATTTAAAATGCAATTATATTTGTAGCCTTGTCACATGATTATGTTATTTTAGTTAGTTTAGTTCCATAAAGTTGGCAATGGCCAGAGATAAATTGTTTGGTTAAGTTAATAGATTATAAAAAGCAAAGTGTTATTAATGTAATGATTAAAACCTAATAAGCATCACACAGAACATGACAAGTCTAATAAAATATTTATGAGACATTAATGAATATAGGAATTCCGTGGTATAATGAAAGTTTATATTTGTGCGTTGTACTTTGCATACAAGTAGGTCGATGTTTGCATAGCAGTTTTTGCCGAGTGATGAGCAAATGGGCAATATACCAAATAAGTATGCACTTAGCACGGTCAGTAATATTATAGTTTAATGACCGTGTGCACTTGGGGCCAATTAAGATGGACGTTTTAAGAATGTATATGGAAGTATCAATAATTTCGCGAAATCATATAAGTATATTAGGTTCATATGAAAGAAGTAACTATATGCATAAAGATAGATTCGTAGATGTAAAATTCGTAAATATGGTCCCCGATTTTCGAAATTTAAACATTTTTGAATGTAGATAGTTCGCTCATAATTGCTTGTGAGTTCCTCTCGTTTCTCTCTCATTTTAACTTACCGTCGCGGTCACAAAAATTAATCCATATTTTTACCATATTTGTATCCTTTAGGAATCAAAAGTAACTAACATTACTATTTTTGGTGTTCATGTTACAATTTTTGCAACTTTTTACTAAACAACCTGACATTTCAACTACTTTGTCAACATAAATAAATGACGGACATATTAAACATGGCGACGTTTGGGAAGGCGCAGTAGAGGACGAAAATGAGACCTTCATTTGCACCATGGGCGCAGCCAGGGGGGGAGCAATGCCCCCCCCCCCCCCCCCAAGCCGTCTTCCAAAAAATAAAGAAGCAGTACAAAGCAGTTATAATTACAAAATATTTATCCTTGAAATAAATATTTTGTAATTAATGCCAATATTATCTAATAGAGGAATCTACATACACATCCGTTTTCAACCATTTTCTGAAAAATTTTCCTCATCCTCTGGGGAGGCCGGTTCTATTGGCCCCCCTCCAGATGAATTTTCTGGCTGCGCCACTGATTTGCACACACCATATCTCCTTACATCATGGTAACTATTAAACCAATTCGAAAAATCTCACGTTTACATTCTTTTCTTATTGTTTTGCTCCATTCCATTTGAGTGGTTTGAGTGCATTCACTGTACTCTAGATGCAAAAATAAAAATAGAGCTAAAAGAATCAAGTAGTCTCAAAAAAAATTTAAAACTACGCAGTCGTACTTAAAATTGTCTCCGGAATCCAAAAATGTAAAGATATACAGTGTGATCCATTTAAAATTTCAAAGTTTTGGTTATTTCTGGAGAAACCGAAAGTGATGGGAAAGTGTCAAATTATGAAAAATTTGCCGTTTCTTGTATATATTTATATCAAATATATTTATATCAAATTTATATCTTGAAAACTATGGCTTGTCTAATGATTCCGTTGACACCCAGTATACATTTCACTAGATTTTAATTAGCGTAAAAATTGCAATGTAAAATCTTTTAAATCTATGGTTTTATCACATTTTGTAAAGTATGTGTTCACTCAACTCACTATTCTATATATTATAATAAATGAATAATGGAGCATTATCAATTATTCCTTCGTTCGTAATCATAACATTCATAACGTAACAATAAGAATGTATTTCACAATAATTTCAAAGGTGCAATTTTAACCGGCTCATGAATCATGACGATCGTTGCATAACATATGCTGATTTGCCAGATTTCCCAGTTGCCTTCAGAAATGTATTATTCAGTAGTAAAAATTTATATATTCATTATGGTGTGGGAGCTAACCCAGCAAACAATGAATCTGCGGCCGACTGCCGGGCTTTTAGTGTAAGTGTTGGCAGAATGCTGGACGGGCTATTACAGTACTGGCAAATCAATTTAACTGCACTGGCTAAACTCAGCAAATAAAGAAGTGGCGGCCCATCACCGGCTTTTTGTTGGATTTTCAGCACGTCGCCATTAAAATGTTGGTTCGATGCCAATTTACCGTATGTCGGCCGATATAGTTATTAAGGTACCAAGGGTGTTATAAGAATAATAACGCTCCGAGGTCGGCTGTGTACAATCCCGAGGGCCTCTGGCCCGAGGGAGTGTACGTCGAGCGAGGGCCTCATTATCCTATAACACCCGTGGTGCCTTCAACGTTTAATATCCTACAAGTCTGTTATTTAATTCGAATTTTTTTTTTTTGACATTTACGATTTATTAATTTGACATCTATTATGTTCAGAACGATTTGATTTAAAAGAGGGTAAAAATCAAAATTATTTGTAAACGCCGCCGTTGCATAGCAACGCATTTTGTTTGTCAATAACGCTATCATAATTTGCTTGTTTTGGGTTGTATTATAATTTTATAATGCCCTAGGGCGTTATAGATATTCATAACGCCCTAGGGCGTTATTTTTCATTTAGTGTATCTCAAAATAGGGTGGTTATTGTAAAATAACAGACTTGTAGGACATTAAGATAATTATTAGTCTTCGGCCGATGATAGATTCACCAGACATAAGCCAGTAAGACGTTATTTTTTATCAATTAATGTTTATTTTGCGTTAAACATACTTCTTTGATGCATCAGTTAACAGTGAATACAATTTTTGATATGAAGTATATACACAGAAGTATCAATTTATTAATTTTTAAATAAATCGGGTGTCAGTATTTAATTTATTTAATGTTGGTGCCAATCTACAAATTTGTATGGTAGAACTGTAATATCTCTGACAGTTCACGTACGATCGTGTTTACGTCCATTGCTCCGTTTGTTACAGTGGTTTGTTTTTTGTCGAGGTTTTGTTGGTTAGTAAAATATATAAAACTCTTATCTATAAATTTAAATCTAAAAATGTGTCATTAACGTGTTCATGTGTTTTAGATACTGAGAGCTAAAGAAACAATCATTTAATTAGATGGTAATGCATCACATCATCGTGATGGCGGAATATTCTCTTGAATCGAATAAGCAGCGTGCTGACAAGTAAGTAATTTATAAAATAAAATTCCAGTTCCAAAACCACATCAAGGGGGAAGAATTCTTGCTGATAAAACAAATGCTCAGTATATAACCAATAAGGAAATTATTAAAAAATCATTTAATAGGCATAAGCAGACAGAGTCCAATAAAGAAACTAATAGTACAGTTGATGAAGAAGCAGAGCTTCGTAATGAGTCAGAAGTCCTAGTGAAAACCCAAGGGCCTGAACCTCTAGTAACTTTCAATGAACTAAATACATGTTGCCATAAAACTTTAGGTATGTAATTTTTAAATTTTGAAAATTGATAAAAAATATGAGATGGAGATAGATGTAAATTAGAAAGAATTTGTTAATAATTCGATGTACGATTTATATTATGATTGCATGTCTTTGGTAAACCTCATTCTGGGCTGACACTGTCAAAGATAACAAAAGAAATCATCAGCACTGCAATTTCTAGATTTACTGTATCCTGTATAAATATTGCTATAAAATTTGTTCTACAGGGTCAATTTTATAGATGATGATTCTATTGTAACTTTGACAGTAACTATCCGGATAGATTTGGAATAACAACTAAAGCAGTTTGACAGATTTAGAATTAAAAAATAAATTAAAAATACATATATTTATTATCAATTATTTAAGTATTATTAGGTATGGATGTATTGAAAGTAAACATTGTTAGTCATGAAGTTTAATAACAGAGTATTACTTACCGAGCCCATAGAATCACTGTTTCGAAACATTGGTGTTGTGCGAATGGCCATACAGCCACAGCCATATATTGCGAATATAGATAGATAGACAGATTTAGAGCTTTGTTTTATTTGCAGCTTTAGTGACTAAAGCTTTTACAAAGCTAGAAATAATGTCCACAGACATCAAATATCTGATGGAAACAGTTCGACGTTCCTCTTTGGTGGAAGAAGTTGATGATCCGTACATTGAGAAATTTCCATTTTCTACAGAAACTGAACTAACCGAATTTGATCTTAAACTGAAAGATGATGTCTTCTTCCAAAGTATTGTAAGTAATTTTTAACTTCTTGGTAGTAATATTATTTTTTTAAAGTAATGATGGTTTAACAAAACAATTCATATCAAATTTTGCTAATTTATTTGTGTAATAAATTTTATATTACATATTTCACAAGCTAATTTTATGTATACAATTATAGTGTAATGCGCTACAAGTTGTGGGAGGAAGCAATGTAAACGATGCCACCAGAAGACTTCTGTCAAAACTTGTTTCTCATTCATTATCATTGACTTTTAACTGGTCAGGGCGAGGAAAAAACTGTTTTAAAAACCTGAAGTATATACTGAAGCTATTAGGTACAATATTAACAAATATTTAAAATAGTTGTTATATATGTGGTTTTATTTTTTAGCTTGTTTAAGGAAGGTTCCCTTAACGAGGAATGCAACAGAGAAAGACGTAGAGGCGATAACCAAGGTATGGTTAAGAACTGCCCCTGATAGGCATGGGGGTAGAGGGAGAAGAAGGCAGGCAGTGAACGAAGAAGAAATTTAAAGTCAAAGTTGGATATAGAAGTTACAAGAACAGAATAAATTTGAAATAAAATGTGTTCTATATGGTTTATGTTAAGTATTTATTTTTTTATATGTAACAAGTGTTAAGTATTTATTTTTTTTATATGTAACAGAGTGATAAATATTTTATAATCAAGTTCTAATAAAATATATTTTTTAGTTTAAAAAGTTCATTGAACAAAGAGTGCCAGCCGTAAATGACCAGATTGGCTCAGTATTAAATCTAAGGTCTGACCAATAACACAATAGCCATTTACATTCCTGAATACCCATGACTACTGATATACACGGTGATTTATAAGCTCGATGACAAAACTTGGGCAGATCAAAGCTTATTCAATTTAAGAAAAAAATATATGAACATGGTTCCAGAAATGCTTCCCTGGAGAGTTATGGCCCTACGAAGTAAAAGAGAAATAAAATTGTTTGTTGCATATTTTTAAAATGGCTAGAAAATTTAAAAGGTTGTTAAACCGCTACTAAGAAAAACGAAAGAGACCAAAAACACTTTCTTTTTAAATTTCCTATCATGCAAGTCGAGCTATTTTAAAAGTATGCAAAAAAAACTTTTATTTATCTTTAACTTTATACGACCAGAACTCTGCAGGGAAGCATTTCCAGAACCCTGTTCATGTAACATTTTTTTCTTAAAATCGCATCAGCTTTGATCTGCTCAAGTTTTCTCATCGAGTTTGTAAATCGCCCTGTATATCAGTAGTCGTGGGTATTCTGGAATGTAATTGGCTATCGTGCTGTTGGCCAGAACTTGAATTTAATACTGGGCCCTCACTGAACCCTCAAAAATAAGTTAGGTTAATTTTGGTGGCCCAAGGTATGTAGGCCAATAAGTGATTGCCCATTACTGGACCATTGAATGTAGGTAAGGCTAAGTAACTTGTGGCCACAAGTATGTCGGCCGATGAATGATGGATCTTCATCAAGCCGTCACATAAAATGATAGCAAACTATGACTGGATCTACTGGTGGCCAGAGTGTCCTATAGGTACCGTGCCAATGCCAGTAGCCGCTAATATGCCATACCGGCTAGTGCTGGCTGCTAGGTACCGTATTGGTGAAGAACCGACCAAAATTGTTTGTTGGGAAGTGGCTTTTTCGGACACTCATCGTTATACAAGCATTTTCTGTGCGCTGATTAATTCTATCGAACTTAAATAACGACAAAATAGACTTCTGGCATATGTCAGCCCGTCGAGTTTGCTGGCCATGGTTCAAGATATAAAAATCAGTGAAATTATATCATCGTTACAAAGCCAATTTTTTTGTGTGTACACATTTTATGTTTAGAATGAATAAAATAAGATCCCCAGAAAGTGTGGGCCATCAGGGGCGCAACCAGAAAAGTCAAAGAGGTAAAAAAAACGGAGTTATATAACATCATCGTTACAAACTTTTTTAAGGTTGAGCATGTTTATTTAAATGTTTTGAACACAGAAAAAACTCCCGTCAGTAAAGCTAGCCAGAAAGAAAATGTTTAGAATTTTTGAAGAAAATTGGATTGTTTTTCGCATATTTCATCTCAGAACTCTAAACTCATCGTTACAAGTTCTGTCTCCTTTTTAAATATAAGCTCCTTGAACAATAGAATAGCCTCCCCGTAAAGTTCTTAGTGTCAACAAAAGTACCATAGGCTCTTAAATATACAGGAATTTAACACTTTCGGCTAACTTGACTCCGTACCGTGCCTCAGATGTATTGTATCATTATTACCTTTCTGGCTGCGCCTCATGACGGCCCACACTTTCTGGTGATCTTATTTTATTCATTCTAAACATAAAATGTGTACACTCGAAAAAAAAATGAGCCTTATAACGATGACATGATTTCACTGATTTTTAAACAGTGTTCGTGACGCTCCTGACAGGAGGTGCCCACCAGAAGTCGATTTTATGAATCGTTATCATCCATTAAACCATAAAAATATCTCAAAGTTCATAAAACGATGAGCTGCCGAAAAAGCCACATAGCTCTCGCTATTAGGACAAGACCCTAGAAAATCTAAAAAAAAAATTTTCAATAGAAATTGCCAACTTACATCTCAATTCCAACTTTTACCAAATTCCGCCGAAATAAAAGTTGATGAGCGGGGGGGAGACAATCTAAAAAAAAAATTCAATAAAAATTGCAACTTGCGTCTCAAATTTCCAACTTTTGCCAAGTCTATACCATACCCCCCTTCCCTACGTCCCCGGTTTCGACTAAAAATTAAACGAGTGAAATTGAAAATTAATCATCTCGTAATATCCTGCCGTACATCCCACCTCGAGTGAACATACCTTGATATTTCGGTTATTATTTCGAATTGCAAATTCAAGACTAGCAACTTGCTATGCTATGTCCTCCATTACATAGCAAACTGTTAGCATTTCACGGCGAAATCATATTTTTACTACTTGAAAGCATTATGTTGCACTGTTTGCTTGAAACTACCAGAACATTTAAATTTAAAAGTAGCAAAAATATTATTATGGCGTGAAATACTTAGTATGCTACACGTTGGCCAGAGGATAATAATAGAGTAACAAACTGCTGGACATTGAAAGCAAATTTCCGATCAATCTTGGTATTTAAATTACTGAACAGTGATTTTATTGGGTATCGACTGCTTGTACTATTTGTACTGAGTTCTGAAAAGTCGCCTCTACCACACAATTCTACGATACTGGTTTTGAAAATACGAGTATAAAAACCAGTCTATTGACAAATTGGCAAATTCCGATAAAACAAACACTGCAATCTAATGCGGTGGCGTTCAGGAAGAAGGTTTTTCCGGATTATGATAAGATGGTACAAAACAACAATACTTAAAAAATCTACATTTTATGTGCTAAAATATATCAATTATTATTATGCCACATCTAATTGATAAATTATAGATTATTTAGATATCTTGTTTTATAGATAGTTTATAGACTATGATGATGATGTCCTTCTGGCAATCACGTTACTTTTTCTTCCCATACTCTTATGTTCCATTTTGTATCCTAATTTGCAAACGACTCCATAAAAAAATCAAAAGCACAAGAAGCAACTTTAACATTAATAGAGTCAGTAAGTAACCAACATATACAGTTTCTGTTTCGAAAAGATTGGGACAACGCTTAGCCGTAGATTCTTGACATAAAACAAGTCGATTTAACTCAAAAAGTAGTGGTCTAACTCTTTTCGTTTTCAGGATACAGGGTGGCAAAGTAAAAAAATTGTATTCATAATTTGTCTCTATATTAGAGACTATTATGCGTATCTACTTCAAAGTTGGTAGAGACATGTTTTTCAGGTCCCTAATTACAATTACCTAATTACAATTACCCTAATTACAATGGTGCTATTACCGATTTTATAGATGGCGCTAGTTACAGGACTTTTACGTGACACTTTAAGCCATAACTTTTTTGAGGTTAGGTTCTGGACACCGTTTTCTACAATCAAAGCGCAATTTAGTTTCCTAAAGAAAAGGTGTACTTGATTAAACGCGATAACATGCATCCTTTCAGAGAAATACGCGATTTACAATTTTATCACACACCAGTTCGAGGAAATTCAATTATATCTAAAAGCGGTTTTCTTATCTAGTAGGTGTACGTCAAGTATGATGTCTTGAAGTCGTCAATAGTGCTTGTTGTAGATACGTATAATATTCTCCAAGATAGAGACAAAATATGAATACAATTTTTTTACTGTACCGCTCTGTATCTTGAAAGCGAAAAGAGTTAGACCGCTACTTTTTGGATTAAATCAACTTTTTGAATGTCAAGAGTCTACGCTAAGCGTTGTCCCAATTTTTTCAAAACACCCGGGGTGTTGAAATTCTTCGAACTGGTGTGTCACAAAGTTGTAAATCGCGTATTTCTCTAAAATGGTGCATTTTATTACGTTTAAACAAGTACACCTTTTCTTTAGGAAACTAAATTGCGTTTCGATTATAGTAGAAGACAATGTCCTCAATGTAACCTCAAAAAAGTTATGGCTTAAAGTGTCACGTAAAAGTCCTGTAACTAGCGCCATCTATAAAATATGGCATCGGCAATATCACCATTGTAATTAGCGACCTGAAAAACATGTAGTTACCAACTTTGAAGTAGATACGTATAATAGTCTCCAAGATAGAAATAAATTGCGAATACAATTTTTTTATTTTGCCACCCTGTATCTTGAAAACGGAAAGAGTTAGACCACTACTTTTTAGTTAAATCGACTTGTTTTAATGTCAAGTATCTACGGCTAAGCGTTGTCCCAATTTTTTCGAAACACCCTGTATACTGAAGATGACCCACCCCTGCAAAACTCATGAAGCATTCCACACCACTTTTTCCATTTTGTATTAATTAAAACAGATGTTGGTGATATAAAATACTGTTTGAAATCCTGTAGTTGCCCTGGTTCTTGGTTTATATCCACTAACAAAATAAATAAAAACAATATAATATTACATTGTTTTTGTTTCTTTTGCAGACCTGTCTAGAGGGGGGAGGGGGGGTCATTCCCCCGGGCCCGGGCTTGTTTTTGGGGCCCGATTTTGAAACGTTAAAAAAAATATTTCGAATTCCCCCGCTCATCAAAATTTTGTTTCGGTTTTCTCCTCCCCGCCCTTCTCCACGGCCCAGTTCTTTTGTTAAATAGTGGATAAAGCCAAGAATCAGGGCAACTGCCGGATTTAAATAATATTGTAGTTGAACTTAAATTACTAGTTATTGTTATTAACGCTGGAAAAAGAGGACACAAAAAACTATAAAACGCATTTACTAACAAACTTAACTGGGACATAGTATTGACACAAGAGAGAGAGAGAGAGAGAGAGAGATTTTATGACAGAGATTTTATGACAGACTAACCTAACAAAATAAATACATTTTTCTTTACATCTTTTGTATATAGTAACTTCTTTTCTTTTATCTTCCTTGTTTTATTAAAATAAGCTAACAATTTAAAATTCATAATAGATAAGACTTACTAGACTATACTAGAATATGTTAATTGTGTACAAAACTATACTGGAAATATATATCTTGTACTCATATTACCAGACTTTCGTGGTTCGATTTAACCGCATTTAGTTTTCTTTTTTTGTTAAATTAGTTTAATATATAAGTATATAATTATGGTTTGATGTTTTAACATTTTTGGAGAAATATGTTTCTTAAAAAAAGATGGCAAAAATGCTCCCGTGTTTGAATATCCGTGGACAAACTGGACAAGATAACCCATGGATATAGATTCTGTCTCATTCGTAGGATATACATATTTTGTATACCTATAGGATTTACCATCCCGTCGGGATATCTGTAGGCAATCAGTTGCGGATATCCGTAGGATATCCATAATTTGGATATTTACAGTTAGGTTACCCCAGTTAACCCCGGAATGATCTAGGGATATGTCCATGGGATAATCTCAAATCTGGGACAGCAGGACTATATTAGGATATCCTGAGGATATCATGTGCTGTCTGGGAAATGTCACAATGAGCCATACGTGTTGCTGATTTCGCGCGCATTTCAAATCGAACATGAATGGAAACACCGTGCTTCCAACTACCTACATCTATAACTTCAAAAGTGAGTCACAGCATAGGCAAGTATGTCCTTAACTTCTCGTCGTTTTAAAGGCTCGGCAACGCCGCTTCATTCTCCTTCGTGCGGCAAATCCCCGACCCTTGGCCCAAAACAAACTCGCCTATACTGTGAACTCGCATCGTATCACAATCACAAACGCAAACTCGTCCGACTTCATCGCAAAGCGGTTCATCATCCGAGAGAAATCTTAAGTCGACCGTATTGCTAAGAAAATTCAAAATAAACGCTCATCATTTAAATTATCGACTACCCGACCGAGGTGTTAAGTGATAATTCGCCAGTGCAAAAAAACCCAAAGTTATATTCGCAAAATGGCTTCTTTCATCCCTTGCGTCCTCGCCTTTTTGTTGGCTGTTAATGCAGGTAAGAGAAACGCATTTATATTTAACTAGTACATATCTCTAATACGTGTGTTTTAATAATTAAATCTCAAATCAGATAGAGAGAACGTAATCACGTATAAGTAATTATAAAAAGAGATATTTACCTTTTTTATTTTGTGTTTATTTATCCCAAAGATTTCTCTTTGCTGCCATTAAATGCAATAGATAATAATTAGATAGTAACAAATTTTATTTAATTTAAGCAATGAGACATTTGTACATGTGAATCATATAATAATAATAATAATAAGGTATGACTTCTTTCGTTTAATGCCAGCTAGTATAGCTTGCCGAATATATTATCAAATACAATTTTTTCAGTAATCACGAAAACAGTAGAATCAAAAGACCTTCACTTTCATAATCTACAACATCCGACACAAATTAATCTAAGTGTTGAAAATATATTTTCTGTTCCTAATGATTTTTTTAGTGCCTATCTATATTTTGCACTCTGGGTAACGTTAGAAATGGGTAAAGGAAAATGAAACCTATGAATTTGTTATTTTGTTAAGAATAGGATTTTGCAGAGTGAGAGGCTTTTATTATGGATTTATAATAAATATTTTGAAAACCTAAGAGAGTAGGTATAATATTTAAAACTGTACGACTATGTATATTTTTTTGGTCTTTGTTAAGAACACCGACTTCTGGAATACCTCCAATTTCTTTGCATAGATGTGTTCACAGACGTTATAGTAATCGTTTCTGATAGTTAAAATGTTGTGCGTATTTTGGAAAACTGCCCCCTAACATGGGGGTGAAAAAAATGCGAAATGCTCGAAGTAGTATATTGTCCTTGCCCTAAATAATTTTATTTAGGGCAAGGACAATACATTTTTTTTCAAAAATACCCTTATTGTAGGGAGTACTTTTCCAAAATAAGCAAAACATTTCAACTACTAGATACGGTTACTATAACATCTGTGAACACATCTATGCAAAAAATTGGAGGAATTCCTAAAAATCGGTGTTCTTAACAACAGGGTCGTTTCCTTCAATAAAATTTACAAAATATTGTTACTTATATGATCAAAAAGTATATTAAATATACATTGTATATATCATATTAAAAAAAGTTCTATTCATCACATGCAAGAACAAATTGGTTGTGAAAATAAAAAGGCGGTAAATAATGACGTATATACTTCAATTCTAGAGAATTTTGATGTTTTCATTTATCACGTTGGTGGTAGTGCTCTGTTGATTTGTTGTTTACGTTTACATTGTGTGTTTAATATTTGCTTCTAATGGAACCTAATTTTATGAAAGGTACTTCAGAGCATTTACACAGAAGTGGATTTTTATATGGCACACGAGTTTTATGTAGACAATTTGAACTATTTAAGTGCCAAATCTCGAAATGTTAAAAATTTGAGGTTAGTATTTCAGACAATGACTCACATCGATACTAACACTAACAGCAAATAACAAAGCAAACAACCCCCGTCGATTATTCCTTTATCTAACTGCGCTTGGGCGCGAATTCAAAATTTCTTAATTTAAATAATTAATGTCACTATTAAAATGACTAGATTCTAAAATAAAAAAATACGGGTCAAGTAAAATTTAATTATGTACTTGAATATTGTAGTTTGTCAATGAACCTAGTTCCTCATTTCATTATTAGAGCATGTCATTTGACTATATCCAAAATGTATGATAAAAACTGTATATGGTTGTATTCCTTAGAGTAATGGCAAGTACCTGAAACTATTTTAAAGATTATACCATTTATGATTTTTAAATATTTATAATAAACCGAAAACGAGGGCGGATTTACGGGGGGGCGGGTATGAAAGATATAAAAAAAAATATTGGCGAAATAAATAATTTGGCACGAAAATTAAGAAATGTTATCTTTTATCTAATAACATTTATATAACAATAAAGGCGGTGGATCGTTTTGCTAATAGCAAAAGACGAACAACGGATTTTGTTATTATACTCTTCGCAAAAAACGAAGAGTATATTTGCATTTGATCGGTACATTTCTAAAACCGGAAATATCGCTCATAGAAAAAAATTTTCTTATCATTTTGTTAGTAAACGAATTCTGAACAACTTTCAAAATGTCCGTCCGTCTGTCCGTCCGTTACGTTTCTTGTAAACACGATAACTTAAGAAAGAAAAGTCGGATTGTATTGAAATTTGGAAAGTAAGTTAGTGTTAGCTAGAGGAAGAGCCCTATTGTTTTTGAAGAAAATCAATGAGTAAATAAAAAAGTTATTACTTAATCATTTAATAAAAAAAAAATTTTTTTCTTGATTTTTGTGGCTTGTACTTAAATAGAAATCTTGCGAAATGTTATCTCTATAATATATTTTTTTTTTTGGTACTCTATTTTGCTTATTTAAAGTACGCCTCAGAGTGTTTAAATCCAAGTTTTAAAAACGCGCGTGTTTTAAAGTTACCATGGCAACATCAAAGGTAAGCAAGTACAACTCGTTCATCTGTATCTGTTACCTTTTGCTCTTCCATCCATTTGATCAACTTGTATTCTTTTTTATAAGCGTCTTCCGATTTTTGCGGTATTAACCACGATTCTGCTTTTCTATTTAAGTAATCAATTGCAAATTAATTTTTGTTTTCTCATTTTCATGACACTGACAGGTATCCTGATCAGTGGCGCAGCCAGAAAATTCATCTGGGGGGGGCCAATAGAACCGGCCTCCCCAGAGGTTGAGAAAAACTTTTCGCTGTTTTATGGAAAATCTTCCCACAGTATGAGACCTGTAAGAAGTTAAGTATTTGGGTTGTCTAATCATGATTTTCACCCCCCGCATTTCTAAAAAAGGGTGGTTTTTGAGAAATATATACATATATATGAATTTTAGCGTTTTTTCGTCCTCTTCTCCATTTTGAGGAAAAACCATGCATTTTGGTGAAAAATATCTAGAGAGCAAAGTTGTAGAGCATAAAATTTCCTATAAACGTTGTCTCTACCATTTTTTTTTTCGAATTCCGCTTAGTTTCGCTGCTAGAGGGCACGAAAAAATATGCATATGGACTTTTGCGCCTTTTTTTAGATTTTGAGCCAAAATTATGCATTTTTATGAAAAATTACGTGAGATCAAAGTTGTAGAACATAAAATATATATATTTTTATGGAAAAAAAAACTAGAAAACACCATGTAATTTTGTAAATTGTAATTAATTAAAGTAAATAATTTGTAATTTTTCATAAAAATGCATAATTTTGGTTCAAAATATAAAAAAAGGTGCAAAACTCTATATGTATATTTATTTCTTTCGCGCCCTCTAGCGGCGAAACTAAGCGGAATTCGAAAAAAAATGTAGAGACAAAATTTATAGGAAATTTTATGCACTACTACCTTGCTCTCTTGATACTTTTCACCAAAATGCATAGGTTTTCCTCAATATAGAGAAAAAGACGAAAAAACGCTAAAATTGATATATATGTATATATTTCTCAAAAACCACCCTTTTTTAGAACTGCGGAGGGTGAAAATCATGTTTAGACAACCCAAATACTTCACTTTTTATAGGCCTCATAATTGTGAGAAAATTTTCTTAAATATTTCCTAATTTGAAGGGACTATTTGTACTAATAGTGATTATGCTTCTTTATTTTTTGGTTCATGAAAGACGGCTTGGGGGGGGGCCGGGCCCGATGGCCCCCCCCTGGCTGCGCGCCTGATCCTGATGTCACATCACGAATTCAACCATTTTACATTCTTAATTCTTATTTCCATTTTTTATAGTAATAATTTTGATTTCAAAGTGTACCAATAAAAAAAAATAGCGTAAAGTATTCGTGGATAACTGGTCTTTAAAACACTTGCTCTATTTCGAGCACTCCGGCTGCGCCGTCATGCTCGAAAAATCGCGCGTGTTTTAAAGACCTTAATATCCACTTATACTTTAATATACTATTTTTGTTTATGTATTTTACTAATATATATTTCATAATAATATATCTAATGTGTTGAAATATGATTCTCGAAAGATATATACAGTGTGTCTCAGGATAGATGTAACAAGAGGTGTAATGTATAAAAAATTTTGGAATTTTGGAATGGTATTTGGGGATTGAGTCCTGCTTGTTGTAAAACTGAAGTATACCAAAAATGACTTGATTTGGTGTTCTACAGGGTGTTTTATAAGCAAAGTTGTAAAAATTACCTCTAATAGAGTACCTTTATTTTTCAAAATATGAAAAAATTCCACTAAGAAAAGTTATTTAGAATGCAATTTTATATCTCTATTCCAAATTTCAGGAATATAAAAAGTATTTTTTTGAAACTTCCCGTTTTTTGCGAATTAAGATTTGAATTCATATTTAAAGTTGTGTAGGAGCAAATGTTAATCATCTCAAAAAGTAGGCTATTGGTAAATAAAAAATTGAATATACGAGATGTAAGAAGGTATAATGTTAATCGAACTAATTGTAAAACAAAAAACAATTACTAACAGAAGATTAATGAGGTTTAAAAATTATAACAAGTGATAAATGTCAAAAACATAACAGATTCACAAACAAATTAATTATTGACCAATACAAAACAATGTTTACAATTTTTTTATTATTCGACGTAGCTACCACCCACATCCACACACATTTCAATCCTTCGCCTGAAGTCCTTAAAACTGTTTCGAATATGATCTAACAGTATGGAGTTTACGGCATTTGTAATTCTCTGCTTCAATACTGCTACATCGTTAGGAAGTGGTTCAGCGTAAACCAACTGCTTGAGGCGACCCCATAAAAAGAAATCCAATATTGATAGGTCTGGGGATCTCGCCGGCCACTTGATCGGTCCATTCCTGGCAATCCAATTTTCTCCAAAATTTAAATTCAACCACCGATTAACCATTTCTGTGGAGTGGCCAGGGCAACCATCATGTTGAAAATGAACTAAAGGCATATCTCTTAAAATATTTAAATGTTCTTCAGAAAATCTTTCAAGAAGCTGTAAATAAGTGTGCTGGTTTAACCTTCCCTCAATGAAATAAGGTCCAATAACTCCAACGTGATAAGAAACGGCACACCACACATTCACTTTTTTTATAATATTGTCTTCTACAATGAATTCTAAAATTTGGATTTTCAGAAGCTCAAAACCGACAATTCTGAGATGAAACAACACCGTTGGTTGGGAATGTGGATTCATCTGAGATAATGGGCCTTTCCCGCATAACTGAATTTTACTATTTCACCACGACCAAACCATATAATAAACTGTAATATAATTTTATATTAATTTAGTTTCTTGCAATTTTGTATGTTCTACCAAATATTTACTTTACAAAATCAGTTTTATTTCATTGAATTTGAAACATGAGTTCTAAGGCGCGAGCTTGCAACGTCAGTCTGATTAGACCAATAAAAAGTCGTATTTTTAAAGGGAGTTGTCTATTGCCAGGTGTATGTCTTTTTATATGAACATCGTATTTCCGATATCAACTGTCTACTTTGAATAGTACATTTTTTTTTCATTACAACGTACTCTTTGTTAACCTGATGCTAAATAAAAGCAAAAATTCTGTCAACCTTTCACTGTCTGAGTCTAAAATCCATATATCATGTTTATATTCTCCATTTTTGATTCGTTTTGGTTCACATATGGTGTAATATCAGTGTCATCTGGCAACGCTGTACTGAAATGCTCAAATTATATTCGATAACCTCACTTTCTATTGTTTATGTTTGATACGATATTTACGTAATTTTATTTTATAATTAGAAAATTCCGCTTACAAGGGTTTGTTTTGTACCAGTGTGTCTAATTACTAGTGAAAATACTACCAAGTTATTTTTGCGCGTCCCAACAAATTTGAAAATTCGAAAATTGTGGTGGAAAGTTGCAAAAGTTCCTGGTGTTGTTTATACTGCTCCTGGATTTTTCTGTTGTGAAGATCATTTTAACGTATGTGTATATTGTTACTAACTTCCTTTTAGTGGGCTTGATTTTATACTTTATTTGTCTCTTTAGATTGAAATCACAACATTTACGTTTACGCAATGTCAATCGGGATTATAAACGGACGTTCTCAATTAAACGTTAGCACTTTACTTTACGAGATTCTATTGGTGGTTCCTCATAAATGTACTTCAGGCACCAATAGAATTGCAAGATATGGAAAACAGAACGCAAGTGAGATTGTTTAGGAAATTGGTTTGGGAATGCACCTTTATAGCTAATTCTGGCAGCGGTTTAAGATCATATTTGATTGGTGCGGTTCTGATGACGTCACATTGCCGCCCGAATTCTATCGTTTAAATCTGCTTTTGATTTAGGTAATATTTGAATATTTTCTGTAGTATTTTACGCGTTCAGAAAAAAAATTAAAATTCATTTTTAGTAATATTTTGATAGGATCTTTCCAATAACACAATAAAAAAAATAGCGGGAAAGGCCCATTATGAAATGATGAAAAAATGTCTCTTCCATGATTTTTTCTCCAATGGTCAAACAAAAATCCAACTACGGCCGTCATTTCCCTCTTCAAGCGTATGTTTATAATTTGCTTTATATGCCCTATATTTTCTTTGCCTTGTAGAGTTCAGACTTGCTAATATTAATAAGAGCTGATCTCTCCTTAGTGGCATCCTAGGATTTTCTATAACAGAGGCATGAGCTATAATAGCCCAAACATTGTCTTCATCATATGCTTTTATTTTTCTTTTCATGTTAAGAACACTACCAGTAGCCAGAAACTTTTTAATTATTCTCATAGCCTGAGTACGTGACAAAGCAGTGTTTGGAAATTTCAAATTAAATTGGCTTGCCACTTCTCTTAGCGAGTTTTCACCGCCAATTCCATAGCATTGCACAATATAAATTTTTTCACGCACTGCGAGTACCATTTTCACTTAATTTTATATGCTTAATTTGAAATAGAAATTAAGGATAATATTGACTACGTTTGACAGACATGTCAATAATAAATGATAAATGTGTATCCACTGGTTTTCTCATAGCCTACTTTTAGCTTCTACATAACTTTAAATATTAATTCACAAAAAATAATTTCTATGCAGTTTTAATTGAATGGTTCAAAATAAAATACTAATTTATTGAAAAAATGGGAAGTTTCAAAAAAATAATTTTATATTCCTGAAATTTGGTATAGAGGTATAAAATTCCATTCTAAATAACTTTTCTTATTGGAATTTTTTCATATTTTGAAAAATAAAGGTACTTTATTAGTGGTGTTTTTTACAACTTTGCTTATAAAACACCCTGTAGAACACCAAATCAAGTCCTTTTTGGTATACTTTAGTTTTACAACAAGCAGGACTCAATCCCCAAATACCATTCCAAAATTCCAAATTTTTTGGTCACCTCTTGTTACATCTATCCTGGGACACACTGTATATTACAGACATCTAAATTTTCTTGTAATGCTTGATGGTCCAGTGGCTAAAGCTTTGGCCTTTCAATCCAAAGATAAGTGTTCGCGTGTGCGCGAAATCGATAGTTTTACAGTTTTAATTTTAATTATTTTTAAGTACCCTCGTGTACTACGTTGCACGATACTGTTAAATTTAAGCCTTTCCCTATTAGGCAGGAGTTTTAACTCACAATTAATTTTCGTCACCGCCAAACCGGACCCTCCCCGCCCAACCTCACACCCACCTCGGCGATGTTCGCCGTGGTTGTCTGGCTGGCTCCGGGCCGGACTCTGGAATGACGCATTATTGTATGTGAATATTAATAAATGCTTGTTCTTCTTCTTCTTCTTCAATCCAAAGATTGTGTGTTCGAATCCCACACAGGTTGGATGTTTTATTTTGCATTTTTTTTTCATATATTTTTTCTCACACCAAAGTTGGTGTCACAAAATTTAGAATGTCCAAAAACTAATATTATTTACAAGAAAACTGCGAAGAGTATCTTATAGAATGTGTAACAATTATATAAAAATGTCAGTAAATTGGCGAAGAGTACCTATGTTTTTAGCTTGTTTAATTAATGTATTTTACTAAGTATAAATTAAAATTTGTACTGTTTTTAATTAGTTGTTTTCCAAATATGATTTTATTTTTATATTTTATGTATGTTTCATTTAATAAACAGTATTTATTTGTGATAATAAATTTGTAGTTTCTCTCATTTTAAATAATGTATTGAAAACTATTTTCCCAAAATCGCGCAACTTAGAAATGTCTGAAAACCTACATTTACGGAAAACAGACTATATATCTACTCTTCTACTCCCACTACTTTAAAAAATAATAAAATAAACGCTTGATAAAAAGAAAATGTTTTAAATTTGTTATTACTTAATTCAAAATTCGTATTCATCCGGGAGTTTACCCCCTTATGAGAAAACTAAATCCGCCCTTGACCGAAAATAAACGCATATTTCCCTCTCACTCTGCAAAATCCTATCCTTAATTGAAAATTATACTAGATATCTGTCTTAAAAATCATCAAATATATCTATACGGTAGTATTAAATTATATTCTAATTATATGTAAGTTACCTATCTGCAAACAATAAGTAAAAATAATAAATTAAACTGACCAGTAAAATAATGGTTCAGCAATAAAGCAAAACTAATAAATGGGCAATGAAAATAATAAACGCATAGTAACAATTTTAAATGCTTAGTAAGATACCTAATAATGTGGTCAGTAAAATAAAATGTTCAGTACTAATAGAGGTAATAAAATTTAATTACGAATTAAACTCCCGCACAAAGGCATTGACTAAATGACTAAAAAATAAATAAAACTTTAAAGGGTATTAAAAAGTATGTAATATTATTCTTGTCTTCGACCAGTGCTGATTCCATATACATACTTACCAAATTTTACGATTCATATCTAGCTTACATTTTTATGACCGAGATTTGCCTTCTTATTGTTTGAAAAGAAATATTATAATAGACTAATACACTTGGGATGTTTGTTATCTTTTAAAATGATCCGATCAGTAAAATAATTATTACCCATGACAGCATTTATATTTTTGATTACATAATAAATACTATTTTCCCCAGACAAATAGTTAGTCATGTCTCAGATCGGTAGACTGATTCACTAACAAACAAACCTCTTTGTCGGTTTGTACAAGGTCTCGATCAAATGAACCCAGGTATATTAAGTTTAGTTCCAACCAGTTTTCGAAAATTTAATGATATATCTGTCTAAATATCACAATATGGGATATATATTGATATATATAGTCTAAGGAACAATTTTAGACATGATGTCCCCAAAAAGAAAACTGGCTGTACTTTCAAAATAGAGGCCATATGTTAAAAAAAAACTGTTACCAATGTTGTTTTTGTCATTTAACACAAAAATTAAAAAAGATGGACAAAGACTTTTTTCACAAAAAACAACGTGCATAAAATTTTCTACAATTTTGTTCCTTTTGATAGGAGTTACCGAGTCCAAAATTAAGAAGACATGGAAATTCATATATCGGTAAATCATTTATAGTCCCTTGTAAACCAGAGAAGGGCAAAAAGCCCAAAAGTCATCTCCCCCCTCCCCCGTTTTCGAGGGCGGGTAACATGATGGTGACAATATTTTCCGAACTAACCCTAAACTGGAAAAACCACCCCATTTCCGATTTTCCGATGCTAGGCATTTTTTTATCGGAAAATTTTATTAACGAAAGTTGTTCAGAATTGCCCAAAAACCCTAAATACAAAATTTAATCAAAATTAAAAAATATTGAAATTTCTTTAAAAATAATGTCCAAGTCCAAAAATACCATTTAAATGAGTTTTTTTGTTTATAAAATTCATGAAAATTTTATTTGAAATTAAACCAAGCTGTTAGGTAGTTGTCGAGTAATTATTAGCTTCTTTTCAATTTTTTAATTTTTAAGCAATGGAGGAAGATGTATCGGGAGACAACCATAGTGAATCTGAAAGCGAATGACGTTTTATATTAAATTTTATTTTATTTTAAGAGCTGAAACATTTATCTGGAAAATGGTAACTCCTATCCAAATATTGTATAGGAATAAAACTGTAGAAAATTTTATATACTTTGTTTTTTGTGCAGAAAGTTTTTCTCCATCTTTTTCAGTTTTTGTGTTAAATGACAAAAATAATATTTGCAAATTTTTTTTATAAACATGGACGCCATTTTGAAATATAGCCAGTCTTTTTTTGGCGACATGTATAAAATTGTTCCTAAGGCTTTAATCTTTATGAAAAACATTGTCCCCAAGGATGGGGGGGAGGGGGGGGGGTTGCACGGACACTTAGGGTGGGCTCCCGTAGTAATAGGTATTCGCTAATACATGTCATGTAATACATCTAAATTTTGATATACAGGGTGTTTTTAAATAAGGTTAAAAACTTCGCTCGTATATTTTTTAGCGATTATTAAGAGGATTCTTATATAGGATTTGGTAATTGTTAAGAACACCGACTTCTGAAATTTTTCGATTTTTTTTGCATAGGTGTGTTCACAGACATTATAGTAATCGTTTCCGATAGTTGAAATGTGCTTATTTTGGAAAACTACGCCCTACAGTAGGGGTATTTTTGAAAAAAATTTATTGTCCTTGCCCTAAAAAAAATTATTTAGGGCAAGGACAATATACTATTTCCAGCATTTCCCATTTTTTTTTTTTCAAAACTGTCATATTTTAGAGGGTAGTTTTCCTAAATAAGCACAACATTTCAGCTATCAAAAAAGATTACTACAACGTCGGTGAACACATTTATGCAAAAAAATTGAAGAAATTCCATTGGTGTTCTTAAGTATGACCTAGTATTTTTTTAAATAAGCCTTTTCTATAAAAACACACTCCCTTAAAGAGGTGAGTCCAAATTCAGTTTTATTGTTTTGTCTCAAAGACTTTAAAACTTAAAAGTAAAAGAAACTAAACTTGGAAGAATTTTACTAATGAAAGGTGTTCGTAATAGTTTGTTCCGAATGTACTTACAAATAAATAGCTAAAAAATTGTGTTCCTTGCAAAAATGTCAAAAAATCATGTGATTTCGAGTAAACAATTAAAATTCCTATGGATCCTATCTCTGTAGTCTCTATATCTTCATATTTTCTAAATGAATCATAAAACTGAAAAATATTTGCGTAAAATAAAATGGTAATCAGTAAATATTTGTTGATAAGTTTTATTATGTTTGCTGCAATTGCTTAGTGTGTAGAGATTACCATGAGTAAATTAAATTAGAATATTTTTTGAGAAAGCTCATTTTATTAGGTACACAACTATTACACTGTCAGTCTGGCACAATGTAATAAAAAGACTTCCTGTCTTCGTCATATCAAAATTTATAGTACCCAAACATATATGCAATCAGCTAGGATAGGAAATAAGTTTAGTTCACCATAGGTATATCATAATTTATTACAGAGTTACATTTTATATGCAGAACCTTTTGTGAGGTTCCCAACTTCAAGAAATTGATTTGAAATCTCGTCTTTCTCGGAAATCAAATGTGCAACGTAGTAAATAAATACAAAAGTCTTGATACATTCCTTGCCCAGGGTTGGCTGAGAAAAACCATGTGGTTTTAAGCGATAATTTGTGGACTGATCAGAATCAAACTATGTGGTTTTTTTCAGTTGAACACATTTTATTTTTTCGATAAAGAACGCCGCATCTGACCTTATGTAAAAGTGGTTTCAGTCAAGTGTCATAAAACTGGAGTATGTTGTATTTCAAACTATGCTGATTAAAAGTCTCAATGGACCCAACCCCCTAAAGTTAATGGTTTCCAATATACTTAAGTAGAAAGTTTGAAAAATGCAGGTGGCAAGGTTATGGCCTTGCAATATGATGAAGACAGTCTTTACCTAAATGTCTTAAAACAAACTTCTAGCAGTACATGTACATATATAATGGTGCTGAAAATCATCATCAGATACAGGGTGTTTCATTAATGATTGGACATACGCTAACTGGAGAATCCTTAGTCCACAATATGAAGATTTAACCTGTAGTGCAGTTGATTTATGCTCAAAAGGGCCTCTAGTGGTGAAGTTATGGGGTAGTTTTGATTTCTTCCTTTTTGTATGTTCTTGGGGGTGCTGAATACGAATCTGAGATTTGCCAACAAAATTTCGTGACGCAACATTGAAACAAATGCAAAAAAGGTAAAAAATCTCATTTTTTGCGTTTTTTTGCTTGGAATTCGAAAACTTTTTTAGTTGAACATAAAACACCAAAGCAGCACTGGCATCTGACATGTTTTATTTTACTAAAATTGGTGTCTAGTGAGCTTCTTTTTAACATTTTCATTTATATAACTTATTTTCATTGTTTAAAAGAGACGAAATAATCAAATATATTAGACCATAAGTCTTAACTTATACTTTTACGATGATTTTCATAAAAGAAAAACTTGAACATGGTATTTTTTATATACGATTTAAGTAAATGTTTCTCTATTGTTCCCAAATTATATTCCAGTTGAGCAAAAAATGCCAAAACCGCAGGCGTTTGAAAAAAACAATTTTTTACTCACTTTGTGGTTGAAATCCTAATTTAAAATTCATTTGAAATGAAAACAAATATTTAAAATTTCTTTAACAGAATTGCTAAGAATTTGAAATGTTTTATTTTAGTAAAATTTGCACTTCATTGTGACAAATGTGTTAAACAGAGAAGAAATAATTAAATGTCTTTGATTACTATTTGAATTATTTTTCTTTTATTCTCCACAATTTTGCAAGTGTACAAAAATATAACAAAACTGTAGACGTTTATTTGTCTATCCCTTAGTTGGGTGTATTTAATACACCCTGGTTGAAAGTGAAGTTTGAAATGGATTTTTAAAATACAATTGGCGCTTTGTCGTTTCCAATATGTTTCTTTTTAATATTACGGCTTTAATTGTAATTGTTTGAATAAGATGAAATGATTGTATTTGATTATTATTTAAAATTAACTTAAATTTAATTTAAATCTATTATTTTGATTTTGATTTTAATAAAAGCGCATTTAAGAGCACCTTCGATTTCTTCCATTACAAGTTCCTCAAAGATCATATTATACCACGATCTTTGAATTCCTTTTTCAGATACACTGTTGTCCAAATCGAATCTAATCTATTTATCAATTAAAAATAACTTAAAATTCGACAAAATTACCAGAACTGCTGCAGGAGTGATAAATTTGAATTTAATACACCCTAATTGGCCTATGATGAATAAAGTATCATTAGAACAGATTAAAAGAAAAAAATCCAAAATACCGATTTTTAAAATAATAAGCGCGACTAAAGGCCATTTAAAAAATATCATTATCTTATCGAATTTTTTTCGATTCTAGTTGAACGCCTGCACGGTTCTTTAAAAATGTTGAATATTGTAATAGAAGCGCTGGCAACGATGCCGGGCTTCGTAAAATGCACCAACTACATACATACATACAAACGGGCTTAGTAATAGATAGTAGTTTGTGTTTGGCTTCGGATATATTTTTGTTAATGTTAAATAAAGTTACCCCTCTTCTATTGCTCGGTGTGTATAAATGTTTCCATGATATATCAGGTAAGATACACGCGTCTAACTACAAAAAAAGACTCGGGCTTCTGAGTGCCTGCGCAACGTTTCATGATAATATATCTAATCCGTTGAAATATAATTCTCGAATGATATATATTAGAGACATTCAATTACTTCCACGTCCAGTGGAAGTATAGTAACGACAAAAAAATTTTTAAAAATTTTTATTGTCCAAATAGGCTTAAAATGTCATGAAACGTCGAGATTTTAAGTTTGAGCGAAAAAAAAATTTCTGTCTGTCTCGGTCTGCCTGTCTAACTTTTTTTTATACGCACGTTTACTCTGGAACCGTTTAAGATATTGACTTGAAATTTGGTATACATATGTACTTTAACGAGATCTAGAACTAAATTATATTTTCATCTTGTTCCGTCGAAGGGTTGGGGAGTAAATTGGGGTAAATTTGGGGTACATAGGTCAATCAAGCAGGTAAGAGTCGATAAAATTGGTATTTAATATATACAAGAGAAGCTAAAGTCTCAAAAAAATTTTTGGCATTAGCCACCCCCCACCCCCTTATTAAAGGGGATGAAAAAAATTGTGATTTAGTGTACCTATGTATAGGAACCAGAAACCTCAAAATATTTTTTTACTTCATCCACCCCCACTACCACCCCCCTATCACCACCCCCACCCCACTACCGATGTGGGGTATCGTTTTATGGGTTTTTGGGGTAGAGGATTTTAAATATTATATTATTAAAGTTCCATAAACAATTATTTTCACATACAAAGTTTTTTTCGTTGTGAGTGACTTGGATAGAGAATCTGGACGTGGAAGTAGTGATTCCTTGGGCAGCGGTTTTTTTTTGTAGTAATATGTGATGGTCCAATGGCCAAAGTTTTGCCTTGCAATCCAAAGGTCCATATGGCGGCTATTTTTTTAAATTTTTTTTTCATGTATTTTTTTTCACAACAAAGTTGGCATCACAAAATTTAGAATGTCCAAAAACTAACATTATTCACAAGAAAACTGCGAAGAGCATCCTATAGAATGTGTAACAATTATATAAAAAGCTTAGTAAATTGGCGAAGAGTATAATACTTCACTAGTTTTATTTTGTTCATTGCTGTTGGTAAATGAACATTATTATTACATGTTGTAATATAATTTGTCCCTGGGATTGGGTAATGAGAAGTTCATAGAGGAACTTATTTTGTGAAGGTTTGAATGAAATTGCAATATTTTTCATGTGATTTGAAACGTGCGTGTGTCGTAACAATAATTAGACGTAGTATAGTGGAGGGTTGCTAGGGAAAAGCGAATCGGCCGACCCGATCATCCTGTGCTCCCGAAAATCGATGCCGCATGGGATGAAGGTCCACCCTTGTTTACGTTCTAGCATGAATTAAATTATTTCCATAAGTCAAGTTTGGTTGCGAAATTAATAATAGTCTTTTGCTCTCCCATATACAATAGGAAAAGTATTAGGATGATGCAAAATAGTATATTGTGTATTTAGGTGTGAAAGCAATATATAGTCGGACGACGATGCAAATTGTTTGCCGAGGTGCTAGCCGAGGCCACATACTATTTTTTCTGTAATCACAATCAATATTATTATAAAAACCGCTGCCCAAGGAATCACTACTTCCACATCCAGATTTTCTATCCAAGTCACTCACAACGAAAAAATTTTGTATGTGAAAATAATTGTTTATAATATAATATTTGAAATCCTCTATCTCAAAAACCATAAAACGATACGCCACATCGATGTGGGGTGGGGGTGGTAGTGGGGGTGGATGAAGTAAAAAGTATTTTGAGGTTTCTGGTTCTTGTACACACAATAAATCACATTTTTTTTTCATCTCCTTTAATAATGGAGGTGAGGGTGGTAATGCCAAAATTTTTTTTGAGACTTTCGCTTCTCTTGTATATACTAAATACCAATTTTGCCTGCTTGATTTACCTATTTACCCCAAATTTACCCCAGCTTACCCCCCAACCCTTCGACGGAACAAGATGAAAATATAATCTAGTTCTAGATCTCGTTAAAGTACATATCTGTACCAAATTTCAAGTCAATATCTCAAACGGTTCCAGAGTAAACGTGCGCACAAAAAAGTTAGACAGACAGACCGACAGACAGAAAATTTTTTTTCGCTCAAACTTAAAATCTCGACGTTTCATGACATTCTAAGCCTATTTGAACAGTAAAAATTTTTTAAAATTTGTCGTTACTATACTTCCACTGGATGTGGAAGTAATGAAGGAATTTGTATTAATGCATAACATTTCTTCATTAGAACCTAACTGCTTACTAATAAATGCAATTTTAATGTGAGTTGGTTTGTCTGCGTGTATTTATTTACTACGAAAATATAGACATTGCCGATCGATTTCAGAAAATAGTATATTATGTATTTAGGTGTGAAAGCAATGTGAAAGCAATACGAGGCCAACAAGCATCGAAGTCCGAGAATGTGCTTTCACACCGAAGTACACATACTATTTTTTCTGAAATCACAATCAATATTATAAATTAAGGAATTTGTATTAATGCAAGACATTTCTTCATTACAATCTAACTGCTTACTAATAAATGCAATTTTAATGTGAGTTAGTTTGTCTGCGTGTATTTATTTACTCTCTAAAATATACATAAAAAACCGTACGGGAATGTTACTTTCCCGGCCTAGGCCGGTAACATTCCTCTACGGTTTTGTTGATCGTTGCTTGGCAACTGATCTTTTCCGGTCTGTTTTCTGATAGTTTCTTAGCAACGGACTAAAATACTGGAATTGTGCATTTTTCGATCTGAAATCGCGCCGAAAATGTAGACATTGCCGATCGATTTTAGAAAAATTGAGTGTTTCATGGATTTACACTACTTTTTAAAGTCACCTGAACCGATTCACTCCAAAAAAAAATAAAATAAGTGCGACTAAGATTGCAAAAGTTCTACCATCATATCGGTATGTACACAGCCTGAATTAAACGTATCTTATGCAAGATGAGGACGAAGTAATTAGAGCAGAGCAATAAACATTCTAAAATATTGTTTTAGTCTAAAATGTTACTCAGCCAGTGTGAAAATTTTACAATATACTAGTCGAAATTGAAAGTGGGCTACTAGTACAGTAACCGAAGCAGTGAAAATGGTAAAATTCCCGGCCCGAAAACGATGAAAGGAATTTCCTTAATTTTTTTTTGCATTATGCTTTATAAAATATGTACATCAAAATCTATAATCTAATCTATTTATAGCAAAAAAGTGTATAAGACCTTTCTTTCTTATAATTTGGTTCTCTATCAGATTAGGTATGTGTATTTTTTGTTTCTTTTTGCGACAACCCCTAAGAAGGGGTCATCCCTAACCAAAAAGCAGGAAAAATGACAATATAGATTCTTATCTACATACTTTATGAAGCACGTTGAAGAAAAAAAATTTGGAAATTTATTACATTGCTGGGATTTAAAAGCTCCACTTACTGTACTATACGACGACGAATGATGAATTTAAAAATTCTGTAAAATGCTTAATAGGAATTGACAAGTTAGTTATGATGAATTTTTCAATTTTGAAGAAAACAAACCGTTCATTAGCTTTAAAGAGAAAATTTCAACAAATCACAAGGTAATAATACCTCTATATAGCAGAACATACGTTGTGCACATTTTGTAGACAACGGACATACACCCAATATGCGAGTATACTGGGATTATTTATTCTTTTCAAAAACATCCAGGGCCATGACCGGGAATCAAACCCAATCTATTGAGGAACGCTTCGTAGATACATTTAATATTTGAAGTATTGTATAGTCTAAAAAAGTTGCGTTTATACAGGGTGTGGCAATAGTGCGTCGGACTTCGATATCTCGAGTTGTACGATAGCTAGAAATTAAAAAAAAATACAAGTAAACTAGGTAAAAAAATCTATAACCGGAAATTATTTTTAAATACACAGGGCGAGCCAAGACGAAATTACAGGATCAAGTGCCTTTTTTTTAACCCTTTATAGGGTACTGGTCGCTATTTCAACCAAGCCGAAAAAACATTTGTATCAAACTGACACCGATGGCATATTTAACCAGATGACTCTTATAGTATTGTACAGACGGACAACGATCGGAGATTCAACCGCTGGCATCATGCGTTAGAGTTATGCAAAAAGAGGTTGAATATGCAACCAGTGTTCGTTTAGGTACAAGTAATGGTCATTCACTTTTTATGCGGATCGTCCGTTTGCGTGTTGTTTTAAGCTTATCTAGAATAATTTAACAGAAATTAGTTGATAAGTACAGTAATATATGTAGAATGGGTTGTGATAATTACAATTGTGCTGCACATTTGCGCTAGGATAATATTTAGTATCTAACTTGACATAACCTCTAATTATGCACACTTTTATAATAATATGTTTATCTATCAGTTATTCGCAAAAGAAAAGTCACTTCTGATAATTATTACTGACTTTTCCTTATGTTATTTTGTTTTCACAAAAAAAAAATAATAAAAAAAAAATAAATAAATAAACTGGCACATATTTCAAACAATATTTTTAAAATATAACTGCCTAGTGAGATACTGGTTGATATAAAGATCTGCTCAAAAAAAAAATACTGCATAGACTTTTTTTACATTACGTTTTCTATCTTAAGACATATATAAATACATTTCTGTGAAAAAACACGGACATTTTTATTAATCATAATCTGCTCTATAAAGGATTAAAACGGAATGCTATGTATATCTGTACATTTTTTGACTCCTCTTTCCAGAATCTATTTATTCCTATATTATTATTATAAATGTCAGGAGAGCTGGTTGATATTATTATTGACTGTTAGACTGGCGGTACATGACCAGTCAGGTGCAACGTTTTTAAAATGCATGCCAATCATATATATTAATGAAATTACCATGAATATGCCAGAAATGCAAATTTTAGGCAGTCGTCGCGTGCACAAGGGGGTGCAAATCGTTTTTTTTTGTGTCTTTTTTTTGGGTTTTATTTTTTTATTTTTTTTAATGGATGCCAATAGTGCCAAACGAAAAGCCGTGAAAAAAAATCCAGCAGAAATTCATTGGCATGCAGTTTCCGCGCTCAAAACAACTGTTAATGTGCACATTAAATCGTAAAATTTTTTGGTGTTCTTGATTTTGGATTTTTCTTGAAGGCTTTTCGTTTGGCACTATTGGCATCCATTAAAAAAAAAAAAAAATAAAACCCAAAAAAAAGACACAAAAAAAACCGATTTGCACCCCCTTGTGCATGCGACGACTGCCTAAAATTTGCATTTCTGGCATATTCATGGTAATTTCATTCATATATATGATTGGCATGCATTTTAAAAACGTTGCACCTGACTGGTCATGTACCGCCAGTCTATGTCTCCCAACCACTTGGATGTAACGAATTCTTTTGTTGAAATAATGCCATCTGCAGGTGCACATTTAAAAAATCACCAAAGTCACAATTATGGATTTTAAGAGAAACTTATGTGTATGCTAGTTACGAGACATCTAATTAATGTTTTTGAATCATTTTTACTTCCTAAAAATGTACAGGGGGCCAAAAATTATTTTTCAATTAAGAACTTTTAAACTGAATTTTCTCAATTCTTTCAAATGGAACACCCTGTTTTTAACAATGTGATGTAGAAATAAAAAACGAACATTTTTTGTAAGTACTTTCCTATGGCTAATTGCAACCATTTTCGTTTTATTGAGCAATAAGTGCAAAATTCAAGAATACACTTGAAAAAACAGATGTTTCTTCAAATATTTCATTAGAAAAAATTATAAGTTCTAAACACGTTGCTCATTTTGATTGACACACATCTCTGTGTGCTTTTGAAATGAGGTTTCTAATGTTCCTAAATTTGCCGGTGTGATAGATCTAAAAGCAGTTATTATCCTTTTCTTCATATTTTGTACTATTATTGATGTGTCTTTAGAAACAATTTCCTTCACGTGTCCCTATAAAAAGAAATCCATTTTTGTAAGATCTGGTGATCTAGCAGGTCATTTAGTAGGTCCATTTCTTCCAATCCATTGAAGTGAGCAGGTATTATTTAAGTGGTCTCTAACTGCATTTAAATAATGTGGGAGAGCAACATCTTGCTGCAACCACATCCTATTTCGAATCCTGTCGGGATGATTCACCGATAATTGTGGCAGATAGTCCCATAAATTGAAGATAAATAGCTTCACTCAATATACCATCAAAGAAATGTGGCCCTATTACAAGTTATCTGACAATTCCTCCCCAAACGTTTATAGACCATCTGTGCTGTTATCAACTTGTCTAAAAAAGAGATGATTTTCCGAAGCATAATAATGGAAATTGTGCCTATTAACAAATCCATTTTTATGAAAAGTTGCCTCATTAGCGAATAAAACATTACGAAAGAAGGTGACATCTTGCATTTTATCTCTGGTCCAATTACAAAATTGTAGACTCCTTTGAAAATCGTCTTTAGATAATTCCCGGTGCATTTAAATATGATATGCATGAAACTTATTTGTTTTTAAGATTCGACCAACCGTCTACTTATTCCTACTAATGAGCTCACTTCTCTCTGACTAATATGAGGATACTCAACCGTTGCCAGCACCACAGAAAACTCATTTTCTTCATTCACAACATGTTTTATTCTTTCATTTTTTTTATATTCGACATTTCCAGTTTCCACAAATCTATCAAGAAGGTTTTGGAAGCTGCTAACATCAGGAATCCTTCTTTCAGGATACCTTTGCCTATAAATCCTATTGGAAAGCAAACAATTTCTGCTCGACTCACCCAAAACAAAAGCTATGTCTACAAGTTCCACTTTATTAAAATTCATTTTGTAAAACACGAAATATTTTAAATTTAATATAAACGATAACTGACGACCGACAAGTGCGATAAATGTTCATTTGTACAAGAGAATTGATACCAAACTAAGCTTTTTTGCTTGTCGAATAACGAAAACAGCAAGAAAAATTACAAAAAAAAACTATTAATAAGTTACCAGTGAAATACTATTTACCCACTTCAATGGATTGGAAGAAATGGTCCCACTAAATGGCCCCTTTTCAGAATTGCATAGAGACGTATGTCAATCAGGGGTGGATGGCCCTGGCAATTTTAGGGAATCGGTCCAATCAAGCACGGAACTAGAACCTCAAATTTGAGTGGGCCAGGGAGAATAACTTTTTTTTGTGGGTTAATGCCTAAAATTAAAAGTTAGAGTAGCAAAAACATTTTCTTCGAAAAATAGGTTTCGTCAAACGAATTTTCCTTCTTTTCATGAAATTGCAAAAATTACTCAAAGGTTCAAAGTACTAACACGTAGTTTGACTTAACCACGGTCTAAAGCAGACTGCTACCGTCTTGGTAACATTTTTAAAAACGCCACTAAACATCCATAGTCTTTATTAAAATTTATTGACATTGAAAAACAAAGAACGAAACAAAAAATTTAAACATTTTAACAGTATAACAATAAATAATAAATCAATAATAATTGTGACTAATATTGTCTACATAAACATCTCGAAACAAAAAAAAAAACAAAAAAATAATTCTAAAGTCTCAGAGGTCAAAAGAAAGAAGAAGAGGTCTTCTTTCTACATCAGAACTTTCTTAAGCAAACTTGCAGAATTTGGGACGAACATGCAAAATTAGGTTATTAAGTTGATAACTTTTTATAAATGACATCTGGCATTTATGTCAGTGGCCGAGTTTTTAAGATAGCAGCCTGAAAATCACATCTGAGACTTCTTTCGTTCTAAGTAAGGATTAAGGAGGGAAAAGAGCTGCCGTTTAAATTTCTTTTGGCCGTCGGGTTTTTTATCCGCCGGAACAAATGCCTATTTACCTCGGACCGGCCCTGCCCGGTCTCAGAGCCACCGGCCCGACGGGCATCTGCCCGTTTCCCCCCCTTCCCATCCACCCCTGGTGTCAATCAAAATGGGCAACATATGGAGCACTTATTATAATTTTTTCTAATAAATTATTTGAAGAAACCGCAATTTTTTAAGTTTATTTTTGAATTTTGTACTTATTGCTCAATAAAACAAAAATGGTTGCAATTAGCCATAGGGAAGCACTTACAAAAAATGTTCGTGTTTCATTTCTACATCACATCGTCGAAAAATATACAGGGTGTGTTCGATTTGAAAAAATTGAGAAAATTCAATTCAAAAAGTTCTTAATTGAAAAATAATTTTTGGCCACCCTGTACATTTTTAGGGAGTAAAAATGATTCAAAAACATTAATTAGATGTCTCGTAACTAGTATTCACATAAGTTTTTCTTAAAACCCATAATTGTGACTTCGGTAATTTTTTCAATATGCATCTGCAGATGGCATTATTTCAACAAAAAAATTCATTACATCCAAGTGGTTGGGAGATAGTCAATAATATTATAGGAATGAATAGAGTCTAGAAAGAGGCTTCAAAAAATGTACTGATATACACAGCAATTCATTAAAAAAAAAGGCACTTGATCCTCTAATTTCGTTTTGGCTTGCCCTGTGTAAGTATTCGAAAATAATTTCCGATTATAGACTTTTTTTATCTAGTTTACTTGCTTTTTTTATTTTTAGCTATCGTAGAGCTTGAGATATTGAAATATGATGCACTATTACCCCACTCTGTATAACACCAAATTGTAACTGGTAGAAAATGTTATAATTTTGGTTCCTGCAATTTTCGTATATTTCAATTAGAGCGAACGTTCAAACTAACAACGATAATAAAGCCATCATCCTGTTGCATATTTTATGGTATACATCATAGCTAACTTAATTTATTATGAGCCTAATAGAATATTGTGTAAATATTTCGTAACTCTCTGGTATAATGATGGATGAAAATACAGAAACAATACTCGTCAAAAGTTTGACACCTATATATTATAATATACATAACGTAAGGAATTGCTAATTGTTCAAATATTTATAACAAATAATCAAGCGGTGATACGTCAATTTTTATGCCCTTAGTATGTTAAATGAGCTCTTTCGTCACAGTGCAAATTTAAAATTAACAAATATGAATAAGCAGTTGAATCATGGCTCGAGTTATAAAGATAATTTTTTCCTTGTTCTGTTTTCATTTTCAGAGGATAAATGGGATATTCTCAAACTAATATAATATTGCCAAGGTTTTCTTACGTGCAGTGTTTGAAGTTGAATGCATCGCGAGCAACACAATGGGCTTTTTCACTGATTTTTTTTATTGATTTATGTCATAGTGTTTTATAAAAAAAATTCGTCAAAAAAATATCAAAAATGTGGAAATAAAGCGTGCGCTTTGAACGTGACATCACGCACTCACCTTAGTGACGTTCATGATGTAAAGGAAATAACGTGTGTGCAGATGAAGGTCTCATTTTGGTCCTCTACTGCGCCGTCCCAAACGCGGCCATATTTAATATTTCATTTATTTATGTCACATGACTCTATATCATGTGTGATGTCATTTATTTGTTTGTGTTTATAAACTAGTCGAAAATGCCTAGTTGTTCAGTAAAAACCTGCAAAAACTGGAATGGAAACACCAAAAATAGGAATATTAGCTACTTTCGGTTCCCCAGTATTTGAATAGGTTTATAACATTTAATCATGAAATTCACTCATATAATACTAGATCTCATAATAATCTTCATAGTAGCAGAACTAATAATTTTAGAGCAATGAATAATACATTTTTTAAGATTATTCGTGACTTTTAAAGCTTACCAAAGCCAATTAAAGACAGTAAGCATGATTTAAAAATTTACCTAAGAAATAAGTACTGACCAATTTTATATTCTGCACGGTTTGTGCATTTTATTTTATAACTAGTAATTGTGTACGTACGTTTATTTAATGTATGTGTTATGTGGATGTATTTATATTAGGAGTTTCCTATTTAATTGAGATTAGTATTATTATATATAGCCCATTTGGTCATCACTCGGCAAAAACTGCTATCCAAAGTACACAGCACAAATATAAACTTTCATTATACCACGGAATTTCTATATTCATTAATGTTTGATAAATATTTTATTAGACTTGTCACGTTCTGTGTGATGCTTATGAGTTATTAACGTTGTTATTAGTAATAACACTTTACTTTTTATAATTTACTAGCTGACCCAGCAAACGTTGTTTTGCCATATAAATTATAAATTTTTGTCCAAAAAATAAAAAGAAAATTTCTGGATAGGGCCACCCTCATCACCTAGGGGTATAAAAAATAGCCTACGACCTATTCTGAGACCTACCAAATATACACTAAAAATTTCATAAAAATCGGTCAAGCCGTTTCGGAGGAGTTCGATAACAAACACTGTGACACGAGATCTTTATGTATTAGAAGATTAACTGAACGTAACAAAACAATCTTACGTATTACATCAGCCGTCAACATGATTTTAGCTGTCAACTCGGTGTCTAGCCAATGGCCATTGCGAACTTCATGTAACTAAAATAACATAATCATGTGACAAAACTACAAATTTCATTGCATTTTAAATTTGCCGCTATTTCATGCCTCTCTCATTCGTCGAAAATTCAACATGGACGCGATTGGGACGGATTACGCTATTGGCTGATTCCGCATAAGCACACCTTATTTCCTTTACATCATGGTGACGTCGATGAGCCTACGTGCATACCGGTGTATCATAAAGTTGGTTCCCTGCTTTTTGACAGTTGAGGTTGAAATTGACACTTTGACAGTCGTTTCCACTGAGGTCAGTGGTCGTTTCTCTTTAGTTTGGATTTTTGTGTTTAGAAAATGTTTAAAGAGTGCTTTACACCGACATATACAAATAACAACATAAATTGTCCAATGAACTTTCGGCAGACTTACTGCACTTCCTTTAGAAAACCCCGATTCTATTTTCTTCTACTATTATACAGAAACAAAGCAAAATAGTCTAGGAAATAGCGTGCAAATTCGACGACGAATGGTTACCGTCTGCCAGTCGGTAATCGAAGAGACCATATAAGTACAAATTTTTTTTCTCTCTGAAACTTTTTGGTATGGTGGGGGGATAGGAAGGAGGGAGGCATTTATTTTTTATTCGAATGATTATCGATATCTGTCCCCATAGGTAGTTAGTATATGTATTTCACATACCACAATTTCGCTGGCAGACGAAATTTCCGATCGGCGCGGCGCGGGCGTTAACCTCAAATAGAAAAAAAAAAACAAATATGTATCAAAATAGATTGCTACTAACAGCACTACCTACTATTTTTCCTCAATTTGGTAGTTTAAACAGAAAAAAAACATATTTCCCCAAAACGACCTCCCAGTAAGAAATTACAGATTTTCTTAGGCGAGATATTGTATTGATTTTAATACATTTTGTGATATAAGAATACTATTGTTCGTAGAGACAATTTTATCCAGTTTACTTTAATAGTTTTAATACCCATTATAAATAGAATTCTTATTCGAATAACGTAATTGTATTCAGCCTGTGTAAAGTTTGTTTATAAACATTCTGTTTAAATTTCCCGCCAAAATTACCAACAACGAAATGGCGAAGGTCACAAAAAAACATCAAAGGCGGTACTGAGAGTGCCGCTTCTGGTAGTTCCTTATTCTGTGACATAACCCCAAAACAAAGCGTAAACAATAAACATGTGTCAGTTGTGGTGTGATGTTAGTAGCTATTAGGCGTTCTGGCAAATGCTGCCAATATAAGTCCGGGATGTGTGACGTCACTCAGCCTTAAGATCAAATGAGTGTTCAAATTGCCGTAATAAATGTTTATTACTTCCACATCCAGTGGAAGTATAGTAACGACAAAAAAATTTTTTTTATTGTTCAAATAGGCTTAGAATGTCATGAAACGTCGAGATTTCAAGTTTGAGCGAAAACAAAATTTCTGCCTGTCGGTCTGTCTGTCGGTCTGTCGGTCTGTCAGTCTGTCTGTCGGTCTGTAACTTTTTTTGTGCGCACGTTTACTCTGGAACCATTTGAGATATTAACTTGAAATTTGGTACACATATGTACTTTAACTAGATCTAGAACTAGATTATATTTTCATCTTATTCCGTCGTAGGGTTGGGGGGTAAATTGGGGTAAATTTGGAGTAAATAGGTAAATCAAGCAGGTAAGAGTTCATAAAATTGATATTTAGTATAGACAAGAGAAGTTAAGGTCTCAAAAAAATTTTGGCATTAGCCACCCCCATTACCACCCCCACCCCATTATTAAAGGGGATGAAAAAAAATGTGATTTAGTGTGTGTACAAGAACCAGAAACTTCCAAATATTTTTTTACTTTATCCACCCCCCACTCCCACCCCCTGTCACCACCCCCACCTCACTACCGATGTGGGGTATCGTTTTATGGGTTTTTGGGGTAGAGGATTTTAAATATTATATTATTAAAGTTCCATAAACAATTATTTCCAGATACAAAATTTTTTCGTTGTGTGACTTGGATAGAAAATCCGCATGTGGAAGTAGTGATTCTTTGGGCAGCGGTTTTTTTTATTGAACACTGTGAGATTCATATTTGAAACAGAGTTGCATAAGGTGAATATCTATCAGTTAGCTTTCAAAAAAACATATTTGTTTTGATATTTAGAAATCTAGTGAAAAGGCCCATTATAACTCCGATTAGATAAATAATGGAGTTTGAAGACCTCGTAATCTCAACCACAAAACGCATAAAGATCATGCCTACTAATAGTCCAATCAACGAAGAAAAAATAGGGAAACTAGACTAGATAAAATTTTCTACAAATAAGTTCTTATTCATTTTTTATGTAGGATCAATACAGATACAGAAGGTGGAATAATCGCGAAGTAAAAAAAAAATCAAGTTTTAATTAAATGACGTAAATGAAATTTTAATACTAACTGAATTTAAAACTAACAGAAAAACTATATTATTAATAATAAACAAACGTTATCTTAAATCTAAATATTCCTCCTCCACACCCAGTAGAACATCGGCAAAAGATGGAGTTCAAGATCTCTTCAGAAGCTACTGGTTCTTTTGTGGTAACCGGGATTAGCGATCCATTTTCCCCTCGGTTCCATCCCCACTGGTTCGAGGGTAGGGGGTTGTTGAGCCGTTGCTGTATCTGTAAATAAGTAAGCCAAACGCTATAAGTAACAAGAAATTTTGTAAAAAACAGTTAATTTACCTGCAAATAAACTCTGAAAGAGTGTTGTTGCGCAGCTCCTTTGGTTGGTGGCAGTGTGGCTAAATCAGGCTTGGTGGATGATTTTAGGAACGCAGCAAATCGGTGTTTATTAAGTCTCGCTCATCTGCAGTCGCTAGATCGCTGAAAACATCTCATTCCATTTTACGTGGTGAAGCAGGAAAGAAAGAAAGACGTGGAAAAGGGGACCTTTAAACTACCCCCCACCTCCCACCGGTCAGGAATTTTAGTATGTTGTTCAGGACACTCTCCCCCCTCTGACAACTGTACAAAAATTGGCCACTACATGAATTATTTCTCCTATTCGGCCTTCATTCAACGTCAAACTTTCATTTTATACCATTAAAACATGATTTTTTAAAATTCGCGATTTTTCCACCGTCTGTATCTCGTAAAGTATTGATCCTACATAAAAATAAATACGAACTTATTTGTAGAAAATTATATCTAGTTTAATTTTGTATAAGGATACTTTTTGGCTAGAGGTCGTAGTTTTCGAGTTATTCAAGAAAGACGTGAAAATTGCACCTTTAAACTAAATTTTTATTTTTGATTAAATAATGTATTTTATACAGTAAAACATCAATAAACATCAATAACTGACCTAATAAGTCTTTATATAGAAAATTTTTGTTGGAATGCATACTTTCTTTTAACTCGAATATAACTTTAGTAAATATCGGTATGCACTTTCCCCACTTGACCCAATGTTGAAAAATGGGGAATTTTAAAAAAATATAAAAACGGCGTTATAAAAAAAACCGTAGCATCTTTCATAAAGGAATGTTTGGTCATATAGATGACAAATAACTCACTCTACTTCCACGTTCAAAGTCGGCACCGCTCTACCAAATACCCTGTATAGTATGTGTCACTCGATGTGTCAGTCGAAGTGTTATTAAATGAAGTTTCCAAGAAACAACGCCTCTTGTATAAAAATAAATATTAGACACCTGACTTGCTAATAAAAAGTGGAGCAATTAAAAGTTTTCTCAATTAATAGTATGACTAACAGAATCTTGTTAATGGGACAAGGCTAATATTCATTCTGTTGGAACGGAATAGTAGAAAAGATTTATTTAATTGCATTATTATGGAACAAGGGCAGGCATGTTAATATTATTGAATTTCAAAATTACGCTTTTTTTAGAAATCATGTCACAAAAATTGAATTATTATAAATAATTATATATATTCGTATTAATAATGGTAATAGATTTAAGATCTATAAACTAAGATTTCCTGTTCAAACTCAAAGTTGGGATAACAATAACAGGTACAATAATCTGATTCAAGGTGATGTTACGTCATTTTATAAAGGATTCAGTAATGGTAATATTAATTAATTTTATAATTTATTATGTGTTTGTATACCAAGATTATTTTTTGTGGAATTACGTCATATTTTTAAATAAATAAATATATATCTAAAATATACAATTTATACAGTAACGTTTGGAACAAATTCACTCTCTGGGAATATAAAAACATTTCGAAAAAATTGCACATCTTTCGTGCCATTCATCTCAGCTATGAGTCATCGTTGTTTCGGACATGACGTCATCCGTATTCTTTTAAATGAGAGACAAATAATTTTTTAAATTTTTTGATTCTTCATGAAGAAATGATTTCATAATTCCATCGCGTTTATCGTCCCAGATAAAGGCGTATTTCATTTTTCACAACTTTACAGAAGAAAATTTTATAGATTTTTGGATACCTATAAACGAAGTTTTACCTGTACGTATTATATAAATGAGGTTGGTACTGAGCGTAAAATTTCATGTAATATTTTGAAAATTGTTTATTTGTGTATAAGGTTTCTCTAAACAAACTGATATGCGTCTTTTTGTTTTGATATTTTTTGTGGATGGAATAAATCTTTCAAATAATCATTTCTACAAAAGTGTTTAAAATAGGTAAAAACATAAAACTCTCCATAAAGCTAATTAGTTTTATGAACGTCTTAAATTTCATTTAGATTTAAAGATAGTTTAAATTATTCTTTATGGTTTTAACATATTTGCAATAAATGCATTTTAAATCCTTTTTAAAACTAGACATTTTCAATGCTTATTAGTGCTTATTAAAAGCCATTACAAAACTAGACTCTTAAAACATCCTTGTCAAAAGTTATGATGAAACCGTTATGAAGAAAAAAAGGCCTCTATAAATCTAAAAGGCAAATTTTAATTCCATAAAACACTTTCTAAAACCTCAATAAAACATTTATTATAAAAATAATAAACAATGTCTGCTTGAAGTGTCGTTGATGCATGTGTGTGTGTATTAATTAAAAGCATTTCACGACTTACTGATTTGTAATTATGTCTTTTTTGGAAGAAATTATTTTGAGGTTAAGTTTTAAGTTTTTTGTATCAAATGTCAAAGCGGTTCGTCTTGGAAGCGGTTCTTTTAAATCCCAAACGTTTTATTGCAGCTTCTATCAAGTCCATGTGATCTTCGCCAATGATAGTATACAAAAAGACTAAAAGGACTTGATTTAGAGTAAATGTTAGGTCATTACCAATATTAGAATATACAGGGTGTCCCATAAGTAATTGTACACAGAGCAATGACAGATTCCTTACGTCAAAATATTACGATTTAACTAAACTTACCTTGGTCCAAAAGTTGATAATAACAGAGATACAGGGTGTCAAAGTTAATTTTTTTTTTGTTTTTTTTTTTTAATAATTTCTTTAAAAAGTTAAATATCTTAACAAAATTTGGTGATTGGGGGTTTTTTGAGACGAGGGATTCAAATCTGTTCATAGTTTTGCTGTTGTTTGTAGAGGGCGCCACCTACGGTAGTTTGCGTGTCGTTTATACGTCATACTTTTTTTGGCGATTTTTTAAAAAAATTTTAAAATAAAAATTCCCATTTTCCTGTCATTTTTACGTAAAAAAGGCATACCTTCTAAATGTCGCTACGAGTAACCGTTTCCAAGATATTTGGTTTTAAAGTATTCAATGCAACCAATTTAAATGATTTAGGGATGTACGATTGTTGTACCCAAATCTAGGTGGCTTGTGTCAATTACTCTTTAAATGTCATACCTAAAAATTTTGTTGTGCTAATAGATGCAATTTAACAATTGTTGTACATAAATCTAGGTGACTTGTGCCAATTAGGTATTATTGTATTGTGTTGATTGGATTTAGATAATCACTGAATTTTTAAATTTGTTTGGATTAATCATGCCTCGTCACAACAACTTTTCAAACAGTGAAATGCGAGATATGGTATGCGTCTACGCACAAGAAAATTGTTGTGGTAGACGTGCCCGCCGTACATATCTACGATTATATCCCAACAGGACCCTACCAAACCATCAAACATTTAAAAATATCTATGACAGATTAGGAGAAAGTGGCGAGTTTCGTCTAAAGAGCCACATAGGGCGTCCAAAAAGAATTACCGCCGATCAGGAGGATGAAATTTTAGTTCGAATTGCTGAAGATCCTGAACTTTCCACACGGCGATTGTCTGCAATTACTGGAGTAAGTAAATCTTCCATATTTAGAATACTTCACAAAGAAGATTTAAGACCATTTCATTTTATTCCGGTACAGAATTTGTTACCTAGGGATCTTCCCGCACGTGTAGAATTTTCACAATTTCTTCAAAATAAACAAACAATAAATCGTAATTTTATCGAAAATATTTTATTTACGGATGAAGCAACTTTCACCCGAAGAGGAGTATTTAACTGGAGGAACTTCCATTACTGGGATGTGGAAAATCAACATACACCTAGGGAATCACATTTTCAACAAGAATTCAAAATTAATGTTTGGTGTGGAATTAGGGGAGATCAGTTATTGGGGCCATATGAATTACCACCAAACTTAAATGGTGCTTCATATCTGAACTTCTTGCAAACTGAACTTTATGATGAAATGAATACATGGCCCAGAAACATAAGACAGAATTTATGGTTTATGCAGGATGGAGCTCCACCTCACTATTCCCTTGAAGTCCGCAATTATTTAAATTTGCAGTTTCCTCATAGGTGGATTGGAAGGGGAAGTGAATTTCGATGGCCAGCTCGTAGCCCTGATTTCAATCCTATGGATTTTTACTTTTGGGGACATATGAAGACATTGGTTTATTCCCAAACAATTAATAATCGACAGGAATTATGGCAACAAATACAAAATGCCGCACAGTTTATTAGAAATCAACCTGCCATATTTTTTAAAGTTAGACAATCTTTAACAAAAAGAATAAGGAAATGTATCGATGTTGGTGGAGCGCATTTTGAAAATTTATTAAAGTAATTATGCAATATTATTATGTAATAAAATTAATTTTCTTGCTGTAATGACTGATTATTCTAATTAATCAAGTACTGTGTTTTTACCTGCTTAATGGTTAACATCTCGACAATTATCCACTTTATGGGTTCTTAACAAGAGTGCATATGTTACGTATAAGACATTGGAAAATATGAATTAAGTAGTTGAAATTGATATTCGCACAGTGACGTAATATGTAATTTAGGAGGGGTGAAGGGGTTTATCAATTATGTTGTACGCCACTAGCAAAAGCGATTTAACATATTGTTTTTGTTTTAATCAAAGCCTACTTTGAAAAATCGTACATCGCTAAATCATGATTTAAATTGGTTGCATTGAATTCTTTAAAACCAAATATCTCGAAAACGGTTACTCGTAGCGACATTTAGAAAGTATGCCTTTTTTGCGTAAAAATGACAGGAAAACAGGAATTTTTATTTTAAAAAAATTTTAAAAAATCGCCAAAAAAAAATATGACTTATAAACGACACGCAAACTACCGTAGGTGGCGCCCTCTACAAACAACAGCAAAACTATGAACATATTTGAATCCGTCGCCTCTAAAAACCCCAAGTCACCAAATTTTGTTAAAATATTTAAATTTTTAAAGAAATTATTTAAAAGAAAAGAAACAAAAAATTTAACTTTGACACCGTGTATCTTTGTTATTATCAACTTTTGGACTAAGGTAAGTTTGGTTAAATCGTAATATTTTGACGTAAGGAATCTGCCATTGCTCTGTGTACAATTACTTATGGGACACCCTGTATAGTTTAATGAGAGAAGTGTAAAATGACAATTAGGTTTTTAGTTGGCCAGCCATGTTTTTCTTGTTATATAAAAATATTCAAGGTCAATCTCACAATTATAATTATTAATAATTATCACTTTTTCTTTATCAAATTAAGGTAGAATTACAAGAAACGACTGAAAATTACCGTGGGAACTGAGAAGCAGCCTTCTTAAATTTGCTGATTATGCGTCTATGCAAATTTTCTATGAATATTAAAATCATTATTATTTCTAAGGCGCCCTTGTTTTTTGGGCCTTTCTTTTGTAGTTTTAACGATAAACTGCCATTGATTTTAATTTTTTTGTCATACCTGATGTCTTTTTATTACCTTTTAAATCGGCCTTAGGGATGTTATACAGTGCCACTCTACGCTTTATAAATTTCAAATTCCATTTTATCTTCAATAAGTCTGATGGTGTTTGCTTAAATCAGTTTAGAAAAAATAAATGCAATAATAAAATTTTTTGATTCCTTCGTGGACATTCTTATAGTTTCTCAGTTGTAATATGGACTTATAAGAGTTTTAAAAACCAGTTTTAAGGTAGGATTCTAGGTGTTTTCTAGAAATGCAGGAAGCTAATAAAAAAGCTTCCGACAGCTTTAAAATAGGTTTTAAGAAAGGTTTTAAAACGGCCCGAACAAGGTTTTCAAGAGCGGCATTATGCCTCACTAAGGCTATGATAGAATTTAAAAAGGCCTTAACAACCTTCATAAGGGTGGGCCCTTTTAGTCTACAAGTCGCTTTATGGTGTTATTAAGGATATTGTTACAGCAAAATAGATTTTTCAAGGCATTTTATAAATAGTTTTATAGCACCCTTGTATATATTTAAGAAACCAAAATTGTTACTTGGGTTATGTTCGATTTTTAGTATTGGAGGTTTTTCTTCCCTGCAAAAGGTCATTACCTTGATGAAAGTTTGTTAGGGGTTGGATTCAGTCATAACGCATAGTTTAATAATAAATTGGCATTCACATTTTGCTTCAGGGTGACTGATTTATAATGTTTCTGTAAATGCTTTTTTTGGAAAACAATTTTGTGGGAGTAGTTTTATACTTACCTCTAAATTTTACCATCTCAGTCCAGTTGATTGATTCTCTCAAATCGTTTTTACGAATGGTAAGAATTCTAATAATGGCACTATATAGGCTTAACTCAAGATACGGCTGTTAGTAACAATTATTTTAATGCATTTTTTAAATAGGCCCTTTGATTTTATGTTGACGGGCATTGGGTTACACGATAACATAGAAGGAATTAAAATATGCAATATCATGTATATACAATGTGTCCACGGCAAAGCGGTATTATGTGTAAATAACAATTTATTTTTTTACTATGAACACAATTTCCTGTGTTCTGCTCTTGCTTGACCCAAAATATATTTTCAGTTACGTTAGAATTTTAAAAATGTATGGAGGGCGGCGCTGGTGACAGCTTTAAAATAAAATTCGATTCGGGTAAACTGCCATTTCTGTACAAGATATTGAAAAATTGTATAAGAAAAACTTGCTCAGTATTTAAAATAATGACGAAGTGAAAATATTCTGCTCAGGTGAGCTGAGTGTCTCCAAGTTATTATGGCATAGGAGAAAACACCTTGAAATAGCGAGAAATAAACCATATTTTTATCACACTGAGAAGCAACTCAGTTCTTAGACTCATAACTAGCTAAATTACTTTCGACAATTTACTAGCCAGATAATCTACATGTTAATTCCAGTACAGCTTACCGCCCACAATTAGGAAGTTTCCATTTTTCTCATTTTCTCGTAATAAATAGTAGTAATAATCTAAAAAATATGTCATTTTTTTTTTAAATTATCTCTATAAATAAAAAAGTTACGGTCCTTCCAAGTTAAAATTCCGCGATCATCTGGGCTGAGCTCGATTACGTCACAATACATGATTCCGCCAACAGCGAGCAGGCGCGGGCACCTTTATACTCGCTGGCAGGCACCGGAAGTTTATAGCCAGCTTGCATTTGGGAGCCGAAGAAATTGCTAAAACATGCAATTTTGGCATGTTCATATTTTTCGAAAAACGCCATTGGGACGGCCGTATGATGTCGCGAAGTAAAGAGGAAGTCTTCCAGATAAACCTGATCGTAAATTGCACGGCGAAATTCGAAAATTCGGCTCGGCACGAACGAATCAAAAGTGACATTTTGTGACATTTCAGAAAATCGCGCACATGCACTAAATAAAGGGAACATACGGCGCAGCCTACATGGCAAGTAAGCGCGTTGTGTATTGTGACGTCACGGTGGACTTCAGTCGAGGCGAAGTATTCAAATAAGAAATTGAATAAGTTCGTGAGTTTTTCAGATATCGAGATAATTTTTTGTTTGTTTGACTAGTTAGCCCAGGGTCGATCCAGGTCGATGCTCAACAAATTAGAGACAAGCTGAAATTTGGTATGGCGCTTTGTTTTGAAGTGCTATATATACCCTGAAACCCCAGCGGTGAGCCGTTGAGCCCGTCCCCCCAAAACAACCCTCCAAAGGGGGTAAAATTGTCTTTTTTTTACTTTTTTCTTTATAACTCATAAACGAAGCATTGTAGCAAAAAATTCCAAGAGGCCAAAGTTGAAGAGCAGGAAATTTCCTATCAAGTAAATATACTTTGAGAAATTGTGAGTTAGCAGTGGCGGAGAAATGAATTTTTAAATTTAGGGTATTTTTTTAATTATTCCGAAAAAGTGCTGAATAATGTTTTTTTTGCTAGGTTACCTCAATTTTAATCAAATATATGATAATACAGTGTAGCACTATAGGGCTCTAAATGTCAATATTAAATATTTTCCTACTTGTATTGTCTTTACTCTATCTTCATAGCGGGCAATTAACATATCTTTTAAATAGGTTTTACTCCACATACAATCTTTGCTTTCAATTGGTAGATAGCCTTCCATTTGTTGATGCAAATCAGTCAACGAAAATTGACAAATTTCCATATTGTCATTTATATAAGCACATAATGTGGAAAATGCTGCATCGCATAGCTTTTCAGATGGCCTTCCAGGTTGGTTATTTTTTGATATTCTAAAAAAATTGTCGTGACATAATTTATGATAACGTCCTTCAACAGCAACTAAATCAAAAGATGAATTTATTCTAGTAAATACTTGACGTGCAAATTCGTTGTTCTGGACGCCACACTGGTTTTCAATATTGTCTTTAATTTGTAATGTTGTTACCACTCTAAATATCCTGTTACTTTTTTTGTTAGCAGATTTATGACACTCTTCAGTACAAAACAGGCACTGTGTTTTAAAATCAAAGTTTTCAAGTACGGTAGACGATTGCAAAGAAGTACCATATTGCGCCGTAGAGTTAGTATTACTATTTTGACCTTCCACACTATCCACCTTTTTTTTTATTAAATAAGTCTTGCGGCACTTTTCATGTATTCTAACAGTCACTATATTGTCAATTTTTCTCCACAGCTCATCACCAAGATATTTACTTTTTTCAATTAGTGTTTTTTTACCTCTAGAAACAATAACTGCGTCAGAGGTAGACAAAGACGAATCACATATCGCACACACAAACACCATTCTGGTTGTTTAGTTTAAAGATAAACAAGCACACACAATTACCTGCTTTTTGAAACAAGTACTGAGTGTCAGGCTACGCGCACTACTACTATTTTACAAAATCATTGTTTTTAGTTTCCATTACGTCGTATCGCTACTTGTACTTGAATCATACGACGGCTGCGCAAATCTGCATCTTGCCCGACAATCACTACCTCCGAGTATATAGGGGAAAATAGATCAACAATGCGTATATTTGTTCTCAAGGCATATGGGCAAGGGACGCAAGAGGCGTAGTAAACACCTACAAAACACAATAGAATACGAAAGTAAACAATACGCAAATTATAGTAAACGCCATATTAAAGAGCATTCCCTACCGAACACATTATTTAGTACCAGCCAAGAGAATCGGAGATTAATAATTTCTTGTTTACAGTTGTGGGCCGAACAAACAAACAGCCATTTAGTGATCTCTATTTTCCTCTATATCCTCGAAGGTCACTACCCCATAAAACCTCTTTTGTGCGTCACTGTATAATATTTTTCAACACGATTTATCTGGTGATTATTACATACTTTAATAATTAATCCTAACTATAAAACATTAAAATGTTGAAAAAAAAAATATTGAAAATTCATTTCTCCGCCACTGCTAACTCACAATTTCTCAAAGTATACTTACTTGATAGGAAATTTCCTGCTCGTCAACTTTGGCCTCTTGGAATTTTTTGCTACAATGCTTCGTTTATGAGTTATAAAGAAAAAAGTAAAAAAAAGACAATTTTACCCCCTTTGGAGGGTTGTTTTGTGGGGACGGGCTCAACGGCTCACCGCTGGGGTTTCAGGGTATATTTAGCACTTCAAAACAAAGCGCCATAGCAATTTTCAGCTTGTCTCTAATTTGTTGAGCATCACTCATATAACATGGGGGATCGACCCTGGGCTAAGTTATCTGAAAGACTACTAAATGAGGTTGAATGTACATGATGTTTCTAAAATAGGAAACTTCCTAATTACGCCTAAAAACTTGATATTATCGGGATTATCAAAATGATCTAATCTCCGAGTTGAGAAAATCATACTTTGTGTTTTCAATTTATTCAAATTTGAAGTGGCTTAACTATGACATCGACAAAAAATGTATCTCTGGATATGTAAAAACTTTCAATATGGTTTTTCCAGTGTTCAAATACTCTAAGGTGGCAGATATAAACCTGCAATTGTTTTCTTACATTTTCGGAATAAATGAAACGTTGCCAAATGGCAAAAATGTCAATGTATATCCTGCATACAACGTTGTCTGTTGTAGTTCGATATCATGGTTAAGGTACTTGTATACTAAAATGAACTTTTACAGTTTTAAATGTAATTTGGTATACTAATAAATAAAGTGATTTTACACTTGAATTTTTAATAAAAATAAAATCGTCCGTTTAGTTTCGGAGTAATTGATTCGGAAAGTTTGACTTTTTTAGGCAAAGATGCCTTATTTGACATAGTAGAGATCGGCTCAAGTTAATTTTCGCTCTTATTACCACAATTTTTGAGAAATATGCTTCAAAAACTAATATAACATTAAGTAGTTACTTATTAACACTCTGTTAAAACCCTGAAAAAATCGTCCGTCTAGTATAAAAGTTATTAGAACATTAATCAATTTTAAGACCAACATTTGTGTAAATGAAACAGCTGTTGAAATTGATTGGCAACGTTGTATATTAAGAAGATGGTGTGAATATTTAAATTTTTAAAAAGTATAAGATTAAAAATTAGTATAAATGCTCTTTAGATTTGTTGCCTACAATTTTTTCTGTAAAATCGATGAATATCAAGATATTCGAGTAAATGGAGAAAATTTCACGTTTTCCTAGAAAATGCATGTAAATCTTAAAAAAACAGTTTTGTCAGAAATCTTTGTTTTGAAGGGCCGAAATTAATAAAGTATCTAGGTAATATATGATATTAAGTGGACATCGTATATGAAATCGATTTTAATTAATAAACGATTAATTAAGGTGACAAAATGGCGAAATTTTACAGAAGAAAGAAAAGTACCAATTTCCGCCCCCTCTAATTCTCTAATTTTTGCCGAAATTCAAAAAATAAAAGAAAGAGTTTTAGCAAATTTAATTCTATTTAAATTAGCTAGAATAGTCTTTTGACGTAGGAGTCAAGATTAAGAAGTTGACAACTTTTGAAGCACAAAATTTGCGTTTTTTGCCCTACATCGTCGACATTTCAGTAAATAACTCCGTAACGAAGAGAAAAGTTAAAATTCTGATGGTAGCAAAGGATTCGCAGTGAAAAATACTTGTTTGACCTAATTTTTTATTTCGAGCTAGCTCTTAACATTTCGGACATATCTGCAAAAAATAGTAAAAAACAGCTGGCATTTCGGAGACGAAAAAGTTACAAAAAACATGCGATCTTGACACGTTCATATTTTTTGCGAGACGGCCGTATGATGTCGCGACGTAAAGAGGAAGACTTCCAGTTAAACCTCATCGTGAATTGCATATCGAAGTTGGAAAATTCGGCTCGACACGAGCGAAATATAGCCAGATTAATTGTAGCAGATTAGTATATGACAGTAATGACAATCGTATTTAATACAGTGTTGCCAAATCCTTTTACTCTATCTCTCTCGCGCTTTAATTTATTAAATCCACCGCTAGATTCGCTCTTATCAGTATACAAGTACCTTAAGCCAGTTTATTCTCAGAAGATTTGGAACCCACATTTAAAATGTGGGGTTGTGTTCCCTAAGTACTCCAACTTTTAAATTTCATGTTGCCAACTTTACAAATATCTGTTTAAATCGTTTTTTTGCTATATCTTAAAACCCCTTTTAACACGAAGTGAAGATAAATTTTCCTTCTTGTTGTTTGAAACAAGTTAACATTCTACCAATAATGATATAGTTATAACATTTTTATAAACACATAAAAATAACATATTTTTTTCAGCTTATGGTCTGAAATGCTATAAATGCAACTCAAAGGACAACGTGTCTTGTAAGTGGGGTATAACTTCATTCGCCTATGACGTTGAGGACTGTGCCAGTGCTGGATTCTTGGACAGCGTACTTGGTGCCAAATGCTTCAAAATCACTGCTGAAAGTAAGTAGAACAAAGACAGAAAAATGCACAACCGTGTTAGAATGATATTAAGAACGTGTATTTTTTTATTAATTAAAAACGGTATATTGATTGCACACTCAAAGAAATAGTATGGGTAAATTCAACAAAAAAAAATGGTTAACTAACAATATCGTTAATTTTGTTAAACCAAACTATATTGATAGTATTTTTAAACAAGAGGTGATTGTTATTTTAATTAATAAAAAGTTGTCGTACAACAAAACAAACATTAACTTAAAAAATAGATGAATAAGACTATTATTTTGTTCGTCTGACTATTATTTTGTTGAATTCTGTCAAATTAAACTAGATAATAGTATATTTTATTTTTAACTATTATCGAATTGTAATTCTAACCCAGTATTAGTTCGCTGTATTATTGTACTTGGTAGACAAACCAATATTATTGTCGTCTTCTAGAAGTTCTAAAAGAATTACCATTTGCTTGCTTACCACGTAGTCTATTACAGAAATTATTCCCAGATGGCGCCACATACAAATCACTGACAATAATCAATCATGCATTATCTTATACTCTTATGAATTTATAGAAAATTAATAACATGATTGCAATGTTCAAATTCTCTCAGGGACCATCGGATATATTTGGATGAATCTTATAAACGATCTCTAATCTTTGGTTTGGGTGCTCTGATGTCTCAATACTGAGATTTTGGCTAACCAAAAAAAACTTCATCACACAATAAAGTGTAGATCAACCTAAAAATTAGTTGGTGAACAAAAAACAAAGTCGTTGTACTATTTAATTGTAGACCAAATTGAAAATGGTTAGTGAACATAAAAAAATGTCATTGTACTATTTAATTTGTTACAAGAAGATATGATTATTAAACTACTATTTGTTTACGAAAACAAATAAAGTTGTATGACTATTCTTTTCTGATTGATTTAACTATGAAACTAGATAGGCGCGATTTCATATGCTCTTTTTGGTTGAATTTACCTATCATTTTCTTTGAGTGCATCTATTATTGCTGTGATTTTTTTCTTATTACTTCCACATCCAGTGGAAGTATAGTAACGACAAAAAAATTTTTAAAAATTTTTATTGTTCAAATAGGCTTAGAATGTCATGAAACGTCGAGATTTCAAGTTTGAGCGAAAAAAAATTTCTGTCTGTCGGTCTGTCGGTCTGTCTGTCGGTCTGTAACTTTTTTTGTGCGCACGTTTACTCTGAAACCGTTTGAGATATTGACATGAAATTTGGTACACATATGTACTTTAACGAGATCTAGAACTAGATTATATTTTCATCTTGTTCCGTCGAAGGGTTGGGGGGTAAATTGGGGTAAAATTGGAGGAAAATAGGTAAATCAAGCAGGTAAGAGTTCATAAAATTGATAGTTAGTATAGACGAGAGAAGCTAAGGTCTCAAAAAAAATTTTGGCATTAGCCACCCCCCATTACCACCCCCACCCCATTATTAAAGGGGATGAAAAAAAAATGTGATTTGGTATGTGTACAAGAACCAGAAACCTCAAAATATTTTTTTACTTTATCCACCCCCCACTTCCACCCCCTGTCACCACCCCCACCCCACTATCGATGTGGGGTATCATTTTATGGGTTTTTGGGGTAGAGGATTTCAAATATTATATTATTAAAGTTCCATAAACAATTATTTCCAGATACAACATTTTTTCGTTGTGTGACTTGGATAGAAAATTCGGATGTGGAAGTAGTGATTCCTTGGGCAGCGGTTTTTTTTCAAAATTTCCCAAAAACAATATTGATTTTTATTTTATAACAAAAGCATGTTTTATCGAATCTAGATAGATGGGAAATAACATTTAAAGATTAAAAGTAAATTGTGTAGTTTTTAAGCAGGAATAAAAAATTATATGACAGAAATACTGCAAACGAAATCAGTTGTTGCCTATTATTATTTAAATTTAAAACATAAAAAGAAATGCGGATTGAGTACACATACCTCGAGAATGCTATTAGTTAGATATATTTGGTATACACTATTCGAATTATATGGAAACATGAAAATACAACATTATCACTTCTTCAAGATGTCTCTCTCAGTCATCCTCCCCCTCAAAAAAATCTCGTAGCCATTTGGTGGCAATTGTCCAGTTAATTTGTACTTCCTAAAGTCTTCCAAATAAAAAAAGTGGTGATACATCCATTAGTTTTGATTTTGCTATGGCACAACGGGCGCTGGTCATGATACAAAGAATAGAAGGTATGATACTCAGTTCGCCAAATTCGGTCCGGTTGGCGCAAGACGTCACGCGGTGATAGCGGAATTTTAAATTACATAGGATTTTCCTCATGATGCAAAGAATTTGTATCATGAATTTGCCTGAACTCATTGGCATTTTTAATAAATAGGGATTCTTAGTGTTCTTAGTAACCATCGTTCTTTATAAATGAGCTTTATCTCCGCATAAATACGTTTTAAACATATTGTCACTTTTACATGATGCCAATGCACAACGTATTTTTATAACTAAAGGTTATTGCAAGAACACTAAAATAAGTAAAATAATCCAAAAACAACTTTCACAGACGTCGGCAAACTCACTTTTACAAAGGAAGCGGGTAGAAAATTATCACCGCGTGACGAACAACTGTCGATTTGGCTCCGCCCACATGCGCAATCCCATACCTTGTATTCTTTGTATCATGGGCGCTGGTGCTGTTTACAGCACGAGCCGAAGGCGAGTGCTGTAATTCATCAAGTGAGTTATTACCATTACCGCAAGTTGAATACTATACTTTATCTACGATTATAACAATAAATATTAAATTGAGAAAATTTTGTTTAAATTACTCAGTTTATGAAATTAACTGTAAAATTTAATTTTTGTACACCCTTTTATATTTGTTGTCTTCAAAGATTTAGCCACCTTTAAGCGGCATCTGGCCACTAGCCATACAGCCAACCGCTACCCTAAAAAAAAAAAACCATTTATTCCAATTAACCTATGTCGACAATGAGAAAATAAGTATTGAAGATCAACAAAGGAGAAAAAACAGGGACACACGCTTTTAAGCGGAGGTAGAATGTGATTTTTAATCGAAATAGTGCATAAACTGCTTGTAGACAAAAAATCAGCTCTGTAGATTAATATTCCGCGGCGGAAAATGCAAAACTTCTCCGCGAACTGCAATAGCCCGGAGCGCATATTCAGTCAAAAGTCTTGTTTTTTGTGTTAGAGAAAAAAATAAAAAAAGCGTTGGAAAGCTCAATCAATTAATTCTCTTTACATAAGCTGTCTACAAATTTTTCGAAAAAAACGATAATAATCGAGATATTCGAGGAAATGTAAGAAACTACACGCTTTCCTATAGAGTGTATGTAAATAATTTTTCTCAGAAAGCTTTGTTTCGAAGGGCCAAGATTAACGGAACGTCAAAGTAGTACATGATATTAAGTGAACATAGTATATAGGATCGATTTCAGTTAATTACCGATTTATTACGGTGATAAAATGGAGAAATTTTACCGAAAAAAAAAAAGTCCCAAATTCCGCCCCCTCTAATTCCTTCATTTTTGTCAGAATTAAAAAAATTTAAAAAGGAGTTTTAGCAAATTCATTTAAAATTAAATTAACTAGAGTAGTCTTTTGGCGTAGGAGCCAAGATTAAGTTGCCAACTGTAGAAGCTCAAAATTTGCGATTTTTTTTGCCGTACATGGCCAACATTTCAGTAGTTTTTTCCGAAACGAAAAAAAAAATCAAAATTCTGATGGTAGCAAAAGATTCGTAGTGGAAAATACTCTTTGACCTTGTTTTTTATTTGGAGCTAACTCCCACCGTTTCGGAGATATCTGCGAAAAATAACAAAAAACAGCTTATATTTCGGAGTCGAAAAAATTGCAAAAACATGCAATCTTGACACGTTCATATTTTTCCAAAAACACCATTGGGATGGCCGTACGATGTCGCGTCGTAAAGAGGAAGTCTTCCAGATAAACCATGTTGTTTAATTTTTTACTCATTTTTGCAACACTAAGAGTTTGGTAGACTTGCACTTTCATCATTGATACTGTCTAAGCTATCATGGGAAAAAATCTAGCTTTTCGGTTCAAAAAAGACATCCCTATCCTAGCTGCAAATAGATTGCAGCGATGGGCGCATTTCTTACCAGCCTATAATTTTGATATTGAATATGTGCCCTCTAGTAAAAATGTAGCTGATGAATTGTCACGATTGCCACTAAAAAATATTGAATAAAATATCATATTTTAATTATGTACAAGAATTTTTGCCAATCAGTTTTAAAGACATAAAAATTGCAGTAGAGATAAGGTTATATCAAAAGTCATTTATTATGTATTACACGGGTGGCCAGACAAAAAATTGTCAGACGACTTTTTACCATATGTTAGGCGTAAGAATGAACTATGTGTTGAGCATGGATGTCTCATGTGGGGATATAAGGTGGTTATCCGTTATCCCAGATAAATATCGTAATTCAATTTTAAAGGAATTACACGAATCTCACATGGAAATTGTAAAAATAAAATCAATAGCTCGTTCTTATGTTTGGTGGCCATCCATTAATAGTGATATCGAAAATTTAGTAAAAAGTTGGAATATTTGTCAAAAATTTAGTAAAACTCCGGAAAAAAGTGTATTGAAACCATGGGATTAGTCCACTGAGTGTTGGTCAACGTTACATTTAGATTATTATGGACCACTGTATAATCACTATTTTTTAGTTTTAGTGGATTCTACTTCAAAATGAATTGAATGTTACAAAATGAAAAATATAACATCTATTTCCACAATAAATAAATTGCGAGAAATTTTTTCAAAATTTGGTTTACCAAAGCTTATCGTAACAGATAATGGTCCACAATTTGTATCAGAGGAATTTTCTCATTTTTTAAAGATGAACGGAATTAAACATTTAACTTCTCCTACATATCATCCACAAAGCAATGGTGCTGCAGAAAATGCGGTAAAAAGTATGAAAAACGCTATTATACGTGCCAAAACCGAAAATCCAAATCTGGGGGTAAATTTGATTATAAATAGATTTTTGTTTACTTATAGAAATACAGAACATATCACTACAGGGGAATATCCAGCAAAAATTTTATTAGGAAAAAGGTTAAGATCCCGTTTAGATTTATTGTCACCCTTAAATAATAATTGTATTCTCGAAAAACAACAAAAGCAAATACAAAATTATAGAGGAAAGAGAAATGTAACGTTTGATGTAGGAGATGAGGTTCTTACTAGAGAATATTCTACAGGAAAAAAGCCAACATGGGAACCGGCCACTATTACTAAAATTTTAGGTAATCGAAATTATTTAACAAAAAATAAACAAAACGATTTGGAAGTTAAAAAAACATGTGAATCAAATATTACCGAGTAGTAGTGACGGATTGCATTCAACAAAATGGCAAAGCATAAATAATAACCCTAATACTATTGAAAATTCCCCTCGAAGAATTAATAGTGAATATTCTAATAGTCAGATAAATGAGGAAAATGATTTTTTACAAAATTTTAATTTAGATGATACTTAGTACACCAAGTGCTTCGGACATAAATAATTGTTCACGAAATTTAAGACCAAGGAATATTCTAAAAAAACCAGATCGATTTTTACCTTCGTGAAAAATTGATGATGTAATGTATTTGAGTTAAGTATTTACTATTTTGGATGTAAGTATGTTTTTATATAGAAACTTTCTTATGCCTTACAAAAAGTTGCCAGCGCGGTAAAAAGGTATAAGCGAGGATTTGGAATTCAGTCTGTATCGGAGATGTAAAGTTTTAACTGTGAATAAATTGTTAAGTGTAAACTACTATTTTATTTCAAGACAAGGGTTCCTAATTAATCATGTGGCAATATGTTACAATAGATACTAACGCGAAAAATCTGACGCTTCATTAATTAGTATATAACCTAATAAGAGTAGATAAAAAATATTATTACACAACTATAAAAAACATACTCTTCTTCATATATGTACCAAATTTAACATGCCTACATCAACAAACAAAATAGTTACATATTTTTGAGCCTCCTAATACCTGTTTGCCCCATAGTGGAAAGTTATTAACATCTGTATATACCTGTATGTACCTGTCGTGTTTAATAAATGTTTCTCTAATTACCCGTTATTAAACGGTCGGATGAAAAAAACTTGATGAATAACGTCCAAAAAAAGAACAGTTCTTACGAATGACGCCAAAGGAAAAGTTTTATTATAGGTATTCATTATCCTTCCTTCATACACCCACAAAAGTGGAATTAGCTTATATAAGTAGTTTGTGTTGGTAGGCAATTACATTTTAATAAAACTTTAACTCGTGGACTGGTTTATTGACCTACATATAAAACTTCGTATTATAATCTGGATTTATACGCATCTAATACAGCAAATTTTTATCTTTTTGGGAGAGTGTAAATCGTAAAGTATTAGCAATAGAGGAAAATTGTTGCCGACAGATCAGTAGGAACTCAAAAAATTGAAATAAAACTCATTGTTTTAAACAATTAACACTACTTTAAGTTTATTTTATTGATTGTAAAATTAATAATGAGTATTAATGAAGTCAGAACCGACGTGGAGAAGATATGCTTCCGAAATTCGAGAAAATTTTTCAAACTGTGAACTGCTTTGATATTTACGGAAAGTTCTGGCCATGAATTAATTACACTAGCATTAGCAAGGCGTGGTGGCCATCTTGATGACGCCAAAATTCAGTTCCCCACCATCAGATTTCTTTAAGGACCCCATTTTTTTACTTCCCACCCGTAAAGGACGAAAATTCTATTGAGTTTTTGACATTTCCGAATAAATATAAATGATCCTGGCCCTAAAACTAAAAGAAAGTTACATTTCATATCTAGAGGTCCTGGGATTTGATGTGATGCCTGAGTAACTAAGTGGGTTTTGCCTTTTATATAAATGGATTTAATATCTCTTAAAATATTCTTAATTAATAAAAATGCCAATAAGCATGTGCCTAAAAGAACTAGAATTAATATAGCCAATTCTTGTCATCTAAATTATTTTTTCTGTGATAATTCGTATGATTTCATGTGAAACACATCAGCCACATCACATCTTGGCTTGTTACTAATTTGTTCGAAATGATGACTGTTTTTCTCGTGATATTATATTTTAGTATTTAAATTAACTGGAACAATAAATATGATTAATGGAAAGCCAGTCAGCATATTTATGTATGAGTAAATATTTCCATAAACAAATAATCACTAAGTATTGTGCCGCATATACATACATAAACAACTGATAAGTCACTTTTTAAACCTGTCTTATTTACACTCGGCATGCACGTATTGCTACCTCG